>JARIHO010000032.1:0-1213371 GCA_029282495.1 Mycena albidolilacea | reverse complement strand
TTTTAGGTAGACGTAGGTACTGGCTTTGAGCCAGTACCTTAATCAGCCCAAACCGCCCAGTGGTTGTGGAGATATGCGAGTTACCGTCCTGGCCTGGTTCAAGTAACCAAATCAGGATGGCAACAATGATCGGATAGTTGATAAGCGAAGTTCAACCACAGCCGGGGTAACCGGCTACTGTTAAACCCGAATCACCTGACCCGTCGCGCAAGGCTTCCTCTGTAAATCAAGTACAACAAAGCACCCGAACGCCTAATCAAGACCCCACAGTGGTGCCCCAGATCATCAGAGAGGATGATTAATATTGCCCATGTTGTTTGTGGGCCCCGCGATGCCTTGATTAAGCAGCGATGCTTAATCTTGGCAATTAAACCCTTAACCATGGATGTCAACCAGTATGAACTTTCCAGCTGATGCATCCCAGGCGGACTTGATTAAGGTCCTCATGCAGGATCAAGCCCTGATTAGCCATATTGGACTTATGCTAATCCTTTGGAGCAGCGCGCTACGTGATTAAGGTAGAAATCGGCAAATTCCTTGCTATTTCACCCATGGTCCGTTTCACGGCTTATCAACGATGTGAATGATCACTAGCAAGAATAAAAATCTGTGCTTGGGTCTGGGATGCGGTGAGGGCCTTGGAGACAAGGTTGAAGAGCTTTCCGTGTGGATCGGGAGGCAGGAGATTGGCAGTGGGGTCGTTCAGGACCAGCATGACATTGTTGACGTACAAGATGTCCTGCGTGGTGACAATGGGTTTGAGCATCGCCGCAGAGAGGCTGTCAACCGAGCGTGCAAGCTGGCTGGCTGTGTCAGCGTTGCACCCACGCGTGCTGGTGGTGCTCGAGTCGGACTTGATGCGGCGGTGCTTGCCTTTTGGGTCTGCAGGGTCGTTGGGCTCGTCGTCATCGCTCTCGGTGCGGGTGCGTTTGGTGGGCAGCTTCGCAGGGGACTGCAGAGGTGTAAGAGCAGAATATGATAATACGAGACAGAAAGAAAGACACACCAATGTCAATTCATCAGGATACTCCCCACTGTGGCTTGCCCCATCCACGCAAATCTCTCCCCCAGGCAGGATATTGCCTAGCACAAGCATGGGTGCACACGTCGGAAGGAGCCGTCTCGTTCGGGGTCGGTGCCTTTGCCGTTGAGGTTGAAGCAGCCGCAGCCGCCGGGTTGTTGTTCTTGACACCGCTGGTACGCGACCTGGATTTGCATGGGAAATGGACGACATGCTCCCCGGTTGCACAATTCTTCAGACTGTCATATAGTTCGTTGAGCTCAGAGTAGAACAGGCAAGACTTCTTGAAGCAGCGGGCATAATCCTTGCCATGTGTCTGATAGTCGGCTCATCAGAAGTTCACCGCACAAAGAAAATGAGTACAAGATGAGCACGTACCGTGAGAAAGTCCTTGATGTATTCCGATGTGTTCACTGCATGCTTTTCCTCCTCATCCCATCCTGTCCCACTGAATTTTTCGACGAAGAGGTAAAGTGTGAGAATGTTTTTGAGCTAACACACAGCTGGAGCGAGAGAGGCCATGTAGCGTGAAGAAAGCATACATCATCGAGTTTTGACATCACTTTTGTCTGGTCTTTTGCTGGAATTGCATTTGGGTTCACGAGTTGGACGGCTTTGACAACGTCTGGCCAGCCACTGGGTTTCCAACCGTTGCCGCTCTGGTGGCTCGACTTCTTCTCCAAGAGAGTGTTGAGCAAGGCGATGACCTCGGGGTCCGTCCATTTCGTGTTCTTTGAGGTCTTTTTGGGGGGCATGGAAGGAGAGGTGGGGTGGGCGCAGAAGGCAAGAGCCGAGCAAGCGTGATTGAGCGTGACAGAATTCCTGGCAAGGATTTCTGATTGGATTTCCAGCCTGCCAAATAATTTTTCTGGTAAAATTTCTGGTGTGCCCGATCAGGCCCTCAAGGCAAAAAAAAAACTTGGGCTCAGATACAGAATGATTCCATATCCCATCTATGTATACTAGGTACCTATATCATGCATCTCCCTGCAGGAATAGGGCTTTAATCAGGTAGAGTGAGGGCAAAACAGACCTTTGGATGAATCGGCTGACATCAGCACAGCCCCTGCATCAATTTTCCCTATCGCTATTGGAGCGCCGACACCGTCTCTGTAAGAATCAACATTCCGCATCAACATTGCAAGTCTATGTTAGATCAAAGTGGGAGAGTGCCCTTTATGGTATGTGGGATGGGCACAGTTCGGTTCGGATTTCCGGTTCAATCTTGCCGGTGTCCATCATTTTATTTGATAAACAGCTATGATGCCTCTTGTGCAGACACCCCATAGGTATACCATTAGGTGGTCAAGGGAGGGATTTTCTTCATATACACCTACCTTCTAATTACTGCCTTGCACCTGCAGGCACTTGACAACTAGGGTATGAGAATGCGCGATGTGTCACGGGTCACATGGCACATGATCCGTGACAGTACACGGTCAAAAAGTCGTCAAGTTGACGGATTTCTGATCATGAATACTTGCTTTTCTTTAGTCTATTTTTTTGGTAGTAGTGGTCATTCCTGCGATACCAATGTCAAATCTGAGTATGCACAGTTTATCCATATGCCATCATACTGCTTCTCAAATATTTGTGAACCCAAAGCCAAAGCCTTGCCCACTGTGCCCAGATTGGATGGGCAAGAGAAATACACATCCTCGTCTTCATGCAATATTCTGATTACACTACTATACCCACAGCTGTACCATACCGTACATCTTCACCTCAGATTCAAAGCTCAATGTCATCGGTTTTCGTTTCACAGACTGTGCTTACATCTAGATGATGACACAGTGGCTGTGCCATCTCAGCACCTTCCAAAGGTCTGTTTTGCCCCTTGCTCTACCTGATTATAGCCCTATTCCTGCAGGGAGATGCATGATATAGGTACCTAGTATACGTAGTTGTGATATGAAATCATTCTGTGATCTGAGCCCAAGTTTTTTTTTTTGCCTCCAGAGAATTTTCTTCCAAAATGAATAATGTGACGCCCAGACTACCATAGTTTCTTGGAGAGCAGTGAAAAAAAAGAGGGACCTGCCCCAAACCGTAAGGAGTTTGCAACTTCATAGAAAAAGTATGTTTATAGCTTGAAATCATGATATTATATGAGGAAATATTTAAAGTGCACTCTGACTGCCATAACCCCCCAGTTTGTGCGACCTACCAAGTATAAAATATTCAGCATTCGACATTCAGGTCGAGGCAGCATTACACGTACTGCAGTCATTGGGAACTTGAGAGCTATTCGCAGCCGTGGCTCTGGCATCCGTGGCCGCGTGCAGGCACAGACAGACACAAGCACAGAGTCATTGGTAATGCCCGCGCCTGCGCTGTTTGACGTGCTTCGCAGACGAACGATAGTACAGTGGATGGGCATCTGAGGACGAGTAAGCAGGTGTGTGCTGAAGAATAGATAGCGATGAGGGAAATGCACGGGGAAAAGGGGTAGAGAAGAGGGACGACAAACAATTGCACGACAGGCAACGGACACAACTCCAGAATCTTTGCACCACAGGTTGATTTCAATAGACCCAACGTGTACGCAGGGGCGGGCGCGTCAGCAACCCGTTCACGCGTGGCGGAATGCTTCTCCGTCACCACATTGGGAACTGTCTTCGATCGACTGCGCATTGGAGTCCGCTAGTATTCTAAAGAAGGGCCTCGATCTCTCGGCGCAACCCCTCCCGTGGTTTCCACAATCCCTCACGCTCACTACGTTCCAGGGTCGGTTAGACTCACTTAGTCAAGGTTCAGCAAGGTGAGTCTGGGTCTGGCAAGGTCTGGCTAGCCGACCACACCGGCTCTGTGCAGCCGACTACACACAGCTTTCACGTAGGTTCGGGTAGCCCATGGCCGGCGGGCTACACTGATGTCATGCAGATCGGTGTAGATCAGTGTAGATCAGTGTAGGTGTGTGTAGGTGTGTCCGTCTCAGTTTCGGTGCCTAGCTTGACCTTGACCTGGGCTGCACTGACTCTGTATTGTATTCTGTGCATCCTCACAGCCATTAGACAAAGAATCTCTCTCAGTTCCAGCAAGCCTCAGCCAGCTTACAACGACGTTTCCGCTCGGCCTTATCGGCTCTCCAAGCCGAACCCGGCCGTGGCAACGAAGCTGCAATACTACAAGTTGTTCTCCACTGCGAATCAGGTATGTTTACCTCTGGTTAGGTGGCCAGCAGCACCTTGACTGACCTACCCTGGGCTGAACTGACCTCCCTTAAGATACAAACAGCTGCACTGACCTGCCCAGACCTAGGCTGACCTACACAGACTGCTTCTAGTCACCTAGACAAACACCTCTGTGCAGCTGTGGGCAGGTCCCTGGCCTCAGTCTATTTCTAGGGGGGGTCGGAACGTAGTGGCTCCCTGTCTTGAACGCCGACCCAAGCGTGTGGAGATCTCTCTGCAACCGCTACCATGTTACCTTCTCTGGAGTGTAATGGTAGTTCTGGGCACGCATCGGCACACAGTATGAAGGCATAATCATCGTTCAAGTTGAGTATACGTGGTGGCGCGTGCAGTGGAGTCGATGAACGGGAACTAAAACTAGTTTGGCGCTAAAGCGTCAACCGTCACGGCCCTGCGGATAGCAAAGCCAATCGCGAATGCCGGCCCTAGACCGAATGACGACCTTAAGCAGGTAGGGAGGGTGGCAGGATTACACGTGTTTCAGTTTTCAATTTCATTATCAGAGATTCACCGTCTCATACGGCGGTTCAACAGTGCTCAGAGGTTAGGATACAGGCCAGCGTCTAACCTAATCCTAGTCATCGCTGATTTAGCACGTCAGCTCGGAGTAACCAGCAAGACAGTGGAAACATACCTGCGATGATAGCGCTGCCCAAACCACTTCCGTCTTCGGCGTGATGAGTGATGATGTTCCTGTGTCAATCATCATCACCTGCGGTGATAGTACAAAGGAATGAGCACGCGCCGTCCCTGCTCCCCAAAAATATCCTGCAATCCTTCATGCACCGTCTCTACGAATCCAGGATATTTCTGACGGGACTTGGTCAGCCAGCGCCATCGGCGAACTTGGCGAAGACGCCAAAATGACAGACGTTATACAGCGATCCCTCCACACCAACGAGGCACCCTTCCTCGAGGTAGTCCATCCGGCTCACGATCGCGGCGATTCCGCATGCACCAAGGCGTGCCGCGCGGACCACAATCAAGTGCGCCAGGGCCCGGAAGAACTGCCGCTCCTCGATTGCCGTCTCCAGCGCGAAGAAATGCGCAAAGATACCGATGACCGTCAACAAAGCATCTGTTTGATCGTTCTCCATGAGCGACAAGAGGGCTGTGTCGAGTGCGTAAGGGATCTCAAGCTGGGAAGTGTCCTGGCCAAGGAAGAGCACATCCTCGTCAATGAGCTCGCAGAGTATGAGGCGCAAGATCTCGCCGAGGTAGAGACCGGAGATGAGTTTCTGCAGAGGGTCAGGCTTTCCGTGGAGGGAGAGAACCAACACACCTCGAATGCCTGCTCCCCAGGCTTAGAAGAGGTTTCGTCCACGATTACGTCGTATTTCGTGCGCGGGAGATGTTCGTGTTCGAACGAGTCGAAGGCGCCCTCCACCAACAAACATCAACATCCGGAGCGAGGGACAGAAAATCCAGCACCCACCCATTCACAATTACTCGCCATCTGAGTATTGTCATCGATGCCTAAATGCTTTATCTTTGGAATGTTTTTAACGTGCTCCATATAGGCCGCGTTACAGCCCGTCCCGAGGACGACCGCAATCTTCGATTTTGGATTAGCGTAGTGTGAGGCGATGAGCGTTCCGGTGGTGTCGTTGACCAGGGCCGTTAATTCGATGGGCAGGTTCTGTGGTATGCGCCGGCGTTAGATGGCATCTGTCTGAGGAGGGGACAGCACACAAATCTCTCGAGTGATTTCCGGAACATGGCTGCTACATCCTGGCCCTCGGTGTGGGGGTTCTGGAAGCCCTTTGTCCACCGGATGAGCTCCCCGTGGTCGATCCGCTCTTGGCTGAATGGTGCGTTGATGAGACAAGGAATACGTCTGCGCCACGGGTGACGATACTCACGAGCACGGGTAGGAGAACTATGAGTATAGTGCGGGCATCAAACGCGAATTAACAAGAAAGAGCAAAAAAGAGCGTACAGTAAATCCAAACGGCAGATTTTCGCCAGGTTTGAGCCGAAGTCCGCCATTCTCATCCGTGAGATGGGCGTCGACAAACTTTTTCAAGCATTCAGCGCAAAAGTCGAAGAGCTTCTGCCCGTCCTCCTGTTTTTGCTCTTCCTTCAATTGGTACTTGCTTTGTGTGATCTCGAATTTCCCTTCCCCCTGCAGGGTAACCAGGCATACTCGGAGATTGGTTCCGCCTGAGAAAATAGAATATTGATTAGATTCAGAGCATATCCTCCCGCCTCAAACGCACCAAGGTCGAGAGTGAGAAAGTCGCCTTGTTCTTGTCGAGATGGCCATCCGAACACGAATGTCGGTTCCATAGGCTGATGGAGATGAATTGTCAGTTATCTGCCGTTGAATTAGGATTCGTGAAGTGCAGTGTATGCTTGAGAGGATTAAGATCCCCCAGGTACTAGCAACCAAATAACGAATATGAACACGACGATACGTACCACTACTTGTTTTGGTTTCGCCAGCCCAAGGTCCAAGGCTTCCGTGAATGCCTTCACTAGCCTCCGCATGTGCTCCGGCGTCAATTTGAATCTACGGCGGACGATTTTACCTCACTCGGGTGCCACGGATAAATGAATTGCACTCACAAACTCTCGTACTTTCGCAATCGGTCTCCTATCATCCTGGCGCGATGTTAGTAGCCTAGCGATTATTTAAGCGAGAGTCAATACACGTACTTCTCCGTCGTGTGGGTGAGATCCACCTGTTTGTGCGTTCGCGTGTGCATTGTCATTGCCTGGCTCGATGGCGAGATGATCAGCTCCCACTGCGCGATACAGGGATGCTCCGCGATAGATGCTAAAGGGAAAACTGGCTGAAAAATACGCAGCACCAAGAGAGATGAAGTCACTCTTTCTTTCTTTCTTCACAGATGACGATAACAGAAGCATTCCTCTGACGCAAAGTACTTGTCACTGTCAGTGGTACACTAACCATCACACGGCAATTGCCGGCACACTACTCCCCCAGAATAAACGGTTTCCCGTACAAGATCTATGGAAAGGTGGTTGTCTTGCGCGATCGCGTGGACTTCCCCTTCGAAGTCGTAGGCGGGTTGAAATAAATAGTACACCTTAACGTTGAAAGACATCGTGAAACCGACCTCCTCGACAAAGCGGGCCTTTTCGACCTGAGCGGCCAGATCAATTGCGGCTCGTCACGATAAAGAAGACACGAGCCCTCGCGACCTTCACCTTCCTGGCGCTGATCAATTGAGGCTCGCCGTGATGAAGATAAGAGATGGACCATCCCGACCTTCACATTCACCGGCGCTGATCCATTACGGCTCGTCGCGATAAAAAGAAAGACAAACATTCTTGACCTTCACCTTTATCGACGCCGGAACGGTCGCTGTGCAAGCATGAGATGCGGGCTCCGTCAGAGAAGGGAAATAGAGTCCATACGTTTGGATACTGGCTTCTTCGATTTTCGCGGTCTGGGAAGGGTTCGAGGGACAACGCATGCAACGGGCTCCGACGTACTTGGCATCTCTGGTGCGCACCACCGCCAATATCAGTACAGAGAGCTCCTCCATCTTGGAGGCACGCCGGCACCACGCATCAGGCTTTCTGGCGCGAGACCATTCGTACGCCGACTTTGCACGCGTCGATGCGGCGGGGAAACTCGATCTTTTACTCTGCCAAAACAGTGCGATGGACTTGTGAATATTCTGTTGCCAGATTTGCACGACCAACACTGGAACATGCAAACGCTAAGATGAAAACATACTTGTAGCTTGATTACCGAGAAATGCATGGACGAAACTTCAGAAAACGGGTCGGCCGTACACGAGGGGCCGGCGCTTTGTGAGCGTAAAGGAAGCGCGTAATAGCGGTGGCGGAGGTGAGGAGTGGAAAATAAGCCGCCGAGTTGTCCATAGGTAAGATTCAGGAGGGATTCAGGAAGCGTCTTCGGTGTCCTCAAATTAGGGTCCCACAATTCCCCTTTGAAGAAAATAATTAACTGTTAGTCAGAATGTCAGGGTGACTGTCAGAAACTGACAGATAACAATTAACAATTGCCAATTTGGGAAATCACACAGATACAGGCTATTTGACAAGCCACAGTTCACACACAACGAGCCTTACAGGTTGGATACTCCCCCATTCAACTCGGGACGTACTAAGACATGGCACTGCCGACTGCTGAACCCACGAGGATTTACTGGACACTGTGGGAAGTTGATTACCGGAGTTTGCTGTTGAACATGGCTCCGCTGGCCATACAGTCGGGGTGCATTCGTGTGCCCTTCATCACCGTTATTCCCCCCGTTTCATATCCTCCCTATGGATCACTTATATTCACCCCTGGATTTACATTACTACCAATCACCTATAAAGTCCCTGTCGCTAGGATTTGTACCTCAGTTGTTCACCTTGACATGCCCAACTGAGGCACATCTCTCTTCCCTCTCCCTTTATTTCTCTCTTACTTATTTATTCCTATCTATCATATTGGTATCTTCACAGGTAGCTAGATAATATAGTTGTTCACCTTGACATGCCCAACTGAGCATATTTGTATCTTCACATTTGCTGCATCAATGCAACCTTATCCTGACCTTATACATAATGGACTTGAGTATTCCAGCTGACTCAGACTAGTCAAATTTGCAGTGCCACTGAGCCTGTGCTCATTGTAACTCAAAGGGAGACTGACCAGTGGACGATAGCACTCAGAAGTTGGTGGGAATCGTCAGGATTGTCAGAGGGAAATTTCCAAAAAAATTAAATAATTGCTTGTCAGTCACTAACTGACAGTCATTTGTTAGTCAGTTGACAATTAAATTGTAATGTCAGCAGACCCTACCTCAAATAGCGAATTCATGATCAGGAAGCGTTCTTGGTGTCCTTAAATAGTGGAGGCCGCCCATAATGCCGCCCGTACGTGGATTCCTCAGTCGTCGTGTCGGAAACGTGCAAGGTTCGGCAATTCGGCTCTGATCCCGTCGATGTGGTATAGCCCAGGCTTGAGAGTGGGCTCGGCAGAAGAGTTTGAACGATCGTGAAGTCTGCGCAGTTGCTTTAGGCAGGAACGAGGAGACAGAAAAGCGAAGCACACCAATCAATTTCCTTTTTAGGATGGCTGCAGCGCCGACGAATAAATGAAAGAATTTCTTAATACAAACGAATGTGAAATGAGCGAATCGATGCGCCGAATAAACGAGCTGTCTGACTTCAATTGATAATAATCTATTATCCAAAACTTGAATTAGGCTCGTGTCCAGCCGTTAGGTGCAGGAATGACGAGCAAGCAGGTATTCCTTACTATAACGGCTGGTGGCACTTAGCCGTAAGTTGATAGATGGAAATTTCAAAGTCCGATTATACCTTATTAAGACTTACCGCCGACGGTCCGAATAAGTCCGATCAATGTGTTTAGTTGCACAGACACGAGAGCTACGATAGGTGAGAGAATGTTGTTCTGCCCTCCTGGAGCCTTAGGGACGGTTCCAGACGGATCCTTGAAGCAGGAAGGGGCGTCGCGCAAATCCTTGAAAATTTGGCATAGCCACATTTCCATTTCAAGAACCGGCGGCAGTCTTAATATGGTATAATCGGAGTTTAAAATCGCCATCTATCAACTTACGGCTAAGTGTCACCAGCCGTTATAGTTCACAATTCTTGCTCGTCATTGTGAACGGATAACGGCTGGACACGAGCCTAAACTTGAATTTGTAATTGAAGATTCAGTAACACGAATTACAAAGCAGGGAAGCCCCGACGTCGGTATCATTACTGTAACATACTAACAAGCACACTGGGAACCAGAAAAGATTTTTCACAAATAAATATACAATACCAAGTATCACATCACCGCACATCCCCCTTGATCCTCCTTGGCCAACTGGCGGGCACAGAACTGCCTCATATTTGGCTGCCCCACACTATCCACCATGTTGCGAGACTCAGCCCACCAGGCCTCCCACGCCGGATACGGAGACACATCGAACAAAAGCTGGGACTGGTACCATGTCGACGTCCTGGTGCCACAGTCCCGTGGTGCGGGGAAGCACCCGTGCTCGACAGTGATATTGAGGATGCGCAGCGCGAAGGCATCATTGAGTAGGAGGTCCTCGTTGAGAAGTCGCTGGGGATCAATGGGTCGTGGTCGCCGTTTTGTGAGCGTAAATTCGATTGATGCCTGTAATAAAGGTGGTGTTGGTGGGTAGCACAAACCGAGGGTTTGGATAAATGAGCACGGCGCCGGTGGTTTTGGCTGGTTGTATTCGACGGTGGCTGGACTGTGAACCTTCCATTCGAAGATGGTGACGATCCAAACACAGCTCACCCCAAGAAGTTATCTATGTGCAAACAGCAACTGAGGATACGCATACAGATGAGATTTTTTGAAAGCTCGTACCTCGCCTGTACCATCACGATGAAAGACAAGGTTGTGTCTGTCGAAAGTATCCCATTGCCAAGCTTCTTCGTTACAGAGGATGTCGTAGACTGCAGGTGATTTGTCCATAGGTAAGAGTGAGGAGGGGATTCATGATCAGGAAGCGTTCTTGGTGTCCTTAAATAGTGGAGGCCGCCCATAATGCCGCCCGTACGTGGATTCCTCAGTTGTCATGTCGGAAATGTGTCACGGCGCGGCGAGTCAGCGCTTTGATTTTGTCGATTTGGTACAGTCCCAACTTGAAGGTGGTCTCAGCAAAAGAGTTTGAACCATCGCAAAGTCTGCGCAGTTGCTTTAGACATGAACAAGGAGAGACAGAAAGCGAAGCACACCAATCAATAGGGGTGTTCAAAGTAAACGACGCTTTTTCACTTTTCGGCGCTTTTTCACTTTTCGGACGCTTTTTCGCTAAGCGGTGTTTCGGGTGAGAAATCGGCGAACTTCGGCACTACAACTGATGTGATGCGAGATGTGATTTACCCTTTTGGGATACCCCCTATCACTTGACTAGATGGCGTGAATTCTCATCGATAAGGGCGCCCTTGGCCGTGATTTAAAGGCAGACAGAGGGAGGTTCTGTGCAGATCCTCTTTCTTCCCTCCTGGCCCACTAAGATGACTCGAAAGACACGCCATTCCACCGTTACTCGGACATATTTGACACACATGGTTATGCGGGATCTAATTATTCCCCCGGAGAGCCTGGACTTCATGACCCTGGTAGACAAGCTGGCTACCGATATTCAGACTCTCAAAGCGATTCGAGAGACACGCTATCTCAGCCCGCGTGACCCTGTTGCAAAGTCTGGCAACATTCATCTTGCATGGGTTTATGCTGGAGACCCCAAGGATCACAATCGATTCACCAACATGCTTCGTGTCTCTCCCTATGTTTTCAGCGCCATTCTGGACCTCATCAAGGACCACAAAGTCTTCACCAACAACTCAAATGTGCCGCAGACTCCTGTTGATCAACAGCTTGCAGTTGCGTTGTATCGGTTGGGCAGATATGGCAACGCGGCATCGGTGGAAGATGTTGCACGGGTGGCAGGCTGCAGCGAAGGCTCTGTCGTCAACTTCACCGATCGGGTCTTCACTGCAATTGAATCTTTGCATGATACCTTTGTCCGGCCCTTGACACCCGAGGAAAAGGAGGCTGAGAAGATTTGGATGGATGAGCATCTCGGGTTCAAAGGGTTGTGGCGAGAAGGCTGGCTGATGTATGATGGGACAATTGTGGTTCTTTTCGCTAAGCCTGGCCTGAATGGCCAGGGCTATTACACTCGAAAGGCCAATTACGGTCTAAATGTCCAGGTAAGTTGATTTATCTCGCTATATTCAATACTCAGCACTGTTTCAGATTGGAAATGTCCCATCCACCCTCCGAATTGTGGACTATTGCCTTGGGCCCACCGGTTCAGCCCATGACTCTGCAGCATTCGAAGGGACTGCTGCATTCAAGCACCCGGACTGGTTATTCGAGGGCGAGGAATTTGCTTGGGGTGATTCAGCATACACCCTGAGCTCCCGTGTAATTCCTGTTCACAAACGTCCTGCATCCCTCCTACCCGACAATGCGACCTTTGACGCTGCAGTTGCCCACATCCGAGTGCGTTCTGAGCACTGTATGGGGGCACTGAAGGGTCGATTCCAGTCTCTGCGTGGACTCCGTGTTAACATCAATTCAAACGAGGATCACTGGGAGGCGTTACGGTGGATAACAGTGGCAATTATTCTGCACAATGCAGTTATCGAGTTCGAAGGTGTGGGCTCTGGTGCTGCATTTGCACACCGGCACAGTTCACGTGATGAAGAAGAGGATCGCGGTGGCCAGGATGAACCAAGAGGTGGGGATGATGATGGTCTAGTGAAACGGAGGAGGTTGACAGAGGAGCTGTTGGCATACCATGCACGCAGGAATAACAATTAATTAGATTCAATACGATGGGAACATTGGAAACTAATTAACGGTAACCAAGGCTCCGGTCGGAGCCAGGTGCCGGGGAATGGCCATTACGATCCCAGCCGCTGGAAGTCCCAACCTGAACTTGAGCATCTGATGAGGAAGAAGACGAAGATGAAGAGCTCCTTGAACGGGTGCGAGCTTGTTTGCTTGGCCCCGCCACAGGAGAGCTGGCCCCTCGCTTGGGAGGATCAGCGTAGCGTGCCTCAACAATGTCAAGTCGTTTCCGGAGAGCGTCCTTGTCGAGTATACCAGCGTTGAAGAGAGCAAGAAGCTGGTTGTTCTCATCGAGGCGAAGGCGAGCACGGTCGTTCTCCACCTTCAAATTTTCGCGATTATTTGCAGAACGCATCATTTTACTGTTGAAGAATAAGCCGCACATCAAGAACAAGAAAAGGAACAGATTTTACGTTTGAATATCGACAATACTCTCCTCAAAACTCTTTCTTGTGCGATATTTTGAAGACTTCACCTCAGCTGCACCCTGAAAGGTGGAAGGTCTGGCAGCTGTCCTTCCCCGAGAATGCTTGCTGACCGGAGCCAACGGCGAAGAATCAACCTCAATCGGTGAGGAAGGACTGTCCTGGCGTGACCGATGAGGAGTCGACATGAGAGTGGGATCGATATTAGCATCGGGATCGATTTTCGAGCCCGCCGGCGGCTGAAGATGCACAACTTTGCGGCCTTCTGGGCCGACACCCGTCGCAATCATCGGTGGAACGATGTTGGACCGCGCTGCAAGGAATCGGTGCAGGTGAGGGAAGAATTCAAACTCTTCCTTGATCTCGTCTGCAAGAAAAGAAATCAGCGATGAGAATACAAGCAGAGTTTGGGCACATACCCCACAGGTTCTTTGACTTCACAGTGGTGTCGTGGTCGGGGCCCTCGGACGATATGTAGCACTCGAGGAACTCATGCACGTCCCCACTGTCGTCCTCGTCGTCCTTGCGAAGTCCACCACCAGTCACCTGGAGCTTTTTGGCGTGCTTCTTATAGGTGGTAACAAGACTGTTAGGACAATGTTGAGCAAATTCGGTGTTTAATTCGTGTGAACTCACCTGTCGGCTTTGCCTTTGACTCGCTTCCCGAGGGCATTGGGGCTCGTCGAATACATAGCTGGGAAGATCTTGCTGCCGATACGCTTGTAGACAGCGATTTTACTCTCTCCCGACGTATTCTGTACATCAAGGTTAGTCAAAGTACAGTCAGAGACCGGTTTTGTGGACGCACCTCATCGCCCTGTTTCCCGAACAGTACCAGACGGTTCTCTTTGACCTCCATTTGCGCAATGAGGTCATACGTCGCTGCAGACTTATCCGCATCCCAATCGATCCGAGGGAGCGGCTCCTCCGCTTGCTTTTTGACTTTGGCAGGCTTCTTCTTCGCTTGACCGTGCTTCCGCGGCGAACGGCGACGGGGGTCATCTTTGGGCATTAGAGAGGCAAGCCGATCAAGGTGGGAGGGAAGGTAACGACGCAACCGACACTCAAAAATTTAGCGGCCTGTGATCTCGCATCACATCAGTTGTAGTGCCGAAGTTCGCCGATTTCTCACCCGAAACAACGCTTAGCGAAAAAGCATCCGAAAAGTGAAAAAGCGCTGAAAAGTGAAAAAGCGTCGTTTACTTTGAAGACCCCTAATTTCCTTTTTAGGATGGCTGCAGCGCCGACAAATAATTGAAAGAATTTCTTATTCAGATTAGGGACATCTACGAAAAGACAGCCAAGATTCGGTAGGTCTACAGTAATTTTTTGCTGAATTCATTGTCATCGAAGTGAGAAGTACTTAGTATAAGTCCGGTCGGCGTCTCGATGAGAAATTCGCCCCTTTCCTATCCCTCCCATCATCAATGTCCTCAGCTGCACGCTGACTCTTCGTCCCGTCCCTACCTTTGTACCACTCTTCGGCCTGCAGTCCGCGGCCCCATCTAGTCCTGTGTGGAAGTAGAGGCATGCTCTACCTGGAGGGCTACTTCTTCGCTAGCTTACCTACTTCCACAGCATCTTCGGGAGGATGCGGCGTGTCTTATACGTGGACTGTAACCTGCGGAATGGATAGACAAGGATCCATAACGCGCATTGCAGAAAGTAGGACGTACAACGAGTTGTCTGCAAAGAGCGACAGAAAGTCCACATCGCCTGCTGTGGTTCCTGCGCGACATCCATGCGACTTCCAGAGCGTCCAGGATGATGAAAACTTTATATCCGGCAAGGAAGTCATCTACAGGGTAATTTACCTGTCCGAGGAGGAGCGTTGTCGCCAGGATGACCGCTTCACGTCTCTGAAGGTCGGCGAAGCCCAAGCAAGAAGATGGAGCTCAAAGTGAGCACGATGGTCGCCACCGTCTTAAACAGCACCATAGACAGCAATCCGCGCAGGCTTGCAGACGGCCCTTCCTCCCATGGTGAGAAGCAGGCTCTCTTCGCCACGCCGGCAGATGTATTTGAGCGAGACGCGAGGCATTGATACGGTGCCGGGACTGCAATGCGAGATTAGCATGGGGACAGCAATATGGACGGCAATATGGATGGCAAAGATATGCACCTACAGCGCTGATTCAAGCCTTGACGCTCATGCAGCCAAGGTCCCGCCAAAGGTCGAGCAGCGCATGTCATTGAATACGGCGGTAGTTTTCCGACGATCTTTCTGTGCTGGGGATCAAGATAATTATCACCTGAAGGCAGAAAACCCACCTACATGTCGACTAACGTTGCTGACGTGCGATGGGCCACTGGCCAAGGATTTAGCGACGTCGGTCACGCAGCGAGCACCAGCGCCGTCTTGCGCAGAACCTCCGAGTCGCAGATAGGGATGTCGGCTCCGAGAGAGTAGTGGCTGTGGCGAGATGAGGCGTCATGTGGGTGGACGATTTCGGAGTGGTGCCGAGACTACGGCGCACAATCAGTCAGGGAACGGTGAAATCAATGAGAAGGAAACACACCGTGTTCAAGGGGTAGGAGGGGGGCCGCTTGCTCAACGAGTGTGCGGAGCCGCCGGTGTCCGAGGGTATCTTTAATTCGACGCTGTTTAGCCTTTTTGCTGTGGTGGAAATGAGGATGCGTGTGATTCGAAAGGAGCAATGGCACCTGTCGGTCATTGTCACGGTGGGGATGACACCGAACTCGGGATCCCATTGAGGAGTATGTACGCCGAGTGGCGACGTCCCCTCCCCGGCTACCAAGCATAGAACAATCAGCATTCAGCATTCAGGACGAGGTGGCGCTGGATGCACTACTCGTATTGATGACAGCACACAGCGTTCCCTCCTAAATCTGAGCCCGTTCTGGAAGTACACACCCTGCTGAAGAGGTCAGAGCCATGGCTCTATCCTTTGTTGCCGCCGGTGCAGACAGATGCAAGAGCCGAGGCACTGCCAGGAGTGCCAGCGCCTGTAACTGTGGTAAGAGAGAAGCGCAGGGAAAAGTGATGGAAGGAGAAGGGGGTCGCCAAACAACACGTCTACGACGCCGGCACAGACCTCATAGGTCATTTTACATGCCACTACTGATGGAAACAACCTGAGAGGGGTTGCCGTAGTAGCTGTCGTAGGTTAGCGCAACGTTAGCGTGGTCCTCAGCTTCAAGCGCATGCCTGGCGCCCTTCCTCAAGTTCGCTTCTCATTGGCAAGTTCATGGCTAACATCCCAGAATTTCCGACGCTGACTGACGTTCAAGCTACCCAGGGAAATTGCTCACCGGTCCAGTTTGACAATTTTAGGCACCACCCGGTACTGCCACACCATGAACACGCCGCGAAGCACCTACTCCATACCCTCATTTCGCGACGTGAGTCCTGCATATCTGCTATTCCAAACCCTTGAAGCTGAATGGTTTTATTCATCCAGTGTTCGTCCTCACAGTCAGTGTCCTCCGGTACGAGTGCCTGAGACACAAAGTCTCAAACTTTGACAGATGTGAGCGTCACTCATCATGCAGATTCCGCCTCGGAAGACAATTCCGTGGAAATGTTCGAGGACGTGGCCGCGCTCCTTCCGACTCAGCCCCCAGCCAGACCTTCGACCCTGACAGACCTCGATAACTCTCCGATCCAACTATTTGATGGCATTGGGGACCTCGACGAATTCACCAGGGCGTTGTGGATGCTTGAAAAGGCTGCCGCACTCCTTCATAATTCACATCCGGACAAGCCTTTGAGCTTAAGACGAATGGGAGACTGTCTTCTCTATTGATACCTGCATTTTGGGGCCATTGACGATTTAACCAAAGCAGTGTCGATGCTCAAAGAAGCTGCCGCACTCCATCCGGTGCATCAGGCCAGGACCTTGCGCTTAACGGACATCGGCAATGCTCTGCTGCGCAGATTTGATGAGGTTGGCAGCATCGTTGACCTGATTATGTCTGTCATTGTTCGAACAAGCCAACACCCTGACTCCGGATCGACACCCAGACAAGCATTTGCACCTGGCGGACTTCGGCAATTGCCTGTGCCGTCGCTTTGACGAAGTTGGTAGTGTCGATGACCTGGAAGCCTCTGTGCGGTTGCTGGAACAAGCCACCACACTGACTCCAGACCGGCATCCAGACAAGCATTTACGCTTGATGGACCTCGGCAGCTGTCTGCTTCGTCGCTTTGACGAGGTTGGCAGTGTCGATGACTTGACCATGTCTGTGTCGTTGTTCGAAACAGTCAGCACACGTATCCCAGACGGGCACCCAGACAAGCCTTCACGCTTGATAGACCTCGGGTACTGTCTGCTCCGCCACTTTGACGAGATTGGCCGTGTCGATGGCCTGACCAGGTCTGTGTCGGTATTCAAAGCAGCCAACACACTTATTCCAGACGGGCATCAAAACAAGCTTTTGTGCTTGGGTCTCCTTGGAATCTCTCTGCGCCACCAATTTGGGCGCTCTGAGAGCGTCCATGATATTAATGAGTCTGTCACCGCATTGAGAGCGGCTATAGACCTCTGCTCCCTTCCCAACATTGACAGGGCGTTGATCTTGATCAATTTTGCCAATTCACTACTCTGTCGATTTGAGCATCTTGGTAATCTCAAAGACCTTCAGGAAGCCTTGCCGATTATGACAGAGGCGGTCAATCTCTCCCCCGATATTGACCCAAACAATGATCTGGCTTATTGCCTTGTCTGCTGGTTTGAGAAGGTCGGGAACCTCAAGGATCTCAAAGCCGCCGTGGTGATGTTTGAATCGTCCGCTGGATCAGATCACTCTCGTAAGTCTTCCGCACCCGTGGTTAGCTATCTTCAACTGATAATAACAGGCCTCCACCGAGCTCTCGGAGCCGCGATTCCGGCGATTTCCCAACTCCTCTGTCGTCGCAACACCGTCGCGAGATGCACCGCGGTTGAGGTGTTGGCGGTACTCGTTGCATACTGTGAGTTCTTCCAGAGCTCCTGCAACAAGTACTTACTGTGCCTTCGAGCCTGCTTCCATGACGCCATCGGAAGAGCGATTTCCAGCCTCATGTTTGTTTTAAGATGTGAAGATGATCCTAAGATAAAATACAAAACTGCTCTCTGTCTTGCAAAGTTTCTTCAATACTGTCAGTCTTTTCAATATAACAGGAGTTCAGCCGTTGATTACCGATCTCAGCTTCCCTGCGAAATAGTCTGGTGGACGATATCCCTCTCATCAACTCTCAGCTTGCTCGCAGTAGACAAGACACAACAAGGGCAGGGGAACCAACAGACCTTCCACCGGGGACTGCTAAGACTACATCCATCAGTCGTACCACCCAGGACTCTGGCATACGCCGTCGTGGACTGCAATCGAAAGAGGATGACACTTACCATCCCTTCCCGACAGTCTCTGGACCGTCCACATGCTTTCGCATCCCGGAAGAACTCCGCAACTACTTGACGGGTATCCGATCTTATCTTCCTTTCACCGGAACTTTGCCACAAACCCAACCACCCAGCATAGCAATCCCGGATATAATTAGTTGGCTTGAAAATACTGGGAACTTTATTGGCGCTACATATGTTTTTATGATCGCTCCTCCTTTCCTTCACGACAGAGTATCCCTTTGGGATCTTCATTGGTTGGAAAATCGCCTGGGGGCATTCCAGACATGGGTTTGGGCTGCCCATGCTGCTCTTTTTGGGTAGGCTCATTTATTCTGACGATCACTTATTCTCACTCGAGGACAGTGCTTCTGTAGCTCTATTAGCCTTAGCGGGCCTCTCAAGCAGCCCGGTCGCACAAAGCTTTGTCATTCTGTGCGGGATATTCGCACTCTTTGGGTTTGTCTATACAGTCTTCCTCGTGTTCCGTATCGGAGATTGCAAAGGGCAGTATTCTGGCCGATTCATTGTATGTTACAATCCTATTAAATTTCCGTGCCCATATAAGTTACGTCATTTCACAGGATCGCGCGAACTCAATGCAGGCTGCCCACTTATTTTGGAATGTGGCAATCATGTTATCGCTCCCTCTCACATGGATGACCTGGTGATTTTTCACGGCCTGACAATCGAACCGAGACTCATATAATTGTAGGGCAGTTTTCAGTCTTTTTTGCTTTATGCTCTCGCTCGGGGTTCAACAAGCAATCTTGGATGTTCGCTCCGCTGTGGGTAGGGACACCAAGACTGGTATTAGCTTGTCCGCCACGAAAGGCCTCAGCATTGTGCAATTGTGCGGTTTCATGGTCGCCATTGTCTGGAGTACATCCTACATATTCCTGATTCATGTCGAAATTCGCAGATGCATGGATAGCTCGAATTCCCCATGAAGTCAGCACGGTTACCATTTAATCTAATGTATACAAACATTGAATATGAAGTGGACGGTTGATATCCTACCTATGTAAATTAGAACGAGGACAAAACATACCTTCGCTTCGCTCTGGTGTAGACAGTTGACTGATAACTGTATACAAGCATTCATTAAAATGAAGTACAATGACATTCCGTGTAAGACACCAATTTCACCCAACCTGCGGGCCGCCAACTGAATTTTAGGGGGAAAAGGCGCTCTGTTCTCATTTGTTAAAATTAATTCTCAACTGCTAATAGCAGTAAATGTCGATTAATTTGACTGCTATTCTACTGCTATCTAATACAGCCTGTCATGCGGGCTGACGTCGGTCGGCGTCGGCAGACCCTGCCGACTATGATCGGCCGAAGTCGACCGACGTCAACCTAGGCAAACAGACCTTGGGGCCGGAATGAGCCAAGAGGGAAATTCGAGTCGAGCCAATCCGTGCGGCACAAGCCACTTTTGCAAGCTAAAAAGTGAACTCTCCCAAAGATATCACCCACGGATTTGGATTGCATACTTATTAGAAACCAAATTCTGTACAATTTCGTTCAAATCGGCAGTCACGCGTCACGCACCCCCCTGTCAATCACGAACTTTGGTTGAGGTCACACGTCACTCAGTCCTCTGGCAAACCTCCAAGTCACACATGCCCCAAATTGCCTAAAGAAAGAAAAAAAGGCGAAAAAAGACTAAAATTCCAGTTCAAATGCGGAAATTTTCGAGGTGTCACACAAAGATTCGGCGGCTGCCGAAATGTCGAATAGGTAAAATGGGTCACGCGTCACACCCCCTGTCGATTTGAACGAAATTATACAGTTCTCTACTGCAGGTCTGATGCGCATTGTGTTCACTTGTGAAGAATAAAAATTCAGTTGAAGACAGAACAACGTAGGTTGCCTGTATGAAAGAACAAAGAAAGAACGACCCATAATTAGTTCTAAAATTAGCTAGACACTGTAAGGTAAATCTGTATCGCCCAAGACCTGCCACACGTTGTCCCCGGTGAACCAAAAGCACAGCATGTTGCATGATGATGCAGGAATTCCTGGTGGAGGCGTGCCATTTGTCCAAGTGTTGCCGCAGTAGCCCTCGGACCCATGTCTGTATGACAGAACGAAGAAAGAACGACTCATAATTAGTTCTGAAATTAGCTAGACACTGTAAGGTAAATCTGTATTGCCTAAGACCCACCGCACATCATCCCCGGTGCACCAAAGCACAACATGTTGCATGATAACACAGGAATGTCTGGTGGAGGCGTGCTGTTTGTTCAAGCATTGCTGTAGTAGTACTCGGACCCATCCTCCACACCGGACACGGAGTAGCTCCGGTTGGCGCAGTATGACATGCAGGCAGCCGGGGTGCTGGTCGAGGCGAGGACGTCGCCAGCGCCGACACCGTTGGTGAAGACACTGCTCGTGGAGTCTTGGGAGCAGCCGGTGGCCATGTCGTAAATAAATAATGTCGGAAAAATATTAATTGTCTTGACACCGCTTCCAATAGCCTTGTGATCTGAGAGTCGCCTTTGAAGGCCCTTTAAAGGCGACTCTCGGATCAAAATTGCCAACAAGTCATAACTGGATGGCCAAGGGGGTACTTTTTTTTGAATTTTTGGAACATACACTGATTTTAGCTTAAATTTGGCCCAGGAATCCGAATCCAAAGTCGAAAAGTTCACCCGACCTGTAGTTCAAAAGATACAGCCACTTTTGTCTGAAAAATAATCATATTTTTTCTTTCAATTTTTTTTCGACAAATTGGCTCAATCCGCGTAACTTTCGAAAAAATAATTCGGCAAGGTTGAACCAACCAACGTAATAATGACGTCATGGATTCCCTTATATAGTAATTGATCACCCCAAAAGGGGAAGTGATAAAAGTCCCCATATCTTTCCAACCGTTGCCCCGGCGAGCTTTTGGAAGTCAGATTCAGATTGCTAGCCCTCATTTTCAGCCCAAATCGGTATATGTTCCATTTGTAACTTTTCTGGATCCCCTTGTGGATGGCCAACGGACACGAAGTTCTCCTTGCATTCCAGCAAGAGAGAATTGAGGCTCCACACTCTCCCAATCTCTATGCCTCATCTACCAGAATAAATAGCAGAATGGAAT
Source organism: Mycena albidolilacea (assembly GCA_029282495.1). NCBI lineage: Eukaryota > Fungi > Basidiomycota > Agaricomycetes > Agaricales > Mycenaceae > Mycena > Mycena albidolilacea. The sequence continues at coordinate 1,191,957 of JARIHO010000032.1, read as the reverse complement.
ACATACCACTACTGAAGATCACTCCAAATCCTGACAGCAAGCGACCACATCACCACATCTTGAAGAACAAAGCGCGCGGTTTTAGTCATGCGCCGGTGCGCCGAGAAGAACAATCATCGCGATCATGGCAGTATCTGTCCAGCTGTGTAACCAGTGCGGTCTCAAGGGCCCGCCAAGAAGTTGTTCTGCGCCCAGGGTACGGCGGTAGAAATACTGGGAAGAAAAGGGAAGATGAGAAACTAAAGCAAGGAAGCGAGGCTAAGATCAGTTCGCAATAAGCCAGAGTAAGAAGACGAGCGCACATCACCAATCTCTCTTATCATCTCTGTTCGCAGCGAGTGTTCAAGTTGGCGATCCGCCAGTCGTGCGGGGCAATTTAAGGACTGCGGGGGGCGGCCTCCTCTTGGGAGACGAGGAAAGAACTTTACTAAGAAGTGGTAAGTGAGATAAGATGGACCCTAACTTCCCTAGCACACATTCGTCTTTCTCTCTTCGATTACCAGTCACTTTATAGCTCACCGAGATTCACACGCTCTTTCCGTGTTGTTACTTCCTGAGATCCCTCCTTGTGGTAGTCTTCCTCCGTTGCTCACTGATTTCCTTGGACGTGGATCAAGCGGCCTTTAAGTTGGCCATCTTTTTCTGGTTTTTTGCTGTCTTTTGCCCTTCCGGACCGCTCATCCTAGGACTGACATCTATATAACAGATTCCGACCATGAATTGTCGCCGACCACCCTGTTTATTTCACACCGCTTTGCGTACAATGTTTATGAGACAAATGTTAGGCTCTGCGCTGCCCAAGTTCCGAGTCGGGACTCGACTCGTCCTAGACTTGTACCTCCCCCACTCCAGTCCTCTGCCGAAATATCTCCGAATGGGGAATATGGAATCAATGAAATTACCGTTCGTACCCCTCGTCAAGTCCAGATACTAGTGCGCTCAAAACCAGATCATCAACTCGGATTCTCGGGGCAGGTTCGGAACTAGAGCTCGAAGATGGTTGGCGTCCATGGCCGTGGAGGCTCAATGTCGTGCAGGGCAGCCCCGGCAGACCAAATTCTACAACGCTTGGGAAATCACAGAAGATTTCGGGGAGGAGGCTAGCAATTATATAGGTCCTGGAAGTAAGACGGCGACTCCGACAAAGTTTGACAGGGACTACAGATTCCGCTCCCTGCTCTGACGTCTCAATCTTCGCCCATCCTTCCAACCATATTCTAATCAATCACATTGAAAACCCTCCGCCATGCTTCTCAACGAACCAGAGGACTATATCCACAAACACGTCTGGATTTTCTTCCGCAATATAATGTTCAGCATCCGGCACCTCCACAACTTCGAGATATCCATACAGCTGAGATGCCATATCAGGCGTATTGTGCACATGAGGGCTGTGCTTGCCATTCAGAAGTAAGCACGGAACACTATCGATGTTATCGCCCTTCGCCCGCAGCCGCTCCTTCATATCTCGCCCATCATCCGTGAATGCAGCGTAGAGCCTGAAAGCTCTTCGAAGTACGTTCGGCTGCTGGTAAAATGCAGCATAATGATTTAGGTCTGCCTCCTTGATGGCGTCCGTTTTGTGGATTAATTTGCTGAAGAAGTGCTGCAGGTAGATCTTCTCTCAGCCTCGGATGAGGGCTTCAGGCAGATCAGGAACCGCGTGAACCTGGAAGTGGAATTGTCGGATGGTGCCGAATTGTTCCTCCATCTCTTTGGTTCCAGGGATCGGGCATTCGCCCCAGATGATGCTCGTGGCAAGCTCCGGATATTCCAGGACGAATGCGTGTGCAACCATGCCGCCAATGTCGTGGCCGACAATGTGGAGGGGCTGGCCGATGATCTCGAGACCGATCAAGAAATCACGAAGGGCTTCCGCAATTTCAAGTTTCTTGCCTCTTTCTGCATACGACGCAGCTCCGCCACTGTAGTCAGGAACAATAATGTGGTAGCCCACGCCTGCAAGCGGCTGGACGACATGACGAAACTGATAGGAGCTCTGAGGGAATCCATGGAGAAGAAGGATGATCCCTTTGGAGGTGGGCGAGGATGGTGGGCAATCAATGTATTCAATACTCCCCTTCCGGGGATCGGAGAAAACATGACTGCTAGACTCCATGGCGACTGGCATTGAGTGATCGAGGATAGAGACAAGTGCTGCTTCGGGGAGGAGCGATTTATATTCTTTATACGGTAGCGTCATGTGCAGCGTCACTTCACAGCATGCTCTGGTGTCATTGCTCCTAATGAACTCTAGCAGGCATGAGCAGGTCACTAACAGGATTCAGATCATATGGTTCAGGTGGTGACTGGCTTCTTTTTGCTATCTTTCATCACCACAGGTCCTACGGCGATTTTGGCTACAGCAATCTTGCAGGGGCCAATTCCGAGTCGTCGGGTACGATTGGCATTCGATGATAAAGAGCTTTTCCACTGGGATCCGTGGCTGGAGGGGAGTCAGCCTGATCTGCACCCGTCCTTTCATACGGTCGACGAGCACGCAGGACAGATGGAGTGCGTGCGTGGCTCCAGGGCTCAGGTTCAGGTCCAAATAGATCTTATTAAAATAGCATACACTGTTAGCTACAGAACGAAGGAGAGAATATACAACAGCTTTCGCATGCACACGGCGGCGCCACAGGGAGGCCGGAATTCATAAAAAGGATATAGGGTCAAAAAGGTTTTTCGACCTTCAGCACAGAACAATCAAAATTGGGTGAAGCAGTGCAGACCTCAAATATCCGTGCTGTGATTCAACAATGAGCAGAAATAGGTGAAGAAACAGTTCCACATACCTCCAGGAAGTTAGCCAGCCAGATACCTATCAGAATGCCGCGTTTATTGCTCGCTGGGATCTCCAGGGGTCCAAGTCGCCGCTTAACGTCAGGCTCTGCATGAGCGCTGGCCTGAATACTGCTCTAGATATCAGAGGGTCGCGCTCTGTAGGTTCGGGCATGACTGGTGGACGTGGACGATGTAAGGGTTCCCCGCGCTTGTGGTGGTAACGGAGAAAGAGCACTCGTTTGTGACAACGTGTGACTGGGTCGAGACCGCTTTCGGTGACATACCCTCGGATAATCGGTCCAATGGATTTACATCCGATCGCGATGTTGAATTTTAAGCTTTTGCCTTGAGGGAATTAAAAAATAAGAAACCTCAGGTTGAAAACGGCATACGCCGGAGCTCACCCACTGAAGGGCTCCTTCAAATAAGACAGGTTGGAGAAATCGAACCACTTCGGGTATATCGGGTTTAGAATTGCGCAATTCAGAGTGGCAGGTGAGGTGACTTCCATCTTGCTTCCATGGATAGTACAACACGCAGAGTACGAGAATTGATGTTGCAGACTCCTATCTCCCTCCATTCTGTTGTATGTAGTGGACGAGGACCGACAGAGGACCGACAGAGCTATATGTACATTGATGGGCATCCGAGTCAATTATGGTGACGATACCAGCCAATGCATCGTTCGATTCGCTACTCAGTGACACATTTACATACTCTTTTAAACCGGCTTTGATCTCCTCGGTGATGACCGTGGCAAACTTCTCGTGAAGCTCAGCCAAAATGCATCGTTCGGTTCGTCACTCAGTTACACATTTACATGCCCTTTTACACCGGCTATGATCTCCTCGGTGATAAGCCGTGAAACGGACCATGGGTGAAATAGCAAGGAATTTGCCGATTTCTGCCTTAATCACGTAGCACGCTGCTCCAAAGGATTAGCATAAGTCCTATACGGCTAATCAGGGCTTGATCCTGCATGAGGACCTTAATCAAGTCCGCCTGGGATGCATCAACTGGAAAATTCATACTGGTTGACATCCATGATTAAGGGTTTAATTGCTAAGATTAAGCATCGCTGCTTAATCAAGGCATCGCGGGGCCCACAAATAACATGGCAATATTAATCATCCTCTCTAATGATCTGGGGCACCACTGTGGGGTCTTGATTAGGCGTTCAAGTGCTTTGTTGTGCTTGATTTACAAACGGAACCATGTGCGACGGGTCAGGTGACTCGGGGTTAGCAGTAGCCGGTTATTCCGACTGCGGCCGGACTTCGCTTATCAACTATCCGATCATTGTTGCCATCTTGATTTGGTTACTTGAACCGGGCCAGGATGGTAACTCGCATATCTCTACAACCACTTGGCGGTTTGGGCTGATTAAGGTACTGGCTTAAAGCCAGCACCTTCCTCTACCTAATACTGAAGGTCCTGAATGGGGGACACGAGGATAGAAGATGGGACTGTCAACACGATTGAACAAGAAACAGTCACACCGGACACACTCAAGCACTAAGGGGTCGATACACGAGGATCCTATATATTTACCGACACGTGATTAACTACGGACACCTTACTCATATACCAGCGAGTAGAATAATCATCGTGTTGTAAGCATAATTGTACAGTATATAAGGAGGAGGTTTTGGCATGGATAGGCACTGAACTTTCTGTCCCTAAGAGCAGTAGCATTTACCGGGTATTGCTTGATAAACGACAGAGATTCAGGACTTGTCATCCAGGACTGACTTCGTTAAGAAGTTTTGTTTCGTTTGCACAAGTAACTAAATATCAATTGTTGGATCGGGATTTTGGGATTGGAAACGGTTAAGAAGCTAGAGAGAGCTTGTTAGGAACTGAGAACACGGCACCGCACTACAGTAGCCTCGGAAGGCTTATTATTTGGGATTTGAGAACACGGCACCTTGATTAGGATTTGGGATTGTTGGCTCAAGCTTGTAAAGCTTTAAAACTCGATTTATTGGCTTAGGCGCTCGTTTGGCATTGCTCAAAGAGTTCTAATACTCTAAATCAACCTTGCACTTCGGACTCGACCCTTAAACAGGCGTGTTCCTCGCAACCTTTGTTGGACTATCTGTGCTCCTTGAACCTTCTTAAAGTGTTCAAAAGACCCGTACTTGGCGGCACAGTCTAAACCATTCAAGGGGAAAGTAGTTAGGATTTGGTTAGTGGTTGTGTTTTTGCCTTAATCAAGCAAACTCGCATTCTGCTCGTTGGATCTTGATTAAACTAGTACTGCTGTTGTAGACACCGAGCAAGCATTTCATCGGTCGTGATGACTGTGGCAAACTCTTCGTGAAGCTCGGCCAAGGCCACTTCATGCATCGTCTAACCGTTTGCTTCTGCTATTCCCCGGAGCTGCTGGGCGCTCAAACATCACCGTCGCATCGCGTGGCAGGCACACCGTGAACCCGAAATTCCCCGCCATGCGCGTGGTCGTGCTCACGCAGTGCGACGTCGTCAGTCCGAGAATCACCAACGTGTCGATCTTCGTCGCGCGCAGGTGAGCCTCTAGTCCCGTCCCAATGAAGCCGGAGTTGATGTGCTTCACAAAGACAACCTCGTTGCCGACTGGGGCTGCCTCGGGCATGGTCGCGTATCCCTCAGGGCAAAGCTTGCACAGTGGCGAAGACTCTTCGAGAGAGTCGTGGCTGATATGGATTACGGGCAAAGATGCCGCCTGAAAGCCTGTATGATAGAAGCTATGTTCCCAATGACGGGGTTCAACGGTGGGAAATTTTCCAACTGAGCGTAAGGCAGGAGTTTGAATCCTGTCATATGTATAGTGAGCGTTGTGAACTTGAAGCAGCTGATGGGAGAGAAACAAGCCATTTTGGACATCGACGACAATGAGAGCTGGACGAGAGGGAAATTTGACCGACATGGGAGTGTTTGAGAGGCTTTGAAAGATCCGCCTTATATACAATTGAATGACTCATTGTGCTTGTTAAACGCGCGCTAGGGCTCCGACCCGTCCCCGTCAGCGATGGCAACAGGACCCGTCAGCGACGGTAACGGGACCCGACGGCAACGGGACCCGCCCGGCAAGCGATAAGATATTGTTTTGTGGCGGACGGGCCCGGGTACAGGACACCGTAACGGGTGCAACAGACGGGACCGCAGGCCCTCCATCGACGGACGGGTGAGACCCATTGGTCTAATATGACGGCCGTTTTCCGATCCGTCCCGGTGATGAGCCGGGGGCTCGCATCAGTCGGAGTTTCAATGCTTCATTAAGCCGCTACCACTGCCAGATCCTAAATCATGGATGTGGACAGCACCCCAACACATGTCGAAGAATTGTGGTTCTCGGACGGCGGTCTTGTTGTCCAGGCCAAACAGAGCCTCTTCCGAGGCTTCCCGATCGTGCTGTAGACATTACCGTCTTTTTTCGTGCAATACTTGATTCATCATGAGTGTGCTACTCGAGATTCGTGAAGCATTGGTCCTGATTTGAGGCAGATTCTTCGAACCCCATCCTTACAAAGTCAGATCTGAGAGTGTTCTTTCCATCATCCGTTGCTCAGACAAGTACAAAGTGGAGTACCTTCATCGCCGTGCTTTGGCGCACTTATTGGCATACGACTTTCCCACGACACTCTCTGGGTATGACGGAGACAATTCTTCCACGGATTTCGGCTGGTTTTTGGGCAATCCTGCTTCTCGAGCTTGTATTGCTGCTGTTCAGCTTGCACGCCAAGTCAATGTGCTGTGGGTGCTTCCTGTGGCATTTCATCGTCTGGCAACAACGGATAAAGAGACCATCCAAAAAATCTTACATTGCACTAATTTCAAAGGTCACCCGACGAAACTAGGTGGCAACGACCAGATCGTATTTCTGACGTGCAGCATACTGCTGACTCGCCTGGAACTCAATGCTGTCAGCTTTCTACACTCTGCAGATAGCAACCCCAACTGTGCGGGGAGCACAAAATGTACCGCGGCTCGTTTGAAGGCTATGACTTAAGTTTATGACTATATGGCGAGTGTCGGTGGCCCCGTCCCGTTAAAATTATGCGATTCAGCTGGGATATGGCCTGATTTGTCGGACAACTGTTGCGATAAATGTTACAGATCCCTGAAAGCGGCGCATGCAGTGGCTCGACAGGAAATTTGGAATGAGCTTCCTGGCGTCTGTGGGCTGCCTCCTTGGCCAGAGCTCGAGAAAACGAAAGCCGATGCTCTCAAAGGCTAGTCGTTCCAAGGTTAGTTCGAACTAGTTGTCTCAATACACTCGTACTCAACCATCTGTTCAGAAGCGCGCGTGACGGTGCACATATACATCATATTGGTCGGGCCTGGTCTGATTCCTGGCGTAACCTCAGATTGCACTCCTCAAAAAATGTGGCTCGCTTACCACTTCTACCACCTGTCTTTGTTGTATTTACCTATTCTTGAACAAAGCTCACTGGCAAAGACCTCAACATCGTGGGTCAGACCGAAACCAACTTGAGTGTTCATGAAAAGCTCCGACAAAAAACGGTTTTGTTCAAGGATAATTTCTGCAGCATTTATTGTTTGGCACCCGTCCACGGTGTGGAACATGATTTCGTTCAAAATTGGTAGAGCATGAGGTGATGAGCGTTCCGGTTGTGTGAGTTAGATGGCATCTGTCTGAGGAGGGGACACCGCACAAATTTCCCGAGTGATTTCCGAAACCTGGCTGCTACATCCTGGCCCTCGGTGTGGGGGTTCCGGAAGTTCTTTGTCCACTGGATGAGCTCCCCATGGTCGATCCGCTCTTGGCTGAATGGTGCATGGATGAGACAAGGAATACGTCTGCGCCACGGGTGACAGTACTCACGAGCATGGGTAGGAGAACTATAAGTATAGTGCGGGAATTAAACGCGAATTAACAAGAAAGAGCAAAAAAGAGCGTACAGTAAATCCAAACGGCAGATTTTCACCAGGTTTGAGCTGAGGTCCGCCATTCTCATCCGTGAGATGGGCGTCAACAAAATTTTTCAAGCGTACAGGGCAAAAGTCGAAGAGCTTCTGCCCGTCCTACTTTTGCTCTTCCTTCAATTGGTACTTGCTTTGTGTTTTCTCGAATTTGCCTCCCCTTGCAGGGTAACCAGGCATACTTGGAGATTGGTTCCGCCTGAGAAAATAGAATATTGATTAGATTCAGAGCTTATCCTGCTGCCTCAAGCGCACCAAGGTCGAGAGTGAGAAAGTCGCCTTGTTCTTGTCGAGATGGCCATCCGAACACGAATGTCGGTTCCATAGGCTGATGGGGATGAATTGTCAGTTATCTACCGTTGAAATTAGGATTCGTGAAGTGCAGTGTATGCTTGAGAGGATTAAGATCTCCCAAGTACTAGCAACCAGATGACGAATATGAACACGACGATACGTACCACTACTATCCCCCCCCCCACCATCTCGGACAGACCTAGAACTCAGACACACATGCATTTCTCACCCAATACTAGGTCGTTGACAGACCTGGTATTGGGGCACCCGGGCATTTATTCAAATCTGCTCGAGTTGCAACATACTATAATGTACTTCACTACATTACGACGTCCATCTCACGAAGAGCTAATGCTGGCCTGAGCAGTTAGCTAAGAGGGATATAATGTGTCTCGAACCATTAGAAAGACGCTGGACAACAATCCTGGTAAAGGGTTGAAGTGGGAAGTCGCTAATGGAGCAATCGCGGAAAGTGCCTTACCATCCTGGAAACGGATTGGGGCTACTGCACATCCCTGACTAAAGGCCTATTACGAGGGAACATCCTTCTGAACCAGAGGGATCATTTTGGGCATCATCTGACGTCTCCAGAACTGCCAAGAGAGGACTGGACCTGGTCGATCTAACAAATGACTAAGGAACTGTACTCGGGTACTAGGAAGCGGCGGCTATCACGATTTTCAGACAAATCACTTAAGCGGTTCAAGGCGGAACCATTTGGGCGGACGGTTACCAAGGAGGGTAACAGAGTGCTGACGAGGAGGTCGGCTAAAAGTTGACATATCAACAATATCCCCATCACGATCGTTCTAAGCGATGTAAATCTTGACTCATCGCTAAGCTCGGCTCGTTGATGTTTCTTACAAATCTCTCTCAATTTTACTAATCGCTTGATATCCGACAGGAGTTCATCGGCTAGCTGCTATACCACTAGTCATATACCCTGAACCCTATTGCACGTTTGTATCTGTCTCGTTTATATTTAGAATCCTGTAACGTATTTAAGTGGATAGTTATGGGAGGAACACCAGTGAATCTCACCCCACCTGTTGGACGCGAAGTTACTAGACTTCACGCTTAACCGGTAGAGTAGTCATTCATTCGGAGACACCCAGAAGCTATACCAAGTTTCGTTTGTTTTCCCTGTTTGAATATTATCTGTGTTGGATTTGGATCTTTATAAACGACACGTGGACATATTGGATTAACGGAACGGACGCGTGGAATATAAGGAAACGGATCAGACTTGACAATTGGTTGTAATCTCGCAAGGATTAGCAATCGCGGATACTATTTGGAATCGGGATTCATAAGAATCACTTGCTTTACGCATCGGAGTATCATATCTAAACCTAGACCCACATCATACAAAACCGTTGAACATAAAATCTCGTCTGTCTATCGCGATTGCGCCTAGAACGGATTCGAGCAAGTTTTATCTATACGACTTGTAGACCTGTAAAGTCTTGCTTATCAAAGAGAACTAAAGTTCAAATTGCCACAATCTATACTGGATTGGAACCCCGAACTTGCACGAAGACTATAGTGTTTGAGTTGTTGTAGTTGCATTATCGAACCGCGTATTCATTTACAAGGTTTGTGTTGTGGTTATTTCACCGCTTGCCCCATAGTCAGCGTTTCATCGTTTCTTAAGTTCTTTGGCTTGAAATAAAGCTTAGGAGGTCCCCTCAAGATACAGGGTAAAATATCCGTGCAATGGCATATCTTTGGGATATATATTAATACAAAAAGCTGGTGACTTCCGTGATTTTCGCTGATTTTCCCTATTTTAAGCCTTGGCACAATTTCCCTAGAGTCATATTGCTTCATTAACACATCCAGATAGTACCTTAACATCACGAGAGTGCATATATAAAAATTCAGAGCCATGCCTTTCCTGTAGCTTTCAGAATGAACCGAAAAATCATGCCATCTCTGCCAAATTGATCTCCAAACTGTAACAAGTGATATCAAGAAATTTTGTGCTGCCTGTCGACCACTCTGTGATTGCTTTGACTTCCTCTTCATGCATACTATATTAGTTATTGAAATGCACCCCCTGATGAAGTTTTGAGGCACCACGACCACAATGTCGTCACCTACGCAGCCGGCAATCAGAATTTGAGCTCCCACTCACTCGCAGTCGTGCTACTTCGCTACCAAGAACGGCTTAGGGCCCCTGTACCCAGACACGCAAGGCTCTGTCAGCTGTGTTTCCGGGAAGTGGAGAGCGAGGGCCATGCAATGTTGGCTTGCAGCGCTCCCGATCTCATTGAGCTGAGGCAACACTTCCTCACCGACATCTTTATGACCATACCTACCATCCCTCGGCGGTGGTCATCCACGGATGATTTTGTACACCACCTCATACAGACACGGAACTTGGACATAATACAGCGACTAGCAAAATACACATAAGACGTACTGGCTCATTACTCTAAGACCCCCCTGTTTAGACCTGCAGGATACGCCTACAGCGCATTGGGATAACTCTAGTAATTCTCATAACCGCATACTCAATTCTAGACACCAGGCCACGCTGGGGCTCTGAATGCATCTCGTTTGACCCACCGGTATTTTTTCATTTTTTCATACCAACCTTGCTGGGGAGATGTTTGACGGGGTACTCAGGTTGTGAAGTGGTGAGACGAAGAGAGTATCCGTAGCATACAATTGACACATGTATGTAGTACGGGCCCCGGGTGTTTCTTAACGGGACCACGCCAGTATACATCCTCCTCCTCCTCCTCCTCCTCCTAGAACAAGACCTAGAACTCGGACACTTGATCACTCCCGAAAAAACGACGCCATTTGCCCAATTCTTATTTGTTTCTCATGAAGTAAATTTGGGCCTGGAGAAAAAGCCAAATTGCAAACGATCTAGCTACTCAGCTTGCGCCCAAAGCCGCTGCATAACGTGATATGCATCAATTTTCCTTAAGTGTCCGAGATCTAGGGGGGGGATGGTACTTGTTTTGGTTTCGCCAGCCCAAGGTCCAAGGCTTCTGTGAATGCCTTCACTAGCCTCCGCATGTGCTCCGGCGTCAATTTGAATCTACCGTGGACGATTTTACCTCACTCGGGCATCTTGCGGGATTCAACGTTCATGTTCCGTGAATCGCCGAAGCTCGGAACAATTAATCAAGCCAAACCACCACGACCAGACGGGCCCAGAATCGTCCGCGCATCCTGCTTGCTTCAATTTGAAGTCATCTGGGTGAATGCAAACTGTTCAGATTCTTGTGGTCCTTCTGACTGGATGACACTTAGCAGAAATCACACAAAACATCGTACAAAAATGTCTGTCAAGGAACTTCGCACGCAGATCGAGAAAATCTCGGACGAGACCGAATTACAGAAGAAGTTTTTGGCAAAATTGCGCAGCGATAAATCCCTTCTGCAGCACCAGCTCAACGCTGTGCTCGATCCTGTGGCACGCCTGCCACCCGAGACTTCCTCCAACATTTTTCTCCACTGCCTCTCTCCCGTCCCAGCATTAGACCTTCCTCCGTCTGGTGCTTGCGGTGGCCCAGATACCTACCTCATTCTGCTTCTCACTGTCTGCAATGCTTGGACAACCATAGCTTTATCCACCCCAGATCTATGGACCGCTATCGACATCATTTTCCCGTGCGCTGAGGGCTTCCCAGAGATCCTCGAGACCTGGTTGCAACGCGCTCGTAAGCGTCCCTTGTCCATATTATCTCGTGGAAATTTAGACGACCCAAGTGTTTCTGCCATCTCTGCAATCATTTGGAAACACGGTCAGCAGCTTCGAAGCCTGGAAATATGCGCCGACACGGAGAATGAAGACACGGAGAACGAAGAAGAGCATGGTACCGGTCATGTTGACCTTTTTTTGGGCATGTTAAAATCGGGTCCATTGCCGTTGTTCCAAACGTTGGTGATTCGCAGACTGCTTGATGAGTCTGGTCTGCTTGGTCCGCTCCGGGAATTTTCCGGTCCCCAAATTCTGGAACTGCTGAGTCTGGCGCCCAACCTCATGGAATGCACTTTTCATGACGTCGACTGTGTGTCCGGCCTGTCCGACCTAGACCCCAGGCCTAAAAACCTGATCCTTCCTAATCTGTGTCGGTTGAGCTTCGGACCGCGCACAGCGATTCCCAATGGTGAGGACGGCATCCTCCAGTGTCTTTCAGTGCCCAGACTGGAAGTCCTCTCGGTGTCGCTGTCCAATTTGTCCGCTAACGACCTCATTTCCTTCTTGGAGAGGTCATCACCACCCCTCCAAGAGCTGGTCATCTCTGATGTCTCAGGGCTCATTCACGACATCCATTTTCATGATTTTTTGCGTCTCTTACCCAGCCTCCAACATTTTGAGGTATGGTGGCCAAGCGACGATCTGATGACACAATTATCGGCCGCGTTGGAAGACTCATTCTGGCCCAACCTCCGCGATCTGATCATTCATAATCTATCCCCAACTACAACACTCCTTCACACCCTCTACGCCCGTCGCCCTCAATTCCAGACCCTTCGCATCGAGATGAATGGTCCGCTCCCTGTGGAAATTCTCTCTGCGATGAGGGAACTGGTGGCTAGTGGTATTCAAATATACATTGGTACCAAGAAATTTCGACTTTGATGCAGTTAGATGGAGAGGATGATGAGGGTGAAGATGCTGACAAAGAGGAGAAGATTCGGATGAGGAAGATTTGATTTTGACAAGGAAGGGTTCATTGATATTTTGTGCGTCCTGTAATCGCTCGAAAGGCATTGCGAGATCAAAAAATAGTTGTATAATCTTGACGATACAACGCAATGATTATGAGCTCTCGTCTACAGCCTATAAGAAATACGGCTACAGACGACGCATCCACAACGATTGTGCGAGCGTTGCGAGCAATTGTAAGCAGTTGTGATCCTGACAAGTATTGTGACAGAACCATGGTCCTCACCCTGGCCAGACAAGTTTTTTCTCGATTTGTTGATGGAGTTTGGTTGAAACAAACACTTTTGGTAAGATTCAGAGGAAAGCAGGGAAAATGCTTATTCGGTCGCGATTTGCGAGGTGAAGATGCCTGCACAGGGAAAGACTTCAATGATTGAAGCCCGACATCATTGAATACATCGTGGAACGGCGAGAGAGGTTCTTACACGAAAGCAAATGATGTGAGCAAGACAATCGGGTGTGCTCTAGATGGTCTGCAAACTTGGGTGATTTTTAGCGTCGAAGCCAAGAGCACTTATAATTCGTTCGCCATGTCCCAGATTATAGATTGGCTCACTGCTGCACATGTTGAGAAAATTCTTCAGTGAAAAAGAACGGGACCCATCAGTTCACCCATTATACTTTGCTTTCAATCAAGACCGACCTATGAATATGAGTAAGAAAGTACACCTACCTCGGACTCTACTCAATGAAATGGTCAGATGTGATTCACATCTGTATGATACGTATTACGTACTGTACTGGTAGCTGTCAAATAACATGCGGTTCGGGCGTCCGAACCCGTTCGAACATTTAACTGAACCTGGTGAACCTGAACCTGAGGTTTAGGTTGTTCGGAGTAAGCGTCCCCTTGAATCGAACACAGGTTCACTGGTTCAGGTTCGGCGTTCGGAAAAAAGTGGCCTGAACCTGAACCAAACCAAACCTGATCATCACTAGATGCAGCCCGAAAAAGTCAAAGTGCGTTTGACAAGGATGTTGCTGAAACCGCTGGGGAGTGAGGAAGGAATGGAGGAGGCTTGAGGAAAAAAGAAATCTGAAACGAAGGGTTGACGAAGGGAATTTGAGGCGATTGGTAGAACAGGGAGTGGTTGACGAGCTATGCTGAAAGGATGCAATAGTATTGTACAGCGGCAGGAGGATCATCGGTGGCGTTGGGACGAAGAGGGAATTATCAGCCAGCCAGGTGAGAAAAAGACCAGACGATCGAGTAATCTGACTTCAGAACGGTATCAGAGTCGAGAATGGCTGCGATAAATATAATTGAACCCCGACTTCCTGATGCGCGCCCAAGGCGAGGGCAGTTTAAGGTTGTCGGGGAGTACGCGGTGACGAAGGACCCTCCCCAGAAGAGAGTAGACTCCGGAGCGGTCGTCATGGTCTGACCTCGACTTCCTGACGCGCTCCCAAGGCGAGGGCAGCGACAGGGTGCTCGGAGTATGTGGACGGTGCGACCTGCTGGCAGGATGGTGAGAAGAGTAAACAAGGAGGGGTCATATATATAGCCGTCTCGACTACTTGTTGTTCACGTGGATCTGATGGATTAGCATTGCCAGTGGACGCGTCGACACCTTGTTCTCGTCGGACGTTTGTACCTTAGTCCGGAGTAATGTACATTTTCACCGTGCCTTTTCATTTGTGGTGCTGAGTGGGGATGGTATCCGGTGTCAGAAAATAATAAAATAAAATAAAAATGAGATACAGAGATCTTCGGAACACATGCAGTCGAGATAATACTAGCAGCTGGAAACGTGGAGCCTATACTCATGTAGGTTTTCATTCCGTTCAGCTTCTATGTGGGAGAGTTCAAAGAAAAAAGATACAAACCAATCTGAAATGAGCGGCTCGATGCGCCGAGTAAATGAGCTGTCTGACTCCAATTGACAATAATCCATTATCCAAAAGTCGAGTTTGCATTTGAGGATTCAGGAACGTGAGTTGGCAGTGCGAAGCTCCAACGTCTGTATCATTACTGTAACATACTAACAAGCACACTGGGAGCCAGAAAAGATTTTTCACAAATAAAATATACAATGCGAAACATCACATCACCATACATCCCCCTCGATCCTCCTCGGCCAACTGGCGGGCACAGAACTGCCTCATATTTGGCTGCCCCACACTATCCACCATGTTGTGAGACTCAGCCCGCCAGGCCTCCCGCGCCGGATACGGAGACACGTCGAACGAAAGCCGGGACTGGTACCACGTCGACGTCCTGGCACCGCAGTCCTGCGGTGCGGGGAAGCGCCCGCGCTCGACAGTGAAATTGGGGATGCGCGGCGCAAAGGCATCATCGAGTAGGAGGTCCTCGTTGAGGAGTCGCTGGGGATCAATGGGTCGTGGTCGCCGTTTTGTGAGCGTAAATTCGGTTGATGCCTGTAATAAAGGTGGCGTTGGTGGGGAGCGCAAACCGAGGGTTTGGATAAATGAGCGCGGCGCCGGTGGTTTTGGCTGGTTGTATTCGACGGTGGCTGGACCGTGAACCTTCCATTCGAAGATGGCGACGATCCAAACACAGAGCTCGCCCCAAGAAGTTATCTATGTGCAAACAGCAACTGAGGATACGCATACAGATGAGATTTTTTGAAGGCTCGTACCTCGCCTGTACCATCGCGATAAAAGACAAGGTTGTGTCCGTCGAAAACATCCCCTTGCCAAGCTTCTTCGTTACAGAGGATGTCGTAGACTGCAGCTGAGTTGTCCATAGGTAAGATTGAGGAGGGGATTCATGATCAAGAAGCGTTCTTGGTGTCCTTAAATAGCGGAGGCCGCCCATAATGCCGCCTGTACGTGGGTTCCTCGGCCGTCGTGTCGGAAACGTGTCAAGGCGCGGCCAGTCAGCTTTGATTCCGTCGATTTGGTGCGGTCACAATTTTGGGGTGGTCTCAGCAAGAGAGTTCGAACCATCGCGAAGTCTGCGCAGTTGTTTCAAGCATGAACAAGGAAAGACAGAAAAGCAAAGTCACAAACACATCAATCAATTTCCTTTCTGGGAAGGCTGCAGCGCCGAAGGATTGAAAAAGTTTTTTTATTCAGACTGGGCACATCTACGAAAGAACAGGCAAAATTCGGTAGGAGGAGGAGGACTGAAGGAGTAACTAATTTTTTGTCCGATTTATCGCCCTTCCCTATTATCCTTCCCATTGTCAATGACCTCAGCCACGTGCTGGCTCTTCGTCCGTTCCGCACCCTTGTCCCACTCCTCGGCCTGTAGTAGCCCGTTCACAGCCCCACCCAGTCCCGCGTGGGAGTGGAGGCAAGTGAGTTCCGTCTGGAGGCCACCTCGGCGTCATCGCCCATTCGCTTCCACCGCGGGGGCCGAACTCTTCCAGCCAGAGGGTCAGGAGGATCCGGCGTGTGCACTTGACATCGCATCTGAACTCCCCAGGACGCGGACGGTAACCTTCAGAACGATCAGAGACGGCTCCATAGTGCGCAGTCGAGAAATTAGACGTACCATGAGCTGCTTGTATGTGAGGGGCGACAGAAAGTCCTCCGCGTTGTCGTTGTGGTTCCCGCGTGACTTCCATCCATCTTTCAAAGCATCCAGAGCATCGAGGATGACGAGGACTTCAAAGCCTATGAGGCGGCCATCCACAGGGAGGCTTACTAGCCCTCCGTGGAGAGCATCGACGGGTACAACCGCTGTGCATCTCTTTAGTCGGGGAAGTCGGAGACCCCAAGGCTTGGGGATTGAAAGCCGCAGCTCGAAGCGTGGACTCCCGCCCCCATGTCGACAGAGAGTTCCGGGGGGAGAAGAGAAGGGTAGTATCGATATCTAGCACTGGTGCGAGATCAGCTTGGAATGCCAAGATGGACGGCAAAAATATTCACTTGTGACCGAGGTCAATGTTGAGCTCATGCAGGACGACGTTCCCCAGCCATCCGAGTCCGAGGTCGTGAAGCGCCTCTCCTTGAGTATGGTGTTGTTCTGCGTTGGAGGTGCCTATCGTTCTGAAGGAAGAGAACCCAACCTACATTTTGACCAACGTCGCCGACGTTACACGGTCCACTGGACCAGGGCTTACCGATGTCGGCCGCATTGGGCGTTCCCGCCGCGTTGTGCAGACCGGTTACAAATGGAATGCTGGCTCTGAGAGGGCGATACGTTTGGTGAGGTGGTGTCGCGGTGAGAGAGGATTTCGGGGCGGTGCCGAAACTGGTGGCCAATCAGTCTGGGAACGGCGATATAACTGGAAGAGCACGCACAGGACCGAGGCCGGTCGTGGGGCACGAGCGAGCGACGAGAATTCGAATCGTTGGAGCCCGAGGTCGAAGGTGCTTCGGCTTGGTGGGCATTCGACGGCGATGAGGATAAGTGTCATTCGGAAAGACTAGAAGGCAATCGCACCTGTATCTTGGCGAGTCACGACATCCCCTCCCTGCTCCTCGTGGTGCTCATTGATCTC
The DNA here is from genome assembly GCA_029282495.1 of Mycena albidolilacea. Taxonomy (NCBI): domain Eukaryota; kingdom Fungi; phylum Basidiomycota; class Agaricomycetes; order Agaricales; family Mycenaceae; genus Mycena; species Mycena albidolilacea. The sequence goes on along the minus strand of JARIHO010000032.1, from coordinate 1,174,848 downwards.
CTTCCCCCCCGAGCCAGCTCGCGCGACCTACCAAGTATAAAATATTCAGCATTCAACATTCAGGTCAAGGCAGCATTACACGTACTGCAGTCATTGGGAGCTTGAGAGCTATTCGCAGCCGTGGCTCTGGCATCCGTAGCCGCGTGCAGGCGCAGACGGACACAAGTGTAGAGTTATTGGTAATGCTCGCGCCTGCGCCGGTTGACGTGCTTCGCAGACGAACGATAGTACAGCGGAAGGGCATCTGAGGACGAGCAAGCAGGTGTGTGCTGAGGAATAGATAGCGATGAGGGAAGCGCGGGAAAAAGGGGTAGAGAAGAGGGACGACGAACAATTGCACGGCAGGCAACGGACACAACTCCGAGTCCATGATCTTTGCATGCCAAGACCGTGACAGCTAGTGTTGCCGCGGCTCCTTTATACCAGAATGAAAGATGTACCTCCACTGCAGCCCACTCAAACTCCCCGACAGCTTGAAGGACAGAGCGCTCTTGGTCTTGCACAAGAGCTCGAGAAGGTAATCGTGCCGATCGTGGCAATAGCTTTGAGCAGGTGTCCAGCCATGTGCGTTATAGTATAGCCGGCGCCGTTTGAGAGCGTGAGTCGAGAAAGCTGCCCGAAGTCTGAGAAATGAGATGAAAAGGATTGAGGTCAGCTGGGAGTAAGCAGAGAATAGGACAAGTGCACGCACACTAAGGCTCCAATCATTTAGTTTTCGTGTACAGATCGCGGTAAATTAAATGGAAACGGTTTCTAAACCGTTTAAAACTGTTTAAAACTGTTTTAAAACGGTATTTTTGGGGGGAAGTTATCATCAAAGCCACGGCACCTATATATTGTCTCAGTTGGGTCTATGTCTTCCCAAGTTTTGTTCACGAGAGCCGGTACGTCTGAATATAATACCTACGTGCAACATATGGTCAATAAGCAGTAATTTAAAGATCCAGCTTGATCAATAGGGGTCTTCAAAGTAAACGACGCTTTTTCACTTTTCAGCGCTTTTTCACTTTTCGGATGCTTTTTCGCTAAGCGTTGTTTCGGGTGAGAAATCGGCGAACTTCGGCACTACAACTGATGTGATGCGAGATCACAGGCCGCTAAATTTTTGAGTGTCGGTTGCGTCGTTACCTTCCCTCCCACCTTGATCGGCTTGCCTCTCTAATGCCCAAAGATGACCCCCGTCGCCGTTCGCCGCGGAAGCACGGTCAAGCGAAGAAGAAGCCTGCCAAAGTCAAAAAGCAAGCGGAGGAGCCGCTCCCTCGGATCGATTGGGATGCGGATAAGTCTGCAGCGACGTATGACCTCATTGCGCAAATGGAGGTCAAAGAGAACCGTCTGGTACTGTTCGGGAAACAGGGCGATGAGGTGCGTCCACAAAACCGGTCTCTGACTGTACTTTGACTAACCTTGATGTACAGAATACGTCGGGAGAGAGTAAAATCGCTGTCTACAAGCGTATCGGCAGCAAGATCTTCCCAGCTATGTATTCGACGAGCCCCAATGCCCTCGGGAAGCGAGTCAAAGGCAAAGCCGACAGGTGAGTTCACACGAATTAAACACCGAATTTGCTCAACATTGTCCTAACAGTCTTGTTACCACCTATAAGAAGCACGCCAAAAAGCTCCAGGTGACTGGTGGTGGACTTCGCAAGGACGACGAGGACGACAGTGGGGACGTGCATGAGTTCCTCGAGTGCTACATATCGTCCGAGGGCCCCGACCACGACACCACTGTGAAGTCAAAGAACCTGTGGGGTATGTGCCCAAACTCTGCTTGTATTCTCATCGCTGATTTCTTTTCTTGCAGACGAGATCAAGGAAGAGTTTGAATTCTTCCCTCACCTGCACCGATTCCTTGCAGCGCGGTCCAACATCGTTCCACCGATGATTGCGACGGGTGTCGGCCCAGAAGGCCGCAAAGTTGTGCATCTTCAGCCGCCGGCGGGCTCGAAAATCGATCCCGATGCTAATATCGATCCCACTCTCATGTCGACTCCTCATCGGTCACGCCAGGACAGTCCTTCCTCACCGATTGAGGTTGATTCTTCGCCGTTGGCTCCGGTCAGCAAGCATTCTCGGGGAAGGACAGCTGCCAGACCTTCCACCTTTCAGGGTGCAGCTGAGGTGAAGTCTTCAAAATATCGCACAAGAAAGAGTTTTGAGGAGAGTATTGTCGATATTCAAACGTAAAATCTGTTCCTTTTCTTGTTCTTGATGTGCGGCTTATTCTTCAACAGTAAAATGATGCGTTCTGCAAATAATCGCGAAAATTTGAAGGTGGAGAACGACCGTGCTCGCCTTCGCCTCGATGAGAACAACCAGCTTCTTGCTCTCTTCAACGCTGGTATACTCGACAAGGACGCTCTCCGGAAACGACTTGACATTGTTGAGGCACGCTACGCTGATCCTCCCAAGCGAGGGGCCAGCTCTCCTGTGGCGGGGCCAAGCAAACAAGCTCGCACCCGTTCAAGGAGCTCTTCATCTTCGTCTTCTTCCTCATCAGATGCTCAAGTTCAGGTTGGGACTTCCAGCGGCTGGGATCGTAATGGCCATTCCCCGGCACCTGGCTCCGACCGGAGCCTTGGTTACCGTTAATTAGTTTCCAATGTTCCCATCGTATTGAATCTAATTAATTGTTATTCCTGCGTGCATGGTATGCCAACAGCTCCTCTGTCAACCTCCTCCGTTTCACTAGACCATCATCATCCCCACCTCTTGGTTCATCCTGGCCACCGCGATCCTCTTCTTCATCACGTGAACTGTGCCGGTGTGCAAATGCAGCACCAGAGCCCACACCTTCGAACTCGATAACTGCATTGTGCAGAATAATTGCCACTGTTATCCACCGTAACGCCTCCCAGTGATCCTCGTTTGAATTGATGTTAACACGGAGTCCACGCAGAGACTGGAATCGACCCTTCAGTGCCCCCATACAGTGCTCAGAACGCACTCGGATGTGGGCAACTGCAGCGTCAAAGGTCGCATTGTCGGGTAGGAGGGATGCAGGACGTTTGTGAACAGGAATTACACGGGAGCTCAGGGTGTATGCTGAATCACCCCAAGCAAATTCCTCGCCCTCGAATAACCAGTCCGGGTGCTTGAATGCAGCAGTCCCTTCGAATGCTGCAGAGTCATGGGCTGAACCGGTGGGCCCAAGGCAATAGTCCACAATTCGGAGGGTGGATGGGACATTTCCAATCTGAAACAGTGCTGAGTATTGAATATAGCGAGATAAATCAACTTACCTGGACATTTAGACCGTAATTGGCCTTTCGAGTGTAATAGCCCTGGCCATTCAGGCCAGGCTTAGCGAAAAGAACCACAATTGTCCCATCATACATCAGCCAGCCTTCTCGCCACAACCCTTTGAACCCGAGATGCTCATCCATCCAAATCTTCTCAGCCTCCTTTTCCTCGGGTGTCAAGGGCCGGACAAAGGTATCATGCAAAGATTCAATTGCAGTGAAGACCCGATCGGTGAAGTTGACGACAGAGCCTTCGCTGCAGCCTGCCACCCGTGCAACATCTTCCACCGATGCCGCGTTGCCATATCTGCCCAACCGATACAACGCAACTGCAAGCTGTTGATCAACAGGAGTCTGCGGCACATTTGAGTTGTTGGTGAAGACTTTGTGGTCCTTGATGAGGTCCAGAATGGCGCTGAAAACATAGGGAGAGACACGAAGCATGTTGGTGAATCGATTGTGATCCTTGGGGTCTCCAGCATAAACCCATGCAAGATGAATGTTGCCAGACTTTGCAACAGGGTCACGCGGGCTGAGATAGCGTGTCTCTCGAATCGCTTTGAGAGTCTGAATATCGGTAGCCAGCTTGTCTACCAGGGTCATGAAGTCCAGGCTCTCCGGGGGAATAATTAGATCCCGCATAACCATGTGTGTCAAATATGTCCGAGTAACGGTGGAATGGCGTGTCTTTCGAGTCATCTTAGTGGGCCAGGAGGGAAGAAAGAGGATCTGCACAGAACCTCCCTCTGTCTGCCTTTAAATCACGGCCAAGGGCGCCCTTATCGATGAGAATTCACGCCATCTAGTCAAGTGATAGGGGGTATCCCAAAAGGGTAAATCACATCTCGCATCACATCAGTTGTAGTGCCGAAGTTCGCCGATTTCTCACCCGAAACACCGCTTAGCGAAAAAGCGTCCGAAAAGTGAAAAAGCGCCGAAAAGTGAAAAAGCGTCGTTTACTTTGAACACCCCTAATGATCAAAAAAAAAACTGAACTGCGTAGCGTATGGGCTCTCCGAGCTGGTAATGGTTCAAGTGTTTTAAGTTGGGGTTGAATGGGACATATACCAGGTACCGGGCAATAGACAACAAGGGAAAGATGAGGTATGTCTGGTTGATTTTGAGGTCGTCAAGTGCCGGCTTTGACGGCGCATCAATCCCGAACCATCATCAATCAGGTGAACAATTACCATATTTAGAGTAGACTCCGGCCGTTAAACGCCAGTGTGGTCAGTACAGCTCAATACTTGCATACATGTACATTGGAAGAGCTCACAAAGTGGTGAAAGGACATTATTGAGCCCGATATTTCCTCAGATTTGCACTTCCATTCCTCTGTGAGCGCTGAGCATTTTCCTAACCGTTTAACCGTTTAAAAAACTGTTTCCAAACCGTTTGAGCCCAGAGCCAAATTAAACGGAAACGAAAACGGTTAAAACCGTGTATAAATGTTTACAAACGGAAACGGTTGGAGTCTTAACGCACACCAAAAATCCCACGTATTATCTGCGCGTGCAAGCTAGCGATCCTCGAGTCATGCAGGGCAGATTACTCGACGAAGGCGGCGTCGTCTTGTTGCTACTAGTCCCGCGAACACGTAGAGATCGTGCGACGCGGGCCTATAATCCGTTCTTGGCGCACGGACCCAAGATTCCCCTCATAATTTGGCGGTAAGAAAGCTAAGTACTATCCTGTAACTAAGTCCCTTTCTCATAAGGAATTCAAAACATACCACTTACAACCTTTGCCTCACAGCTCATATGCCAATTGCTCGATCTCTGGACAGGCGCTCTAGTCGGTGACCGGAGCCAGCTGAACTCGCAACCTTCATCGGACGTTGTTTGGTCGCGCGAGGAAATACTGGGCCGGCAAGGTTGAAGGTTTCGCACCTCCACGTAGCCCTCGGCCCCTCGCAGGAGTGCCATCCCGCTTCGGGAAGGACATGGAGAAGGATGAGGTGCTTTCACGCACGCGTCACGATGCGGGATGGTCTAGGCAGGAATCGGCCCTTTCACCTAAATGCCAGAATAAGTACACGATCAGGATGGGATGCAAAGCGTACTAGGTATTGCGGGACCGGAGTTCGCCTGAATCCAATAATTTGATTTGCGGACAGTTGATAGCTCGGAACCCAAGACAGAGGCTTCAGGTTTGATATTAGAGGACATTTCAGAGCAGGATAGAAGGGAGAGACAGATGATGGACGGAGATGTCTGGCGTGGGTCTGTTTGCCTCAATGTATTCACGAATCAATGTTTATGCCCAGTGAAAAGTCGGTGGGATTGAGTGGGATGGAATGGGACACGGTGGTGGATTGCGTGATGTTCCGGGATCTTTTGGGAAGAATTGTGCATGCCCATCACCGCCGTCCAATCGATCTCACTTTAACCAGCTTTAACCCTGGGGAAAAGTGTGACTGATTGTGACTTTATGACCGCAAAATTTGTGTAAGTACCTTCTGTTTCCCTCCAACATGTCTATGCATGGCCACAGGGGGAACTCCCTCCGCCGCCATTTACTCCACCAGCTCAGCTCCTTTTCGTCAAGCACACCATTTCCCCCTTCGCCGTCATTTTCGCACTCCCGGTCCTCTTCTTCCTCATCTGTTCGTGCCGCCACCTCCGGGATCGCTCGTGCCGTCACCGCCCCCGCCTCCAGGATTGCTCGCGCCGCCACCGCCGCCACCTCCGGGATCGATCGTGCTGCTACCGCTGCCACTGCCCAAGCCAACAACAAATTTGGCTGAGAACATCTGGTGTGTTGCGTGCACATGTTCCATGTGTTATCTAACGTGCCCACAGTGCAAATGTGGTTGTCCCACCCCCACCCCTGCCTCCGGGATCGCTCGCGCCCCCACCGCCGCCACAGCCCAAGCCGGCAGCGAAGACAAAGAAAGGGCCGGGCCCCGCCAAGGCACACCCCACTCATATGACCGCTCGGTTCGTCCTGCCATTCCCTCCCATTAGATCATTACTTACATTATTGTAGCAATCTTTGCCTCGCAGTTTATACCGTCGATGTCGGTGGAACGATGGCAGAATTTGCTCTTCATTGGAGGGCGGTTGTGGATGAGAACCCTCCGTCGGCGTTGCTCAAGGTAGTAACGAGCTGCTTTTCTTCCATATTATTTAATTCTTACTTAAGCTGCCTTAGGTGTACAACACTTACTCAAAAGAGCTCGTAAGTTCTCTTCCGTTCCGCCGTTTTCGGCCCTTACTTATTTATTTTCTAGAAAGGAAAACAACGACCTGCCGTTGATGAAATCCAGAAGCACAAGATTCTCAAGTAGGTACCCGGTGGAAGGAGCAGAGGGCAGCGGTGGTGGGCGCGCGGAGGGCAGCAGGAATGGACTAGATATCTAGTACTCGCGGTCGTATTTGTCAATTTAATCACCTTTTTTGCTCGATATGAGTCGCTGGATGAGCCAATGAACGATATAGAGTGGGATACTTTCAAAGCGAACTTGAATCCATCCCATTTCAACCCAATCGATTCCCGAAATCGACGTGTCAACCGGCTGGATTAATTGGGATGATTTGGGTCATATTTGCCTGCATCTCGTTTCTTCCCAAACTCTCCAATTCTATCCCGGTATTTTGTGTCATTCATGCAATCGATTGGGTTTATTCGGGAAGGTATGGCTACAGCTCGTTTTCGCCCATTCTAACTCATTCAATCCCACCGACTTTTCACTGGGGTTTATGTTCCGTGAATCGCCGAAGCTCGGAACAATTCATCAGCACCCTTACGGCCAAACCACCACGGCCCAGAACCGTCCCGCATCCCGCTTGCTTCAATTTGAATTGAGCTGGGGTGAGTGCAAACTGTTCAGACTCTTGTGGTCCTTCTGACTGGATGAAACTTAGCAGAAATCACACAAAACATCGTACAAAAAATGTCTGTCAAGGAGCTTCGCGCGCGGATCGAGAAAATCTCGGACGAGATTGAATTACAGAAGAAATTTTTGGCAAAATTGCGCAGCGATAAATCCCTTCTCCAGCGCCAGCTCAACGCTGTGCTCGATCCTGTGACAAAACGCAAAGGACCCAGCACCATCCGGACGCACGTGCACGGTCAGCCCATTTGGTAAGTGAGCGCTTTGAAGCCCATTGTCCTCAAGTGATGCGGAGAGAGCTTTCCGGACTCAAAGTGATGCGGGAGCTTTCCGGAGAGATATCTCCGCTTTCTCCGAGAACACTTGTCCGACGTCGACTTAAATAATTGTAGACTTGATGTAATCACGATTTCGTACGCGAAAATTGCGTGGGAGCATGGCCCATCGTATTCCGACGGCGCCGAGCACCGGCACCGCCCATGTCGTGTCGCGGCTTCTGTTCGAGTTTTGGTACCTGGCCACGTCTTCGACAATCTCTTCAGCATCCCGTCCCGCGTCTCTCGCCCTCATACTGTTCCTCCAGATGGCCGATCCGATTCCCTCTTTTCCAGCTTTCACCTGACTATCAAACATGTCGGCCAGCTGCCGAAGGTGAGAGGAACGTTGTTCCATCCAAGAGATATTCTCGTCTCCCTGAAAAACATCATCAGTGAAATTCTCATGCTGAGCAATGTGGAAACAGCACCTCTTGTTCGTCCTCGTCTACCGTGAAAAGTCTCGTCGAAGGCGCGTCGGAAGATTCCTCGACCCGTGGGACTTGCGCTTGAGTACGATTGGTGTCCGGGTCTCGCGTGCGCTTTCCCAGTGCTGTTCCTGTGGTCCCATTGACCAGGTGCCGCCATTGCCCGTCGCTGAGGACGGACTTGTCGCCGGACCAGTTGTCATCATCCCCATCGGTGATAGATCCCTCGGCTTCTTATTGACCCTTTGACTCTAAGGCTGGAATATTATGATTAAATACGCTGCCAGCCTGTAATGTAATGTAATCGTAATTTAATATCAGCCCACAAGCCCGAATGTAATGGTAAGTGTATCGTAATGTAATGTATTCAGAAAATAATCATATTTAATGGATTGTAATACCCTCCAGGTAGTTGAGGCCCTCCCCAAAACCGGCCTTAAGTAATTCCGTGGCAACAATGGTGGCTGACACACAGTCGCTGCAACCATAGAAGACTGGGAATCTGATACTGTGTTTTTGCTGCTTGAGAAGAGGTGCTCCACTGCAATGCTGAATGCTCACATCGGGAATTGCAAGGACATCACGTGCAATGTGAGACAAGATTGGGAAGTGTATTGCATGCACCTGATACTTCAATCAGGTGCCAGAACAGTCAAAGTGATCAAAGACTTGCCTTCCACCACACCAAAATGTTGTCATCATCGTTGGCCATCGGATAGATACCACTGATAATACCTCCAGCTCTGTTTGCATCTGTTCGCAAATTTGGATGGGTTTTCCTAGCCACATCAGCCAATGCGTGAAGAGAAAGAAAAGTACCTCACCAATATGAGCTCATCAACACATTACCGGAGTAGTTTTGATAGTAGGAGCATCTCTCTTTTGACGGTCTTCCACCCAGGAATTGTCCACCCATGCAGGAGAAGGTACATGAGCAATGCAAAAATCCCTGCTTGCATCGGGAAGGAAAATGAAAGATCATCCATGGCAATAGCCTTGATACCTGTCTGAGTAATGATCGTTTAGAGTTCACCCTTAGTTCATTTCTGCTTTCCTTGCAGGAACCACCACACCACAAAGTGGTGGGAGAAGGTACCTGTTTGAGTAATGATGCCATAGACTCCTGTTCGACAACCCGGAAAATTTGGAGCCAAGGAGAACTGAAGGGTGTAATCTTTGCTGAGTAAACAGGTGCCATGTTCCGAGCACATCCGGATGCCAGTATATAATTAACATTACAATTGATTATGCCTGCCCATAATGTAATATAATTGTAGCATATTGTAATCTAATACTGCAATAATATTAGTCCAAAGATTACAGTCAAGCCGTATTTAATTGTAATTCTACCATTACATTACATTATAATGGAATGTACTCATAATCTTAGCCAGCCTTATTTGACTCATCCTTCTCATGCAGCTCTGGATGCTTGTAAATCGGCATCGTTCGGCGTCGACGAATTTCGACCCAGAAAGTCTTGGATGGTGGTGGGACTGCTTGAACAAGATGCTTGCAGAGATGGCAAGGATCAAATTTCTGACGCCCACAGGTACATGTCCATCGGGCCACGTTGGTCCGATAATCATTGCCGCTGACTTCCCTTTTCGATAGAGTCTCCCAGGATTTTTTGAAGCGCTTCTGCCATGTCGACACCGGCCGTGCCTGGCCGAGATGAAATGTTGGGTCAAGATATCGAAGCCGGGCGTCGATGGAGGGGGTAACCTCGTATATGAGGATGTAGACGAGTTGGTCGAGCCGGGGATGCACAAGATGATGCAGGTGAGTGTGTTTAACCTCTTTCCAATGGTTCTCGACAGTCATTGTTGTTCGCAGGCGCGACAATCTATCGGGATCGGCGGACCGTGCCCAAAGTGGCCACGTCTTGGGACGATACCAGCAGGCCCACATGTAGCCCCAAACCTCTCGAAGGTCGCGCACCTTGCAAAATTGGTACATCTCCAGCACCGCTTCTCGGCGGATCTGTTCCCCCGTCGAGTGCTCGCCATTCCTCTCGGGGAAGAACGGATGCCGGACAAAGGTACGCGTAAATATGCGCAAGATTTGAGCACGATGCTGAGGCGGGCAGAAAATGTAGCTGGGATCCCGAGTGGATGTCTCCTCGGCCTCAAACATCCAGTCGGGACCGTCGGTACGCTGAGGCTCTTCTGCCTGTATCAAGGCTTCCACGTCCTCGGAGAACTCTCCATCGTCATTAGCACCACTCTGAGAGTCCCCAGTTGTCTCAGGACGAAGAACCTCGAGTGCTCTTAGTGCACCGTTGATTCGGATGGTGGGTCCAGTGCGCAGCCGTGGTGGTGGCTCGACAATCTTGCCGCCGTGGCGAATGGTGAGGTGGGGAACGGCTACTTCGGGAACGCTGGGCGCCTGTAGAGCCGTCTTAGTCTTCTGTTTCCATCGAGACGGTTTTACTTACTGACTGGACCCCCAGAGCCTGGCCGATCGGAACAAATCCTGAATCTATGAAGTCGAATTCCCGGCACGCCTGTCTCCAGTCGTATGGAGCTGGTTGGCGCTTGACCACAGCCAGGCGCCGCTTCACCGCTCGCAGCGCATGCCAGAAGCACAGCTGATGCCGTGCGTTCGGGAACTTGGCAAGGCACGCGTTGATAGGCTCAGACCAGTCCTTGTCTGACAGAGTGGCGACTACGCGGACTTTCCAGGACGTTCGGAGGTATTGGAAGACATGCTCGAGGTACGTCTGTTTGCCTCCCGGCTCACTCTTCTTGTGGGATTTGATTAACAGGTACCCGAGCGGGCAGCCCGACCCTGACACCTCTCCGAGGATAGCGAAAACCTTGTACTGCGATTTGTTTGTCTCCCCTGGGCAACGGTGAGTTTTTTGTGTCTCAGATTCCTGATACCAACCACGTACATGCTGAATCTAGAGCTAGTTCTCACACGCCCGCCCCACTTCCGCAACGGCTCCGGGAGGACAAACGCGATGGTGCTAAAGCCATCAATCTCCGGCAGCGGCACAGGCTCGACGCGGTATATGAGAGGCCCATTGTTCTGCGGACGAGGCTCTTTGGCGGCATCTTCGATGATCTTCCTCGCGGACTTTAGCTCGTCGTCGCCGTGATGCCATTTGTCGCGGCTGTTCTTGAGCCAGAGATAGTAAACAGCTCGCCGAGAGAACGGTATACTGGTGCGGTCTTGATATTCCGGAAGTTCCAGAACCCAATTCCAGATCTGATCACAAATAGTATAAGTATCCGGTCGACGGTTACACTGTCGCCACTTGTGCGTCTCACCTGGCTTGCCCGAAGACTAGGATTCTGGACAACGTAGTCCTTCAGTTTCACCGGTACGTCTTTACTATAGTATGGCACATGGTCGTCTTCATGCCTCAGCTTGACCATCGCGTCGCTAGTCATTGGATCGACGGTGATGTGAAGCCATCCACCGCACTCGAAGGTCGCCATCTGGCGCTTGTCTCGGTGCTTGTCCGCGTCCTCAACTTTCCTCGGTTTGTGCTGACGAGACTGGATCTGCGAGCAGTGATACATATAACGAACAAGGTCGGTGTTCTTCTGCTCATATTTACTATGATAGCTGTCGAACGCCATTGAGTAAGTGGAATGTTTCGAGTAGCAAGAACTACGCTCACATAAATCTATAGCCAATGCACTGCTGTATTTCGAGCGCGATCATATCTGCCAGCCCCTTTCCCGTCTGGCCTGCCGCACTTGCATCAATGAGAGCACCGAGAGACCGCGCATTCTCGTCCATCGCAATGGCGGCGAGAAAATCCTCCAAGGTGACGATGGACAAGTACGAATCATCCTCAGGATCGTCCTCGACGGGTCCCGCATTCTCGTGAGTCAGATTGTTTTCTTTCTGTGTTACATGCCGCTTCGGATTTTTCTTGAGCAGACATGCGCGACAGGTTTTTTGGCGGACACCGTGTTGAAGGTCGAAAAATTCCAAAGGTCTCTGGCACTTGCAAGAAGAACACTTCTGGGTCGGCGGGGTGGACATGGGGCAAGCGTCGGGATGGTGGCAAGTGGACGGTAGAGTGCACGGTAGAGTGCAAGATGTATTTTTAACTATCTATTACTCTTTTGGATTCACAATGGGAGCGCTTTGCATCGCTTCCTCGGGCGAGCCACATTAAGACTTCACGTGTGCGCGTCCGTGTCATATGACATCCGGATATGCTGGGTTGTCAGCGCTCTCTGATCCTGTGGCATGCCTGCCACCCGAGATTTCCTCCGACATTTTTCTCCACTGCCTCCCTCCCGTCCCAGCATTGGACCTCCCTCCGTCCGGTGCTCGCGGTGGCACAGATACCTACCTCATTCCGCTTCTCACTGTCTGCAATGCGTGGACAACCATGGCTTTATCCACCCCAGATCTATGGGCCGCTATCGACATCATCTTCCCGTGTGCTGAGCGCTTCCCAGAGATCCTCGAGACCTGGTTGCAACGCGCTCGTAATCGTCCCTTGTCCATATCACTTCGTGGAAATTTCGACGACCCAAGTGTTTCCGCCATCTATGCAATCATTTGGAAACACGGTCAGCAGCTTCGAAGCCTGGAAATATGCGCCGACACGGAGAATGAAGACACGGAGAACGAAGAAGAGCATGGTACCGGTCATGTTGACCTTTTTTTGGGCATGTTAAAATCGGGTCCATTGCCGTTGTTCCAAACATTGGTGATTCGCGGACTGCTTGATGAGTCCGGTCTGCTTGGTCTGCTCCAGGAATTTTCCGGTCCCCAAATTCTGGAACTGCTGAGTCTGGCGCCCAACCTCATGGAATGCATTTTTCGCGACGTCGACTGTGTGTCCGGTCTGTCCGATCTAGACCCCAGGCCTAAAAACCTGATCCTTCCTAATCTGCGTTGGTTGAGCTTCGGACCGCGCACAACATTTCCCAATGGTGACAACAGCATCCTCCGGTGTCTTTCAGTGCCCAGACTGGAAGCCCTCTCGGTTTCGCTGTCCAATTTGTCCACCAACGACTTCATTTCCTTCTTGGCACCCCTCTGGACACTCCGCCCATCTCCAACCCCGCGCACCTCTCCCCCTCTACCCCCAACTCCCGTCAGTCTCCCCCCGTGCTGACCACGGCAGCGCGGGTTCTCCAAGGCCTTCTCGCCTCATATACGCCCACAGCACCGGTCACCCCACTGCCTGCTACGCCCGTTGTCCAGCAGCTCGTCGCCACTTCGCTCACAACTCTGCCTGTGTCTGCACCCATCACCCCCCACGTTGTGATGCTCTTGCCTTCCTCCCCACCGCCCATCAATCTGCCGCCACTTGTCCTGCCGGGCTCTCACCCACCGATGAACCCTGTTCCTGCACCGAAGAAGGCACCCGCGAGGAAGGCGCCTGCGAAGAAGCCTTCGACTGCACAGACTGCCATCAAGGAGACGGCAGCAGTATTAGCAGCGAAGGTCACAGCGGTCGGAGGCTCAAAGAAACGTGGCAGGCCTCGGAAGGAGCCACTCCCCGACATCACGAATGCAATGGTCGATGCAGCTACAGCTTCAATGTCTCAGACCACCGCCACCACTGTTGACCCGCCGGTTCCGACACATGTCTACTCTAGCACCAATAACAATTGTGGACGTATGCAGCAGGTGGCAGCAGAGGCAGAGGCCATAAAGGCTACGGAGGAGGCGGGGCGCGCACAAAGAAGCTCGCCAAGGGCTGGGCCGAAGCCATGGTGGATGGGGCCACTGTGGTCACCCTGCTGCCTGCGAAGCGTGCCCACAAGCTGGCAATGCTTCCCGATGGGTCTAGGTTGCAGCCCAAGACAACGAAGCCCAAGGATGCCTCAGAGAAGGCGCTCCTTGCGTGCACAGCCACAAATCCCAAGAAGAGGAAGGCTACCACTAGCACCGAGCCAAAGGCATGTGCCACCGTCAAAAAATTCGTACATTGTCCTGCCGCATCACCGTCCCTAACCCATTTTTTTCTGCCAGGCGTAAAACCTAGAGTCCGTCTCTTGCAGTAACGTCTTCAACGACACGCTGTGCACGCTTGCCCCGCTGCTGCTCAACCAGAATTGGGTTTCCAAAAATGGTCCATACATACGTACACGGGCACTGCACCTTACCTACGACTTTGATCTACTTACTTTGTCTTTCGGTCTTTACTTGTGAAATGTTGTTGTCAGTACACTTGAAATGTGATGGATTGTGTTTGATGTAGAACTTAGTGCACAAGAACGGTGATCATGGCGAGTAGGGACTTGAAAAAAAAAAACACAAAATAAAAGGGCGCCTTGTGGTGGTTCGAACATATGTAGCAGAGCTGCATGACTCCGAGCCAACAGATTCCCCGCTGTTATGAGTGTGCCATGTGCCCTTTGGCAAGGATGGGTCGGACAGTAGGTAGGTGGGGTCCGATAAGCGCTCACAGGAGCAGGCACTTGATTGTTTGTTGATGGATGCATAATGGGAGATAACTGATGGATCAGTGATGGGAACTTCACAAAAAAATTGAAGTCGAAAAAGCTCAGTTCAAAGTCATTTCCGGATTCCAAAGTTGATTTATTCGGTAGCAGAGAAACAATAGATGTGGTACTGGTAGATGAGAGGCATGCGCGTCACGCATATTATTGCACAGCCAGGATGTACCGGTACCACTGTGAACCAACACAATGTACACAAGCAAGCAAGTAATACTGAGAATGTATTTAGGGATGTATTGTGAAGGTAAGGTAAAGAAGGCGCGGAAAGTGTGCGGGTACAGAAAAGTGGGGGGAGGTGCCGGGATTGCGGAGGACAGCAGGTGGTGGGCAGCGCAAATGCGGGCAGGCAGGTAGGTCTGGAGGCAAAGCGGACGGGAACAGGTACAGGCAAGGGGGCAGCATGCGGCAGGCGGCGCAGAGGGCGCAAACACGGGCAGAGGCCTGGAGGCAAAGCGGGCAAGAACAGGTACAGGCGAGCGGGCGGCGGGCGGTGCAGAGGGTGCAAACACAAGCAGGCGGGTAGGCCTGGAGGCAATGCGGGCGGAAACAGGGACAGGCGAGCGAGTGGCGGGGAGGGCGCAAACACGGGCGAGTAGATAGGCCTGGAGGCAAAGCTGTGAGGCGGGGAGGCAATGGGTGGGCCGGGGGAACCAGGGAGCCAGGGTAGGCGCACGGTACGGTAAAAGCGCACTGAGGGCGGGGAGCCAGGGGGCAAAAACAGCGCAATCTGGCGCAATTTGAAGGGTATTTGAGCCCTAGGTCAAAGGAGGGGTGGTGGGGGCACCTGCTAGACCGGCCGAATGGCCCCAGAGGCTGGGAGGAGGGTGGAATGAGGGAGGGTAGTGAAGGGGAGGGACAATGATGGCATTATAACAAATGTAAACATATTAACCAATTTGGACAGGTGAATCCCGCTTCGTGTAGACCACAAGCAGCGGACAGGCGTGTGGTATGCACCCGAGCTGTGCACGCACATTCGGGTGCTAGTGCGGGAGGAAGCTGAGCTGATATATCAGCCAGCTGCTCTGATCGATCCTTAGTGATATATCACCATGCTCTGCTAATCAGAGGATGCATGATATATTGAATTCCCACATACGGCTGGTCGTTGGTGTCTTTGCACTGTAGTCCCACGGTGCGGGGAGTCATCAGGAAAATCCCAAATTCTACGGTAGACACATGGACAGTTATATGGGTCTCCAGTGGTCTACAAGTGTCTACAAGTGTCTATGGAGGTGGCATTGGATGCTATGGTGCACTCCGGGGAACTACGGTGGACTATAGATTATGTTTATTACTATGATGATCTACAGGCAGCTACCAAACATTGTTGATGCACTACCCATGTCTATAAAAAGCTTCACAGGAATAAGTTATACTAATGGGCTACCATATTGACTGATATGCATAACGACTTGCCCAGTTGTTCACAAAGAATGACTTGCACTGATCAAGCACATTGTCAGAGGTCCACGATTTGTCCACATCTGCCCGGCCAAAATTGGGGAATAGCTGGCAAACCTGCCGGATGTCAGACAAGGGGATTATTGAGCCCATGACAGTTCCATCGGTTCGAGGTGGGGGCCTAGAGATGGCATACATATGGTGATGTTGTTCGTGGGAGGTTTTGAAAGTGGAAAACCACTCCACGTATGCCACAGGATAGTTCGGCCAGTGTTGAGGAGCGGGGCTTCTATCGTCCAAAGTCGTCGGAAGGGTGAAAATAATTTGACGCGCCCAACTCGTGTGCCTGATCAGAAATATTAGTTCTGTGTTGGAATAATGCAAGGTGACTCACCAGTCAGTCCAGTTGGCTCTGCGGTTACCTTGTCACGAATGATCACGGTATCGAACCGTGCCGGAGATGTGGTGTCTGCAGGGCGAGCGATCACAGTTTGAGGGTCCACCGCAGGTGCAAGGTCGTCGCCAGGATCCAGTGATGTAGGCTCAAATTTGAAACTGTGGTGAACATCAACCCGTGAAAATGGAAGGATGGATGCTTTTAATTGTTGGGGAGTCAACTGGTGGTTTCCTAAGTGCTGAAGCCACGACTTTAAATTCGGGATAAAGGATGGTGAGTGGTGGGATTCAGCCAGCCAAGATAAGAGCTGTCGCGGTGATTGTGCTGTCTTGGCTAATTTCACGGCTTGTCTAGTAAATGTGCGCATTATTGGGAGGAGAGCCGGTTTTTGTGTTGACTCTAGCTAAACTTGGTAAGTAGCAAAAGATGCGACCTTCTCCTGACGGTTAAGCCATGCAATCATCTGGGGAAATTTGTCTCGACGATTTGAGGCCCTCCACCCTTTCTTAGCAAAGTCAATGTGGAGACGTTCGAACATTTCGGTGTTGTAGTTGTCTGTTGTGCCGAACATGCGAATAGAGTCAACGTAATGGAGGAGAGAATGAAACTTGGGTATGTTGAAATCTTTGCGAACACCTGCTGTTATAAAATAATCCCGGTTCTGGTGCCAGATCTTCAGAGCATCTGTCATGCAAGCCAAAGTCCCCTCGTCGTGGGTGCTGTATTGGGCTAGATAAATAAAGTCTAAGATGGCATGACATGCTGTTATTCCTTTGATAGGCATTCGGCCAATAAGGCACCCAAGGAGGATGCGTGCCATTGCCTTTCACTCGGAGCCAGATATCTGGGATAAAGAGGAAATCCCCTTTTTGAAATGTCGGATGCCAAACGCAGGTGGCAGAGCTCGAATGCGGGCATCTAGTTCTTCTTCCGACATGAGGCTTTGACACCATCCAACAAGATGTTTAAAGACACCTTGATAAAGCTGATGGAGAACATCGGGAGTTAATGAGATAGCTAAATTTGTGAGTGGAAACCCCTGCCAAAATGGCTTCTGGATTCCAGCGACTTCGAAGTGCATGCAGTGGTCGTGGAATTGATTTTCCGTTGGTTTTTCTTCTCCAGCTGAAATGATCCCTAGTGTCCATTCCAGGGATCGTGCAGGACCTGGGGTTGGATCTTGAAGATCTGTTGCCTTGCGTTGACACTTGGGGCAAGTGCCATATTTGGCACAACCGACTAGACACTGCTCTGGATAGTCTGCCACGTATGATGCTAGGATCGGAAAGATGTTGCGGACACAACCGTCACCACCAAGAACCTCCATCCCGTTATTCCCAGAAGAAATCAAAGGCTGTAGAATCAAATGCATAGAGGCGTGAAAAAGTTTCTGATTTCGCGATTTGATAGTCTTCTTGGAAAGTCCCTTTCTCACTATCTTGTCACAAGAGAGATAGCCCAGAAGTATGCACGCATTTTCACTAGGCTTCCGCCGTAAGGCTTTGGGTAGATTCCCCAGAGTTAGATAAACTGGGTATGCAGACTTGCTCCCGGAAAATTGAGTGAGCTGTGTCTTGTCAGTTGCGATGATCACTGGTGCCAGTGCAGCATCCTTGGGAATCTTGCTCTAATGGGCAAGTAATAAATCTGACGAATGAATCTAGAGCGAAGAATGACATACTTGAGCCGCTGCCCACCATTGACCAGTCCACATCTCATTAAATACCCTGTTATCTTTTTTGTTACTTGAGAATATTTGTTTCGGTACGTAAACAATGTCCTTCGCATGGGCTGGGTTTCCAAGAAGAGAACGAATTGCTTCAAGAGGATCACGATGTCGAATAGTATATTTTTCATCTGGGCAATCTGGGAAGGACCGAGTCTTTGTAGCCCATACTGCGCGTTCCGGAATTTGGTCAATAATTTGGTGGAGACCACGTATGTTGGAATACGATAGTCCAAGCTTCTTGCGGACCTGTAAGAGATTAGAGAAAGAATAATGTGATCACCATCTACGTACCCCTGGAATATCAAGCAGCCTATTGAATGCTTTGTGCCCTGGTCCCTCCTTAACGACCCAATCTGCGATTCTCCAGTCCAACTCAGAGGCAAATGGTGCAAAGCCATTGATTTTGTCCGGGTCGGACATGTCAACATCCCCATCCGGGTCCATGGCCAGACCAAATGAACGTTTCCATTTTTCATGAAGGTTGTCGTTCATGCGAATAACTCTGCTGGCTGTGGGATGTGTTTCAATGCAGCGATCATCATTATCATCACTCAAATAATTAGCATTATTGGTGGCTTGAGATATGCCCGTGGACGGTCCTGCCTGTGCTGGATCTGCGGGTAGGTACCTAAACACATTGTCTTCCCATTCCTGCATCACCTCTTCAACGGCACGATCTGGCAGCACCTCAGGAATATCGTCCAGAATTTCAGGTTCCGGAGAAGGAGTACGCATGGTTCTACGTTGACCTGTGGGATTCTTCCCTTTCCTGTACCACCGGCAAGACACTGCTTGAGAGAGATGGGACTTTGTTGCCCCACTTGTTTTGGAAGACCTGCCACATGCTGGGCAGTAGAGATCATCGTTGATGTGGGTGGACATGTTCGTGAGGAAGGTAGCGGGGAAATTTAACACTGCTATAGATATACTGTTTGTTCAGTGGGAACAATTCCGAACAAATGCTCCCGGACCTATTAAGGTCAACTCCTGACAGATCCCAACACAGCTCCAGACCGGATATGTACTTTTGAATCTCACAGAATATGTCTGGTGATCTAGGAAAGATCAAGCAAACATAGAACAAGGCTTGGTGCCGTGATCTTTCATTCATTACAGACGAGTCTGGCGTGCCACAGAGCAAGGAAAAAAAACCCCCAAAAAAAGGAAAAAAGAAAAACTGACATGCAAGTCATCGTAGTCCTCAAAACACCACAGAGATTTGGCAGGGACGACAAGAGAGCACCGGCTAAGTCATTGTGAAACGAGTTATTAGTTTTGCCGATTTGGTGCCGAGAAGCTGCATTGAAGCACCGCAGAAAGACCTTGGGAGCAGAGTGATCCAAAAATACCTGAACATTCCACGCGGTTGTGGCAGAGCCATATGGCCGAGGTGTGGAAATTGTTCACACGGCTGGCTGGATGGCTACTCCATCAGCTGCATCATTTTCGACATTTTTATTACTTGCAGCCTCATCTGGTTCAAATACCGGGGCTGCATGGATACCTTTCATTCTTCTGATTATTTGAGCTACTAACCACATCTTTTCGCAGATTTGAGTCCACTATGCTGACCAAGCATTTGGAAGTGCTGTACCGCCACCTTCCCACGATCATTTGACAGTACAAGATCCATTGTCCATTTCGCGTTTCAAGACAAGTCCCCACTAAATTTGGGCATTCACTTCCTAACTGCACTCTAGGGACAACTCCCTACTTCACCCTCACTGAAACCATCGAAAATGAAAGTCGCACCATGTTGTTCGTGACATCATGGTAACGCCGAGAGTGCGGAGTGAGGCCGGCAAAACACAAAGTTGGCATCAATTTCCTTTGTCTTTCACTCATTTCTTTTTTTCAAAGTCGCTCTTTCCCTTCCTCTAAGCCTTCCTTCACCTCAGCCACTGGTTTTCGTCTCGCAATGGGTGGGAGAGGGCCTCGACTCAGGCTCGCCACCAAGTCCAAGGTGGCCAAGGTGCAAGCCAGTGGCACTGTTGGTGCCAAGAAAAAGGTCAAAGGGGCGAAGTCCAAGGAGACAAAAGAACTTGAAAAGGTCAAGGCTCAGCTGGCTGCTGCCAACAAACAATGTTCGTCCCGTTTCCGTGGTTCCGTTGTCGTTTGATTGTGCTCGTAGTGCTCCTCAAACGTAACCAAGACATGCTTGACGCTGAAGACTTGGATGACGGCGACAAACCTCCTGCCAACAAGAGACCCAAAGTCCGAAAGGTGTGTGTCTAACACATGCTGTTGTCTCCTCTCATCACCGTGATAGACCGTGAACGATTCCAATGAAGATCCAGACACTTTCGGTGAAGACGACATCGCAGCCTTGAACGGTGTTTTGGGTATGTCGTCTATCGTCCCATTGTCTGCGGCCGCTGATATACACAGGATCCGGGCCCATTCCAAATGCTGACGAGGAAGAGCATTCCCTGGCCTCGGATGACAAGGGCACCCGAAAATCCCCAGTCAACTCTGAAGACGATCAGGATGTTGATGACTCCGAGTCCCTCGGCGGCCCCGCAGGCGATGATGATGTACGTGCAATGGCTGTTGTTCGTCTATCGCTCACTACTCCAAGATGCTTGTGGATAAGGTCACTCCCAAGAAAAGGAAGCGACGCAAGAGAACCTCAAACTCTTCAACAACTCAGCCGTTGTCGTCGTCGAGGGTTACCCAAGCCAGCTTCACTCCAACGTCCCTCCGCGTTGCGAATGCGGGAAGGTATGCCGTTCATGTTGCCATCGCCACAGAGCATGCCTTTCCCTCGGAGCGAGAAGATTGGACCTGGGGCACTCTGGAAGCTGCAATGCCCAAGGAGAGCTCACTGGCGGCCAAGCTAGCTTTGATTAAGGAAGACGACGATCGAACTGCGAATTTGATTACTTACGTATATCTCTTTTCCCTTAAACGGTGCCAGGCTAACACTCACATTGAGGCCTACGGCGGGGCTGCTCAACTTCGCGGCCAGGTCAAGACCCTCTGCGTTGCTGCAGTCTCATTGTTCAACATTCCTGGAAAGTGTTCGTGAGAGGAGATCAAAGACCTCATTGGGTGGCTGACATGTAAGAAGAACATCTTCAAGTATGGCGGGGTTGACATCAAGGTTCGTGTTCATACTATTCTCCTAGTTTGCTCTAATCCTGGACAGAAACGGACGTTCGACCCCCAGCAGCCTACGGTCACGAGTTCTATCAAGATGTTATTTTGAAGCAGTGGTTCTCAAGTCAATCATCAGAAGGTGTTCGTGTTATCTCTGCGGGCAAGTTTGTCGACCTAGTTCCACTGTTAACTCTGGTGACAGACGCCGTACATCTCGGCATTCAAATTGACCTTATTATCTCACCTTCGTCAGATGGAGAGCTCGTTGAAAGAGTACTCGACTGGAGTGCGCATCAAAATCAAATTTTCAGCAGACGACTTTGCGGCGCGGTGAGTTTAATCAGATACATAAAATCTTCTGACAACAATCGAAAGCTACGATCACCATCGGGCGGCGCTTGACAATCTAAAGACCCAGTCGCCAGTTTGGTTCGACGACTTTCAGCGTAACCTCTACTCCTGTATCGTGTACGTCCACATTGCCAGTGGCCCTTGTTCTTGTTGTTCAGAAACTCACACATCTTTTCAGAAAAGCCACCCCTTTCACACACCTCCAGAAGACCGTCGACAAGGAAAACGAAGAATTGGCTGACGTCGACTTCGCTGCTCTCGAGGCAAGCGTCAGCGCGCCCAAATGAAAATGTTCTACTCTGCTTGTCCTTCAGGTCCGCACATTTTTTGCTTCGATATTGAGATTTAATCTGAGATGATCCCAGCGTCAATAATATACCTCAACGAACGTATTCAGTTCCACATTCACTTAAATAGTCTACCGGTCGTCGCTGTGAATTTGCATGTAAGCCCATAACATCTTTAGCACACCTGTCACTAAATGCTGCGTAGGTCCATAATTGAATCTATCCCTCCCCGCCACTAGTTTACCATACCACGTCCCTAATCGGCACCCGCATCCGCCCTGCAGACTGTCACCTCACTTCCACATCCAAGATAGGGCGACAGGAATGCTGCGAGGGCAATTTTGAGTTCTTATTACACCAAATGTACCGTACATCCTGGAATGTGCTTGATTTTGCGCAATATTATCCATGAAAATTGCTCGAAATGAACCTCAAATAAGTTGACTTTCAGTGCTACAACTGCTACGACTGCTACGACTGCTACGACTTTCACCACTCTCGTAGACGACATCAGAACTATAGATGTCTATGAGTGTCTATATATCTGACCCCCCCCCATCCCACCTTACTATGAAACTGGCCATTTGCTACAGTGTCTATGACTGCTATAAATGTCTATGTAGGTCTACATGGGTCTACATAGCGGTTTGGGTTTTTCCTGATGGAAGCGCCCGCGTTCAGCGGTGATATTGAGAACGCACGGCATGAAAGCAGTGTTGAGTAAGAGATCCTCATTGAGGAGCTGTTGGGGGTCAACGGGTCGGCCGTACAGGAGCAGCCGGCGCTTGGTGGGTGTATAATTAATTGATGCCCACAACAACGGCGGTGTTGGTGGGGAGAGCAGAGTCAATGTTTGTTGGACAAATGAGTGCAGGGCTGGTGGGCTGGATTCGGTATATCCGATGGCGACTGGGTCATGCACTTTCCATTTGAAGACGGCGACAATGAATACACAGAGCTCTGCCCAAGCGGTTATCCTTACTTAAGACCTGAAAAACCTGCAAACAATATTTATGAAGACCACGTACCTCGCCTGTACCATCATGATGAAAGACTAGCTTGTGGCCGTTGTATGTATCCCAGTGCCAAGCTTCTTCATTACAGAGAACATCATAAACAGCCGCTGAGTTGTCCATAGGCAAGATTCGGGAGGGCTTCAGGAAGCATCTTTGGTGTCCTCAAATTGTGAATGCCGCCTGTACGTAGATTCTTCATAGTCTGATAGCAATCACGGTCCGATTTTTGGGCGACCAACTGATTACGCGGTATGGTGGCTGTGCCCACAGGTGTTCTTTGCCTTCGTACCACAAGGAATACAACATGACTATGGCTAAGAATATTTGTGCAGACTCATGGAGTGACTTGGGTGACATCTTCCTGCAAGAATCAAGTGTTTCACAGAGCCAATGCTTCAATCCATGATCAACCTAAAAAATGATTAGCTAATCTATGGTTCACAAACTCGTCCGATATCGTCTAGATAGCCGCACCAATTACTTAGCTGTGAGGGGAGGACTGTCTCATTGGGGCATTTTCTATATGCTCAAATATTTGCAGAATTATTGCCTCAGAAGGTGTCCGAGAGCAAGGCCGCAAAATATTGATTGGTCGGCCAACAAGATGGTCGTGTTTACTAACAGACCCTATATTGATACTTGTTTGTCATCAATATAGGGTATCTGTTACAGAGACTAGATTCTTTCAGTCGTCGTGTCGGAAACGTGTCAAGGTGCGGGGAGTCGGCTCTGATCCCGTTGATGTGGTACAGCCCAGGCTTGAGAGTGGGCTCAGAAAAAGAGCCTGAACCATCGCGAAGTCTGCGCAGTTGCTTTAGGCATGAACCTAGGCTCGTTTCAGCCTCTCTAGTCTACCGGGCGTGAAATCTGAAGACAGTCGTTCAGATCTCGTAAGTATCTCAGGAGAGATTTAGACCATCCACCCCTCCAATGGTTTTCCGGGTCCTTGCCCACGCTGCGCACGCTGAGAACCGAACAGTGCGCCACTTTCCCCAAATGGAAGGGAGATTTGATCGGAGTCGTACCAATCGACTCAACACTGCTGAAGAACCTCAGTTAACTTACACATCGATTGACTCCCGTCATCTTGTTATCTCATCCCGTGTTCAGAAACTGTTATTCAAGAAAATTCAAGGTCAATGAAAGCTTTAAACTTCCTTGTTCTGTACGCAGATCGGTTCCCAATGCTCAAGGTTGACATCTGTCTGGCAGCCCGCAGTTGCCGCTAAAGATGTCAGCATCTGGAAACCGGGGCAGGCGGACGGAGGAAGAAAACACCGAGAACAACGGAGCTTGCGAACTGGGCTGCGGGATATAAAGCACAGACGTGGACCATGGATTAACTATCGCTCTTCGTTTCCATCTCCAACACCCACTCTCTTTTGCTTTAACAGATATTTTTTCGCGCTTTCATATGGCACCAGGATTCATTCCCGAACGACCGAAGGATGCCAAGTATCGCACTCTAATCGTACTCCTCGACGGGACTGGAGACCAGTATGTGATGATCCCATCTCACACTTTGGATCGAACTTGACACCGCTGTTTGCAGGGACGACAAGGATGTAATTATATCCAGTTCGTGAAGCACAACTATATTGCTAATAGTAAGATTACTATTTAGGCCACCAATATCGTTCTGTTGGCCAAAATGCTGTACAACGGCAAGAAATACCCGGGGAAAAATAATGAGCAGCTGGTGCACTACCGTGTACGCCAAAGTGTTATATGCCCCGAAAGCCGGCTCACCTCCACCCAACCAGGAGGGGATTGGAGCAGATATAGCGAAAGATTATACCGGCCTCGTTCGGTATGGGTGGAACAAAGTGACAAATGTATACCGCCTTCCCATTCTGTAGGCAGTTCTCTGAACCCACTACAGACACTCGACCAAGCGGTGGCAACCTCGTTTCAAAACCATATCATTAGTGGGTATTAGTCACCTTGACCTCGTATTGCTTATTCATACCTTGTTTAGAGGCGTATACCTGGTTAGCGGAGAACTACCAAGACAATGATAAGATTTGCATCTTCGGCTTTTCTCGCGGCGCTTACTCTGCCAGAGCGTACGCCTACCTTTTCATTTCCTCCTCTTTCGCCTCCTGATCATGCATTCCGGCAGGCTGGCGGGCATGCTCAACGCAATGGGCCTCTTGAGAGTCTCGGACACTGCTTTTGCCAAGGCAGCATATGATCTATACGAGGAGTATGACAATCTTCCTGTCACGCCGAAGGAGACGAGGGACAACGCCTGGTCCTCTCTCCTGAAAAATTGGGAAATTTTCAGGACCGAGCATAAGGTCAAGAAGCCGTTCGTCGAGTTCTTGGGCTGCTGGTCCGTCGGATTTACTTTTTGTTTTGGACTTTATTCATCTTCTCTTAGGGACTCTGTCAACTCCGTAGGCATGATGGACAACATCAAACTCGCCTACACAGCTACCAACGGCATTGTACGCACGTTCAGACACGCCGTCGCGCTCGACGAGCGGAGGGCCAAGTTTAAGCAGAACATGTGGAGCCAACCCAAGCCTGCGGTCGCTGCGAATGCCCAGCCGAACGGGGATAATGGTCCTTCAGTCGTCACTGATGTTCAGGAGGTCTGGTTCGCCGGCCGCCACTGTGGTACGCCAATATCCCATCTTACCCACACGCTCCATAACATCGTCTCCCTATTTAGACGTTGGCGGCGGTTCCGTGCTAAACGGCAGGCGCCCAAACCTCGCGCACATCCCGCTGCGCTGGATGATCCGCGAGTGCTTCAAGGCGCGTACAGGCATGGTCTTCTCCGCCACCGAGCTCGCGAAGCTCGGGATCGAGCCATCATATCTCTATCCCGACGTGCGCCCGCGGCCGGATGTGGACGTGGTCACCGGGGGCAGTCAAATCATCCGAGCGATCGAGGCCCCGGGGTGGGTACCCTGGGCGAAGAGCTTCCTTTACAGTACGCCTGAGACGGTCCAAGAGCTCATGCTTCCGAACATGAGCGAGGAGGAGCTCGATGCGCGTGACGCCCTTGCATCGATGTACGACCAGCTGGTCCTCAAGTCAGGGACGTGGCAGGCGATGGAGTCGTTCCTCACCAAAAAGTCAGTGTACGACGCCACCACGGACACGTTCAAGAACGTCTGGCACCGCCACAACAGCGTTGGGCGCTCGATCCCACCCGCGGAGAATACACATGGGGGTAAGATCAGGGTGCACCGCACGGTACGGATGAGGATGCAGGGCACCTATGAGAACGGCCCGGATAAGGGGAAACAGTATACCCCGAAGGCTAGGATGGGTTGGCAGCAAGAGTTTGAGGACAAGACGCCCTTCAAGCAGGTTAGGGCGGATCTAATTGAGTGGGTATCGTAGGTACTCTTTTTATCTATGTACACATCTGGACGCATTTTGTCGAGCGCTTGGCTACGTATGTGGCAATAGACTAATCTAATATAATCTTCAAGTTAACGCACTCAAGGCGTCGTAGGAACATCCAGTACAAAAACTCTACCTCATCTATTATTCAGGCCGACTCCTTGCCTGACCTCACGCCTTATTTGAAGATATTTCATCCGCCGTAAACCACCATTGGTGGTTTTGCGCGATAACAAGACATGACCACTTGTTCATTATGGCGGTCAAAATGCACATTTAATTCTCCGTCACTTTTTTGACATTATTCGACTTTCCGGCACTTTTATTGTCGGATGTCCGCATTTCCGATGCTTTTATTAGATCTGAGGTGGTCAATAAAAGCGTAAGAAAAAGGTCATTTTTCGTGACATGACCAGCTTAGTTTGAAGTTGAAATGAATTCAAAGGCAGCATCGGTCTCAATCGTTAAAATTGATTGAAGGCAGCGGAAGTGAACTACACATTTGAACGCAGTCACCGCGTGGTACGCTTCTGGGGCGTTTTCGCGTTTTCGCGTTTCACTTGAGCTTCTTACCTTGATTCTTCGTTCGCTTCAAAGGTGTCTCGTCGCCTACGACGTCCAGATCTCTTTTCCCCATCGGATTTGGTTTGGTCCGTTTCGAAACAGCACAACTCGCGCAAATTGGTATGCTCTACAATCTCACATCCAAACTCAAAATTTTTCGCCCATCCAACAAGGACCCACAGGGCTCTTATCGTGTTCCCGAATGTGAGTAAAATCCACCTCTTCTTTCAAATGCTGACACGCACCGACAGATAACACGACTTTACTTCCCGGACCTTCCAGGCTCAAACGCATAATAAGTCCACGAATACTTCAAAGCGATATGATTACGACGCCCAGTATGTACAAGATGTATAGACATGATACAAAGCTATAGGACGAATATAAGATACTTGTACTCGGGCGGTACAGTACGTAAACAGAAATTGTACCCATTCACAGGAGCGAAACGAGTGGCCCGTACCTCAGCGCCAGGGGACGGCGCTGAGGTATGTCGCGTTGCTTAGGCTGTGTGGCGGCTCAGCGTGCGTGGGGGCGGGCCGCTGGTCGGTGCCGTCAGGGCGGGGCCGTATGCACCTGGTGGTGTGGTAGCGGGTGGCGCGGTAGCGGGTGGCCCAGTCGCGGGCGGTGGTGGGGCATCTGCGGAAGGAAGGGCAGGCGCAGCGGAAGGAAGGGCAGGCGCAGCGGAAGGCACGGTAGCATTTAGCGCTGGGCGAGGTGAAGAAATTGCGTTGATAACGTACCGCGTATACCACTAGCCGTGATACTGGCGCCAAACTTGGCACTGGCAGGCAGCAGGAATGAAGCAAATACAAGCGGGTTGCGAGCAGAGAATGCCCTGTATGTTGAGGTCCATGAGATGGTGGTTGTGGAAGGAGTATTACGGATCATGATGGAGGAGGAAGAGGGAGGGCCTTGTTTGGCGCGCCTCACCAGACGTTTCAAGCTCCGGTGGGAAGCCGTCGGCAAGTGGCGGTGCCTTTCCCAAAAAGGTTCAGGGGCGGAGGCGGTTTGTATCGAGTGCCAGAAGCCTACCTGCGGCCCAAACAGGCCAAAGTGCGTTCGACAAGGATTTTGTTGAAACCGCTGGGAAATGGAGGAGGCTTGAGGAAGAAAGAAATCCGAAACGAAGGGAATTTGATGCAATCGGTAGAACAGGGAGTGGTTGACGAGTTATGCTGAAAGGACGCAATAGTATTGCACAGCGGCAGGAGGATCATCGGTGGGGGACGAAAAGGGAATTATCAGCCAGCCAGGTGAGAAAAAGGCCAGATGATCAAGTATCTGACTTCAGACGCGGTATGAGAGTCGAGAATGACTGCGAGGGATATAACTGAACCTCGACTTCCTGACGCGCGCCCAAGGCGAGGGCAGTGTAAGGTTTTCGGGGAGTACGCGGTGACGAAGGACTCTCCCCAGAAGAGAGTAGACTCCGGAGCGGTCGTCATGGTCTGACCCCGACTTCCCGACGTGCTCTCAAGGCGAGGGCAGCGACAGGGTGCTCGGGAGTATATGGACGGCGCGACCCGCAGGATGGTGGGAAGAGTAAACAAGGAGGGGTCATAGTCGTCTCGGGATAGACCAGATGCGACACTACGACACACCTTAGATTCGACACACCTGAATCAGATGCGACACACCGCCTCAATGTTCGACACACCTCGGCCAGATGCGACACACCGTGCTTCAACTTCGACACATTAAGTTCGACACACCTGGCCATCAACTACGAGCACGACAGACATGAACTTGCTAGATAAACACATTGTTCCAACCAACATATTTATTCAGTGAAGCTAAATCCTCTAAGGGGCTCGCGCACCGCCAAGTTAACTACACTACAGCCTGTGGCGTAAATCTGTCAATGACAAAAGAAGATAGAAAGAAATTTAGATGGAACATACCTATTATGAGGATCGCTTTCGTACTCTGTGGGACCGTGACTGCCCTTCAAGCACGTTTGCAGGATCAAGTCCATCAATATCGTTTTTGCACTTCCTCAATAACGGCTTGGGAGCCGGAGGGGCAATGAGGGGTACGGGGGGAGGAGAGGACGAAATTGGGATAGGTGGGAGGCGGAGAGGCGACGCTGGTGCCGAAAATTGAGCTGAGAAGCTCACAGCGCCTTCAAAGGAGGACGTAATGGACGTAATTGATGCATCTGCGGGACCAGACCCGAAGTTGTCAAGGAAAGACCAACCAAAGTTTTCAAGGTCATTTGGGGGAAGAAAGGCGGAATCGTTGAAAGCGAACATGTCGTCGATTTTGGAGGCAGCGGGCAGGTACAAGATATCATTATTCACGTCAGGCGCCGCGTGAGAGACGTCACGTACCGAGCTTCGAAATGCCATCACGACTCCCAGCGGCAGGATATCAATCAGTTTTTGGTTGTCCGGAGTGTGCTTCGAAGCCATCGCGGCGCGTTTCTGGGGCGTAGGGCGCGGCGGTAGGGGACAGTTGCGGGTGGGTGGATGGGGGGAGAGAAAGAGAAGCGGGACAAATATCTGGCTGTTTGGTCAATATCAATATTGTTCGGCAGCAGGATTTGCGATCAATGATAGGCAAGCGTATCTTTGACACACCGCCGTCCGTGGGAAGTGTGTCGAACTTGCGAGGTGTGTCGAATCTGATTTAGGTGTGTCGAATCTAAGGTGTGTCGAACTGCCGCATCTGGTACATCCTCTAGTCGTCTCGACTCCTTGTTGTTCACATGTGGATCTGATGGAAGCTGATGGATTAGCATTGGACGCGCCGACACTTTATTCTCGTCGGACGTTTGTACCTTAGTCCGGAGTAATGTACATTTTCACCGTGCCTTTTCATTTGTGGTGCTGAGTGGGGATGGTATCCGGTGTCAGAAAATAATAAAATAAAATAAAAATGAGAAACAGAGATCTTCGGAACACATGCAGTCGAGATAGTACTAGCAGCTGGAAACGTGGAGCCTATACTCATATGGGTTTTCATTCCGTTCAGCTTCGATGTGGGAGAGTTCAAAGAAAAAGATACAAACCAATCTGAAATGAGCGCCTCGATGCGCCGAGTAAACGAGCCATCTGCCTCCAATTGACAATAATCCATTATCCAAAACTTGAGTTTGCATTTGAGGAGTCAGGAGCGTGAGTTTGCAGTGCGAAGCCCCGACGTCGTTATAATTACTGTAACATACTGACAAGTACACAGGGCGTTCAGAAAAAATTCTTCACAAATAAATATACAATACCAAGTATCACATCACCGCACATCCCCCTCGATCCTCCTCGGCCAACTCGCGGGCACAGAACTGCTTCATGTTTGGCTGCCCCACATTATCCACCATGTTGTGAGACTCAGCCCGCCACGCCTCCCGCGCCGGATACGGAGACACGTCGAACGAAAGCCGGGACTGGTACCACGTCGACGTCCTGGCACCGTAGTCCCGCGGTGCGGGGAAGCGCCCGCGCTCGACAGTGATATTGAGGATGCGCGGCGCAAAGGCATCATCGAGTAGGAGGTCCTCGTTGAGGAGTCGCTGGGGATCAATGGGTCGTGGTCGCCGTTTTGTGAGCGTAAATTCGATTGATGCCTGTAATAAAAGTGGCGTTGGTGGAGAGTGCAAACCGAGGGTTTGGATAAATGAGCGCGGCGCCAGTGGTTTTGGCTGGTTGTATTCGACGGTGGCTGGACCGTGAACCTTCC
Organism: Mycena albidolilacea; assembly: GCA_029282495.1. Classification (NCBI taxonomy): domain Eukaryota; kingdom Fungi; phylum Basidiomycota; class Agaricomycetes; order Agaricales; family Mycenaceae; genus Mycena; species Mycena albidolilacea. The sequence continues at coordinate 1,144,696 of JARIHO010000032.1, read as the reverse complement.
ATTCGAAGATGGTGACGATCCAAACACAGCTCACCCCAAGAAGTTATCTATGTGCAAACAGCAACTGAGGATACGCATACAGATGAGATTTTTTGAAAGCTCGTACCTCGCCTGTACCATCACGATGAAAGACAAGGTTGTGTCTGTCGAAAGTATCCCATTGCCAAGCTTCTTCGTTACAGAGGATGTCGTAGACTGCAGGTGATTTGTCCATAGGTAAGAGTGAGGAGGGGATTCATGATCAGGAAGCGTTCTTGGTGTCCTTAAATAGTGGAGGCCGCCCATAATGCCGCCCGTACGTGGATTCCTCAGTCGTCATGTCGGAAACGTGTCACGGCGCGGCGAGTCAGCGCTTTGATTTTGTCGAGTTGGTACAGTCCCAACTTGAAGGTGGTCTCAGCAAAAGAGTTTGAACCATCGCAAAGTCTGCGCAGTTGCTTTAGACATGAACAAGGAGAGACAGAAAAGCGAAGCACACCAATCAATTTCCTTTTTAGGATGGCTGCAGAGCCGACGAATAATTGAAAGAATTTTTTATTCAGACTAGGGACATCTACGAAAGGACAGCCAAGATTCGTGATCAATGATCAAAAAATTTGAAAACCGTAGTGTATGAGCTCTCCAAGTTGGTAATGGTTCAAGTGTTTTAAGTTGGGCTTGGATGGGACATATACCAGGTACTGGGCGATAGACAACAAGGGAAAGACGAGGTATGTCTGGTTGAATTTGAGGTTGTCAAGTGCCGGCTTTGACGGCACATCAATCCCGAACCATCAATCAGGTGAACAATTACCATATTTAGAGTAGACTCCGGCCGTTTGGTCAGTACAGGTCAACGCTTGCGTATGTGTATATCGGAAGAGCTCACAAAGTGGTGAAAGGACATTATTGAGCTTGATATTTCCTCAGATTTGCACTGGCATTCCTCTGTGAGCGCTGAGCATTTTCCTAACCATTTAACCGTTTAAAAAACTGTTTCCAAACCGTTTGAACCCAGAGCCAAATTAAATGGAAACGAAAACGGTTAAAACCGTGTATAAACGTTTATAAACGGAAACGGTTGGAGTCTTAGTCTGGTCGGCGTCTCGATGAGAAAATCGCCCCTTCCCTATCCTTCCTGGTATCGTCAATGTCCTCAGCCACACGCTGACTCTTCATCCCGTTCCTACCTTTGTACCACTCTTCAGCCTGTAGTGGCAGCGCCTGTCTGCAGCCCCATCCAGTCCCGCGTGGAAGTAGAGGATGCTCCACCTGGAGGGCCACTCCCTCGCTAGCCCACCCACTTCCACAGCGTCTTCGGGAGGATGCGGCGTGTCCCAAACGTGGACTGTAACCTGCGAAATGGATAGACAAGGGTCCATAACGCGCATTGCAGAAAGTAGGACGTACAACGAGCTGCGTTGTCTGCGAAGAGCGACAGAAAGTCCACGTCGCCTGCTGTGGTTCCCGCGCGACGTCCATGCGACTTCATCAGGAAAAAACCTCCTTCCCTAATTTGGGGGTAATTTGGTTCTGGATTTTAGATTATGGTAAAGTGAGGAAAGATTAAGAAAAACGGCCAAATTTGCTAGATTTCTTGAATTGGCGTGTAATACTTGCGCTGATTTTCGAAAATTATTCTGAGATGCAGGGATAATGCTATTTTAGGTCATGGTTTACTGGAACGATGGCTTGTAATGCAAACGGTGCACCTACCCGGCTTTGCGTAAAGAGCGATTGGAAGAGAATTCAAAATCTTTACAAGTCCATTGCCGAGAGCTGCCGTAAACGTCGGCCCCAGAAGTTGCCGGTGACCACGTGGTGTTGGTTGGTGTCTGTATTTGGAAGAACAGACAACACTCGTCAACAATTTTTCTTCCTTTTCCCTCATGTCGTCCTCACGTCGCCCCTCCGGTCTCCACCTCTTTCGGCTGTGTTGTGGCCGAAGCCCTACCTATGATCTCCGTATCCGCAAGGTTAGTCTCTCCCATGCTGTCAGACCTTCTCTGAATGATCCAGATCTTCTGTGTAGCTGGCCATCGGTGTTGGATAGCGGTAGTCGACAGAGTAGGTGGCCCATATTGAATATCTCTCAGTTACTACTCACTTTCCAAGTCTTAGCATCCTGGAACCCTTGATACTATCATCTCGTAAAGCAACACGCAACCCGATCGCCGATCGGTACCTTAACCGACTGCCATCGGATAGGGAATGGTACTGGTGGGATCTCGCGACGTGATTCTTTGGCTGCCGTGTGCCATGGGCCCAATAGCCAGAAGTACAGGTAAGTCTCTTCCGCCCCCCATTTGCGTACTTGAGCACGTCACGTAGGGATGCAGTTTCAGCTCCCACGCTCACCCCTTTTGTCCCGCCGGACGCTGTTGCCCGCATCAGCCTGCGGGAAGGGATTTGCGAGTACGCCCTCCCTCCATATTTCCCGAAGATCTGTAGTAAAATCTCACACCTCAGGCTCATGCTTGGGTGCGATGAAGCCCGTGAGTTCGTAAGCCTTCCAGATCCTGACTTAGTCTTGGAAGCAACTGCGCTCACTCGTGCCACTGGCAGTTCACCCGTCGCGGTATTCCGCTGTCCACCGGTTGTCGCAGCTACCCGACCGGCACGTCCTCAGGGCATTGTGCGTCTGTTGAGCCAATCTGTGACAGCTTGCTCATTTGATTTTTGTCGTTCCAGGCCCCAGAGAGATATGCACCACCTGAAAGAACTAAGAAGTGTAAGCCGTCCTGCGCCGTTCACCATCTTTTGTTCTGGCTTTCTAATCAAAAATTTACTTTCTTTAGGTAAACGTCGGGTGGCCTTGTGTATGCCGTGTGAGCTATTACCCACCCAGCACCCATCCCTGCTGCTGGAAGTCCTGGCCGTCTCAAACATGGTGAATCGGTTTATATAGTTGTTTACTCTTCTTTCGCTCACATTTTTCTTCTTCAGCTGCAGGACTCCTTGGATCGCGTACCTGTTAGCAGTGTTTATTGACAGATATCTTTTCTATAGCCAGTAATACGTCTATGTCTGTAGATAGATGTGTTCAATATAATGTTTTTCGAGCTCTTTTGGTCAGGTTCTCCAGCAATGCGGGGGAAATTCGCAGATAATCCCTGCCAAACCCCACCAAGTCAAGGTAAATTGGCGCTTTTTCTGGCTAATTTATTTTGAAGGTCCAAAAAAAGCTAACGTTCCTAACCGAACTAATTCGACCGAATTGGACCATTTTTGGGGACAATCTGGCCTTATTTCCAAAGAAGGTCTTTCCTGATGTTCCAGAGCGTCCAGGATGATGAAAACCTCATATCCCGTAAGGAAGTCATCTACAAGGTGGTTTACCTGCCCGAGGAGGAGCGTTGTCGCCAGGACGACCGCTCCGCGTCTCTGAAAGTCGGCGAAGCCCAAGCAAGAAGATGGAGCTCGAAGTGAGCGCGATGGTCGCCACCGTCTTGAACAGCGTCATAGACAGCAATCCGCGCGGGCTTGCAGATGGCCCTTCCTCCCACGGTGAGATGCAGGCTCTCTTCGCCACGCCGGCAGATGTACAGATGTACTTGAGCAAGACGCGAGGCATCGATACCGTGCCGGGACTGCGATGCAAGATTAGCATGGGGACGGCAATATGGACAGCGAAGATATGCACCTACAGCGCTAATGCAAGCCTTGACGCTCATGCAGCGCAGGTCCCGCCAAAGGTCGAGCAGCGCGTGTCGTTGAATACGGCGGTAGTTTTCCGACGATCTTTTGGTGTCGTTCTGCGCTGAGGATCAGGACAATTATCACCCGAAAGCATAGAACCTACCTACATGTTGACTGACGTCGCTGGCGTGCCATGGGCCACTGGCCAAGGATTTAGCGACGTCGGTCACGCAGCGGGCACCAGCGCCGTCTTGCGCAGAACCTCCGAGTCGCAGATAGGGATGTCGGCTCCGAGAGAGTAGTGGCCGTGGTGAGGTGAGGCATCATGCGGGTGGACGATTTCGGAGCAGTGCCGAGACTAGGGCGCACAATCAGTCAGGAAACGGTGAAATCGATGAGAAGGAAATGCACTGTGTTCGAGGGGTAGGAGGGGGACGCTTGCTCAACGAGTGTGTGGAGCCGCCGGTGTCCGAGTGGCGACGTCCCCTCCCCAGCTACCAAGCATAAGACAATCAGCATTCAGCATTCAGGACGAGGTGGCGCTGGACGCACTACTCGTATCGACGATGGTACGCAGTGTTCCCTCCTAAATCTGAGCCCGTTCTGGAAGTACGCACCCCGACCTGAAGAAGTCGGAGCCGTGGCTCTATCCTTCGTCGCCGCCAGTGCCAACAAACGCAAGGGCCGAGGCACTGGGAGTGCCAGCGGCTGCGCCGGTTGACGCGCTTGGCAGAGAACCATGGTACAGTGAACGAGCATCTCTCACGACGAGTTGGTAACTGGGTATGAGAGAGAAGTGCAGGGAAAAGTGCGCCAAACAACATGGCTGGATGGCCAACAGACACGAAGTTCTCCTTGCATTCCAGCAAGAGAGCATCGAGGCTCCACGCTCTCCCGATCTCTACGCCTCATCTACCAGAATAAACAGCAGAATGGAATACGTACCACTACTGAAGATCACTCCGAACCCCGACCGCAAGCGACCACGGTCATGCGCAGGAGTGCCGAGAAGAACGATCATCGCGATCATGGCAGTATCTGTGTAACCAGTGCGGTCTCAAGGGCCCGCCAAGAAGTCGTTCTGCGCCGATGGTACGGCGGTAGACATACCGGGAAGAAAAGGGAAGATGAGAAACTAAACCAAGGAAGCGAGATCAGCTCGCAATAAGCCAGAGTAAGAGGACGAGCGCACATCGCCAATCTCACTTATCATCTCTGCTCGCGGCGAGTGTTCAAGTTGGCGATCCGCCAGTCGTGCGGGGCAATTTAAGGACTGCCTCCTCTCTTGGATGACGAGGAAAGAAGCAAGGTGGCGGTACTACTGGCAGCATGGAATGAGATCAGATGGACCCTAACTTCCCTTAGCGCGCATTCGTCTTTCTCGCTTCGACTACCAGTCACTTTGTAGCTCACCGAGATTCACGTGCTCTTTCCGTGTTGTTACTTCCTGAGATCCCTCCTCGTGGGAGTCTTCCTCCGTTGCTCACTGATTTCCTTGGACGTGGATCAAGTGGCCTTCAAGTTGGCCATCTTTTTCTGTTTTTTCGCTGTCTTTTGCCCTTCCGGACCGCTTGGCATCCCAGGACTGACATCTATATAACGGATTCCGACCATGAATTGTCGCCGACCACCCTGTTTATTTCGCACCGCTTTGCGTACAATGTTTATGAGACAAATGTTAGGCTCTGTGCGCTGCCCAAGTTCCGAGTCGGTGCTCAATTCGTCCTAGACTTGTACCTCACCTCTGCCGAAATATCTCCGAATATCTCAACCCATGAATCAATGAAATTACCGTGACTACTCCTCGTCAAGTCTAGATACTAGTGCGCTCAAAGCCAGATCATCAACTCGGATTCTCGGGCGCCCATGGTCGTGGAGGCTCAATGTCACGCAAGGCAGCCCCGGCAGACCAAATTCTACAACGCTTGGGAAATCATGGAAGATTTCGGGGAGGCTAGTGATTATATAGGTCCTGGAAGTAAGACGGCGACTCCGACAAATTTTGACAGGGACTACGCGATTCCGCTCTCTGCTCTGACGTCTCGATCTTCGCCCATCCTTCCAACCATATTCTAATATTCCAATCACATCGAAAACCCTCCGCCATGCTTCTCAACAAACCGGAGGACTATATCCACAAACGCGTCTGGATTTTCTTCCGCAATAAAATGTCCAGCATCCGGCACCTCCACGACTTCGAGGTCTTTGTACAGCTGAGACGCCATATCAGGCGTATCGTGCGCATGAGGGCTGTGCTTGCCATTCAGAAGTAAGCACGGAACGTTATCGATTTTATCGCCCCTCGCCCGCAGCCGCTCCTTCATATCTCGCCCATCGTCCGTGAATGCGGCGTAGAGCCTGAAAGCTCTTCGAAGTACGTTCGGCTGCTGGTAGAATGCAGCATAATGATTTAGGTCTGCCTCCTCGATGGCGTCCTTTTTGTGGATTAATTTGCTGAAGAAGTGCTGCAGGTAGAGCTTCTCTCGGCCTCCGACGAGGGCTTCAGGCAGATCGGGAACCGCGTGGAACTGGAAGTGGAATTGTCGGACGGTGCCGAATTGTTCCTCCATCTCTTTGGTTCCGGGGATCGGGCATTCGCCCCAGATGATGCTCGTGGCAAGCTCCGGATATTCCAGGACGAATGCGTCTGCAACCATGCCGCCAATGTCGTGGCCGACGATGTGGAGGGGCTGGTCGATGATCTCGAGACCGATCAAGAAATCGCGAAGGGCTTCCGCAATTTCAAGTTTCTTGCCTCTTTCCGCGTACGATGCAGCTCCGCCACTGTAGTCAGGAACAATAATGCGGTAGCCCGCGTCCGCAAGCGGCTGGACGACACGACGAAACTGATAGGAGCTCTGAGGGAATCCATGCAGAAGAAGGATGATCCCTTTGGAGGTGGGCGAGGACGGTGGGCAATCAATGTATTCAATACTCCCCTTCCGGGGATCGGAGAAAACATGACTGCTAGACTCCATGGCGACTGGCGTTGAGCGATCGATAGAGATAAGTGCTGAATGCTGCTTCGGGGAGGAGCGATTTATATTCTTGATATGGCAGCATCATGTGCAGCGTCACTTCATAGCATGCTCTGGCGTCATTGCTCCTACTGAAATCTAGCGGGCATGGGTAGGTCACTAACGGGATTCAGATCATATGGTTCAGGTGGTGACTGACTTCTTTTTGCTATCTTTCATCACCGCAGCTCCTACGGCGATTTTGGCTATAGTAATCTTGCAGGAGCCAATCCGTTGGGTACGCATATGGTTCAGGTGGTGACTCACTTCTTTTTGCTATCTTTCATCACCGCAGGTCCTACGGCGATTTTGGCTACACCAATCTTGCAGGGGCCAATCCGTCGGGTACGGTTGGCATTCGATGATAAAGAGCTTTTCCACCGGAATCCGTGGCTGGAGGGGAGTCGGCCTGATCTGCACCCGTCCTTTCATACAGTCGACGAGTACGCAGGACAGATGGAGCGCACGCGTGGCTCCAGGGCTCGGATTCAGGTCCAAAAAGATCTTACTAAAATGGCATACACCGTTAGCTACACAATGAAGGAGAGAATATACAACAGCTTCCACATGTACACGGCGGCGCTGGCGCGAGCGAGTGGGAAACCTGGTACCGGTGCACGCGCCAACGAGCAGCTGGAGATGCAGCGCCACCGAGGCTTGGAGGCGGAGATATGGGCGCTCCAAGGGGCACCCTAGGAGAAGGTGCTCGCTCAGAAAATAGTACGGCTGGCCCATTCGTATCCGTCGATCCATCCCACGCCGCCCGCGCCCTACCCCAAGGTCAAGCACCAAAGCAAGAGTGTTGTTGCTCGCGACGAACTCGCCTCGCCTCGCCCAGATAGTCATCCATCCATCTTCCCACCGCGCGCATGTCAACTATACGCATCCGCTTCCCCGAGACCAGGTGTATTAGCGTGTGCACGCACGTCGTAGCACCGCACGAAGCACGGAGATCAAGTGGAGCGAAGACAGACGGCGCGCAAATCGATAACAAGTGCATCGCGGGCGCCATCGAGCATCCTCTGTGCGAAACCCGATACAAGCGCGAAATCGAGGGGAAGGGGGAGTGAATTGTCATAGAGTCATCGACACAGAACCGGCGCAAAAATACCGTACCATCTGCTGAGGAAGAACCGGGCCCATAGTGGAGGGCCTGGGGATAGCGTGTTCGTCACGCTGTCGGCGCCGAGCACTTATGCGTCGTTCATTTTGGCACGGGCCGGGTGGCACGCGGTGCGGAATAGCTGCTCGAGAATCTGTGGACGTGGAGGCTGCGGGGCGGACGTGGTTTCCTTCACGTCAGGCAGGCATATACTTCGCTCAAAAGACAAAGCGAATGACAAGGAAGGAACACTCTTTCTACTTTTGAGAAAGAGCTAAGAGTATGCGAGGCCACAAGATACACGCACGCTCGGTACCGAGCAGCACGCTCCCATCGCCACTCTCGTCGTAGAGATAGATAGACCGATAGCGCAGCAGCGGTGCGGGCAAAGGGGAAAATTCTGTCGAAGACATTCAATGAGGAGTGATCACGAGCTGAGGCGGTGGACGTACGAGTGCACGCGTGCGCTTGAAGCGCGTTCTCCCAGACTCACGGCTGCCTACATATGTCATGGATGAGAAAGGGCAGGATGACATTATGTACATCGATGCGCATCCGAGTCCATCAATTATGGTGATGATACCACATTTACATGCCCTTTTACACCGGCTATGATCTCCTCGGTGGTGACGACCGTGGCAAACTCCTCGTGAAGCTCAGCCAAGGCCACTTCATGCATCGTCTCCGCGTCAAACCGTTTGCTTCTGCTATTCCCCGGAGCCGCCGGGAGCTCAAACATCGCCGTCGCATCGCGCGGCAGGAACACCGTGAACCCGAAATTCCCCGCCATGCGCGTGGTCGTGCTCACACAGTGCGACGTCGTCAGTCCGAGAATCACCAACGTGTCGATCTTCGCCGCACGCAGATGCGCCTCTAGTCCGGTCCCAATGAAGCTGGAGTTGACGTGCTTCACGAAGACGACCTCGTCGCCGACCGGGGCTGCCTCGGGTATGGTCGCGTATCCCTCAGGGCAAAGCTTGCGCAGTGGTGAAGACTCTTCGAGAGAGTCGTGGCTGATATGGATTACGGGAAAAGATGCTGCCCGAAATGCCTGAATGATAGAAGCTATGTTCCCAATGACGGGGTTCAACGGTGGGAAAATTTCCAACTGAGCGTAAGGCGGGAGTTTGAATCCTGTCAGATGTATAGTGAGCGTTGTGAAGCAGCCGATGGGAGAGAAACAAGCCATTTTGGACATCGACGACGATGAGAGCCGGACGAGAGGAAATTTTGACCGACATGGGAGTGTTTGAGAGGCTTTGAAAGTTTGAAAGATCTGCCTTATATATATATAATGGAATGACTCATCGTGCTTGGTAAAGTTGTTGTCATCACTTCCCACGCGCATCAGTCGGAGTTTCAATTCCACTAAACCGCCGCACCACCACCGCCAGATCGTAAATCATGGATGTGGACAACACCCCGACACGCGACGAAGAATTGTGGTTCTCGGACGGCGGTCTTGTTGTCCAGGCCGAACAGAGCCTCTTCCGCGTCTATGGGGGCATCTTGGCCGCTCGTTCCCCAGTCTTCAAAGACATGCTGTCGATTACACAGCCTCCGGACGCCGAGACCATCGAAGGGTGTCCTGTTGTGAGGCTTCCCGACCGTGCTGCAGACATTACCGTCTTTTTTCGCGCAATATTTGATTCATCGTGAGTGTGCCACTCGAGATTCGTGAAGCATCGGTCCTGATTTGAGGAAGATTCTTCGAACCCCATCCTTACGAAGTCAGCTTTCAGAGTGTTCTTTCCATCATCCGTTGCTCAGGCAAGTACGAAGTGGGGTACCTTCGTCGCCGTGCCTTGGTGCACTTATCATATGACCTTCCGACAACACTCTCTGGGTATGACGGAGACAATTCTTCCACAAATTTCAACTCGTTTTTGGGCAGTCCTGCTTCTCGTTGGATACCACCTTGTATTGCTGCTGTTCAGCTTGCGCGCCAAGTCAATGCGCTGTGGGTGCTTCCTGTGGCATTTCATCATCTGGCAACAACGGATAAAAAGACCACCCAAAAAGTCTTAGATTGCACTAGTTTCGATGGTCACCCGGCGAAACTAAGCGGCGACGACCAGTTCGTGTTTCTGACGTGCAGCCTACTGCTGATTCGCCTGGAACACGATGCTGTCAGCTTTCTGCACTCCGCGGATAGCAGCCCCAAGTGTGTGGGGGGCACAAAATGTTCCGCGGCTTGTTTGAAGGCTATGACTCGGGTCCATCGCTATATGGCGGGTATCGTTGGCCCCGTCCCGTTAGGATTATGCGGTTCAGCTGGGATATGGCCTGATTTGTCGAAAACATGTTGCGCCCAATGTTACGGATTCCTGAAAGCGGCGGATGCTGTGGCTCGACAGGAAGTTTGGGACAAGCTTCCTAGCATCTGTGGTCTGCCTCCTTGGCCAGAGCTCGAGAGAATGAAAGCCGACGCTCTCAAATGCTAGTCGTTCCAAGGTTGGTTCAAGCTAGTTGTGTCGATACACTCGTGCTCAACCATCTGCCCAGAAGCGTGCGCAGCAGTGTCATATATATCATATTGATCCGGCCTGGTCTGATTTCTGATTTCTGTTGGAACCTCAGGTCGCGCTCCACAAAAAATGTGGCTTGCTTACCACTTCTACTACCTATCTTTGTTGTATTTACCTATTCTCGAACGAAGCTCGCTGGCAAAGACCTCAACATCGTGAGTCGGACCGAAACCAACTTCAGTGTTCATGAAAAGCTCCAACAAAAAACGGTTTGAGTCAAGGATAATCTCTGCAGCATTTATTGTTTGGCACGCATCCACGGTGTGGAATATGATTTCGTTCAAAATTGGTAGGGCATGGTCGCCATCATTGCATCAGTTCGCGCCTATCGGTCGGAGTTTGAATTCATTTGTCCTACCACCGTCACTTCGGTTCTGCACTCATGGATGTGGACAACACACCGACGCGGGTCGAAGAATTGTGGTTTTCGGACAGTGGCCTTGTTGTTCAGGCGGAACAGAGTCTCTTCCGTGTCTCTGGTGCTGTCTTGGCCGCTCGCTCTCCAATCTTTAAGGACATGCTCTCGTTTATGCAGCCTCCAGATGCCGAGACCATCGACGGGTGTCCCGTTGTAAGACTTCCCGACCTTGCCATTGATATTACTTGCTTCTTTCGCGCGATATTTGATTCATCGTGAGTGTGCTTTCTGAGGTTTTCTGTAATGAATTAGATCTGATCTTGCCCCAAGATTTTTCGAGTCCTACCCTGCCCAAGTCGACTTTGTGGACGTTCTTTCTATCCTCCGTTGTTCAGACAAGTACGAAGTGGAGTACCTCCGTCGTCGTGCCTTGGTGCACTTGTCATACAATTTCCCAACGACACTCTCTGCCTTTGACGCACAAGAATCTTCGACAAATTTCGACGACATCCAAGATGTCGATGATCGCACGTCGGTCTGTATTGCCGTGATTCAGCTTGCGCGGCAAACCAATGCACTGTGGCTGCTTCCAAAGGCCTTTTATGAGCTGGCGACAACAGACAACGAAACCATCCGGGGAGCCCTGCAATGCACGACTTTCAACGGCCAGCCGGCAACACTAAGTGCCAACGACGAGATGCTATTCCTCACATCCAGTTTACATATATCTCGTCTAGAGGGCGATGTTGTGAGCTTTCTCCACTGCACCAACAGGCTACCATGTGCAAAGGGAGACATCTGCAGCATCGCTCGCCTACGCGCCCTGGCTCAGGTCCAGACGTACATTTCAAATGTAGTGGGCCCCATCCCGCTTGATCTATGCGAATTGGCAAGTGTATGGGATGGTTTGTTGGAAAATTGTTGCGTGGGATGTTACGTTTGGCTTCAAGACACACATGCCCGAGCCCGACAGTCAATTTGGGACAAGCTGCCCGGCATCTGCGAGCTGCCTCCGTGGCCAGAATTGGAGAAAATGAAAGCGGATGCTCTTAAGGACTAGTCGTTTTTCAAGGTTCGTTCATATTTGGTCTCGACGCACTCGTACTCAGCCCCGTTCAGATGTGGTACTACATATGCTTCCTCGTCGAGTCTGAGCTGCAGCACGCGTCATCGAGTCGGGTAAAAATTTTTGTTTGGACCTCTGGTTGTATGTACTTCCCGCAAAATCCAGCTCTCTCCTACTTTTTGTATTTGCCTATATACGTATCAAGCTCAGTGTAAGTCGAACTTGAGTCAAACGGAGATTGGCTCGATTGTTCAAAAAAAATACGACGAAAATTCCTTTCATTCCAGGATGATCTCAGTAGAACATTTACTTCGTAGCGGCCGTCCACGGGATGTGAAATATAGTTTCGTTCAAAGATTGGTTGCCATCATTTGGCACGCGGGTCGGAGTTTCAATTCTTCTGTTTCGCACAAACAACGCACAAACATTTTCACCTTGACGCGCCAACTCGGCCAGCGCCAACTCGCGAATGTGGCTCCCGTCATACCAGATCCCTGGTTCACGGTTCTGGCTCCGATTCCCCAAGACTTTGGCAGAGACTTGCTTATCCGCCTCTCTCTCAAATGAAACTGTGTCGAAAAAGCGCGGCCGAACTTGATGCATTATGGAGGTGGACTGGGGGCCTATGGTGAACTTTGTTCCTGAACTCTCGGCTCACGTCCAAGGATGAAAGCACTTGAGCAATAAAAAACAGGCCAAGATGCCAACGTCAAGAGCTCTATTATCTACCTATCTGCCTTGCTCGAACGGAATGGTGTCGCGGTCTCAGACATCCGCCCGCATTCTCTGCGCTGCTCCACCGGAAATTGATAACTCTCCACAAGCCGAGCACATTGAGCAAGCACCTCATCCCAAAATCGATACTACCTGCCATGGATCCACGTTATATGCTATCGCTATCGCTCCATTACGCGCAGCTAAAAGTTATTTCATGCAGGATGTCAATGCGCTCATTGCGATCCGCTATAGGAGGCAATGATCGCACGCCATGACGCGCACCCACGTCAACCCCCTGTCTAGCTCTTGTATAAAGTCTAGTCGCGTCGCCTCTGGAGCTGCTTATCACGAACCACCACCACCTCACATTCGAGAAACCGAATATAACGACAACAACGACATTCGATCTACACGCCATGGCGCCCGCTCCTCAACCCCCCGTTCTCGAGCCTACCGGTTCGCGCAGCTCCGCGCCCCAGCCAGATATCGACAACAAAATCCGCCTTTACGCAGCGATCACCGCCATGCGCCGCTCGCGCCTCCCATCCAACGCCCAGATCGCCGACACCCTCGAATACGTAAAAGCGAACTCGCCCGTGAATGAGAAGAAGCTATCGACCGAGGGCCAGACGCTCGTGGGCGACATCAGAGACATCCTCGCCACGTTCTCGACTGGATTCCAAGAGAAGAACAAGGGCGAGATCCTCCAACGTTTCGTGTGGGCTACGCGGGGCGTCGATACTTCCGGCGTGCAGGCGTCGGAGGGAGACAAGGAGAAAGGCAAGGAGCACTTGGACAAGGCCAAGCGCGATGCGCAAGAGGGTCGGTGTTTGCTGTATTCGTTCATCGTTCCTACGCTTACTGTTCTGCCAGCCGCACACCACCTCCGCACGCTTCTTAACATTGTCCTCACGAACGCCGAGATGCGGAAGCTGATCGTGGATGCTGGAACTGTCGGACGCGACCTCCTCGCCAAAGGTACTGCCAAGGCTGCCGAGGCGATCGCCCCCAATCCCGAACACCTGGCGCGCGCAGACGACCCCGCGCCACACGATCACTTTGTAGATCAAGGTATGTGTCTATCAGCATCGATACATGTGTCGCTCATCGCAGAACTACTCAGACCCTGCATCCGCCGCCAAAGATCGAGTCGGAACGATCACTGCAGAGTCCTCCACGTCCATCTCTTCCTCTTTGTCCGATTCTTCCAGCTCCTCCTCTGACTCTGACGCCTCGCCGGCCGCTGACGGTGACAAAACTGAGAAAGCAAAGAGTGAGTCCATTGTGCCTCGATTCATCCCCGGTGCTCATCGTGCTGCCTCGACCTTAGAGGGCAAGAAAAACTTGCTCGGCCATTTCAAGTCCCTCCATTCTACGCACAAGGATAAGCTGGACGGGGGACGTGAGTGGCTCACCGACGAATTCTTTCCCGAGCAACGCAGGGAGCAGTGGATCTGGCGCGGAAAGAAAGTATGTCGTCGTCGTCTCTGCTCAGTAATGCCGTCGCTAACACCTCACTCAAGGTGATTGTCGAGTGCCAAAAGCACGAGGACTACCAGGAGTCCATCCGCTGGCTTCTCGACGCCATTGACGGGTGGGCACTGCGCGCGCGCGATGTCGGCAAGGGTGCCAAAGACGGAGAGGGACTGCTCCCTGCTGCGACGCTTGCCCAGGACCCTTCGTTACGCTCCGCGCTCGAACTCTTCCGGACGCTTCTGGAGCGCATCGCGAATGCGCCGCTGGAGCCTATCATCGCCGCTGCCCGTGTGCTCGCTTCCGACTCAGCCAACGACGAGGGGCTCCGAAAGTGGTGGGGCGACATCGATGGGTATGTGCGCAAGGTATGTTGTCTCTTCCGAGAGCTGTGACTCGACTTTATCTCCCGCGCAGGTCCTTCTCCAAGTCGGCTACGTTACTGAGCCGGCGTGCTCAACCCGGGCACGCGAGCTTCGCGACACGGGCCGTGCCTACTACCGCGAGAAGTACAAGGGACATTTTGACGCAGTCCTCGATGCGGCGTCGGCGTACGTGGTCCATTCTCATTACTTGTGTCGATACTTACTGCTCCTTCCTCTTCAGATGGTTCAAGTCCCTCGCCGAGGATCCGCTCAATAAAGCTCTTGCCCAAGACTTTGCGCGATTCACGCGCGACTTCCTTTTCGATGCGGAAGGAAACTTGCAATTCAAGAAGAATCTGTGGGAGGACGTCCGAAGCGTGATTCTGCCGACCCTGGTGGACAAGGTTTGTCACGGCCCTTCTTGTGTACCACTCCTTCCTCACTCCAGTCCTCCTCCAGGTTGGCTACATCCCGATCCCGCGCGTCGAGTACACCGACAACAACTTCGACCTGGTTGTGGAGAACCTGACGCTGTCGGGCCGGCACCTGTTCCCCAACATCGTCGAGGTCGAGGCGCACAACTTTGTGCGCTTCAGCCCATACACGGCGGCGGCCAAGGGCGACGACTCGCACCACGAGTTCACGTTCACCTTTGCGCAGATCCACGCGGCTATGCACGACGTGGCGTTCTCGTTCCGCACGAAGACGGGGATCAAGATGCGCGACTCGGGGCTCGCGGACGTGGTGCTTGGAGGCGAGGGGCTTACTGTGCGTATCTCTCTTCCTTCCTTTCCGTAGGATCACCGCTCACAACGCGCGCGGAATAGGCTACGGTCACTGTCAAGTCGTCGAAGGATACCAGCTCCGTCTTCAGCGTGGCGAGCGTGCGCGTCAAGGTCGGCTCGCTCAAGTTCCGCATCCGCGACTCGAAGCACGATTTGCTGTACAAGACCTTCAAGCCGCTCGCGACGCGGCTCATCAAGAAGCAGATCCAGAAGGCGCTGCAAGATGCGATTCGCACGGGCTTTGAGTACGTCGATGGGCAGCTCGTGGGCGTGCGTGACCGGATGGCGGAAGCGAAGGAGAGTGACGATGGGAGTCGGCGGGAGGTGCTCGCTGAGGTGGGTGTGCTCTCGTGTGCACTGTGGGGTGATGCTGATTCAGACTGGCTGCAGCTCTTCAAGCGCAAGAAGGATGATGCGGCGTCGACGATGACGAGCGCGACGAGTAACAGCAACTCGCAATTCAAGGTCGTCGCGAGCAAGCGCGACTCGCTGCTGCCTAATAGTGGGCACCCGGCGGGATGGGTTAACCGCACCGATGAGAAGGAGCTGCTCGCGGAGAAGGGCGATGAGTGGCGGTCCGATGCGTATGTCCTTTGTTCTTTGCGGTACTTTCTTTGAATGCTCATCCCCGTCACAGATTCGATATCAAGCCCAAAGCGCCTACGAGGCCGCCGCCAGTCAGCGCCTCTGCATAAGTTCAGCCCGGTCATATACGCAAGCACGGAACACGACATGACCTTTCCTTAACATTCGTATAATTGTAACATGTATCGCATGTAGCCGCAATCCCGTTTTCTACTCTAGTTTGTATCTGCACTGTAGATATTCATGGAACCGATCTATGTACTCCCTTGCGTTTGGGTGGGGTGACAATGGGGCTGCTCGCGGTGCACTTCATCGCGGCTCCGGGCAGAGTGGCCGTCCCATTTAGGAAATTGGCCGCTGAACGAAATTCCCACGTTCGATGTTTCCTTTTGTTTCTTCATGGAATGGAAGCCGCCTCAGCACGTAGAGGCTCTCCGAGAACTCAAAACTAGCGCATGTTTGTGTGATTGCCTCCAGGCTCCAATCATCTCCTTGCTGTCTCGTGGAACTATAACTTGTATTCAAAAAAATTCCGAGTTTGCCAATCGTCCCAACCTTTAAACTGTTTCAGTGCTTTATGTCCCAGAAGGTGGCCCTCAGTTACAAAAATGGCGCAGCAGCTGGTTCGTACCAAAGAGGCGCTCCCATCGGTTCCGATTTGCTTTCGTGCATAGCTGGGCGAGCGGTTCTTCCAGACCTGTACCGCTTGAGGACACGCGATTGATGTACAAGTTATCCCGAGATCGACACGATGTGCGTCGTGCATTATTACTGTCCGTGTAACATGTGTAGGCCAAGCAACCACTGGAATTGGCACTCGTCTGATTTTATCAACTATGAGTCACTTCTTGGGATCAGTAGGGATGACTCGACTGGCTTTCATTCACCACAATCGACATGGCCACCAAAACGGAGTCTCAGATCAAGCAGAGCGTTGCTGTCCCTGTACTTAAGGCATACGATCTTTGGGCAAAGGTACGCGCTATCCTCCATTTAAAGACTTTCCCAATACTTAGTCGGACTTTCTTTGCCTAGACCTACGACTCCGACGGCAATGTACTCCAGCTCCTCGACACCAAACTAGTCAACGAAGTGCTTCCCGCGCTGCTTTCTCATCCACACGAAACGGTCGTTGATCTCGGATGCGGGACTGGTCGCAATACAGAGAAACTCCTCCGATATCAGAACATCGTCGAAATTTTTGGGCTCGACGGGACGCCCGCGATGCTCGCGCAAGCCAAATCTCGGACGCACGACGACCCGCGGGTGCATCTGCTTCAATACGACATCCTCGCAGACTCGCCCCCGTGTGCGTCATTCCTGCCATCTTCAGTCGACGCAGTGATCAGCACGCTGGTCATCGAGCACCTGCCCTCGCTGCCCGCGTTCTTCGGCCTGGTGCACAAAATCTTGCGCCCGGGCGGGTGGGTCCTGGTGACGAATATGCATGAGGATATGGGGGCGTTGACGGGTGCCGGGTTCGTCAACGAGAACGGCGTGAGGGTCACGATGGATAAGTTCGTGCACAGGGTGGGAGATGTAACGGCTGCGGCCATCCAGTGCGGCTTTGAGCTTCAGCGCCCGCCGATAGTGAGACGGGTGGAAAATGAGGAGCACGCCAGAGGTTTGGGGAGCAGGGCCTGGAAGTGGGTTGGGATTAATATGTTGTATGGAATGGTATTCGTGAGGCGGTAATGATACCGATCTAGACGTACGGATTCATCAATGAACAATATTCCAGAATATCGATACACATGTAGCTTCTACATACGACGATGGTCAACCGTTAAACAGAACCTTATTACTACCAGCAGAAATTCAACTCCTTGTACATATTAACCCCAGCAAACAATACAATCCACGTCTCCAGAAGCGGTTGCAATCTGGGTCTGTGTTGCCCTTCCCGGGTGGACATCACTGACATCGACAGGGAGGAAGCGGTCTCTCGCCGCTACGATCGCGGCGACCGTAGTTGTATAGCCGACCAAAAGACACAACGCGGAAAGTCAAGGGGTTGGCAAAAAAAAAAAAAGCATATCATGTCGAATTTTGTATTTAAGCTTTGGCCAGGAGGACATTGGTGTATGGGGCACAAATTCCATCGCTTTTGTATGATTTATTTGGCTTGAGTCCAAATATATGAGCTTTGAGCCATCATAATGTTTCTCGGACTGGTGGGACAGCTTGAACACATCAGACATTGTTTGCAGGATGTTTGGTGTAAATAACTAGCATTATGAGTTTGAAATCCCACACAGAATCTTTTATGAACGCGTATTCATTATATATAGTCTCAGTCTACAGTTTATAGCTCACTGTACTCAACTCATTGTCAAACACACCAGATTTTTGGTTCAAATGGTTGCTTTGCCCACCAAGCTGAGCACTGTCACCTGTCAATCATTTCCTTTTTGGGACTATACTCTCAACAGAGGCTGCATGAGGTCAAAAACTTGCAAAAAAGTGATTCTGGAGACTTTTTGAGGTCCTAGGAGGCACTTCAAACTTTCTTCCAAAAAAATATTTTAAGGGTCTCTCGGGGGACCGACCGACATGATACCATCAATTTCTCATGTGCCAACCCCTTGCGAAAAGTGGCAGTTCCTCATTACCATCGCGGAAGCTGTGCCACCAACCAGAGGAAACTACAGATGATAGTGGTAGGAATGGGCTGTTATCATTGTTGCACTCCCTCTTGTTATTGTACACTGTAAGAAGGATTCATCGTGAAATTCAAGACTATTCTCTTGAATTTCCGATTTCACAATGTTTTGTCATGGTTGCATGCTTGAATTTCATGATGCGGTTCATGATGGTTCAACTCTCATTTTTGTGTTTTTTTTCTATTTATCCTGAATTCCCGGTAATTCAACATGAATTCATGATGCTTCAGTTTTTCCCAGGGCTGTGGAGCTGGGTGGGGCCTCCACCCGGTGGCTCAAGCAAGGTACAAAACTCAAGTCATGACCTCCCAGTATATCCACATATATGTACATGAGACTTCAAAGTTGTTCAAGTCCTTCTACTTAGTAACAGCTACTGTAGACACATCCACATGTGTAGTCTTACATCTGTACCCTTTCATTACTTACTTAAGTTGCTCTACTCCTCATGTGATGTTTCCTTACATGACTAGGCACTATGTAGTAGCAATACTGTATAGTTCTTTTTCAGTTCCGGGCAAGCCATTGTTCAAGGTGAAATGTCATGAATTTGTGGTCAAATATAGTGAAAGAAGTATCAGGAAGTGACCCTATATTTGTTCTGAATTTCAAAGCCCTGGTACATGATGCCCAGTGAGAATCCCCCATGCTGAGGCGTGTCAAAAATGGCTCAAATGTGCTCACCCAAATTCGCTCCGAACTGAGCACTTTTCAGTGCAAAAACGAGACTATAACATCTTGTTAATATGCTCATTTATGCTGATTGAGGTGCACTTCGTGCTCAAACCTGCTCTAGGCTGCTCAAATGTGTCCCGCCAAATACTTCGCTTCTTTCGCATTTCTGGGCTGCTATTAATTGCCAATAAATCATATTTCTCTGTGTACAACTACACAGAGACTACATAAACCTATACGACACTTTCCGCGGCCACCGTTCCCATGTTCTCCCTGAGTCCAATCAGCCTCCATGCATCGACACCTACAAGACAAGGTAATCAGTATTGTTCGCGACCGCGAGAGGAAAGCAAGCGCGCACCGGGACCAGGTCCACAAGCTCGAGGATGCAATCCAATTTGCATCGGCGCGATAGATCCCACGACTACATGCCAAGGGAATCAGTATCATCACTCGTGGCCGGGACCAGGTCCACAAGCTCGAGGATGCAATCCAATTTGCATCGGCGCGATAGATCCCACGACTACATGCCAAGGTAATCAGTATCATCACTCGTGGCCGCAATGAGGAGGTATATGTACTATGCACATGCGCGCGCGTGGCGCGCTGGACGGGGTTCACGAGCTCGAGGATGAAATTCAATTTGTCTCGGTGCGATAGATCTCATACCTACATGAGAATATTATCAGCATCTCCCGCAGGCGCCGAAGAAGGCGGTACATACCATGTAACTGATGGCAAGGACATTGACGCACACGCACCATCCAAATGAGGAATATTAGCTCACCATGTGGTAGGGAGGAAGAAACAAGACATACAGTGAGGGCAGCCACCAGTCTTGCAGCACCCCGCGGCGCACCGATGCGCTGGTGGTATGTCGTGTTGTCGAGCATGGAGACGGGTGCAAAGGGGTAAGTAGTGGAGGCGTGCGCAGCTGTTGGTGACTCTATGTGGACGGCAGTGGCACCGGCCAGCGTCGACTATGTGGTGGTGCTCTTGGAGTACCCCAAACACAGAACAGTATCATCAGCATACATTTGTGGGGCGAGACAACAAGGGACAAAAAAGAGGGAACAAAACCCACCTCGCTCTCCTCTAGATCTTCAGATATGCTCCCATATTGTCAGAGGCATACAGGTACTGCTGGTACTAGCGCACACAGGCGTCAGGAAGCATCTCAATTCCGGAAATGTGCAGACTTACATCCAAATTGCGGGGAGATCGATAACATTGAGATGACCCGTTAAACCTGTACGATTGGATTGGGGATGGCACAGAGGGGGAGGAGGTAGATATTACTCACCGTTGGAGACGCGTCCGTTGGTGCAGGGCGTGCCGATGTTCGCGATGGTGGTGGTAGAGAGGAAAGTAAGGAAGCGCTGTGATGCCGTGACCGTCACCATCATGACACGGTCGCGTTCATTGAGCAACAGCTATTAAGTATAACTCTTATATTGTGTCTGGGTGTGCAGTTCATACTGACATACCAGTAATTGACCACTTTTTGCGACTCTCCTACCTATATTTTTGCACTAATTCCTTGAACCTCCCCCTGACCTGGGGAGCATTAGGGTCGAACGGGCTTCGACACCCGAAGACATCATTTCAGCTCGTTCATGTGTACCAGAACCTCCGGAAAAATTAGGAGGCACAATTGGATTCTAGGTTTCACTTGTTTATTACCAAAAGGTACAATTATGAAGTTCTTTCTGCTCTATGCGGTACAATTACGAGGAAAATAAAAGAATTGAAGCTCGCCTATGCATTGCGGAAAGTATTGAAGCTCATCTAACAGTTGGTCGGTTCTGGCGCTTTGGAAGCCTTGGCCGCCGCCTCCTTTTCCTTCTTCAAGTGCTTTGCCTCATCCGTGAATTTCTATTGAACTTCAGTTAAAAGCATCCTGAAAAAAATGGGACCTGCCTTGTTGTCAGCAGCGCTGAGGGCTTCGAACGCCGCCTTGACCTGAGCCGACGTGTCTTGAGTGTGTAGGGCCATGTGTTGACGTCCGTAAAGGTTCCTTCCAAATTCGATCAGCGATCAGTCTCGGATGAATGTAAGAATTAAAATACCTTGCTGTGTTGGCTTCACCCGGTTTGTGCGGTCTTGGCCTGGGCTTCGGTTTCTCCTTCTTTGCCGCAGCCGCAGCAGAGAGGTACGGTTGTGATTTAGCTGATGTCGACGGCACAACTTCTTCATTCTCTTGAACATCACTTTCTTGAACCGAGGTTGCTTGGGAGACTTTTGACAGATCGTTAGTGGTTTTTCAAAGGCAGAAAACACGAAACGTACCAGGGATTACTGATTTTTGGATTCTTGAGACATGCGCAGACGGGGCTTTCCCAAAGATGTTTGACCTACAAGTAACGTTAACATGGTAACCAACTGCTTCCTTGACATGCGCAACAAGACTTACAGCGGATTGACGATCTTAATCTTTTGTGGTGCTTTTGCAGACGGTGCTGGTGTGGCCGACGACGGTGTGGGTTCCGCAGACGAGGCAGTCGCTCCTGGTGGAGATGGGGCAGTGGGGGATGGAGGTACAGGTACTGCAGACGGTGCAGACGGTGCAGGTGCAGACAGTTCAGGTGCGAACGACGGTTCAGGGGCGGACGACGGTTCAGGGGTGGACGATGGTGCAGGTGCGGCAGGTGGTGTGGACGATGCAGAGGACGATACTGGGGCTGCAGATGTAGAGGAGGAAGACGATGCTGCTGCAAGAAAAGCGGGAGTGGGAGCGGGAGATTGAAAAGCGGAAGTGGGAGCGGGAGATTGAAAAAGGTCAACAGTTTCTGGGACGAAATCCGGAGGTACGGAGGTGGTAGATTCGTTCTCAGAGAGTTCAGTCGCAACGACTATGGGAGAATCAGAGATGGCATCAGGAAGTCCTGCACGTCTCAATGAACACTTTGATTTCGACTTGGTGGTAGAACTATCCGAGGAGGAGGAGGAAGTATCCAGCTTCAATTTTTTCGAAGACACAGAGGAGGAGGATGTATCCAATTTGCGCTTTTGGGCGGCAGAGGAAACAGCTGCAGCTTGTGAGGATTCCAATTGTGATTTCCGATATCGTTTCCATGCGGGATATACCGCTTTCGCAAGAGTATCGATCTTCCACATTCCAGTGCAGAGACCGAGGTCGGGGCAGAAAGCCAGCATTTCCGACTGTACCCAGTTAAGGGCAACGGAAGAAGCTCCAGACCAGTTAGTGGGGGCAAGGTTTTTGTCAAGCAACGAATTGAAAGCAGCACGCATGTGGCCACGGACACCTGCAACTTCTGCATCTGAGAAAGCACTTCCATCGCGGTGCTGGAGGAAGAAGATGCTTGAATTCGAATCGTCTGAGATTGTCGCCAGATCAGAATCTGCCTTCTTAATGTCCTCGGGAACCCAATACGTGACGAGAGGACAGTCCGCTTTAGACAACCGAATACCGGTGTTGAGCGAGTTAGGGAGAGACGGAGAGTTGGAGTCTGTCGGTATCTGAATATCGAGGGGATTGGGAATGAAATGGAAGACTTTAGGAATGGTGTTTGCCAGAGTAAGGTATGCGTCCCTGAATGCGTGTCAGTAGTGTCAGTAACTATTGCGCATTTGAGATGGAATTAAATGAATTAAACGAACTGCAGGGTTTCGTATTTTGTCTGGAGTTGGGAAACCATAGCCAGGACCT
Source organism: Mycena albidolilacea (assembly GCA_029282495.1). Lineage (NCBI taxonomy): Eukaryota > Fungi > Basidiomycota > Agaricomycetes > Agaricales > Mycenaceae > Mycena > Mycena albidolilacea. The sequence goes on along the minus strand of JARIHO010000032.1, from coordinate 1,122,074 downwards.
TCGAATATGTCGGGTTTCCACTGGCAACAAGAGCATCGTGGTCGGCTGCTTTAAGCGAATTGGAGAACATGGGAATCGGCTATTCAAATGAGAAATGTCCTCCCTTCTGAATGGTAACTCACTTTGTGTACTTGTGGAGTCTGTGGCTGGTACATATTCCGCAGTGGACTGACTGAAGGAAATTGCAATCGTAAGTTGTCTGTAGGGCTGGAAGAGCTGGAAGACGCGAAGTGGAAGGATTCTGAGGGTGTTGGTGATTCTACAAATTCCGGAAAGACCCATGTAGTAGAAGACGCGTTCATTTCGGCGCGAGGAAGAGAACAGAAGGAAGAAGTGTCACCTGCACGTGATGTGACCACAGGCGCATTGCACGCACGGTGCGTCTCGGTTGTCTCAAAAATCTGGCATCCAGGCTCAAAAAAAATTGTATTAATTAATCGTTGTTGGTATCTTCCTCCTTGTACCCTATCAGCTGTATCACATCCAAGCCAGGCTTCTCTACAAGGAAAAAAGTAGTTTCCGGTGCTCGATACCTCTTATCAGCGTCAGCAGCAATGCTATGAGGGATCATTGCAACAACGGCAAGGATGTTCTGGACCGGGACCACTGCAAAATGCTCGCCCTGACCGTGTCCATAAGACCAAACCGTGTGGTAAGATTCCTCCAAAAACTCTTCATCCGGTTGCGAATATAGATCAGCAAGTGTGAAGGCCTGAACTTCATCCCGGATCTTCGCACGGAAGTAAAAGTGGACTTCCACGGGTTGCTGAGTCCCTTTAAGCAAAATCTAGGTACAGATGAGCATATTATATTGAGATGAAACTTCAAACTTACTTTAACATTACGAGCAATTCGGATTTTGTTAAGGGGCCGTCGAGTCTCCTTCCACGCGGATCGAGCAATCTGGCCATTGGGAAGCCGTAGTCGAGCCCAGCGCACAACGGACAAATCGCTTTTCATAGGTCCATTCTGGGATACCAAAAAACTTCGGATTGTTCGAGCTGCATCTCCGTCTAACCGGTGTCGATACTCGTCTCGGGCGTGGAGGAGGGTGTAGCCATGTCCCAGGTCAATCGAACATCGCACGGTCTTCGCCTCTTCCGGATCCAAATCCGGGATCATGGCTTTGAGCGCGTTGACTTGAGCTCGACGAAGTGCACGTTCAGCCAGATTTGCGTAAGGCTGTGAGTGTGATTTTATCTCCTGCCCCAAATTCCCAATTGTACGTTCGATGGTCCACTGTGAATAAAGTGCAGCAGGACCAATACGAATCGCCTCTGGGCCGAGATGAGTCATCTGATGAACACTTTGGCGGACAAAGTGGATGCGCTCGGGCATCCCTTGGAAGTACAATGTTTCAAACTCAGTGACGTACTCGATTGCAAGTTTGTGACATTTGATGAGCTGGTCCATCGGGATCTTCTGTTGGTTAAAACAGCGAATAACGCAGATGCCCTTGCATAAATGACGCCATTCAGCATCCGGAAGTATGCCGTGGAGAAGAGCGGGTGCAAGTCCGACAATGTATAGGAGAAATTCCCAAGCCTTGTACCCACTCGTGAGCTTTTCGGCTGGGTTGCGAGGTGGTCGGTCGAATGATCCCGGAAGATAGGGTGTGGCGGCAGCAACGGATTCTCCATGGGCCTTCCAAATAGTCCCCTGGAGAACAGCCCATGACCATGACTCCTTTGAATCCGGCTTTTCGCAGTCGAGTGTGCCGCGGAAGAGGGAGATGATCAAGTCGGTGAAATTGAGACAAGCCCAGTGCATGATGTCGCCTGGAAAACATCCGGGTATTCCCAGCCTGTGCTTACGCTGGAGACCGCTAAAGAGACTTGGTTTCGCTATTCCAGTCTTCTTCCTTCGTTCCTTATATTCTGTTTCATTTCTAGACGCTAGAACATACTTCAGATTCGCCTGATACTCCTCTTCAGAGGGTTGTTGAGGCGTCTCTGGATCAATGTCAGGATGATCACAACCTAACAGACATCAGTATAGCTACAATACTCGGAATACTCGAACTAACCTTGCAGTTTGTAATCTGTTGGAAGTTTCATGACCGGATAATAAATAGGCTTCCCATCTTTTCGACGACCTTTCAAAGGACAATATAGGCGACAGCCATATGCACCATGGTGACCGACAAGACCGTTGAGAAGTGTCATGCCAGGGCCATCAGCAGTTTTCAGCAGCAAGAATGGACGGCAGGTGGATACTTTGAGATCTGACGCATCCCAAATACGAAGTCCTTCCTTCTGCAGTGCTGAGAGATGGTGAGCAGAGGGGAACATGAACGAATCCATATGTTTTGGTTTATTCGGTCCTGGAATGACGGAATCCATGAGCACGGCACGAACTTTGAAGCGTTTGTCGGGTGCTAGGTCTGCGACGATCCAAATCGAGATCCAACAATCAGACTTCTTGCTGCGGTACAGCTGAGCACCGTCAGTCGAGCCTATGAGCACCAAATCTGTCTCCTTGATATCCCCGCGTTCAACAGCGGCTAAATATTCTGCGCCTTGCAGATAGTCTTCGTACACGGAAATATCCAGATTCCCATCCTCGTCGACGGCATCTAGGATTTCTTGGGTTTTGACACGACGATAGTGCATATTTTTGGCACTTTCTGGAGAGCGGAAAAGGGCCTGCAGCTGCGGGCCGATCGGGAATGTGCAAAACTCCTGTGCCTTCCCCGCTGCATCCAAGCGTGATTTACCACACTTGCATTGGTTGCGGTCTGCAAATGGACCGCTGTAGGCCATGCAGCCATCTGGGCACATCTCCGAGCGGATGGGAACAACACCACTCCACTCTGCGACCTTTTTCTTGATAGCGGCATGGGAAAGGACATCTTCGTCCGGATGCCGGCGTTTATAGGCAGCGATGTTCTGTTCGTACATTTTTACAGAGCCATGGGTCGCAGCGAGGAAGGTGTCGAGGGAATAGCAGTCAACAGGATCTATGATATCGAGAGGTGTCGTTGGGGGATCACGCAAACGTGCAAGGGTTTCTGCATCGAGGTCACCGTTGTCCAGCGACGAGTTTTTGACAGCCTGAACGAAATCCAAGGCTTCCTGGAGGTCCGCAATGGAGCTTGTTGCAGGTGGCGCTTCGTCCTCCAAGTCGTCTTCATCGTCCGAAGGCACAACAACCATTGGGACGATCTCTTCATCGCTGTCATCGTCGTCGAGACAGCCGGGATCATCTATCCCCGACTCGGATTCAACTGGTGATGCTCGCCCGCTAGAATGACAGCTCTCCTCTCCCTCTATTTTCTGGGAAATACCACGGCCGACACTCAATTAGAAAGGTAGTAATGAAATTTATTCTGTATCTTACAACAATATCGTCGATATCTGATGAATCTGACCCTTCGTTATTGTTATCTAGTTTCTGCTTCTTCCGTGGAGGGCTGTCTTGCCCGGCGTGGGATAAATCTGCGTCGTCGTCGGCCAGATCCTCCGGCAACACATCACTAGTGTCGGAACTGCTGGAGGCACCATCGGACTCAGAGCCAGAGCCGTCGGATCCAGATGGGATCGCTACAAGAAGCTGATGTTGAGACTTTTTGTGGCGATAGAAGACAGCCCGAGAGCGCCAGGTGCCTCCGTGGCAGTGGACTTCGCAGGTGCAGTACAGCCTGGCCTTCTTCGCCGGCATCCAAGAGAGTGGATGGGAGTGGACAGTGAGGAAATATGTGGATCAATATTGGAGTGGTCGAGGTGCCGAAAGACTAAGCAAGGTAACGTTATACGTCCGTAGTTCTGTATGCAAAACACGGAGATGGGTAAAGCAGCGGCGGCGGGTCTAGAACGTAAGTGTTCTATACCCCGGTTTTCGGAAGTCCGACGTCGGTTCGCTGGAGAATTTTGGGTACTCTGCGCAAAGCATGACAGAAGTCGATGACGGCTAGTGCAAATCTAGCCCAGATGGTCGGAGTTCCCACCTAGGTAGGCCTGAGAGAGGGGGTCGTGTGGAAGCGAGGGTGACGAGTGTGGATGCGGACACGTTGACGCCAGGGTAAAGCTCCGACGAGTGTGCATGTGTGGCGGTAAAGAGCGAGCAACGAGGTCATTTGACAGAAGGACACGCACCGGGCATCGGGTATTGAAGCTACCGAAGGCCCGAGCGCCAGAAAGAATATTTTTCCGGCGCGATGATGAGAAGTTTAGAATTCCTTGGCAAGAACAAAATTTGCCGCCGCATCAACAAGATTTTCAGGACTTGCGTTTGCGCTCACGTTTTGCCACTGGAATTACTGAAATTTACTCGAGGTTATGACGTCACATGTGTAGCTTTTTAGAACGACCGGTCCAAGCAACTCGGAGCATGAATGAGCCAGGCTTCAGCCGCTTTCAGCAACTCTGAGCAAATCTCAGCATGGGGGATTTTCACTGGGCATGATGTTTCATCATGAAACCATGTTCAATTGTTAATAAAATCAAGGTGGATCATTGGGAATTTCATGACTATAAGTTGTGAACGACATGCTGAAATTCACGATAGTTTGTTCCCCCAGTGGTATGTGTTCTCAGCCATTGTGTCACCAGTCTTGTAGATGTTAAAATTTGGCGGTATTCAGGTGCACACTGCGAGGTGTGGGGATATGCGTGGATCATGGCGGAGGACATTCGGGGGTATCGGAGATGCATGTGGGGCTGTATAAAGCCTCGCGGGAGGGTGACGTGGCTTTTCTTCACCCGTTTGACACTTGTTTATACTGGACTTTGTACTACGGTGACAAACAACTTTCATTGTGTTCGGGATTCGGTCTGGCGGCATCTAGGTCGGATGGCTAACTTTAACAGTAGATCCCAGGGAACTGGCCGGGATCTTGAAGGATACTTTTAAGAGTTTGTTGTTGTTGAGCAGTATAGCTGGAGACTTTCTGTGCCAGATAGAGCAGTGCCGATGCATATGTCTGACTTGCTGTCTGGAAACCAGTGCCCATCCAAGGATGTAGGACTTTGAACCTGAGGAAGCTGCCGGCTTCTGGAGAGCACCAGATGCAGAGTGCTAGGGCAGCTGCAGACAGATACATACAGTTTGTCGTAAGTGGGTTTGGTGCAAGTCAGAGTCGGTGATGATGGTGACAGTGTGCTAGGTTTTGAGGAGGCAGAGGTGGTGATTGAAGAGCTCAAGAAGATGTTCAAAGACCTGAATGTCAAGCAGTCAGCACACATGTGCCTCCTTACCATGAGGCAGAGGAAGTCCATGTTGATGGACTTCATTCAAATGTTTGAGTTGAATGCAGAGGAGGCCAGTTATCGGCCAAACAATGCAGACTCCCACCACAACATGTTTCTGGTGGAGACTCTGGAGAACCTTGTCAATGAGGAGGTTCAGAACCAGCTGTATGCTGGAGGAGTGGAGATCCCAGAATAAAAGGGTCAATCCCTCAAAATTACCACAAGGCAATACATAAGCCTGAGAAGTGGGTACCACCTATACAAGCCGAGTTTGATCAGCTCAAAACCTGTTGAAATGATGCAGTTGATATACAACTAGTAATAGCTTTGATTTGGGATTGCACAAAACAACTACCAAACAACTCCACTACAACAATCCATTCCTCCAAAGATGTAAGGAACATTTCCACTTTTATCAGCTCTAGACACTATAAGTGTCCAGTTAGTGACCCAACACACTACAACAGTGCTTCCGTCAATATCAGGGTGAAGGCAAAGTAACTAACAAGTTACAGTCGGTCTAAAGGTGGGGGTACCTCATCCATCTTCTATTTGGTAGGGCTTGAGTCAACATACAACCACCTAGCAGGTGATCAAACACATTACAACAGCACTTCCATCAATATTGGGGTGGAGGCAAAGCTGCTAGTGCAACTGAAGTTGGGTCGCAAAGAGAACACCCTAGTTTGTCTTTCTCTTGGTAGGGCTTGAGTCAACACACTACAACAGTGCTTCCATCAATATCAGGGTGAAGGCAAAGCTGCTAGCACAACTGAAGCTGGGTCTCAAAGAGAACATCCTTGGATTTTATACGTGAGGGCTCCTCGAACCAACCACAGCAACCTCAACTAAGAACTTGCCATGTCCAGAGTCAACAGTATTGATTCCAATAAAGACTACTACTTGTGAAGTGTCTTACAATCTCCACTAGCAACCTGAGACCACCTTCACTAGAATCATACAAAACTGGGGTGTAATAATCTCTGTCAGAGACCACCTGCACCAGCTTTGTACTCAACCAAGGAGTGCTAATCTGAGGCTCTAGTCTGTTCTGTACTCCCTTTTATACTACTGGGGTCCAAGTTACATGTGAAAAGCAGGCTGAATAATGAGATGAGTGAGAATGAGGTGATTGAAGATGAACAGCCAATGAAATGGCTGCCATTTGGTTCTGTGATGGGTCTAGGCCAAGCAGACCAGCCATGCTGATCCACTAGTATCTATTTCTGGGTATATTTGAAATCCCTCAGCCTGCTGCTTGCTGCCAGGACTTTGTATCCTGATGACTCAGAGTTGAATCTGCTGTCTGGAGTCATCTAGCACAGGTCAGAGCACCAGCTAGCAGTCTGTTTAACGGTCACCGCTTCAGTGGTAGCCCATGCCTCCACACCAATAGCCTGCTAGCTATTCCCCTATCTGTCTCTGTCAAGTACTGGTTCCCGATTGGGATCCGACGGAGTTCCGAGATACGCCTGAGGGAGATGAAATGATAAGCAAGCTGGAGCAACTAAGATGTAGAGTGGAAGGTCGGATCTGAACAGAGTTCCGAACCCATATACTGGAAGGGTTGGAAGGGCTTGGCTTCAGCTCTCTACGCCCAATACCCAATTTCGGAGAGAGTCAGAGGTCCGAGAGGAAGAGTATTAGGGCAAGTCTTAGTTGATATTCAAACTGAAGTTTAACTACAGACATGGCTGCTCGTATTTATAGGAGAGTAAAGTATTAGTGGGGATATAATGTAAGTACCGGAGTTTTGGAGTCTCCTAGTGGGTCCATGATAGATTGAGTCATAATGAATCAAGGTAAATCAGTATGACTCGGAGATCATCGAAGGTCCGAGACTCCTGTGATGAAATGAGTCAAAACATAGCATAGGCATAGGTATGAGTCAAATGCACTACAAACCAATGGAAACAAGAGTATTGCGGAAAGGCTGTGTGTCGGAGATAGTCAGAGTCCAAAGGAGCTGAAAAAGGGGCTTGAAAGTCATGGTACATGACAGTCTCATTGTCTCTGTTTGTGACTTGTGACCATGTTGTGACAGTCACATGCTCACATCTTCCTATCCTAGTCTTGTGCCAGATCCCTAGCTAGGTACCACACACTAGCACCTATGTTACAAGTGCTGCTAGCATCTAGGTAGTTTGCCTTAGACTTCTGACTCATTGTTCATTCTGTCTGGTCACATGCTCACAGTGTCTCCTTCCTGTAGCTCATTTCATCAGGAAAAAACAGGATGAGTACATTGTGCTTCATAGCCTGAATAACTGTGGTAGCCTGGTAGACAAGTCCCCTTTTACATAGCACCTGGTAGCCATGCACTAAGATATGGTAACTCTTGATAGCCATCATGCGGAGATCAGTAGCACCTTGATAGGATAGCACTTGGTAATGTACCATTGCAACATGCTACCAAAGCCACAGAAGGTATTGGAGCTCCTTGCTTGTCCATTTCAGTGCCTCATTGGATGCTACTGCTCACAGTGAGGGGATAATAATAAATAATATTTTCAGAAATATATAAAACTACGCTTGCTCCAACTCGCCATCTGTCTCCCCAGTCCTCCCGGCCAATTCTGCTGGAATGTAAATCCAAGCCAAAAGATCGTAAAGGGACAGCCGTCAGATCTTGGTTACCATGCGAGAACTCAGAAACCGATTGTATTGAGTTCTCTTGAATCTTGAAGGAGGCTTGTGCAACTTGATTGAGCCATGAGCTTGATGGTGTCGGTAAGACTTGGATTGGGACGCGCAGGGAGAATGATCAAGAACTTGATATTATGCTTGACGGGTTGAAGGAATTTGCGACTTGATGTGACTTGATTAAATTTGATGGGCACTGGAGATTGAGGACATCTTGATTACGTATCGTCCAAGGGCTTGTTGTTTACAGGGCCACGTGAAGATAAGAGGGAAGCAAGGATGAGAAAAAGAAGGAACCAATTGGAGTTGCAGGCGGTATGCATGCACAGCCATCAAAAAAGGCGGCAGAAAGCTGTGACGCAAGCTTTGGAGTAGGTCTGAACAGTGCGTCCGGCATTGACGAGACATTGCGGGTCCATGAGGACCTGCTTGGATATGGGAAGCACTTATCCAAGCACAATGAATGGATAGGTGGGCACAGAGTGGGCGCTGAGGGAGTTGGGCAGTTGAACAAGGTGTTTGACGAGGTTGTCTGAGGAGCAGGAAGGTGTTCGCCTAGGTGGAAAGGGAAGGGGAGATGAGGGAAAGAAGAGAAAGACTCCCAGACAACAATCAACCAACACGCGTGATGCTGTCAAACAATCACGCAATCACATGCATGGGTGGACATTGAAATGGACTTAGCAAATTTGTTCACCTCTTGGCCAAGTCATTTGGTTAATGTTAGCTCGAACGAACCTAGAGCTTCCTGAATTTCACAGCTCACCAAGCCTGACCGTATTTACTGCAGGCGAGGGTCAACCAATTGTCCTTTTTGGATGGCAGGTATCCGGTGCTACCGGTCCATAGTGTACGGCAATCAGAGCAATCAGATGACACTGAACCTCAGCAGACAGATGTCAGGCTACCAGTGGCTACAGAGCAACCTCTGTGCACTACCGAAGCTACAGGTCCTACAAGAACTTGGCTTGCTGCAACATAGTGAATTTTTTTTTCCTGATGTTTCTAGGTGCTAGCACCTTGACTGTTTAGGCTTATGATTATTTCCCTGTCGTTTGTGCCTCCAGACCCTCCTAGCATGTCACCCTAGTAATGTCTGGTGCTACAACTGGCGGCTTGGGCTCACTCCAATTCTCCTTTATATCACCTAGCAAGAGTCCTGAGTGCTAGCAATAACACATCAGAAGTGCTAGTGCTTTCCCATTGTATTTCTACTGGTCCTAGGAAATTGCAAAAATAGCACTAGATGCCACACATTTATGTTACGCCATTTCACCATGGTGTATGGAAGTGTATCAACTTACCGGCTGGAGAGCACACCATCAATGGGATGTGGGTGTATGACTTGAAGGTAGATGGTGATGGGAATATGTTGAAGCGGAAGGCAAGGTATGTGGTGCTTGGGGACAAGATGGTGGAGGGGAAAGATTTTGAGGTGAAATGGGCAATGGTGGCAAGGATGTCCGTGTGGATGGTGTTTGCAGTGGTGGTAGTGAAAGGGCTTTGTGTCTGGCAGTGGGACTTCTCAGGTGCCTACCTCAATGGCAAAATGGACCGGCCAGTTTACATGAAACAGCCATGGGGATTTGCAAAGCAGGGGGAGGAACACAAATTTTGTCTACTTTTGTGTCCACTCTACAGCCTGGTCCAAGTAGGTCACATCTGATATAAACTCCTGGTGTCTGGGTACACTGACCTGGGTTACAAGGAGAGTCTTGCCAACCCTTGCATCTGGATACAAAAACGAGGTGTTGAGTACATGGTTACCTCCACCCACATTGACAATGTTCTGGGTGCATTGTCATCCAAGGAAGAAAGCAGGCAGGTGGTTGAGGAGTTTGCACAGACATGGGACTTGAAGGAGGTAGATGTTGCACTGTTGCTCAGGCTAGCTGTCAAGAAGCTGGAAGATAGGTTGTTTGGGCTAAGCCAGAGGCAGTACTTCAAAAAGGTGCTGGATCACTTTGGCTATGCGGAACTGCCTCTGCTGTCAACACCACTTCCTCCTGTGTATCAGATCTGTGCTTCAAGTTCACCACTATCCCTGGAAAATATGGATTTTATGTGCAACAAACCCTTCCAACCCATCCTTGGCACACTCATATGGGGGAGCAGTGACTCAACTCAACATCTCATATGCCTACTGCGCACTTGGCCACATCCAATCTAATCCCAACCCAGAGCACTGGAGTTTATTAATTGGTGTCTTGCAGTACATGAAGGGAACATTGGACTATAGCATCCAGTACTTGCTTTACACCACACCTGACATCAGTGGCGGAACAGACTCAAGCCCAAGGGTTTCACTGACTTGGACTGGGCTGGATGCATTGATACACAGTGCTCCACCTTCAGTTATGTGTTCTTTATGGGAGAGGCACTGGTTTCTTGGTCTGTGAAGTGTCAGGCTGTTGTTGCACTGTCCTCAATGGAGGCAGAGCACATTTCTCCCGTACATAGTGCACAACAGGTGATGTGGATCAGGAACTGGCTTTCAGAGGTCTTCCTGCTCTAGGAGCTTCCATTCCACCTCTGTGGCAACAACCTTGGTTCTATCAGTCTCACTGAAATGACCAAAGAACACATTCTTTCTAAACACCTTGAAATCTGATGGCACTACATCCGGGAACATGCCAAGGATGGTGAGATTGTGGTTTTCTCAGTTCCTGGGAAGGAAACATTGCCGATATCTACAAAGGCACTTCCATGCATCACCCATGAGCAGATCATTGTGCAGGTCAGTTTGGATTGGAGGAGGTCTGTGCTTGATGCCAGGGGGAGTGTTGAGGTGTGAGGTTTTCCTTATCCAGACATAGGTGTCTCGCTACTCAAATTGGTATACACAATCAGTTTCTCTTGCTACATATTCATTTACCTTTTAATATCAATCACATCTGACTGTATAAAAGGTCAGTGATAAGCCAGTAATTGGGCCATGGTTAGATACACGTAATTTTGCGTGTTTCTGATCGTGCTCATTGCTGAAACTGTTGTTTCTATGCAACAGTACTGGTTCCTGGTAGCTGTTGGGCAAACCACAGAGAAACGGGTGGGCGTTCTAAGTAATTAGAAACGCCCATTGGCAAGTCTCACCCTGAAAACCGTAAGGGAAACGTGCAGCCGAATAATAAGTCAAGGAACTCCTTTTGCCTTGTTTCCAACATTCACTTAAGCAACGGAAACGGGTCGAGGGAACGGGAGTTGGCAATGTGTTGTGTTGTGTTGAGACGCTAGGGTAGACGCGCTTGGTCACGGGTGTTTTGGTTGCCAGAGTTGCCGGTTTCCATCGCATGCGGATACACCGAAACAGGTGGTCGGCTATTCTGAGGATCCGGATCACAACTCTAAAGGTGTTCCAAGGTTCTTTCTCAAGAACCCTTTCTGGGAAACCCTATAGAAATGGGTATCTACCGAGACCTACAAAGGAGTATTATCAAGTTCCATACTTGGAACCAAGGGGAGACTTGAGTTGAAGCAAAACAGGTCGAACGAGATGTAGTGCCAATCTATCAGTGATTGACAACCCTCTGAATAATCCAGGGTGCTGCTGATGGGTTCCTGCCTCGTAATTGGCAAGGGAACATGGCGTGCTCGCAGTGGGGAACCAATGGGAGGCGACGCTCGGAAGAACAACCGACGGAAACGCGGTTAAAGAGGTGGATAAACGGACTTTTAACTCATTGGGATTGTGTTTTGGGCTTGGTAATTGTGTCTTGGCAGTTGTATAAGTATCAAGAATCTATATGAAGTTTACTTAAACAATTCCCGTCTCAACGCAAAATCCCACTTAATCACTGATCGTTTAAACAGATGTCTACCCCAATTAATTGGTATCTTTCTTCGTGCCGACAACGGTGACACTCAAGGTGTTTGATCAGCCGCTCTGGATTAGTAAAACAGTGTTCAAAAAACGACACCGAGCAGCGAGCTAATTAGCAAAGCAACGTTGAAACTAAATCAGATCAAGGTGGGTTCAGATACTAATCACCATGGGCAGAAGGTAACAGATTAACAAAACAGTGTTTAAATCGCACAGGGAACTCACATGAGACTCGTTGAGTTAGGGGAAGGAAGCATCTTTCGGGATGCTTCTCTACTCACCGCATCTCCGAGGATGTGAGCCGATTGATGAATGAATTGCGGTAAACGTAATGTCCTAGGCGTACACGGTTCGGGGAGATGTGCAACCCTCGATACTTGACGTTCTTTGAAAGCAAGCTACATTGGTTGCGAGTCTGAAGTTGGGAAATATACCCGTTCACCGTGTTGGCCCCACATTAGCCAAGATCGTATGAGGAGAGACTTACCGAGATCACAGTGGCGAGGTCAACAGGGAAGTGTCGAAGTTAATGAGGAAGTTGGATGCGGAGGAGTCCTTTCGACGAAATTTCCGATATGAATGGGTGACGGTCACTAAGGAAATAGATGAAGATGAATGACTGACCAGGAATATGGAAATCTTGGAGGGTTATGGACGTCAAGGAACGTTGCAGTCAGATATAGTTGACCGAGGAGAAATGAGTGAAAAAGGAGGAAAGAGAAATAAAGACTTTGACTTACAAATCTTGAATGGCTCGAAGTGAAACCGGCATGGTCCAACGTGGTTGAGCTTGCTAATCTGAACTTGCTGATCGACTGATTGGAGCAAATAGCTGGATCAAGTATGAGTAAGTCAGAGTTCAAGGAGTTGAAGAGGTAAAACACGAACCAGAGGTCCGAGTTGTGCTGATTGTCCACAGTGGCATGGGTTGAACTTGAATTCGGCGGGTCGGTGGGAGGGGCAGCGAAGTTGGGACTAGTTGAAAAACATAGATTAGAGGTCATGACATTGTTTTGAGCGAAATAGAAGTCGATCGAAAGGTTAAATCTGACAAAACAGGGGTCAGAACATCGAGCAAGAGGAATGAGAATGTCAAGAGTAAAGGATGGAATCGCATGGAGTCGAACCAAATAAAAGACGGATGAACAGGGTACAGGCCGGGGACCCCTAGCGAGAGAGAAACAAAACCGTTGAACGGAGCGCAGGGACCGTGAACAACTTGAAAGAGAGAGGAAGAAGTGGTATCATAAGCACAATGATAACACGCACCGGTAAAGGAACATTACAAATGGCCAAAAATCAAATAGCAAACTCAGACCATAATGCATCATGTTTGTCGCAGCAGTTTTGAAAGGTTGACATGATTGGAATATTTGGGGCGATAATTGAACGTTTGGAGCGGAGTTTGGTGAGCGACCTGGAATAGTTCATGAATGGAGATGGAAATGATACCGAAAAACGAAGCTGACCGACAATGAAGGTCGCGTTGAGGCGCTGTGAACATTGATGGGAAGCTCGGGAGCTTCGGGTAGGGTCGAAAGTGGGTGGTGAAAGGGCTGTTGAATGTTAACGTCGTAGACGGTCGTGGAATGCGTAAATAAAGGTTTGTCGGTCTTGGCTGACTTCCTTGCGACCCAAATGCTGGTGAGTTTGCATTGGAGGGGCCGTTGGAAAAATGTGAAATCACCCTGTCAGTGGGCAATTGAGTGAGCGGAAAGACAGCACACCTGATTGAATTGCGCTGTATGCAATATATGCGCTGGGTCCGTCGGGAAAGAGGCGGGAGACCCAGAGACCCGGCAGAGGGGTTACAAAAAGCCGTTAGAAACATCTTAAAATGCTCTGAGACGATTTCTGGTGGTACGATTTGGTGGATGTCTTAGATATCCTTGGGGAACGAGATAAAACAACCTGAGAATTTGAGGTGACCGTACCCATTGGATGATAAGGAACAGAGAATGAAGTATTTGCTGAAGCATAGGTAGTCAGGAAGTGGGCGAAGGGAAGGAAGCAGCGTGAGACGCGCCATAATCGTCGCTCAGGGTCAAAGAACCTGAAACCTGGGATCAATTCCACTGATTGATAAACTTGACACAAAAATCTCGTGGATCCATGTGATGGTCCTTCGTATCATTCCCATCAGTGCAGAATCCAGATTACGTGGAAGATTCCGGAGTGCGGATGCAATGCATTGAACAGCGAGTACGAAACCCACAAGCCAAAGAATATGTTCAACCTTCAATGTAGACCATTTGTCGGGGTGGATTCACAGTTAGACACTTGGGGCGTATTAACCGTTCAAGTTGAAAGCAAATGCTACCGTTCACGAAGTCCTTTGCGCACCTTCAGATGTCAACCAGTGTCGATGATTGTTTACAGTCGATCAAATACGAATGACACGAGTGAAGTTGGTTAAACCAATGCAGTAACTACGACCATTGTAGCAAGATGACGTCAGTTTGAGAGTGCACTACTACCCGGCTGAGGAGTTTCGGGTTGAAACCACACCGTCCAGATTTAGGATTGATATCCGCTGTGTCAGATTAGGTTTTTGATCACCCTTGCGCCTTACGTGTTGCCAGGGGCGGGGGGATGAGATCATGGATGAGAGCAAACATGAAACCGCCTCGAGGCAGACGAAATTCAGGGTCGCTCGGTGGCCCAGACCTTTGGAGCATCAGTCAACACATGGATACCTTTCCATCAATTACTCTCGTCCTCTCCCCACCATCCATCCCATTCTCTTCCACACCTTCTCAGAGAGCCGCTGAAGCCCCAGCTCCATCGACCGCAGTGCACTCACATTCAAAAATGTGCAAAGTCTTCCTACACATCGAGGCCCTAACAGCATGCTCTTCTTTATCGATGCCGCTGAACTTGGAAGAGACCCGGGAGGAGTCGGTTTGAGGTACGGGACATTTCTCCATTCTGCGTCTCATTCAGCATCAAACCTCACACCAGTGGACAATAAATCTAAGTGCCACTCAACGTCCAAAGATCCAATCGCGGTCAATCCTCCTACTTCCGCCCCAAGCTTCTGGAACTCACAACACTTCACTGGCGCAGGAGAGCTGAGGTGGTGCGGTGATATTTCCGACTTTCGCGGCACCTAACCGGCATTGGAATTTGTTCTAGTCAAAACAGAGGAACACTCCGGCTTAGTGATGGTACAAATCCAATCTGTAGCATACTCTACAGGTGAGGATACTATCCATTTGCATTCGCTTCCTCACATTGTTGGAGATCATTCAGATTCTTCCCGGAAGCACCTAGTAGTGGATTCAGCGCATTCAACTCGTCACTTGCCAGGTTAGATCTAACAATTGAAGGCATCTCAGTGTGACTTCGCTTTCCTCGTGTTTTATTCATTTACAGTGGATTCACTTTTGTAAACCGGGTCTTTGGATTCCCATGGCTGGGCAGATCGAACATTGCTCTGATTTGTTAATCTGCTCAAATTGGTTTCTCTGTTCGCCGCCACTAGAGGGTGAGCTTGTGATTTGAACACTGTTTTGATAATCCATGGCTGAAGAGATCGAACCCACGCGGTTTTGCTTTGTTAATCCGCTCAAGCTCTTCTCTCTGTCCACCACACATACATCGTGAACTTGCCTCGTTTTGAACATTGGTTTGATCAGCCCTGCTCATTCCGTTCACAGGAGTCAGATAATGGACTTTCCAGTTCATGTTAAACGAGCCGCTGATTCCCCTCGCTTCTCTGTGTTCTGGTTTAAACAGTTGTTTGGATAAGCCAGGGTTGAATCACTCGATTACGTACTACGAGCATGAATAAAATATAAGTGCTCTGCCTTACTACTGGTGGGAATTTAAACAAGCACTGATTAAGCAGGATTATGCGTTGAGATGCACATTGCTTAATCAAACTTCATATGGTTACTGAAGTATCCGAGGGTGTTTCTACGGCGGACACAGCATCATCCCCCAAACTAGTAGGCTATACGCTTGCGCATTGGGTTGATCTGGGATCCTCGGCAAATGTACTCTTATAGAGTAGCATTATTAGTTGAAATCTTATTTGTTTCTGAATCATATATTATTCTGGAAACGCACTTGGGCTCTGCCTGGAAACTGTTAAGAACTCTGTGAATCTGTTGGAACTGGGACTCTGTTGAAAGAAACATTATTGTTGTTGTTTGCAGAGCAGGTTTCAGAAAGTACCGTCTAGGGAAAACTGTGGAAACGTGACTGTGCGCTGCTCAGAAAGTACCTTTTAGGGAAAGCTCTGTGAACGCTCTTGGCCTATAAACTAGGGGCCCCACTCGAGTCTACGGGACTACTTTAAACTTGTTTCTCTGTCACTTGGACACACACACGCACGCTGCGAAGCTATAAATCTATCTTGCTTGGAAACAATGTTTCCACTGTGTCTAGAAACACGTTCTACTCAGCTTGTTCATCGTCTCTCTGAGATACGAAACCTCTCCCTACAACCTTTACAAGGCCCTGTATTAGGGGCTGTAACTCGTCGAGATCTCTGGAAACGTGCAGATATTGCCGTTTGATTTGTTTGTTGGTTTTTGGAACAGTCTCTGGACTGTTTCTGTGCCGATCGCAAGTCAAGTGGGGTTATTTGTGTGTTTCTTATATAGGTTCTGAGCACATCAATCATTGGATGTGTGACAATGGCCCTCAGTCTCTTACTACCGCTTGGATACGAGCTGAGGGTACATTCCCTATCACATACCATTCTAACTCCTACTTATTTATGTTACCTATAGACAACAACTTACTGTATTCTCAATAGGTAACTAACACGAGTCTCTTACCACCACCTGGGTGTGAGCTAAGGACAACGACTTACTGTATTCTCAATACACCCAGCATCCCACCCTGTTGGTGTCGGGGCGAGCAGTGTGCTGATTGTCTTTGTTGTTGGTATTTGAGCCAAGTTGTGTTGCCATCAAATTTGCATCAAATGCCGAAAAGCCACTGAATGTCGGGCCATCGGCCTGGCACTTATTTTTACACCCATGACTAGCACCACTCCAATTTCAGCTAGACAACTCTGATGGTAAATGGCTAATCTGTATAGTGTGTCCACCACAACCAAACTACACTCATACAAATTGAGTATGTAGTTATAAAAGCGTGAGCATCAAGATTTCGGTTTTTTGGAGTCTTTCAGAAATATATTCATGGAGGACACCATTTTCAGGTACTCAGGTCTGAAATTCGGTGGGAGGGGTATTACAATACGGGAAATTGACCTAGGTATTCACTGGGGTCGTCAATGAGAGTGAGCTCATTTTTTGACTGGAATGTCGAGTGGTCCAGGGGATAATTTAGTTAGGACAAAAAAAGCAGCCATTTTGCGTGGTTCGGATATTTATGAGGGGTGAGTGTTGGGGTGAGAGTTATTGGGGAATGATGCACAATATGATTTCAGGAGGGTTTATCCTTGGCAGGACCTGGTTTGCTTATCAAAATGCCTTGTTAGGGCAGTTTGTAACGAGACTTGTTTTTTTGAGCCTACTGTTTCATTTTAACCAAAGGTTCAGGTGACGGGTGACAGGTGGTCTTGAACTGAACAATTTTGACCTAGGTGACAGTGACTTTGCAATTTCGGGACCTAACTAACGAAAAAGCATCAAAAATTTCAGTCTGGACAGGAATTGATCATGAAGGAATGAACACCAGTACAATTGAGGTGACAGGTGACACCCGAGAACATTTGGTCGAAATGATACAGTACGGACACTGGAATGAATCACTTTACGCTAATGTCCTAAGGAATTTTATAAGCTGAATTCTGATTCTTGCACTTGGGGACATCTTAAAGGAAGACCACTCAAGACCTATTCTTCTTTGTACGATTTACATGTGTAGGAAATGAATAATTACAATGTCCTGTAGCATTTTATTCAGTTTGTACGTCACGCGTCACAGGGCTTCAAAAATACGAAAATTTTCGTACGTGTCACGGGTCACTGGGGTCGAGTACAAAAACCGCCAGAATGTCATGAAATCCCTGAAAATCACCCAAAAAATCGAAATTTCAGCTTACACGGTTGCGCGCGCCGTGGCGTTTGCACGAGCTGCCATTGTTGGCAGCGGAACCCATTCGGCGATCCCACGGCTGCACCTTTCCTCCCCGCGCTCGACCGTCTCACCATCTCTGGATTCTGGCCAAATTGCTACACAACTCTCATTCAAATATCACAAATGGGCATAGGGGCTCGTGGGGTGTTCAATTCAAGTATGATTTCAGCGGTTTGGACAATTCTAAGCTTTTTTACGGTGTATCCACTCTGGTACATGCTACTTAGAATTTTCCTGTCGCTTTCCGACGAAAGTACGAAACTGTGGGGTGTCACGGTCTCCCGAGGCCAAGTACGAAAACTGACTTTCGTACTTTTGAGTCATAGGTCACAGGCCGGTACGAACTGGATAAAATGCTACAGTAACCCGAGTCTAGCAGTATCTAGAAGTAATGCAAGGGATGTCACGTCAGCAAAGCTGCGATCATCAGTCCAATTATGACGAAGCAATTGAGCGTATTGCGGGCCACAGACGCCCCACTTGTCGGCACAGCAGGCGTCGCATTCCAGACGGGCCAGGGTTGATCGCACCCGACCGTCATCAGGAGCCCAACGGGATTTGGATTTTCGGCGCTCTTGAAGTAAACCACGTTGTTGACAGTTTGGCTGTGACAATATTGGTCTTGGAAAGCAGAACAAAATGCACGACATACGAGTCTGAGCCACGATAGTTCATTTCCATGCTCCCAAATATTCCAATGAAACTAGCCGATCCTACTAATGCTGCCTGCAATACGGATGCACCGATTAGACTCGCCCTGAAAATTAAATCAATCATTAACAGACCTTCGTATTGGGTGGAATAGGATAGTCAAATGCCTGTTCCATCTCTATCTCCTTCCCCTTCTCAAATGAGGTCTTTACGTTCAGCCCAATCTCCAGTAATCCAGGCAAGGAGAACCCAGTGCCAGCTTCGACTTCCACACTCCAATTGTCCGTGACAGTCACCGCCCCCGAGAAATGGCCCGTCACTGTTACATTGCTGTCGTTGCAATTCTCGAGGGGAAGGCTTAATGGGGTCATTTCTGCGTAGTTGCTCCTAGCAGTGCTCTTGAAGCGCAACCCTGAGCGTCGGCGCATCGAGTGGAACACAAAGAAAAAAAGCGTACTGTGGGAATGAATGTGCAAGCTGCGGTGCCCCCCAGACAATCTTTTAGCGGTGCAGGCGGCGTCATGGTTGTAGCCAGGGTACTGGCTTGTGTAGTTCCTGTCGGCGATGTGGCTGGTAGTGCCGTGGCGATGGATGGCCCAGGGCTAGTAGCGGTACGGTCTGTACTAAGAGATTTTCCCGCCGCCGTAGTTGAGTCCATGACGGTGGTCTGTGTCGTCGAAGATGCTGCGGGCGTGGACTCGGATGTCGGTTCCGTGCTGATAGTTTGCGAAATCGAGAGCCTTGGCGTTGAGACTGGAAAGCTGGTAGTACTCTGGATAGACGACGGAGTTACACTTGCAAAGGCTGATGAAAATGTCGTGCTGGTAGTAGACTCGGATACGGGGCTCGCTGAATCCGCGACCGATGACGATACCGAAACGGCGGTCTGGCGTACTTGAACGCCCCTCCGGTATTGGACAAAATGGGCATGTATCAGGGAACAGGCGACGAAGTGAATTAGTGCCTGAGTGGCTGCATGGGACAAGCAAAAAATGGGGGAAACCGATCGTGCAGTGGGGTTGTTTTGAGCAAATGTTCTGGCACCCGGAATGGAGGCGTTCGGTGTCAAATGACGACGTGCTGCGACGTGAGACAGGTTTGAACAACTCGGAGCTATGGTGAACATTTCTCCGGATGGGTAAATGCCAACTCGGAATGAGTTGCACTGGCGCAAATAAATAAAAAAGGAACTGAGGGCTGTCGTCTTATACATAAGTACACCACGTTCCGCCGTCGGAACGTGGTGAGTGTGTGCTGTAGGCTATAGCTCGCCGGGTCACGAAACGCGCCTTTGATTGAATGCAGTACTAGCGAGAAACAAATATTTCTTTTTCACGAAAAGCCGGGAAAATAAAATACTGGGGTTTTTCATTCAAATCGACAGTGGGGTGGCGTGTGACCCTTTTTTCAAGTTTGACATTTCGACAGCGGTGGCAGGCCCGCGGACACTCCCTTGGAACTCCGACCGCTTTTGGCCCGATTTTGACCCTGTTTTACTCTACGAAATTTGCGCCCAACCAGCTGTTTTACTCTATTTTGGTAGGACATAGCCTTAAAAATGCAATTTTTCTCTGCCGCGCATTTTTTGGTTTGGAGTCGCGGCCACACTTAATTTCACCTTCAGCAACACAACAGAGGTCTGTGAATTAACTGGTTGATCACACCTTTTCTGCCGACTTCGGAGCACTTTTCTGCTGACTTCAGAGCTGATTGTACCCAAAAAAAATTCACGCTCTGCGCGATTTACTTCAAATTTACTCTATATGTACCGGACATCGGCCCTCTTCGCGCTGATTTACTCTATTTATGGCTGGAGATAGGGGTCTTTTGGGCCGTTGATTTACTCTATTGCGGTCGGAGTTCCAAGGGAGTGTCCGCGGGCCTGCGGTGGCACTTGAGGTCGGACAGGGGCTGTGCGGCAGCGGACGGAGACGGCGGTAAGGAAGAAATACAGGCGCCGGGGGAAGGCGACCAAGGGAGTGGGGAATACAGGATGTTGGTCTTTGAGAAATGTACGGTCCTCTTCATGGTGGCAAGCTCAACGAGGAAAAGGCAAAGGTGATATAAGATGGAGCCAGCGCATAGGTAATGACGAGTATTAGCGAATACGAGCACGACGTCAACCCAAAATATCACCCGTGATAGATTCTCGTCATGCCAGCGGAGACTATTGAGTTCAGTAACTGTCTTGGTCGGCTCGCAGAAATATCCGCAGCGGTCCAGTTGTCGTATGATTACAATCAAGGAGAAGTGAAGAAGTTACCGTGTATAAGTACCCCACGACAGAGTACAATAGAAAATCGTAAGTACAATTGGCCGTCGTCGCCACAGTCACAACAGTACGGCGAATGAAGGTGCTACAGCTTTATTTTTGAGTCGACAATAAAAACAGGGAATGGTTATGAGCGGCGATTCTCACCCTCAATTTTGAGACGCAAGCAGATAAGGGGAATGGAATAGAGCTCTGAGATAGTCTGCATCTCAGCGCTTCGAGTACACGTTAACGGTGATCCGTCGCCACACTAAGAATACAAAGGACAAGAATAGACAAGACTTGAAGAGACAAAATCTGGATAACGACCTTCGCTTGGCGACGGAGCTGTTTATAAGACCTAGATGATCGCCTAGAAAGGTCTGGTCCGAGTCGTAGTCGGAGGTCAGTTGAGTGGAGGGTGCGGACGCTGCTAGTCCGCAAATTCGTTTGAAATAGTTTTGGGCTTTATTCCTCTCGGGCCAAGAAGTTTCGACGTTCAACAGCGATACCGATGTCACATCGCACAGAAAACAAGCAGCAGAGTTGCGTCAAGGTCGTGTTCGAGTGGGGAGGGATGGGAGTGGGAGAGATCGGACCGGTTACTTACTGTACGACAACCAACTTGAGGTTCAAAACGCGAACGACCTCGAAAGTTGAAACGACTCACAGTGAGCAAAAACCCGATTCAGTTCTTCATGCCGATATGTCTGGTACTCAAAATTTGCCCTTCGAAGGATAAGCAATTTTCTTCAGCGAAAATTTATCCTGAGTCTTACCCTGACGTACACGAGACTCATTCCTCGTGCGAGGGAGGCGGCTCGTTGCATGAGTCTGAGATGCTTGACGGGCACTGACCGAATTGCTGCATTCTCAATAAAATTCAAAATTCATACAATCATGTTATGACTTGGCGCTGAGCACACCTCAACCCCCCGCGCCGAGCCTCCGCCTTCGATCCCAGTTATGAGGTGCGAAAATGCGGCGACCAGAGTCCGCCCCGAAGGACATTGACGAGACAAGCCTTCCACATCGCCTCCGGGAGCTATTGGCGCAACTGAGTCTCATAGAGTAATGACTTTTGCAAGAATACGCTGCGTACCTGCCCGACCCTCGAAAGAGAGGTACGATGCACCTCAAATACTCCGAGGGGCTGATAAACGCACGTGGTTGACTAAGTGATACCAGCATGGATCAACGCATGTAAAAAGCGCAAGTGAAAGAAAGACTGACTTGGGAAACAGCCTCCAAGACCGTCCGGTTGTCGTCCCCAGCCTGCTCGACACTTATTACAAGCATGGCTCCTATGGCTCCATCCGCCTGGCGCTGCTTCTCGGCGTCTTTGAGAATCCGGCTAGGATGTTGCAGACGTCCTTTGAAAATGCGTTTGGCATCTGCGACTAGAAGAATGCCCACGTCTTTGAGGGTGTAATATGTTTTTGGGTCGCTCGACGAGGTTCGGCAGAGCCCAAGCACGAGGATATTTGATTTGCGGGCTTCGATGTCCCCCAAGAGGCCCAGGGCATGCCACGCCACCACCGTCAAGAGATCCCTGGATTGTAGATCAGATACTTTGCATCACATATATACATGTGCCACACAGACCCATTGTGAACTTGAGCCCACGCTCCGATGTCTTGCAGAGCTTGCCCCCTAGTATAGACGTCAGCCTAGTCGAGTCTAGGTGGTCTACCGGCGGTAGACGGACACGGTTCTGGCCCCTTGACTTCGCGAGTGACCCACGTCACCGATAGGCAGGGCCAAGGCCTCGCGTGCGAGTTCACCACTCGTAATTTTCTTACTGGGACAGTTCAGTCAATTTTCAAATCCAAAGTAACCAAGTAGAATTTGAACGGCAGATACCAGTAGACTTTGTGAGTCTTCCAGTGTTGGCGTTGGCACTCCACTGCAGCCTGTCAATGCCGCACGCATAGAAAGGGGAGGCACTCACCGGAGCAGTATGGCGCACTCGAACAAGCAGAGCAGATACTCAATTTTGACCTGCCGGCATCTTTGGCCGTTTTGCTACAATTGTCGCAACGGATAGGGCCCTTGCGAAGCGGCTCAACTCCGTGTTTGGGAGTTTCAGAGTCAGACGAGTTGGCGTTGGACATGAATGATGTGAGACAAAGAGATTGATGAGGCGGGTAACCGGTGCCGGCCGGCCGCTTCATCTTTCTTCAATAATTATATCAATATGTTTAGCCTATCTTTAAATTTCTACGGTGTCTCTGTGTTTCTATGAGTGCTAATACTAGGTTCCGCTCAGTGACGCTTCAGGCAAGTGCCACGTCCCACCAGCCAAGTCATGCTTGCAACGGCCACCGACTTTTTAAAATTTTACGACGGCGCTGGCCAAGCCAAACCTACAGCACTTACATACCAGCGAAACTCTGTAAAACCCACAACTTCGAATAATTGATCGAGAGCGCGACGCCAAGTACAAGTTCAATCGGAGGTAGCTGAAAGGCCTCGAAGAGCAGAACGAGCTCAGTTCAGCACTTAGCACTTAGCACTTGTCCAAGGAAAGAAGAATTAAATTTGAAATTAAGAGGCCCAGTGGTCCCCGAGATACTATACTCCGCAACAGCCCATTATGATATTACGATCTGCGATCTGCGTTTACTCGAAGAGAGTGTGGTACAGGTTCATTTGAGCCCTTCAGAGGCGGTCAGGTTAGCTTCAAAACGGCATGTCAGGGAGCGTGAAAGGAACGTACTGGTGTGCGGTCCGAGCCTGAGACTGGGTGATGGGTCTGAATTGAAGCGTAGTGAGAAAATAGCCTGGTGAATACGATTGCGGAGTATGTAACTCACTGCTCGAGGAAGGGGCATTGGCCATTGATGATCTCCGACACATTCGTGGCTGCTCCACCGTCGATTTCCTCGAACCGGCGAACCTTCCGGACTACGACGGACTTGTCTGCGAGGGTGTTAGTTTCCCGTATGAGTGAGAGAGCAGTTGCTAACCGGACGAGGTCTCGTAGAGCGTGATATTCCTGGCCTCGTCCCAAGTGTACGTTCCGTCTAGATGTACGACGACATCCAAGAACGAGAGGCCGGGGATGATTTTGATGGTCTCGATGTACGAGAAGTGCTGTCTGGGGAAGCCCTGCCCTGCCGGGGCGGCTGCGGCAGTGCGCACAAACGCATCCTCCAGATTCCCATCGACGTTAACGGAGTCCGCGGCGCCTTCTTCGAAGTCGGAAGCGATAGACTCAAGGAGGATGTGCGCGCCGAGCCCTTGGTTGGTTCCCAGGATGGGGAAGACGGTGGAGAGTGGCTTTTGTATGACGACGCTGAACACGGAATCGAAGTTGGGCTTGAAGTCTGCGGGATACGAATCTGGTAGACGGACGATCAGCATTTGTACGACATCTAGCTGGAGGTGGCGCACCTTGTCTCAGAGAAAGATCAACTACTCTGCAGTTCGCCGATAGAATGAAGGAAGAAAGTAAAGCGGAAGCAGCAAGAAACTTCATGGCGAAAAGGGTTGAAAAAAAAAGTCAGGGTTGGAGAAGAGGAATGAATGCAATCGCTCGTCAGCATCCCGACTTAAGTATATGCACCGTAACCTTACGGAACAAGATCACGACTCGCATCAAAAGACAGGCGCGACATGAAACAAGGCACAGCTCGCTGGATTTTTCGTCTTGGCGGTAAGCATGAGTGCAGCGGAGTGCGCTGGTAGTCGATGAATGGCGATGGATGAACGGCCGGCTCGCTGTGCCCTTCCGCGCGCGTCAAGTTCCGGCGAGTCCTGACGCGACGTGGCGGTCGACGGTTGACAGTTTCCATCATGATCAAAATCATTGATCATTCCCATGTCGGCAGCTTGGCGGTGGCGGTGAGGCCAAGGCTTGAAAAGTTGAAACGACCACCCAACGCAACCCCAGCGGCCACACGTCGAATTTCGAAAATGTCTCTTACATTGTAACTTCAGATTCACTCGAGAACGAAAAATGATTCTCTGGGTGTTTTACTCTTGTAGGTATTGAGCCCTCTTCATGAGCACGTCCAAGTATTTTCAAGCCTCGCACGCCGACGACGCCGTGACACGGGGATCGTCGCCCGCTTGGTAGCAAAAGGTACATATGGATCCAACTGCAAGTTGTTGCTTGCTTCCTTCTTCCCTCTTTCTGTCTCGAAATGCTCTTCGACATGTCGCTGCGCTTGTTTCTGAATACCTTTCTCCTTCTTGCGGCGTCGACTGTTCCTTCTTTTGCCTCAGTGTCTGAAGGCGCGGAGTTCTGCGGCAGCCATGTCTCGTCCGACACCCAGCACGCCATCCGGGCGCAATTTTCACTCGACAAGCGTACCATTATACCTCGCGCTGCCGCCCCCGACTGTGCTAACGCCACAGCAAACTTGAATATCCACTTCCACGTCGTCTACGCAAACAAGACCTATGACGGCGGATATCTGGAGTGCGTGTGCAGCTGCTCTTCTATTCCATAGCAACCCTGACCCCGCTGCAGAGACGATCAAATCGCCACCCAAATCGCCTTCCTCAACTCTGAGTGGGGGAAGTTCGCGCCGTTGACGTTCACGCTGGTGAATAAGACGCGCACGCAGAACGAGGACGGGTTCCTGTACGCGCGCGAGAAGGTGAGCGACATCCGCACCGGGGTGGTTACCCCGCTGCACACCGGCGGCGTGCTCGACATCAACGTCTACACCGTCAGTGCGTGCCTCTGCCCAATTTCGTCCCTGAAGCTGCAAGTATTGATACGTGCGGGGGACAGGCTTTTCGGTCGTCCCGGATCTGCGCGGCTTCTCGTCTTTCCCCTGGGACTCCAAGAACGACACCATCGACGATGGTACGTTGTCCATCGTAGTCGACTGCTCCAGCCGAAAGTTCAAACTAATATTATCGCAGGCATCTTCATCAAGTGGAACTCCCTCCCGGGCGGCACGCTGAAGAGCAACGGCGGTTCCCTCGTGCACGAGGTCGGGCACTGGCTCGGGCTGTACCACACCTGGCAGGACGGCTGCACGACCCCGAACGACGAGATCGACGACACGCCCGCCGAAGACCCCATCAACGCGAACCGCGGGCTGCAGACGTGCCCCGCGTCGTTCGACTCATGCCCTGACCTGCCTGGGCAGGACCCCATCCACAACTAGTGAGCGCTCTCCCCTGTTGTCGCTATATCACATTCTTTTTGGATTGAGTTTTTGCTGACTTTGGAATCATCCGTCCAGCATGACCTACGCGAGCGACGACTGCCGCACGGAGTTCACTAAGGGGCAGGTTGCGGTGGGTCACCCTCCACATGCTTGAGAGCCCGGCTGTATTATACTTACTTCAACTCCCACACGCAGCGTCTCCTGGAGCAGAGCCAAACCTATCGGGGCCTCACCCTCGCATGCCCCTCCACCACCAACGCCAACACCAATAACACCAGCGGACGTAGTGTCAGCTCGGGCAGCGTCGGCGGCGGCACTGGCACGGCGGCCGCCGACTCCGCCATTTCCTCGCCCTCTGCTACGGGCGTCGTGCCCACAACGGGCGGCACCGGCACTGGGGGCGCACTTTCCACCGCGCGGCCGTGGACGGGGCTTGTGGCTGGTGTGATGGGCTTGGTGGGAGGGTGGGTTGTGTTGGCGTAATTAATACAAGGCTGATTACAACCGAAAATGAACCAATGCTTGCCCAGTTTATCATTTCACAGATACAAGTACAGATATTGAGGCTTGAGGCACCGGCATTCTTCCAATTCTCTTTAGAGGCGGTCAGCTAGAAATTCGAACATTGAAACGGATAACTTACCACCTTCTCTTCTTACTCGGCTTCAGTGCCGTCTGCCTCCACTTTCAGCTTTTGCAGCTGCTCCCATGGAGGTAGGCCGTAGATTTGTGGGAGTTTGTCCCAACAAGCCTGGCGGGCGCTTTGGTGGGTACTTTGAAGAACGTCTTACAAGTGGGACATATCTTCAAAGTGTCCCAATGTACCGTCTTCCAGAAAGCCAACGGTTGGGCCACACTTTTTAGCCTTTGGTGCTTGCATTAAGTTATTGAAGATCCTGACCCTGTCCCGGAGGCACCCCGCTTCGTCCACGCAGCCTGCAATTTGGGGCGGGAAGAGGAGAAATCGGAGAACGTCGCTTGTCGTGGTTTCCCTAAGGACAAAATACCCGCGCAATAATAATTCCTGATCGTGGAGCGAAAGGCTGATCGGGGTGCCGTCGGTGGAAACGGCGCCGTGCGAAACAACTGCGCTCAGGTTTCCCTCAAAAACCTGGCACAGCCCGTAAAATATGTACGGAAGGAGCCAGACCGCTTGGACCTCTTGGACGACCTGGCGGAGGAAGACCATCTGGGGTGTTGTGAGCGGCTCGAATGAGCGAGGTGTCGTGGGCATCGCGTCAAAACCATCAAGTGTTGTAGGAGCGCGCCGGGATAAATGTCCCAGGGCACGACGTCGAATGTAGTGGATCTCGTATTTATGGCCGAGGCGCAGGCAAGCGCAAACGGTGTCGAAATTTGTTTGGACGGGGTACGGCATGAAAAATCTGAACTCGGTTAGAGATGCACTCCAAGGAAAGAAAGAGTTACAAACTCTGGTTCAAAAATGGCCCGCAAGAGAGCCGTTAATTCCGTCGGAGAATCCCAAATTTGTACAACAGGACATCCCTCGAAGAGAGGGCAATCGGGAGGCTGAGGAAGTTGGAACATATCTCGAAACACTGGCGACCGTGCTGCCAAAATACCACGAAAGACGCGGTATACACCACCAAAGTGCCGCCAGGTTGAAGCCAGCTGGTAAGTTCACATGGCGGCCACATTTTTCGACACCTGAGGTCAGGTTGCAGACATGTGGATGCCAGCTGCGCTTCACAGCTGAAACTACAGCTTTCTACCAGCCGTAACTCACATGGTCACAAGCTGGGATTGCCAGCTGCGCTCCAGACCATATTTTAAATATTAAATAGCGTACTTCTCTTACAATATCCAATCTTCACCTTCACATACCGTCGGTGGTAAGCAACGACTCGCCGCGACTGATGAAACGGCGACTACCTTTCGAGGAGGCTATTCGGCCATGAATCTATGGAGGTTCAAGGCTTCTCGAGAGGTACAGCAATCTCGGTTATTCATAGCACCCCTTTGGCATCCATGCCAGTCCAAAATATTGAGGGTTGGTGGGGCCGGGCGATTCAATGCCGCAGTGGCGTGTTGGAGGTCCGTGCGCGTAGCTTTGACGTTTGACAGGCCATCAACACCACGTGCATGTTGGTCGCTTGCGCTTCTCTTCTTCCCACTTGCTTCTCCTCCTTGTTTGCACTTCCCTCCAATGTGCCTCAAGACAACACCGCTAGCAGGATCTAGCTGCCCCCAGCGATGTTCACGGCCCTGAGCACCTCGATTTTATCCGCACGTGTGGACCCTCTTTTCCAGCCAGCGGCCGAGACATGAAGCCTTTCTTCGATGTGTTCCTGTGGCCTGTTTTCGCTCATCTCTCCTGAGTCGGAGATCTCCTTAGCCATATCCGATTTCGCCATGCCTCGACCTCACACGCCTTTGCATCTTCCGACCCATACTACCATAACTGCGTTCAGCGTTCGCGACGCCAGTGCGGCCACCTTCCCCTTTGTCAAGCCCCTCCTCAAGCTTCAGGACTCCAATTTTTTCAAGCACCTTCCAAATCAGGTTGCATATTCTTTAACCGTTATTGTACCCTCAATACTGCTCAAATTCCATGGCATCAAGTTCCGGCGTTCCAGCTCTCTGCGCTTGACTCTGCAAGCGCTATCTCCGGCCACTTTTTTTCCGATCACGGTTGCGCAACTCGTTTTTGTTCATCCCACAATCCACTGTTCGATGTTTTCTCCGGACCTCCAATCTTGAATGCTTTCGTAGCCTACCGGAGTGTACCGTCAATCTTGCCCTCAAGCTTCATCCGGTTTATTCTCCAAAGCTCAGTATCTCCCGTGGATCAAGAAGCTTGCTTTCTAGACATGTTCGTGCATCTCAAGACATTCGCCTCATGAAAGCTCAACTCCTCCGACACATTCCGCTCCTCGGGTTGCCATATATGCTTCCAGGACTGGCTCGCCTCGCGCTCTACACTTATCCTGGGCTTCATATATGTATCGCTATGTACTTTGTTACTGTGTGATCAATACATATGTCTAATTTATTGTTTTAACACGTCCAAGTAAGCAAGAAAATTAACACTCAATCTTAGCCATGTATAGGTGCAGGTTCCCTGCAGCTGCGTCGGCAGCTGGCAGCCAGCCGAACCTGGCGACACCGTGTGGCCATTTTCCGTTGAACGTAGCGGCCAGCTAATTTCGAGCTGGCCAACATGTGGTGGTGATATGTGTTCAACATGTCGCTCTCACCTGTCTGGCATGTGTCCGCCAAGCGGCGGTGTAGGCTGTTTCCAGCTTGGATTACGACGGTACCATCCTCGAACCACAGTTCTTGGACTCGTGGACCAGTGGCACCGACCTCCATGTGGGGAAAGCAAGACGGGGGTGTCACATTCGTCACACGATCACTTTTCTCTTTTATGACGTTGTGCATGCTGAAGCTCTCGCGGGTGACCATGCTGGTTGAGCGGGCCATACTCAGCAGAGCCCAGCCCAATCATATCCGTCGCCTAACTCGACGTTCATTAGATTCGAGTGCATTGAGTCAACGATCCTCGGACTCCCAAACGGCCGGTTTTAATCCGATATCCACCTTGGATCCAGCTGGGTTGAAGCCCTCAGATCATATAGACATATCGTCACTTACGCGATATGCTCTCCGGATTCATTCCTCACGACACCGAAAAGGAATTCCTGTCCTCCCTTTCTTCACCTACTACAAACACGAAGGAGTGGCCAGCGCCTTCCCTCCACGGACCACTGGCTACTTTTATTTTTATCGACCTGAAAATCATCCGTCCACCGCTGCAGGAATCCGCTTTCGCATAGCGTCAGTAAACCCGGCCAAATTTTCCAACGGACGCGATTTACTGCGTCCCGACGGGCTTCCTTGGGAAATTCCTCTTCCCAGAGTCCAATCCCGCGCAGCCTTGCGCAAATTACTGCTGCAGGATGGTCTTGTCACCCAAACCGAGCTCAAGGAATGCGAAACACTTACTCCCCTGGGCCGTCCCCGGAACATCCTCTACCGCTTTGACCAGCCGTTCTCTCTCTCCTTTGGAGGGGCACAGCATATCCAAATCGCTGTCGGGACCCAGAAACTCCCTCACCGCCTCCTCGTCGTGCACGAGCAGCGGCGAGGGGGGTGGGTCCATCCATATTCCGGTGGGTGTCATCCATCGTTCGTTCTTCAAGATGACATCGAGTTCACACCCGTGTAGGCAGGGCCCTTGTGCGCTTTGAGCTCTCCTCTCTCCCGGAGCACGCAAAGGCGCCCATCATGCTCCGTGTCGTCAAAATGATCACTCCGCCCACGTTGCAGATCCCGGATTACGACGGCCATATGCCCTCCCCCGTGGAGGGTGAACTGATCTATCGCGCGATGGGGACTACGGCTGTCCTCAAACCCTGGGGTAAAAGCCTGTCTTGTCAGTTGGGGAAAGCACTCAGCCTGCTTCTCGAGGCCCAGCCACCGGCCGAAACTCAATAATATCGATCCCCATCCCAATGTAGTAGTAGCCTCACATTTCGCTTTCCATAACCACTGCGATCATCTCGCCCCCTCCTGTCTCCTTAAATCGCCCTTGGAACTCCCAGTTCGAATTTGGCACAAAGCCAACCGACTGGCTTCGGCCTCGCGCAGCCACCACGAACTCCAGGTCGTGACTGCGTTCCCATTGCGAAGTGGATCGCGCTGTCGGTGTCGAGTATCATGGGCCATAGGAATAGCTACTTCGCGACGCCGAGGAGGAGCCGGAGTGGCGGCGCGAGATTGCCTGTCAGCCAGCAATGCTAAGTGCGAGTTAGCTCTGGATTTGCTGCTCCATAACACAGTTGCCCGCCCTCCTTCCATGGGGGGGCGGGGCCGATGTCGGGGTACACTCAAGACTGAACCCATCGAGCACAGTCCTCCGAGAGCAAGATCGGCGGACCCGCCGTCTCATCGCACTTTCTAGCATCAGCTTGAACACATCCGTAGCGCTGTTCGAAAACCGGTCGATTTGAACTCGAGCACGCCGTCACAACATCGGGCTCATCGCACGAGAAGTAGACGAAGCGCGAGCCAAAGAGCGAAGTATTTCTCGACCAAAATAAGTCCTGCGCTGAACGCTCCGAAATGAAACTCGACATCATCGGCCCACAGGATTCCAGGAAATGCTCCGAAATCGTAAAACTTAGCAGGGACGCGGTCACCTGACACGCGCCAATACGCGTCTGATCTGGCGGATCACACCGAGAGGCAGAATTCGCTATGAGTTACGGTAATCGGTTTAATCTCACTGCGGCGGCGCCCTCCTCGGGTATAGAACGATCGTTGGTGAGCGCGCTGCAATCATATCGAAGGTGGAGCTCACTTCATTCATTTCAGCAACTCGAACGTTTAGGAGAACATGAGCAGAGTCGGGAACGTTGGGAGCGTAAATCGCCGCCGATGATAAGCAATCTTGGAGGCCATGGAAAAATCATGGGACACACCTTCGGGCCGGAATGAGCAAAAGTCTCACAAAATGGTGTGCTTTTATGCTCTAGTTGCGCAACGTCACAGCAAGTTGTTCGCCGTTTTCATGCCGTGAGACCCGAGACTAAAGTCCCATAAAGGTGTGACTTCCGACGGCGGAGGGCACTCCCTCTGAAGTCTCCCGCAACTTGAAGATGGCCGCCGTCGAGCAAGTCCCCAAGTGGAAGCCGCCCACGCCAACGCAGCACGACCTTCCCTGGGCGGATATCCTCACTGTAGACCTCTCGAAATACGACACCGATAGCGAAGAGCTCGTCAAAACAGTATCTACGGCACTTGAAAGGGATGGCTTCTTTTACGTCGTAGGACACGGTATTCCGCTCGAGACGGTGAGTTATCTCCCACATGGTGTTACGAGGTGCTTGTACTCACGATCCGGCGTTGCGGTCAAGTTGAGCCGACAGTTTGACCTGGGTCAGCTTTCTTTCGAGGGAGTCTCAAGAGAGGAAAAGGAAAGACATCGCGCGCGTATCGCTGAGGAAGGATCATTCATGGGATACAAAGTGAGTGATAACTGGCGAATACACTCATTATTCTAATGTACGAAGCTCCAAAACTATTGGGAAATTAAAGATGGAGTGCGCGATAGGATAGAGCACTATAATTTCTATAAAAATAGGTAGGCCGTTCGATCGGTGGTCGACCTATCCTGAGCGCCGTCTGCTAGTATCGACCCCGTCACTCGGCATCCAGAGCCCTTGCGACCGCATGTCGAAGAAATAAAGGAATTTTTGGAAGTACGTGGATTGAACCATCTGTTAACCACACTGTTGATCAGCTCGGCAGGAGACACGCCAGAAGATCTTGCGGAGAATATTATCTCTGATAGACGCGGTACTGGGATTGCAAGATGGACACCTCTGGTCATTACACGAGACCGAGGGCGGGGAAGCTGGTGATGACGTCCGTCTCCTGATTTATTTCATTCCATGCTTCCTCACATCTTGCGACATTCAGCTGCTTCGTTATATGATCTACGATCCACTGACGGAGGAAGAGTCTACCAAAACCAACGGCGTCATGTTGAACGGCCACACAGATTTCAATTCCATCAGGTTCCCCATTTTCGCCAGAGACCTGTTTGTTATCTGACGACGTTCTTCCTTCAGTACGCTTGTGTCCCAGCCCATCTCAGCCTTGCAGGTTCTCATGCCTGACAATGTCTGGCGATATGTAAAACACAAAGATGGGGCCCTTGTGATCAATATCGGTGACCAGCTGTCGTTCATGAGCGGCGGCATTCTCAAAGGAACGATGCACCGGGGTAGCTAATTTATTTCACTCTGTGGTTGAAGCCTGCTCACCATGTCGACTGATCTGTAGTTGTTCGACCGCCTCCGGATCAAGCACATCTCCGTCGCCTTGGTGTATTCCACTTTGCGCATTTTATTCGCGGGATACCTCTCGACCTCTTGCCATCAGAGAAGGTCCACAAGGAGGGTCACCGAATATTTGAGGCTGAAATCCCAACAACTGAGCAGTATGTCGCTGTCAGATTCCTTTACGTCCGGTCTCTACTAATGCTTTTCAAGATGGGAGAGAACGCGCATCAAGAGCTACGGAACGGCGACATTCATCAAGGTCAGGACCACCTGTTGGTTTGCGATAAAGTACCGGTGAAACTAACAAGGATTCCCAAGGGAGAAGAGTTCGACATTGAGATTATCGCTGGTTTGCAGGTATGTATACTTTCTCGATTTCTCACACGACGTTTCGCCAATGCAGCACAGGTTCGTCATTATCACTGAGGAAGAACCACCTTGGCCGGACCCCAAGCCGTTATTTACATCATTTGTGAACCATTACTGGTGATTATGATTTATGGACTTGCTTTCGCTCGAGAGATCGTCGCTCTTGTCGCGAAGAGAATCATTCCCCCAGTTCGGCGTCTTCCAAAATTCCGCCACCTTCCCAGTCGGATCCTCGGAGATGAATGGCATGAATTGCATTTTGATACGAGCATGATTTGAAACAAAAGAAGCGGGCAAATACCCCGTTTCCGATTAGCTGCTTTACCAGGCAGCTCACCAGTATTCTACTGGGCGCAAGGGAAACTTTTCTGCCTGGTGGAACTTGGAAGACTGAGTCTTCTTAGGGTCATCGATTCTAACCTGTTCGAACCTACTTAGGGCGTTCCATTCCGCCGGGGTTACCAGATGCCGACACCAAACTACATGCGGGCTAACTTAGCTAAGCGAGCTAATTTCCGCCAATAGAGGCGCATCTTTTGCGGTCCGAGAGTTGACGGTCATCAGGGTTTACATCCGCAAGTAGTCAGTCATTCTATAGAGTTGAGTATCGCGACGCACTGCTCATCAACAATCTGCAGAAGGATTTTCAACCACTCGAAGTCAGAGTCACCGAGCCGCGGCGCGTTTCGGGGAAGTGAGGCATCTGACTCTAGGGTGTGAAACAGGGGAGGTGTGGTTGGAAGAGGGAGATAGTTCCCGCGATGAAAGTTGTTCAAATGGACCTCGGAGATGACGTTTAGCCAAACCAGCTTCTGGAAGTTTGCCTTGGGATTTAACGATGAGGAAGAGCGTACATCAGTCGTTGAATGAAAGGAAAATGAATGCCCGAGTTGATGGCACACTAGTATAGGAAATTTGCTGCATGGTTAAGATTAACTGCAAGGTAGTTGAGCGAAGCCTGATGAAAAGAGAAGCAAGTAAGGAGCAGAATCGGTCTGAAAATTCACATTGCAAATGGCCTCAGAGGTAGAGTTCCAGGATTTGAGGAAAATGCAGGTCTAGTCTTTTTCTAGACGCTTCAACTAAGAAAGTCGTACTTCGTTGAAAGAAACGACCAAAAGCCTTCGGAACATTCCGAGTCGCGACACGTAAGTAGTGTGACCGATACTTGGTGATGTCATCAGTACGCTGCGTTGCCACTAACGCCCAGCGCCCGACGCTCGACGATGAACAACCCTCATCCAACGATAACCATCGATCTCGTGCGACTCCATGTATGCATAGTTGTGGATAATTTCGATGTTACATCCAGGTCCTGGACAGGCACACGACCAAGGAGGTCCTCCAGGCTCTTCTGCACGCCATTCTCTTCCATCGCCTTTTTGGCCTCGTGAAGCCTCAAACATTCGATGTCCTAGACGTAACGATGGTGAGGGTAGCTTTTCCTTTCCCTACCAGCGCAATTACTGATTTTGAGCTCAGCCGGGCGTGTCGGACCCAGAGATGGAGCAGCTTGTCAACGAGAAGGTCGACGCATTCTGGCGAGGCGTAGAGAGCGGGATCAGTAAACGTGGCCAAGTCTGGTCCATTCGTTCTCCATTCTTGCTGTTGAATTTGACGCGGACAACAGATTACAGTGACTTTCTCGGAGAAACGGCCTAAAAAGTCGTGGTTCCAGGTTTATATGGGCGAGGAAGAAGTCCCATGGGAGCAATGGTGTGCGCTCTCGTTCATACCAGGATTATATTTCAATGTCTTCAGGATTATCAACGCCGAGCTCCGCCAGCCCAAGTCCGATCGAGGTGCGTCTGCTCCCGCTTTTAGCTGACGTTTCTAACCCAAAGCCCAGATCGGCAACAATTTTTGACCACACTGGCCGCGACACTGACGAAAGCCGTGCAGACGATGCTAGTGCACACGTCTTCCGAGAAAGGGCGCACGGCCGTCCCGCTCATAACGAATGCCACTGGTATTTCGCCCTTTCCAATACGTATAGGCGTCAGCGTTGGCGGAGTGGAGGTTACATAGACTGGCAGGGTGTGTGCATCCGCACCCGAGACACCGTGTATTATAATTGATCTTTGTTGTAGCATGCACAGATTTTATTCCATCAGGTGGTCGCCAAGTGAGTTTGATCTTCATCTAAGTAGCCAGCTACGAAAAGCTGAAGTCGCGAGTTGGGACTGCGGCGGGTGATGGTCTCCGCGTTGTTGCGGCGTAGGACGATCCTATTATCGGGTATAATGAGCTTGTTGCTATGTCCGACCTCGCCGACCATCCAACTCTGTACTGCTGCGGGCGCGAGACTGCAAACCAGTGTTTGAACGCCATGCTGATCTTTCATGTCTATATCGTGCTGCGCAGACTGAAGTACGACCAGGAAGTATAAATTCTGGTCTCGATTCGCATTCCCTCATTCCATTCTCATTCGCTAGTTCGAAACATGTTTCCTTCCTTCTTCCTGTTTTCTTTCTTAACCACCTTCCTCTTCAACCGACTCTCCTTTGCGATGTACTTGCCTCGGCAGCAGAACCAGACTTTAAGATGGGTCGACTGCACGACCCACGTTCCCCAGCCCATCCAAGCGGCTCTCAACATCACGACATTCTCTAGCCCGCTGCCGCCGACACTCTTCTGCGGCGAGATGGACGTGCCGATGGATTACGCGAAACCTATCGCGCCGGACAATCAAATCACGGTGGGCTTCGCCATGAATCGCCCGAAAAATCCAGCGGGACTCTTGCTCTTGTGGGTCTTTTTCTTCCATCGCTCTCAACTTCTTTCCTTACCTTTTTCTTTTTTCCAGCCATGCAGGTGAATCTTTTCTATTGTAATTATTTTCGACTTGCCAATGTGCTTTATCACAAGGTGGCCCCGGGATTGACGCAGTGTCGCAAGCCTGGGCGAACGCCCTCAACACGTCGCAAGCTGCCACCTTCGCTGGTCTCGAAGACTTTGACTTTTTGGGTTGGTCTGTCGATTCCGGTCTTTGTCTGTTGCTCACCCATCAGGCAGCGGTCAACACACGTGGAATCCAGTTCTCCAACCCACTTAACTGCACCTCCAACATGTTCTTTAACAACATCTCGTTTGCCTTGTGCGTCCTCGAGCCTCGCCTCGCCCACCCATATGTAATGATGTGTGCTTTCCCGCAGCCCGAGCACAGAGAGCGAATTCGACGCATACCAGGCTGCTATGGGGAGCTTCATCCAGTCGTGTGCCAACAACAGCAGTCCGGCTGGCATCATACAACATGTCGGGACGGCCGAGGTCATCCAGGACTGGGATTCTATCCGGTCTGCGCTGGGTTACGAGAAGGTTCACCTCGTCGGCGTCTCATAGTAAGCTCAGCCTGCATATCCGCGACCGGTCTGATGATCAACTTTCGTAGTGGAACATTCGTGGGCGCCGCATACGCTGCGAAATTCCCGGACCGTGTGGGGCACTTCATCCTCGACGCTGTGCTGCCCCATGGAATGGTATGAACTCGATGCCTCGTTGTTTGGGCCGTTAATAATGTTGGATTACAGCCCTTCCAAGATATGGTGACGGACCAAGTTGCCGCTATAAACCGACTGCTTCTCCGTGCCGACGCTTTCTGTCTCGAGGATACTGCATGCCCGTTCCATGGCCAAGGAAAAGGCAGCGTGGTGAAGGTACGGGTGAAGTTCCTGTCTTCTCTACCTGCCTTTCCCTGAGTGCATCTTCCCCTGACAGGCCTGGGAGACGGTTCTCGCCCGTGCTATTCGACAGCCGATCCCTGCGAGCCAGTGCGGTCTTAACACCATCTGCAACACCCCTGTCACGGCCACGGACCTGCGACTGGGTGCTAGCGTCTTGCTGCGAAGCAATCCTGACTTCCCGAAGTTCAACAAGGCCCTGAACGACTCGCTCAATGGCGATGCCAGTCTTTTCGCATATGTCCCTGTGGGGATATCCGGGATACTGTGGTTGTACCGCTCCTGTGCTCTGATCTGAGTAAGATTACTCGCTTTGTCTCCTCCCCTTCGTGTCGCTGAACTGTCTCTTGGAAGAGAACACCGACAAATCTTTCGCCGGGTTCAAGGCGCTCAGTGCCAATTTCAACAGCGTAGGCTGGCGGTTTTTCTCTCGTATCCATTCATTAATCGTTTGGTTCTGCTCTAGAGTGACCCCGCGCAGATGGTCTACTCTCAGATCTGGCAGTTTACATACATGTGCTCCGCCTGGCCGTTTGACGCTCCCGCTCCTGCGCCTCTGCCAACGCAGCTGCCCATCATGTGGGTGACGTCCGATTTTGACCTCAAGTACGTTAAGTTCCTGTTGAACCCGTGTCTGCCTCTTTAACCGAGTATTTCTATGCCAGTTTGCCAACGGAGCTCTCGACATTTGCCTTCGAGCAAGCGCCGAATTCGACCCTGGTAATTCGGCACGGCGACGACCACGTCTCGATTGAGTGTACGCCTTTCCATATCCACCACTGTTGCCCACTCCAAGACTGACGATGCTCAAGTGCCCGCGACCGCAGCACATTCGCTCGAGATCGACTTCATCCGCACTGGTATCTTTCCCGCTGCACGGGATGATGCCCTCGTCACGGTCATTCCGCCAGGCGGGAAACGCGGTGCCCTCGCGGATCCGTACAAGGTTGCAGTGGGTGCCGTTGCTGGTGACATGAGTGCCATCGGAACTGTCCAGGATTTCGCCCCGCTCCCTTCTCCCTCCAAGGCCGTAAAGCTCTCGGGCACCCTCTGGCCGACCATATTGACTTTTATCGGGCTGCTTATATGGCTGTGATTGAGGAGGATGAGTGGATTTGGTACCTCTTGTATTTTTTTTTTTGAAGGCCGGGATAATTGCACTGCGGGGCAGTTGCGCTTATTTAGTTTCTGGATTCCCCAATATGATCTCTCGTTGGACGAGTATAATATTAACGGAGTGACAGACGAAACTAGTATTGATTATAGTGATGATCAGACCTCTCTACCTCCACATTCTGTATCAATATGCCTCGAGTCATACACAGAGGGAACACTGCTGATATTACAGATGTTTGGTCCATGGAGACAGAGGCTACCGCCACAACCTCAAAATGCGCGAGTTCGAGCTATACGGCTTGAACTGATAAGATGGACTCGAGCATGCGATCAACCTCCAACCAGATCGGAACCATCTGCGGTTTTATCTGAAAGAAAATAAGAAGAGATCATGTCGTTCCCTGCCCCCTGGAAACACCTGTGACCTGCATGGTGCCTCTGGAAACGTGGGAAGTCGTCGAGGAGGTATAAAAGGGAGTACATTTAGTAGGAGTAATCAGTACCTTCCAGCCTGCAGAAGTAGCTTCTGGGGTGTTTCCCCCACTTACTGTACTGCTCTCACTCAATCTAAAGGGGTACTCCCAGCCTTCCCCGACCTTGTACCTCTTGTGCACCCTCCTCCTTGCCCCCCCCCCCCCCCCCCCACGGCTGGAGACAGGCCACATCTCCTACATTCGCTCGTTCATCGGCGTCTTACCTCCCACACCTCTATCAGCAGGGTCCCTCCTCACCGGACCCGGTGTCATATATTCAGGCTTCCCCGATTAGGATCACCATTCTCGTGAGCATCGCTCTGTAGAGGACAGGCCTGGGGAGAAGCCATCACATTCCAATCGCTGTCCAAACCTGTCGAGACCGATTGTCTCACCCACCGTCCAAACAACATTGGTGTCATTGCCTGTGCGATATCCATCGTACCTCCAGCACTGGTTCTAAGGGGAAGAGCGCACCAAGGAAAGCAG
Source organism: Mycena albidolilacea (assembly GCA_029282495.1). NCBI lineage: Eukaryota > Fungi > Basidiomycota > Agaricomycetes > Agaricales > Mycenaceae > Mycena > Mycena albidolilacea. Next base: position 1,083,395 of record JARIHO010000032.1, on the reverse strand, counting down.
GCAGGGCAACACATTTAGGGTTCCGGTACTCTCGTACAGGGAACCAGGTCTAGTACATTCTCTCTTTCTACCATATTCGGCTGATAGCAGGTCCACCACACTCGCTCGTACTCAGGAGACGAACAGTCTCCACAAATTACCGTTCACACACACACCCACACCTCATACACACACACCAGATTCGTGCACCGACCTTCCTCACTATCATTCAACTATACTTTCCCCTCTAGAGGACAAATGTAGTCAAATTCGAATCACATACATTTCGATACCAACACTGCGGTCCTTATCACACCGGGAGTCTGAGCTCTCAGACATCCTTCACCTTTTTAACACCAGAGTTCCAAGGATAGAAATTTTGGGTGCAGGTGGTATGGGAAAAACCTCCCTAGCAAGAGTTGTCTTGCACCACCCAGATATCATGGTCAGATATGTACAGAATAGGTTTTTTTTTGCTTGCAACTCTGCAATGACTGGGATCAGACTGGAAAATCTGATTGGGAGCCATCTGGGACTGAAGCCTGACAAAAACCTTACCCAAACAGTGCTGCAGTATTTCACCAACAACCCACCAAGTCTCTTAATTTTAGATGAACTTGAGACCTTGTGGGAGCCAGCGAGTTCCCATGCCAACATTGAAGAATTACTCTCACTGCTCACAGGTGTGGAGGATCTTGCATTAATGGCAAGTTAAATGGGTTTTGGATAATACTCTCAACTCCATCTCAGATTACCATGTGAGGGGCTGAACACCCTGCCAAAGTGCAATGGACTAGACCTTTTTAAAAGTCTTGCAACCCTTGGATCAAGAGGCAGCTCAGTGTACATTTGTTGATATTGCAGACAGTGGACACAGCCTGGAGGAGATTGACCAAATCCTCTCCCTGGCAGACAACATGCCACTTGCAATCAGTCTGCTTGCCCATTTGGCTGAAACTAGGGATTGGCACGGGTCAGGGTTGACCCAGCCGGGTCCGGGTTGGGTCTGAGCCGGGTCAGGGTCAGGGTCTCAGGAATTCAACCCGGCAACCCGGGTTTGACCCATTTTTGTTCACACTGGGGGCAACTACAGAGGCATGTGAAGGCCACATGTGACAAATACATGTGGTCTGTATTAGCAACAAGGCTCACAAGGCAGCCTTTGGCATTCAAAGGCTGGCTTTGTGGCATGCTTTATGCCTCTGTGTGGGGGAACAAAGCCTACCACAAAGCCACCCTTTGTCTGTCAAAGGCAGCTTTTTAGTCTTTATTACAAGTGCAGACCACATGTGTTTGTCGCATGTGGCCTCTGCATGCATTGCTTGTTGCCTCCAGTGTCACATTGACACCTGTTGATCGCTGCATGTGGCAGTGTGACCTCAGAACTCTCCAAACTGCTACCTCCGACAACCACCACTGCATCTGTTCAGCCCACACACATGTAGGCACTGCCTTATTGCTGCAAATCCCAGGGGTGACCCGCTGACCCCACGGGTTTGACCCCGACCCTGACCCGATGTCAGGGTCTGGGTGAGAGTGGGGTTGGGGTCTGGGTCAGCAATTTCTGACCCGGGGTTGACCTGTGCCAATCCCTAGCTGACACTGAAGGCTGCTCCAATGTATTATCCTGCTGGGACAAGGAGAAGACCTCTGTGATTTCAGCAGGCTTTGACAAAAGATCAAACCTGGACATGTCCATTTCTCTGTCATTATCAAGCCCTTGGATCCAATCAATTCCTCATTCACAAGAACTCTTGAGCCTCTTAGCAATGCTCCCAGATGGCCTCACAGATGTAGATCTCATCCAAAGCAAACTACCACTGGAAAATATCCTTAAATGCAAAACAGCCCTGAAGTCTACTGCTCTGGCCTACAGTGATGAGCATAAAAGACTGAAGGTACTAATGCCCATCCAGGAATATCTGCAACAGCACCAACCCCCTGGAGATTGTCTTGTTCAGAGCCTCTTCAAATACTTCCAGGAGATACTTAAATTTTATATAGATTATGTGGGAACCCAGTTGAGTTCCAGCACAATTGCCTGAATAAAATCAAATCTAACAAACATCCAGAATGTGCTGCAATGGGGTCTGAAGCAGAAACAACCAACCCTATCAAATAGCATTTACTGTATATGTCATTTGTCCCGGTTCAGCAAGCCCAACATGGAGATGCCTCCTCCTTTGATGGGCCAAATCCAAGACCTCCTTTCACAGCTCAATAATCGTCAACTCAAAGCTAACCTTTTGATTGAGTCAATTGGTGTCTGGAAATATTATCCAATCGCCAATCCTGAGGCTCTGGCTTCCCAGTTGTGGAGCTTTTCAAGGACTTCGATGATCCAGATCTGCAATGTGTGCTCTCTGTCTGAACTTCATCTATCAGAACTGATACCTGGACTTTCTAGGCAGATCTCATCTCTATATGACACAGTACTATCAAGAGGTCAGAAATGATCCTGGTCGGGCTGCAAATATGTGCAAGAAACTTATATTGTTGGCAATTTCAACTGGGAACAGCAAGAGACACAGTCAAGGAATGTGGCATCTGGCATAGCTCAACTTTATCTTGGGAAATACTTTGTAGCCCAACAGGATGCACATGAATCCCAGAAGCTGGCAAAGGTTTCTGGGAGTTTATATGAAGAAGCAAATGCTGTCTGTGCAGAAGCTGCATGCTGGAGTGACCTTGGTCGCTACAAACAATGTCTCTCTTTGAGCATCAGAGCACAGAGTCTCCTTAATCTCTGTGGTATGGCCAGTGGTGATGCCAATTTTGGCATCATGAGCACTCAGGCTGAGGTCCACAAATGTAAATCAGAATATAGTGAGGCCTGGACAATTCAGACCAAGATACTTCAGATCTCTACAAACCAAAGTGCCTATGGGCATGCTACTGCATTGCTGGGTTTGGCTGAAATTGCGGTGTCATTAGGTGTTCTAAAATATGATGTGCAGAGAAATATTGATCTTGCTCGGTCAAAATCCACCACCCTAAATCTCAAGTCATGGATAATCTGTTGTGATACTATACTTGCAGATCTGTATCTTAGGGAAAAGGATCTAACAGCAGCAAAGAGACTATTCAAAAAGTGTTTGAAATTGGCCACAGAACACAGTGAAATCAAGTTATTCTGTCTTGAACAGTTGGGCAATGCCGGCTCCTGAGGTGCTGAATCAACACCTGGTTAGACAACCATATTTCTCATACATTCTCTCAAGTCAAAATCAAAGCTGGCACTGCCTCACAGCGCCCACGTTTGTTATAATTCATTTTAACCTTCCAAGTTATTATAAAAGTCTATAAAGCTCTGCAGTTTCTGGGGCAGATATTCCTCACACACAAGGATGAGAACACTGCCATCAGTTTGTTCACTGTTGCCCTTGAGGGGTTCACCTATATGGATATCCATCACAGCGGGGCGGGATGCATGGTCAGACTGGGTGACATTTCCAACAGATGTGGTGACCTGCTGAAAGTGGTTGAATTTTGGAACACAGTATGGCCTCTTTTTGAAAGGTCATCTCAGGCAAAGGAGGTTCAATGTTTTGATTAAAGGCTTTCTCATGTTGGCAGCAATGTTCTGGACCATCACAGAGAGAACATAGCCCATCTAGTGAGGCTTGATGTCCCTTCTGGCAATTTATCCAATATTGAAGATGAGGAGCAGGTGAAATTCATTGGTGAACCCCTTAATCAACTCACAATCTGAGTTTTCATCAGTTATATCCAAAAATTGTAGCTCTGGAAGCAGTACAGATACCTACATGTGTTTGTTATTATTATTATGCCCATCATGTCTGGTCTGAATTTCCTGAATATTTTCTCTGTTCCCACTTCCCTCGAACCTGCAGAATTTCAACATACAGTAGTGTAGTAGTGTGTGTTCTCAGATTTCTGAGTTACTTGGTATGATCTGGATTTCCACAATGCCACCCTCACAAACAGCAGAAATTCTCAAATCCAGGGACAGTTCAGTCTTTCTGCAAGAAATTTCAGATCTTATCATTGAACATTGCGCCAAAGACCTTAAACTATGTGCTCCTGGGTGTTTCTTCGCATTTTCATGAATTATCAGTGTTCTACTTGGGCCCTTGCATTGACTTGTATCTGACTGGATTTTCTTTGGGAAATTTCTGTACATCAAAGGTACTTGTATGCTTGTTGTTCTTTGCCCAGTGAGTGAAATATCTCTCAACCTCTATTCCTTGTCACAGTGGCAGGACCTTGGTGATGACATCTGACTCCCCAGAGAGCCAGTTTGTGGCTCCTCATGGTCCCCCCCCTTTTTTTTTTTTTTGATTCTCTTGTCACTTGTCTTCTGCATTGGTCATAAACACTCTCAAATGACAGGTATATATCAAACCCTTTATAACATTTCTAGGTTTTTTAATCTATCCTTTTTCAGAGGTGCAAGCTTCATGTCTGAGCGTATTTCGAATTCGATGACATTTGATCTGATGCTTGATAGATTCCACTCAATAGCCTTGTGTTCATCAACACTGTCTTTGCAGGTGGGGTATTGAAGCCTCAGTTCAATATATCACTTAGCTGACAGTCACAGACCTCCATCCAAATAATTGAGCACTGTCCCCAAGGGTGTGCTCTTTTCTCTTTGCTTATCTCTCACCTGGTCCCAATTGACTCCTCAAAAATTTCCCTGATCGGGTCTTCAATTGACTCTTCAACATTTTCCCGTGAACTTGATCTCATCTGCAACATGGAACACTGATTTTTTTGGGCAAGCTCTTGCTTTTCAGCTTTGACATGTATTCCTGAATTCAAGTTTTACTCAATTAACAACTGCCATTCATGAATCCTGTTCGCAAATTTTGATGTGGATCTTGATTAATCATTAACCTCTTAGGATCCGTTTTGGGACACCGGGAAGGTCGGGACGTGTTCTGGATTTGACCCTGAGATGTGGGCGGTGTTGGGGAATACTACCCCTATGCTATCCTCTCTCCTTACAATTTGTTGAGGATTTTAATGGTTCTGTTCTGAACTGTCTCTCTGGTGAAAAATGGACACGAGGTGGAATGAGATGAGGATGGCACACCGGGCCAACACAAAATTAATACTGTGGCCACACCGGACTTCCTCGATAGTCTGAAATAACTGGGAGTACCTCCTCACGAACTCACAATTGCTATTGGTGTCATATGTTGTCTCACTTGGAATTTCAATGTCTCGCAAGGTCGAGACGAGGGCCGCAATGCCCATCGCTGCTAGTTTGCAATGTTCAGGCTCGGACATGTTGTTCCACTATATCCAGATTAGTGTTTTTCTTTTGAGTCTGGTCACGGCAAACAAAGTGTCAATGTGGAACTTCACTAGTGAAGTTCTAGGTCTAGGCTTGCACTTGCAGAAGCTAGCGTCAAATATGCCTTACAAACCTGATCTTCTTCAGCCCCAGCACAATATTCAAGATCTGAATCTGTATGACCACCTTGCACGAGTTTTCTGCATTTGTATCGTTCACAACTTTCAAAACATCAAGAAGTGTGCTGTCTCAGAAGAGGTGAGGTGGTTAATGTGTGGCCTTGTCTGCCTTGAGCATGATGAATGGGAAGGAACATTGGCAACCATACAGGAGAAAGGCAGCAAAGCTGGTAATGGTGAGTAAATTTGTTGTTTGATATTTCGGGCTCGAATGTTTGGGATTGCAACAGATTGGGTAAATGGCAAGGAGTCGAGCCAGTTTTTCTTTCCCGGAATCTGCTGGGAGTGCAGTTTCATTCCACTGGACATATGGAATGCCGGGGATTCCAATTCCAATCTTATTGAATCTGTTCATTTTGATGTGAATAGAGAAGGAGTACACTGCACACTTCTAGGAGGATTACAGAGGGCACAACTATTCGATGCCTTGAAGATGAAAACACTCATTGTAAGCCAGGTGCTTGCTTCAAATATTGATTCTGATTGGAACAGACATACAAAAACTATGGTATTACGCCGTCGTACAAGACCAGACACATCAGAGAATATGTACAATAATTTGAAGCACAAAGGTACACTTCTGTTTTATGTAGTAACTACCCTCTTCATTGGTCTTTTTTGTTTCACTGGTAGCCAATAGCCAACATTGCGTACTTTCTGTCAAGGATGAAAAAATTGATTGTTACAACAAAAAACTCCTCAAGAGTCTCAACACACTTGCCAAGGCCGAGAAGGCAGTGGTTGCAAAGGAGAAGCAGTTATCTGAGGAGCAATGACCGGAGAAGCATCAGAAGATTGAGGGTGAGCTGGAGAAGAGGCACAGAGCTGCAGAAAGGGCTCAAAAGGCATTTGAAAAGCAGCACGCAGAGAGGAATTCACTGAAGAGAGGATCGGGAAAAGTCTTGAGGATAGATTATATAACCGAGCAAATACACCCATTTGACAATTGGTATTGCATGATTGTGGCACAGTCGAGAGATCACATCGTAGATCCTTTGGGTTTATTTGGCTCACACCTGATTTTATTGCTTATCTCGGCACACATGTTGCCCCCTGGGTAGTAAGTTTTATTGTTACAGACAAATTACAAAGCGAGCATGAGATAATTGACTTTATGATTGAACAAGCCATAAATACACATGCTATGTCAAAAAGAGCAGAAAAAAAATCACAGTCAAACGTGCAAACTACTTGAATGTCCATAAAACTGGTGATTCCTGCTGTTAGCATTGCTCAGATAAAATATGACCACATTACATTGTCAATATAGAGTAAAAAAGAGGAGGGGTAAGTGCTGTGAGGCCTCTGAGTGTGCTACACACCGCTCGTTGCCTCATGGCCCCTGTGAACCATCTGCACGAGTGACGGGACGAGCTCGGATATACATGATGAATCTTCCATAATGGGATTCTACGTTACTGGAAGCAGCTTTCAAGCGAGACCAATGCTCTCCCCACCATCCGGAACCCTTTCTCGCCACTCGTACTCGCTCCTGCACCATTGTCAGCAGGATACGACTGTTCTCCAGGTCTAGACTCTCAGCTCCTTCCTACAACACGTAGGCAGCGAGCGACCTTTCATATACACATCTCTGATGAACAAGACTGACGCTCTCTTTACCGCCACGGATGACGCGCCTCGCCGATAATCATCAACACAATACGACTGGTACCCTCCTGTGGCAGAACACGTGAACGACCTCCCCTATTTCCGTCTCCAGACAATCTCTCGCACCGGGCAGACCTAGCTTGTGCCTGACACCGATCCAGCAGACGAGGCAGAACTTATCCTGACACTGCCTTCTCCCCCACTTCACACGACACATTGACTAGCCGAGGGAGACCACTCGTCTCTCCCTCTTTCTGAATGCTCGAGCACCATCCGATGCGACCACCTGGCCGTGCCTGAAGCTCAGAACATATTCTGAGGTTTCTCAGCCTTGCCATGCTCTGCGGACACCCAAAGCCAATTGGTCTCCTCAGCAGAGGTGGCCAGTCTCCTGCCATATATGTACCCCGAAGCGCCTCATGTTGTCCCCTGCCCCCTGGAAACACCTGCAACCCGCATGGCACCTCTGGAAACGTGGGAAGTCATTGAGGAGGTATAAAAAGGAGCACATTTAGTAGGAGTCAGCACCTTCCAGCCTGCAGAAGTAGCTTCTGGGGTGTTTTCCCACTTCCTGTACTGCTCTCACTCAATCTAAAGGGGTACTCCCAGCCTTCCCCGACCTCGTACCTAGTGATCACCACGGGTGGCTGCACCCGTGGCGGGTCCCGGGTACGGGTGGGGTCGGGTACGGGTACGGGTCGTGGAGCAGGTACCCGCGCGTACCCGCCTGACCCGTGCCGACCTGTGCACAAGCTCAAGTTCAATAAATTCGAGGATTTAGAAGGGTAAGCCAGTTTCCCCACATTTTAAAACGAGTTGACGGGTGTTTCAAAGGGTTACTAGCAATCAATGCGACCAGTTTCAGTCGAAATTATAGCGAAAAATACGATGGGAGGTGCGGGTGGCAGGGGACCCGGTCACCCACCCCTAAATTTGTGGGTACCCGTACCCATGCAGCAGGTCGGGTTTTTCCCCGGGTACGGGTACGTGTCGATGCTTGGGTACCCGCGGGATACCCGTGGTGATCACTACTCGTACCTCTTGTGCACCCTCCTCCTCGCCCCCACGGCTGGAGACAGGCTACATCTCCTACATTCGCTTGTTCATTGGTGTCTTACCTCCCACACCTCTATCAGCAGGGTCCCTCCTCACCGGACCCGGTGTCACATATCCAGGCTTCCTCAATTAGGATCACTGTTTTCGCGAGCATTGCTCTGTAGAAGACAGGCCCGGGAAGAAGCCATCACATCCAAAATCACCATTAGAACCTGTCAAGACCGATTGTCTCGTCCACTGTCTGAACGACGTCGCTGTCCTTGTCTGTGCGACATCCATTGTACCTCCTGCGCTGGTTCTAAGGGGAAGAGTGCACCAAGGAAAGCAGGCAGGGAAACACATTTAGGGTTCCGGTACTCTCGTACAGGGAACCAGGTCTAGTACATTCTCTCTTCTTACCACATTCGGCTGATAGCAGGCCCGCCACACTCGCTCATACCTAGGATACGAATAGTCTCCACAAATCACCGTTCATGCACATACACACACACACACACACACACACACACACACACACACACCTCACACACACACACCGGATTCGTGCACCAACCTTCCTCACTATCATTTGACTATACTTTCCCCTCTAGAGGACGAACATAGTCAAATTCAAATCATATACATTTTGATACCAACACCGCGGTCCTTATCACAGTGCATACCCAAAGAGGATCACAGACAACCAATCTCATGAACGAACACCCTCACACTGTGGGGAGGCCCATTTGCTCTGCATGCAACGGCAGCTCGAACACCTCTCACCGTGACTGCCAGGACTTCATCAGTCATGACCCTTTTCTCGCAACATAAGACAATTGCACCTGTGAAGTCGGTCACTGTCAAGTACAACGTGTTGCCGGCATACACGGTGCACCATGATGCAGCTTTCCAGCGCTGTAGCGTGCCCACCTCGGTATTCACCTTCCAGTGCAGTACCAGGCTGGTCATGGGTCCCTGCAATATGTCGCCGTCGAGAGGATCTTTAACGTGAGAGGCAGTGTCAGCCCCCTGTTAAAACAATGAGAGTGCTAGCTAGAATGAAGGTGTCAGAGAAGATTTATGAGCGCACCTACACGGCTATCCCGGATGTCACCGGAGTTCGATTGGACCCATCGCCGATCAAAATCCAATGATTTTCGGCTCAGGTTTCTAAGATTCAATCACTATGAGCCATTGAATATATGGATTAGTGGAATCCATCGGCTCTGTGTTCATATTTCAACAGTCAACCTACAATACTCAAAGGCCACTAGATGTGACCGTAACTTAATCATATTCCGCTCTCAATTGGACCACATGCATAAAGGTCTTTGAGGCTCCTTGCTCTTTCGACAATTCATACTGCATAAAAACTACCATAACTTTAAACTGTTGTATATAATACAAGTCTGCTTGGTTTGTGGCCTGTGCCAAGGTGCGTGCTAATTGTGCATGAATAGTACAGCATTGATACAGCAGCGAATGAGTGTAAGGCTGACAGTGGAAACAGTCATTTATTTATACATAGATTGAATTGCAAGCAGGGAGTATTGGGCTCGATGTGGCGTGCACTGAGCTGAGGAATCGCAGACTTGGACCCGAAAATCTCTCCAGACATTCAAACTCCGATCATATGGTCCGTGCACCAGGTGGTTGATGTTTCAGACTTTGATGTCGTAATGATTGTCTCTTGACTTTTTCCTCCCATCTTCACTCCTGTCCGAGGCTGCCCTTTGTTCCTCCTCCTCTCGCCAAGCCCCATCCTTCCACAAAGTCATGTCAAGATGTTAACTCTGTGAGGTCAAGACTTTGTGGCCGTCCACTACCCGTTGGGCAACATTCCTGGGTGTTGTATCATCAAGGTGTGTGCACCTGTCTGACACCGGACCTGTGTGCACATCTCTTTTCAACTGTCATTCACAGTTGCTTTACCATAGAAATAGCACCTTAGTGTGCTCTAATAATATGTATCTCTCTTAATAAAAATATGGTTTTTAGCCCCAACCCAAACCCCCCGCCCGAAATGAATTATTTCTGTGCATTCTGGTTCCTCCTGCGCACAATAGCCTGCCCGTAGTATGCCCAAGGCAGGCTCATTCAATTTCAAAGGCCAGCCCATTGGAATCCAAAGGGGTGTATATTCTTCGGAATTCATTGGACGCCCAGTGGATTCCAAAGATCTCCGGAACCAGAGAATTCCGGTGACATCCGGGATAGCCGTGTACTGTACTATTTCATTCAATTCGTTGTCACGCGTCACACCCACTTTATTTTTTCTCAATTTGTCGGATTTCTTTCGGATTTAATTGTATCAAAAATTCCGATTCGAACACGAATTGATCGAAATAGTACAGTATTCCCAGCCCTCTTCGGACTCAGCATTTTTCTATGCTGCAACAACTCGCACTTCTCAGAAGCAAGCTCAAACCAGAAATAAAAGCCGCAAGACAGTTGCGACTGGGTAAAAAGAACAGAAAAGACATAGGGCCAAAGTAAATGAATATGCCACTTGAAGGAGCTGAGGGCGAAGGGGCCATGATAAGACACTCTGACTGTTGAAGGCCTGGTGGCTCAATGAAAGGGTAATGTTCTGTGGCAAAGCACAACAAAAAGGCTAGAGGGGATTGAACACAGTACACGTGCCTCAAGTTCTTCCGTGCGCCACTGCCGAGCCCGCCGCAGTGGAGGCGCCGCTGTCGCTGTCGATGTCTTCGCTTGGTCGTCGCTGTCGCGGAAGTCTTCCTTGATGCCATCACAACTAGACTAATACACTGTACACTCAACGTGCAGATGTCGGAAGGGAAAGTACTCGACGTGCGGAAGATAAATGTGAGCTGTATTGCGGGTGCAAGCGGCGTTGTTTTAGATAGGATGGAGATCGTCGCGGATATGCAATACTCTGGTATCTTGGTATCGGGCCTTCTCAAGATGGATTTTAGCATGTGTCTGGTCACTTGTCATGTCAGGATGATTGATAGTAGATTCAGACAGGGACCGGGCAGGTTAAATTTAAGTCATGTACCTGAGCACGTCCGGCACGTAACGCCGCATGTCAAGATCAAAGGTTGGTGCAATGGTTGCAAAGTCACGATCCATTGTCCGCAGCCGACGGATTCCCGCTTCTCCCCGCACATGGTGGACTCCTATTCCCGGGTTCTTTCATGATTCGGAGCGGCTATTCTGAACTCTGATAACCCGCACAGAATAAAGAACGCCGCGTGCCAACAGCAGCCTTGACATGCCGCGTTGCGTGATAACGTTAGCCTGCCCTGAATGTTGTCCTTCTGGGTCGGTAAAAATGTACTCCGTCGTCCTGTGCACCGTAAATACGTTGGCTTCCATTCATTCCATCTACATATCAGGTCTATTCTTAACTGCGACATGAGACGTTATATACCTCACTTGGTTCCGACTTGGCAACTTCTGCTCTTCGCTCTTCATGACGTCGACCTACTCGCTACTCAGTGAGTTGGAACTCGTCCTCCTTTTCGTTCATTGATGTTTTTCAGTTCAATCGATTGAGGGAGTCTCGTGGAAGCCTGGCTTGTTCCACCACAAGGAGCCGAATCTCTGTGTCGTGATTTTCCAGGGAGATGTCGAGGTGCAGCGGACTCCAACGAAACGAGGACTTGCACCTCAATGGGAGAATCTCTCGAAGATGTGAGTCGAGCGACGTCATGTATCTCAACAGATCGCTTACACTCGGTGTCAGCTCATCGAAATCCGATTCGTCCGCTATTTCCCTACGGCTATTTCATGATTCATTGTTTCCGGGAGGGGATTCGTGTCTGGGAGTTGTTGACATCAGTATAGTTGCCTTGTTGGAGATGTGTACCTCTGGTGATAACGGAAAGTGTGAGTATTACCCCACTCGACTCTCTGTGTCTGCTCACTGTCCTGAGCAGTTGCAAAATTGCAGTTGAAGGGTGTCGATGGGGCGTCGAGAGACAAGCCGGCAGGCACGCTGTCTGTGCGCCTTATGAGGGAAATCGATACCGCTGCATCGGCTCTTGAGCAGGCTCAGATGGATGTCGCAAAGATCAAACTCGGACCCGCTTCCTCGGCTATTATGAAGACGGCGGGGATGGTCACAGATACCCCGTCGATGGTTGAGAAGCTGCAATCAGGACTGGGTAACATATCCGCTAAAATCGAAGTTCTCGTTAGCCTTGGAGATCAAATTGCGACGGTATTCCGTTTTTCTTCTTCTTTCTTTCTCGTTAACGTGGCTGTTTTTCTGATTATGATGCTAGATCCATCCTTATGCTAACGCTGCGTGGAAAATCCTGACCTATGTACACCGAGTTAGGATGATTTACTTTTCTCTGATAATCGTTGATCACGGCGTTGATTAGGCTGCGAAACAACAGCAGGAAGCTGACGAGAAGCTCCTGAAACTCGTCGATACCATGGTTGAGGTGTACTCGTTTGTCGAAGACACCGAATTTTTAGTTCAAAAGATCAAAAGCCTCGAAGATCAGACTCTCGCCATCGCGAAACAGACCCAGGAATGTGCATACTTCATTCAAGAATATACTGCTCAAGGTTTTTGTCGTAAGCAGACTTGGTTTCGGACTTGTAGACACGAGGGTTAATATTTTGACGAGGCCGCGCTGTTCAAAACACCTGGACGCATGCAGATCAGAAGATAGATGAACTTTCGGCAACGTTGTTGCATTTGAAAGAATGCTTCGAGGGTCGTTTGACAGTTCAATCATTATTCTTCTCGACCAAGATGCTGGAAAAGCTCGACAGCCTGGGTGCGTGCGCGGTGCACACTAATTCGTCTTAAAATGAACCAAATAAATTCTATAGAGCAATCGGACACCTTGAAGAAGCTCAATCCGGTGGACATGAATGCCACTTCCCGCCCGTTCTGTTTACCAGGGACGCGCCGCAAAATATTGGACTATATCACCGAGTGGCTCTCTATCCCTTCGAATTCTGGCAACGTCTTCTGGCTGTGCGGTGTTGCTGGCTCTGGTAAAAGCACCATCTCGACTTCAGTTTCAGAATCATTCCGAGGGCTGGAGCGCCTTGGAGCATTCTTATTTTTCGACCGAAATGACCGTGCGCACAGTCATCCTGACAGTGTAATCCGGACGCTAGCGTACCAATTGGCACTATCTAACCCCCACATTGCCTCTGCCATTTCTGCCGCGATTCAGCGCGACCCCGCTATCGTGAGCGCACCTATTCGGACGCAGTTCAAGGCATTACTGTTGGATCCACTCGAATCAGTGGAGGCTTCCATTCAAGGCCCCATTGTCATCATCCTCGATGCTCTCGACGAATGCGGGGATGCCACTTCCCGGGGTGCCCTGCTTCCCATACTCTCGGTCGAGCTGCCGAAACTCCCCCATCTCTTTCGCTTCCTCATCACCAGTCGGGCCGAAAAAGATATCACCGACCAGTTTCAAACCCGTTTCGCGAGCAAGCAGCTGGACGTATCGTCGGGGATGGATGATATTGCCTTGTACATTCGCCACGAAATGGATAGCATCCGGGAGCGAGAGGATTTAGGGCCGACGTGGCCAGAGGAGTCAGATATCCGACATTTGATCGATCTCTCTGGCGGTCTCTTTATCTGGGCTGCAACCGCGGCTAAATTCATCGCCGAGTATGATCCAGATTCGCAGCTGAAAATTTTGCTCACTCAGAGTTCCCCGGACAAGCTTGACCTCGATAAGCTATATGCTATGGCGCTTCGGAACTCGGGTCCCTGGGATACAAATGAACGCTTTGCGCAGGATGCCCGTGTCGTTTTGGCCTGTCTTGTGCTCGGTAGAGTGCCTATGACTGATGGAACAATGGATCTGCTCCTCGGTCAGCGTTCTGCCCGGGTACTGAAGCAACTAGGGTGTGTCGTTCAATGGAGCCCCGGAACAGAGGCTCGAACGCTTCATGCCTCCTTTGCCGACTACCTCACAGACCCTGATCGCTCAGGCAGGGAACCCTGGGCAATCGACCCGAGAATTCAACACCGTTCCTTAGCTCTGGGATGTTTGAGAATACTCAACACTGAGCTCCGGTTCAATATATGCGGCCTCGAGGACTCACACGTGCTGAATGCGGAGGTGCCTGACATTTCCGAGCGAATAGCAGGACGGATTCCAGCTCAGTTAGCATATTCTAGCCGCTTTGGCTTCAATCACATAGAAAATGCTCTCTTCGACGAAACGGTGCTCAATGAGATGAGGACCTTCTTCTTTAATAAACTCTTATACTGGCTGGAGGTTCTCAGCCTTCTGGGACAGGTGGCGATTGGATCTCCAGCACTCAGGGCTGCAGCGGACTATGCAAAGGTATTTTTTTCTCATGCAGTTGAACCACGTCTGATCTGAACATAGCAAAGCCATGACGAAGACCTTAGGAATTTCATTGCCGACACCCTCAAATTTGCGTCAGCATTTGCGCCGCTCATAGCAAACAGTGCTCCCCATATTTATTTGTCAGCCCTAGCATTTGCCCCCAAGGAGTCCAGCGTAGTGCGACAGTTTGGTCAATGGTTTCCAGGAAGATTGTATTTCCAGGGATCGCTGGGAACCTACTGGCCAAGTCTTCAGAAGGAGTTCCGCGGGCACACTTACGAAGTCACGTCGGTCTGCTTCTCACCCGACGGTACCCGAGTCGCATCCGGATCTAAAGACCGGACCCTGCGCATCTGGGACTTCGAAACTGGCTTACCTGCTGTTGAGCCATTGGGAGAGCACACCAATAACATTGTGTCCGTTCATTTCTCGCCTGATGGCTCAAGGATTGCATCAGGGTCCGAGGATGGCACTATATGCATCTGGGACGCCCATACCGGAGTTCTCGCCATTGGGCCATTGAAAGGGGACACCTACCACCAGGTCAGCTCCGTTAACTTCTCGCCGAGCGGGGCACACATTGCATCGGGGGCTCTGAACGACAGAATGATGCACATTTGGGACGCACAGACCGGCGCGCTGGCTCTTGAGTGGGTAACAGAGCATGAGTTCGGAGTTGCATCCGTTCACTTCTCACCGGACGGGACGCGAATCGCATCGGGGTCTCCGGACTATACGGTCCGTGTTTGGAATGCCCAGACAGGCGAGCTCGTTGTTGGGCCGTTGGTCCATGCCAATCAAGTCACCGGCGTCAATTTCTCACCGGACAGTACACGAATCGTATCTGGGGATTTCAACGGCATGCTGCGCGTCTGGGATGCACAAACTGGTGTTCTCGTTCTGGGGCCGCTGACAGCCTGCCGCACCGACGTGGAGGTCACATGCGTCAGTTTCTCGCCCGACGGCTCACGAATTGCTTCTGGGTCCGGGGCCGGACCGGGAGAGGGGACGGTTCGGGTTTGGGATGCAGAAACGGGTGCGCTCGTCGGTGGGCCGTGGGAGGGCCATAGTGATACTGAGCCTGTTACCTCGGTCCATTTTTCACAGGACGGGGAGCGGATTGCGACAGGATCCGAGGATACCACGGTCCGCATTTGGGATGCCAAGAGCGGACTCGTTGTACCATTGGAATACAGGGAACGCTTCATTCAATGCTTTGACTTCTCGGCCGATGGCGGCCAAATCGCATGCGGGACGGCCAACAACCAGGTGCTCGTCCGGGACACTCACACTGGGGCACTTCTTGCTGGACCTTTTGAAGGGCACACCAGTATAATTTGGGCTGTTCGTTTCTCCCCCAATGATGCATGGATCGCGTCTAGCTCTGAAGACAACACGGTGCGCATCTGGGATGCGAAAACTGGTGCACTGGTTGCGGGGCCAATGGATCATGGAGCTTCACCTTCCATAATATTTTCGTCAGGCAGTGAGCAGTTAATGACTGCTTTGGACGGCATGGTGCGCGTCTGGGATGTGCAAACAGGTGCACTGGCTTTAGGGCCCTATAAACTTGAACAGAGTTCCGATGAGGATGAATTCCTCAATTTCTCTGGAAATGGTATGTATGTCGCGGGCGGGTCCGAGGATGGCACGGTGCGTATATGGAACTCCCGCAGCGGTGCACTCCTCCTCGGGCCCCTGGGCGTCGGGGTCAAGTGCTTCGATTTCTCCCCAGATGGTAAGCGGATTGCATCTGGATCAAAGGACGGCACCGTGTCCATCTGGGACACCCACACCGGCGCACTAGTCTATGGACCACATCAACAGCACACCAACAGCATCCACTTCGTTATTTTCTCACCAGATGGCACCCGTATTGCATCTGGGTGTTGGGACCACACGATGTTCGTCTGGGATGCCCAAACGGGTGGCCTGGTTGCTGGTCCACTGGAGGGGCACACCGACACCCTTGTATACGTCAGTTTTTCGCCGGATGGCACACGGATCGCATCTAGCTCTAGGGACGGGACAGTTCGCATATGGGACATTCAAGCCGGCATGGTCACTCCCGGGCTCTTGATGGAGCACACCGGTGAGCCTGGGCCTACAGACCAACCAGTGAACAAATCAGAGGTACGGATAAATGAAATACATTCCCTCTTCTTACCTTTCATCTGCCAGGTTGGTTCTGCAACCATCAATCCATTGGGAGATTGCCCAACCTTCGACCTCCAAACTGGATGGGTATTGAACGCTGGAAAGCAGATGTTTTGGGTCCCACCGTGGCTTCGCAATGGTCTCTACTTTCCCCGGAATACACTTGTGATCCGTAACGAAGGCACAACAAAACTGGATCTCACCCGGTTCGTGCATGGCCTGGAATGGGTTAATTGCATCGATCCTGAATTCAGGGACAAGAAATGAATGCGGTGTGTGGATCTACTTTTCGGTGCACCATATTCTGAATGTTTCATTCGCCCTAGGTATTCTTGCCAGTCGGAGCAGGGGCTCGGGATTCTGAAGGCGAGAGTTGGAACTTAAGGTTGGATCTCGAAGTATTTTTTTCACTTCATCGACTAAGACTTGAATGTAAGATATTTCTCTTACACCCGGATGTAATTGCGTGACGAATATACGCTTTGGTTGACGTGTTAGATATATGTTCTCAACGATCCGAGCTCGAAGAATCCGTATGGAGTCAAACTACATATTATAACTGGAGCTCATCATCGAAGTAGTGCGGTGAGGATATCAAGCCACACGGTGAATATTGTTGGAATCAGAGGTCCCCGCCAGAGCCACGTGAGCGCGATGCGAACGTGGAGGAAATGACGTGGAGGGTAAGTACACGTCGTGGAGGTGGACGACACGCGTTGTAAACGTGCCCGTAGGACATGTTGCACGTACAGCCATCTGATGGAACCACGGAGACGCGTTGAAACGCGTCTGGACGCATCTTTACTACGTGTTTGACGCGCCACACATTGTTTCTTCGGTCGGAGAGTTCGAACTCAGCATTATCTAGTTCACTATTGTTCTAGCCATTCATTGTACATCTGCGGAGTATAAATACTGTACTGTACTCTCACTGAATATACAGTTTTTCCCCTCCCATTTTTCTACAAATATGTACGTTAAATATGTATAGTCTAAGTCCGTGGTTCCGGTCGTCCTGTTCTGTGTCTAAATAACTCACGGAGGATCTGGGTGTAACGAAATTCCGCAGCCGAAGGGAAGTTGGCACAAGAGATCGTCTGGTGCGTGTCTGGGGGGAGTTGCAGACAATTCGTCCTCCAATTTTATCCTTATTCTCACAGCCAAATGCCTATACTATCCCCCCCCTAGATCTCGGACACCTAAGGACAACTGATGCATATCATTTGATACAGTGGTCCTGGGCCCAAGCTGAGTGGATATATCGTCAGCAATTTGTCTTTTACTCCAGTCTCACATCTTACTTCATTAGAAACGAGTAAGAATTGAGCAAACAGCGTCGTTTTTTCGGAGGTGGTCAGGTGTCCGAGTTCTAGGTAACACGTCAAATTCTGATTGCCGGCTTCGTATATAATCTCCTTCTTGTTGTGGCACCTCCAAAATTCATGGGGTGGAGCACCTCAATAGGTAATGTAATATGCAAGAAGAGGATGTCAAAGCAACCACAGAGTGGTCAACAGGCAGCATGAAATTTCTTGCCATCATTTTTTGCAGTTGCAGATCAATTTGACCGGCATGGCGTGATCTTTCAGTCCATTCTGAAGGCTACAAGACACCCATGGCTCCAAGTTTTTATATAGACACTCTTGTGATCTAAAGGTATTTTGTAGATGTTTTCATGGAATAATATGACCCTAAGGAGATGCTGCTAAGCCTTAAAATACACGAAATGAGCGAAAATAACAGGGGTCGTCAACTTTTCCTGGCGATATATATCCCAAGGACATAATATTGCAAGGTTTTTGCACCTTATACCTCTAGATCACCTCATAAAGTTTATTTTGAGCCATTAAAGCTACAAAATGGTCCAGTATTGGATGAGAAATGTTTGTGTGTCCGAGTTCTGGGTTTGTCCGGGAGGGTGGGGGGGGATAGTATATATGAACTTGCGCTGGCTGATGAGTGGAGAACTAATATGTAGGAATAGTCGGAGTACCTCCGACATCAAGAGAGCAAATATGTCAGCATATTCCTGGATAAGTGCGACAACCTTAGCTTGTTGGTCATCCGTCAAGTCCGCGCCAATCTGGATCTTGCTCAGGATTTCCTGTACCCTCTGTTCACTGAACGGATCCGTTGCTCGTGCCGACGTGTTTGTGCCACGGTCAATCCTGAACTCCTTGGTACTGACGTCGCCCATTGCGTTGACTGCTGCGTCTCCAGGCCACATCTTCTGGTCTGAGTCCGTGTCGGTCCCTGGGTATGCCATCGTGTGCATCTCATCTAATTTGGCCTGGAGTCGCCGAATGCGAATTTCAGAGATAAGATGTGCCTGGATCTGTGCTTTGGAAGCATCCTTGAGGTCTGTCCCCAAGAACCGCACTAGGATTTTGGTTTGCTGGCAGACAGCGTACAGCTCGGTTTATCGTGCCGCCTCGGTCTTCCATCGTGCGACGGCACTCTCGTCGTTCTTCCGTCCTGGCTGCCAGTGGCTCGTAACCTGGTTGATAAGGCTCCAACCTTTTTCATGTACAAACGTTTTTACACGGTTTTAACCGTCTCCGTTTCTTTTTATTGTGCCGGTGGGCTCAAACAGTTTATAAACTGTTTTTACAAGGTTTAAACAGTTTCAGGAATTGAATGACCTCCGGAGTATTTTCCAGCAGAAATCTAGAGAAAGCTTGCAATACAAGTATCTCTGAAGCATTTTAGAATCCTGACAATCCAGAAATACAGAGGTACTGACCGAGGTACTGACCGTACAGCTCTCGACTGGCGGATCAATTCCAGATATGGAAATTATTATTGATTGATGGTGCTGCATTGATGTGCCGCAAAAAGTGTACCGTCACAGGATGGGATGCATAGTTTTGAACCAACCCTGGAAACCAACACGCGCACTGGCTCTAAAATACCCTGGAAATTACCGTGTATAAACTGTTTTAAATGGTTTTAAAATGTTTCTAACCTTTTCCTTTTCAATTCCTTTTACCTATTGTGCCCAGATCCATACACAGAAAAAAAAAGGTTGGAGCCTTACTCAGATTGATATACTATAGAGTTTTATTCAATTCTCCGCGGCTGTGACCCGTACATCCGAACTTAAGTTTTCATAAATCCGCTATCCCGACTGGGACACAAGAAAAAAGTCCGTAAATCTCCTGGAAAATGCCCTCTTCGTTGCTGCGCTCACGCTCACGTCCACGCCCACACTCTCACGCTTTCGTTCGGCTCAAAGCACTGAGCAGCATTGTTCCAACTCGCATACACACTTCCTCCCACTCCCCTCGTCGCTCACCTGTTCCATTTGGGTTCAGCTCTCACTTGGACGACTGGCAGGTTCGTCATCGCCTTGTCAATCAGTCCTTAAAAAGTGAAAAAACGTTGAATATTGACACACAGATTCGCATAGGGACCGAGGACCTGTCCTTGATACACGGTTCCATCGAGCCAATGGGATGGCCTGAGCTCGTGTGCATCCGCACCCCAAAGCAACAAGGAATAAGGTTCACCGATGCAGTCTGCATACCTCCGCAAATCAGAGAACAAGAACAGAAAATAATAGGGCTTCAACCCGTCCGTTAAACGGGACGGCCGTTTTTCTCGATGGGACGGGTATACCCGTCCCGTCAGGGGGTAGCTGAGGGCCCCGAGACGGGCGGGTCCCACCCGTCCCGTCCGTAACGGTCGTTTTGACGGGTGCTGGAGGACTATTTGTATAAGTAAGTTTGATAAATTATTGATAGTCTGAGACCAAACTGGGAACTTACTAGGACCTCTAAAGTCTCATAAAATGTCTCAAGTGCCCTGTTTGTGAACAGCTAATCGCTCGGAATTTGATCGCATATCAGATATCGGCAAGTCCCGGCAATGCCATCCACAAGCTGCTTGTGGCGGGCAAGAATTGATTTTTCAGCAAAGAAGTTTCCATGTATGGGTAAGTCTCACCTCAGTTCCCGGAAATTGGACGAAATTCATCTAAATTTGATGCATATTTGCATCTAGGAAGGGTGACCCGTCGAACCCGTTAAACGGGCGGGAACGGGTACCCCGTCGACGGGTCAACCCGTCCCGTACCCGTCCCGTCCTGGCGCTGGCTCGAGGGCGCAGACGGGCGGGTCTTTACCCGCCCGTCCCGTCCGTCGACCCGTCAAAAACGGCGACGGGTTGAAGCCCTAGAAAATAAAAAGAACCTGAGATCCGATGGGCGGACAAAGACGAACAAGAACAACACTTATAGTACTTACCTCCATAATTGATGAGGGTGGGCAAGACGCCGTGGTTGTGAACCTTATTCATTACGTGCCGGGGACCTCGACCTTGTTATTCCATCGTAATTCCAATTCTTACTTCCGACTTCAAATTGGGCGGGCCGGGATCCGAGACGAGACTAGAATTAAACAAGGATCATCGTCACGAGGATCCCAAAACTTTGTTCCCCTCGGCGGGTGCAGGCTCTAGGCCATAACGAGAACAAGGGATAGGATAAGATGTTAATTATCATCGGAAGAGATATTACGGGAAGCGGCGCGAGGACAAAACGAGGACAATAACTGGACAAAAAGACAAAGTATTGTATATACGAGAGCCCGCCTGCCTGCTTCAGGATTCGACTTACCAGGCCGAAACGAGAACAAGAACAAGAACTGGACAGGAAACCTGTGAGAACGGAACTGGCGTTCGGTGCCGGTTGCCAGATGGTGGGTGGGCGTAAGAGCCCGACATGTCTACATAAATTCGAGAACGAGAAGAACAAGCGCCTTGCATTCGAGAAGTGAATTGATATGTGGCGCTAAGCGCAGAATGAAAGAACGGTGCGGCGATGTCTAGAACAAGAATCCTTGTTCATCAAATCAACCGATACAAGAGTCCGCCCGCCTTCACTATCCAAATGAAAAATTAACGTAGCGATGTCGAGAGAGAACAATGATTACTTGCTAAGCACAAGATCAGGATCCGAGCAGGACAAGGACTGCAGCTTGCCATCGCATTGTGAGAAGCACCCGAAGTTCGTGGGCGCGAGACGCCGAAAATGAACTTAGAACCCCACCCGACCCCAGAATCCAGAATGTAATCACGATGTCTTCGCCGATGTCGAGAAGCTAGAACAAGCTTGACTGCTATATGCGGTACAATAGCTGGGGGAGGACAATAACCGGCCTATGAGTATGGGGCAATGTCATTGAGGCGCGAGGCCTGGAAGGGACAATGAGCACTGGCGCATGAACAAGAACAGGATCCGCGGCCGCGGGATGTCGAGAGCGAGAGCGAGTCCTTGTCCATTGCACTCCATTGCATTGATAGCATTGTGAGAAGCACCCGTTCGTGGGCGCGAGACGCCGAATTGATAGCCTAGAATGATTCATAAAGAGAGAGAGGACCGATATGGCGATGTCGAAAACAAGGATAAGATAGGATCGCGTAAGTCCACTTTGCCGATGAAAGCTCCGCGAAACGAGAACAATAATAAAATCAGGATCCGAGCGATGTCGAGAACAAGGCGAGACGATTTTGCGAGAAGAGAAGCACCAGTGGTCTTTTCGTGGGTGGGGCGTAAGATCTCGGATTGAAAACGCAACATGAAAGAAGGAAGAAGGCCGCAGAGCGATGCAACGATGGTGAGGACAAGGATAGAGTCCAGAACAAGGCTAAAGACAAGAACAAGAATGTCGCGTCAAGGGCGCAGGAGGTGGACAATGCGCACTCACAATGAGTACTTCCCAGAGAGAACAAGGACGAGGACGAAAACAACAACAATGTGGCTTTATGGCGGCCGCGCGAGTCGATGAGTACCATAGATGAAAAGCCGAGTATCGCCGACAATGAGCTGGCTGGGCGGCTGGCCTGGACGGAACGGCAGGAGGGCGGATCCAGAGGCCTATGTAAGAGAGGACAATAGCATTAGCAAATTACGAGAGTACAATGAAGGTACGAGACGGGGGGAGAAGGTAGAAGAGCCACAGCGTTGGCAGGGCGGAATAGAGGCGGGAAGTGAAGATCCGACACGGGGCCAACAGCTAGGCAGACCCGAGGCTGAGATGAAGACGGACGCGGACAGCGTTAGCTTGCATTCCAGTCATTTCCGACGACCGACGGCTGACGACCGGGGTGCGGAGAGGCCTAGGAACATTAAGCAGGCTATAATTAACCAGTGTACCTTGACCTAGGCACTTGTACCTTGCAGCTGTGGGCAATACGACACGACGAGACGAGACGAAACCAGTTGGCGTTGCGGCATGTATTTGTTAACGATACCGATACCTCACACAATGCCGACAATTCGCTCTCCGCGAAGCTAGCCAGCACGGAGGCCGAGGCGCGGGGTGAGAATGGTAGCGACATCGATATCCGCCACTCGGTCGCGGCTTGTCCGTCTCGTTGCTCCTCTCGGTCCGTGAAGCCAGCACGAGTGAGAGAGTATGCCCAGCACAGCCGCGGCGCAGGGCTGGGGCAATTGTGCGGCCCAGCGCAGCAGGCACCTCAAGCAGTGCAAACTCCGAGTCGAGGTCGGTGCAGCAATACAGGAATACAGGATTCAAGCTGTCGAGACGGATTGTCGAGCACGGGAGTCACTCGAGACCAGGACCGCGCGCGCAATCCGGGCTATCCCGGGCTATCCCGGGCTCACGGCAACCGATGAGGTGAGACGGATCACCAACCGACAGCAACTCCGACCTCCGACGCAGGTTATATCATGAATCTGATAGTGTTGCCGCGGCTCGGCTAACGTGACAGGCCGGCTCCGACCATGGCTCGACCTCCACTGTGGTCCTATAAGATTTTGGCGAATATCCATGTTGCGAGGCATGTTTACAATAAGGTTAGCCTCATTTATCCTCGGCTAACATATGTTCTATCTATAATTTTTGGTGCGCTATGAGGGAAAAGAAGCTTACGGCTCAGCGGCTCAAGCCGTCACATGAGCCGTTTTGACAGGTTTTGTATTGGCCACCTAAAAAAACCTACAAAGTATTTTATGTGATATTAAGCATCAGGTATAATGCCTAGAGGGTACTCAAGTATCTCCCCATACCGACCTGGGTGGGAGGAATTGTTGTTTTCGTATGGGAGCACAGATCGTGAGTTGTGACAAAGTGTGACGGCTTGAGCCGCGGCAACACTATAATTCATGATGCTGATGTAATCTATCTAAGTTCTCCGCGATACGAGATAAGATGTCCTGTCATAAAATCATCACAATCTAATCTAACTCTGAGATTAGATTCTCGGATGGGTGACGTCACTTCGGTGTTTCCTTTCTTCCTCCCCGCACCAATTTTGGCCAACACATTGGGCAGTGCGACGTCGAGATCCGAGAGTAAGAGGATATCATTTATCAGGGCTAGAAGAGTCAGAGCGGTGTCTGCGTGCCTCGCCGACGTCGCGCGGCGTGAGTTGACTGCGGAGAAAAAGCTGGATGGACAATGATTACTTCCGTTGTTCCCAGGTATTGCGCTCTCACTCCAACCTGCACTGCATCGATTTTCCTCAATTCAACGGGCCGGTACGTAAAGCGTTGTACGGCGTTAAAGCGGTGTAATGCGCACGACGTCGGCATATTTATTACCAGCGGATTAGCGGTACATCCGCAACTCACAATTTTGAGACACGCTCGCCGGGACTGGAGGGTCAATAGGGTCAATTATACTGCGGTTGAGTTGAAGGCGGGGCTGTTTCATGTTGAAGTTGACATGTTCAAAAATGACCCTGCATCTCTGTCCAAAACTATCACTCCTGGATCGAGCCTCCTCAGGCATGGGAGATAGCATGTGTGGCTAGCCACAAGCCCGGCGGTAAGTATTACAGCACGATATGATCTCCATCATCCACAACCCAATTCTGGAGCTCTGAGAATTGTCAGCCTCAGGCTGTCAATATTTCAGACCCCAAATTATTGAACACCAGCAGATGGACTCGGTGTGAACTGATAGTAAGGACAAAACCAAAGATTGCCATCGACTCGATAGGGTTCAATGGCTCTGAAGTTTTTGTCAAGCCGGCAGACTCAGAGGCTAGCTAAAATTTATGGTTAGCATGCAAATAGAATATCAACTTGTTGTGCTCTGAGTTTGACGACAACCCTACTAGAGGCCCTCATAACAGAGAGTAATAAACCTCTGTGGACTATGGGAATCATCTCACTAGCTTACTTCGTTTGGTAATGAGCATATGCATTGGGGAGATGCGGTTCAATTCCCCCCAGAAGTATAGCAACAATGTTAACGCTTCCATGCTTTTTTTCTTGCCACCGGCGAGGTGCGCGTTGGCATTTTCAGCCCTCGGTTGAGAAGCAGTTGACTGACTCTAGTTCTGAGCCTCTGTGGACTATGGGAGTCGCGTCGCTTGCTTGGGCCAACTCTCAACTCACAAAAGTATTGAGGAGATGGGGGTTCGATTTCCCCCAGAGACATCCAGCGCGGACTCTTCTTTCTTTCCCGCCAGTGGCCAGTGGTTGGGATGTACAACGTTAACGGAGTCCAACCCAAACAGAATGGAATAGGGTCCAACGAACAATTGCAACGATTACAGCATGCATGTCGGACATGCCAATACAGCGTGCCCGCCGCCAGTCGCACCTCAACAAGCAACAACCCAATCCCAATCAGCAATAAGATTCACCGATGCGATGAATGGAAGGATCCTGCCAGCATACCGCCGCAGATCAGAAGAACAAGAACAGAAAATGAGATCCGATTGGCGGACAAAGAATGAACAAGAACAACATTTATAGTACTTACCTCCATAATTGATAAGGGTAGGCGCAAGACGCCGGGGTTGTGAGCCTTAATTTGTGGATTTCTATTCTAATACATCCATGGCTGCATTGTCCAGTAATTTCGTTGTTCTTTTCTTGTTCTCGTTTTGGTTTGGTATGGTTTCTCAAGAACCCCGAGTCCCCGACTTTGAACTTGGCGGCGGGCTGGGCCGGGATCCGAGACGAGAATTGAACAAGGACAAGGATCATCGTCACGAGGATCCCAAAATTTGGCGCCGCCGGCGGGTGGGTGGGTGAGCGCAAGGCAAGACGCCACTGGCTCTAGATCTAGGCCATAACGAGAAATTATTATTATGAGAAGAGAAGCGGCGCGAGGAGACAAAGACTCAGGCGGGTATCGCGGACAACCTCCTGTCATAATCTAATCCAACTCTGAGATTAGATTCTCGGATGGGTGACGTCACTTCGGTGTTTCCTCCCCGCACCAATTTTGGCCAGGCCAACACACTGGGCAGTGCGACGTCGAGATCCGAGAGTAAAAGGACATGATTTATCAGGGCTGGAAGAGTCAAAGCGGTGTCTGCGTGCCTCTCCGACGTCGCGCGGCGTGAGTTGACTGCGGAGAAAAAAAGTTGAATGGGCAATGATTACTTCCGTTGTTCCCAGGTGTACTCTCACTCCAACCTGCACTGCATCGATTTTCCTCAATTCAACGGGCCGGTGCGTAAAGCGTTGTATGGCGTTAGAGCGGTGTAATAGGCACGACGTCGGTATATTTATGACCAGCGGTTTAGCGGTACATCCGCAGCTCACAATTTTGGGACACGCTCGCCGGGACTGGAGGGTCGGTCAATAAGTTCAATGATACTGCGGTTGAGTTGAAGGCGGGGCTGTTTCATGTTGAAGTTGACATGTTCAAAAATGACAGAAAATGACCCTGCATCTCTCTGCCCAAAATCATCATTCCTGGATCGAGCCTGCTCAAGCTTGGGAGATAGCATGTATGGCTAGCCACAAGCCCGGCGATATTTTACGCGCGACTATGATCTTCGTCATGCATGCAGTGCAACCCAATTCTGGAGTCGTCAGCCTCAGGCTGTCATCTTCTGGCAAATATTTCAGACCCTAAATCATTGAACACAAACAGACGAGCTTGGTGTGAGCTGATGGCAAGGAGAAAACCAAAGATTAGCATCGACTCGATGGGATTCAATTGCTCCGAAGTTTTGGGCAGGTCGGCAGACTCAGAGGCTAGCTAAAATTTGTGTTTAGTATGCCGAATAGGATATCGAGTACAACGCGGGCGAAATGGACTTGTTGTGCTCTTTACTGCAACTATTTAACTAATAGCAAAGTACTACAAGCCTCTGTGGACTATGGGAGTCACCTCACTAGTTTGTGTCGTTAAGTTGTAAATGAGCATATGCATTGAGGAGGTAGGGTTCGATTCCCCCAGAGGTATAGCGCCGTACTTCCATACTTTTTTTCTTGCCAGCGATGAGCTGCGCGTCGGCATTCTCAGCCCTCGGTTCAGAAGCGGTCGACTGAATATAGGACAGGCTCACAACAGAGTACAGCAAGCCTCTGTGGACTATGGGAGTCACCTCACTAGCTTGTGTCGATTAGTTGGAAATGAGCATATGCACTGAGGAAATTGGGTTCGATTGCCCCAGAGGTATAGGGCTGTACTTCCATACTTTTTTCTCTGCCAGTGGTGAGCTGCGCGTTGGCATTTTCAGCCCTCGGTTGAGAAGCGGTCGACTGATTATGGTTCAGAGCCTCTGTGGACTGTGGGAGTCACCTCAAGCCCGTGAGCCGATTTCTAATGTCCAGTATTGAGGAGATGGGGGTTCGATTCCCCCCAGAGGCATCGCCGCTCGAGCTCTTTTTTCTTTCTTTCCTGCCGGCGGTTGGGATGTACAACGGAACGATTGCAACGATTACAGCATGCAGACATGCCATGCCATGCCAATACACCGTGCGCGCCGCCAGTCACACCTTAACAAGCAACGTTAACAACGCGAACCTAATCAGCACTGTTGGCAAGGTGCGCCGATGCGATGAATGGAAGGAGTGTGCCAGCATACCGCCGCAGATCAGAAGAACAAGGACGGAAAATGAATAGAACCCGAGATCCGATTGGCGGACAAGAACAAGAATAACTACTTACAGTACCTCCATAATTGAACAGGGTGGGCGCAAGATGTGAACCTTGTTTAATTTAATTCGCCGGTGCTGCCCCGGCGCATCCACGGCTGCATTGTCCAGTATTTTTCGTTGTTCTTTCCTCTTGTTCTCGTTTTGGTTTGGTGTGGTTTGGTCTCTCAAGACCCCCGAGTCCCCGACTTCGAGCTTGGCGGGCGGGCCGGGATCCGAGACGACGAGACGAGACGAGAATTGAACAAGGACAAGGATCTTCCATCGTCACGAGGATCCCAAACTTTGGCGCTGTCGCTGTCGGCGGGTGGGCGCAAGGCAAGACGCCGCTGGCTCTAGATGAGATGAGATCTAGGCCGGAAGTTAAACAACAACGAGAACAAGCCGGGTAGATATTTAGGCGATGTTAATTATTATTATTGTGAGAAGAGAAGCGGCGCAAGGAGACAAAGACTAGGGCGGGTGTCGTGGGCACAAGAGCCAGCCCGCTTGTCTGCCTGCCCATCCGACCCTGAACGAGAACAAGAACATGACCATGGCCACCGTACAAGAAAATTCAAAATTGTGAGCATGCAGCGCAGCGCTCGGTACCGGCTGCCAGTTCGAGCGCGCGCAAAACATAAGGACGGGGATATGTATCGCGATCGTGATCGCGGTCGTGGGCGCAGGACGCCGTTGAGCTGATACTGATAGTCTAGAATATCAATCAGAATGAATGAAAAAAGACCGATGCGATGCAGCGATGGCGAGTACAAGGATGGATGACTCTGGGCGGTAGGAGTGCTGTCCATGGGCGTAAGATCCCGCCCGGATTGATGGCAGCGATGCATTTTACTGTAGGACAAGGATACCTACCGCCAGAATAAGAAAAACTAAAGAGAAGAACCAAGGATGTCGCTTAAAGTGAGAACAAACATGTACCATTGCCGACGACATTCCGTAGCCGTTAGTTCGTGGGCGCAAGACGCCGCCGCCGAATTGATAGCCCCGATGCTGATGCAGCGATGGCGAGAAGCTCGTTTGATTTCTCTGCGCCGGGCGCCGGACGCCGCCGATTCGGGCTCTGAAATATGTATTATCATTATAATAATAACGGTGTCGAGAACTGAACAAGGATCGCTTCGGCTATGCAGAACGTTAACGCTAACAAGATCAGAATCAGGATCCGAGCTGGACTGTAACGAGGACCGTCCTGCGCTGCGTTGGTATTGTGAGGTTTTGAGATTGTGAGAAGCTGTGGTCGTAGCCGTTGTTCGTGGGTACCCAGGGTGGGCGCGAGACGAGACGAGACGAGACGCCGAGAAGGAAACGGACGTACTTTGAACCCTATGGCGACCCTGCAGCTGGGATGTAACGGTCAGCCGATGTCGAGAAGTTAGAACGAGTTGCCAGGTGCTGTATGCGGTACAATAACCGGGTGGGGACAATAACTTAGGGGACATTGGACAATATCATCGAGGCGCGAGGCCTGGAGCGGACAATGAGTACTGAGTGGCACTTGTACCAACGAGACGGAAAAGATGCGGCATTACGGCGGTGCCATGAAGATTTTTTAAGCGAGGAAAATCGATGCCGGCTTGTTGATTTTTGATTTTTACCGAGGAAAGTGGATAATAGCGTTAGCGATGTCAAAGCAAAATGACGGCCCAGGGGCCGTTACGATACGAGGATCAGGGCATGGGCATGGGCACGGCGGGGACCGGGGCTGAGACGAGGCGAGAGTGGACAGCTAGCCGCCGCTTGCTAGCCTGCTTGGGCTCAAGTATTTTCGCCGTAGGAGTCTGACATAACCTCTCGCTTACACGGCGAATGATCACGGCAAACAGTACAAGGTGTCAATGCGGAACTTCAACAGGCTGTGTTCGAAAAATCCCAGGCCCAGTATTCTTATCGGGAAGTATGTACGCGCAAACATCGGTTGAAAAGCAATCAACTGACTGAGGTTCAAAGCCTCTGTGGACTACATATGGGTGTCCCCTCATTTGTTTCACTTGGTCGATTTGTAATAGCATTGAGGAGATCGGGGTTTGATTACCTCCAGAGGCATGTCGATTGACTGGGTTGTTTCTTGCCAGTGGTTGGCATTTTGAGCATCGGAGTCCCTCGAGACAAAATTGTTATGCAACCAAGACTCGGCGCGAGATTTGACAATTCAATATTTTCAACTGTAATGTTTGTGAACAACTCTAGCAGATGTGGCACAACGTACGAGTCCAGGCCACCAGAATACTTACACGTGAATGAATACTGAGGCTCAACAAGCAACACATACCTCCGCAGATCAGAAGAACAGAGAACAGAAGCCAAAATCCGTCGCTGAAGCTGAATGAGAACAAGAACAAGAACCAGAGCATTTACCGAGTCGATAAGAGATAAGATGTCCTCCTGTCATAATCTAATCCAACTCTGAGATTAGATTCTCGGATGGGTGACGTCACTTCGGCATTTCCTTTCTTCCTCCCCGCACCAATTTTGGCCGACACATTGGGCAGTGCGACATCGAGATCCGAGAGACATGATTTATCAGGGCTGGAAGAGTCAAAGCGGTCTGCGTGCCTCTCCGACGTCGCGCGTGAGTTAACTGCGGAAAAAAGTTGAATGGACAATGATTACTTCCGTTGTTCCCAGGTGTTGAACTCTCACTCCAACCTGCACTGCATCGATTTTCCTCATTCAACGGGCCGGTGCGTAAAGCGTTGTACGGCGTTAAAGCGGTGAAATAGGCACGACGTCGGCATATTTGTGACCAGCGGCTTAGCGGTACATCCGCAGCTCACAATTTTGGGACACGCTCGCCGGGACTGGAGGGTCAATAGGGTCAATGATATTGCGGTTGAGTTGAAGGTGGGGCTGTTTCATGTTGAAGTTGACATGTTCAAAAATGACCCTGCATCTCTGTCCAAGGTTATCACTCCTGGATCGAGCCTCCTCAGGCTTAGGAGATAGCATGCGTGGCTAGCCACAAGCCCGACGATATTACAGCGCGATTATGACCTTCGTCATGCATGCAGTGCAACCCAATTCTGGAGCGGCGAGAATCGTCAGCCTCAGGCTGTCATCTTCCGGCAAATATTTCAAACCCTCAGGCTAAATTATTGAACACCAGGTGGACTTGGCGCGAACTAGTGGCAAGGAGAAAACCAAAGATTAACATCGATTCGATGGGGTTCAATTGCTCCGAAGTTTTCGGCAAGTCGGCATACTCAGTGGCTAGCTAAAATTTGTGTTTAGTACGCCGAATAGGATATCAAGTACAACGCGGACGAAATGGATTTGTTGTGTTCTTTACTGCAACTATTAAACTACTAGAAGACAGGCTCACAACAGAGTACAGCAAGCCTCGGTGGACTATGGGAGTCACCTCACTAGCTTGCGTCGATCAGTTGGAAATGAACATATGCATCGAGGAGGGGTTCGATTCCCCCAGAGGCATAGGGCTGTACTTCTGTACTTTTTCTTGCCAGTGGTGAGCTACGCGTCGGCATTTTCAGCCCTCGGTTGAGAAGCGGTCGACTGACTATGGTTCAGAGCCTCTGTGGACTATGGGAGTCACCTCAAGCCTGTGAGCCAATTCGAATATCCAGTATTGAGGAGATGGGGGTTCGATTCCCCCAGAGGCATCCCGATTCGAACTCTTTTTTCCTTCTTTCCTGCCAGTGGTTGGGATGTACAACGGCACGAGTGCAACGATTACAGCATGCAGACATTGCCATGCCATGCCAATACAACGTGCGCGCCGCCAGTCATACCTTAACAAGCATCAACCCGAACCCAATCATCATTGACAAGGTTCGCCGATGCGATGAATGGAAGGAGCGTGCCAGCATACGCCGCAGATCAGAAGAACAAGGACGGAAAATGAATAAAACCCGAGATCCGATTGGCGGACAAGAACAAGAATACCTACAGTACTTACCTCTATGATTGATACGGGCGGGCTCAAGACGCCGCCGCGGTTGTGAACCTTGTTTAATTCAATTCGCCGGTGCTGCCCCGCCGCATCGACGACTGCATTGTCCAGCAATTTCTTGTTCTTTCCTCTTGTTCTCGTTTTGGTGTGGTGTGGTTTGGTTTGGCTTCTCAAGACCCCCGAGTGCCCGGCTTCGAGCTTGGCGGCGGGCCGGGATCCGAGACGAGACGAGAAGTGAACAATGTTCAGAACAAGGACAAGGATCTTCCGTCGTCACGAGGATCCCAAACTTTGGCGCTGTCGGCGGGTAGGTGCAAGGCAAGACGCCGCTGGCTCCAGATGAGATGCGATGAGATCTAGGCCGGAAGTTAAACAGCAACGAAAACGAGAACAAGCCGGGTAGGATATTTAGGCGATGTTCATTATTATTATTGTGAGAAGAGAAGCGGCGCAGGGAGACAAAGACTCGGGCGGGTGTCGTGGGCACAAGACTTGCCTGCCTGCCCGCCCGAGTCAGGATTCGATCCGACCCTGCACGAGAACAAGAACACGACCATGGCCGCCGCACATGAAAATTGGGAGAAGCAATTTGTGCAGCGCAGCGCTCGGTACCGGCTGCCAATTCGCGCGCGCGCAAAACATAAGGACGGGGATATGTATCGCGATCGTGATCGCGGTCGTGGGCGCAAGACGCCGTTGGACTGATACTGATAGCCTAGAATATCAATCAGCATGCATGAATGAAAAAAGACCGATGCGATGCAGCGATGGCGAGAACGAGGATGGATGATGGATGACTCCCGGCGGGAGGAGTGCTGTCCCTGGGCGTAAGATCCCGCCCGGATTGATGACGGCGATGCATTGTAGGACAACGACAAGGATACCTCCAGAACAAGACAAAACTAAAGAGAAGAACCAGGGATGTCGCTTAAAGTGAGAACAAACATATGCCATTGTCGACATTAATATTCCGTAGCCGTTGGTCCGTGGGTGGGCGCAAGACGCCGCCGCTGAATTGATAGCCCCGATCAGCCGATGCAGCGATGGCGAGAAGCTCGGTTTGATTCTGTGCGCCGGGCGCCGGACGCCACCGATTCGGGCTCTGAAATATGTATTATCATTATAATAATAACGGTGTCGAGAACTGAACAAGGATCGGTTCGGCTATGCAGAACGCTAACGCTAACAAGATCAGAATCAGGATCCGAGCAGGACTGTAACGAGGACCGTCCTGCGCTGCACTGGCATGTGAGATTGTGAGAAGAAGCCATCGTCGTTGGTTGGGTACCCAGGGTGGGCGCGAGACGAGACGAGACGAGACGAGAGGCCGAGAAGGAAACGGACGAAGTAGGAACCCATGCCCACCCGACCCTGCGCTGATGTCGAGAAGTTGGAAGGTGCTGTATGCGGTACAATAGTAGCCGACATGGGAGGGGAATACTGTACAATAATAATCGTCGACGTCATTGGGACGAGGCCTGGAGCGGACAATGCGTATTTGCACTTGTACCAAGGAAAAACAAGGAGAAGGGGGGGCTCGAGGCTGGAGAAGGCTGGCCATGGGGGAAGGCCACTGGCGAGAACGAGGGGATAACGTTAATGCGGCATTACGGCGGCCATGCGACATTAGATAAAACGGAAAAGGAGTACCGCCGGGTGGATCCGGAAGATTAGACATGGGTAAAGTCGAAATTACGGTAAAAGTAAAATGAAGGCCCAGACCCGGGGCCGTCACGAGGATCAGGGGGCGAGTACCGAGGCATGCCCGAGGTAGGGACCACGGACAGCTAGCCTGCTACTCTAGCCTGCTGGGACTCGAGTTTGAAGTCTGAAGTTTCAATTTAATAAGTCGTTTCCAATTTAAGATATTTCCGACGCCCGACCCGAGAGGAACATCGAGCCGTATAATTAACCATGGGACCTTGACTGGTACCTCGAAGCTGTAACTTGACGCTGTAACTTGTTGGCTTGCAGCCGTCACTTGAGCAATGAGCGAGCGAGCGGAGGATAACTCGTAACGAGAACGAATTTAGGATACTACCAAACGAGACGAGACGGCATGACACGAGATGTCGATGACGAGACGAACAAATGAGCTGGCAAAAGGCCGAGGCCGAGGGGCGGGTCGGTCGGGTCGGGGCGAGAGTGGTATGTGGGGACATGACATATGCAGCACCGAGTGCCACTGAGTCCCGAGGCCGAGCAGTGATAGAGTACGCCCAGCACCGCCGCGGCCGCAGCGGCGGGAATTGAGCGGCTCGGCCCATGGGCAGCACGCATCGTAAGTACAGGATTCAAGGTATCGACATGATAGGGGTGAGGCGGCCCCGAGAGTGAGTGTGCTCGGTATTGCGCACCGCCGCCCCTCCCGGGTCCGCGAAGGCAGCACCGAGGCCGAGGCTGAGTGAGGGGCGGGTCGGTCGGGTCGGGGCGAGAGCGGTATGTGATAGCGACACTCAGGCGCGGCTTGTCTCGTCACGGTCGTCGCGTTAACGTTGCTCCTCCCGGTCCGTGAAGGCAGCCACCAGTGATAAAGTATGCATATTGATAGAGTACCGCCGCGGCGGCGGGAATTGAGCGGCTCAGCGCAGCAAGCGGTGCAAACTCAAGTCGAGGTCGGTGCTGGAATACAGGATACAGGATTGAAGCTGTCGAGATAATCTGTCGAGCACGGGAGTCGCTCGCGATCGAGACCAGCTGCACCGCACCGCACGCGCGAGTGTCCGGCTTTTGCATCATGTCAATTGACGAGACGGATCACCATCCCGAGGGCGACAGACAGGCAGGAGACTCCGAGCTCCGAGCTCCGATGCAGGTCCGCATATGGGCTAAGCGACAGCGCGGCATGGGTGCATGGAGGCAGATGCGCAATCAGTGGGCAGCGTGGATTGGTTGCATGGGATCAAAACGCTGGGGAATCACAGGCGGGTCGCGTCCCGACGTCGGGTACGCAGCAGCAGCGGGTCAACGATGGGCATGGTGATGCAAGCGAGGGAGTGCATCGCCTCTGACTCTGAGGGTACAATGCTAGAGGGAGTACAATACGCTGATAGAATGGAGGGGACAATGGGGCCCCCCGAAACGGAGTGGATTCGATGGCGAGATTGGATTGACGTGGGCGTGAACGCGGAGCAGCGGACTGAAGGGGAAAAACGAGATCCAGATCTCGGGTGGAGAATTGCGTGATGGATGACAGGATCGGAAACGATCATCAGCAGGACCTTTCTGGGATGAATTGACAGTGCCCTAAGCACTTATTTAACCATCGACCAGCGAGGTGGGACCTTACCTTCGCCTGCCAGCCAGCCTTTGCTTTTTTGCACTCTCCGTCTTCAGCTTCATCCACTTATCTTACTAGAAGATGGCTCTTGTCGCAGCACCCTCCTCGTGGACCCACTCGCTGCCCTACCACCACGCCGCCCACCACCATGCCGCACACACCCCCCTTCGCCCCCAGAGCGCGACTTGGAACACCAAGTTCCCCTCGATGCCCTCTGCATCCACTTACTCGACCAAACCCCGCCTCCGCCTCGCGGTGCAGGTCGTCGTCCCCGCGGTGGAGGAAAAGCGGCCCGCGCCCCCGCCCCTGCGCTTCGACCCCTTCGCGGACGAGCCCCCCGTCGCGAGCACCTCCCAGCTCCCCCCTGCGACCCAGAACACACCCCCTGCACGCGGGCGCACCCCCACGCCCCTGTCCATTGCTGTCCCCGCACCCACCCCTAGCAGCGCACCAGCGACACCACCCCCGACAGGCCGCCGCCGCGCCCCGTCCTTCTCCGCCGGCTCCGGCGCCGCCCTCCCGCGCTCCCTCGGCGGCCTCTCCAGCCTCACCCGCGCCGCCCAGCTCTACCCGCACAACCTCCACCCCGCCTCGTCCCACTCCTCCCCGCACTCTTCCTCCTCGCACCCCGTCTACAACGCGTCGTCGAACTCGTACTCGCTGTGCAGCAGCGCGCCCTCCCCCGCGCCCTCGCTCGCGCGCTCGCGCTCGCCCCAGCCGCCCCCGCCCCCGCCTGCGTCAGCAAGCGGAGTGGCGAACGCCCCGAGTGCGTTCCACGCGCGGCACTACCCCACGCCCGACGCGCGCGCGCGCCTCCTCGCGCGCACGCTGCTCACGCGCATCCACGCCGTCGGCCGCCCGCGCGGCGCCTCCGCTGCTTTATACTCCTGCGCGAAGAGCTCGAGCTCGAGTCGGAAAAACGGGTACGAGAGCGCGTGCGGCGCGCGGGGGACGTACGTCCCGAGCCGGCTGCGGGAGTGCACCGTCGCCTGCTAGTCGCATCCCCGCTCTGCTTTCCTCTACCCATTGTCTCTGGACATTGTTGTACGACCCTTACGTTCATTACGCTTTCTTTTCTTTTCTTCTTATTCTTCCTCGGCTTTCTTTTTTGGGTTCTCGCATAATTCACCGTCCTTCGTTCCCCGCACACAAAAGTTTTCTCGCATTTACATTCGCATCTACACACTCACTTACGACTACGCCGACGCCCCGATCCTATCCTAGATTGTGCTAATTCCCTGGGCGTACCTTATCTTGTACTCGATTGTATTACTAGAAAACCAAACCAAACGTGAAAGGCTCCAAAACTCTGTTGCCGAATTGTGTACATGCTGTCTGACGCAAATGAGATACTGTATGAGTTGGGTGATGATGAATCTGGATTGTGGACTGGTGGGGCTGGAGCTGGAGCTGGCGAGATGACGTCGTCGGACGGTGGCGATAAGGGCTGCAGGCTGCAGTAAGTTGCCGCGGGCCGCGGTGAGAAGAGGCGATCAATTGTCAGTGCGAGGGAAGGCAGGGAAGGCAAGGCGAGCAGGGAAGCGAAGCGGTGTCGGGCTCAAACTCTTGAATTTTTCGTTTTCCGCCATGATGCACGCATCTTTGATAGTGTTACAGTTTGATATCGATGCTGGTCTCGCTCGCACCTTTGATGTCAGTCTCGCCACCGTATGTTTGATGCGCCATTGCAATTAATATTGCAAAACTCGAACCGAAACTCAAACCGAAACCGATATCATACACGGGCTATGATAGGGTCTCTTCTGCGTAGATGTCATCAGCGCTCTGCATGGCCTGCGCGATGATATTCGCGACAAACGGATACTGGACGGGCGGGACGGGCCATACTATGTAACAGCTGGACACGCGACTCTGCGACTCTTCGACTCTGCAAAAAAAAAATGCAATGCGATCTGACACAGATATGCCTCTGCGACACGCAAGATGCGGCTGCCGCTGCGCACGGCGGGGACGGAGTACGCTGTGTATTCAATCCCTCCTCTGCACGGGCGGGACGGGCCTGCGCATCGCTTGGTGCGACAGCAACGGCAACAGCAACGGGCAAGTGGCCATGGGGCGCGTATACGTATACTGGCGACGCAAGATTGCGATGAGTCAACGCGGCTACGCGGGCACGGGTCGACCCACTTCCAAGGGCGGGTGGGCGCAAGCGCACTTGGAGCTTGCTGAAGGCTGGCTGGCGGCGGTGCCTCGCGCGACGAGGCGGTGGGCCCCTCCATATGCTACGAGCCTACGACGCTACATCCAATCTATGCTACGAGGATGCGCGTCGATACCACGCTACGCTGCATCTAATCTACGACTCGCGCCCGGAATATAGCACGCGTCGGCTCGACGTGCTGAGCCCCCTCGGCGCAGGCGTCCCCAGTGGCGTAGGTGTCAGGCGCGAGGAGAGGATCCGCGTCGACGTCGACGTCGACGCGATACTGGACAGCACGGATTCGCGCTGCGAGAAGCTTCAGGCAACACCTCGACACCAGACGGATCGGATCCTGTCGGACGCTCGGCGTCCGGTCCTACTTGATCTTCGTTCTCGTCGACCCGGCGGTGCTCTACTCTACTCTACTCTACTCTGGGCTCGAAGGGCTACGCTGCCATCCTATCAGTCTGAATATGACGACGCTCTGGGACACGCGACATCCGGTCGTGTGGATCCACCTAGATCTAGAAGACAATGGGCGGCGCGTGGATCGCCGGCCGTCGAGACTGGACAGCACAGATTCGCGCGCGAACCCCCCACTGGACGACACAGACCGGGATCTGCGAGCAACGGACCTCGGACTAGCAACGCGCCACTCGATATCAATATTAATATGGTTTAAATACGATGCGACTCGACCCCGGTGCATCTCTGGCCGGCGGCGCGGGTGCGGACTTGGGAAGGACTAGCCGTTCTGGGCTGGATGGCGCGGCGCGCGCGATGGATGCGAAGCCACCGTAAGTCCCAGTCCCCGTACCCCCGGTATTCACTCCCTTTGCCAACGTTGTCTGCAGATTACGCTACATCGACCCCCGCAACGCGCCACTCGATATCAATATTAATATGGCTTATATACGATACGACTCGCATCTCTGGCCGGCGGCGCGGGTGCGGACTTTGGAAGGACTCGCCATTCTGGGCTGGATGGCGCGCCGCGCGTGATAGATGCGAAGCCGCCGTAAGTCCCAGTCCCCGTACCCCCGGTATTACTCACTCTCCCAACGTTGTCTGCAGATTACGCTACATCGACCTTCGACCATCCGACTCGGTCTCGACGCCGGTGGCGCGCGCGTGTCGACACTACTTCGGATATCACGGATCTGCGAGCTTCAACGGGCAAACCGCGAGTCGAGACGCGACGCACGCTGGCTGTGTTCTCTTCTACGCTCTACGCAACGGGAGAGGCATCCCGGCTTCTGCTTCTGGACCGCATGGGACGACGTCACGAAAAGCTACGACAGTCTGCAAATCTCGTCGGACGGGCGACATCGACGCGCTTTGCTACGTATGGATATCGGACCCGGATCCTGTCGGACGCCTTGTCCCGCGCGAGGATCATCGTCGAGACTCGAGACTGGACAGCACGGATCTGCGAGCGGCGCCGGCATTTCGACGGCCGGATTGGGGATACCCCACTGCTGCGTGTCGGGACGGTGCGCAGTGGCTCACCGACGCGCGATCTGGATCGTCGGGGCGGCACGTGAAGAGTCTATAAATTAAACAAAGGCGGGAGTGCTCTTCGACCATGTCCTGGCTGCATCAGTCCCGATATCCGAGCCGGATCCTGTCGGGCGCTCGACGTCCGATCCCGGGCGGCGTGTGGACCATCGTCGAAACTGGACAGCAGGGATGTGCGGTGCTGGTAGATTCTCGTCGTCGTCGTAGCCCGGATTCGCGAGCGACGGCCCTTGGAACGGAACGAACTGAGTCGACAACGCTGCATCTTGCCTACGAAGTCTACGACCACAAGTCGTCGCGCGGATCCTCAGCACAGCACAGATTCGCGTGCGGCGTCGTGACTGGTCGGCACGGATTCGCGACGACGGGCCTCGGAACGGAGTTCACAACGCGGCGATGTCTATCTACCCCGCAGTGCGGTGTTTCTCCAACTCCGTTTCCGGTGACGGACGCCTACATACCTACTCCCCCGCAGTGCTGTGCATATGCATGCTAATAATCTAATCTAGTCCCAGCGGGCGGAGGTCGACTCGTTACCGTCGCCGTACGACCAGAATGCGGCATGCAGCAAGGGCTTATCGCGTCCTCAACCACCCCACATGTACAGGCTCCGGCCTCCGACGTATCTGTCGCCAGTGCGGGCCCCGGCCCGTTACTCGTCGCTCTTGACGCCGCCACGCCGAGATGCAGCATGCAGTAACGCCGGCGCCATGGATTACTGTCCTCCCTCCGCCGCTGCCGCTTTGGATGACCGCTCTCGGTCGGTCTACCCACGGGGTTACTCTTCGTTTGTGCTGCATGCTGGCCCGGCGGGGGTTACTGTTCCTCGACGCGCAGTGAGCAAGCAACGGATGCCGCTCCGACCCCGGGTGGTCTACAGTCGCGTACGGTCGCCATACAAGGCTCTCGTAGCCAGCGCGACAACTCCGACGCTGCGTGGCGCGGCCTCGTAGAGCTATGCGCACGCCCGGTACTGCTCCTTTCCCGGTCCCCCACGCAGCAAGCAACGGACGCCGCCGAGCCTCCGCTTACGGTCGGCACTCGTCGCCATACGAGCACTCGTAGCCAGCGTGACAACTCCGAGCGACACCTTCCCTTCCCTGCTTGACCTACTCTGTCTATCGTAGAGACTCTATACCCACCCATGTACGAATTTTCGCCCGCTTTTTGTAATGAGAACTCATCTCTCTCCGTCCGACCAGGTTACACCAGATTCCTTCAAGTTGCCAAGTATTGGCCCAGAATTGATTTGATGACAGCCGAAAGAGGATCGACGATCAAAGATGCCTGCCCTCCACACAGAGGATGAGAAAGAAATTCTTCCTCAGTGACCATGTCGACCGCCGATGAAGCCCCCCACCCCCACCTGCGGGCCAACATACGCGCTCTCGTGCGCTCCCATGCCCCGCCGCCTCCCAACCTCTCATCCACCCGAACCATCCTCTCAGAAGAGCTCGAACAATGCAACGCCGAAATAACGCGCCTCCAAGCCGAAATCGCCCGCCTCTCCTCCCACCGCGTCGCCCTCGAATCGTGCCA
Source organism: Mycena albidolilacea (assembly GCA_029282495.1). NCBI lineage: Eukaryota > Fungi > Basidiomycota > Agaricomycetes > Agaricales > Mycenaceae > Mycena > Mycena albidolilacea. The sequence goes on along the minus strand of JARIHO010000032.1, from coordinate 1,043,585 downwards.
GGCCGACTGCTACAGCCTCCCCGCGCCCATCCGGCGCCTCCCCTCCGAGCTCCTCGCCGCCATCTTCGCGCTTTGCCGCCCCCGCACGCTCGACTTCACGCGCGCCTCGCAGGCCGACGCGGGGATGGCCCTCCTCGCGCAGGAACCGCTGCTGTGGCTGGCGCAGGTCTGCGTCCGGTGGCACGGCGTCGTCTTCGGCACGCCGACGCTGTGGGACACGGTCGCGCTGCACGCGTCCGCGTTGTGGGGCACGCCGGCGCAGACGGCCACCGCGATGAGGCTGTTGCGCAGGGCGTTCGCGCGCAGCGAGGGGATGCCGCTGGATGTAAGGATGGAGGGGTACGTGATGCACCCTGCGGCGCTGGAGCTGATTGCGAGCCACTCGGAGCGCTGGAGGACGGCGAAGATACAGTGTCGGCCGGGGGATTTGCGGTTTCTGGCCAACGCGAAGGGCAGGTTGCCGTTATTGAAGACGCTTGAGCTCGACACGCGCGGCGTGCAGGCGGAGGAGGTCGATTTTCTGGAGGTCGTGCCCAGCCTGAGGGATTTGATTGTGTATGGGTCTATGGAGTTCTGCGCGGCCAAGCTGCCGTTAGAGGGCCTCGTCACCTTTGAATGCGTGGATTTGAAGCCGGCGGCAGTCGCTTGGGCCGTGTTTTCCTTGTCGCGCCTCTCGCCCGCGTGCTCCGTCCGCCTAGAGGTGTTTCTGGACGATGCGAAGCAGAGTCTGCAAGTCCCGGCGACGTCGTCGGACATCAGCAGCCTTGTACTGGACACCAAATTCCTCGTCGGTACCGAGGACTGCTCTCCGCGCTTCGGCGAGATATTCGCAGCCCTTACCCTGCCCTCCCTCCGCGACCTCTCCTTCACCTCGTCCAACTCGAACCTCATCCTGCCCTGGCCGCACCTCCAATTCCTCGCCCTCTCCATGCGCTCTTCGTTCAGCGCCAACTTGCAGTCCCTGCAGCTCTCCCGCGTCTGCATCACAGAGCCGGAGCTCCTTGAGTGTCTAGCTGGCCTGCCCTTGCTGCAGCGCCTTGCGATGTGGGACCGCTTCACCGACCCGCTCCTAACCGACGTCGTCCTCGCGGCACTTACCCGCACACCGACGAACACGCTGTGTCTCGTGCCGGACCTGCGCGTCCTTGAGTGCAGCTCGTTCCTCAAGTTCGACGACGAGGTGCTACTCGCGTTCCTTGCGTCGCGCTGTGACGAGTCAGCAAACGAACTCCCGTTCGTGGCCCGGGTGCGCGCGCTGGCAGATCGCCGCCTCGCGGTCGGGGTCGCTGAGCGGATAGAAGAGATGCGTGCGCGGGGCGTGCTTGAGTTTGAGCTGACGCATCATGTCATCAAGTTTGAGCTGGTGTTCTGAGTTGGGTGGTGCGGAATAAAGGGTTTTCTCCACACAGACTGGCTGTCTACCTAAATTCTCGGATATTCAACTCTCAAGTCAAGCCAAGTCCGATTTCTACCAAGAGCCCGGGGTCGGCGCCTATCCACCCCGCAGTGCTGTGTGTCCCAATCCTCATCCTAACTCGGCTTGCTATGTACTCGGTCGACCCCGCGGTGCTGTGCATCCGCAATCTAATCTCGACGAGCAGCAGTTACTTGACTGTCGCTCTATGTACGGCCCGCAAAGCACGCCACAGGGACGCCGCCGATGATCTGAGCAAGGATCTGAGTTCGCGGCCAAAATCCTCGTTCACCCAAGGGCCAAAGGCCAACCGGGCGCTGCCGGGTCGCCTACCTCATCCTACCTATCCAGAGGCAGTCTGGATCGCGAGGCTCGCATCCGTCCATAAGCACCGTGTCATAACTCGTTTTCTTTCTTCTGTGGCTGTATGGTCTCAGCCTGTCTGCGACCAGTGGAGTACTGTCTGTTACCGAGGATCGACTCCACCCATCCCGCCCGACTTGGGATCGTCGCCAGCCTTTCGGCAGTCTTTCGGGAAGATTGTGAATCAATCAATGATCGGCGCGGGCGAACCTGTGGCGTCGAATGCCATCCCGATTCTCGACCGATTCGCGTTGCGCGATCGTTGATTCAGCGATGGACGTCCTAGATCGGCAGATTAGGAGAAGAGCGAGGCGGGAGACCAGCGGAAGCGGCCAGCGCGTAGTTTCAAGGCAAGTATTGAATTATGCCTGGAGTTTGGGTTGGGCTCGGAATTTGTTCATTTCAAGAGCTCTTGGTAACTTGGGACTGCTCGAGCAGGGCAGAGGGTTCACACTCGGGGCAGCAGCGTCCGGATCAGTATGATCTGGTATGATCGCCACGAGCAGGCGGGATCTTCTGCTCGGGAATCGGACCTGAACTAATGGGCCAGTGGTGACGAAACAGCGAAACACCATGCTAGCATGACGGAACTCGAAGTGGAGAGGAGAAGGTGGAAAGCAGAATATTAATTCGAGTCGCGATTTGTGCCGGAGGCTACTTGTACAGGTGAAACAATTTCATGGCGTGTTCATGCCCATGTGAATCCCGTCAACCCTAAACCGTTAATCGACTCCGCCGTGGCAAGCACATCGGAGAAGGTATGTAGGTGAAAAAGAAGGATGTTACTCACATCAAGACGCACATGAGTTGTGGGCGTCGGACAGCGTCGGCCGTACTTAAAGAAGCTCGATCCCTGCAGTCGTTTCGAGAATCGACTGCTTCGACCGCCGGTGGACTTCCGCGGAAAACTTCTTCTTTCTCACCAAGCGTCTGCGTGCGCCGTGCGGTGACCCTGAACAAAATAAAATGTTGTTGAACTGCCCTCGTCTGATAGTCGCTGTTGAGCAGATGAGTCTCCCTCCAAATCCACTTTCAATTCCGCAACACGGCGCGGATTCGTTGCCGCATGCGCTCATACAGTCAGAAACGTTCCTCCTCCGAACACTCCCGGAACGCGTCACAACAGATGTTGGCACTTCTACACATGGACGAGCTAAGTAAGGAGTGGATGAGCCTTGCTGGACCCCACCAAGCGTATTGGCGCAGACTGAACGAAAGAAACAAAAATTCAAACCCCTCGCGGTCGACCGTCGTCGCATAGTTCCACATTAGGCTGCAGATGTCGGAAGCCCTGAACTCCCGTCGGTGGAGCTTGAAGGTAGGAAAGATCTGGTTTCAGGATTAGGGGGTTTCAAAGTTAAAATTCGGGGCCCAACTTGAGCTCCAACTTGAGCTCCAACTTGCGTTCCAACTTGCGAAGTTGGAGGTCAAGTTGGAACCCAAAAATCCAAGTTGGAGGTCAAGTCGAGCACAAGAGCTCGACTTGACGTCCAACTTGACGTTCAACTTGATGGCCAACTTCGTCTCCAACTTCGGCTAATTCGGATCTCCCGCCTGCATCACCTCGGTTATGGTACGCGATGCCTGTTGTGCGTGCACACGTCTGCTTAGGTGTTTCACAGACAAAAGCCCAACTTGGGCTCCCGACTCCGTAAGTTGGAGGTCAAGTTGAAGGTCAAGTTGGGCCTCAAGTTGGGCGCCGCGTTTTAACTTTGAAACCCCCTATTGATTCAGAAGTTGGAAGCTACTTGCTCGAAGTTGGGCAGGTGTCCGGACCCTGCAAGTTGGCAACTTCAAACCGGAGGGTTGAAATGGAGCTACGCATCAAAGTTGAACAGATGCGCAATCAGATGGCGGGGCCATTGATTGGTGATGAGTGATCCCGCCTCGTTTTGTATTGAACCTCTCGTTTGCGTTTGAATAGAGAAATGGTATAATTAAGGGCATTACACAAATCCACGCCACAAATGGTTGAAGAATTAATTCAATTTTGTGTACGTATTTCAGCATCGTTTCAACATCACGCCACGCTTGACGTGTGTCGTGTCTTGTGCATGTTTTTTCAGCAGCGAAGATCATGAAGCACTCCGAAATGGATGTAATTTAGCAGTCGTTAGGATCCGAAGGTCTGGATATCCCCAGTAAATTAAATTCGAACACTGTCCGCTCAAACCTCAGATGTCCTAGTCTCTAGTAGACAGACACTCCATCTTAGCTCGTACCTCGATACAGATGTTCAGCACACACAGCCGATTGAACTGAATCCTGACAGTCGCGGAGATTCGCATTCAACATTATATCTGCAGCGAAACCGGTAGGTACAATAGATTCAACCGAGATTGTTATCCACTGGAGTTCGAAAGATATTCTCGCTCAACTGGCTTGAACAACGTTCAAGTGGAGCCAGCTGACCTTGCAGCTGACGTTGAATGTTAAGGGGTGAAAGTGATGATAGCCATCGGCGCCACTGATATTTGGACTCTGTCAGTGGTTTTGTCACTCCAAATTAGCTGCCGATACCAGGAGCATGGCACGCGAGCTCACCTAAGTTCGTTGCGGCGTGGATTATGTTCTGTGTTAGACGTTTGACAGATGAGACAGGCAGGAGAATAACACGAGATCGCCCAAGCTGAAGAAGAGTAGATGCTTCTCGGCCACATGTTGTTTGTCGGGTCAGACAAGTCGCAACGCAGGAGAAGGGCTTCGGAGGATCGGCGTTGGTCTTCTCGTCGATACATGTAGATTTTACCAAGATTGGCCACCTTTCACAGCGGGAGTTTCTTCGTTGAAAATGGAAGGGTTCATTCCCGTTTCAGCGGCGAAGACGCGATACTCGTAGGGCAAGTCGCACACTGGAAAGCTCGGGACGGCGATATGCACCGCGGTAGATAAAACATGTTAAGCCCCTTTGTCTGGTCTCTGCCATGCAGACAGCAGTTGCTCGACTTGACAGAGTTCCGGATGGGATGGAATGGCGGCGAAGACAGGAAGAGTGAGCTGCCATACCTTTCCTTTGGGGCGCAGAACGCGGAATGCCAAGGGGGTGTCCGGAATATAAGTTCGAATGAATAGTCCAGTTGCAAACATGGGGCCAATGTCCGAGAAGTTGAACAGAAGAGTTGGACAAGCCGATCTTCACCCAAGATTCGATCAGGTTGCCGAACTAGTTCACGTCTGCAGCGTCCAGATTTTCAAACGCAAATTTCACGGCATGGTATCGGTAGTGTCTTGTAGGTTCCGATTGTAAGAGTCCCGAAAAGATTAGAAATAATTCAGCTCTTTCAACGTACACATTTCCCGTTCTCCGCAATATTATTTACTTTACAACTCGAGCACGACCCTACCGGCAATTTTCTCGGCAGCCATGTCGGCAAAGACACTGCAGTTGGTCAATGGTTTGCATAACAGGTGTTACTGTTAACTCACGAGTTGATCTCGCTGAAAGGTTTAACCTCGTAACGGCAGGCGACCTTACCGCTTGCGGCGATTGCAAGAGCCTCCGACACATCTTGGCGATTACTACAAATACTTGGTCAATTCAGGTCGTAAAGATTGGTAAAAAATACGAACCCGACGGCAGAACCGACGATAGTGAGGCACTATAAGTCGGAGGTTAATACTACCATTTCGTCAGAACAGTAGACTTACTTTTGAGACAATGAGTGCAATCGGAACCTTGAGCATTGCGAGGCCAGACGGGAGGCCCACTGCAACCAGAGTCCCTTTGGGGCGTAGATACATGACGGCTTGGTCGAGTGGCCCGGGCTAAGAGAAGTCAGAACACACACAAAAAAGCCAAGGAATAGCGATGCATACGCTGGATGAAACCACAACAGCAGCGTGCGGCCCTATACCATCCGCCGCATCTTTGACGTCCTGGATGACATCCTTGCTTATCTTGAAATCGACCCATTTCTCAGCGCCGAGTTTCAAACACAAGTCTCGCTTGGCATCGCCGGTATCTAGAGAATCGAACCTTTAGTAAGAATCAAGACACCGAGAGACATACGGACCAATCGCAATAACACGCATGCCCATTGCAACAGCGTACTGAATGCCTGTTCAACCACAGATTAGCATGTTTGGTAGTCTGGTGTCTGAGGACGTACCTAAATGGCCAAGACCTCCGCCTGCCCCAGGAATCGCGATCCATTGACCTAGCTTAGGTTTTGCCTCCTTGAGGGCCTTATAAATTGTTACGCCCTGCCGAAGTATTAGAGTCGTGGTGGTCAATTGAAAATAACTCACAGCGCAGAGAAGTGGGGTTGCAGCCGCGCTGTCAAGGCCTTCCGGAATCGGTGTAACATAGTCAACATAAGACAGCTGAATCGAACATCATTTGGAACTGCTGAAGGACAAAAAGGGTTGGAACGCACTGCATAGTCCGCGAACGATCCGTCCACTTTGAATCCGTGTGAGGTGTGCGTGGCGCAGCCTGAAAAACTGGCGTCAGTTTTATGATCAAGGTTTCCAAATAAGACTTACAGGCTTCATTGCCCGTCCGACACATCTCACAACTGAAAAGAAACTATCAGGGAGCCACTCGTCACAATGTAAGGACCGAATACTTTAGACAGGCTTTAGCAATCCACTTGATCCCAACCCTATCGCCGATTTTGACAGGACTGTTCGCAGTGTGCTCCCCGATTGCGACGATATGTCCAATGCCTTCATGCCCACCGACGAGTGGAAACTTTACGGGGCCCCATCCTCCTTCCTTGATGTGAAGGTCCGAATGGCAAACACCTAATCACCAAAGTTAAGAATAGGAATAGCGTTCTCTATGACAAGTCGTGCGCACCGGCATAGTCAATTTTGACCAGACACTCTCCCGGAGCGAGCCCAGATGGTTGTAGAACGGGCTGGTCGTCTTTCAGCACTAGACCCTCCGTGAATGATGCGATGACCGCAGCCCGAGCTTTGAGAGGAATAGAGGGAGTCATGGGCGAGTGGAGGTCTTGGGGGATTGGACCTTTCCCTTGCTACCTAAGCTTTAAGTACTGATCACAGCGGCTGAGCATTTAGCCCGGAAGCAAGGAAGGCGGTGGCCGGAAGTCAGCTGAGAAGGGAAGATAGATCGTGCGAGAAATTTCAAATTGGGCGGGATATTCAATCGCTGACGTGAAAGCCTGATCGTCACGGAATTGATCGCTCCGTCAAACAGAAATGAATTAGAAATGCTTGACCGGCAAAAGCCAAGCATAAAAAGATCTCTGTTCAAAAGGATCCGGTCCATCCTAAATATGCAACACCAGCTACTCCGACACCCAATAATACAGCACCCGGGAGCCTACGATAAATCGAACGCTTGGGTTTCCATTCCCCGACCGCAAGGACCTTGTAATGAGTCCAGTTTGGCTTGCGCAACCACCACCAAAACAGCGACATGGGACCGGGGAAAAGGCCATGAATTTTGCCGGTGTTTCCAGTCCGGTACCAGGAGAAGCACTTGGACCATATAAATCCCGATAAACGCCTCTGAATATCGCGATTATACGTGTCCGTTGCCTCAGCTGTGACTTCCATCGATAAAATATCGCCTGCGAGAACCGGCTTAATCATTTGAAGGATATATTGAATCTATGCGTATTCCGATTCTCAAAATTAAAACACATAATCGCGGGGATGACTGACTTGAACTTCGTGAGCAAACAGCAAAGAGGTGTGTCCGGTTGCAGTATTGGCGCCTAGCCCTTCCGTCAGATGAAAGCTTCCGGACAGAATAAGAGAGATCCGCACCACTGATTGTGAAGAAGTTAGGGAAACCTGGGAGTGTCGTCCCGACGTATGCCGTAGGACCACCATGAGCTCGGTAGTATTCAGCAACTGTTTGGTCGATGCCTTTCACATGGACGGGATAATCATCCTAAGATAAGTACGTTCAAGGTCATTTCAAGTGAGTTGTTGAGCGGCTTACAGTTATATATCCGGTACTATAGATGATAACGTCGAAGGCGGTCGAGCCTGTATACGAGTATCAGTATTCATCTGAGACTGCATTGGAACGTATGACTACCAACCCTCTTTCGCAAGGATTCCATCTTCAACAATGGATTCGATTGGATCCCATACGAGCGACATGTTTGGCCGTGACAGCGACCCCAGATAGTTGGTGTCGAAAATAACCCGTTTGCAGCCGACCTCTATATGATAGGTTGCGCTGTTAATGCCGTTACGGAAAATGGTATCGAATACGCACTGTGGCTCGAGTCAGATGGAATCAGCCGATCGCGGTACTCAGCCGGAGTGACTTCTGTCATGTACGCCTTGACCTGCTATGGGGTTTCCTCAGAACTATTGTTTGTGGATTAAAATTCAGTGGAAGATACCCGCTCAACGAGTTGATTCATGGTGTGAGTGCCGAAGAGCGTCAAGTACAAGTACTCGCTCTGCGAACACCTGAGTATGTATGCCAGTAACCGAGTGCAAACTTACCCAAAGGAAATGATAGCAACGGAAAGCTCTGAGGCAGAAGGGCACATTTCGAAGGAGCCACTTTTGTACGGTTGAATACTCTCTGCGAACCTAAAGCCGATTAATAGGGGAAAAAATCGACGAGCAGGATGATTTACTGGAGGAAGGATCCAACTTGGAGACCGGTGGAACTGTGTTACAATAACGCTGGGATCTTCGGAAATGATGGGAACCAGTTGGGTTCTAAGCCGAAGGGTCAACATTAGGACGTACAGCAAGGAGATTCTTACGCGGATGGACCACTCCCGATAACTGCAACACGTTTCCCGGATAGTGTAACGGAGGTGTCCCAACGGGCGGAATGAAAACTTTCCCCTCGAAAGTGCGACATTCCCGGTATGTCAGGGAATTTCGGTATCTGCAGAAGCCCCGTAGCCGACACCAGAATTGCAGCAGACAGGGGAATGGTAGTTCCATCACGCTCCTCCGTGAGAATATCGTATTTCTGTGTCCGCGTGTTCCACTCGGCCGACAGAACCTTTCGGTTGAAGACGATATTGGAATAGAGATCATATTTGTGCGCGAGCCGGAGCCAATATTCCTGAATGGCGGGCTGAAGAGCAATCGAATGTGACCAGCCGGGATTCAAGTCGGTGGACAGGGAATAGAGGTGGATGTAAGTATCGGAAGCAGATCCCTTCACAGAACGTCAGTGGAGACCGTCGAAGAGCGGCAACCAAGTTACTGGGTATATAGTGTCCTGGAACGGTTAGCGTAATTGTTTTGGGGCACTCGGCAATGACTTACTCGCCAAGTACCTCCGACTTCGGAGGCCTGCTCGAGGACCTGAGCGATTTTAGGAATATGGACTTAGGCTCTGAAGAAGAGAACTCAAACCGTGAAATTGCAGAATCCCATTCGCTTAAGCTCGATGGCCATAGCCATTCCTCCGATTCTATAGGCGTGTCAGATTGCCACAATCTGTGCGATTAGAAACATACCCTGCACCAATGATAACGACGTGAGGTTGCTCTGAACTGTGCGACATGGCTGTATGGAAGAGAGCGACGAGGTGGGCTGGGGAGACGTGGCATATTGCACGTTCCCAAAAGTAATTACGCTTTAGAATTCGCTTCTCCAAGCCTGCCATCATTAGGGCTCCGATCCGTCCGTTTACGGAGGCGGCCGTCGAGGAAACGGCCGTTTTCTGGCAACGAACGAGCCTACCCGTCCGTATACGGTATCGTCAGCGGCACCCTACGGACGGATCCCGTTTACGGACGGGGATACTGCCGTTTCGACGGGTAGGGGATGACCATTATCGTAGTTGTTCATCCAGTCGCCAGATTGGAGTACGGATAGAGTGCTGGAAGGTTATGTTAGATCATAAGGGCAACGGATCGTTGGAAATCTAGAAGGACGAGAAGAAGTAAACGTTCGCAAGAGATAGTGATTGGTGCATTTGTGGTTCAACAACAATCCGTCATTGACCGTAAGAGTTTTAAGACAAAGTACAACATTATCGACCTCAAAGAAATGGAGCTCAATCTGCGGCATTTGTTGAGTAAAGTCATCCATTGTTCGGAGATGAACCTACCCCTGGGTATAATTGTATCCTAGCGGAGTTTATGCGCCGATGCACGAGATGAAACAACCTAGCACGAAGCTGAGATAGTGCATCGGGCTGAGGTAAGCCATCCATTTCTCGCGTCGCATTTTTTGCTCCCACTGGGCCGTCTTCGCTTTCACAATATAATCAGACCATCTCGGTCGGCGAACCCACCAGCCGTAGAGCAGCATCGGCCCAGGGAAGATGCTCGAGACTTTACCTTCGCCGTCGGTGCGGTACCACGATAAGCACTCAACGAACACAGAGCGTTCGAGCCTCCGTTGGATGAGGTCATTGTAGGCATCTGTTGCCTCAGTAGTCACTTCGAACGATGACACCAAGCCGTCGACAATGGGCTTCACGAACTTGAGAATGTACCCCATCTGGCGTCGACAGTCAGCGGTGCTTATGGAAACAAAGGTACCCCGGAATTACTTGCAGTTCTCCGGTGAGAATTGCGGAGGTGTGTCCGGTGCCAAGATTTGGTCCTATAAATGTTCCGGTTAGGCGGATTCCGAGGGCAGCCGATCTTCGCACCTCCTAGAAGGAACAAATTCGGAAAACCAGGAACTGTCGCGCCCAAATATGCTTTGGGCCCGCCTTGAGAATCATAGTACTCTTGAACGGTCTTTCCGGCGCCGCCGACCACGGTGAGCGGGTAACGATCCTGTTGCAGGCAAATCGTTGATGGGTACTATTATCGTGGTATTTGCACTTACTGCAGCGAAGCCGGTGGCGAAAATCATAACATCGAATGATATTTTGTCTCCTGCAATTACGTCAGATGAGGAGGTATGCAACGGTGCTAGGTTTATGTACCTGTCTTAGTGACGATACCGTCTTCGTAGATCGACTGGATGCCGTCCCAGTTCAGCGCCAGATTTGGCCGGTGAAGTGACTCGAGATAATTCTGGTTGATTATTATCCGTTTACACCCAAGAGCTACATATCACTGTGTCAACGGCAGATTAAAGATGGTAGAGCCGTTCATACCGTAGTCCGGAAGAAGGTTTCCGTGAGTCTCTTTCGGCGCCGTGGCCATAATATATCGTTTGAGTAACTTTAGACGTCAGGCGGGAATGAACATCAGTCGAACCGTTGGGAATAATGAACGCACGGCACTGGATCTGGAACGAATACGTGGGCTTGAGAAAATGGTGAGGTAGATCATCTCGCTCTGAAAACAGAGGTGTTAATATAATCTCCGCAATGAAGTGTATAGCACTTGCTCGGAGGTATAGCAGAAGCCTGTAAGTCCTCATTGCCAGCGGTATGTGTTGGAAGGCCCACTTCCACAGTGGACTGAAATCGGCACGAATCGGCGGAACAATCCAGTTTGGCGTTCTGCAAAATTCAGTAATATGCACGGTGGCGTCCTCGGAAATCAGCGGAATGAATTGGACCCTATAATCACAGGGTTTGCGATGAAGAGAACATTTGTTCGAGTGCACGTACGCAGAAGTACCATTCCCAATTACCGCGACTCGCTTTCCTGCTAGATCCACACCAGTATCCCACCGCGCAGAGTGGAACAGGTTACCCCGGAAAGAGAAGATTCCTGGGATACTTGGAAGCCGTGGAACATGAAGCAGCCCCACCGCAGAAATGAGGATTTTTGCGGTCGTGGAGAACCTTGCACCTGATTCTACGTCTTCGGTGACAACGTGGTACAGTTCCTCCGTGGTACTCCATTCCGCGGAAACCACCAGACGGTTGAGGACAGCGCGAGAATATATGTTGTATTTCGTCGCCAACTTGCGCCAGTAATCGTAAATTTGTTCTTGAGATCCATGGGTGGATGGCCAGTCAGGTTTTAGATCCGTCGAGAGTGAATAGAAATGAATGCCGACGTCCGATGAAGCGCCCTATCAGTATTTTAGCAAGTTGAATGCTAAGCGAGACGGTCAATCGAACTGGGTATATATTGTCCTATTTGATGAACATAAGAGGAGTAAAACAAGAGAAGATGAAATTTTACCCTCCATGTGCCGCCGATGTCCTGGCCTTTTTCATAGATCTATAAACGAAGATAAAGGCGGTATCAAGCACGGCGGCGTAGAGTAGTACCACGAAATCTTCAAATCCCAACTGGCGTTTCAACGCAATGGCGACGCCCACTCCTCCGATCCTGATCTCAAGATATCAGTGAGTTGAAAGCCAGGAACAGCAAATGTACCCGGCGCCGACAATAACAATTTGGGGCATGACGTGGGAGCTAGGTCGAAGGATGTCGAACTATTTAAACGGTCGGTTGTTATTGCGGGGAGTTCCGGAAGATGGACACGGGTGCAAAGGGTGCACGTGGTTGGCCCGTATTCTGCAGCAGACGTTTCCCAGTGGAAGAAGAGGGTAAAAAGAAATGTGGGAACTCACTATAGTAGCTTCTTTTTAAGTGTCGGCTGCAGATGCGAAGCGGAATTTATACGTCCGACGGATGGATTCTTGGTACGTGGTGCAAGACGTGGTGTCCCGACGGAGCACTGTCACCGCCGGCGAAGCTGGAGAGGTAGAGGTAGAGGACAAGACATGGTGGGTGGCAATCAACCAGCAATCCAAGCCAGGCCGGCGACCGCATATATACGGATACTTACTTGTTCGTCATCCGTTTCTGGTCTGTAACAGATCTGTTTCTCTATAGAGACTAGCGGTCTAACCAAACAATTGAGAACTTGAAGCATTGTGGCAATCATGATCCATATGGCTACAAACCTGAGCGAGCGGGACTTATTTTCTTCCAAGTTCTTGCTTCAATGCTTGGCTCATGCCCCACTGTCGTCTTGCCATCTTACACGCACTGGCAGTTGCTCAAGCTGGTAGTAACGCCTACAGCGCCATGACCACTGGAGTAATTCACACGGCACAGTTGCGGCACAGCTTTTGGTATATACTAGTACATCTTGATCGTCACTAGGATATCGGTTCTGTTACAGAGACTGAGCTTTTGGTATATATATGGACTCAAAGGCTGTGGGCTATGTGATTTCTCCCTCCTTTACTCTGGTCAGAAAGCGATGGAGTCGCCGGTGAATACGATGCCACCAAGTAATACCACGGCAGTCGCAACCCAAAAGTATGTCAAGAATAAGAGTTGTACGGTGTCTTTCTGAATGCGAGTTGACAGCAGCTCGCATCTCTTTCAGAACGCCGCTGGATTCGAAATCATCGGCGGCCAATTCGTTCTTGGAGATGTACACAACCGTGTATACGTAGGGAGTACGGCTGTATATGCTTTCGTTTCTTGTTCTTCTTAAGTACTAATTTGCGAATTCCAGCTGGCAGGTGCACGGTCTGGCGGTTCCCTCCCTGATAACACTCTTGATGAAGCCTTTTCGGAAAGCGAAATCTACTGCAGCCAACTCCTCCGTCAAAAACGCGGATTCCCTCTTTACGAACCAGCACCACAAATAAATCTCCCCTTAGCGTACCAAAGGCACGGGGTCGCGATTGGTGATGTAGGCAGCGTCACGCCAGAAGGGATATTCGATTTTTTCTTCAACATCTTCCTTGCTCGCGAACATCCCATCAATGCAGATGACACTCCGGAGGACTTCTGTCCAATGCCGCCATATAACGCGAGGGACGTCGTCCACCTCACCTACAGCCCCGGGAACTACGTGTCGAGCCCTGCTGTTCGGAAACTAGATTTTGATGGTCCTTCGGAGTTTCCGGGAGCCGAATATGCTTTTCGCTGCGATGCTCCGCGAGGCGCCATTCTCGCGCTTCCGAATGGGGCCCACTTGTCAAAGCTCCGAAACGTGGAGAACATGCGGGCATATGCAGCAAAACATGCCCATAGCTGGTATAGATACATTAACGGGGCAAGAGGCCGTGGACTAGCGAACGGGGATCTTTTCCTCGTCACCGGCTGTGAAAAGGCGCGTGCGTGGGGAATGGCATCATACCATTCTTGCCGCGAAGAGTTTGAGCTTGTCTTCAAACCGCCCAGGAGGTCTGATGCTACGTCTCGCCCCTACCACTGGAACGGCACGCATGGTCGTGAAAATCCGGCAAAAGGAAAAAGCTATGATCATCCATTGACAGGCGGACCTGTGAATCAAACCACGTTCATACACGGATGGTCTATTTCCTTGCCGACAGGACTTTGGGGCAAGCTCTTCGGAACCGTGGAAACCTCCTCCATCGTGGATTTTCAATCGCGATTGAATTTGAATTCGAATGCAACGGGCAGCTCCTACAAGGGCGGTTCACAGGGGTCGTTGTTCTCATTGTCTTGGTTTTGGGCCGGTGGCTCAACCGGAGGGAGAAGTCACGCAGGAGAGCATGAGGCTGTCGTTTTATCGGATATCTCTCCCACGGCCATGGTGCTACAATTTTAGACAAGTAAAAATTGTCGACTAACCCCTTCTAGGTTTTCAATCCTGGAAAGCTTGTCAATGAATACATCCTTCATAAGGTATGCTTCAAACAACTTCACTGCATAAGATCGCTTACATATAGGGCAGGCCTCAAATGCTACCGTTGTTATGACCCATGACGACGAGTGGTGTGATATCTTAGCAGATGTGTGTGTTCCGCAAGACTTATTTTTTATACTAATACGGCGGACGATGAAAGGAATCCGAGATTGCAGGCCCTGCAGATCTCCTCCAACGCATTGATGACCAGTTTACGATCACAGAAGAAGATGGCGAGTGTTTAATTTAATTTAATTTTTCCCTCGGTCCTCTCAATCGCACTCTCAGGCGCTACTTTTCTTGTATCGAAATTATCGGATTCGAGAAATTCCGAGTCAGCCACCCTGGTCACCCCCGATACTCTAGGGGCAGGTGGGCCAACAGAGCCTCATTTCCATGATGGCTTTCACAAGACATATAGACGTCTCGATGTTCACGATTGGACGACCACGAGCTCTGCTACGCAAGCGTCTACGTCATATGAAGGCACGGGGCACCCTGAGGACATGGTCACCTACTTTCCCCATGGGCCCATATCTAACAACACTCTCCCTTCAAACGCTGGGTCTAGTACCTTGCACAGCGAACCTAACAACATCGCAGACTTCGCCGACCCTCAGGTCAAGGTCGGGGTCCAAAATTACCTTGAACCCACCCACATTCATGGCCACCCTGCCAACATGCGTTACCCCAGTGACGATGTCGTGCCGCACATCATCCAGGATAGAGATGATGCCGCCACCACGTTGACACAATACTTGCGGCACCGATGCTTCGTCTGCCACACAACCGAGGCGTCGGCCTGGCGCCGCAGCACCCTGAGCCTGGGAAAGGTGGTCTGCAACAAGTGTGGGCTGTACGAGCGCACACACTTGCGTGTCCGCCCTCTGCAATTCGACGAGTTGCGTGGGACGAACAGAAACCTCGAGACAGCCTCGTCACCGCCGTCTTCTGCGGCATCCTCTTCTGCAGCCTCCTCTTACTCTAAACATTCAGATTTCCTGCTTTCTCAAGGCTCTCCTCCGAAGACCTCTTCTTCGAAAGTCCCACACCGACTCCTGACAGTGACCACGACATTACCACCGGTGCCGGGCATGTCGAGGGGCAGCCCGAACAAACTCGATGCCATCCGGTCTTCCTTGGAAGCGAAGTTACCCACCTCGCTGCAATCCAACAAGGAGCTCGAGTTGGAGCAAGGGCTGGCACAGAGCGGGGCAGCGCGGCGGAAGGACCAGTCATCATCTTTGGAACCCTCGCTGCAGTCTAAGAAGAAGAGCGAAAAGCATAATGACTCCGCTAACGACGTCGACATTCCAGAGGCGGAACGCCGCCGGCTAGACGAGCGGGCAGGCGTTGTGCCCTGGGCAGCAGTGGCCAACCAGCACAACGTCGTCCCAGACTATGTTGCGGAACCGCCGTCGAACCGATCGATGTCGACCGCGCCGGTGGTATTCCCGTACAACCTCCCCGCGCCTGCGCCGTCTTCGACGCCGCGCACGACACGCCAGCAGATGCTCCACAACGAGATGAGCGAGAGCTTGCGGCATAATTTGCTGTGGCAGCGCAAGCTGAGCCGGACGGATACGATTGGGCCGCAGTCGCGCAGGACGAAGAGCACGGTGAATGTCCCCAGCGAAGCAACGTCTGAGGCAGACCCAGGTGGAAAACATGAGACGTTTATTTAATTGGTAGAATATGCCTATTTTCCCGGTTGTAATGAACCAACCATTTGCGTAACCGTTGAATGAAAAATGCAACACCCTGGAAGAAGCCGAAACAACTCAGCAGTCGGTCTTCCGACTAACGCACTGTGTTTCCTACGGTTGACAATCGGTTCGAATTACCCCTCCTCTCGCTCCAAAAATTTTCTGTCAATTCTCTGGGAGGGGATATGAATTTCTCGGGTGGCGAATACATACGGATGTGCCTTGCCCTGGACAATATCTGCAATCCTCGTCTCTTCCGAGAAAGAGGCTACAGTGTTTCTTGGTGCCCAGCATTTGTTGTTGATTTCTGTAAGCTGTTGATATTGCTTCATAAGGTGAAGCTGCACTAGTCAATTCAGGGTTGCGACATAGTAGTGTCCACTCGAGTTTCCATGTGGAGTTTCCTTCATTCAACAGCAATTTCAACGTTCGTTGATTTTTTATTGTGTAACGAGACGATAAGCGTTAAATGTCTGTTCCACTCAGTGCCCTTAGTTACTGGCCTCAGGTGCAACATTTCTCGTATCAA
Organism: Mycena albidolilacea; assembly: GCA_029282495.1. NCBI lineage: Eukaryota > Fungi > Basidiomycota > Agaricomycetes > Agaricales > Mycenaceae > Mycena > Mycena albidolilacea. The sequence continues at coordinate 1,027,135 of JARIHO010000032.1, read as the reverse complement.
GGTCCCCATCTACAGGAAGTCCTTATGGATAATGTTGTGACCATTTCCGCTTGGGATAATATTCCCGACCCATCTTCCTTCTCCGGCTCTAGCACGCACATGATGGCCCTTATGACCACGAGCAGTCAAGACTCACGCCCTGAGTCCCCTGACATTCTTCTCTCCTGCTCCTCAGCAGCATCAGGAAAATCCAAAGTTGCCCCATAGACGAAAGGGCAGCTATGGGGGCCTATGGGGTGCTATGAGTGTCTATGAGATACCCCGAGCACTATAGTGGGCTATGGTGAGCTATGATGAGCTATAATGAGCTATGAACATCAGAGGGATCTATGGGAGTTTATGAAAGTGTCTTGGGTTGCTATATTGATCTATGGTGAACTATGTCAGTCCATCAATTTTTATTACCTACTATTATGGTCTATGAGTAGCTGTAGCTTTTAATGTAGTTAATCTTATCATCACTTACTATTTGTGACTGCCATCCTGGCCGGACTAGGAACCTGGCCACTTACCAATTATAAGGTTAAATACTTAGCTATATGGCCCTTTTGTGCTCGGGGGGGGGAATACAACCTATGCCGCCCGTCCTTGTCAATTTTCAGCCAACATTGATGAGTTGATGTTAAGCGGTGCCACGGATGATGTCGGGCCGCAGGGTGAGAACATCAACTTCTTATCCCCGAACCAACGCTTCACTCGTTGCTCCACCAATTCTTTATCAATTCGTGACTTCGGGGGCTCGTTCTTCTTCCCTGACTGCTGGCTTCCATCAGAGCCTACAAATAGCTCTATATCTCCCCTCCTTCATCAATAAACTCACGAAAATGATTGACATTCAAATATGACAACCGCAACTGGATGACCTCCATATCAAATGACCTTTTCGCCGTCCGAGTTCAGCAAGTGTCAAGGTCCATCTTCACATATAAGCCTTCGATTTCAAACATATCCCACAATTTTACCTGCCTGGTACCTCCCCCAGGCCGTGCCGGACACCATTTCAGCCTAATATTCGTCATCTCAAAGTCCAAACGTCGGGTTCTCAGGAGAACGACAGAGGTGTGGATTTTGAGGTTCAGGTGTGTTCATTCACTTCTTATGAGCATGCCTGAAACTTATTTCGGCTAACCAAGTCCTCTGACTGGTACACTAGCTTTATTTCTCTGAGAAGGCTGTTCTCTGTGCATATACCCCACATTAGAAGCACTTTGTCCCACTGTTTTTATCGGTCATTTCTATAGTTGTTATGTATGAAAAGGATGATGAATGGCCCTTTAACCTAATTATACACCGCAAGACCACTGCCACAGTCAGAAACTCCAGTTTGCACGGGTGGCCAGGTAGCCAGTCAATTCCCCTTTTGGGAAGTCCGCCAGAAATAAATTCACTGAGCGATGAATATATGTCCAAAATAGCGCCAACTAGGCTCAAACTGTTCCAAGGATGCACGCCTACACCATGAGCCCCATAAACCTTGATTGAGGTGCTTGTGACGGCCACCAACAGGCCAAACGTCTAAGGTGGCCAGGATCCCCCTCCCAGATAGTATGGGATAACTCAACTCAACTGGGTTGAACATAATTTGCCAACCTTGCATATTCAGATCTGATTAGGAGGATCCAATTCCTGAGAAGGCACTGCTTCCAGGAAAGTATCTCCCAATTCATGGTTGAACAAAGCCAGTTCTTGAAAAATAATATTAATGAGTCTTGTAGCTCTCATTCGGCTCTACAAGTTTCATTTTTGGGTCTATTTTTAGATTAGTGACCTGCAAGGATGGGGTTTGGTTACATCAACCACAATCATGGTTTATGGTTTATGATGCCTACCACTACTTTAAACATAACACACCAAAATAATAGTTGAGATGAGTGAGGACCTCAATGGTGCTGGGAGGCAGAACAACTGTAGTATCACATAAAGCACCACAGCTTTCCATGGTTACTTTAGTGTAGAGGTTATTTTGTCGCTTTAAGATTTTCTTAGTTCGCGCGAAGGTCCAGAGTTCAATTCCCCGTACTAGCATTTATTTACAATACTCAAGTTGCATTTAGTACATAAGATGAATCAGATTTCCGTTAATTAGATCTAATATCGTTAGAAACAATAGGTCGAAAGGGTAGTAGGGTGAACAAAAAACTTTTGCTTTTTGGCTGAAATATAGGTGCTGTGAGCCCTATGACTATGGCTACTATGGCTACTATGATAGACAACATGTGAGCTATGGGGGTCTATGGGTGTCTATAGATTTGACCCCCCCCCCTCCCACCTTTCTATAATGTTGGCCCATCTGCTATGGCCACTATGGCTTCTATGTGGTGCTATCTGGAGCTATGCGGCAACTTTGTGTTTTCCTGATGCAGTCAAGCCTGGTACGGTGTAACGGTAACACCTGGTCCCGTTAGCGTGTCACAGACTCAGTATTATGATTCGCCTCCCATGGACCCTAGGCTCACTCTACTCCCGCTTACCCATTTTCTGTCTCAAGGCTCGCACTCCCCGAACGAGCTGGGCATTTTCAGTGCCCGCACATTATGCTGCCGTACAATCTCCGCCTAACCTCGTCCAACGCTGTCCTGTACTGTTTGCTGGCTTCATGAAACGAAGCATCTTGCATTATACCTCCTCCTCGTGAGCTATGACGGGCGATGCTCGCAACACGATGCCCATAGTCACTGGCCCTTGATCTCTCCAAATCACGGTAATCCGCGGACAACCTCCACTCCAGCCATGATTAAATAAGTAACGCACGACCTGGACATAGCCAGCGCTCGGTCGGCGTCCCATCAGCTCCATCATTCGTCCTTGGTCTCGCCATCATTACTTTGTCTTCGTTCTATCTAGACCTGCGATTTCGTTCCGCTCTGCTCGCGCTCCAAAAATTAAACATCAACTAGTGAAGACAGCCTATATGATTAATTAACACCCGCCTCCATCTCTCTCCTCGTCAAACGCAATCTGTGATTCTGTGGGTCATAATCAGTTCACATGGACTCCAACCATTCGGCGACTCAGAATTTGGGGTCTGGATCAACTAGGATCTCCCCTGAATCCTTTTATCAGCCAACCAACAGACTGACGAACACACCACCAAATGACACGCTACCAAGTATGTGATTCTCGGTTGAGTCTGGAGTTTGAACACCGCTCCGAGACAAATCAGCCTTCTGCAGTTTGAAATTTGCACCGCATAAGGAAGATCATCATATCGTGGCGGTAATGTATTGCAGATTCAGATGTAAGTAATATGGCCGAGTCCACAGACGAATATGCTATCTCCCGAGCCTCACGGCCAGTCCAAACGTGATTATATTGGATGTTGAAGATGACTTTTGATTTGACCATTCCGGCTTGAAAATCCAACTACACCGCCCACTCACGGTCCCATTTTTACCATTTTTTCAAGATGAAACGGTTTGCAAATCACCCTCAACTCTCCTTGAACCCCCTTTCAGATCCCAAGGAACTTGTCGGATTTGCATCTGAGCTGCGGACGCACCGCCGCCGAGCCGTGGGATGCCGCACTTCAGGTTGGATATTAATACTAATGTCCCGACACCGGAGATGGCGTGCACTGCTCTGACGTGTCGGGCGTTATTAGCCGTTGCGTTGCGGTCGGCATAAAACAAACACGATCCGGGGCCTGGGAGGGTAAAGGAGGTTGGCACAGGCAGCACGAGGCGGTGCAGGGTTGGAGTTCATTCGCCGGACTGACGGAAGTAAATCGCGGTCCTGATTCTTGTCATTGTTCGAGCCGAAACCTCGGCCAAGGTCGCGCGAAATTGCGGGCAGCGTGAATTCGACCGCCGGAAGGCCCGGAAGGACGAAATTCGAACACGCCATCCAAGTTGCAGACCCTTGAGTCCTTTCCCTCTATGAAACTTTCATTAATGATCTTAGACCGAGACCATTTCCGATAGGCATTACTCCAGCCCCTTCGGTGCCATGAAAAACTCACCTCATATCCGACACACTGACTAGCAAAAATTGACGGAGACGGAACAACGCCATCCATGCGCATAAAAAAAACTCAATATGTACATTTTTGAGAGTTGAACCAACTTTTCTCTCCGAACTTGACTTGAGTCGCGATTTTTTTTTTTGTGACAGTTCATCCCGAGGATGATGCCAAGAGCGGTGAAGCCGTATTCTGCGGCGTGTGGTCGATGTATCCGTACTTTGGAGCGGATCTCCTCGTCATTGTTAGTCAACGCAAGCTTAGGTTTGAACTTCAACACGGCATCATGTGACCGCGAGAAGTTCAATCAAACTAATAAAGAATTTCAATTTGAAATTCCATCACGTCATCATCCGCTCTCCGTCCGACGACGGTCAACAACGGTTGAACAACCACATACTGCAGGTCAATCCACTGGCAATCCAATCCGTTTCGGGTTGTCCCTCCGCCATTGCACTCTATCTACGTCCAGCGCATTGTACTCTCGGACCATTGTACCCTCGCAAGGTGATGTCTGGCGATGTCCGCATCGCTTGCATCATCGTGCCCATCGCTTCTCTATATTCGACGGCCGATGCTGCTGCGTACCCGACGTCGCGTCCCGAATTCGTGATTCCTTCAGCCGCTGCCCATCGGGGTGTCGTTTTACCCATATGCAGCCTCGGAGTCGGGTTGGTGATTCGTCTCGTCAATTGCCATGAGCCAGGATGGATAATCGCGCGCGACGACGGCGTTGCGGTGCTGGTTCCGAGTGACTCCCGTGCTCGACAGACAATCTCGACAGCTTGAATCCTGTATTGCACCGGCCTCGGCTCAGGGCTTGACGGTACAACACTGCTTGCGCTGGGCCGCACGGTTCCCGCCGCAGCGGTGCTGGCTTCGCAGACCCGGGAGGAGCAATGATACCGAGTGCACTCGAGTGCACTCCCTCTCGGCGTCGTCTCAAGAGACTGCCCTATTCGACAATCCTATCATGACGTGAATCTTGTACAATGCTGGTTGCGCCTTTGGGCCGCACAATTCCCGCCTCAGCTCTGCGCTGGGGCAGACCTGGTCATACTCTATCACTGCCTAGTACTTAGACCTCTGTGCTGGCTTCACGGACTGCGGGCGGGAGGAACAACAAGACGAAGCTGAGGGATATCAGTCCCGCTGGTAGCCGCCGCTCCGCAGCGCTGGCTTCGGCGGTGCTGGCTTCACGGAACGGCGAGCGGATGGCCCCGTATCGTTTACTGTACGGTTTTTTGGACGCGTCCCTCGGTCAGCTTATTCCGTTTCCTATCCTTTCGTTTCGTGCCAGTCACAAGTCAGATTGGACGTTCTCACTACAAGTTGCAGCAGGTGTCCTCCGCTTGCTCGCAGCAGGGTGCGCGCTTCAGTTGGTGATCGGTCGGTCGGTCATCGGAAATTGCTTCCAAGCAAGTTCTACCTTGTAACGCCCCTGTCCGCTCTCGCCTCACAGCCGCTGCCTCCGTGCGCGTCTCGCTCTCGGCCTCGGTACTTGGCCCAGACATTCATCCCCTGATCGTCGTAACAGGCCCGGGCCTTCATTTTACTTTACCAACGCTATTGTTCTCCTAGTCTTCCGGATCCACCCTCTCAGGGCCATTGGGCCATTGTCGGTAAAGATGAAGTCAGCGATCCTCGGCTTTGCGTCGCATGGCCGCCGTGATGTCCTTGTGAGCCGTATTTTCGTCCTTCTTTGTTTTCGTACTAGCCTTGTTCTCGCTCTGTACAAGCGCAAGTGTGCATTGTCTGCCGCCGTGATGCCCTCAACTTGCAAATCCTATCCTCATCCTTGTTCCCACTGCATGGAAGTGCTCATTGTTGTTCTCCCCACGCCGCCTTGCGCCCAAGTTGTGCCTCAGTGAAATTATCCCCATCCTGGTTATTGTCTTCTTCTTGGCTATTGCAGCATGCGAGCCTTGTCAAGACCATGAGGCGACATCTCTGTATTCTTCTCCATATCCGAAGGGATTATCGGTGTGGGATTCCTGCTAGCCGGAACCCTTGTTCTTGACATCGTTACAGCACTCACCCGACTTCTTTTCATTCTGCGTCATCATTCTCCGGATCCGGATCTTGCACGCACGAATCAACCGCTCCTACATTATTGTTTTTCTCAATCCGTTGCCAATTGTCTATATTCTCGTGAAGCTACCCTTATTCTCCATTGCTAAATCTCGATCCGAGACTGGAGTCCGTTTCCCTCACCTTCTATTACACAGGCTCTTCTTAAATTCATTCTAGGCTATTCAATTCGGCATCTTACGCCCACCCGCTGTGCTTCTCATAATGCTGCTATTTTGGTCCAACGTTCCTCAGGCTACTCTTGTTGTCAGATGCTTTGTACTTCGGTCTCGTGCGCCCACCCACCGCCTAGCAACGGCATGCTTCTCACAATATCCCCTCCCACGGTTTCCTTGTTCTTGTTCAGCGGCTGCAGGGGCGGGTTCTCAGGCTCGCGCCTACGACACTTTGTCGTTACTTTGTTGTCTTGTTCGTTGCTTTGTTCTTGTTTCGGTCAAGTCTTGAAGTCAATACCTAATGTCCAGCGCCTTGTGCTTATGCCGCGCTTTGAATTATACTGTAGAAGCTCCTTGTTCAATTTTTAGGTTAGTCTCTCGGATCCCGGCCCGGCCTTTCCGGTGCTCTGATTCATGGAGGTACGCAAACTCCTTCCATTCATCGGCGAACCTTATTTGCTTGTTGCTTGTTCAGAACTTCAAATAGTGGTGGGCGGGCACATTGTATTCGCGTGTATGTTATCTCTCGTTCCAGAATCTATTGTTTTTTGTATTGTTTCATTCTCTTCTGTTGCTTTCACCGTCGGGTTGGACCTCCTCTGCATTGTATCGTACGGTGCTTGCAACCGACCGTCATTGTGCGTATATTCCATCCGTCCTTGCTCGGATTCTCTGAACCTGTACTTCCATCAGGGGTAATCATCCGTAAAACGAAGACCCACTTGTGCCTAGTCTCTTGCACTGACTTCCCACTCGCAACCTCGTTCTGAAACTTGTGCCCTCCGGGCATTCCTGGCACCTGGAAGCAGACAACAGCATATTTCTGACACAGTTACCGCCTCCTTTTTTTCTCGTTACGTCCACAGTCTCATTTCGTGTCGCTCAGGCTCTCGTTACAAGTTACTGAAACTTGGACCCTTCCTCTCCTCGGAGTCTCTGCCCCTCAACTTCGGTCGTAACCAGTCGGCGCAACACGAATTACGGCTACGAGGGTGTTACATTGAGACTACTTATATCGAAGCTACTATGCTAGCAGCTCAAGCTACACACACCGCTGTGTCCGTTCTCGTCTCGGCCTCGGCTTCAGCCTCTTCATAATGTGTCTGCGAGTCGTCTTGAATCGCTATTTTGCAATAGGCTTCCGGAACCACCCTCCTCGCGCTCCGCACATCCCTCCACATTATCCTCCATCTAGTATTTTCCGCATCGGCGATAGTCGGCTTCCCTCAATCCATCCCTTGGAATCCGTCGCACGGCCGCCGTGATGCCCTCAACTAGCAAATCCTAAATCCTATCCCCATTCTTATTCTCACTATGTGCAAGTGGTCCTTATCCGCCTGGATTCTCTTCACGCCGCCTTGCGCATCGCACCTCAATGGTGTTATCCCCTTCCAGGACCATCCTGCTTATTGTCTTCTTCCTGGCTATTGTACCTAGTGTTGCCGCAACTCGCGACTCCAACCCCACAACTTGGTGAAGTCGACTTGAGTTGAGTTGAGTTGAGTCTTTGGCACGACTCCGTCCGACTCCGGAGTTGGAAGAAGTCGACTTGCCTCGACTTGGAGTCACTTGAGTCAGTCTTTGTAGGTAAGTAGTTGAAGAGGGTTATAATGAACCCAGAACAGACCTATGCTGATGCAAAAAGGCCACCAACGAGTTGAAAAAACATGTCCGGTTGAATTTCCGTGCCCAGGGAACATGATTTCGGACATATCCTCAAAAGGAGGTGCCTCTGAGTTTAGCTCGTGAATAATTGAAAGAAATCCCACTTTTCAGAGTTTTTCAACTGGGGGCCTGATACTGTTTGATAATGACAACTATCTCACCACAACACCATGCCAAGGTAAATTTTCGCTGAAATTGACCCTCTATCCATCTTAATTAGCTTGCAAATCCAAATCTAAAAAAATTGTGACTCCATCGACTTGAGTCGACTTGGGTCGACTTCGAGTGACTTGGATGGGACCAAGTTATAACAACCGAGGTACGAGGTTAATTGTTATAGCGTCTGTTTATAAGAGACTAGGACCAAGTCGAGTCGAGTCGAGTCAAACATCGTTTGAAGTCGGCTTATGGAGTCGTGACTCGACTTTTCGAGTCGCGGCAACACTAATTGTACCATATGCAGCCTATGTCCCTTCTCAAGCCCATGAGGCGACATCCCTGTATTCTTGCTCTCAACATCAATTCGGACTCTCTGCGGAGGGCTGCTGCTAGCCGGAACGCTTGTCCTCGACATCGCTGCATCACTCGTCCGACTTCTTTTCATTCTGCGTCATCATTTTCTAGATCTTGCGCCCACGAACCAACTGCTTCTACATTATTGTTTCTCACTTACTAGTTGTCTACATCCTCGTGAAGATACCCTTATTCTACATCTGGAATCCGCTTCCGCTCAACTTCTACTGCACGGGCTATTATCTGGCCGATTCAATTCGGCGTCTTGTGCCCACCTGCTGTGCTCTCATAATACTGCTATTCTGATTCAACGTTCTTGTTCTTGAATTGTCAGATGCTAAGTACTTCGGCCTCCTGCGCCTACCCACCGCCTAGCAACGGTATGCTTCTTACAGTATTTCCTCCAACGGTTTCCTTGTTCTTGTTCGGGCGGGGTCACGCGCCTATGACACTTTGTCCCCTTGTTCTTGTTCTGGCGCGGCATGTATTTCGCAGAGTACGTATGTTTCTTCTTGTTCTCCTTCTGGCTTGCCTCGGGTCCTGATATCGATCTTATTCAGAGTTCGAAAGCTCAGCGGCGGCGGCGGCCTCTCATACCCACAACACTTTGCTTGTTACCTTGTTCTTTTTCTCGTTAAGATTCGGATCCAGTATCTGGTTCCCGGCCTCTTATGCTTGCGCCGCTCTCTGAATTATCAGGTTGTGTGAAGGTCCTTGTTCAATTTTTGGGTTGGTCTCTCGGATCCCGGCCCGGCCTCAGACTGTCGAGTGTTCTGATCTATGGAGGTACGCAAACCCCTTCCATTGATTGGCGAACCTTATTCGCTTGTTGTTCAGGTCGTGGCGGGCGGGCACGTTGCACTGTATGCTGTGCTTCTCGTTCCATTGTTCATTGATTCTCCTCACGTTCGGGCTGGACCTTGTACGCATCATATTTTATAGTTCTTATAATCAACCATCATTCAACCGTCATTGCATAATTTCCATCCGTCCCTGGCAAAGCCTGGGACCTTGTACTTCCAGGGGCAATCTTTGTAAAGCTAGGTACTGGTCTAAATCTTCAAGTTCGTATCAACGGTAAGTACCCGTCAAGCTGGTTCGCCACTCATTGGCAAACCTTATTTATCTGCCTGCCTACTTTGTTCCGAGTAGAGTCCGCCTTGTGCATTATTGAATCCGATTCCAGGATCGCGTATGTGTATCCTCGGGAAGTCGGTGTGCCGCGGGCGCGTACTTTGAGCATTATATGTTGGTGATTACAGCACCAAGACAATGGAATACAAGAATGGAGTACAAGACAGTTGAAAATGCCAACGCGGGCCCCGGATGCGAAAAAATTCTGTTTTGTGTCAGATCACAGAACTCTTTGTGCTTGGGTTTTTTTTTCATGGAGTACCTGCAAGGTATATAAGTAATGTAGTGCATCGAGACTTGGCATTGAACCGATTGTAGGTGGGCAAGAAATCAAAATGATGGCTAAATCCCGTTGTTGCCAGCCAAGAATTGTAATTTTAAGGAAACCAATGGTTTATTCGCATCTGTGATGATTTAGACGGCATTTGTTGCATGCCCGGATACTACCACGATGTTTCTGGCCATTCCAAGTCAGGCTGGGAGCCCGAATTAAGAGCGCCACCTCTTTGGTGCCGCAATTTCTAGGTGAATTTGACTCTTCAGTCTATCAGTCCGTTTGGGGTTTTTTCCCACCGGAAAATTCCAGAGAGGTGCCTGTGGGAGGCACCTAGAGATGTGAAAGTGTCTACGCTGGCCACATAATGCAGAGGGACTTAGTGTAACACTGTTTCTGATCGGGATTTCCGGATCTGGGTCAAACTGCCACACTGGGCAAATAAGTGACGGCACCATGCAACACAACGACCCAGCAAAAAATCTTGAAAATATTTGTGCATAGGCTTCTGGGTCCATAATGTACCCTAACACAGTCCTAGGATGTAATTCACATCTGTGGTTGTATCACATGGGGTAGACTTTTTTTTCGGATCCGGGTTTTGGCACTGTATCTGATTGGGTTCGAATGTAAGAAACGAACGAGTAATTGGTGGCCGTAAATTTCACAGTGAAGCTGAGATTCACAACAGATGGGTGAGCTGCATGAACACGCAGTTGAAAATGGATCAATTGTTAACAGATAGGTCACGATATGGAAACAGAGCATTAGATATAAGGAAAGTCCTACGCACTTGGGACGGTGTCATAACGGACAACGAAAACCTGCCAGATAATTGGATCTGGAAATCTGGTATTTTAGTGGGTATAGGTAAATTCCGTCCTCCAGGATGGAATCGCTAGTTGCTAGCAACACCTACCGAGTCCCACACTGTCTGTTAATGGGCGTGCATAAGTGCATTTCCCCAGGCGCTGAGTAGACTGAGTAGATAAGATGCAAGATTCTTCCTGAAGCAGCGCGAGAGGGGACCTGATAAGCTCAGCGTGCCACCTCTCTTTTCGCTCCACCAAAAAAAAGAAAAAAAATAGTTGTCGAATTGGGGTCTACGGTTGTTAGATTTTCAGCCAAAAGCATGTAAGAAGCTCGCTCGTTGTGACTGGGGCCAAATAAATTCTTGTGAAGCCAAGCCAGAGAAACACTAACATTGACTAAGTACGTGATGTAAGCCAAGCTCCGTACGTGTAGTCAATACTGAGAGGCGAACTGACGGACACACTTAAAATTTCTTGTTCCTTATCGAACTGGGGATCAGTTGTAGTACGTCTCATATAAATTATTACACTACATTTTGTTAATATCGCACGGTGTAGTTTCAATGGCTGTTCACACTTTGATTTTGCTAGTGTTTCGAGCGTGGAAAGTTACAAGGTGTTCGCAAGACTACTGTTGCCACAAGCAACGTATACGAGCAACTGTTTGGACAAAAGGATACCTATGGGAGGTGCGTGTTTGAAAAAATATTACGGAGTATCTTTCAACCGTCCTACCCCAGGGCTTCTCATACACGGATACCAGTGGTATCAACGGCGATCAACTGTCCGACCTGTGTTGTCACATACAACGTATGCTGCTGAGCAACCTCACCCCGCCCAAACGCAGCCGAAGTCGGGCTATCGAACTGGACGGGATTCCCCGGCGCATTGAGCTGCCCGAGCATCCCGTTCCCCTGCGCAGGCGGGAAGAATAACGTGAGCGTGTCTGGAATTGTCGCCACCCACACGCGCCCCGCTGCATCAAACACAAAGTCGTCGAATTCGTCCGTCCCATTCGCGGATCCGAGCACCTGAATGGGCCCGGCTTGCGCGACATTTCCGCCACGCAGTGATATCGGAACCCGCGAGAACGTCTTCTTCTGCGAGTTGGTAAAATACAGATCACCGCCGCGTACGTGGAGACCGTTGATGCCGATCGCAGGCGTGGATGCGCCGGGCGCGAACGCATCGTCTTGAGCTGCGATGCGCACAACGCCCGTCCGCAGATTGATTTGCCATACTCGTCCCGCAGCGGTGTCCGCGCCCAGGACGAGGTCAGGCTCCCCCGGAACGGCACCAAGCCCGTCCAGGAACATGCCATCGGGGACGTCTGCAGCCTTGTTGACCACAGGTGGACCACCCGAGCTCAGATCCACGCGCCAGATGGCGATAGTGCCGGGGACAGCACTAATTGTCGTGGCATTGAGCACCAAGGTGATGATCCCGTAAACGTCGGGCTGGACCTCAGCAATGCCGGAGAGAGTAACATTTGGGAAGGTGTGGACTTCGTGGAAAGTCGGGTTCTCAGCGGTGGGGTCGAGCATATAGAGCGTCGAGGAATCCGGAGAGGTAATTAGAAGTTTCCCGTTTGGTCGCACGGCAAGGTTCTCGAGGAATAGGCCAGTAGGTGATTGGAGTACGAGTCTCGTAGGGAACGTGAACGACGCAGCCCCACAGACGACGAGGGAGAGGAGTAGAGGGAACAACATTACTCTGAACAAGTATCAAGTAGCCGGCAAGGCGTATGTAGCAGGGATCTTCACTAGTCTGTCCGTTGCTTATATATTTGTACCTGCGGCGTGGGGATCTTCCACACGAGCTGAGCGTTAGCTTCGGAGGGGCTGAGTAATCGTATTCCCAGCTCTCTTGCTCTTGAATGTTGTTAAAGCCGTTGCAAGAGGGTGGAATTGAACAGCAGAACCAGACAAGTATCAGACATAATTGTCGCTGCACTGTGCACTGCACAGTGAAATGATACTATCGGTCCTACGGACAGCCCGCTGAAATGCAGATGGTATTTTTGATACGGCAGGTATGACGGCAAACAGAGATTCTTTCCACCACACTGGCGCGGAAGATCGGGCTCCAGAGCCTTTAAAGTGACCGAGGATACGAGGGGCAGAAAGTAGCAGCCGCTACCCAGTGTACTCCTGTACAAGCGGCGGTGAAAAAGTTCAAACGAAAGAGCTTTTGGAAGAGCATCATGATCACAGGGGTTTCGTGAGGATCTGTGCAGGAGGGCGACTCCGACAGCCACAGCAGCTGAGAGCAAGAACCATGGCGTGAGATGTTTCGTCAGCCACGGCATCCCGATTCCCGATGATCTCCGACGCATTTTCACAAACAGAACTTGTTCTGATTGTGCTTAGAGTACCGAAAATGTCGCCTCAAAAAGCACGTGAAAAGGGCATAATTGGATCATTCAACAAATGCACACAACCTTTGCACAATGCACACGGTCAATGTGAGCTGGTCGGCGCGTAAGCGTCGACCGAGCGAACATTGAGGCGTCTGAAAAGCTGTCTAAAATCCCTGTCTTTTTATTTGTGGGCAGCCTCGCCGCTTGCTAGCCACTCACTTTCATCAAACTTTCATTCAAGTGTTTACATCAATTTTGCATCAATTCCACCTTTCGAGTTCTACGGAGTGGCCCAGAAAATAAAAGGCTCACAAGTACAGGCAAATCTAATGTTCTGAATTCTGTTTGTGCCCCGCCGCTTGCCGGCCAACCCCTTTCATTCTGGATAGGGCACCGTTCGGAAATCACCGAGGTCAAGTGACGTCGCTTGTGGCTCTCCTCCACCGTCGCGTCTCGCCACTGGGTCTCCTCTCTGTATGGACGCGTTCTCGGGCGAAATGTTGGATGACCAAGAAGAGTACGAAATCATGAGGTACTGGCTGTCGACTCCATTCTCGAACCAAAATGCACAGTACAGTACCCCGAATTTCTAATGCAACTTTTAACCTTCAGAACGAGGTTGCGAGTGGAAGTCAGTGCAAGAGACTACTTTTAACCGGCTCTGGGTGCGTGCTCGCCAAAAGAGATGAATCACCAGCGCATGCCTTAGGGGAATCGAACCCCTCGTCCTTGATGCCATTGACGGCCACTGACAAGTCTAGCGAAGTGACTCCCATGAGTCCATCAAGGCTCCGAATAGTCAGTTGCTTTTAAATTTCAGCCAATGTTTTGATGCGTCTGATTTTTTATATGTACTTACTGTACTGGCTATCTCGGAATGCGTGAAGATAAGCACTGGGTCCTCATTGGAGAGCGTCTTGTCTTCTCATCGATTTTTTTTTGTTTCGTGCTGGAAGTTACTTCGTGGTTCCCATTATTTTGACCAGCTTCGCTTCACCCTTTAGTCTCTGTTACAGATCAATATACGGATAACAAACAGTGAGGAAAAAATCTCAAGCTGGAGAACCTGCTGAGACGTCGCAGACGACACGTCTCGTCGTCTCCCAGAATACGAAGGTCTTGTGCGTGGACAACAAGAAATCGCAATGACGCGGCAGGACTCGATGAGTCGCGAGTCCGAGAGTTCTGGACACGGGCAATTCAAGAACAGGGTTAATATCAATAAAAAGCATTCCCAAAATCCTCACACGAGCTTGCAAATCGAACCCTGGAGAACTCCGGCTAAGTGGGAGAACAAAGAGGCTCGGTTGGGGGTCACGTCGGCGCGTACCTACCCGAATCACGTGGGCGCGTATCTCGTCAAAGCGCGGTAACGAGCGTGACATTCGCTCTCGCTTTGAACGACAATGGTACAAAGTCTTTATTCCTCACGTCGAGTGGCAAACCTTCTTCCTTCCCCCTTCCCCCTTCCATGCTGGCCATGGCGAATTCTCTCCCCGATGAGATGATCTCGGAGATTCTGTCTCTCGTCCTCAATGTGCCCGACGGCTTGTTCTGCGATATCTCAGAGACAGAGTCTCCGTTTGCAGGGTCGTCCGTTCTACCTCTGCAGCTCTGCTCGTCAGCAAGGCGTGGCTCAGAGTCGCCACCCCGCTGCTTTACCACACCGTGGTCATCCGCTCGCGCCCGCAGGCCAACGCGCTTGCCACCGTCTTCAAACAAACAAGTGACCTCGGCAGATTCGTCAAGAAGCTGCGCCTCGAGGGTGGCTTTGGGAAATGCATGCAACAGGTCCTCGAATGCACCCCGAATATCACTGACCTATATCTCTCGGCGGATATGTGGTCGTCTGACAACGTCTCCGGGCTGGTTCTGGGTTTGCCACTGCTGAATCCAACGCGGCTTATCGTCCGTGACCTCAGCACTAGCCGCGGAAACAGATTTATGGCCCAGCTATACTCTGTGCTCGCGGCGAACTTGGACGAATGGACCAATCTGGTAAGAAGGAATGTGCTGAATTGACAGTGCGGTTCATTGATCAGTAATAGACCATAATCATGTTGTCCCACTTCCCATTTCTCTCACCGTATCGCCAAACGGAAAGAGGGGAGTTCGCACGCGCCATATGCGCGTCGAAGACGCTCCAGGTCGTCTCGCTGCAATTATGGCCGACCTATGAGAATGAGTACCATGTCTTCAACAACAATGAATACGATGTCCTCAACAAAATGGCGCTGAGTATCTCTTCGCTGAAGGTCGTCGAGATTCGTCACCTACTTGCCACCCGAGAAAGCTTCAAGATCAACGACACACGGGTCACCCCCCAACTTCGCTCACTCGTGCGGCTAGTGGAATGCTGGCAGGTCGTTCTTTGTTGTTGTTAAAACTGACCTCAAACAACTTTCTTCAATGCAGTCCCTCTACAACAGAACCGGTAACCCAGAAGAAAAGCAGTGCGATCCCCCTTACGCCGAATGATAATACCGTATTTCTGGATCCTATGTCGACTGCGCTTCAATCTGTGGTCGACCTTGTGTGGAAACGCATTGTGTCATTCTCCATGTTCGCAGGGGACGGAAGTCTTGCTGACAGGTGGCCCGAAAAGACAAACTCGGACCGTCTGAACATCATGCTCGTTTCGTCGACATTTAAGGTACACATCTTTTGCTGTATCATATGCTTCTCAGACCAGTCTTTTGATGCCCCAATAGGCACTCGCGCTCCCATATCTGTACGGGTACCCAATCCTGTTGGACGACATTGCAATCTGCCAATTCTCCGCTCGACTTTGTGCGGAGCCCGCCCTCGGTCCGCACGTCCGCGAACTCAAGATCCGCCGCGTCGCACTGGGCACGCGCAAAAAATCCGCAAAGAGTCAGCCCGACCTCGTCCCAATTCTCTCCCGTACACCCGGTCTCGCGCGATTAGTTGGGGACGGAGTCTCCATGACTCTGAGCTGCGCGACGCTCGGCGTCCTCGCGCAGACGGCTGGGCAGACGCTGCTCGAGTTCAGTGGGTTCGAGATGGATTTGAAGGATCCGCAGGCGTGGGCGCACCTCCCCGCGATCTTTCGTGCGCTGCCGGCGTTGGAGTCGCTTTCCTGGACCGCCGCCAGCATCGAGGGCGTACCTGGATACGTAAAAGGCTCGAGCGCGTCCCGCGCGCTGCCTTCGTTGCGCTTTTTGGATGTGAGATCCACTCCGACATTCAGGCCCGCGGGGCTGTTGCTCGCGCTTTCCGACATGCAGTGCGTGTCCTGTCCTTGTCCTTTCTTACCTTCCTCTCCTCGTTCTCGTTCTCATGCCAAACGTGTTTTATTAATACAGACTCCCCGCCCTTCGGAGCGTGGCTCTGGGCCCGGAACTGTACGACTCCACGCAGTTCCTCAGCGTCCACGGACCCAAGATAACGCGGCTCGAGATCCACGACGACTTCGACACGCCCGACGGGATGTCGGTGTTCGCGCTCTGCCCTGCGCTCGCGCACCTCACGCTACACTGGACCTGCGCCAAAATCAAACGCGCGCGCACGCCAGATCCAGATCCAGAAGAAGACATCGACGAAGAGGAGGTGGCGTTTCTGGAAGCGGCGGTTCGTAGTTATAGCCATTTACTTAGCACGAAGTCGCTGTGTCGATGCTGACCATGCTGTGATTGTAGCGCCGGGAGCGGGACCGGCGCGCGCCTCCTCCTGAGCCGACGCCGACGTTGGAGTTTCCTGGTCCGTATCTTGCGCTAGAGAAGCTGGTTGTGGTGAAGCGGATTCAAGGGTGCGTACTACGCGTAGATTTCGTCCTGCGGTGAGGCTAATTAACCGCACTCCTTCGTCGCATTAGGAAATCACTCCAAACCGACCTCCTCGAATGGCGCCGCTTCTTTGACGCGATCGTCTGCGAGGACTTTCCAGCCCTGCGCGAAGTGCAGATTTTGTATGGCCATTTGACGTGGCCAACAGCGGAGTCTGTTTTATTTCTTCTCTTCCTTTTCCTTCAAAAATACTGATTACAATTCCTTCCTTTCCAGACACTTAATCGGCAAAAGCATGTGGGTCAAGTGGGCGGAACGCCTCCTGGAGCAAAATGTCAAGTTGACGAACTCGGAGGGGGTGACTTGGCGCCCACGCTTGAAGGCGTCTCGGGGCGGCGGCGTCGGCAGTGGCAAAGGAGAGAAACGGCGGCGCGCTTGATTTAACCAAATTGGAGTATTATTTGTATTATTGTCCGCAGAAAGTGGATTTTCAGGACTGTGGCTAGCCGAAAATGTAATTATATCTGTTCTCACTCGACGTGCTTCCAGTCCAAGACGTGCAAGCTGCGCATTTCCCCCCGAATCTCGATGCAGTGCTCTACGGTTCCGCTGAGGACGAACCCGTTCTTCTCGAAGACGCGCACGCTGCCGGTGTTGCCGGTAAAGACGGAGACGTGGAGGTGGTGCACGCGCATGCGGGAGATCGCCCATTGCTTCAGGACGGTGGCAAGGATGACGGTCATAAGCCCGCGGCGGTGGTGCGTTGGTGCGAGGAAGTCTGGTAAGAAAGATATCAGCTCAATCAAGTTTCTTTTTATAAGATACAATTAAGGACCGACCGGAGACTTGCCACACGATCTCGGGGTCGCCCGTCGGTCGGGCGTTATTCGCTGCTATGAGTTGGTCGCGCTCGGGGCTCTGAACTTCGTGCCAGTTGCACCGCTTGAACGCGATGTTCCCGATGTAGACGTCGGTCCCATCGGCCTGCAGTTCGCGGATGCTGCGCACGGGGCAGTCTGCCACAGGCACGAGTTGTTCACATTGAACCGACGGTGTTGCACTCGTGATAGTTCCTTCGAGAGCCGTAGATTCTTCGAGAGCGTAAATCACCGCGCTGGAAGCACGCGTGTATTCACTGACGAGGGCCTGCGCCTCTTCAAGCGTGAAAATGTCGTTGGGGCGTCCGAGCCAGGGGTGGACGGCCGGGTCGTTCACGATGACTGCGATGGCAGCGGCGTCGCTTGGGCGCGGGGGTGTGAGGATGATGGTGGAGTGGGGGCTTGGCAGGCGGAGGAAGAGCTCTCCGGTTGCGGGGTTTCGTTCGAGCGGGGAAAATTGCGCGGAAGACATAGGCATCGAGAAGGAAAACAGAGAGATGACTCGGATTCAGAGTACTTGAAGTAAAACTATGACTCGGAGCCTGAGGCGTCAGACATGTTGTTGAAAGTAACTGCAATTGAGATCCAGTTCTGGTGTCGGTGGTGGGGTACTTTACCGCCCATTTTGCTGCATTTTACTGCGGATTTCCAGGAATCCAGAGCTAGCTTGAGAGTGGGCGTGAAGAGAGTTTTGTTATGCCGAAAAGCCGATCACACTCTTTGTTGTGTCGGCCGAATTATCTTGCACCGAACACTCATGTCGCGCGGGTGTCTCGGGCTCGACGCCTCAGCTTCTTGCTCTATGATCAACCCCAGCAACCTGTCTTAAAACAAGACTAAATCCGTTCAGGTCTCAAGTCTGAATTGGACCTCTAACACGTCTTTCGACTGGAATCGCCACACTACTGCATGCGCTCATGAGTCGACCACAGAAGCTGCCACAGTTCCAAGAGCGGCTCTACCCATGGTCTCTCGACATGGCCTGTCAGTCCCGCTCGGAAGAATCTTAGCTAGTAGCATGGCTAAGACCTGTGCTCAAAATGAATCCGGAGCCCATCGCCGCCGCCACGGTATCTTATCTCTGGCATTCCAGGTACACAATCTCTCGAGCGTCGCCATCCGAAAAGCCCTCATCATGGCTAATGATCAAGCCGGCGCCCGTATATCGTCGAGGCCCGGAGCTGCATTGGCATTCAAGTATTATGTCGAATACATCCACGTCCTCAAGAACACTATGGGGCTGCCGCTCGCACTACCCTTATTGCATGGCAATGGGTGCGCGCACGGGCCGTATGCTTCGCCTTCGTCTTCCTTCGATTTTTCAATCCTTTTTTTCTTCTTTTGCTGCGGTGGAGGGGCAGCCGGTGAAAGGAGACTGTACGAGTCGCTGTCCCGTCTGCGTCGAGTTCGTGGCGAGGTGCGCGATTGAAGAAGAACGACGACGCTGGCGTGAGTACGCAGAGCTGAGGGGGGCGTCGTGCAGTGCGACGTCTTAGCTCAGCTGGCGAAGAGCGGGTGTGCAGGAGTGCATGTGCCGTTTTGCGGCACGGCTCGTTGGGTCGGGGGTCCGCGTGCATGGAGAGGCTGCGTAGGCTTGGACGACGGGTATCCGAGTCTTGGGGCCGAGGGTTCTGCCGTCCCTTACGGGTGTGGCAGGAGTGGCTGGCGACGTAGCGGAGCATGTGCGCCCAGGCTTATGGACATCAGCCTGACGTGTACACGGAAGGCGCGTGGAAGCGGGTCTCGCGAGGGTGTGGAACTTCGTGCCTGCGTGGGGGAGCTCGCTTCTCGGTGGTGGGCTCGTTCCCGGCTGTGCGCCCATGGGGTGCGGGTCTGCTCTGTGCGCTACCGACTCTCGCCACGGGGGCGCAGCACCGATTGGGGCTGAGGATGATGCGGGTGCACGGGGCTGCGTGGCGAGGGCAGCGCTCGAGGTCGATTCCGAGGGGCGGGGAAGCGTCGGAGCAATGTGGGCTGCTTCGTTTTAAAGCGCCTTTCGGTGGATTCGTTGGCGGCGCCCATGGGGTGCGGGTTCACAGGGGGTGTCGTCTCGCATCCGCAGCCGACGTCCCTTTCCCGTCGCACGACACGACAGAAGGTCCCCAACGCTTTTGCGCTCCTTTCCTTCTTCGCTGATGACACCAGCACTCTCCGCTGCGCTGCTATCGCTCTTGCATCTGCACACAGCCCTGGTGCTACCGAATGCGGCCGCCTTCTGTGTGCACCTGCGTTTCCATGTCCGGGGCTGATGAGGCTGACGATACAGCCGCAGTTGTCGCACCCTCGCCTGTTGGCAGGCTCCGTCCACAAGTGCAAAACGGCCGCACGCTTTGCTCGTTTGAAAGACGAGGTTGCGCCGGGTGAGGGTGATGAGGTGGGCGGGAACTCGGAGGTACGGCGATGACGACGATCGCAAGCGCAATGACCGAGCTCGATCAGACCGTTCACGGCGAGAAGAAGAAGTGCATGACGTCCCCCGCGCCCCACCGCAGCGGTAGGAGCCCTTTGCGATCCTTTCCCTCACGAGCGCGACGTATTGCTTCTGCTCTTCCCTCTGCGGTGCTGCTGCGATCGAGAGTTTTGCGCCTCGTATGCACCCGTGTCCACCAAGAAAAGAGCTTGGTGTGTGTGCGAGGTCGAGGTAGATGATAAGACGGACACCGTGCAGTCTCGCCGCGTTTGGATCGATAAAAAGGAGCGGGCGTATTCGGACGAGGGCGGAATGGCACAAAATACGATGGCGACGTGGAGGTCTTGCGAGGTCCTGAGGGCGCAGGCACGCTGGTTGAGAGCGTGCTGGAGAAGACACGGACTCAGGATGCACCAGCAATCGGTAAATATGCATTGCGCGAGACGCGGACGATTGAAATCCGGTGGCATGATTAATTGAGATTTTTTTGCCCTTTCACGTACACGACTATACTATCCCCTTCATGAATGTCGTTGTTTGAAACTTCAGCCTTCAGGTGAAAGCAAAGATATGACGGTCCGAATACCTACGTTCTCTTGACTTTCACCATCTGGTGAAATTGCTCGCCGAACGACCACGCCCTTCTGAGGGCATGAAACAGCTTGGAGGTTCTGCAGAGGGTTGCCTGGTCGGCTGTCAGAGTAACCTGGATTGTTTCCTCGATCACCCCGTTGGGGAGCCATCACGAACCGGATGTATAGCCTCAGGTCTGCCTAAACACCGTTTGTGGCCCCGGGGGCCTTTTTGCCTCACCTTTCCCGCTGGGCAGGCCTAGTAACAGTGTCGTACTCAGCGAGGAACTTGGACATGCAGATTCGCGCAGAGAGTAGCTTTTCGTTGGTTTTTGCTGCAATTGAACGGTCTCCGTCAGCTCGTTATTCTGGATGACAAGCTTCCTGTTCGTCAGGCGGGCCGCGCGTTACTCGAGACTGCTCAAAGCGGTGGAGTTCGGACATCTTCGGACATCGTCGGCCGTGGCGTACAGCATGAATTTTCGAAACAACGGTCATGCAGCTCTGCTGGTTTATCTGGGGTTCTGTACAGCAACCTTAAAAGTGAACAAAACTCCACAATCCCCTTGCGGGCGCCGCTTCCATTTCTTCCGTTCTTCCAATCCCGACCGCAAAACTTATTTTCATCAGCTCGGATTTGTCCGATCAAAACCGAAGCTCACCGTGACCCTTCAGAACGAGGTTGCGAGTGGGAAGTCAGTGCAAGAGACTACCGTGACCCATTGACTCGGAGTGTATCGGAATACCTCCAGTTCACGCCGCAGACAACGCGTATGATGCAGCGCCATTGGAACCAATTCGCTTACACACATCGGTGCCTGCTGAGAATCCGGACTCTGTCTTCGGCTCTGAAAGTCCTACTCCACTTTCTACGGCCGCCGGATGGAGGATTCCCAGCATCATTTACACCCACTTGAAAGATGACTACTGTCCCGCGTTGGCACGGAGTCGGAGCCAGGCTTCAGTTTGGTACGCTTGGTGCAAATAATCCGGCGACGACGAGGACGAACTTTCCGTGATAGAGCATTTCCCTCCGCAACAAACAGATACACTGGCAGTCAATCCACTGACAGGCGGTTTATCAGACTCGCAGACACTTGTTCCCACAAAATGACGAGGTGCTGTGCGACCTGGCCCCGTGTCTCCTGTTATTTATCAGACTGAGAGTCTCTTTCCATCACAGGGACTCGGGATAGTGTCTGCCGGTCATTTAAATAGGTCAGGACTTTTACTACGAGGCCGCATCATCCCCCATCGTCGACAAGCTACTTATGCCCCAAATTGTGATCATCGGCGCCGGGTAGGACATCTACCGTTACTGGATTATCGGCGCTTACTTACCGACATTAGGATTGGAGGGGTCTCCTTCGCCATTGCGTTGAGACGTCAGCTAGGA
This sequence comes from Mycena albidolilacea, assembly GCA_029282495.1. Lineage (NCBI taxonomy): Eukaryota > Fungi > Basidiomycota > Agaricomycetes > Agaricales > Mycenaceae > Mycena > Mycena albidolilacea. The sequence goes on along the minus strand of JARIHO010000032.1, from coordinate 1,005,172 downwards.
TTTGAAGACTTCATAGTACTTTGGCCTCCCATTATATATTCATTTCCGTCTGACAGTCTGATAGATCTATGAAAAGGCTTCGGATGTAGGCGGAACGTGGAGGGTCAGCTACTCTCTTGTCTTGATTATTTGCTTTAACATGCCTCTCGTAGGACAACATATACCCGGTTCGCTGATACGTCCCCTCTGCGCAGTATGCTAACGTCCAAGTAGGGCGCTTCTTCAGACGTCGGAATTCACTTCTACTCGCTCTCAACGGACCTAAATCCTGACTGGCCTTCGACTCATGGATCGCAAGCCGACACACAAGAATACTGGCGCAAATTGACGGCCAAATACGATTTGTACTCTCGTACGGTTTTCAATCGTCTGGTCGTCTCGGCCGAGTGGAACGCGAAGGAGCAGTTATACCACATTACAACCGAGGACGTCGCATCGGGTGAAAGGTTCTCCACTACTGCGAAAATCCTCATTTCCGCCATCGGCATCCTCGAGCTGCCTAAATTCCCGAACATTGCCGGTGTCTCTAGCTTCAAAGGTGACATGTTCCACTCTGCGCGGTGGGATACCGGCGTCGACCTACGAGGAAAGAAGGTGGCCGTGATTGGGAATGGCGCATCCGCGTGAGTGAATTAAATTATAGCCCAATTTGTTGCCAAATGTTTTCCAATTTCAGAACACAATTTGTCCCAGTCATCTCGCAGGATCCGTCTGTCCAAATCACTGAATTCTGTAGAACCCCAAACTGGTTCTTCGCGCCCGTGTGTTTGCCTCGGTGCTACAATTCGTAATGCTGAGACTCCTGGACCTAGATCCGTGCCGACTTCAGCCCGCTTTGGAAGTGGGCATTCAGGAACATCCCAGGAGCGATGAGGTTTTACAGATTCTGTTTATACCTCCGAGTGCGCACGTTTCCCCTTGCCGTCCCACAATACTGACGTCGTTTGTTTTATCCAGAGCGAAATGTTGTATGTGTTCGTTTTCGCACATAAATATATCCGTACGAAGTACACCGTCGTGGGTTCATTTCCTCTCTCCAGTTCATGCGGAATATTGATTGAAATGACAATTCGTCTCCAACCAAGACTGCAAAGGACTATATCGTACGCACTGCGCCGAAAGAGCAGCTCGAAGACCTGGTTCCGACCTACAGTACGCACGCCTTCCTGCCTCCGATCAAGGCGGCGCTGACGGTATTTTAGGTCTCGGATGCAAGCGAATGATATTCGACACAAACTTCCTTGGGGCTTTGCATCGGCCAAATTTGAAGCTAAACTGGGATGGCATACAGTCGATCTGCGAAGACGGGATAATCACCAAAAAAGGTGAATCACGGTGTTTTCATGGCGTTCTCATCCTAACGACATGTCACAGGAGAAAAACTAACCTTCGACGTCCTCATTTTTGCGACGGGCTTCACCGCGGTACGTGAAGTTGCGCCGTAACTCTTCCAGTTTTGAATAGGAGTCTACTGCAGGACCGCTATCCGCTCACCGTCGTCGGCGACAAGGGGAAGACAGTACAAGACTACTACGACTCACAGGGCGGACCCAAGGCGTATCTAGGCACAACCGTTCCTGGCTTCCAAAATCTATTCTTGATAGCGGGTGCGACGACTACGCTGGCTCTGTTTCATTCGTCTGAACTTCACTTCAGGCCCAAATACCACGACAGGCCACACCTCAGTCATCCTCACGGAGGAGCTGCAGGTACGTTGGTCACTCGTTTCGCGTAGCCGGCTAATGCTCGTTCTGGCCAGATCAACTACATCATCCAGCTAGTTAAACCCATCGTCGACGGCTTGGTCGCGACCTTGGACGTTACGCCCCGCGCGACGGACGCATATAACGACGTCATTCACGCGCGCCTTTCAAAGTCTGTGTTTGTGGAGTGTATCTCGTGGTACCGCAGCGGCGGTGAAGGCAAAGTGTCCAGCATCTTCCCGGGCTCGATGTTACTGTATGGATGGTGGGTTCGCCGACCGAGGTGGGAGGACTATACCGTGAAGGCGACGACGGACCAGTGGGAGCGGCAACTGCGACATGAGAAGTGGATGGCATTCTTCAATCCTATGCACTACCTCACGCTCCTCGTCGGCCTTTTCGTGTGGTGGCTCAGTGGGTTTTAAACATGCCCACAGTGAGTCTTCTGCTGGAATCTGGATCCCGAAAACCTTCCAGCCCGATCATGCGTCAATTTGAACCTCGAATATGTACTTTTATCTCTACTTATCACCCTCTTTATAGAATTACGCTGTCCGTCTGTCCCAAGGTTTTTAAGCTCCGCTTCAAATTCCTCTTCCGCAGCCATGCCGATGTGCCGCTCACTTCCGTCTATGCCGATGTTTCTCAGCTTGACTCCCGATTCGATTCCATGACGCTCCTCATGTGATTGGGTGCTCCCTCCGCCTCAATTCCGTCGATATATTAGTAATGCGCGCGTTAGCTCAACCATTTGCATGCCCCAAAGTTGGGCTCTTCATAAACTCAAGGTTACTGAACAAGAGCTGAAATCAACCAAAGTGGTGGGCCGCAAAGCGGCTCACCGCGCTCTTGTCTGCCCATTATGATTATGTATGCTTTTGTGATTGACCCAACGGGCTCGAGTTACATCCATGGAATGCGTCAAAGAGTTTCAATCAATAAGCAACGATGATATTCATATTATACACATGGAGCATGGATCGCAGCAGTGGGGCAATTCAGGATTAGCAAGTAAACGGCTTCTGCATACTTTCATCTCCTCTGAGCGGATCTTGGACTTCCTCACAACAGGAAGACACAATCGCGTCGTTTCTAATTCGTCACCCCACCCTGGAAACTCTCTGGATTGAAGGCTCCTCTAACTTCGCGTCCTGGCCGTCGACTTCGGCACAGATTCCTATGCCGAATCTTTAACGCCCCCCTTGCCCCTTCCCTTTTCCTCGCTTCCATCGTCGGTACTCAATTGGAAGAAGTTAGACTGGACTGGGAGACTTCTGAACTTGAAACCACGTTCGCGGTCCTCAAGTCACTGAGGGGGACCGAGTTTGTTGTCTCGACCGCTGGGACCATGAATGCGTGGAAGTCGTGGAATCACTTGTGAAAAACATGCCTCACACAAGAACATTGCAATTGGTGGTGTTTTGGGAAGGTGATATGCATCCTTTGCGCGGTGTAAGCCATTCTCTAGTCTCAGAAATGCAATGCCCTGATCCTTGAGCAGGAAATCATCGCATCTCTCTCGAGATGTCTTCCACGCTTCATCGGTTTGGCTTGTTTGTCGCTTGCCAGCGGTTTCGGTCCCCCTATTTTTTTTTGCCGGAGAGAAAGAACAGGCGGGTAGGTATATGTCCAACATTACGGGCATGTCGTGTCGGTGAGGCATTGTCCGTTGCTTGGAACCGATATGTAAGTTAACCGAAATTTCCAGACAAGAGTGCTTAGAGGAAAGTCAATGGAGCCTTGGAGAAGCTTCACATTGGAGATTTCTCCGTGTTGGCGGGCATTTCTTGTTGTGAGACGTGAGACGAGTTATTTATTGGATTTGAACGCATGTGCGAGTTTTCGGAAGGTTGGAACTAGATGCTCTCTTCTACACTGACGATGTTTCATTCAACCGGAAGCCAATCGACTTTTTGAGAGTTTCCCGTCTATGGACAATTTTTTCTTGTATTTCAGCGATGTACTGTGCAAGGATCCCGGATGTATGTGGCGTGTATGTACACCTTCCAGCTGTGCTGAGGGTGGGATGTTCAGATTATCGTCACACGAGATATACTATAGGGCAGCACACAAAGATTTCCAAGACCTTCGACAAACACCAATCCTTTGAGCGCTTTTTCATACCGCACCCATCCGCATTTGCGCGTGCTCCTTCCGCGTTCACCCACCGCTCAAACCCAGGAAATGTCTGCTATCGCATAGAACTCATCGATGGGAAATTTCTCCCATGCTCCGTCCACTTTCTTCAACGCTGTATTGTCTAGAAACAGCAGTTTCTATACGAACCAGCCTCGAAGTTTCGAAGACTCAGGGAAACGGCATACTTGCAATGCTGGACATGTATCCGGAAAAATCCTGGTGTGATCTGCCGCCTCGCTTTCTCGAAAACGGGCATCGTGGAGGAGAGCGAGAAGAATACTATATCTATGAAGCGAGGGAGGCACTTTTCCAAAGTGGGGTTGACGCCTTGCCCGAGATTTAGCCCCACGTGAAATTGGAGACGTGCGAGACATACGGTATTGCTCGGGACCACGGTGGATTCCAACGTCCTGGTGTGCGGCAGCTGCCTCGATAAAAACTCTGCCAGTTCTGCGCAGCCGAAATCCCAACACTAGATGCAACAAATAAAAGGGACATCGCTATGTCAGTGACTTGAGTGTCATGAAAGCAGTTTCTATTGGGGAAAGGCTATGCCAGGTCGTTTTATACTCTTTTAGTCTGGTATCTGTTTATGGCTGGAAGGAACTTATACGGGGCTCGAAGGCGTTCAAGTTGGAGATTGGGCATCGGAATCTGTGCGGACGTCGCTGGCCAGGACTCGAAAAAACTCGGGTCGCCTTCAGAAGTTCAATTGACGAGAATCACGACACGGTATAAAGCCGGGACACTGAGGGCATGAAAAAGAGGCTTGGAGGTTCTGCAGAGGGTTGCCTGGTCGGCTGTCAGAGTAACCTGGATTATTTCCTCGATCATTTCGTTGGGGAGCCATCGCGAACTGAATTTATAGCCTCAGGTCTGCCTCAACACCATTTGTGGGGCCTTTTTGCGTCACCTTTCCCGGGCAGGCCCGGTAACAGTGTCGTACAGCGAGGAACTTGAACATGCAGATTCGCGCAGAGAGTAGCTTTTCGTTCGTTTTTGCTGCAATGGAGCGGTCTCCGTCAGCTCGTTATTCTGGATGACAAGCTTCCTGCTTCGTCAGGCGGGCCGCGCGTTACTCGTGTGGGAGAGTTCGGACATCGTCGGCCGTGGCGTACAGTATGAATCTTCAAAACAACGGTCATGCAGCTCTGCTGGTTTATCTGGTCTTCTGTACAGCAACCTTAAAAGTGAACAAAACTCCACAATCCCCTTGCGTGCGCCGCTTCCATTTCTTCCGTTCTTCCAATTCCGACCGCGAAACTTTTCATCGACTCGGATTTGTCCGATCAAACCGAAGCTCGCCGGCTAGGCAGTGACCCATTGACTCGGAGTCTATTGGAATACCTCCAGTTCACGCCGTAGACAACTCGTATGATGCAGCGCCATTGGATTCAATTCACTGGATGCCAAGTCCTGCATTGCACACGTCGGTGCCCACTGAGATTCCGAGAATCTAGACTCTGTCTTCGGCTCTGAAACTCCTACTCCACTTTCTACGGCCGCGGATTCCCACCCACTTGAAAGATGACTACTGTCCCGCGTCGGCACGGAGTCGGAGCCAGACTTCAGCTTGGTACGCTCGGTGCAAATAATACGGCGACGACGAGGACGAACTTTCCGTGAGAGAGCATTTCCCTCCGCAACAAACAGAGTCAATCTCTACCGCTCTGACTGACGGGCGGTTTATCAGACTCGCTTGTTCCCCCAAAATGACGAGGTGCTGTGCGGCTTGGCCCCGTGTCTCCTGTCATCTATCAGACTGGGAGCATTCAAGATGTCTGTTTCCATCACAGGGACTCGGGATAGTGTCTGCCGGTCATTTAAATAGGTCAAGACCTTTACTTACTACCAGGCCGCATAATCCCCCATCGTCGACAAGCTACTTATGCCCCAAATTGTGATTATCGGCGCCGGGTAGGACATCTACCGTTACTGGATTATCGGCGCTTACTTCCCGACATTAGGATTGGAGGGGTCTCCTTCGCCATTGCGTTGAGACGTCAGCTAGGATTTGAAGACTTCATAGTACTTTGGTCTCCCATCGTATATCCACTTCCGTCTGAAAGTCTGATAGATCTATGAAAAGGCCTCGGATGTAGGCGGAACGTGGAGGGTCAGCTACTCTTTCGTCTTGATTTTCTGCTCTAACATGCCTCACGCAGGACAACATATACCCGGTTCGCTGATACGTCCCCTCTGCGCAGTATGCTAACATCTTAGTAGGGCGCTTCTTCAGACGTCGGAATACACTTCTACTCGCTCTCAACGGACCTAAATCCTGACTGGCCTTCGACTCATGGATCGCAAGCCGACACACAAGAATACTGGCGCAAATTGACGGCCAAATACGATTTGTATTCTCGTACGGTTTTCAATCGTCTGGTCGTCTCGGCCGAGTGGAACACGAAGGAGCAGTTATACCACATTACAACCGAGGACGTCGCATCGGGTGAAAGGTTCTCCACCACTGCGAAAATCCTCATTTCCGCCATCGGCATCCTCGAGCTGCCTAAATTCCCGAACATTGCCGGTGTCTCTAGCTTCAAAGGTGACATGTTCCACTCTGCGCGGTGGGATACCGGTGTCGACCTACGAGGAAAGAAGGTAGCCGTAATTGGGAATGGCGCATCCGCGTGAGTGAATTAAATTATAGCCCAATTTGTTGCCAAACGTTTTCCAATTTCAGAACACAATTTGTCCCAGTCATCTCGCAGGATCCGTCTGTCCAAATCACTGAATTCTGTAGAACCCCAAACTGGTTCTTCGCGCCCGTGCGTTTGCCTCGGTGCTACAATTCGTAATGCTGAGACTCCTGGACCTAGATCCGTGCCGACTTCAGCCCGCTTTGGAAGTGGGCATTCAGGAGCGTCCCAGGAGTGATGAGGTTTTACAGATTTTGTTTATACCTCCGAGTGCGCACGTTTCTCCTTGCCGTCACACAATACTGACGTCGTTTGTTTCATCCAGAGCGAAATGTTGTATATGTTCGTTTTCGCACATAAATATATCCGTACGAAGTACACCGTCGTGGGTTCATTTCCTCTCTTTAGTTCATGCGGAATACTGATTGAAATGGTATTTTAAAACTATATTCTTAATCTCTCTTCGCTTTATATGGACAATTCATCTCCAAGATTGCGACGGACTATATCGTCCGTACTGCGCCGAAGGAGCAGCTTAAAGACCTGGTTCCGACCTACAGTACGCACGCCTTCCTGCCTCCGATCAAGGCGGCGCTGACGGTATTTTAGGTCTCGGATGCAAGCGAATGATATTCGACACAAACTTCCTTGGGGCTTTGCATCGGCCAAATTTGAAGCTAAACTGGGATGGCATACAGTCGATCTGCGAAGACGGGATAATCACCAAAAAAGGTGAATCACGGTGTTTTCATGCACTCTCATCCTAACGACATATCACAGGAGAAAAACTAACCTTTGACGTCCTCATTTTTGCGACGGGCTTCACCGTGGTACGTGAAGCTGCGCCGTAACTCTTCCAGTTTTGAATAGGATCTATTGCAGGACCGCTATCCGCTCACCGTCGTCGGCGACAAGGGGAAGACAGTACAAGACTACTACGACTCACAGGGCGGACCCAAAGCATATCTAGGCACAACCGTTCCCGGCTTCCAAAATCTATTCTTGATAGCGGGTGCGACGACTACGCTGGTTCTGTTTCATTCATCTGAACTCCACTTCAGGCCCAAATACCGCGACAGGCCACACCTCAGTCATCCTCACGGAGGAGCTGCAGGTACGTTGGTCACTCGTTTCGCGTAGCCGGCTAATGCTCGTTCTGGCCAGATCAACTACATCATCCAGCTAGTTAAACCCATCGTCGACGGCTTGGTCGCGACCTTGGACGTTACGCCCCGCGCGACGGACGCATATAACGACGTCATTCACGCGCGCCTTTCAAAGTCTGTGTTTGTGGACTGTGTCTCGTGGTACCGCAGCGGCGGTGAAGGCAAAGTGTCCAGCATCTTCCCGGGCCCGATGTTACTGTATGGATGGTGGGTTCGCCGACCGAGGTGGGAGGACTATACCGTGAAGGCGACGACGGACCAGTGGGAGCGGCAACTGCGGCATGAGAAGTGGATGGCATTCTTCAATCCTATGCACTACCTCACGCTCCTCGTCGGCCTTTTCGTGTGGTGGCTCAGTGGGTTTTAAACATGCCCACAGTGAGTCTTCTGCTGGAAACTGGATCTCGAAAACCTTCCAGGTTGATCGTACGTCAATGTGAGCCTCGAATATGTACTTTTATCTCTATCTATCACCCTCTTTATAAAATTACACTGTCTGTCCGTCTGTCCCAAGGTTTTTAAGCTCCGCTTCAAATCCCTCTTCCGCAGCCATGCCGATGTCTCTCTTATTTTCCCATCTCGCCGATGTGCCGCTCACTTCCGCGTCGATGCCGATGCTTCTCAGCCTGACTCCCAATTCGATTTCATGGCGCTCCTCATGTGATTGGGTTCTCCCTCCGCCTCGATTCCGTCGATATAGCAATGCGCGCGTCAGCTTAACCATTTGCAAGCCCCAAAGTTGGGCTCTTCATAGACTCGAGCTCACTGAACAAGAGCTGAAATCAAGTGGGCCGCTTTGCGGCACACCGCGCTCTTGTCTGCCCATTATGATTATGTATGCTTTGGTGATTGCCCAAACGGGCTTGAGTTACATCCATGGAACGTGTCAAAGAGTTCAATCAAGAAGCAATGATGATATTTGTATTATATACATGATCGCAATTGGTGATAAGCAGGAGCATGGGTCGCAGCAGTGGAGCAATTCGAGAGCATAGATCGACAGGATTCGTTAGCAAATTTGGATAGCAAGATTGGCAAGTAAACGGCTTGGCTGGCATTCACTAACATGGTGTTAGCGACGATTGAAAAGCAGCAAGAAGATATGCACATACGGAGAAGTACATGCGCAATTTCTGGTCCTTGTGCAGGGGGAGATAGTCCTGCTTGAACTTTTCGAGATTCTCTGACGCTTCAGTCGTTCCAGATTCGGACTGTTGCGAGAAAGGATCGAAGTGGATCTTGGCTCGCGCACAGACGGTATCTGCATCTAAAAGAAATCATCATTCTCTGCGACTGAAAAGGATCTGCTGCAGAACTGAACTCACAGTAAACGGGGGCAGGGATCGAAACCGAGCGCGTAGATGCTGCGTAAACATGGCATAGGGCGAAAGATAGTGCTTGCATGGTGTCGGCGCTGGATGGTTTGAGTGGAGGCATTCAGAGATCAAATGATACACATACTTTAGGTTATTCTCCTGTAAGAAAATATCCAATCAGCAAGGTCGAATGTCAGCAGATGGACGCTACTCCTTACATCGTATAAAACCTACACAACAATGTTAGTCTGACGAACTTACGGTTGAGCGGAGCTAAATACCGAGTAATGTGCCGGGCGACTCGTTCCCAAAAGCCCGCCATGGCTCTGGAGGTAGAAATCAAACTCGGTGGGATGCCCGATATCACGATCGACGACAGTGCCTGCGGGGCAATTTCCGCTGCGGTCCGCATCCCTGTCATTGACGGGGAAGAGTCTACGTTCATTTGAATGAGAATTAAGATGATGAATAGCAAAAGATCCTCTGGCGTACCGAATATGGTGACGTTTACCCACGACGACCAGCGTGATACGAGGGGCAATTTTGAGCTCCTGACAAGCCTCTAATCGAAAGCGTAGGTGACGATTACATGGACAGGAAATCTGAAGTACGTTTGATAAGGGGGAGCTCTGAGACACGATCAGTTCCAATTCAACACGCCAAACATCATGTTGAACTTACCATTGTCGAGAACTTGTTGGAATTGCCCTTCCGAGACACCGTCTAGGAGGAATTGTCAAAGAAGTGTCGAAAGACAGTTACACATACCTCTATAGAAGATGAGGCGCTTCGGCGCAGAGGGCTTCACTTTTTCAGCCTGTTCCCTGTACGACATGTAGTTTGCCAGCAAATCCTGCCGCCATGTACTCAGGTGTATCTAGACCAAAGAATAACCAGGACAGGCATACCTTGGTCATATCTTTCAAATCAGTGATCAGCTCCTGCCTCGACGTCTGGACACGTTGGGTCGCGACATATTTGGCGGCGTTGGAATCGACGCTTGAAACGACAGCCGCAAAGGATGGGCGCCCAGTGGCTCCTGGGCTGCGAAGATATCAGACGCAGTTGAATATAAGTTAGGTGGTAAAGACAACGGACGCAGGGTGCATAACGTCCGCTCCCAGAAACACGGTTGGAGTATGTGGGTCTGACAATACTGTATCCGTTACGACATTGATGCCACCCAGTTTCACGTTGACTCTGAACAGGAATAAATAAAATAAGCGACAGCGATTGGGCTCCGTGACGTACTTGAGAGCAACATTTGCCCAAAACTGGATCTTGGCGTTCGTGCATTTTCGCGACTTCAAGCACTGCGTAGCTACGCCTTTCTAAAAACAACAAAAAGTCAGGAACAAGACTTGGAGACAAAGTCATCTACATATGTACCTTTACGTCACCCCAGCTACGAACATCGTTAGCTGGACGAATCGCGACAATACTCGTATTATAGACGCACTGTTTAACAATCGTATACAGATCGTTGCCGCCTTCCGGGATGACGACAACAAACAGGGTCGGAGGAACCTTCTTCTGCTGGAAGCACGCAGCACCCGCGGCCTGAAGTTCCTAAATTTTTTGTTGGGAATAATGAGTAATCAGGTCGTATAGGAAGAAAGCGCGACCGACCTGTACGATGTTTCCCTGGCCATTGATCCGCCGAACAACGGGAGCAGGATCGGTAATGGTTATTCCTGACGGGTTGGTTATGGTCGCTCATGCATTATAAATGGAACCAAGTACGTACCGGTGCTGCGCATTCCCGAAACGAAATCGGCGGCGACCTTGCTCGCAACCGCATCGTTGAACCGGTTCTGTGTCTCGAAAATCACCATCACCCACGCGGCTATGGTAGCTGGCCGGAAGAGTCTCTTGTCTGCCCTGTAATCATAACATTCAGTAAGCTTCAGAAAGAGCCGATATAGAAAGCGCACATGTTCCACATCCCATTGGTCGGATTCTAATAAAGATTATTCGTAAATCGTGTAATCACAGAAGACGTGAAACAAACCACAATGGGGGCGTTCCCCGGGCCATATTTCAGTGTCGGCGCCTTCAAGATGCGGGCTTGAGTTGAGAGCAAGGTGTTATCAACCGTTAGTCCAAATTTTCGGACATATTCCGATTGGCCGTAGGCGAGGACCTAGGGTTAGTTGAGACGAGGGGTTGGGACAGAATAGCCAGAATACAGACTTGGAGCCCCTTGCGAATACTTTCGAGTCGTTCCTTCGGTTTCATCGTGGCAAATTCCACGAGCGCGGTCTTCTTGTCGTCTGGTACCTCTTTTCTGACAAGCTGCCCGGGGAGAACAGAAGCCAGCTCGAGAGGAATCAGCGCGCCTTGACCGACCTATTTTAAACGGTCACATAGTGATATGACTTGACACAGGATTTGACCAACTTCAACGCAGAGAAGAGTAGGGAAGCGGAGAGGTCGCCCTCTCGTTTCTTGAAAGTATTGCGCCACTGTCCTAACACTCCCATCCCGCATAGTGAACGACGACTCGGAGGCACCAACTTTGGTCAACTTCCGGACCACCCGCGCGCGCGCCTCTCCATTGGGATCTTGGGTTTGGACACGGACCCCAGTTATGAAGCGGCCAAGGGCAATCCTCTCGCGATCAGGCATTTGCCGCGTGAGTAGAGCTGGATTGTTTCTTCCAATGAATGCGAGACAAAGGTCGATCAGCGGGCCGGCCTGGTACATCACCCCGGTGGATATGTCGACATTGATTGACAAACGGTCGAGCGTCGGTCGAACGCTTTGGAAATAACCACGCCACAACACCATGCCTTTGAATTTATTTAGAGTGAGTATGACGTTGAGGAGAAGGGAGTACCTGATCCGAGGTTTCTGGTCTCGCTTGGAGTAAAAAACGAACGACCTTTCGTTGGAAATCTTTCAGAGGGGGGATATGTTAATAAGGGGACCGCAGAGTCGGGGCAGATATACTTTTGAGCCGGATCCATCTTTATGACAACGTTCAAGGCCTCGAGAACTATCAGGATATGTGAATCGGTGAAACGGGGTCGACACACCATGAGCGCAGTGCTAACGGCGTTGTCTTGGGACTGCTGCCCCGCAATAAAACGCTTGAGGATTTCCGTGTTAATCCTCGCGACACGTGCCAGTTTGATTTTGTAGACTTTCGGTGGACGGTCGGTATTTGTGGTTGGTCGGGGCAGGGTGACGTCGAACTGAACTTGACGATCAGCGTGGTTCTTCAGTAGCAGACAGTGCTGATACATACCTCTGCGGATTCGTTCGGGCCCAAATTGAGCTCGATGGGGGAATACAGATTTTTACGACCATCGAAGCCGACGCGCGTTTCGGCGAAGATCGTAGGTGCGATAGTATCTTGAAGCGCCTTCATGAGTCGCATATTCATAGCAACGGGCAAAATCTTCTCGGAGGTGACTATATAATGTCAATGCAAACACGGATAGTAGGAACAGCAGTACTACGTACTGGCGACTGTGGAAGAGAGAAGGTGAGTCACAGAGGACCGCGGGAGAGAGAGCTCATACGCACCATCGTAGTGATAGATATATCCTTCTGGGATGGTCGTTTTGAAAGAGTTGATATTGATTGGGATCGCACGTCCGCTAGTCCCAAAATTGGGACGTTTGACACCAACCGTAGTTATATGCGCCGCTGGAAGACGAAAGAGGGTATGAGTGTCGGGAATCTGGGGGAAAATGACCCCTTACCTGGTGCTTGATGAGCGGGCTGGGACGGTGCCAGTACGGACCCTCGACCGCCACCTCGACCGCCACGAGGAGCACCTCGACCTTGGCCACGGGGTGGCATGGTTCAGATTTTGTGTAAAGGACAAGAGAGAGGCTGCGTGAATGTGTGGTAGGCTGCGGCTGCGACGTAGGCTGTGGTGGACGGAAGTTAGGAGCAAAGGGTTAAGTGGCGTGACAGAGCGTGACACGGGCGCTTAGAAGAAGCGCCTATAGCTACGAAGCGGCGTATGCCAAAAATCAGGGTCATATCATTGAGGAAACGCCGATGGCTCGATCTGAGAATAATTTTCTGCGGAGCTGATTCAGTATTTCAAAGATTTAGCCAAGTTGCTCAGTTGCCATTCGCTTGCCGAACGACCGTCCAATTTATGCTTGATTCCACTGGTCAATTTTCTAAGGTCGAAGAGGCCCATTTGTGAAAGGATTGATAAAGATACTTTAGCATGCGCAAGACAGCCGTCATCGATTGCATCATGATGGACAGCGAAGATATAGCGGCGATTTGGGGCGATTTGACGTCTAGTGTGCACGGCATTCGCGACCACTCGCGGTTCCATCTATTTCGGTGTTCGATGTGCCAACCCACAATCGATAACAAAAATAGTGAATAGCTACTTTGGCGGCGACAGAAACACGCCTCCGAATCAATGATTCTGCCGCAGTTCGCGGTCTTCTGTGCAGGGTCTTCCGATGACGTAAGGAATAAATTCAGCTTCGCGAGATCCAGTGGGCTTATTGTGTCTTATATCAACAGAATGAACACGAATAAAGTCGATACAGATCGATTATCAGCTGCTATGTTGGTGTATACATACTTTGCTTTACATAGAATCAAGGTTCGACCGAAATTCAACCTAGAGTTTAAACATTGTCACGTGAGCTGTGCGCGCTGATGCAGGGACGCATTTCTGCGGAGAATGGAGCCCGAAGAAGACTGTGTCCATATAGTGATAGTCCAGTTCGACGATGACGAGTAAATTGCTCAAAGTGAATCCAAGTTGAACCGCTGGGAAGTTCAATGTAAAATTACTGATACTTAGCTCGTCTTCCAGAGCCCAAAGACGAGCTATGTTCTCACATCCCGCCTTTATTGCAAGTTAGAAGTGATATGTGTGGTTGTTAAGAATCCAGCTACTGACATGAGACAGAGCCATGTTGTGTCGTAAATACAAGCGCTGTTGTGGAGTCACTCCACTGGAAGGAGTAGTCGGAACAATGAAGGTTGGAGACTTCAGACTCGGCGTTGCTCTCATGAATATCCCAGACTAAGCCTTTGATATTTAATGCCACCTCGAGTTGGTCAGAGTTGAACCAAAGTTGAACTGTGGTTGAATTTGGTTGTGATGGCCCGAATAATCCGATCATGATCACCCCGAATTCGGCCGATACGCCTCTTGCCATCGCCGGCCACCGTCTCAGCCAAAATCCACTCTCGAAGCCAAAGCACGCGCGAATCACTCACGAGCCGCTGTTTGCTCGACTGTCCGAGGGGAGCCAACCAGCTCAGATGAAGTTACAGCTGTCCTGTAAACCCATTTCGGATTGGTTCCCCAACGAAGTCATCACTCGAATAATCGAGGCTGCACCACCATCCGGCCAGGCAGCCCTGTGCAGCACTTCCGGGATGTTTTACGCCCTTGGTGTTCCAGTTTTGTATCGTGGCGTGAAGCTCGACGGCAATTCCACCATCGACAGTTTCTGTTCTACCATTCTTGAGAACCCTGTTAAGTTTGCAGAACTAGTTCGGTCCTTGACAGTGACCGCTTCGACTTGGCAAGTCGTAAATGCCCAGATTTGGAGCCTTGTGATTTACCGATGGGGATCCCCTAGGCTTCATCACCGCAATCTGAGCAGGTTTCCTGGTTGCTGTAGACTGCTTCTGAAAATTGAAAGTATGTGGCTCTATGGGCCTTACTTACTCACAGTACGGCACCAATTACTGGATGCTATATTCCCCCACCTCGTCCGCTGCACACTTTCTCTTCAGTCCATAGGCGTTCTGAATCCGGCATGGCAACTTGAAGAGAACCCCCATACTTCTTTTCTGATTCGCCACCCGGGCCTAAAGACCCTCTGGATTGTGCGCGATCTGGTCTCTGGCACCTGGCCATCGACGTCAGCCCGGATTCCAATGCCCAACCTCCAATGCCTCCGCGCCCCGGCCACTGTCCTCTCCTACATAACAGAGGCTCAATTGAAAGAGGTTAGATTGGACTTCAAGGATTCCATAGGATTCGAAGCCACGTTCACGACATTCGGATCGCTCACACGCACCGACGTTCCTTTTGTTGCCTCCCTCGACTTCTGGGCGGACGATTGCACCAAAACCGTAGACTCTGCATTGAAGCACATGCCGCACTTGAATACGTTGCAGTTGATGCTGCATCACAGCCTTATGGACACACCGGGCCACGTAGGTCTCTGGGATTGTTTGCATGAGTTGCTCTAACTACCAGGCAGCCAATCATCGCGTCTCTCGAGAGGTGTATTGCGGGCTTCACCGGTCTGGCATATTTTTCGTTCCGCAATGCCGGCTACGTACACGATAGTTTTACTTTCGACTATTCAACGGTTAAAGCTTGGGGGGATATACGTCCAACGTTGCAGGCTTGCCGTATCGGTTAGTTTCGGAAAGGTCGCTACGATTCGTTCCACTGAAACTGATGTTATCAGACGACAGAGCTTGGAGGAGAGTCAACGAGGTCTGGGAGGCGCTTTCCATCGATGATTTCTTCGTATTAGCTGGCATTTCCTTCACCGAAGAATAGGGAAACGAGCACGAGCGAGCGAGCGTTTATCAAGAGACTCAGCATTTGTTGTGGAGGTATCCAGGCTCGTGTTCGCCATGTATATATATCTTTAGCCGCCCACTCCCGCCGAGTGCTCGTCTGAATGGGACGCGCTGCGAGTTGGAATATGGCTGATGAGATGCTCGTGCTAATCGACAATGTGGGCTACTGCCGGTGGACCGAAGCAAAAATCCCACCCAGCACCGCCCATCGCCAGAAAAGGGAATTATCTCCTCCACACATTCTTGATACAACACAAGACCAGGCGAGCGGGCCCGCGTACCTAACTTCTCCTCCGAACTCGACACATGAGATATCGATTAAACGAGAGGAAACAACATACGGCGGAACTAACTAAGTGTGAGAGGTAAGAAATAGTCAATGATGAATAGAAGAAAATTGGAAAGAGAAGTGAGAAGAGATGTTGTGTGATGAGACGAATAACGTGAACTATAAACAGAGCGAAGAGTCCGTGTCGTGCGTGCGTGCGGTAGTACGAGTACCACCGTACGGTGGGTACGAGACGGTGGTAGCATGGGTGGGACGTCAGGGGTGAGGGGCAAAGGACGGGGCGGGGTAAATACAATGAGATTTCGCTAAGCGGCGAGGGAGGATTTGACTTGATGATTGAGTGAAGATCGGATCGAAACAACAATACGGCGCGGGTCCCTGAGGACCCGCGCCGAAACCCGCCCATAAGAAGAGGAGAGGAAAAGCGTGCACCGTCGCATCGTCGTGGTGCTTGCTTAAATTACTCGTTCGCCACCTGCACACAATACACATCAGCCCGGGCCGGTTTCCAAAAGTAAGAAAGAACGAAACCCACCTTAAGCACCTTCGGCCGCCCATCCCCCTCGTCCCCATAATCGCTCGCGTCATCGTCATCCACATCTCCCACATGCCCGTGGTGGCTCTCCATCCCGCCATACGCGCCCCCGTCGTGGTCGACCACGTGTGTCTGGTACTGCGACGCGTACCCGTCCGCGTACTGCGGCTGCTGCACGCCCTTCCCGCCGCTCGCCCCGTCGGATACCGGGGGCGTATTATACGAGTCCACCAGACTCCTCGCCCCGCTCTTACTCCGCCCAAGGACGTCCGAGCCCGACGAGTTCGTCGTCGTCGCCGTCGGCGCGGGCGGGTACTGTGCGTGCTGTTGCTGCTGCTCCCCGGGGTACACATACCCCCCCTGCAGCTGGCCCGCCTGCGCATGCCAATCCGACCCCACCTGCGCCTGCTGCGCGTGCCCGTACCCCATCATCTCATACGCCCCCGCGGCGCCCACCCCCGCGCCATACGCGCCCCCGTGCGCGTTATGGTGCCCGTACGCATCCATCGGCGGTTGCGAATACGTCCCGTGGCTGCTCACGTCCGAGAACCCGAGGTCCGAGTAGCCCGACGGGTACATGTAGTTGCTCGGCGTCCCGCCCGGGCCCGTGCCGCTGTGCACGGCGTCCGATGTGGGGTGGCCTTCCGAGGGCACGCCACCAGCCGCGGCGCCGTAGCCGCCGTACTGGTCGTGCTCGCCCGCACCGTACTGGTGCTGGTGGTCCGAATAGCCGCCCGAGCCGCCGCCGGCGTAGGCGGCAGAAGAGTAGCCGGTGTTGTAGTCGTCGTCGTCGTCGACAAAGACAGGCGCAGGCGCGCGCTTGGCTTCTTCGGCGATCTCGCGGTCGAAGCGTTTTGCCTGGGGAAGGGAGGGAGATTAGTAAGTAAAGGGAGGAAAGTGACAAAGAAGCATGAGAATGCGAATGAGGGAGACAGTGGGGAGAGTGTAGTTGTCACCCCATCTCGTAGAAGCGCGTGAGATTCCAAAAAAGCAGCTCGTGCGCCACCCCAAAATACGCGGATATGATATCCGAAGGTACCAATGCATCCGCTGGCCCCACTGGGGCAGTCCCGCGAACCAGGTAAGCCTCCGCTCACCCATAAAGCCACCCGTCCTTGACATATCCGCGTACGCATTCTCCGCCCCACACACCAAAGCCCAAACAGCACACACCGCACCACAGCTTGCGGAACGAGGAGCACCCTCATGCCGGCCAGAAGACCGCACCGCACCCAATCCCAATCCACAAGCAGGCCACCGCTCAGCCTGCGAGGAGTGCATGCGAGACGCTCGCGCTCGGATAATTATGTCAAACGGTCCTCCCCCTCCGTCTCTCCGACTGAGCAAGCGAAGAACGGACGGCAGGGAGGCACCCAAGCGCGAACGTCCACCCATCGGAGCACTACACCTGCTCCTCACTCATCCTCCTCCACTCGACGTCCGATGTCGAGGTCGCGCTTGCCTACGCCCACACAACGTCCCCACAAAGGACAAAGGAGCGGACAGACCACCGCTCCATCACACCCCAGATGCAAATCCACATCTACACCACGTCCAGGACGCGCCAATGACCACACCCGCCACACCCAAGATGGATGCAGGACCGCACCCAAAGGGCCGTCCGAGCGCCAGCATCGACACCAAAACTACCGCTGCATGTACGCGTCACAGCGCCACGGCCGCCACAGCGCCACGCGCTCCCCACTCCCACTTCCCACCATTCCAATCTCTCTCAAAAAAAAGGAAAACACGCAAACGAAAACCCTCCACAACATACGCCCCCCAAGAAGAAAAAACTCACCCGTCTCCTTCTCAACGTCCCCGTGATGAGCATGAAGATGATCCCCGCCGCGACGAGCCCGACGATCGTGAACACGGCCGCGACGGCGCCTTTGTTTTGGAGGAATCTGCAGCGACGCAAGCATTAGTTTAGTTTAGTCGAGTGGGGATTGACAAGATTGTATAAGGAAAGGAAGGGAAAGAGGACGGGTGCGGGCACATGCGGCAGACGTGCGACTACGTAGGACGAAGCGAAGTGAAGGATGAAGGACGGAATGACGGAACGGAAGGTGGAAGGCGGAGGCGCGGAGTCAAATGCGGGGTAAACGCGGGGTATAGGGGCCCTCCCATGCGCCCCCTGCGTCCCTGTCCCCTCCCTTCTGGCCAGCCGCCAAACGCCGATGCGATGATGCGCCTCCCCGCATCTTCGCAAAAAAGAAGCGAAGCGCCACCCATGTGATTCGCCTGTTCCCACACCGCTTTCCCGAGCCTTCCCGACTGACAGATGCGAACGGGGGATCCAGACGCGAATCACCCCTGGATGGATAGATCTAGGCAGGCATCCGTCCATCCCCCTGTATGTGGGTGGAGTGTGTGGGAGCAGGGAAAACGAAAACAAGGAAAGGGTTGGGTGTGCATGGAAATGCAAGAACGGATACGAGCCAAGTGAGTGTCCGGAGAACCCGACGCCAAGCCTCGCGAAAAATGACAGGTGCGGGGCAAAGGCAAGCGCAAGCGATGCAGCACAAGCGCCCCAAAGGAAATGCGTGGCGGCCAGCACTCGGGTGGGGCCGAGCCAGGCCTGCCCTTCCCAAAGATCCGGCGAAAAACCAGACAGAAAGGCAAAATAAAAAGGAACGGAAACCCCAAAAAGCCCGCAAAAAAGAGAGCAAAGAAGGGACAACGCACCCCTTACTCCCCGCCCTGACCACCTCCGACGGGCTGGGCGTCGCCGCCGCGCCCGTTTGCGTGCTGATCTGGGTGAACGTAGACGTAACCACATTCCCGTCCGGGGCGGTCGACAGCACGACACTGCGGCTGGTGCTGAGCGCGGCACTGCTGCTGGTGGAGGTGGGGGGGACGCTGGTGGGGGGGACGCTGCTGGAGCTGGAGGGGGCGGAGGAGCTGGAGGGTGTGGAGACGCTGGATGCGCTAGCGGTGTCGGAGGTGGAGACGCTGGACGCGCTAGTGGGGTCGGAGGACGAGGACGGCGGCGGCGCGGCGCTGGAGACGGCGGGGGCAGAGCTAGAGGGGGAGGCGGCCGAGTCCGAGGCGGATCCAGAACTAGCAATACAAGAGATTCAGCATTGTCTCTTTCGCTGCCAAAATACGCACGTTTGGCTAGCTGCTGTCGCACTTGTCAGTCCCAGCAGCAGAATATAGCAAAAGGAGACGCACACATTGTGAATTATATTTTTTGGTGGTTGTAGGTGTGTTACATGCAGTGGGTAAGGAGCGTGGGCAGCCTGGAGCGAGCACAGACAAAAGGGGAGTGGTAAAGCCGTGCTGGATTGGTCAGCAGCACCGTTGGTCCCATCACCACATGAAACGCAAAGATGCCCCTTCGCGACTCCCACATTGCTGCTCCGATATGTGCCGGCAACGAACGGAGTCACGACGACGACTCACGAGGGGACTGAAATACAAGCTTAAGCTGAGTTGACAGCTAACGCCAAAACCCTAAAGCGCGTTTAAAAAAAGTTCTGCGGCAATTTCTGATGTCAATTACCTTTTCTAGTCCTCTGCTCCACATTGCTCCACCAGAAACGCGGTAAGTAAGCGATGCCAAAGAGCCCCGGGTGAGCTTTTTTGGAAAGTGCTCTAGAGTTTTGGCGTTAGCTGTAAGATTCACTGGTCAATAAACCTGTCGGCATTTGATCGGGATTTTATTTTCAAGCTCGAGAACGGCAAGGAGCCACCTGAAGTTTGAAAGCCAGGGCCTGGCCCTGAAGGGGTTGACTTCGCCGGTCGGAAACTGCAAAAGGATATTATGACTCTATAACGACCTAGCCCCGAATCGAACAGGGACTCCCCGCATACAGCTCAAGGCAGATTTCGTTAAGATATTGTGGGTGGGCGCCATACACCTCTAGGCCTTATTTTACTTATGTATCCTCAAATTGAACCTGCATTTGAGGCCGTGAGGTGAAGCTCAAACCTTCCTCATCTCAAGTGGAAGTTCGGTCTGCGAAAAAATTCGGCAGCCGAAAAAGCACAAATGAAAGCAAGGCAAGTCTTTCCACTGAGCTCAAGGACGGCGGCTCTTTCTTTCACTTCCGGATCCCTTGGCGAGCAAAAAACAAAAAAAAATTGAATGACAACAAAAAGTGACCTGGCCTTGATTTGAACAGGGACCTCCCACCAAATATCCTCGATACATTGGCCCAAATTCTGTGGGTGTGCATCATACACCTCCAGGTCTTGTCCACCTTCAAATTGAACCTAGATGGAGCTTGCAATTGTGAAACCTTTCTCTCCCATCTCAAGTTGCTCAGTGCGCAAAAAGTCAGTAGCCTGGCCGAAAAAGGACAAACGAAACAAGGCAACACATTTAAATCACAAATTGTACAAATCGAAGCTGAGCTTGGGTTCACTGCCGAATCTTTTGATGAGCAAAAGAAAAAAATACCGTAACGCAAATAGAAGGAACCTGGCCCTGATTCGAACAGGGACCTCCCACGAAACTGTTGGCGAGGGCTCCTGTAAATTCTGTGGGTGTGCACCATACACCTCCAGGTCTTGTCCACCTTCAAATTGAACCTAGATGGGGCTCGCAATTGTGAAACCTTTATCTCTTATCTCAAGTCACTCAGTGCGCAAAAAGTCAGTAGCCTGGCCTAAAAGGCACAAATGAAAAGCCGGGCGGGTCTTTCCACCTCCTTAAATTGCAAATTAGACCTGAGCTCGAGGACGTAAACTCTTCCACTTTTGGCAAGCAAAAAAAAAGTACCGTAAAACAGAAATGTAGAATGAACCTGGCCCTGATTCAAACAGGGACCTCCCACGAAACTATCGGCTATTACGGCTTGTGTAAATTCTGTGGGCATGCATCATACACCTCCAGGTCGTCTAAAGGTTAACCCTGTAAATTGAATCCGTTGAGAATGTGAACTCTTTCGCACCGAACTGCTTGTGGGGCCAAAAAGTAGGGGAAAAACTTTCCGAAAGGCAAAGGATGACCTGGCCTTGATTTGAACAAGGACCTCCCACCAAACTCGCTATCAGAGAGCTAAATTCTGTGGGTGTACGCCATACACCTCCAGGTCCTGTGTATAGTAGTCCAGGGCAGGGTTTGAGGCGTGAAGTCTTTCACTCCGAAATGTTGTATGAAAAATTTGAAATAAAAAAGTGTCTGGGCAGCCAAGACCTGGCCCTGATTCGAACAAGGACCTACCGCCAAACCTCACGAGAATCCCGCAGAATGCAGCGCAGGTGTGTACCATACACCTCCAGGTCTTGTGCATATATGATTCGATGCAGGGTTTGAGATGTGAAGTCTTCCACTCCGAATTATGTCCGGTGAACAAATAAGTGTCTGAACGAGAAAGACCTGGGACACAAAGTACGTGAAGGAGTCTGGAGGTACTGCTCTGGGTGGATGCCTGGATTATTTCCGAGATGGTTCGTTGAGAAGCCCATGTAAATCCATTCGACCACTGAACAAGATGGCTGGGAGCGGCTCGGAGGACGTCGCGACTCGGAAAGAAATATGTCGGCAAAAGGCATCAAATGAGGTCAAATGGGATACGGTGGCTCCTGAATCTCACAGTCAAATCAGGGAAAGCAGACCAAAAATGCAAGGCAAACAAACACGAGAGGAGAATGAGAAGAAAGCGGCAGACGAGTGGTGCGAGTCGTTCTGTTGATGGGCCATTGATCCGTCGGCGATCAATCACTGGTACTGCCGTCTTTTGCCTCTTCCACTCACCGGAGGGTGGAACATCTTCTTTTATGTCCCAGATGTGTCTAACGACTCAAATCCTCTCGCGCCAGTATTGGCTAGACTGGGACCTAGCTTCTACATCGGTATCCCGGCTGGCAGCGTCAACGTCTCGATCAGACTCGATGTAACGTTAACGCGGGTGTTCCAACATCGCAGACTTGGATCTGACTCGATTCAAGTTCTTTTTTTTTCTGGGATCTTGCTACTATGTAGTAGCAGCTCATTCCATGCCACGCACGTCGCGGGGCTGACTGGCTCCAAGGGGGCTGTGTGCGACTGATTTCATGACTTCTTGCACTCAGGACGCCGTTCCATAGATGTACACCACGGTGAGCTGGCACGGCCGTAATTGTATTGGTTCGTCGGCTTTACTGACGTGAAACTTGCTCACTCCTCACACGACCTCAGTTGCGCCTTCGCTAGACTTGCACTGGAGTGCCTTCACCTCGGGCGATCCGGGATTCACAGACCACCAAGTACGTTTCGTGTTTTATCGCCTACATAAAATCTCCTGATGACTTCGATTCCACAGCTGACCCGAGGCGGGAACTTCAGGCAAGTATGTTGAATGCGAGCTGAGCCGCCGTTTATGGTGCCTCGGTTCAAATTTCAAATTCAACTTGAGGTAGGGATTATGCATGTCATCAAGGGCAATTAATCCATCCCATATTGAGCGGAAGCACCTATATTCGGCATGATGTTGAAGTACTGCCCTCATCCTCCCGTAACTGACATGATAACACTGGCTTCAAATGGATTAGGGTGCCGACGTACAAGGTCCAGACCGATGATGTGCGGAAGACAGGTCGCCGGCACGTGTTTTTGGATTACTCCACGAAACACAAGCTTAGTCGCGAATTCAATTATCAATTCGTTAATAAGCCCTCTTTCTCCGAATCAGTGTTCCGCAAGCATCCCGGGTCATTCTGTACCTACCTGCTTACCGGTCATGATCAAATGGGCTACATATGAACATAGAAATATCTTCGAACCCACACCCACAAATGTCTGGAAAAAATGTCTACCTTGGTATGTTTTCAACCCCACCACTACCCGAAGCGCAACCGAAGCGCTAACCGACCATGTCACAGTTTCTGGCGCCAACCGCGGAATCGGGTATGGACTCGCCGCCGCCATCGCGGCGCGCCCCAACACAATTGTTTTTGGGGGAGCACGGGATCCTACCGCCCAATCACCGAAAGAGCTTGCAGCCAAGCACCCCAACGTACATTCCGTGAAGATCACCTCGGGAGACAAGGTCGATGACGAGGCGGCAATCGCCGAAATACAGAAAACTGCCCGGCAGCTTGACGTTGTCATCGCCAACGCAGGTATACCTTAGTTCACTTTATCAGACTAAGATACCATTTTTTTTTCTGTTTCCCCATGGATTGCAAACTACTACGAACCGCTCGTTACTAAAATCTTCTCTGAGTTCCGGGAACACTAGGAGATCAACACGCTCGGCTTGATCGTTCTATTCCAGACCGTGAACACGCTACTTTCCGCGTCGCCCACTGGTGCACCAAAATTTATATACATCTCCTCGAGTACCGGCTCCGTCCGCCGCTACATGAACATGAGTGCTAGCGCGTCCGGTTCCTCTAGGACCGTGGCGAACTTCCTCATAAAGGCGCTCGACGTTGAGAACCCATCGCTCATCACATTGGCGATCTCTCCGGGCTGGCTTGCTACTGACATGGGTAACGAGGGTGCAGCCAGAAACGGCCTCTACAGCATCCAGCAGGCGCCAGGGAGGATGGTGTTGCGGGGATCTTGTCGCGTATTGACGGGGCGACAAACGAAAAGAGCAGTGGAAGATTCTGGAACTACCAAGTCTCCAACGATGGAAATCCTTGGGACATCGAGACGGATGAGGTGCCGTGGTAGAGTCAGTAAATCAGTTAGCTCGAATATATATATAATATAGCGTGGGTCTTGAGCAAGACCGAGAACCAGCGAACCTTGGCATGAGTTCAACAGCCATATTTTCGTCCTCACAAAGTTTCATGTCGACGAGTCGGTTACATTCGCGCACGTCCACACGAATCTGACTCCACAAAACTCAGTCAACATTCAGGGAAATTTATTTCCAATTTAATTGCGAAACCATTCTCCGCACATTTGAGCTTTGTACACACTTCCTTCAACTTGAATGGCATAGCTCCACTTACATCCTCCATAGATAGGCCTTGGAAAGACTGAGATAACTGCAACGAAGTATTGAGAAGTAATTATGTACATCCAACATCGACTCAAACAAAAATGTCGCCACGGCAGTCTGTCGCAGTGTAAATAGAATGCGGGAACACATGACATTTCCTCGAGAAGCAACGCGTTCAAGCGATTAAACTACTTGACTTGTAATCTCGACCGCCATTTTGTTCCAGTCCGGTCTACTAGATTGATGTTGCGTTTGATCATCATCTCGGCACATCGCACCCAACCACTCTTCGCAATGTCTCGCCTGCGATGTCAATGAGCGCCACATATTGCAATTGTTCATCAAACTCACTCGGTCGTAGGCCACTCGCAGTTCTCAACCCAGATTTCGCGTAGGTTCGGGAGGCTTTCGGTGTTGAGTTCGGTAAAGAATTGCTCCCATTCGGCGATCTCGTTCTTGGCCCTGGGATACAAAATGCGGTTGGTATGAAGTATGGCAGAGTTGGGACGTACATATTCCTGCGGACATAGGATGCCTCGAAGATCATTTTCACCAGCGACGTAATCGGTTCAGAGAGGTAGAGATCATCGGCATCTGGAGGGCGATACTGGTTTCATCAACACGAGAACACTCGACGTGGTGTAGGAAAATACCCCGAGGATAGAGAACGAGCGGAGATTAGGACAAAGTTTCAATACCCTGCTCTCCATGATGGAAAGGAAATAACTCGAAACATGAAGTTCGGTCAATTTAGGACCATGAGTCTCGAGAAATATTTCAGAACTTGGCGAGTCACAGGAGAGTATAACACGTCGGAGAGATGGTAACCTATCGAACATTAAAGTAAAAAAGAGGGAAGTAGACAGCACGCACTTCATCCGGGATAACACAGTCATGAAGGATGTGCTCGCCGACGAAATCCACAGCTTCTCCAAGCTCGGTAACCCGTGGCCAGATGCATTCGGTACCTCGAGGAAGGTGGTGGAAGAATTCCAAATTAAAGTTCGCAGTGCAGTCAGGCCGGCGAATATGTTTGCCGAGGCGACTTGGTATGTATGAATTCGGGCAAAGCATTCACGTAAGGTGGAGCCTGAACACTGGGCCATCGCCTCAAAAGCATTCCACGAAATCGGTCCTTCCTCGTCAGCGGAAAACGTGTCGTTCGCAAGGTCTTTGTTGCCACCGAATCGTAGGAGCCCACTTGTTCGCAAAAGGATAGCGAGCATCGGATTGGTTCCAAACTCATGGTCAATGGAGCTCCAGTATTGGATGCCTAGACTTCGAACGTGGGGGCCGAGTGACGGGTTACGCGAAAGAGCAGAAGCGAAGCTGGGCGCGGCCGAAGATCGCCTCAGCATCACATGAGCATAATAGGAAGGCAGTCCGAGTCGCTGAGGGAAATGCATCAGTATAATACGAGAAATATTGCTGAAAGGATGTGCGTGAAATGTTTTTGACACCAACAACAGCGGGACCCTGCGAGGGATGTCTTTCCATTTGACATCGTTGGCGAGTTCCGGGACAGACATCGCGAAATGCAAAACACGAGCCCAAATCTTATCATGTACGTCCTCCGGTGCGCCAGCCAGCGGGGTGAAGGATGGATTTAGGGATGGAGCGATAAGTGGGAGCTCTAAGGCGGGTTCCAAGTGTCCGCGTTCAAGCTCGTCTAACGACCTACACAGAACACTAAATTTGGACAACGGACATCGGTAGATAGAAAACGTACCGGGTGATTGTGTCGGTAAATTTCAAAAGCGCCATCAGCTTTGGATCGTTCTTGAGGCGTGGTAGGTAATGGGTCCGCTCCCACTCTTGGACCGGTTGTTTGGCTTGGATGACTTTGAGAGGGCATTCCTTGAACGTATCATAGGCCCACGATGAAGTGCTAACAAAGGAGATCGCAAGAGCCTGCAACCGTTTAGACCTGATCAAAGGCGAAATGACCTTCTTGGCACGGTTCGTTGTCGCAGCGAATGGGCAATCAAAAACGCTCTAAACAACAGTCGGATAAGCGGCCGCATAGCGGACAACGAGGGAAATCGTACCAGGCGGTCCCATTGGGAGATTGATTTTGCTAGAGCGTCTACCAGCTGCGAGACCATCTTGTTCTCCAATGGCCTAAAAGAGAGGTCCCACAAAATAAGGCGGGTGGGATTGAGAAGCTGAAGGCCCTTGCATAATCCATTGGTGTTGTCTGAGGAATAGATTTCAAGGGAAACGAAGAGGTCGGAGATGTTGGGCGAGCATTGCAATATAGTAAGCATGGGTGCCCCATATCCACCTTCAACCCTGAGCTTCTTGATGAACTTTCCCAGCATTTTATTCCCTGCCAGCGCCAGACTGAGCGCCTTCGCTTGAGCCTTGGACCGGAGGATGACGACGTTATAAAGGAGGGGCGTCGCAACGCGAAGCCATGATTTGCAGACGAGGAGATAGGCGGAGGTGGATTCGGAATATTTAGAAAAGGGGGAGACCCTGCTGGTATCACTGAATACTTCATCGGAGACCTTCAACGCGGGCGACAGGATCTCTGAGATGATCTCGTCCGGGAGCGAATGGTCCGACATTGGAAAGCTGGAAGCCACTGAATTAGAGGAGGTCGCTCTTCAAAAGTCTCCAGTACTCACCTGGGGAGCTTTTTCAACCGAATAGCGCTTCGACTCTTCGACTCGTTCGAGGATTCAAAGGAGTGAGTGGCAAAGGACAAGGCGCGCGTGATGGCACGATCACATGATGCACGTTCCGGAGAAAAATTAATTCAATGGGGGCGTGTCGCATGTCCACGCGCCAAGAAATTCGTCCGATTCCTCCACGTTTCGATGTCGCAAATATACTATCCCGTCTCCCATCTCTCGCTCTCTCCCACTGCTTGAATACGATCTGACGCATGGAACCGTGAACACGGGGAAAGCATGATATTTCCCTCAAGAAGCAGGACGCAAAACATAGGTAGCCGTGCAGACAATTAAACTACTTGACTTTCAACCTCGGCCGCCATTTCGTCCCAGCAGTGTCCAGCAGGTTGATGTTGCGCTCGAGCAACATTTCGGCCCACCGCACCCAAGGGCTTTTCGCAATGTCCCGCCTGTGGATAGTGAGTGGGACACTGTGACACAAGGAAATATTTCAGAGTACCCACTCTCTCGTCGGCCACGTACAGGAATGAGCCGTTATTTCGCGCACCTCCGGGAAGTTTTCGGGTTCAAATCCGTCGAAGAATCGCCCCCATTTGACGACCTCGTCCTTGGACCTACCACGAAAATCAGCCAGTATTGAGAATGAATGAAAGAATTGGGACATACAGATTCCTGGACCTCCAGTAGTCTGGCACATCCAAGATAATTTTGACGAGGGAGCTAAACGTGCTAGGTGGGTCGAAATAATTGACATCTGGAGCATCGTGCTAGTCTCGTCAGCACTGTGAACGTTCCACACCAGGCATGGAGCATACCCCAAGGATGGAGAGCGAGCGGAGATTTGGGCAAAGTTCGAATATCTTTGCCCCCAGGGCGTCAAGGTTGTCCTCCGAAAGGTTGAGGTCAGTCAGCTTGGGACCATGGGCTTTCAGCAATGTTTCAAGTCCGGGATTGGTCGAGTCATCGCCGGAAAGTACAAGACATCGGAGGGACTGCAACCTATGGACCAACCGTTTACACAAGAAAAAGGGAGTAGATAACACGCACTTCATCCCGGATAATACAACCATGAACGTTGAGCTCGTAGATGTTATCCGTAGCTCTTCTAAGTTTCGCAACCCGTTGGCCGGTACGTTCGCTACTCTGAAGGCGGTCCGCGAATCCCATGCCAAGGTTCGCAGAGCAGTAAAGCTATCGAATACGGTTGCCGAGCTTGAAGCGCTCTGACGGTTTGCCATTCGCACATGGCATTCACGTAAGGTGGAGCCTGAACGCTGAACCATCGCCTCGAAAGCGTCCCAAGAAATCGATTTTTCTGTCTCGGAGGACATGTCGGCGGGATTGTTCTCGCGGCCACCGAATCGTACGAGCCCAGTGGTGCGAGAAAGTACAGCCAGCATCGTATCGCTTCTGAGGTCGGCGTCGGTTGTGAAGTCGAAACCCAGCTCATCGATAGATGATTCATCTTCGCTGTCCCAGGACTGGTCGATGTAGTCCCAGTATTCGGCGACCAGGCTACGAACATGTGGGCCGATTGAGGGGTCGCTCGATAGAACTGCGGCGAACTTAGTAAGAGCCGCAGATCGCCTTAGCACCACATGAGCATAATAGGAAGACAGTCCGAGCCGCTGTGGGAATTGCATCAGTATAATACGAGAAATATCGTTGAAAGGACGTGCGTGAAATGTTTTCGACACCAACAACAGCGGGAGCCTGCGAGGGACGTCTTTCGATTTGACACCGTTGGCGAGTTCCGGGACAGACATCGCGAAATGCAAAACACGAGCCCAGACCTTGTTGTGTACGTCCTCCGGTGCGCCAGCCAGAGGGGTGAAGGATGGATTGAGGGACGGGGCGATAAGGGGGAGCTCCAACGCGGATTCCGGCTGTCTGGGTTCAAGTTCGTCTAACGCCCTGTACATGTTCAATTTGAACAACGAGCGTCGGTGTAGATGGAAAACGTACCGAGTGGTCCTTTCAGTAAATTTCAAAAGCGCCATGAGCTTTGGTTCGCTCTTGAAGCGTGGTAGGTAATGCGTCCGCTCATACGGTTCGAGGGGCTCTTTGATGTGGATGACTTTGAGAGGGCATTCCTTGAACGTATCATAGACCCATAACGAAGCGCTAACGCGGGGGATCGCAAGAGCGTGCAACCGTTTAGACTTGATCAAGGGCGAAATGACTTTTTGGGCCCGATCCGTTGTCCGGACAAACGGGCAGTCAAAAACGGTCTGAAAAAAAAAAAAAGTAAGCGGTCACATAGCTAACAACGAGGACAGGCATACCAGGCGGTCCCACCGGGAGATTGATTTTGCTAACGCGTCCAACAACTGCGAGACCATTTTGTTCTCCAATGACCTATAAGAAAGCTCCCACAGAATCAGGCGGGTGGGATTGAGCAGCGGAAGGCCCTTGCACAATCCACTGGAGTTATCTGAGGAATAAATTTCGAGGGAAACGAAGAGGTCGGAGATGTTGGGCGAGGATCGCAATATAGTAAGCATGGGTGCCCCATATCCACCTTCAACCCTGAGCTTCTTGATGAACGTTCCCAGTGCCTTATTACCTGCCAGCGCCAAACTGAGCGCTTTCGCCTGAGCCTTGGACCGGAGGATGATGACGTTGTACAGGAGGGGCGTCGAGACGCGAAGCCATGATTTGCAGACGAGAAGGTAGGCGGAGGTGGATTCGGAGTATTTCGCGAAGGGGGAGACCTCGCTGGTATCACTGAATATTTCGTCGGAGACCTTCAACGCGGGTGAAAGGATCTCTGAGATAATCTCGTCCGGGAGCGAATGGTCCGACATGGGGGAAGCTGGGAGTAACTCGATTAAACGAGGTCGTTCATAATAATGGTCCCGTGCTCACCTAGGAATTGGTTTCAACTGAATAGCACTTCAACGCTTCGACTCGTTCGAGGACAACAAGGGAGCAAGGGAGTGGCAGACGCGTGATGTCACGTACTGTACCATCTCGTTCAATTCGTGTGTCACGCGTCACAGGGCCCAAATCCACGAATATTTTCGTTGCATGTCACGGGTCACCGAGGCCCACCACGAACTTGTGAAAGAAGTCACAAAATCGCGGAAGCGTTTCGCAGGGCTCGTCGCCGTGGCGCCTACACAACTAGCATCAAGTTGGCATATTCGACGCATTTGAGCACCTCTTCTCACTACTAACACTCAACATCGTTGAAATCCGGGATTGAATTCCTTTTGAGCAACTTTTGGGACTAGAAGAAAGTAGATACACTTAGTGCCGCCGGCGCATAGGTACAAAAACCTTGCTAAGACCGTATAATTCCTTGGGTTGCCAACCGAAAAAAAAAAACGATTTTTTTGCCGTGTCACGGTTGGCGAGGCCCATCCACGAAAACCGAAATTCGGTTTTAGGTGTCACGGGTCACAGGCCCGACGAATTGAATGAAATGGTACAGTACACGTGGTGTGAGCTTGCTTACTTAGTAACAATTGGACGCGTCGCATCATAATAACCACGGGCCAGGAGGAAAACTGTCGATTCTAGCAGATCTTTGCCTTAAACTTCGTTTCCAGACCCACGTCATGCAATATATTGTTTTTCCCCATTTTTCTTTCACATCTCTCGCTCCCGCTTGCTTCTGGAAGTTTGAATTGGATCTAGCAAGGGATCTCAACTGGAAATACCTAAACTGCCCTTGCGAAACTCGTCGGCGAAGATCAAACATGGTGAATAACGTTGACGTACTACTTACACCAAATCTGGAGGGACTATCTTCCCGAGTGCTGCGGAGTATAATTTGAAGACAAAGATGGATAAGATGCCAATCTTTACGGAGACCGATGAGTGGAACGCGGGAAAAGCATACAATTTCTCAAAAAGCGAGATGCAAAACTGAGGTAGCCGTGCAGACGACGAAACTATTTGACTTTCAACCGTGGCCGCCATTTCGTTCCATTCCGGTTTACCAGATTAATGTTTCGTTTTATCATCATCTCGCCCCACCGTGCCCAACTACTCTTCGCAATCTCGCGCCTGCAATCAATAAAATTGAGCACGACACGTCGTTGCAAGTATGCCATCGCACTCACTCGGTCGTGGGCCACTCGCAGTACTCGACCTTCATTTCGCGCAGGTTCGGAAAGCTTACAGGGTCAAATTCCGTAAAGAACCGTTCCCATTCGGCGATCTCCATCTTGCCCCTAGGATACAGAATGCGGTTGGTATTGACAATGGGAGGGGTTGGGAACATACATATGGCTATCCTTAAGCACTGCATTCCGCCCCCTGGTAGAAGACACCGTTTCGAGAGGCCTAGCCAGCGCCTAGCCGGAGGCGGTGTCTAGCCGCATCTAGCCGGCTAGTCACATCAATGACCAGGCGTGACGAGGCGCCTAGACGCACCTCCACATTGAAGACGTAAGCTAGCTCGGGTAGACGGAGAACGTGCCGAGGTACGTGCAGCTGCCTAGACGACTGACATCTAGGAAGCCGTTGCGGCCATCGGTGCGCCTCGCCAAGGCTCCGTGTAGCTAAGCGAGAAAGCGATGTTGTAGATCCGTGATGCCGGCTACACAAAACTCGCGGCACCTCGGCAACGGTTCCATGCGCCTCGACATGTCACGCTCTAGCCGAGGGCGGAACGCAGTGCTTGCGGGAGTGTGAGGCTTCGAAGACGATTTCTACCAGCGACGTAATCGGTTCCGGGAGGCTGAAAGAAACGGCCTCGGGAGGACCGTGCTAGTCTCGTGAGCACTGGGAATAATCCACACGAGGTGTTCGAACATACCCCAGGAATAGAGAGCGTGCGGAGATTTGGGCAAAATTCGAGTATCTTAGCTCGAAGGGTTGTGTGCGAAACGTAGAGCTCGGTCAATTTGGAACCATGAGCCCTAAGAAGCGTCTCGGCACTCTCAGGACCTCCATAAATCACCACACGTCGGAGATGATGTAACCTGTGGAACGTTGAAGTAGGAACGAGGGAAAAGACAACACGCACTTCATCCGGGACAACACAAGCATGAACGATGGGCTTGCCGACGAGATCCGCAGCTCCTCCAAGTTCGGTAACCCGTCGGAAGATGCATTCGGTACGTCAACGAAAGTGGTGGATGAGTTCCAAGTCAAGGCTCGCAGTGCGGTAAAACCGGCGAATACACTTGCTGAGGCCAATTCGCGTGTGTTGATTCGTGCAGCACAATCACGTAAGCTGGAACCCGACAACCGAGCTATTGCTTCGAAAGCATCCCAGGAAATCGATCGTTCGACGTTGAAGGAAAACCGCCCGATGGGAATGTTCTTGTTGCGACCGAATCGTACGAGCGCACCCGTTCGCGAAAGCACAGCGAGCATCGGATCGGCCCCAACTGACTCATCGACTTCGACTTCGACTTTTGATTGTTCATCGTCAACATCCGAGTCCGAGTCATCGCCAAGGAATTGCAAGTATTCAACGGCCAGACTACGAACATAGGGGCCGATTGACGGGTTGCGCGAAAGAGCTGAGGCGAAACTGGGCACGGCGGAAGACCGCCGTAGAAATACATGCGCACACATTGAGGGCAGTCCTAGTCGCTGTGGAATTAAATCAGCGTTAAATGCGGAATATTGGTGGATAGATGTACATGGAATGTTTTTGATACCAACAATAGCGGTAGCTTGGGAGGGACATCTCTCATAGTAGGATTATAGGCGAGCTCCGGAACGGACATTGCGAAGTATAAGACATGGGCCCAGATCTGATCGCGTACGTCCTGCGGCGCGCCAGCGAGAGGGATGAAGAACGGATTAGTGACAAGTGGAAGTTCCGGAACGGGTTCCGAAGGACTGGCGTTGCTGCACAACATACTAATTCAGCAAACACTTGCGTATCTGGATAGGGGACCTACGGCCAGTCGACAAATTTCAAAAGCCGCCTTAGTTCGGGGTCTTTCTCCAAGCGTAGGTCCCACCGGTCCCGCTCCGACGGTAGCAGCGGCGTTTTGACGTGTATGGTTTCCAAAGGGCACTGCTTGAACATATGGTAGGCCCATGCTGCACTACTGACGGTAGAGATCGCAACTGTGTGTAACCGTTTAGATTTGGCCAAAGGTGAGAAAACCGGTTCGAAACGATTCGATTCCGACGTGAGCGTCCACGGGGAATCAAAAGCACGCTGACAGAGAACATGAGTATCCAAGATTGGAAAACAACGGATATAATACCAAGCGGTCCCACTTGGGGATTGATTTTGAGAGAGCATCCAACAACTGTGAGACCATTTTGTTCTCTACCAATTTGCCACGGCGCTCCCGAAGAATAAGGGTAGTAGGGTTGATCAATTCAAGGCCTTTGCATAGCCCGCTGGTGTTATCTGTGGAATAAATCTCGAGGGAGACGAAGAGGTCGGAGATATTCGGGGAGCGCTTCAGAATAGCAAGCATCGGCGCCCCATATCCACCCTCGACCCTCAGTTTCTTGATAAACTGTCCTAGCTCTTCGTTTCCAGACAGCGCTAAACTGAGTGCTTTCGCCTGAGCCTTGGACCGGAGGATGACCACATTATAAAGGAGTGGCGTCGCGACGCGAAGCCATGATTTGCAAACGAGGAGATATGCAGAGGTGGATTCGGAATAGTTGGAAAAAGGGGAGACCGCGCTGGTATCGCGGAATACTTCGTCGGAGACCTTCAACGCGGGTGAAAGGATCTCTGAGATAATTTCGTCCGGGAGCGAATGGTCCGACATAAGGAAACCTGGCGGGGGTACTGAATTTGATGGATACTTTCATATATTTAGTCCTTACGTGGCTAGGGTTTCTTGCCCACGCAATACTATGGTGAGGGACTCCTTGAAGACGCGGGGAGTTGCGGACAAAGGAAATGTGTGACAGACGCGTGTGTCACGTTCGCGATCGGAGCACGGCTACGTGCCCTCAATATCCCATGCTCCAGTCACCTTCCATGGCGCCTCGCACGTGCGCCCTTGGGCATTTTCATACGCACTGCTCGCTATAATTACACCATGTCCGGCACTCTATATATGTAAGTAGTATCCTCCCTTTCCTTCCTCCCCGAGCTTTCTCTACTCCGGGCCTCCGAGCTTTTGGTAAAGATATATAGATTAGGTCCCGCCGTATGTGATGACGAAGCTACTGGAATATCCGATCCCACTGGTGTTGGCACGAGTATGGGCCGTAGTCTGAAGAAGAGGCAGTTAGTCGGCTTCATTCGTGCGAGTGGGGACGTCGAGAAGGGAAATATAGACAAGCAACGGAGCGGTGCAAGGCGTGTAAATACGAGAGGGCACCTGTCTTCGTCGTCCGCAGGTCCCGGAGCAGGTAAAGACCCCATGCCAAAGCCACAAGGCCAAAGGGAGGTAGCGACGTAAATGGCAAGCACGAGACGGCGCAAGCGTGTGGGGGTGTGTACCCCGCAAGCGACAGGATGACGGGAAATAAGACGGCCCATTATCCCATCCTCTCTATCTTTGCCTTAGCCCTCTCATACCCCGGAGCGAAACAAGCACACGCAGGGAGCTAGCGGCGGACCTCTCGCCAACCGAAGACAAAGCCCGATGGGGGGTGGCGTCGCCCCGCAAGCGAGCGTCTCGCGCTCATCCCAGTGTGTCGTTTCATCCTCTCCTTCGTCCGCCCATCCACCCAACAAAAACAGAACCGAGAGCCCAAAGAACGAAACCGGACCCGCAAGCCAAAATAAACGCGACCCACCATGTGTCCGCCCCTGATCGCAGCTGCACATCCCCGCGCGCCAAATGGTGTCGTCGGTCGGGCAGTGGCTGTTTGGCGGGTGTTCGTACCTGCGAGTCAAGTCGTTCATCAGCATATGGTATAGAAAGAAAGAGAAGGGCAGGGGGGGGGGACGGCGAGGTCCAATGGAGTGGTTTGGTGTGGATGGGGACAGGAGAAGGAGGAAGGGGAGCAGAAGAGCAGGGAGGGCGGGTATTAGGAATGTGGGACGAGGAGAGTGACACCGGCAGGGAGCGCCACACGCACCCAATC
Organism: Mycena albidolilacea; assembly: GCA_029282495.1. Lineage (NCBI taxonomy): Eukaryota > Fungi > Basidiomycota > Agaricomycetes > Agaricales > Mycenaceae > Mycena > Mycena albidolilacea. Next base: position 970,337 of record JARIHO010000032.1, on the reverse strand, counting down.
TCATTGAAGAAGTGGATCTTGCTCTTGGGGAGGAAGAGCGCGGCGGCCATTGAGTGTACGGGGGCGTCGCCCCAGCGCTAAAAGTGCAGGAAAGTAGTTAGTATAGTATATCGACATCACAGGGAAGAGAAGAAGAGAAAGAGGAGGAGAGGGGGGACAAATCGAGGTTCTGATCGCACGGTCTGCGACGCAAAGCATACGCTGCGCCGTGCCCCGTCCGCGCCCGACACTGGACAAGCTCGCGCTTCGACATAGGACGGCGCCTAGGCGTCCGGCCACAGCTCAGCCGCACTAAACTTTCCGGCGCGGAGGTGCTGCGCAGACGCTTGTCTTCCAGACATCCGCCTGCCACGACGCAGCCATGTCTTCGCTCCTCCGGTGCATACGCCGCCGGGTAGCGCTCTCCCCGCAACTTCACGCACGCGCAGATGCGCCCGTCTATATCCAATGCGCGGGATCGTCCACCGTCTGCGAAAGTACCACCGCGTCGTACCAAACCCGCAAGCACCAAGGCCGCAGTATAAGTCCTGCCCGCTACCACCCCGGTGACCACACGCCAAATCCTGCGCTCTTTCGCGCCCACCCCTGCTCGCCGAGAAGCGGTCTCGTTCGTCCCCTCCCAGCTGGCCCCGCCGGACGGTCGCACCGCCAGATACGGGACGGAGGTCTCAGGCGACCACCAAGAATGTACCCTCCCTTCTGCAACGCGAGATCTCATCCCGTCCACCGTCAAACGGCTCAGACACCTACACACACCGCCTCATCGTGCGCCGCCCGCCCGCCCGCCCGCCCGCCTGCCACAACATACGTTTTCTCTCGTCCCTGCCAGCCGCACCCTAGCCGTACACGTACACGCCGCACTTCCCCAGTAGCACGGAACAGACTCGCCCACGACGCTATCTCGTCCCCGCTGGTAGGCCGCGGGTCAACTTGTCGCCAGCCGCACACGGCCACCGACACGTTCGCCGTACGTGCATCTCCATCTGAGTAGACCTTCCACATTCCTTGCCTCTCCATGCCGCGCTCTCATCCCGTTCAAGTTGTTCCACCGATGGGCTCGGGGACCGGGACTCGTCGAAGGATGAAGGAGACGACATCAATCTCCGCCCCCCATCTCCGCCTCGTCAGCACCCCGCGTCCTCTCATCTACTCGGGAAGTATGAGGAGGAGGGCGAGCCCATTCCGCGTGTACACCGCCCGCCCGCTGCGACCCTTCCGCAATCGCACCGCCCCTCGATCCCTGGTCCACACACCTCCCATCATTCCGAAACACGAAACACGAAACCCAAACCCGAAAAAAACGCACCTCATAATAAAACCCGCCCGTCTTGTCCAGAAACTCGAAAAACTTGGTGTACACCTCCCCGCGCCAGAAGTCGAGGTCGGCGATCTCGAAGTTGGACCAGACTGGGGTGGAGGTTAGTGAGTTGGCGAGGGCATAGAAGGGGAGGGAGAAAGGGGGGAGGGAGGGGAGTGGGGAATGGGCGGAGAGAAGGAACGGCATGTATCGGGAGAAGTACGGAGAGCGATGAGGAGAGCGAGTGGAGGGACGGGGAGAGTGAGGAGAGGGATGGGGGGAGGGCATGGAGGAGGGCGGGATGGCGAAAGGGAAGAGAAAGGAAGGACGGGAGGGCGACGAGGAGAGAGGGCCAGCGATGCAACGTAGGAACGGCGAACGGTTCCTTTCCATGTACGATGAGGAGGTGCATGCTCGCGAGTGCCCTCTCCTTTCCCCTCCCTTCGCCGCCACTACCCTCCCCTCAACGCCGGGGAAGAGTACCTCCAAGAAGGACGAGGATCGACGTGTGAAACCCGACTCACAATGACACATATTAAAGTCCTGCCCCCCATTCTCGCTCAGGAAGCCCATCGCGTTGTCCGGCGCGACCGCGTCGGGGTTTTCTTTCATGAAATCTGTGGGGCGTGCATTTGGTCAGTATGACGGTACGGCATCGAAGGATGAGGGGAGAAGGAAACGCGATGAAAGAAAGCGAGGAGGAGAGAAAACGACAAAGTGCATGCAGCAGGGCCCTCCCCATTACCCGAAAGCGAATCTCCCCGCCCCTGCTCCCGTCCCGAAAACAAGGCGTCACACGCTCCCCACAAAAACGGTGAAGGACGGTAACAGGGGGAGATCCTCCCCCCCCCTCTCCCCTCCCTCTGCCTAACAAATAAAGCAATCAACTCACCTTTAACAGTATCCCAAAGCGTCGGGATCGTCGCGGACCACTCGTACAGCGCGATCGTGAACGCGTAGACCTTGCCCTGCGCGGCCATGTACTTGAAGGGGTCGAACGGGAGCGTGCAGTGGAACTTGACGTCGGGTCTGCGAATCGACATTACTTAGTATGTGGATGTGGGGTTAGTGGACGCCAGCACGCACTCGATCCGCCAATACCACCGATACTTCAACAGCAATTCATGCTTGAAGAAGAAGCCCGAGTTGAAGCGGCACATGTTGCGGTACGAGACGGAGCCGGCGTAGATGATGCCCTGGTCCTCCATCTTCTTGCGGCCGGCGGCGGCGCGGGTCTCGTCGATCCAGTCGGGCTGCGAGAGTGTGTGTTAGCATCGCGGTGGGGTGGGTGGAAGCGAGCGAGGAAAGAGGGAGGAAGGGATGAAATGGGAAGGGGAAGGAAGGAGGGGCAGTGGGTGGAAGCGTAGGGGTGGTGGGAAAGAGGGAGGGTGGAAGGAGGGACGGTGGGTGCATGCGAGCGAGGAAGCAGGGACGGTGGAGGGGTCAAAGGGTAGGGAAAGGTGGGGTGGGAAGGGGAAAGGAAGGGAAAGGGAAGAGGGAGAGCGAGCGCACGGAAGCGGAAGCGGAGGGGAGGGGCGGTGCCTCGCATGCGCAGCGAGGTGCACGCGTGGCGGGCAGACGGTGCAAGACGGCGGGGAGAAGAGAGGATAGAAGAAAAGGAGGGCAAGACGCACCTGGAACCACCAATCGTGCGGGATAACGCCAAACTCCATCGGCGCGCGGCTCAGCGCGGATATACGTCTGCACCCGTGTCGTCAGTCTCGTATCCTCGTCCAATGCAATCCAATGCAGTGAATGCAATAGAGAGAATACCGTACTTTTTAAACTCATCCGTCCACGGCTCCTCATTGAGGAACACATACGGGTAGTTGTGGTCGCGGTTAAAGCGGTCCTCGATGCTGCGGATGCTCTGCACCGCGCCGTTGACGTCCGAGTTGCGCGCGAGCATCACAAAGGTCGCGTTCGCTCGTGTGGAGTTTGTCGTCCAGCTGGGGGCCCCGCCGCCAGTGCTGGCGCCTTCATTGATGACCGTAATGGGGTCGTACGGCGGGACGGCGGTGTCGGTGTACTTGGTGGTGCTGGCGCCCTTGAAGAGACCGGAGAGCGAGGTGGCGTTACCGTAGGGGGCGTGGGTTGCGGAGAGGAGGAAGTGCAGGGAGAGAAGCAGGGCGAGGACGAAGAGGACGTAGCGCAGAGGCTTGTTCATCGCCATCGTGCGGACGAGTCAAGTCCAGTGGCTGTAAAGAATAGAGGTAAAGCCAGTACAAGGAGAGAATAGCGCCCAGCAAGTAGTAGTCGTTCAAGAGAAAGCGGTCAAATAGCCCGATCACACTCACATGATCGGTGATCTACCCGCTACCACACTGCCCGCACGACGAGAAAAACAAAAATCTGAACTGGGTTTTCAACGATATTCTGACTGGCGAATAGATGTCATAAATCAACTGTCACGTCAACTCCTCCTTCTCATAACATTAGTCTCTGCAGCAGACCACCATCCCACATGCTGGAAAGCAAGTACAGGAGATACAGCCGACCCGAAAAAAAAAACCCATTACCGAATAACGACCCAGCCCCGAATCGAACGGAGGCCTCCCACCGAACTCTCAGGTATTTACAGAGTATGCAAGTGCCGCGGGTGTGCGCCATGCACCCCGGTTGAACGGTTGCATCCAATTTCTCTCCTCAAATGCAATTCTACAACTGGCACCACTCCTTTGTTCAAAACATCCAATTAACTAGTTCGCAAATGATGAGTCCATTCCGCTGATGTCAGGTCTCTTCCTCCCAATCATCACCCACTGTGGTTGCTTCAGTCAAAGAAAGAACGGAGCAAGAGTGAAAACAAAAAACAAAAAACCACAGCGGAGGTCAATAAAAATCGCTTGCGTTCGCCATGACCTGGCCTCGAATCGAACGAGGGTCCCTACTGAACTCTTAGTATAATACACACACATCAGGGGCTGTGGGTGTGCACCATGCACCTCCAGGTCTTCTTTGTCTTTAACACAAGCCAGGTTGAGCTGTCCTATTTTCTTGTCCCCGCAATCACAGACCGACCTTTGACCCAGTGCCACTTTATAGTATAGTTCAACCTCTCTGGCAAATTCCTCCGTAAAAGATAGGTTCACACTGCTGCTTGTGTTGATGTCAGCCCTTCCAACCACCACCCATCACAACTGCTGGCACGAGGGACGGGAAGCAAGTTAGAACAAACCCGAAGCGAGGGACAAGAAAAAAAAAAATTTCCCAACTATGACCTGGCCTCGAATCGAACGAGGGCCTCTCAGCAAACACAAACCACGGCGATTTCAAGTTGTGTGAGTGTGTACCATACACCTCCAGGTCTTCTCTGTCTCCAATTCAAGCCATCTTGAACAGTTGGATTTAACTTCTCTTACACCTGATGCTACTTCTTTTGTTCAAAATATCCAATTATCTGATAATGTGAGAGATGAGTCCATTCGGTTGTTGTCAGCCCCACCTACCACAACTGCTGTCATGAAGGACGGGAAGCAATTTGCCAGAACGAATCCGCGGCAAGACAGGAAAAAAATGATCCTGCAAAGGCATGACCTGGCCTCGAATCAAACGAGGGCCTCCCAGTGAGCTCACAACTTACGCTTCACCATAAGTTGTGTGGGTGTGTACCATACACTTCCAGGTCTTGGAATTCTATGATTTGACCCCGGTCCAGTTCGGTTCGTCTGCATTTTGAGCAGTTCAATACCGATGTTCAGCTTTGAACAAATTCACCAATCATAAGACCTCTACCAAGTTAAACAAACAACACTTCCCAGCTCTGTCCACTACCGCTACTTTCAAGGAAGCAAAAAGAACCCAAAGCCACTGGCGGAGGCAAAAAAAAAAGCACCCCTACGCGTAATGACCTGACCTCGAATCGAACAAGGACCTCCTACCGAATTTAGGACAAAGTACCTTGGTAGCTGCTGTGCAGGTCTTCCTTGTTTTAAACTCGAGCCAGGTTGAATTGTTGGATTCAGCTTCTTTCCTGCCCCTCTCAGACCACAACTGGTACCACTCCTTTTGTTCAAAATATGGAACTATCTGGGATTGTGAAAGATGAATCGTCTGATGTCGTGCAGCGAAGGAAGTGTGGACAGGCCCAAAACAGCCCGGATCAGTGCAGACAGGTGCAGACAGGGGCAGACAGGTGCAGGCGCGTGCAGACATTTGTGCAGACATTCGTTGTGCATCGCCACGGCTCAGCCACGCTTCCGTGCAGACATTTCGGCATCAGACTGTGCAGACCGCACAGATGTAGCAGGTGTATTAATGTTGCCATCGACTCTGCCCCTTCCGAACCACGGGGACTAAAGTCTTCGGACCAAGTCTGTATGGGCATGGGGGGCAGTAGGTAAATGTTGATCCCGGACTGAGCGAGCCTGCGTGCGGGTGGTACCCGATGCGTTTGAGACAAATCTAAACAGGGTCTGCTTAGGTCTACTGATACAACCTACGCAAACCTCGGCAGGGATCTGCCCAGGTATGTCTGCGTAGGTCTGCTTAGATCATCTGGCCAGCTTAGATTGAACGCATGCGGTGATGTCCTCTTCTATGCTCCAGGTGGAGAAATGAAGATTGAATTTCACATCTACGAGGTGTGGTAGTGTGTGAACGTAGCAAGGTCTTGGGTTGATTTTTGCTGGTTTTCATCACTATGAGCTGTCGATAGAGATAGTACTTTGGATGATCTAGGCAGGTTGATCCGAGTGCAGAGTTGGCAGAGTTTAAAATGGCTTCGGACAGACGGACGCGCATATTTTATTAAAGGAAATCTTTTTGAAGCCCCGGCATCATCTGGCCAAGGCTTCCCCTCCAGTCACTCTTGTCATTGTCATTGACGGTGTGGATAAATTCCAACCAGCCCCTGGAATGCCAGCATCTTCAGTTTACCAGGAGGTGACCGCTGTACTTGCAGAGGTGGCTGCAGAACTTCCAAATGGGTGGCAGAGAAACAAGTAGCGCTGTACAAGGATTCAGCAAAAACAGTTGAACGGCCCTCTCGCTACAAGTGCGCTGCACCGGGGTGCTGACTAGAAGCATCGACGGGGAAGCTACTTCGTGCTTGTGTGTTCCCTTTTTCGCTGGTCTCATGCTGTATTACGACTATAAACCGCGATTTGGTACCCAGGTGGTGGAAAATGCGAGATAGCTTACAAGCCTTGGTATTGTACGAAGGAATGCCAGGTGGCAGTAAGGCACATTCTCCAAAAACTCGTTGCCCTCCTTGAACACTGAGCGGGATTGGAAAAACTATCAACCAAGCTGCAAACCCGGCTTGCAGGCCGCCAACACAGAGCCCGGCCAATCGACTCGCCCCGCCACGGATCCTTCCATTCGGATTGAGCGCCACAATCTTGCTATTGGTGGGGGCCAAGGGATAGTGGTGACTCCGAGGGATCCGACAGCGAAGAGCGGTGGTGGACAATATTCGGTGAATATCAGGGGCGTCAAGCTCCATTCTGAGAACGAGGCCCTGTCGGCTCAATGATTCAAAGACTTGGCGGCGGTGATGAAATCCGGGTCAAGTAAAGGAGAGAGGAATGGAAAGTAAAGTAAACTGCCGGTGGCTGTAGAAAGGAGAGATGATCTGTGATGGGAGTTCATACCTTATATATGTTACCTGTGAGGCAAGGATCGATTCTTTCATTGACAACCACAAACCCGACCTTGATGTGGCTAATGTGGTAAGTATCGTTACACTCTTCTGGTCCTGTCCCGCCTACCCCCTTCGCCTCCCGCCCGCTTTCTTTTTTCATTTCCAACATTGGCCGGAGCTTCGCGGGCTTGTTCCGAACCTATCACGGCAGCATTAGCTCCTATTGCGCCTCCACAGATCTATTGACGTTAGATGAGAGGGTCTATTACGCCACTCCGGCATTGTCGGCACTTGCCAAATCTGCTGACAGGCAGGTGGATACCACACGTTTTCTCCGATTCCTCCCTGCTAATTCCTCATCATACCTTGGAATGCCTAGCTTCTTCCGCCCAAAGTCGGGGGATGCACTGTCGCCTCCGACTAAAGGTGAAGTGCACTGCCCTCGGAGTGACTGAATCTGATGCTAAATCTGATGATTCACACAGATAAGAAGCGATTCGGGTGGTTATCCAGACCAGGATCTCCTGCAACCAGCTCTCGAGTGCCATCGCCTACACCCGCAGAATTCCCTGTGGCTCCATGTATGCTCAAGTTTTTGGCGTCACAGCGCTATTGAAGTTAACCATAATCCCGCCAGATCAGCCTGCACTGCCTGCAGCCCAATCTTTGCCGTCCGTTTTAGGCATGAATATACCCTGATATGTGCAAATCATGGAACTTACATCCAGTTGTCTATCTTAGGGCTAAGTTTGGTCAGCGCCAGTAATGCAACTCTTGAGCAGCCTGATTCTCCATTGCCTTGGAAACCGTTCACCCTCAACGCCAGCGTTCTCCACGACCTGCACGAATGGAACAAAATTCACCAGAATGCGGAAGATCGGCTTCCCAATGTGCTACGAGGAGTGGTCGAGAAGGTTAGACAAAAAGTTGCCACAACAATAGATTCCAAGGGAGTTCAAATTGCCTTGGACACCATCCCAAATGGTACTATCCCTGCCGGAAATATTGTCAAGGGGCTGGTATGGATGACAGTTCTTTGTTTAGTATGTCCATTACCACATTTTCCTGTTCGATCTCATTGAGCCTTGGCTGCCAGAATATACCTGAACGGAAGAAGGCAGCATATGATTTTGCAATTCAGACTGCAGAGCGCCTGAATGCGATGGCCAATGCATTTGGGGCCACCCCGCTAGATGATTACCTTACCCAACAGTGCATACACGATTTGAAACCCTTCTGGTATACTATTTATCGGTGATTTCAGTTGGGGTCTGATCATCGGCTCTAGCGACATAGTGAACGACATTTGTGAATGGGCACATAAACAAGTGGTTAGTAGTTCCTATAAAAAGCTATTGTCCCTGCTGATCACTATCCAGACAAGCAAAGGCGCATTCGATGACCAGCCGCAAGCTGAGTTCAAACAGAAGTTGGACAATGCAACCAAATCATTTCTAGTTTGTCCTTTCTGTCTTCCCAACACCATCTCCTTATCTTCATTGCAGACGATATCTACTATTCGTACAATGTATGCTATTTCAGCTCTTGATGGGGGTGTTGCAGAGTTGCTGAACTATGTATGATCTCCTGCCCATCATGTAACACTACTCATGTATACATCCTCACAGAATCAGCGAACAGCAAGACTGGTGAGGATCAACAGGAAATTTGGAAACTTGATTGCAACCCAATACCAGTCCAAAGATCAAGACAAGGAGAAATGCCACAAAGTGACTCGTGCCAGTGTATTGGAGAAACTCAACGCCTGGATCCGAGCTTCTTCCAATGAAGAGTTTGTTGATCGCTGTTGGTGGATGACTGGCATTGCTGGTGTTGGGAAGACTGCAATAGCCATAAGCACTGTCCAATATCTGCTTGACCGGCAGCCACTATCAACTAAACAAGACAGCAGGGTTTGTTCTGTCAATGAAGTGCCTATCCTCTATGGCCAATACTTCTGCAACCACAAGCTAGACACCTCCAAGCTGCAATGCCTTTTTCCGACTCTAGCAATCCAGATTGCAGAGACATCTCCTGCAGCTGCACACATCATTGACACTGCACTCGAAAAGACACCAAGCCTTGCCCATGTATTCAATTTTAAACAAGCAAAGGAGATCTTTTTGAAGCCCCTGTGTCATCTGGCCAAGGCTTCCCCTTCAATCACTCTTGTCATTGTCATTGATGGGGTGGATGAATTCCAACCAGCCCCTGGAATGCCATCATCTTCAATCTACCAGGAGGTGACTACTGTGCTTGCAGAGGTGGCTGCAGAGCTTCCAATGAATGCCAGACTAGTAATCCTATCCAGACCAGAACACGAGATTATCAAGCACCTTTCTCCCCACACTAGGCAGCATGACCTACCTACAGGGGAGTCTTTCAATGATGTTCGACAATATTTCCAGGTTGAACTCCCAAAGCTTGGGGTAGTTAACTTTCCAGGCACAATACAGTTGGATATTCTCAGTAGTGCTGCTGCCGGTCATCTCGGGTGGGCAACTCAGGCAGTCAGGTGGCTATTCATAGAACATCAGTGGTTTCCTAATGCCACACTTGACGAGAAGATCAAGGCTATAAGCCAAGATGCAGCAGGCGACCTTGATGAGCTTTACAAGTTCATTCTTTCTCGCTCTCTTCCTCCAGAGAACCATTGCCAGCGATCATCTTTTGTGCTTCAGTTTCAACAGCTCCTTCGATGTCTTACTGGTTTAAACACACCTCAACCCATTCACGTTATCTGTGAACTCATCCAATCAGATGGAAACTTTGATGTGCTCAAATGCCTGCGGCAGTTGAGCAGTATCTATGCAAAGGGAATTGAGGCTGTCACGCTTGACACAGTTCCTCAGCCACATAAATCATTCTTTGATTTCATCACTGCACGTGCTCTAGGGGAGTTTCACATTGAAGTGGCAACTGCCCATCGAGAGCTTGCCTCCTCATGCTTTCGTATCATGAAAGAGCACCTGCACTTCAATATGGGGGGTTTTGTTTCTCCACTCCTAGACACTGATGATGCACCCTTGGAAGTCTCAGCACACATCTCCTACGCTTGTTCATCTTTTGCCTATCATGTAAAGAGCAGTGAAACACCATTTGTGGAAGAAATTCATCATTGGGCACAGGAGCTCTTCTTATTTTGGCTCGAGGTTCTAGTCTTGTTGCACGGAGGCAGATTGAATTATGTAACAGAAATTCTGGAGACTTTCAAACAGGTAATTTCTCCAATTAGTAGTTGGAAATTAGTGTTAACCATTCTCTGACAGGGTGGCGAATTTTTAGCCTTCATGGTTGATACCAACATTCTGTCTGAGCTTAGGAGCATCACTGCTATCTACACCTCAGCCCTCCCCTTTGCTCACAATTCATTGCCTATTGCACATCATTACCGCTCCCAATCTAGCATTCATTCACAGTGGAACAGACGGAATCTGCCCACAAAGGGCAATTATGGGCATGTCATCTCACCAGATGGCAGGAGGGTGGCAACCTCGACAGAAAACAGGTTGACGGTCTTTTCTGTTATGGAAGGTGTTGTAATTTGGTTGAAGCAGACTTCCAGTTGGGCTGGCACACCTTTCTTCTCTCCTGATGGCCAGATTCTCACATGCAATGACAATGGACATATTCAACTCTTTAAGGCCGCATCTGGAGATGTGGTCAAAGAGCTTAATGTCCGAGATGATCGCCGTAGAATAAATCATGTTGCAATTTCACCCCAGAACGACTATATCGCTGTAGTTCTCCTGTTCCGTTATGTTCGTATTTTCAGGATTGAAGATGGTGTGATGACATGGCAAAGCAAGAAAACCCACACCAACAGTGTGTCATACCTATATGATGGTAGACTTGCCAATGTCTATGCAGACAATCAGCTTGTCAATGGCCGAACAGGCGAGTCCCTGGATGTGTTACTGTTTGACAAAGGGATAATTGGGGGAGATGAAATCTTGTGCATCTCTATGTCCAGTGATACTTCTCTGCTCGCAGTTGGTCCTTTGGTTTTTGAGTCTTGCCCCATTTCAATCTGGAGCACACAGTCAGGACAGCTTGTAACTAGGCTTGAAGGGCATAAAAACACCATATTTTCAACAAGCTTCTCATCCCACGGAAACCTGCTTGTATCAGGCTCTGCAGACCAGACAGCCCGAGTGTGGCAATGTTGTCCTCAGACTCGGACTTGGAGCTGCATTGCTGTCCTTTATGGGCATTCTTATACTGTGTTATCTGTGGCCTTCCTCCCTGATGACAAGTGCATTATATCCGCTGGAGCAGATCACACAATCCGAATATGGGATATTTCGGCTGTGTTGAAAGGAAAGGAGTTTGAGGTTCATCTTGATAAAGGAGCACTTGTAGTTGATGCATGGTTTCGTCAGGGTATCTGTTTAGGTGGCTGGCGGCTGGGCAATCCATTTCTTTTTCAGTATCCCTTTGAGTTGCCAGAAGGTGTCCAACCCTTGGAATGGCAGATTCAGTCTGAGCAAGAGGATGAAGGTAAGGATACAAATGTCAACAAGCTTGCAGTTAGGTAGTAGTATATGTTTCATTTTCGTGGCTTGCAAAATGTGTAGTACTCCCTTACAGTCAAAGGCTGCACCCCACAGAAGGCTGTAAATAAGTATACTGTAACACTTTGGTGTATAAAGATCCCCAATTTTATGGGTTTTTTGAGCGAATTTCACCAGAACCAGTAAGGGTCCTTTCTGGCAGTATGTTGGCTTTGGTGGTACTGTTTCACACCATTATTCGGTATTCTCAAAGACATGGTATTTATTGAATATGCTCTGGCTCTAAGTTAGACGGTGTGAATTCAAAAAAAAGTACAATAGATTAGAATGTGTTGCATATGTCATAATGTGCCACTATTCTACACATGTGTCGCTCTTCTTCCAAAGCTAACTTGTCACAAGTGAGCTATGTGCCTTGCATTAAACTCATCTGGGTGCCCACCATCTTTTTAATCCCCCCCACTTGCCAAGCGAAACACTGTCGTGTCATTCTTGAGGAGGAGATGCATGAGCGAGCATACAGAAGCAGAAGTGGGAGGGGAGGGGTGGTGCCTTGCATGTGCGCCTCAGTGCACATATGGCGGGCAGACGGTGCAAGATGTTGGAAATCGGGCTATCAGATATACCACAGTGACCCTCTGCAAACGCGCAGGGGTCTCAATACATTTTCTACGGTACTTATACAAGTGGGTAGTCATAAGTACGAAAGGAGATATGTAACCACGACAAGGAAACAGCGCGCAAATGAGTCCGTATGAGTAAAGAGGCAAGGAAACGAACAGCATGAGTCAAGATGAGTAAAACCAGTGCATAGAGACGATGTGAACAGCAGCGCCCGTAGAGTCAATGATGGCGGTGCGTTGGTGATGCGATTGTTCCTCCAACACAAGACAGCAGGGAGAAGAGAAGATAGAAGAAAAGGAGGGCAAGACCCACCTGGAACTAGTCTCTTGTAGACAGACACTCTATACATACAAAGCTCATACCTCGCTGTATAAAGTCTGTTGTTTACCGCAGGTCCTGATCATAGTGCTGCCTCATTATGTAATCGGAGCGCACGTGGGTTCGATTCCTAGCCTCCACACACTTTTTTTCCCCACTCAACAATGTGTTTTTGCAATAGGGACCACAGAAAACTGCTCTCTGATATTGGTTCTAGCATGCTTGAATTTTCTCTGGAATAATCCTTGAAGATTCATTGGTTTATGCTTCAGCTCAAATCCCGTGTGAGTAGTCGCATGATCGACTCGGGCAGCAGTCAATGTTCGACAGACCAGGTTCTACATCCTCTTTAAATTTTCTGAGGAGACAGAAGGTAAGACAGGGTTATTAAATACTATAGGGGAGCTCAAAGTAAACTTTGCTGGACACTTTTTTCTCATGATCAACCTTACAACCTCTGGACTGTCACATCAAAAAGTATCAAATAGGTCATATCATTGATCACAATGTCCAACAGCCTTGCTTGTTGTCATCTACAACATCAACACTCAAAATTGGCAAGTGGTTCCCTTTGGCTGAATGTCTGTGTTAGAGTATAGGGTCCTTGCTCTATGTCTTGACCTTTTGAGGTTGGTTCCAGGGAGGAATAAACCCTCAGCGTCTCTCCTGAGCTCAAAAACTCGAGCGGCTGATATCACATGAATGCTGCCCACATCATGCTCGACTGTCTCGGCAACAATTGCCTTGAGCCATCAATGTTTCTATCGTCTATGACAAGACAACCCGAGTTGACATGAGAAAAAAGTGTTGCAAAAAAAGCGAAAAAAATGTCCAGTGAAGTTTACTTTGAGCTCCCTTTATCTACTCCAAAACTTCATTGAATTTGAATGCCCTGTGCTGAGGGAAGAAAATCGGAGAAAGCTGACATAAGATTACGTAATAATGGTACACTCCAATCAGACCCCTGTGGTAAACACAAGACTAACCTGGAACCACCAATTGTGTGGGATAACACCAAACTCCATTGGTGCACAGCTCAGTGCAGATATATGTCTGCACCTGTGTCATCAGTTGTCCAATCCAATCCAATGCTGTGAATGCAATAGAGAGAATCCAAAGACTCGCCATACTTTTCAAACTCATCTATCCACAGCTCCTCATTGAGGAATACATACAGGTAGTTGTAGTCATGGTTAAAGCGACCCTTAATGCTGCAGATGCTCTGCACCATGCCATTCACGTCCAAGTTGTGCACGAGCATCACAGAGGTTGCTTGGCCTGTGTAGAGTTTGTCATCCAGTTGCCCCCAGTACTGGTGCTGGAGCTGGCGGTGTCATTGATCAAGGTAATGGGGTTGTACAGCAGGACAGCGGTATTGGTGTACTTGGTGGTGCTGCCACCGGGTGGTGGGTACCCAGCCACAGCAGGAATCAAGGGAATAATAAAGCCCTTGAAGAGGCTGGAGAGCGAGGTGGCATTGCTGTAGGGGGTGTGGGCTGCAGAGAGGAGGAAGTGCAGGGAGAGAAGCCAGGCAAGGATGATGAGGGTGTAGCACAGAAGGACCCAGGAAGCTAGCCCAAGGTAACTCCTGCAAAAGTTGGTCAAAATGGCCTCAAATCCCCTAAATAGGAGTTGGATATCACGTGATATTACTAATAATGCCATTTTTAGCTATTTTTTCGCTTTCCCTCCTGCTGCAGTGCCTGGGACCTTGATTTTAAGAGGCGGTAACACCTTGATGACATCTCTGCTAGAAAGTGCCATCCAACATTGATCAGTGTCACATCGCCTAGACTAAATTTTTTGAGATTGATGTACAAATAAAGTGGGTTTGATCGGGCCTGAAATCCCCTAACTTGGAGAGGGATTTGAAAATTTTAGCCTCAAATCCCCTAACTTCTGAGGTCCTAGCACAGAGTGCCATCGTGTGGACAAGTCAAGTCCACTAGCTGAGGATAATAGAGGTAAAGCCAGTAGAAGGAGAGTATAGCGCCCAGCCAGCAAGTAGTTCAAGAGAAAGCAGTCAAATAAGCCAATCACATTCACATGCTGCTTTCTGCTGCATCCCCGCTACTGACCGACTACCCACACGACAAGTGGAACCAGCTGCAGAGAAAAACAAAAATCTGAATTGGGCTTTCAACTATTTTCTGACTGGCAAATACTTAGATGTCAAACATCAACTGCCACGTCAACTCTCCTCTGCCTTGTAATATCAGTTTCTAGAGTACAATCCCACATTAGAAAGCAAGCACAGGAGATACAGCTGACCTGGAAAAAAAAAAAGCAATCTCATCATCGAACTACGACCCAGCCCCGAATCAAACAGGGGCCTCCCACCAAACTTTCAGGTCTCGGGGAATTTTTAAGTGCTGTGGGTGTGTGCCATGCACCTCCAGGTCTTCTCTTTCTACAAGTTGAACCAGGTTGAATAACAGAACTCTCTTGGCAACAAACCACCATGTGCACCTGATCAACACCTCGAAAAATAGCTTCGAGGCTTGGGCATTGGGGCACATAGTGGTCCTTAGCTTTTTTAGTTATCTATTGTACTATGTCTACATCTATATCATCATCTACCATGAGCTCCAGGTCTGCAGCCAACACCATGCGCAGAAGTCTCACCAAAAAACTGGCCACGCCAGAGCTGCCTAAGGCAACACAGAACAAAATGATGTGACCCGCAACCAATGCAGCAAAGATATACCTTGATAAAACGAAGAAGGAGCTGCTAGAGCTCACCACCAGTGACTTGTGTTTTGCCAAATAGACTGCAGAAGACATAAAGGGAAGCCTACATGCGAAGGGCTTCATCACAGAGGCAGAGGGAGCAGGTACACGACGTCTTTCTCCCTCCTCGCTTTTGTGGTCCTGCAGGTGGTGGTGAGCTTGCCACCAAATACAGCCATCACCACAGACATGCTGCACACCATGGCAGTATGCATGGAGTTCAAACACGCTGACCTGATGCTGGAGGGCATCTTCATCGACCTCACCGAGCTCCTGGATTTCATGCGAGTGTCCAAGGCAGTGGCCACCGACACAGAGGTGAGGGACCTGTCCACAGCAGAGAAGCTCCACAACGCGGTGGAGCGTCTGACTCAGACAGTAGAAGAGCAGACAGCAGACATTGTGACCACCACAATGCATCTTGAGGACGACTCTGGACGGCTGCCTCACGCATAACTGGTGGGGTGCAGGCATTGCTGTTGGGAGTAAGTAGTGGTGCCCTGGGCCTGCCTGCAGCGAGCCTGTGCTCCTACACAGCTACTGCAGTGGCTGTGGCCCACCCACCCTCGCACGTGGCAGCTTTAGCAAAGGCTGCAGCACGCATGTGCCAGGTTATGATTGAAAGGGAACCAGGGATAGAGACGTGGATGGGATGATGGATACCACCAACGCGCAGTCTGGGGCACACTTTGCTGGAGTGCAGAAGCAGCGTGGGGGCGCAGTCTTCCTGCACATGAGCAACCCCGCTGGAATAGCATGGCTTAAGGCCCACATGGAAGATTTACTCAAAGCCATGGGAGGTACATCGTCTTATAAGAAACATCTGTACAACATGGTGGTGCAGTATGTCCTGGTGACCTTTGACCCTGTGGAACAGGGCACATGGATGTTATTGCGACCGACAACAGTCTCCCCAAGGGAGTGTTGGCGAAAGCTCAGTGGATTAAACCCTTCAAGTGGCGGAAGCACGGGCAGTACATCACACATGCTGTCTTCAAATTCAGCACCCCCTGGGTGGCAAACATGGTGATATGTGATGGGATATGGGTGGACAGCAGCTGGGTCTATAGCTACAAACTGCTGTCTGAGCCCATTCGCTGCTTGAAGTGCCAGGGCATCAGCCCTGGGCACATTGTGGCCACAGGGCTGCACCGCATCTCAATGTGCACAGCCTGAGACAATGAGCGGGCGTGCACAAACTGCAAGCACGAGCATCACAACCATAGAGGGCACAGCACAGCAGATCACGTGCACCCTATTTTCGAAGATAAGTTGCAACAGGCATTGGAGCGCAACCCTGAGGCTGCTCACCTGTATTACCTTGACAGGAACGACTCCAGTATTTGGGTAACACATAACGAGACAGCTGCAGCTTTCGCACCGAGCGGGGGGGCACATGCAAGGGGAAGGGCGCCACAGCGCAGACCAGGGCCGAGTGTAGGGGTATCAGCAGCGCACCACAGGCAAATGATGTGCGGTGAACCCAGTAGTGCACAGCACTGCGATAGTGGAGTGGGCCCAGGGGGGCCACACCAGGTGACGATGGACAATTATCTTGTCTTGTCGCAGCCATCGGGAGGGCAATTGAGCCAAGCAGTGCAGAAGGAGAAGGAGAGGGAGGAGCTGGCCCTTGATGGGAGAATGCACCTGCAGTGGGTGGCCCAGCTGGAGCAGGACAGGGGGAGCGCTCCTGTCTGTGATGAGGGAGCAAGCCACAGTGCATCGCCAGGGCAGATAACAGCTCAGGAACATTCAAGAATACAGGCCGCTGTCCACAGGGTGAACAGCGGGCTCTTGGGGGAGTACAATGCCTGGCAGTGCTAGCTCGCCAAGGAGGAGCAACTCTACCCCACCACAGTAATGGCGCCCTAGGAGCTCCCACCAATCGATGAGGAGGACAAGGTTGAGGCATTAATTGAGAACATGGCGGTGCCCACAGTGCCTCATCCCCCTGCGAAGGTGGACAACCAAAATGTCTAAACAACCCCAACCCCACAGGCAGGACACTGGGTCCACATTTGGACCCAGAACCTTAACGTGTCGCTTGACACGCAAACTGACCTTTTGAATAAACTTAGCCCCCACTTCTTCAACCTCAGGCTCCTCCAAGAACCTTGCTGCAACTTTCGAGGCCTCTCCAGGTCCACGTGTAGCTTCGTGTCTGTCTACCCACCTGCACACTTGTGAGACCAATGGGAAACCCACTCAATGATCCTCATCAATACAAGGCTGCCGGCCTCCTCCTGGAACATTGTCCCGATTGCGTCACCTAACATTACTGCCATTGACTTTTTTGGCCCCGTCTTTGGCACCATTTGCATCATCAACATTTACAACGACTGCAAAAACAATACCTCGCTGGATGTCCTGTGCGGGTTCATGCACTCCCCAATGGCAGCACACCGTCTGATGGGCACCTTGTGATACATCTGGGCCAGTGACTTTAATTGACACCACCCTTTGTGGGACAAGATTCGTAACCACCACCTGTTCACTACTCAAACCCTCAACCTCGCCCAACCCCTGCTGGACCTCCTCTCTCGCCATGGCATGGTCATGGCCCTTCCACGGGATATCCCCACGCTTCGCGCCTTCCGCACGAAAAACCATATGCAGCCTGACAATGTTTTCTGCTCCCCCTCCCTATCCCTGCTTATATTAGCTGCACCACTGATCTGGAATGCATGCCACCCAAGACTGACCACTACCCAATTTTACAGGTACTTGAGCTCCAGCACCTTGTCGTTGAGCATGTCCCGACACCGGTGTACCATGGTATGGACTGGTCGGAGTACCGCAAGCACCTCCATGCTCTGATAGATGTGGAGCGATGTGAGAAGTACAAAACAGTCAAGAGCATTGAAGCTGCAATCCAAGCAGTGGAAGAGGCTGTGTGGATAATGACAAAGGAGGTGGGGGACTTCTCCAAGCCATCTCTGCATATCAAGTGCTAGTTCACCCTGGAGATGGTGACTTTGTGGGACACCAGCATGCACCTTGAGCACCACACCTATGAGCAGCGGCTCCTTCCAGACCACCCAATGCACAGACAGGCCTGGGAGGCAGTGCAGGCATACTGTAAGGCAGTGAAGGAAGGGAAAGCGCGATACTGGGTTGAGTGGCAGGAAAAGTTGTTGGACGGCCAAGTGTGGGACATCCACAAATTCCTGGATGCCACCCCATCTGACAGGAGCATGTCCCGC
Organism: Mycena albidolilacea; assembly: GCA_029282495.1. NCBI lineage: Eukaryota > Fungi > Basidiomycota > Agaricomycetes > Agaricales > Mycenaceae > Mycena > Mycena albidolilacea. Next base: position 952,067 of record JARIHO010000032.1, on the reverse strand, counting down.
ATCCCCATGCTTGTACACCGTTGAAATGGTTAGCAATTGCTAACACATTTCCACAGACTCATACCAAGATCAACAAGATGATGGACCGCTGGGGTGGGGTCAACGAGTGGGGCTGCACCCACAATGCAAAATTTGGCCCAGTGAAGTACCAAGTGGCGGGGTTCTCACAGCACCACATCCCTGCCCCCTTTCTCCCTGGCAAAACACTCCCAGAGCCTTGCTGCCATCTTCACCTCAGTGATGGTCATGTTGTCAAGATGTCCAAGACAATCATCTCAGCTGCGAAGTTGCACTGGCACGAGCAGAGTGCAGCAGTGATAGCGAAGGGAGAGGCCTGGCTCATTCAGATGGGCCACATCACACAGGCATGACAGGGCATTGGGACCCGCGACATGCGAAGGCTGTACTTGGGGATCTGTGTCCCCCAAATTTTGTATGCGGCTGACATTTTTCTCTCCCCTCCTGCAGTGAACCGCTCCCTTCTGGTGCAGTTCACCCCCAAGGAGCGCAGGGAGCAGGCAGTGGTAAAGAAATGGTGCTCCATCCAGCAGTGCATGGCACTGGCAATAACGGGTGCTCTCCACTCCACCCCTACCGATGTCCTGGATGCCTACGCAAACCTCCTGCCTGTAACACATCTCATCGACAAGGTGCAGGCAGGAGCAGCTCTGCATCTTGTGACACTCCTGGCATCACACCCCATGCATGCAGCAGTCAAGTGGGAGGCAGAGCAATCCACACACGTCCACTCTTCGCCCCTCTATGACCTCATGAAGGACTTCCACCTAGAGCTGACCTGGATGGAGAAGATTTGAGCAGTGCAAGTCCCTGCAACATGGATGTCAACAATGCAGGTGGATGTGGCGCCCTCAAAGAAGGAGGCTCAGAGAAGAGAAAAGGATGATGATTCTACATACCATGTATATACTGATGGCTCTGGGATAGATGGACACATTGGCAGGTGCCTTGCAATGATGCTGCTGCTGTGGCTCAACAACATCCGAGGCTTGGTCACCCTTGTTGTCGACAGTCAGCCCGCAGTCAGGGCAACATGCGTGCAGACACCCACCCCATCCCACTGGATCTGGGACATGTGGCATGGCCTTGCACGTGCACTGGCAAAGTGCCACCCCGAAGCGCAGGTGGTGGTCCAATGGACACCGGGACATGTTGGTATCACAGGGAACGAGGGCACGGACACTGAGGCAAAGCAGGCAGCACAGGGGCAGGACTTGTCTGAGCAGCGAGATCTCCCCCCTGGCCTCTGCAGCACGCTGCCTTGGAGCAAGTCAGCAGTGCAGCAGTCCCTCAATGCCCACTGCCAGGCAGACCACAAGAAGCTGTGGAAGAAATCACACCACTACAAGCATACAGTACAGTATGATGCTGATTGATGTGCTCTGAACCTATCAAGAAAACACCAACCAAAACCAAACCTCAACACAGAAGTGCGTCGGAACAGACAGGAAGTGCTCGAGACGTGCACAGATGAGTATCAGACCCTGGTACAGGGCCTTATAAAAGGTTGCAGGGAATGGAATAGACCTCGGGAACAAGGAGAGAGCATTGAGTCATTTGTAGAAGTCCTTAGAACGAAGTCCAAGTACTTGAGCCTTGTACTAAGTGAACCAGAATGGAACTGAAACAGACAGGAAAGCTTGTGGAACACAACAAGTGTGTTCGATGTGAATGGAACCCTTGCTGTGCAAGTGTTCAGGCTAGATCTGTTTGAACGAGGGTAGACCCAAACAAACAGGAAGCACAGAGTGCGGCGATGTAAAGCTTTGCAGCTATGAGAACAAGACAAGAACGAACAAGAACGAGTTGCTGAAGTTTCCCAAAGCGAGGTGGATGCTGTTTCCAAGCGTAGACAGTAACAACAATATTGGGTTCCGTTGCCAAGCTTTTCAACAGTAGTGGGTTCCATTGCCAAGCTTTTCAACAGTAGTGGGTTCCATTCCCAAGCTCTTCAACAGTAGTGGGTTCCGATCCCAAGCTCTTTACAACACAACCCAAACAACCAAGTGCGTACTCAGCACAATCCCAACAGTTCCAGTCACTTTCAGACTATTCCAGACAAGCGGCAAAGTCAGATCTCAAGGATACCAATAACAAAGAAAAGATTCCAAGCCAAGATGAATTCTAAGAGACACCTTGTTCGAATTCCCCAGTATCTGCCCAATTCGCAAGTGTTTCTGCCTACTAGCCGTGGGGTGATTCCATGAAGTCGCCCAAGATGCTCCTGCTACTAAATACAAAGACCTGAAACACATGGAAACATCCGGGAATAAGTAAGTATGAGTAAAATAGTCTGTTTATCCGTCCAACTTCCGTGTATCCGTTGTGAGAATGGGTATCTGAGCCCTTCCATTGGCTGCCCATGTTGAGCACGCCATCCTGGTGCAATCCTGTGCACATGTACGCTCGGTCAGACTGTGCTGGAGCTATCACAACTGATCCCCTATGTTGATCCTGGCTGTATATGCTGTTTCTCCCAATGCCCGTGCCTTCCCGACTACCGGAACATCTGGAACAGAAGCTCCCAGCCCTTAGCTCTTCAGGGATACCGCATTCGAAGTATTTCCCAGTATGGGTACTTGTTCCAAGAGCCGACGAGTGTAGGTCCAAGTGATCGGACCCTCGCTTAGTGACCATCCCTTATCCGGAATGCCCAGGACGGTGTGGAACCATCAAGATGTGATGTTCCCAGCCCCTTTCCAGTGATCATCTGATCAGAACACGTTACGCGTCCCATGTCCAACACACCACAACAGGATTCCAGTCTGTCCCCATCTAGTTCTGTGAACGGGAATAGAGTAGACTTCACGTTCCACTTGTTCAGTGGGTTTGTAAGGAACCGTTATTACTATTTTCTTCCTATTTTAGTTACTCTTTAGCTACGAGTCACATGTATCTCGATCACATGATCTTATCTATCTTTTATCACAAACCACTACACCACATCGCTCAAAGCGCCTTTCCAGCCCTCTCTGAGGCACTGATAGAGGCACAAGCTCTGGTATTGCCTTGTCTGGCACACACACTAGGCACTAGGCAACTATAATGCTACACAATTCCCCTTTTTTACGCTACACTTATGTCCTTATCACGACAGGTCATTTTGGCCTATAGTCTGCTCAGTTCTCTGGATATCCGGAGTTCGAAGGAGTCTACTGCACAGGGGCATGGAATATCCGGCCCTTGGTAGTCTCTTGAAGAGTATAGACAGTAGTCTACCACTTAATAACGCTCGCTCCCCCGCCACGGCAGGCGTACAATGTTTCTCCGGTTGTGAGTGCTCCTCAAGCCTTACAGGGTTACACATCTCCTACAGGTTTCAGAGTGAGTACATGCCAATGGTTCCAGAGTGTTCCCCCCTGTTCCCATCCGTTACTCAGTGGTTCCTGCCCAGCCAGCTACTTGGGAACCTCAGTACTGACGCATCTGGAGTGTAGCCCAGCACATGTCTTGTTATGAAAATGCGAAAAAGCGAAGATTTCATGGGTGGAAAAATCCTGTGCTTATCAACGCCAGGCTGCTGAAGGGCTTGTACCTGGAACTCACTGATTGCCTCTCCTGGAGCCTAGCTGTACTGGTCATGCAGCTACGCACTGGGCATGTCCCCCTGGCAAAACACCTACACCACATCTACAAGGCAGACTCCCCTCTCTGCCCCTGCTGCTGCCAAGCAGATGAAACCGTCGCCCAGTACCTTGTCCACTGCCACAAGCACCTCCAAGCACGCCAGGAGCTCTACTGTGCTGCTGGCCCCAATGCTCAAGTCCTGAGCAAACTCCTGGGCTCGCCAAAAATGCTACCGCACCTCTGTCGCTACCTAGGACGAACTGAGTGCTTCCATACCATCCATGGCACCCTCTCCGCACCACCCAATCCAAAGTAACTCATGTGCTGCGAAAAAATCATGCAAATCATTACTGCCAAAATTCCCAGCGCATTCCTGTGCACTGCCGATCCCTTCAATGTGAACCTGCCCCCAGGCTTCCTCGCAGACTGGGCTGAGTTACAGGCTGTTCAAGCGGCTACCTGTGTAGAGCAACGTGCTGCTCGCAGCAAGGGGCAAAGTTATACGACTCAAAGAAAAAAAAAAAAACAGGTTGAACAGTTACATCCAATTTCTCTCCTGAATGCAATTCTAAAACAGGCACCACTCCTTTGAAGTTCAAAACTTCCAATTATCTTCCAATTAACTAGTTTGCAAAAGATGAGTCCATTCCGTTGATGTCGGCTCTCTTCCTCCCAACTAACACTCACTGTAGTTGCTTCAGTCAAAGAAGGGAGCAAGAGTGGGAAAAAAAAAAACATAATGGAGGACAATAAATTCTGAGCAGAACTTGCAAACTTATGACCTGGCCTCGAATTAAATGAGGGCCCCTACTGAACTCTCAGCTCCCACACAATTAACTGCTGTGGATATGCACTATGCACCTCCAGGTCTTCTTTGTCTCTAACTCAAACCAGGCTGAGCTGTCCCATTTTCTCGTCCTGCAATCACAGACAGACCTTTGGCTCAGTGCCACTTTATAGTATAGTTCAACCTCTCTGGCAAATTCTGATAGGTTCACACTGCTGCTTGTTGATGTCAGCCCTTCCGGCCACCACCCACCACAACTGCTGGCATGAGGGACGGGAAGCAAGTTAGAACAAACCCGAAGCAAGGGACAAGAAAAAAATACATTTCCCCAGTATGACCTGGCCTCAAATCGAACAAGGGCTTCTCAGCAAACACAAATCACAGCCACTTAAGTTGTGTGAGTGTGTACCATGCACCTCCAGGTCTTCTCTGTCTCCAATTTGAGCCATCTCGAACACTTGGATTTAATTTCTCTTACACCTGGTGCCACTTCTTTTGTTGTTCAAAACATCCAGTTATCTGATAATGTGAGAGATGAGTTCATTCGGTTGTCGTCAGCCCCACCTACCACAACTGTTGTCATGAAGGATGGGAAGCAATTTGCCAGAATGAACCTGAGGCGAGACAGGAAAAAATTTGACCTGGCCTCGAATCGAACGAGGGCCTCCCAGTAAACTCACCAGTTTACACAACAAGTTGTGTGGGTGTGTACCATACACTTCCAGGTCTTGCTATCTATAATTTGACACCGGTCCAGTTCGGTTCATCTGCACTTTGGGCAGCTCAATACTGATGTTCTGCTTTGAGAAAATTCACCAATCATAAAACCTCTGCCAAGTTAAACAAACAACACTTCCAGCTCTGTCCACTACCACTACTTTCAAGGAAGCAAAAAGAACCCAAACTTAAAGCCACTGGCAGAGGCAAGAAAAAGCCACTCCTACAATTGATAATCTGACCTCAAATCGAACGAGGACCTCCCACCAAATTTAGGTCAAAGTATCTTGGTAGCTGCTGTGGGTGCACACCATGCACCTCCAGGTCTTCCTTGTCTTAAACTCGAGCCAGGTTGAATCATTGAATTCAGCTTCTCTCCTGCCACTCTAAGACTACAACTGGTACCATTACTTTACTCCTTTGGTTCAAAATATGCAACTGTCTGGGATTGTGCAAGATGAATCTGCTCGGTTGTTACCAGCCCTCCACCCACTGTAGTCGCTCCAGTGAACAAATGGAAGCAATCAAGAGTAACAGCAGCACAAAGCAACGAAGAGAGAAAAAAATACCTGGATCCTGCCATGATCTGGCTGCAAATTGAACAAGTATCAAACTTTCGGGCCTTGGGGATTACTTAAGTGCTGCATGTGTGCACCATACAATAGACATGTTGCGCCACAGCCGCATGCGGCTTTCAAAGCCGCCTGTGGGGTTGTGCTCTTTTGCTCCTGAACATTGCCATGACTGCTATATAACATTCCCTGGACCACCAGAACAAAAAAAGAAAAAGCCGCATGCGACAAGTTTGCGCACAGAAAAGCCGCATGCGGCTTTGCGCAACCTGTCTAATTACAGTGTGTTACACAAAAAAATGTGCACCCCATTCTGTCATAACTTGGTTGTAATTCGGGAACCGCTTAGGATTTTGAGCCAAACTAAGATGTCACATTGGCGATAGAGGCGGCATCAACATTTTGCATATGTTGATCGCATCATAGTATCTTGATGTGCCATCAGAGGATGCCGAATACAGAACCTGTATTATACATATTTTTTGGCGGGTTCAAGCTTGATAAATATTTTTTTTGGAGAAAGACTAAACCATCCAAATTGTAGCCCAGGATGTACTAAGCAGCTTACCCAGTTGAATCATGAAATTTATCAAGCTTGAACCCGCCAAAAAATACTTATAATACAGGTTCCGTATTCGGCATCTTCTGATGGCACATCAAGATACTATGATGTGATCAACATATGTAAAATGTTGATGCCGCCTCTCTCGCCAATGTGACATCTTAGTTTGGCTCAAAATCCTAAGTGGTTCCCGAATTACAACCAAGTTATGACAGAATGGGGGTGAGCATTTTTTTTTATGGCACACTCTACAGGTCCTCCCTGTCTACAATTGGAACCAGGTTGAAACCATTGGATTCAGAATTCAATTTCCCTGTAATTCTACCTGGTGCCGCTCCTTTAGTTCAAAATCATTGAGAAAGATGAGCTCATGTCAGCCCTCCAAATCACTAATAATTTCCCATTGTGCTGTAGTTATTCCAGCCAAAGAGAAGGAAGAATGAAAACAACTCAAGGCACAACATGTCCGATTGTTAGGTAAGCGCACACCACATGTATGTGATATCACGCATCTGCCACTGTCTTTGCCACTGCCTCAACACTCCCTTGTTCTCTTTGGACGAGTTGAAGTGTTGAAGTGCTATTCGGTTAGGAACACCATTTCTATTACCGACCCAGTCTAATTCAATGATCCCTAGTCCCCCATGTTGGACCATTCGCTCCCGGATGAAATCATCTCAGAGATCCTTTCACCCATGTTGAAGGTCTCCAACAAAATATTAGACAGGTTGTGCAAAAGCCGCTCAAGCCGCATGCGGCTTCATGCGGCTTTTTGGCATTGTGCAAAGCCGCGGGGAGGATTCAATATCCCGAACCCATAAACCCACCGGAAATGACTCATACAAATATCATTTCGAATGTTCTGTCCATGCGGCTATCCAATCAGATCCAGCGAATATAATGATTTGTCCTTGAGTTTCCGCGTTGATTCCGCAGCACCTACAAACTGAATGACAAATGGAACAGCCATCCCATAGTCTAAAATACTTCCCTCCACTCAGCAGGTTCACTAAAAGTTCGGCCCATCCTAGATGAACTCGGAAAATCTCCGCGGCTTTGCACAATGCCCAAAAGCCGTGTGCGGCTTGTGCACAACCTGTCTATTCAGTGATACCAACAAGGTATCCCCCTTTGCTAAATACGCCGAATCCACCTCCACTTACCTTCTTGTCTCCAAATCATGGCTTCGTGTCTCAACGCCCCTCCTGTACAATGTCTTCATCCTCCAGTCCAAGGCTCAGGCGAAAGCGCTCAGTTTGGCGCTGGCAGGTAATAAGGTGTTGGGAACGTTCATCAAGAAGCTCAGGGTTGAAAGTGGATATGAGGCATCCATGCTTACTATATTGCAATCCTCACCCAACATCTCTGACCTCTTTGTTTCCCTCAAAATTTATTCCTTAGATAACACCAGTGGATTATGCAAGGGCCTTTTGCTGCTTAATCCCAACCGCCTTATTCTGTAGGACCTCTCTTGTATGCCACCAAGAAACAAAATGGTCTTGCAGTTGTTGGAGGCTCTGGCAAAATCCATCGCCCAGTGGGACCGCCTGGTATACCTTCCCTTGTGTTGGATCTGTGGCCGCTTACTGTACCATTTCGTTCGATTCTTATGTCACGCATTATAAGAAAGTTTTCTTACCTGTCACGGGTCACCAAGGGCACATTAGAATGTGCCAAAGAGGTCACAAAATGGCTGAAAAATGCTCAAACAAAGCCAATTTTTTGCTCCACGGCGCGGCGGTGATGTGTGGTGGTCGATGGCGCCAAGGGGTTCACATGAAATGCCGCTTTTGACATGAGTGGGAACTAAAGTGTGAGTATGCTCCTTCCATCTTCCCCTCATCTGTGGCTCTTCAAAAATGACGCCGGTGGCATAATAGAGAGGTTGCGCAAAAGCCATTTGAGCCATCTGATGGCTTTTTTGATGTGCGCACATATGGCTCAATGGTTTCATGAGCTCAAGTTACAATCTTCATTTTGGGCCTACCATGAGGCTGATGGTGCTTCCAAGTATGAGACATAACACATTGACCTCAGTCTGCCCACGGACCGAAAATCAAACATTTTGGCATGAAAGTGAGTTTTCCGTTAACTTCAAATTGACCATTTCGTGTATTTCGTATACATGAGCCATCAAAGTAGCTGGATTGTATCAAAATATGCCTCGAAGTTAAAGCCATTTAAGCCATATGTGCACACATCAAAAAAGCCATCAAATGGCGTAAATGGCTGTTGCGCAAACAGGCTAATGCTTGGATGGAGGTTGCAGAGGTAATTGGTGGGGTCAGCAAAAACGGTGGATTTGCGCTGCAGTGGCAGCAGAAACTTGATGAGATTGAACACAGGTAGGTTGGTGGAAGGCGGCGAAAGCTTTTCCAGCCCATCTGGGATCTTGAGGATATCGAGAAGGCCGCTCATTGCAGCAAGGGTGGCAAGAGGAAGAATAAAAAACTGTGCTTACGTCAGCTGATTGATCTGACCTCTTTTGGTTCGATTTCTCTTGGCGCAGCGCCCTCCACTTGATACAAGTGTCTCCTGGGGTGTAGAACAACTACATTATAAGTGGTTTGAGAAGCTCTACAACTTTTCTCTTGATATAAGAAAAAAAAAAGGTGTCACACGGTGTGAGGTTGGTGAACATGCTAGGCATGGGACACCGCCTCATAGTCCCTACAAACAACTTCATTGGCCTCGCACAAACATATTCTTCATTCCCTGAGACAACAAGATCATCTGTCTCCTCACCAACAACCCCTCTCTTCAACGAGATTGCTTGTCTCTACAACGAGATTGCTTGTCTCTACAATGAGACTGCTCGTCTCTACAACGAGACTGCTTGCTTCTCCCTCAGGAACATGGGACCACCGATCTCCCTCCACAGCATATCGAACTATTGCTCTCCTGGGCCCCCAAAGTGCCTTGGAACGATCCAAAGAGAGGAGAGAACCACCTTCCCAATCACACAATGAAGACAAGGCAATGTAGCACAGAAGAGACAACCTGTCTCGACGAGATACCCTGTCTCCTCATTGCAAAATGGAACATGGAGCATGTGGAACATGTTTCAGGGTGCTGTGTAGGCCGGAGCTTGTTGCTATACAAACCGAAGCTTACCCAGGACCATTGGAAACAGTATAAATACCCTGCAATATTCGCTTTTTAGACAGTCAATTGACCCCCCACTTCTGCACATCTAAGAGCTCCAGTTCTCTGAACATCTCCTCTTTCCTGGCCCTATACTCCGTCCCTATCATCTCCAGACCTGCTACACCTATCCCTCTTTCCTCCCAGAGGACAATTTCATCTGGCTGCTGCACACTGCCTCCAGCACGATACAGCCAGTCTTGCCTCCCAACAGTTCTCGGCTGATTTTAGAACTTCAAAGTTCTAATTTTTCTGTCACAGGTCACAGCACGTTAGAATTGAACGAAATACTACAGTAAGGTAGGTGTCAGTCACTCACAATAAGCGATCATATGACCTTGTCACGTCATGGTCACACGGCAAAAATTTCAAAAGCTCAAGCCAACATGCTGGAAATCGGCCAAATTTCATGTTTTGGAGGCTCATTTTTTTTCAGAACATGATGTCAACAAGCTTGCTCAGAATTGAATATTTGAGTACTTTCACAAACTGGTACACCAAACAGAATATAGTGCATCATTGTTATTCCTCAGTTGGCAGCAAGTTAACAGTATGATCTTGTTCTGTTCCAGGAACATTGCCTTATATGGTGCATGAGAATCAAGCAGCAAAATTTATGATATCCAGAACCCAAATCATCTTCAATCAACAAAACAAACATTTCTGCACTTCAAAAAAAAAAAATGGGTTAGAAAATCTTGTACTCCTCCATGAATAATGAATATTTTGAAAATCCAAAACCAAGGATGTCTCCATGGGACCTAAATACACCATTTCTGGGCTTTACTTTGTGTCTAAATATTTTGTGGCCAGAGCTTTGTTGCTGTCACGCTTTGGTCATGTGACCACTCGTTGTGAGTGACTGATGCCTACCTTATCTGTTTTTCTTCGTTCAGGTCGTTTTTGACTGCCCATTTGTTATGTCAGCGAATCAGGCCAAAAAAGGTCATTTTGCCTTTGATCAAGTCTTGTCGATTGCACACTCGTGTGATCCCTCGCTGTGGGCCTATGATACGTTCAAGGAATGCCCTCTGAAATCTATCCACATCAAAAAGCCGCTGGAACAGTATGAGCGGAACCACTACTTACCACGCTTCAAGACAGAACCAAAGCTCATGGCGCTTTTGAAATTTACTGACATGACTACCCGGTACGTTTTCCTACCACACCGATGTCTGTTGTCCAAATAATTTAATATGCACAGGGCGTTAGACCAACTTGAACCCGGACAGCTGGAACCCGCCTTAGAGCTCCCCTTCATCGCTCCATCCCTCAATCCATCCTTCACCCCTCTGGCTGGCACACCAGAGGACATAGACAAATCAAAAGATGTCCCTCGCAGGCTCCCGTTGTTATTGGTGTCAAAAAAATTTCACGCATGTTCTTTCAACAATAATTCTCGCATTATACTGATGCAATTCCCCAGACTGTCTTCCTATTATGCTCATGTGATGCTGAAGCAATCTTCAGCTCTTACCAAGTTCTGTCGGAAAAATGTACACGGCCTTCCAAGGCTGTGCCCTTCCAATGCCGTTGCAAGGCACTTGGCATGTGCCAGCATTGCCTTTCAAGCTCATGCCAAGGCCGCAGGCGGCTTCCAATGTTGGTGCCACCTTGCAACACCGTTTAAAGATGTTCAAAGACTTAGCCCAGCATTCCAAGACCTTTTAATCTGAGTACATATCCAGTAAAACCCTCTTGCAACCTACAACTCCTAATTTCCTGCCGGTATATTCATCCAGGCTGACACCGGCTATTTTACCATTGACGCCATCAATCATGTGGCAAGATCTACCTCCACCAGTGCTACGGCCTGGTGCACAACTCGAGCTCGGCGCAGCACACAGCGTGGGATGTGTAGGAGAGGGATGTGTAACGAGAACGGGATGTCTGAGAATGCGAACAGGAGCTGCAGGAGAGGGATGAGAGAGGGTGGAGAGGGAGAGGGCAGAGCGGGAGTGCGGCGAGGTAGGGAGCAAGTGCCGCATGAGGGCGGCATTTAGCCCGGGGTTGCATCATCACTCACACTCACAGCAGCTGCATTCGTTCGCGGCGGCGTATTCACACCAGCAGCAGTACTCACGCCCACTCCCACTTCCGCTCCTGAATATGCCCATTGAGCGACTGCAACGATGCCCTCTGACAGGCAATGCTCGACGTGGGGGTCTGTGCTGGTGTGCAAGCCCTCATTGCACAATGTGCAAACAAAGGTGAGGAGCTGAGAAAACTACCTAGTTTGAGCCCTGTATCGATAGAAAGTTTCCAATCTTTTTTTTGTGTGGCCAACTGGGCCTGTAAGTGGATCAAAATGAGACGACAAGTGCTACATATATTGATTACTTGATGTAGTGGCTATTGATGTGGCTTGTAAAATTATGTTTCATCATTGAAATACTCGTCAGTTCAAACCTGGTGGTTGGTAAATAGTTGATATCAACTAAGAGATGGGATTACATTTTTGTTCTATTCTTGAAATAAATAAATATCTATACCACCCTATTCCTATACTTTGACCACCTTCCAATGCCTTCCAATGCCGACTCTCGCGTATCAAGGTGCTTCCAAGGCTCACGTGATCTTTAGACCTTCCAAGGCATTGCAAAGCCTTAGAACCTTTCCCTGATTTTTCCGACATCGCCTCAGTTTTTTTGAGCCACCCCTCAATCGGCCCCCATGTTCATAGTCTGGTCGCAGCATACTGGGATATTTTCAGCGAGTCCTCGAACAGCGAAGGTGAATCAGATACCAGAAGAAGGAACACCAACCTCAGAAGTGGTGCGATGCTTGCAATACTTTCACGCATCACTGGGCTCGTACGATTCGGTGGCCGCAAGGACATTCCCGACTATCCCTATGCCTCTGACATAGAAAACCGATTTCTTGGAACACTTTTGAGGCGATGGTTCAGTGTTCAGGCTCCACTTTACATGGATGTGTGGTGCGAGTCGCGGTCCACGAGAACACTTTAAATTCAGCAACCATATTTGATGGCTTTACCGTACTGCGAACCTTGATATGGGATTCGTGGACCACCTTCGAAGTAGCGAATGCGCCTGCCAACAGGTTACGAAACTTAGAAGAGCTACGAGTAACATCGACGAGCCCATTGTTCATGCTTGTGTTATCCTGGATGAAGTGTGTGATATCTACTCTCTTATTCTTGTGTAAATGGTCCATGAGTTGCAGTCCTTCCGACGTCTTGTACTTTCTGGCGATGGCTCGGGTCCCGAGACGTTGCTGAAGGCTCCTGGCCCCAAATTGACCAACCTCAACATTTTGGGGAGAAACTTTGAAACCCTGGGGGCACAGGTATTCGAACTTTGCCCAAATATTCGCTCGTTCTCCATTTTTGGGGTATGTTTCCACATCTGGGGTAGAGTTGCCAGTGCTGACAGGATTAGCACAATGCTCCAGACGTCGAGTCTTTCGACTCACCTAGAACATTTACCACCCTCGTCAAACTTATCTTCAATGTTCCAGATTAGTGGAGAACTACTAGGAACTTGTATGTCTCAACCATCTCGTTCTCAATACTGATCTGCAATTTAGGTTGTAGGTCCAAGGCTGAAGTCATCAAATGAGAGCAATTCTTTGTCAAATTTGAACCTGACAACTTCCCGGGTGTATGCAAAATCACGGCTCATAGCTGTGTGTGGCTAACGATGTCGCAAAAGTCCGATCTGAGTCATAGGTGGGTACAAGTCCATACAAGTCTGTATAACTCTGTAAGATTGTGAGGAGGTCTATAAGGCTCGAAAATTGACTATAGTCGCCTATAAGTATTTACGGAACTTACCAGACTTACAAGTGCTTAAGGGTAGTTATAGAAGCTTATAAGCCATCTCCGTGGTGTCGAGCAAAATAGGGGGCAGTCCCACTCGACTCTCATCATCACTGACTAGCTATCATTAACATTAGTTACTGCAATAGTAAGTAAAGAGAGTCCAAATGTAGGGACACAAAGACAGGTTGTACAATAATAACTAACACTATGTTATAGTGGAAATTTTGGGAGGTCATGACCTGAGTTTTGTACCTTGCTCGAGCCACCGGGTGCAGGCCCCACCCAACCACCCTGGGAAAAGCCAAAACATCATGAATTCATGTTGAATCATCAGGAATTTGAAATGGCGGAAAAACACACAAAAAAGGTGAGTTGAACCATCATGAACTGCATCATGAAATTCAACTACCTAGCCCTGACAAAACACCGTGAAATGTGAAATTCAGGAGCATTGTTGTGAATTTCACAACAAATCCTTCTCACAGTTAAAGAAAACATGTTATAATGAGCTGGAAATTGAATATATTGTACTGTTTCAACTACACAATGGTTTAGTGTCTAGTCCAAGCCATAGAGGACAGAGATTCTGAGAGAGGGTGAAGGGACTTATAGCACTTATAGGTACTTACAGCCTGGATTTAAGACTGATATAACTGTGTCATAAGCGGCCTATAAGGCTGTAAGTCTCCCTAAGCCCTTATAACCCAAAACGGACTTTTGCAACAGAAAGAGTGGGTGTTCTGAAATATTTGGAAAATGTCCTGCTCATTATTCACATTCCAGGTGGGACATTGCGAAAAGCCCTTGGGTGAGGTGGGCCAAAATGATGCTTGAGCGCAACATCAACCTGCCGGAGACCGCTGGGACGAAATGGCGGCCCCGATTGAAAGTCAAGTAGCTGATCGTCTGCATCCCAGCTACCCACGTTTGTCGCTCGGCAACCAAATCACCATGTTTGTGTCCATGTCCGAATTTTTTTCTGATATATCTATAAGCCAAACCGAACGAGGCTTCTGATGCTGACGTTGCTCTGATGGCGAGGTCAGATATGAATTAGTCAATGAGGACAGCGAGATGTCCCAATTTCAGAGATACTTTGAGAAACCTCACTCAGGCAGGGATGGCGCTCGTGGTTTCGCTTTTTGTTCAAGGCACAGTAACTTGGTCCATGTACAAATCGCTCGCACGATCATTTTCAATGACTTCTGTAAGGTGAGGGGAGGGGGGAGACATTGTATTCGGCAGTATCGCATGGGTAGAAAGGCATAGTCATACTGTAACCTAAAGTACAGAATGAATAGCAGTATATGTGGGCAGTCGTTATGGCATGGGAGCATGGTGGTGGTACAGTGCGAGAAGACAAAATGGTAAGTGCCTCGCGTATACGATAAAAGAATGGTCCATGAAATCACGTCTCAGAGAAGATCGAGATCAGGCGGTTCAGCAGCGCAGGTGACAGCATTGCCGACCCGATGCTCTCCCCCCGTGTACACGCGCAGCTGCCTGCTGCTTCTACCTCGAAGTGCAGTGGACTCTGCATGCGCATCGTCCCAGTGGCCGTCGCAGGACGCAGGAGCTCCCGTGCCACCTAGATGTTGCATGGGGTGTACACAGGCGGTTGGGGGCTCGGGGTCAGGCTTGGTGCGGGAGGGTGCGCACCGCCAGTGGAAGAGTCGCCCGCAGGCACAGGGACAGGGATGGGCATGAGGGCGCTGTATAAACTGGGCAGGATGGGGCTGAGAGGGACGAACCCGCGCGGGAGCTCGTTGTCTGGGAGGACGATCACATTCCCATCCCCATGCTGGAGCTGCTGCATGCTGGCCAGCGTGCCTGCAAGCTCCGGCACAAATTGCTGTGGCAGTGTTTTGATGCTCGCAGTCTGGGCTGTGAGTAGAATGGTGTTGACAGTACAATCTGTCGAAGGGCTTGAGGCGGGAGCAGACTATTAGTATGGGTTAACTGGGCGTGTAGCGAGGCCACGAAGGGGAGGAGGGAGCGTACTGGAGGCTTGATCTGGATGTTGATCGGGACGGTGGAGGCGGAGACAGTGCGGGTGAAGCGCGACTTGATGCACGCGAGAGTGGAGTGTGAGCGGGTGGAACCAGTTTCGTTGACATACTGTATCATTTCGACCAAATGTTCAGGTGACGGGGGGTTGTGAACTGAACAAATTTGACCTTGGTGACGGTGACATTGTGGTTTTAGGGCTCAAAATGAGTAAAAAATGCAAAGATTTCGAGTCCGGCAAATGCCGGACTTCCATTTATGGTAATTTTCTCGTGATTGCTGAGAAATGAACACTGAGTCCAGTGAACATTTGTGGTGACAGGTGACACCCCGTGAACATTTGGTCGAAATGATACAGTAGTCTTGCGACCAATGTGGAGGCGCAGCCATGAACCGTCGAACGTTGTTGCAGGTGCAGAGGACGGGCTCGCTGGAGTCGAGTAGGGGTCCCGGGGCGGGGCGGCGCTCGTGCTTGCCATGGGCCGTGTGTAGGCCATGCCACCATCCGTGTCCATGGCCGTGGCAAGCGGCATGGGCATGACGATTTCGCGTGGTCGGCGTGGCCCAGTGCGCCGACTGGCTTGTGAGTATGGTACCGAACAACGGGTCAAGAATGGAGGAAAGAAACGAATGTCGGTGAGAATCCACAAACCGCCCAGTAAAGGGGAGTTGAACACACATTTTCGCTGCTATGCGACTCTTCCGTTGTGCTCTGACGGCGTTCCAGAGGATCAGCATTTGCGACACGCCACTCATGCGCAACCTAGTCCGAGCGGGACACAGGCACCCCCGCCGCCTGCGGCGGACTGAGGATGTCGAATTGTGAGAATGTCTTTGAGATGGCAGACACACCTGGCATGGTTCTTCGCCGTCCGCCGGCACGGTTTGTTCCTGGCGTGTATTCAAGGTCGCGTTCGCTCGTGTGGAGTTTGTCATCCAGCTCGGGGCCCCGCTGCCAGTGCTGGAGCTGGCGCCTTCATTGATCACCGTAATGGGGTTGTACGGTGGGACGGCGGTGTCGGTGTACTTGGTGGTGCTGGTGCCCTTGAAGAGGCCAGAGAGCGAGGTGGCGTTGCCATAGGGGGGCGTGGGTTGCAGAGAGGAGGAAGTGCAGGGAGAGAAGCAGGGCGAGGACGATGAGGACGTAGCGCAGAGGCTTGTTCAGCGTCATCGTGCGAACAAGTCAAGTCCACTAGCTGAAAAGAATAGAGGTAAAGCCAGTAGAAGGAGAGTGTAGTGTCCAGCCAGCAAGTAAGTATACTGTAATCGTTCAAGAGAAAGCGGTCAAATAGGCCGATCACACTCACATGATGGGTGATCTGCTTTCCGTCGCATCCCCGCTGCTGACCGACTGCCCGCACGACGATTGGAACCAGTTTCAGAACGGAAGCTCAACAATCTGAATTGGGCTTTCAACTATTTTCTGACTGGCGAATACTTAGATGTCAAACATTAACTGCCACGTCAACTCTCCTCTGCCTCATAATATCAGTTTCTGCAAGGCACTATCCCACATACTTACTAGAAAGCAAGCACAGGAGATACAGCCGACCTGGAAGAAAAAAAACATACCCATTACCGAATAACGACCCAGCCCCGAATCGAACAGGGGCCTCCCACCAAACTTTCAGGTCTTTACAGAGTATTCAAGTGCTGCGGGTGTGCACAATGCACCTTCAGGTCTTCTCTTTCTACAATTCGAACCTGGTTGAACGGTTGCATCCAATTTCTCTCCTCAAATGCAATTCTACAACTGGCACCACTCCTTTGTTCAAAACATCCAATTAACTAGTTCGCAAAAGATGAGTCTATTCCGTTGATGTCAGCTCTCTTCCTCCCAACCATCACCCACTGTGGTTGCTTCAGTCAAAGAAAGAACAGAGCAAGAGTGAAAACAAAAAACAAAAAACCACAGCAGAGGTCAATAAAAATCGCTTGCGTTCGCCATGACCTGGCCTCGAATCGAACGAGGGTCCCTACTGAACTCTTCGTATAATACACACACATCAAGGGCTGTGGGACCTCCAGGTCTTCTTTGCCTTTAACTCAAGCCAGGCTGAGCTGTCTCATTTTCTTGTCCCCGCAATCACAGGCCTTTGACCCAATGCCACTTTATAAGATAGTTCAACCTCTCTGGCAAATTCCGATAGGTTCATGCTGCTGCTTGCGTTGATGTCAGCCCTCCAACCATCACCCACCACAACTGCGGGAAGCAAGCCCGAAGCGAGGGACAAGAAAAAAAAATGCATTCATGACCTGGCCTCGAATCGAACAAGGGCTTCTCAGCAAACACAAATCACAGCCACTTAAGTTGTGTGAGTGTGCACCATACACCTCCAGGTCTTCTCTGTCTCCAATTCGAGCCAAGCCGAACAGTTAAATTTAACTTCTCTTACACCTGGTACCACTTCTTTTGTTCAAAACATCCAATTATCCGAGAATGTGAGAGATGAGTCCATTTGGTTGTTGTTCAGCCCCACCTACCACAACTGCTGTCATGAAGGACAGGAAGCAATTTGCCAGAATGAACCCGCAGCAAGACAGGAAAAAAGCGATCCTGCGAAGGCATGACCTGGCCTCAAATCGAACGAGGGCCTCCCAGTGAACTCATGAGTTACCCAACAATAGGTTGTGTGGGTGTGTACCATACACTTCCAGGTCTTAGAATTCTATGATTTGACCTGGTTCATTTCAGTTCATCTGCATTTTGGGCAGTTCAATACTGATATTCAGCTTTGAACAAATTCATCAAACCCTCTGACAACCTTTTGTAAAATGATAGGTTCAGACTGGTGCTTCGGTGAATGCAACTCTTCCAACCACAGCCCACCACAGCTGCTGGTGTGAATGAAGGGAAACAAAACACAGAATCAAAAATAAAAGATCACTTGGCCACCCCACCTCAGGGTGCACCGCCAATTTTACGTAAAGGGCCTTTAAGGGGGGTTATTCTGTAGTAAAATTACCCCACTTAAAGGCCCATGTCCATCGCGCGGATGGGTAGTCAACGATGTGTAATAACCCAATTTGGGAAACATTCAACAGCCTTACGGCACGGTACCGCCCGCCCCGCCCCGCCCCCACCCTCAGCACGCTGTACCTGCTGCTGTACCCTGCACCACCACTGGCCCTCTTGCACCAGCATCCAAGCTATTGTCCTCCGTCCCTGTAGGTTCAATTTCAGGCTGCTGCGGAACTCAGCATGTGGACCCGCGCCGGGCATCTCAGCCTGACCCCGCTGAGCGGGGTCTTGATTGCTCCTTCCTTGCATCTCCAGCTCCCCTTCGCCTGTGTACATCCGCTGTAATCTTTGCGTTCCCTCTAGGTTCAATTTAACCCAAAATTTGGTGCATAGAATAATTTGGCAGATGTGTCCGCACATCAATTGCAGGCCTGATTTTTTGTTGAATTTTAAGGCACTGGTAATTCAATCCCAGTGGTTATCTTTCAATTGACATCTTGCTTCCTTCCAGGTGCATTATGATTGAGTTCCGGCTCGTGAAGCATAGCAGCAGATACATCCACCACTCGAATTTAACCCCAGCCTTTTCATCATCTTCATTGCTTTTATCCTGTATTTGATGCAGCTGATTTTCGCCCGACACCCACTTTCTATCTGTGCCCAACTCACCCGGTTTTATCTTGCCGGTTAATAGCGGCGGACACATCCGCCACTCACCTGAGATCTGATCTGTAGGTTGTGTTCCTCAGTCTGACCTTACAGTTTGATGCTTTGGTAGCTTTTCAATATGTTCTTCTTTTCAGATATAAATTAACCGAGTTTCAAATGTTTGGCAATAGTGGCAGATACATCCGCCTCTACCGTTCGATGGAACTTCTGATTGTCTTACGGATTCTGTTTGTTTCATTTGGCTCTCACCTTCTCACCTCAGGCTAGCCTGATTTCCTCGATCTATTCTTCCATTGGAGCGACTTGTTTTCCCAAAAAAATTCCTGTTCCTTCTAATTTTGATTACCCGGTTGCAGCTTCTTGAATATACAGCGACAATTACACATCGCTTGGATACACTTTATTCTCTTAACTTACAATTCCAACCCTTGTTTTTTCCATCCGGAATGTTCCTTGTCTCCAGCAAAGGAGATCAAGAACACTGTTGTTTCAATCGCTATTTCATCAAGTCCTTTCCCCTACAGTAGTCTAGCATCACACTCTGTTTGTCTTTCAACCAGCGTCAACTTGAAATACATCTAAACCAAGCCGAAGGAATAAGCTCTAGATGCCATGATACATGAAATTATGTCTTACTCGGTATGTAAATTAATTGTTTGAATTTCAGGAGGCATACAGCAGCCAGGAGGAGGGAAACCCAGGGATGGTAATTGAAGCACTCAAACATGCAGAAGCTGAGGAAAGCTGGTTGAATCGGCAGGTGGCGGATGTCTGCTTCACATTCCCACGGTTGGATTACACACTTTTACAACCTGAAGAACTCAAAACAGCATGAATCTGGGCAGCTAAATGCTCAGATCAAGTTACACTACCTCTGTACACATTTTCGACACATGGAAGTGTTTGCTACATCTGTACCAGGATTTTAAACTTCGATGTTTTACCCTCTGATCCTATCTCTCTGACCTCCAAAACAATTAGCTGCCATTCTAACATGCACTATAACCATGAAAGAGACTCATTATATGTATTTGCGCTATTGGCAGATGTCCGCCCACCTTCAACGTAAGTGGCGGCAGCGGTTTACCTCACCCAATCAACCAATCAGGAGCTGTATAAACCTCCATCTAATAATAAAAATTGATATTGGACTCATTTCTCATGATTCCAACACATCTCTGGGGTGAAATATGATTCTGAGCACCCTCTGGTTTCGTCTGATTTATCTTAGAATTTTCTGCCAACTATGATATTGAAGAAGCCCCAGGAGCTTTGCTTAATCATTCCTGGTTGAGACCATAATCCTGGATTAAATCCAGGATGAATTAATCTGCAGCGACAGATTAAACAGGCTTTGAACGGATTAAACGGGATCAAAAGAAAATGAGAACAGCCCACCCGGTGTTCAAACACACAACCTCCTTGTGATGTGAGATTTTTTAAAGCCATAGGATAACCAGTTGTGCCAAATAGGAGATATCAGTGTATCAAATACAATGTCTATGTCGCATCAAGAAGATGACTATTTCTGTTTAGAAGTCGCAAACAGTTTAATGTTGAAGAATGTGTACAAGTATTAATCCATGAAACATTGAGCATTGATCCTGTTTTAAGTTATAGGTTGAGCAGTTGACTAGCTTAATAAATCTGAAGTGTTCATTATGTATAAGGCAATTTGATTATGTCAGTGTTTTTCCTGGTGTGTTTATGCAAAGTGATGACCTACAGGTGACATTTTTGATCACTTTTTCAAAGGCACTATGGTGTAGTGGTTATAGTCTCTGTTGAGCATTTGTTGCTCTGTGTTCGAATCTGGCTGGGGGTATTTTTTGCCTTATGGCCCCAAACAGCCCATCCACGGATTAATTCATCCCTGATTTAATCTAGGATTATGGTCTCAATCGGAAATGATTAAATAAAACTCCTAGGGTTGCTGGATATTGGGTGCATAGAATCATCTGAAAAGTGAATAAAGTTCACAGTTAAACCTTGGCCAAATGACCGAAAATATATGCTCAACACTTTGTATAAAATTCCTAGGCTGTGGAAGTCTTTATATATGTTTTGGCAAGTCCCTTCTGGGTATATTGGCCATATTGATCATTTATTTTGGCTTTGAACTTTGGGGGAAAACATCGAAGTTCAACATGTAGGCCAATTGTGTGGCTAACTCATGGCATCCTGGTGAAAATGAAACATTTTGCACTCTGTGGAACATCAACCAGGTGGTTTGTGGACCGGGTCGATTAAATGTAACAAACCCCACGTGTGATTATACATTTGGTGAGCTGGCGGACGTGTCCGCCACACACATCAGAGAAAATGTGAACATCCCATCCACTGAATTTTAATAGAGAGTTTGCGATGAGCCACCCGAGCCATCAAGTGGCTCCCCACTTCTTCCTCTGAGGCAGAATTTATTTGGGACTTTCTACAGGACTTGTCGAGACCGTCCCTGGTGTTGCTTTTGTATACTCGAACTTGAGGAAATACTTGGTGGGTTCACCTCAATTTTGCAATTTTCACAGCCATCAGCCATCTGATGGCTGCATCGCAAACAGGTAATGACTATCTCAGAGGTTTGACCATTATCACCCTACTGGTGACTTTTAAAGTCCTTCAAACTCAAGGAAGCCGAATTGAGGAGTTTGAAGAGGTTGAACATGCAGATTGGAGTGAGGAAACATTGGTCATAAATGAACATCGGCCAGAGTGGGCCAACTCGGATTTCATGCACAATACTCAGGTACCAGTGTCCAAAGAAACTGTGCTCGGATCGTGCAGGAATAGCTGCATTTTCACGTGCCTACAAATCGAAAACATTACCACATACTTCAAGAAAGCTCAAGTCAGTTGGGTCCGTTCAACAACTCAAGGAATTTTTCAAGTGGAAACCGAAAACAATGTTGGAGGTGGCCAAGCAATCCTCCGATTTCTGCCGAACAGCACATGGCTCAATTGTGCAGCGGATTCATCCACTGTCATGTTCGAGAGGTTTAACTCTGTAGTTCAGATCAGAAGGAAGAGGAATGGTGAACAGAAATGGTGAACAGAAATAGATTACTCAAATTCCAAGACTGACTAACAGGAAATTTCATGAATGTATACTGAAGTGGTGGACACGTCTGCCACCATATCTGGCAAGTTTAAACCGGGTGGGTTGAGTGCAAGCAGAGGCCAGGTGTCGGCTAGAAGGCAGCTGCTCTGCATGCCAGCCCAAATCAATGAAGATGAAGAAAAAATTGGAGTTATGGATTGGCGGACACATCCGCCACTATTTTCTGTGGGCCAGAAATTCATTATATTGCACCTAGAGGTAATCAATGCATCAGTTGGAAGTTAACCATGCAAACCGAAGTACCAGAGCACAGAAATTCACGCGACAATCAGCCTTACGCTCGATAAGCGGATGTCTCTGCGCAATGTTCCATGTGCTGAATTTCGAGCTGAATTGAGGTTTTTGGGAATTTAGAACACCCATTAGATCCATGGACACGAGGGGGAGCTGGAGACACAAGGAAGGAGCGGTAGGCAGACCAACCAGGTGCAGGCAGGTGATGAGCAGGCATGTCCGGCACAGTGTGCTACACATTGAATTCCAGGCCAAATAGAACCTAGAAAGACCAGAAATATTGGCTATGATCTCAGACCATGAGGGGAAGTGGAGGTGCGGCATAGGGTGGGGGCACACTCGAGTGGCAGATGTGTCTGCGACTGTGCTCGTTGAGTCGGAATTCAATCAGATTAAACCTAGAAGTAAACAAGATATCAGTCAGAAGTTTATTCACTCAGCCGGAGTACCACAGCTTGGAAATTCAACCAAGAACCAGTCTTACAATCAATGGCAGATGTGTCTGCCATGTTGTTCTATGCACCGAATTTGGAGTCAAATTGAACCTAGCAGGGATGCAAAGATTGTGCTGGATGCATAGACGTGAAGGGGAGCCGGAGATGCAAGGAAAGAGCAGTAGGCGGCCCAATTGAGGGTGGGTGGGTGCCGTCCAACAGCCACATGTTTCCCAAAGGGAGATATGTCTAGGGCCCTTTATGTAATGTTTGCAATCTTCCCTGAGGTGGGAAGTTGAAGGAGGGCAAGAGGGCGGGCATGGGTAGCAGGGCACACGCCGGCAGCTGGGGATAAAAATAGAATATATTCCCAAATTGGGCTATTACACATAGTTGACTACCCATCCGTGTGGCGAACGTGGGCCTTTAAGGTGGGTTATTTTACTACAAAATAACCCCCCTTAAAGGCCCTTTACGTAAATTTGGTGGTGCACCCTGAGGTGGGCCACCCACAAACCTGGCCTCGAATCGAACAAGGATCTCCCACCAAATTTGGTTTGAGCGCCTTGACAGCTGCTGTGGGTGTGCACCATGTACCTCCAGGTCTTCTCTGTCTACGATTCAAACCAGGTTGATTCAATTGCTATCCAGCAATTCTCCAACTGGCACCACTCCTTTTTTCAAATAACCAATTATCAGGTATTGTAAAAGATGGGTCCATTCTGTTGATGGCAGCCTTCCCAACCACTGCCCACCATACTGTAGTTGCTCCAGGCAAAGAGGAGAAGCAAGAGGGAAGACTATTTAACCCAAAGCAGAGGACAATAAAAACAGCACAATATCAGGCTATGACCTGGCCTCGAATCGAACGAGGGCCTCTCGGCAAACCCAAGCTAGCCATAATAAGTTGTGTGGGTGTGTACCATACACCCCCAGGTCTTCTTTGTCTATGATTTGACCCAGGCTGAGTTGGCATCACCCTGCTGCATGGGTGATCAATTCTGAGCAATTCCGCAAAGTATAAGACCTGAGTTAAACAAACAACCTTCCCGGCTCCGTCCACTACTGCTACTTTCAAGGAAGCAAAAAGAACCCAAAGCCACTGGCGGAGGCAAGAAAAAATCACTGCTGCACTCAATGATGACCTGGCCTTGAATTGAACGAGGGCCTCCCACCGAACTCTAGCTCGAAAATACTAAGTGCTGTGAGTGTGCATGCACCTCCAAGTCTTCTTTGCCTTTAATTTCACCTAGGTTGAACTCCACAAGGTTTTGGATTTTCTTGCATCTACAACTCTTGCCCAGTGTCACTTGTATGGTTCAAACTCTCTGGTAACCCTCTGTGAAATTTAAATGATAGGCCCAGATTCAGACTACTGCTTCGATGGGTGTCAGCTCTTCCAACCACTGCCCACCACAGCTGCTGGTGTGAATAAAGGGAAACAAAACAAAGAAACAAAGAAACAAAGAATGAAAAAGAAAAGATTATCTTGCTGCATACATACAACCTGGCCTCGAATTGAACGAGGACCTCCCACCGAATTTGGTTCGAGCGCCTTGGCAGCTGCTGTGGGTGCACACCATGCACCTCCAGGCCTTCTCTATCTACAATTCAAACCAGGTTGAATGGTTGGAATTCAACAACCGGTGCCACTCCTTTGTTCAAAAAGTCCAATTATCTGGGATTGTGAAAGAGGAGTCCAGTCACATTCAGTTGATACCAGTCCTTCCAGCCACCACCGGCTCTGCCGTAAACAGCATAGAAATCTTTGAAAGTGAGAGACAAGAAAAAACTTGAAAGGTCACCATTGTATTATGACCTGACCTCAAATTGAATGAAGGCTTCCCAGCAAACTCAAAGTTGCAATCACCTTGCTAGGTTGTGTGGATGTGTGCCACCTCCAGGTCTTCTCTATAAATAATTGAAACTGGGTTGGACTGCACTATTTCCAGGCTTTCTTGTGATTATCTGCACCTTCTATCTATCCTGTATCACTTGTATGGTTCACACTCTCTGACAAGTTCCTTTGTAAAAGATGGGTACACACCGCTGCTTAGGTTGATGTCAGTCCTTCTGAAAACCAGCCGCCACGACTCTGCTATGAAAGAAGCGAAACAGCATAAAAAATCTTTGAAAGCGGGAGAAAAAACCTCGTAGATTATTGTATGTGACCTGGCCCCGAATCGAACGAGGGTCTCCCAGCAAACTTTGATTCCTGCGCATGCGACCATAAGCTGTGTGGGTGTGAGCCATACACCTCCACAATCCTATGATTTGACTCAGGCTGATTTTGGTTCTCCCTGGAGTCTAATACACCCGTTAACTTCAACTCTGGACACTAGCCAATTCATACCTCAGCGAGTCTGCTGAATCCACTGTACAGTACTGTTCCAGCCAAAAAGGGACACAAAAGAAAAGCTGGAACATTAACCTAACAACAGGAAAAGGATTTGGTTAGAGCATATGACCTGGCCTCAAACCGACTCCCACCGAACTCAGTGCTGGCTGATAGGCACGTCATTTTGGAGCCCACCGCGAGAGTTTCAATAGCTTGTTTGCGCTGCAGCCATTTGAGCCATCTGATGGCTGTTTGGCATTGTGCAAACTGATGGCTAATGGCTGATGAATGGCTAATGAAATAAATCAGTGTAAGCTCTTTTTTTGCTAGAAATAGTGTCAATCAGTGCGTTATCACACATAGACCTCAAAGAATGCCCCTGAACTCCATGAAACCTCGAAATTCAACCACATTGATTATTTTGGGCCTACAATTTGACTGTTATATATGTAGGTGGGGCTAGTCACTCATACATGAGCTGTATGACTCGGAGGTAGCTTAATGGCACCAAAAATAAGGGCAAGTGTCGAAGCCATTCGAGCCATTAGCCATCAATTTGTGCAATGCCAAACAGCCATCAGATGGCTCGAATGGCTGCAGCGCAAACTCTCTAATCATAGCTTCTGGAGCCTCTCGAACCCAGCGGCCGAATTCCGATACCACAGCCCGCCGTAACCTTTGCCTCGAGTTAATCACTGCATTCCAGAACCTCACGGCCCAGGAGAATTGAATGAAATACTACAGTATGCAATGCTTGGAACACGATAAATATCGCACAAGAACCATCGGACACTTTTTTTTATTTTTTTGAACAACTTTGGCGATGAGTTTTAACAGTACATTCTACTGGCAAGTAAATCCTTCTGTTGACGCGACGGCATGGCACGAAAACGTCCCCACCGTAGTGTTTGTGGTGAAAGTGACATTAGTGTCAAGAATCCGCAGGTCCTGGCAGGGAGCCGCGCCACTGCATTGAAGGCTCGCGACAGTTGAAGTCAGAAGGCTGCCCTGAAGCCCCGACCAAGTAATATTACTGATCTGCATGGTCGAGGTGTCGCATTGGCCAACAGCACCTGAAAACGACGTGCACTGCGTAATCTCGGCCACCTGCGTCGTAATGTTGGTGAATGTTGAATTAGTCCAGACTAGGTGGGAACAGTCAAATGTTGAAAATGTATTTTTTTTCGGAGTGGTTCACCAATATCGCGAACGACTTCCAGGTCCGTTAGCAAATTTAACATTGGGGACTAGGGTACTGGCACGTACCCCCAATCCCTCCGCCTCCTCCATTAGGAGGGAACCCCTGCTGCACTCCGGTCCATGTCTTAATGTAACCTACAAATCGCGTCCCAATGAACGAGCAGTTGCGGGTCAACACTCGCTCGATGGCCTCGTATTCGCCTGGAAACTGCCCGGTGCTGCCGATCGCGACGCCGGTCCCGATGTAGAAGATTGAATCCTCAATCAGAATGTCAGACGAATTCCGTTTCATCGCAATCGAGTCGTCGCCGTTGTGGACCTCCCAGCGCCGGAAAGTGATGTGGTGCGAGTCGAGCGTGTCCGCGCCGTCCGTGTTGATCGTGGATTGCTGTACATCACTGAGTAACAACGACATACCCAGGTAAGTTTGAAACTCACAGAATCGTTGCTGGTGGAACTGACAAAAATGTCGAGCATGTCGACATAACTCGAAGCCGATATTGTCATTGTCCTGAGAATATCAAGTTTTGCCTCCGTGTTACTGTAGACCATGCATACCACATCTGAGACTGAACAAAACGGATTCCGGTGAAAGTCGAATTGTGGGTATTCCATATCGTCAAAGCATGCGGACGACCCACCAAATTTGCCCGTTGCCATTGAAAGTACCATAACCGTGTCCATCAAATAGGATGTTATTCCCGCCCAAGAACCACGCCGAGCTTTGGTTCTGAAACCCAATGGGCAGGGAATTGTTTAACCAATACGAGATATTTGCAGCGGACCACTGACAAATACCGTTTAGCCACAAATCTTCTTTATTCTTGACTCGGTAGACTACACTCACCAGGAGGGTCCCGCGCAAATCAATCACGGCATCATTCAGCCCAGTCGTATTCATGACTTTCTGGAAAGCCGCGCTTTTGAGTAGGAACCGTACCGTGTGAGAGCGCTCATACCTCGATCCAGTAGGTCTCATTCAGAAATTCGATCTACCGAATTATTTCTCGGGTCTCCGTAAACTCGAAGGCCACGCAAAAAAACGTACCCTCCCGCCTTGTCCGCACAGACTGAACGCTTCGACGATGGCCGGGGAATCATCGGTAAAGTTTCCAGACGGGTGGACAGTGCACGTCTTCTGGCGTTGAATGACATGGCCGCCGAGCGCTTGGGTGGCAAGTAGCAAAAGGGAAAGAGCGAGCATCTTCGAAGAATAGGGATGTTTTGCGTCTCTGCCAACGTTAAGTACCACACATGCTGGTCGTATGACCGCGTCTGGTGCCGTCCCGCGTGGTCCGAACACACGCATTACTTAGACCGCGGGTGCCCACGCCGGCCAGCAGAACCCACGCCTGTCAGCCATGAACAGCTCGATCATCGCGTTGCATCTGTTTGGCCTGCACACAAAGGACTGGTCGGCAACGATAGATAATTGTTAGGTAAGCTCACACCACGTGACATCACGCGTCTGCCACTAATCTTTGCCACTCCCTCAACAGAGTCAGCACTCCCTTGTTGTCTTTGGACGAGTCGAAGTGTTGAAGTGCTATTCGGTTCGGAACACCATTTCTATTACCGGCCCGGTCTAATTCAATGACCCCAGGTTTTCCATGTCGGACCATTCACTCCCGGACGAAATCATCTCAGAGATCCTTTCACCCGCGTTGAAGGTCTCTGACGAAGTATTCAGGGATACCAGCGAGGTCTCCCCCTTTGCTAAATACGCCGAATCTACCTCCACCTACCTCCTCGTCTGCAAATCATGGCTCCGCGTCTCGACGCCTCTCCTGTACAACATCGTCATCATCAGGTCCAAGGCTCAAGCAAAAGCACTCAGTTTGGCGCTGGCAGTAAATAAGGAGCTGGGACAGTTCATCAAGAAGCTCAGGGTTGAAGGTGGATATGGGACGCCCATGCTTACTATATTGCAATCCTCGCCCAACATCTCCGACCTCTTCGTTTCCCTCGAAATTTATTCCTCAGATAACACCAGTGGATTATGCAAGGGCCTTTCACTGCTTAATCCCAACCGGCTTATTCTGTGGGACCTCTCTCGTAAGCCACCGGAGAACAAAATGGTCTCGCAGTTGGTGGACGCTCTAGCAAAATCAATCGCCCAGTGGGACCGCCTGGTATGCCTTCCCTCGTGTTGGATCTATGGCCGCTTACATGTTTTTCTTCTTTCAGGTCGTTTTCGACTGCCCATTTGTTATGTCAGCGAATCGGGCCAAAAAGGTCATTTCGCCTTTGATCAAGTCTCGTCGGTTGCACACTCTTGCGATCCCTCGCGTTAGCGCTTCGTTGTGGGCCTATGATACGTTTAAGGAATGCCCTTTGAAAGCCATCCACATCAAAAAGCCACTGGAACAGTATGAGCGGAACCATTACCTACCGCGCCTCAAGATAGAACCAAAGCTCATGGCGCTTTTGAAATTTACTGACACAACTACCCGGTACGTTTTCCTACCACACCGACGTCCGTTTTCCAAATAATTGAGTATGTACAGAGCGTTAGACCAACTTGAACCCGGTCAGCTAGAACCTGCCTTAGAGCTCCCCCGTATCGCTCCATCCTGTAATCCATCCTTTACTCCTCTGGCTGGCGCACCGGAGGACGTACACGACAAGGTCTGGTCTCGTGTTTTGTATTTCGCGATGTCTGTCCCGGAAATCGCCAACAATATCAAATCGAAAGATGTCCCTCACAGGCTCCCACTATTGTCGGTGGCAAAAACATTTCACGCAGGTCCTTCCAACAATATCTCTCGTATTAACTGATACAATTTCCACAGCGACTTGGACTATCTTCCTATTATGCTCATGTGGTACTGGGGCGATCTTCGGCTCTCACTAAGTTCGCCTCAGTTCTGTTGAAGCATCCCTCAATCGGCCCCTATGTTCGTAGTCTGGTCGCAGCATACTGGGATATTTTCGGCGAGTCCTCGAACAGCGAAAGTGAATCAGATACCAGTGAACGGGCTGTCAACTCCAGAAGAAGGGACACCAATCTCAGAAGCGACGCGATGCTTGCAATACTTTCACGCACTACTGGCCTCATACGATTCGGTGGCCGCAAGGACATTCCCGACTATCTGTATGCCTCCGACGTAGAAAAACCGATTTCTTGGGACGCTTTTGAGGCGATGGTTCAGTGTTCGGGCTCCACTTTACGTGAATGCTCGGTGCGAATCGCAGTCCGCGAGAACGTTTCAAGTTTGGCACCCATATTTGATGGTTTTACTGCACTGCGAACCTTGATATGGGATTCGCGGACCGCCTTCAAAGTAGCGAATGCGCCAGCCAACGGGTTACAAAACTTAGAAGAGCTACGGATAACGTCGACGAGCTCATCGTTCCTGGTTGTGTTATCCCGGATGAAGTGCGTGATATCTACTTCCTTATTCTTGTGTAAAATGGTCCATAGGTTGCAGTCCCTCCGACGTCTTGCACTTTCCGGCGATGGCTCGGGTCCCGAAACGTTGCTGAAGGCTCATGGTTCCAAATTGACCCACCTCAACATTTCGGGGAGAAACTTTGAAACCCTCGGCGCACAGGTATTCGAACTTTGCCCAAATCTTTGCTCGCTCTCCATTTTTGGGGTATGTTTCCATGTCTGGTGTAGAGTCCCCAGTACTCACGGGATTAGTACTACGATGCTCCAAACGCCGAGTCTTTCGACCCACCTAGAACGTTTGCCACCCTCGTCAAAATTGTCTTTGATGTTCCAGATTACTGGGGAACTAGGAACTTGTATGTATCAACCATCTCGTTCTCAACACCGAATGCAATTTTCCTCGTAGATCTAAGGACGAGATTGTCAAATGGGAGCGATTCTTTGTTGAATTTGAACCCGACAACTTCCCGGGTGTTCGCGAAATCACGGCTCACAGCTGTGTGTGGCCAACGAAAGAGTGGATCCTCTGAAATATTCGGAATACGTCCTGCTCACTATTCACATTCACAGGCGGGACATTGCGAAAAGCCCTTGGGTGCGGTGGGCCGAAATGATGCTCGAGCGCAACATCAACCTGCTGGACACCGCTGGGGCAAAATGGCAGCCGAGATTGAAAGTCATGTCGGAAAAATCCCATTCGGCTTTGATCAGCTTTAAACATGTTCCAAGCCAATGCATGCCCAAATGGTTTTGGCTGGCTTCCAACGCACAGTTCAGAATCCTCCAACCGCTTCTAAGACAAGGGTATAGTTCCAAGGTCTACCATGCCTCAGGGCATTAAAGCTTTGGAAATAATAAAAATGTGTACTTACTCAGTCAGTCTGCAAGCAGCTGCATTAATGTATGTATGTTAATACATATCCATTATTTACTACTTCAAATATCTACTAGACAAGTCATTCGTATACGGTAAATCTGTTACAACTAGACATTCAAGCACGCATTACATAGTACACAAATGTTCGAAGGACGTCAACTGAGTTATGTACCTTGTTCGAGCTACCGGTTTGCTGCTCCCACCTAGCTCCACACATCTCGGCTATCCGGAAATAACCGGGTGATTTGTTGAGACGGCATAGGACAGCTTGGAAGTCACAACAAGCCTTCGCACGGCTTGAGACTGCTTGAGACTGGTTCAGAGGCCTGGTGCCAAGCCTTCTAACTGAACCTGTCACAAGGTCACATGCAGAAACATGCCGTTGCAAGCTAGATGGCTTTTTTCCGACACAAGTAGCTTATCGTCTGCATCCCGGCTACCCACGTTTGTCGTTCCGCAACCAAATTACCATGTACATGTTTTGCGTCCATGTCCGAAGATTTTTCTGATATATCTATATGCCAAACCGTTGGTCAACGAGGACAGCAAGATGTCCCGATTTCAGAGATACTCTGAGAAACCTCACTCAGGCAGGGATGGTGCTCGCGGTTTCACTTTTCGTTCAAGGTAGGATAATGACACAGTAACTTGGTCCAGACAATTGCAATAGCCCCCACTGTGCAGATCGCTCGCATGATCATTTTCGATTACTTCTGTAAGGTGGGGGAGGCAGGAAACATTTGTATTCGGCAGTATCGCATGGTAGAATAGCATAGTCATCAGTGTAACTTCAAGTACAGAATGAATAGCAGTATACGTGGGCGGTCGTTATGGCATGGGAACATGGTGATGGTACAGTGCGAGAAAACAATGACCAATGCCTCGAGTATACAATGAAAGAGTGATCCATGGAATCATACCTCAGAGAAAATCGAGATTGGGCGGTTAAGCGGCGCAGGCGACGACAGCATCGCTGACCCGATGCTCGCTCCCCGTGCGCGCGCGCGGCTGCTGCCTGCTGCCTCCACCTCGAAGTGCGGTGGACTCCGCGCGCGCGTCATTCCGGCGGCCGTTGCAGGACGCGGGAGCTCACGCGCCGCGTAGATGTCGCGCGGGGTGTACGCGGGCGGCTGAGGGCTCGGGGTCGGGCTTGGTGCGGGAGGACGCGCACTGGCAGCAGAAGAGTCGCCCGCGAGCACAGGGACAGAGACCGGCACGGGGGCGCTGTACAAACTGGGCAGAATGGGGCTGAGGGGGACGAACCCGCGCGGGAGCTCATTGTCCGGGAGAACGATCACGTTCCCGTCCCCGTGCTGAAGCTGCTGCACACCCGCCACCGCGCCTGCAAGCTCCGGCACGAACTGCTGTGGCAGTGTCTCGACGCCCGCGGTCTCGGCTGTGAGTAGAATGGTATTGACAGTACAATCCGTCGAAGGGTTTGAGGCGGGATTAGACTATTAGTATGGGTTAACTAGGCGTGTAGCGAGACCGCGAAGGAGAGGAGGGAGCGTACCGGAGGCTCGATCTGGATGTTGATCGGGACGGTGGAAGCGGAGACGGAGCGGTTGAAGCGCGACTTGATCCACGCGAGAGCGGAGCGTGAGGGGGTGGAGCCAGTTTCGTCGACATACTCCTGCGACCGATTTGGAGGAGGCGCAGCTGTGAACGCTGTTGCAGGTGCAGAGGACGGGCCCGCGGGAGTCGAGTAGGGGTCCCGGAGCGGGGCGGCGCTCGTGCTTGCCATGGGCCGCGCGTAGGCCATGCCACCATCCGTGTCCATAGCCGTGGAAAGCGGCATGGGCATGACGATTTCGCGCGGTCGGCGTGGCCCAGTGCGCCGACTGGCTTGTGAGTATGGTACCGAGGAACGGGTCGAGAACTGAGGAAAGAAACGAATGTCGGTGAGAATCCACAAACCACCCAGTAAAAGGGAGATGAACACACGTTTTCGCTGCTATTCGACTCTTCCGTTGTGCCTTGACGGCGTTCCGGAGGATCAGCATTCGCGACACGCCACTCACGCGCAACCTGGTCCGAGCGGGACATGGGCGCCTCTGCCGCCCGCGGCGGACTGAGGATGTCGAATTGCGAGAATGTCGTTGAGATGGCAGACACGCCTGACATGGTTCTTCGCCGTCCGCCGGCACGGTTTGTTCCTGGCGTGTACTCCGAGTCGGCCACAACCGACACAGGGCGACTCAGCTCATGGGGCGGAGGGAGTGAGATAACCGAGTCCGCGCCCATGGTGGGGATCCCATCGGGGGGCAAAGCTACCGAGCGATGCGACAATGCCGGGCTGGGCGGGCGCGTCGGCCCTCTGCGAATGTCGATGGGCTCAGGTGAGTGCCCAGGCGCTCTGGGAAGGGGACGCGAGGATCTCGCTGAAGGAGTGCGAGCTGGGTACTCATGACGGGGAGGTTGCTCCTGCGGGGGGTGGGGGTGCGGAGGTTGCACCGATTGGGGGCGGGGACGCTGATTCTGCGGGGACTGGGGGCGTGGGGGATGGTGCTGCCCCGACTCATGACGGGAAGATCGCACCTGCGGAGGCTGGGGACGTGGAGGTTCCTGCTGCTGCGTCGACTGGGGGCGGGGACGCTGATCCTGCGGGGACTGAGGGCGTGGAGGATGCTGCTGCGCTGACTCGGGCCGAGGAGGGTGCTGCTGTGTCGACTGGCGGCGAGGAAGCTGATCCTGCGGAGGCTGGGGACGCGAAGGCTGCTGCTGCGTCGACTGGGGGCGGGGACGTTGACCCTGCGTCGACTGGGGACGTGGAGGATGCTGTTCCGCCGTCTCAAGCCGAGGAGAGTGCTGCTGTGTCGACTGACGGCGGGGAAGCTGATCCTGCGGGGGCTGGGGACGCAGAGGCTGCTGCTGTGCCGACTGGGGGCGGGGAGGATGCTGCTGCGCAGACTGAGCACGCGGGGCGGCGTGTTGCTGTGCGGACTGCGGACGCGGAGGTTGCTGGTGAGCAGGCGCAGGATGATCGTATTGCGACGAGGGGGCATTCGAGGCATCCGGATCCGGATCGGGTGAGGTCATCGCGTGGATGGGGAGTGTCGGCGCATGTAAGGCTGCGTCTAGCTGGGAGCGAACCGACCTAAAAGTAAAACAAAGCTGTATGAGCCACCGACTGAATACGAGAATAAGCAAACTACTTGCCGCGATGGAGATGACCAGTGCCCCCGACTCGACGAAGACGAACCGCGGGGAGACGGCTCGGATGCCTCTGTGTTTCCGTCGACTTCTTCATAGCTGCCGTCAGTATATTCGCCCGTGTGTGAGCGCTTGCGGGCGGCCTCGTACGCCCAGCGGCGCCCCTGTCGTAAGCCCTCCTTGAAGCCCTCGCTTCGCCCTTCCTCCCTCGCGACCCAGACCGCACGCTCCGACGCAAGCTGCCTTGCCAGCGTCCGGTCCTTCGCGGCCTGCTCCTCCGCCTCCACCCGCGCCTTGTCGACATCCTCAACGATCTTCTGTGCTCGGAAGATCTCATTCTGCGCCACGTCGAGCTGGAGCTTGTACAGGCTGAGCTCTTCCTGCACTTTGGCAAGTGTGCGCCGAAGCTGATCACGCTCTTCCACAATGGTGCGGAGATGCGCGAGGACCTCTGTACATCGAGCGTCCAGCGTATTGGCGCGGTTGGTTTCCTGCCCGAGGCGTTGCGTCGCAACGAGGAGGAGGTTCGAGATCGAGCTGGACCGGGACCGGGACTGCGATCTCGAGCGCTTGGTATGCGTGTGGTCACCGTCGCGGTTTTTGGAATACGCGTTCAAGGTCTCATTGAGGTTACTTGAGTTGGGCGGGGGAAAGTGCGGGAAAGGGAACTCTCGGCCTTCGTTGTCTAGATGGGGCGAAGTCTTTTGCTCTGCGCCATTCGTGGGGAAAATTTCCCTGGAAAGTCGTCAGTCAAAGATATAGTACGGCGTAGAAAAGGATGAAAGTTACCGGCCGAATCCCCGCCTGTCGTCGGCCATCGATAGCGCACAAGGTAGCTACCGTAGAGGGAAGTGGTCGTGGCGTGGGCTAGCTAGCAAGACGGCGACTTGCTGCCTCACTTCAAGGTCATTTTTGAGGCGGTCAGATACAAGATTAGCTCGAGCTTTGAGTTGGGGTTAGGCGATGCGATTTCAATGAGGCCGGATGGTCGTGGACAACACGTGTCGTGTGGATGTCTTGGTGATCACGCAGATTCTCTAGGACATCGGATGCCTTTGTCTGCCACCCATCCACAACCGGCCGTTTGGATCAAGAAGATGCCATCGAAAGGGTAGTAGGATAGGGCGGAAATTTTCCGAGTAGGACAGACGGATTCGGCCAGAAATCACATTGGGCGCTTGGTACAGGCGTGACGGTCACTGTAGGCGCAGTGTCCCAGCATGTTGGGACGGCATTGCTGGTCTGTTAGGCTTTTCTAGGGAAGTTGTGGAGCACGAAGGACCAGAATTGAGCGGCGCTTTCGGCAGGAGTGACAAGTCCGAGAATACTGCAGAAGACTCTCCCATGGGACCGAGGGGGCAATAAGATCGCAGAAGAACTGTCGAAACCGCATTCGAGGGTTGATTCATTTCGATGCAGGAAGCAACGGTCTTTGCGTACAGTAACTCTCGGGTCTCAGTCTTGACTCTCCATCAACTCTCCATAGCAGTCCGGGTGGTTCTGTTCGGAGTTTTTGGCCCGGTCGGAAATGTTGTGACTTTCGATATTGAGCCACGTATTGAGCCACGGAGCACCATGTCGTGCGACTGGAGAAGCAAAGAACACGGAAAATAGGAGAGAAAAAGTTGGCACCATAACGCACGTGATGAGACAGTCATAACTGTTGACTCAGCCTGTCGCTGCTCTCTCTACAGTCCGATTTCGTGAATTCCAGTCCTGTATGTTTTGCGAGGCTTCCAGTCCGTTAGGCTGCTTCTCGGAGACTGACCGTATTTTGGAAAGATTAATGACCGTGGTCTCCTCAAATTCCCTCAGTCGGTTGAGACTTGGCAGCCACTCAGGCTTCAGGTTTCCGCAGAGTCAATAGAAAGCCTTTTCCATCTTAGTTCAAGTCTCATCCGAACTCTATGTTGTCTCCGGGCGTCTTCTCCCGCTAACATTTGAAGGCAAAATCGGTTCTTAGGCGGTGACTGCGAAAAATTACTTGGGTACTCCATCCTACCGGTGACGCAGGCAATTTCGGATCGCTTCCGAGTGTCGCTCAAGCACCCTTAATTGACTGACAGCCGGTCTTATCGCTCTCTGGTATCTTGCCGCCTTCTGACCGGCGCACAAACAGTTGGGGCTTGGTTGGGACATGAATTCCCTCCCTGACATTAATCTGCTGCTTACCGAGACGTTCATGCATCCTGAAGAAGTGGACGGAATGTATCGTCAGTGCCCGAACAGGGTGTATTTTCCCTCTTTAACCCCGCTTGGCAAGCTCTGTCCCTCGACCGGATCCCGCCTGTCTGTCGACCCTTCGTACCGCCGATCTCTGGTTATGGATTCGATCGACGTTTATTGGCCTCTCCCCATTTCAGAAGCTCTATGCTGACTGAGCTGCTACTCCAGCGGACTAGGACGGTCTATCGAGTGACAAGTCCAACAAGACCTATTTGGGCAGAATTACAGTGGAAGTATATATGAAGCCGAATGACCTCTATTAATTCCATCGCTCCTGTCCATGATGATCCCGCTTTGTCCCTTATTCTGCCTCGCGGCCCATGGTCTCGCGTTGGCTGCAGCGGCGTCACTATCCGCTGTTATGCTGGACTGCACGTCTCACTATATTACCCCAGACCATTCTGACTCTTTTCTAGATGGCACATTCAAGGGTCAGACGAACACGACCAGCGGCCTCATCTCCTTCCGTGGTATCCGCTACGCAAACCCTCCACTTAAATCGCTCAGGTGGCAGGCCCCCGTATCTCCTCCGTCGACCAAGCTGGGAACAGTCTCTGCGACTTCTGTACGTCCGCCATCCTCAACCATGTGAGCTCAGCCCTTCTCATATCCCTATCAGTTTGGTTCCGCGTGTATCGGAACGACGCAAAAGGATGCGGGACCCACGACGTCGGAGGATTGCCTCTTCGGAAATGTATGTATAATCACTCACTCCTAGGTCTATTTCTGACACGGCCATAGGTGTTTCTTCCTATAGCCACCACAAACTTAAGTGCGCTGCCGGTGTTAGTATACTTCCACGGTAAGCTGGTCAGCACTTCACCCACACATTTCACTCATCCGGATTCAGGGGGAGGCTTTGAAAGCGGGAGGACGAGCAAGTACCCGCCAGAGAACCTCGTGCTGACTTCATCAAAGCCTTTAATCTTCGCCAGCTTTTCTTATCGCTTAGGACAGTTCGGTTTCCTTGGTGGGTCCTTCTACCACTCTACCGCCGCATTTACCGAAGGGGGACAGGTGGAACTCCGGTACACGACAACGGTGTCTTGAATGCTGGGCTGCTCGATCAGGTCTGTGGTCATTTATCATTTACATGGCCTGCATGACAGATGAGAACTTTGGATGACAGAAAGCCGCGCTTCAGTGGGTTCAGCGGTATATTGGGAAATTCGGCGGGGATCCAGGGTATTATCTGCGTTCTATGTGCGCCCGAGACTGAACAGGTTGGGCAGCCGTGTTACGATCTGGGGGCAGTCGGCAGGAGCAGGTCAGTTCCGAACTACACAGATTTGTTGTAATGAACGAAAATATGCTCAGGTTCTGTCTTATACCATGTAGGTGCTCATATGTACGGCAGTTTTTGATAAAGCTAATCAGAAAGTACAGATGATCGGTGACGGTGGAACGAACACGAATCTCTTCAGCCAGGCAATCATGGACAGTCCTCCTTTGCTCTACCTCCCGAACTACAACGATGCCGTCACCGAAAGCCTTTTCGCACAGTTTGCTAGCCTGGCGTAAGCTGTCCTTTAACGCGTGTTCCACAATTGGATTAACTCTCACGCTCAGAGGCTGCGGCAATAAGGCTACCGGGGCCAAAACCATGTCCTGTTTGCGCGCAGCTTCGACTGCCAAGATAGCAACTGCAGGAAGCTCGACCCTGACAAAGCTCACATCGAGTCTCTATCCCTTCGGGCCGATCGCAGATGGTTCGTACATCCAGGAACGCCCCGTAGATGCGCTACGGAATGGTAATTTCGTTCGTGTCCCTGTCTTGTCTGGGTGAGAATATTGTTTCATAGCTACGGATGCTTCTGTCAAGCTGCGCTAACACGCCTACAGATCAAACACAGACGAGGGTGCCAACTGGTCCGCGAAGCTTCCCAATTCCGCAGCCAATACGTCTTCTCCGACGGCGACAGAAACGACAGTGTACAACTTCCTCGCGGGGCAGTACAACACGTTCACGACACAGTCGTTCCAAACTGCTGTCGCGCAGTACTATCCGCTTTCGGATTACGGCGGGTCGCTCAGCCTCCAGGGCCAGCAGATGTACGGTAAGATACCACCCTTCTTTGTAAATATACACGTTAAAAAACTAACGTCGCACCTTAGGTGAAATGCGGTATATATGTACGGCCGCGCTGGTTGCTGGGGCCGTGCACGATGTTGGATTGAAGTCATATCAGTACCAGTGAGTACTCGCCCTGTTAATCTTGGAATCTTTAATTCATTTTCAACTTAGCTGGGATAACCCCACCCTCGGCTCCACCCACGACGACGAGCTCGTTGCTTTCTTCGATCAAACACAGGTATTCGACCCTCTCAACGAAGCGCTCGTCGAGGTTATGCGTGCATATTGGACATCCTTCGCGACGTCTGGCACGCCTGTGGCCCCGGGCTCAATTACCTGGCCCGTGAGTGCTCCAGAGATTTCCTGCTGCGTGATCTGCTAACGGGACACGATGCAGGCTGCTAGAGATAGTGATGGAAGCCCCCGGCTTCTCCTCCATCCCGGAGGTATTGCCGTGGAGGAGGTGAGCGACTCCTTGAGTCAGCGGTGCGAGTTCTGGCACAATATTGAATTGGAGCTTGATACTTGAGATGGGTTTTACAAATAGACAATATATCGTACCTTCTTGTTGACTTTTTTGTTTCAACGAGACTTTGCGCATGCCTCGACCCAAGGGAGCACTCATAACCAACTATTGTTTAAAACAATCTGTCGTATGCAACCACGGTTGAACCGTACTTTCATACACTGACATCTCAGCCTCAAACCCCGACCTCATACCAGAGACCTGGCAGTGCATGGAATACACCGTTCGATTCGGGGCCAGGTCGTTAAGCGGCGACATGGATTAATTTCTTTTTGGACCGGATTTCTGGTTGTGTTTCTGCAGCTGTTGCACTGACGAATTTCTGTGCGTGCCTCTCTACACATACCCCGACAGAAGGAGAGGTTGTAAACTATTTTCTGCAACTGTCGACAGAGTCATAGAGAGTCGAAGTACCCCAATTCGTATTCAAAGTACCATGCAGAGGTCCTCCCGACCTCCACATGTACGTGACCTCTGAGCCAAAATTTAACAGGTGGTCATAGCCTAGCAGGGCTATTGCCGAAGTTCAACAATCGATGAATAAGGCTATGCGTAGGTGAGTGCTCACCGATTCCAGTTATTATAAAAATAAAAATAAATACGCCTAACGGAAAAACTAGAAATTGAGACATACTGGTCATAGGCGATAGTCGCGTCGTAGAGAATAATCGTCGTCATGGGGTGAGAAGGACCAAGCGATACTACTTTTATATTTCTGCGCATCGATCTCTTAGGAAGTGCAGAACTAAAAGCACCTGAATAAATGGTTCATTCCGGCTGGATGGGATGCGGTGATATTCACCCGGATACCGCTCTAAGTAGATGAAAGATCGAAGCGGCGATAATTGGCAGCTCGGATCTAGTGATCCGGTGAGAATACACAACGAAGACCCTATTTATACAAGGATAGGGACTGGAGCTATTCACTCCTCAGAAATCCAGTAATGGGCGGAACCTAGAGCCCGTTAAGAGCATAACAAGACTGAAATTAATCCAGACAATCGATGCAGATAACCAGTGTGAGCCAGTTCAGGCGGACGAAGAAGAGAAAAATCATATTTCGCATTGACACGGTTTCAGAATCAGCGCGGTCGTTAGCCCGAGATATCTTGTTAGGAGGGAAAATGTCATAAATTTCGGAGGCGATCCGTGATCGTGGAATCTCGACACAAAACTCAAAACGTTTCCGCTAGTCCACCCTCCGTAAGTGTTTCATATTTCTCGGGAAGAAAAATTGCCATTGGATATTCGCTTTTTGTTAGCTCAAAATCATCAATTGAAGACCTCATTCACGATAAATATTCTTACTTAGGCGCTGAGAACTTTACACTGCATTCCATGCTCAATTCCTCGGCAAGCGACAGCTGTCTGCAACTTGACACTTCGTTTCTCGTCAAGAAGGAAACGTGTGACTCGGAGAGATGAATAGCCAATTGAACCCTGTCCATTAGATTGATGAACAACAACAAATCAGTGAGCTCAGATCTCGGTGCGCACAAATAATAGCTCTTCCATCAGGCGGGTCGACTCTTGCTCACCCAGATTTCCGACACTCATTTGCTGCCCTCCTCTCGTTGTTTTGTTGTCCTTCCTTTGTTCTCTCCCCTGGTGCCGACCTTGATTAATCTGCTCCCAATGTCAGGCACAAATTTTCAATGTCCCCCCGCGGTTTTCGACATTCCAGTAAGCACCTCCACCGGCACCAATGCCAATTTCCAATCAAATGGGCACGACGTATTTTCCTGCGCTTATGGCGTCGGACTGACGTGTTACTACGACTCTTTTGTAAGCACGCTCCAAGTACTAGTTCTTAGCCAACGCTAATGCTAATACTTATTTGCACCTTACTTCGATGACGTTCCTATATACAGACTGGGGCGCTCGTTCCGTCGCCAACAGGAGGGTCCGAGTTTAATTGTGCCCCTGTAGCTGCGACCCAGAATAGCGTCAGGTACGCATGCGCAATATATTGAATTATCCCTCGTCATTCCCCCTTAACGAGATTTTTTACAGTAATAGGCCGACAAGTCCTGATAATGGGGAAACTGCAGCACAAACACCGCAGGGAGGCAGCCCGACGCAGGCTCCTCAACAACCCCAGCAATCATCTCCACAATCAAATCAGAATATTCTAAAGCCGCCGCCGTCCACGTCAGCGGGCTCCAGTAAACCGACCAACTCGCCTTCACCAGGCAACCCGTCCCAGACTTCAAATCTTGCACAGGCTGCGTCCGGATCACAAGCCGCGTCCGGATCACAAGGCTTCTCCGAGTCCTCGCAGAGAATGACCACTAGCCGTAGATCAGAAACTACGACTGCTAGGTAGGTCTCGTATGCAAGAATAAAACTACCAACTCTCGGCATGCTCATTATATTTTCTCTATCAACAGCTCGCCGCTCGCAAGTGGACAGTCCTTAACCACAGAGATTCCGGGTGGGAATACCCAAGGATCCAGTGGCATGAATCCAAGGTGAGACAAAAATCGTGTTATAAGTATCAGTAAATGCTCATCATCTTTTAGTGGAAGGACACACAGACCAGCGCAAACTATCGACATAATCGTCCCAATTATTTGCATTGGCATTGCTCTCTGCGTTCTTGGTTTATACATCTGGCGCCGACAACAACAATGCAGAAATCAGGCACGACAGACTCTAGTGCCAACGATTCACGCCACGCATGAGACCCATTCAGACGATTACGAGAGGGACGATGCACATGCGCGTTTGGAGCGACAATCCGAAAAGGCATTTCTCCGTAATCCCACGACTACAGTCAGCGTCTCTGTACCATCACCATCGAAGGGAACGGCATTTCGACTACCAGATCTAGATGTTGGAGCAGACATTTCTGTCACAGCTTCTGAATCTCGGGACTTGGCCGGCGCTCGAACAACGATCCTCCCAAATCCAGACTCAGACATTGCAGATTGGAGCGAACAGAGCGAAGATATACGAGGACATACTGATGCTATCC
Organism: Mycena albidolilacea; assembly: GCA_029282495.1. Lineage (NCBI taxonomy): Eukaryota > Fungi > Basidiomycota > Agaricomycetes > Agaricales > Mycenaceae > Mycena > Mycena albidolilacea. The sequence continues at coordinate 910,727 of JARIHO010000032.1, read as the reverse complement.
GCGACAGGCACGTACTGAATGAAAGGGAATTAACGGTTGCTCCCACCAGTGCACTACCCGAATCTCGACAAGAGGTGCCAGAAGCTGCAGAATTGAGGCAGCAGAATGAAACTCTGCGAAACCAGGTTGCACATTTAGAGATGCAGATACAAATTGAACGAGAATTGGGGCTGGCAGCGGAACCACCACCGAGATATGCGCAGTAGGAGACGTCGTGTATGCCGAGGAGGAACTTTCACAGTTGATACCATTTGTGAATTCCGCGTCTCCCTCCTTTTTAAATAAGCCAATCAACTTCTAGGTAATCGTGGAGGCAGAACGCGTTCGCTGAAATAATATCCAAATTTTCTTTCGCGTCCTGGAACAAAAAAGAACCAAAATACCTGGGATTTATCCTCGCCGCTTGCTCCATACAAATTTTTGCCCTTACGTTCAAGAATCCTCGCCTCCAGCGATTTCAAGCTCCTAGTGATAATGGTAGCCATCGGACATGACAACAAAGCGAACATCCTGGATATCTTCCGCAAGATTGTCTGCGTAGCTCTTAGCGAACCCTGCGTTCCATACCGGCGGCGTACCGCCAACAAACTATGACTTGAGATAAGGCCGCAAGCGGCGGGTGCCGAACCTTTCCTTCTCCAACAGACCGCGCTACATTTCACTGCGACAACTCAGCTGTCGCTACTACGCATGTCAGCTAAACTTGCCTTGTTTCCAAGTTTATTGGTTATCCACAACACAAATTAACAACCTTTTTCTAGGGCTTCAACCCGTCGCCGTTTTTGACGGGTTGACGAACGGGACGGGCGGGTAAAGACCCGCCCGTCTGGGCCCTCGAGCCAGCGCCAGGACGGGACGGGTTGCCCCGTCGAGGGGGGTACTCGTTCCCGCCCGTTTAACGGGTTTGACGGGTCACCCTTCCTAGATGGAAATATGCATCAAATTTAGATGAATTTCATCCAATTTCCAGGAATTGAGGTGAAACTTACCCATACATGGAAACTCCTTTGCTGAAACATCAATTCTTGCCCGCCTGGATGGCATTGCCGGGACTTGCCGATATTTGATCTGCGATCAAATTCCGATTAATCATTCACAAACACTTGTCTGGTCTTATACTAGCTGTCGGAGAAAGTGATGGCCGGTGGCCGTTCTCACCATTCTGACCACCTATGCACTCCAAACAACTTATGGAGGGAAAATATGAGTGAATAGAAGATATTTGGTTATGCTAGCAAAATGCCAAAAAAGGAAATTATGAAAATATAACACATTTTTGCTCAGAATTTGAAACCGACTTTTTGGGGAGGGTTTTTATGTAAGATCTGATTCCATAGCCGAAAAGTACTCGTTAAGTAGTGTAGAATACCACTTTGAATCGTATTAATACCTTGTGATTTGAGCTCACAATCTCAGTCAGAAGATGGTCATTTTTGCCATTTTTTGCTCAAATTTGCCTATTTTCACTGAAAATGACCATCTTCTGACTGAGATTGTGAGCTCAAATCACAAGGTATTAATACGATTCAAAGTGGTATTCTACACTACTTAACGAGTACTTTTCGGCTATGGAATCAGATCTTACATAAAAACCGTCCCCAAAAAGTCGGTTTCAAATTCTGAGCAAAAATGTGTTATATTTTCATAATTTCCTTTTATGGCATTTTTCTAACATAACCAGATATCTTCTATTCACCCATATTTTCGCTCCATAAGTTGTTTGGAGTGCATAGGTAGTCAGAATAGTGAGAACGGCCACCGGCCATCACTTTCTCCGACAGCGAGTATCAGGGCACTTGAGATATTTTATGATGCTTTAAAGGTCCTAGTAAGCTCCCAGTTTGGTCTCAGACTGACAATAATTTATTAAACTTACTTGCACAAATAGTCCTCCAGCACCTGTCAAAACGACCGTTACGGACGGGATGGGTGGGACCCACCCGTCTCGGGGCCCTCAGCTACCCTCTGACGGGACGGGTATACCCGTCCCGACGAGAAAAACAGCCGTTTTTTTGATGGCCGTCCCGTTTAACGGACGGGTTGAAGCCCTACCTTTTCGCTTGGTCACCGAGCGGCTTTCATTTAATTTTCAGTGAGTGTGTCGATGGGGCCAATCGGTAAGATATCCGTGGTAGGAACCGATTCAGATACAGCAACTTGTTGTCTATCGGTTAAGCAAGTAAGCAAATGTTGAGCGGCACTAACAGTGAAGCTGTCACGTCACGTCTCCCCCAGGGGAGACGTGACTAACACTCGGCTGTGTCTGTGTCATCCGATCATGTGGCGTGACATAATGTGTTGTGTATAAAACATGTATTTCTATAAATCTCTCTCTTTGTCTTAGGGCCAGTAAAACTTCACTGAACCTGCCTCCAGAGGAGCACCAGGGAGGGTGCATGCAGTGTAACAACTGCAAGCACTCGTTGTGGATTGCATAAATTGCTTATGCAGCCGGGGAACCTGCCTCCTATTATATGCATTGCAGGGGTTTTATGAACTGCTACAACATGGCCCTCGGCATGTTCTCTGTGAATATGTGCATACCTCCTTTACTTCATCTAATTTGTCTTCTGGTTCTGAGTTTTTTTATTTTTTTTAGGACACATGTCAACTTGACATATTATGTCTAGCAAGACCAAATCCATAGCTTTCCACAGATATCAACTCCTCCAGTTCGCGTATCTCATCCAAGACAATTTGAAGGCTTTCGAAGACGCACTGGCCAGTGATTGCGGCTGACATGTATCAGAGAGCAACCTGTGAGCCCAAACACCCTGGGAATTGTTCCCAACTTACTTGCACAGTCTTGAGATCAACAGCTCCATTGCGGAACTCATGGAGGCATACAAAAATATCGACTCCTGAGCCATGGTGTTGTGGACCAGCTCTCAAATGTGCTTAATGCTTGTGCATTAGTTCATTTGTCTGCCAAGACTCTCTGACAATATTTTCTTGTTAGATGTGTACACTGTCATTGCACCATGGGTTACAGTATGCACTGTGTAACACCGGTGAGGATTCATACTCATCTATTTTCGATATCAAGCCACTTTTGCAGCAAGCGATATCTGTCCTTGGGGAGGGTAGTAAAGTGTTATTAACTCAGAGGACCAGTATGAGGTATAGTAACAGTCATTCCGAATGTTAATCTGCTCACTGCATTGCCAGGTCTTTGACAACCCCCGTGCATCCGACCCGTCACACAGTTTGCTCTCCAAGGTCAACGGCAGTGTGACCTCCACACATTGATGAGTTGACTGTCCTCCAGAATCACTTTGGCCTCATCCTAAACGAGCTGGCGGGGAAGATCACCATCCTTGTTGTCGAGCACTCAGTCAAACTTATTGTCCAGGTCAGTCAATCTACACCTTATATCCGTGCAGATTGTACTCAGACTCTGGGAACATGTAGGCTTGGCCTGACAACTGCGACCCCTGGCAGGCCGTCAATGTGGTTTGTGATACTGCTATCTGTCATCCATATATACTGTGCTGACCAAAACAAAAGATCCTCGAGGCATTCCACCTCCCATACTGTGTGACCAGTCGGTTGAGCATCCAGGACTCAATGTTCGAGGAGCTGGTACTGACCAAGGTGTGTTTGTGTTGCTGTCTACCCCAATTTATTCTGCATGAGAACTTTGGGGAATTTGATTGAGCGAAACTGTAAACGTAGGAAAGCGTGAGGAACGGAAAGAACAAGCTGGGATCAGAAAACAAAGACCTGAGTGAGCCAGGGTATGGTGGTTGCAGGCATGGGGTGTAGCTGCAGCATACACCCACACAGCAAGGCTACAGCAGTGAGCAACAGCAGGAGCAGTATGGTGGCAGTACGTGCCAGCATAGAGCTAGTTCACATAGACTTAAACTAACACGTGGTTCACAGAAACTCAATCTTTGAATCAGGCAGGAGGATATACCTAAGGTTCTGGCAGGAACAACAATGAATATTCCGGCAACTACAAGTATTCCAGAGAGTCAGAGCATGTGGAGAGTTATGGTCAGAGCCAGATGGAAGAGTATGGCGGGTCTTGCTGTAATGAGGGCACAGAGAGCTACGGCCAGACAGAAGAGTACAGTGGGTCTCGCTGCAATGACCATTGACCAGTATGGCAGCTCCCACTGCAATGAAGAAACCGAAGGGTACAAGTTTCGCCACCACCGCAATGAAGACAATGAGGACTTGTACGGTAGCTGCACCCAGTGCGATGAAAGCAGTGATGGCTACACTCTGTCTTATTTGCAACCTGAGGAGCACTATGGCAGCAGGACCAAGTCCTCTGAGGCAATGTATGATGGTGAAGAGAGATCCCAGGCACAGTCCAGGTCCAGGTATGGCTGGAACGAGGAGTCTGAAGTCAACGAGTATGGGAGAGGGGAATGTGTGTAAGTTTATATTGAGTTGGTCAACAGCAACCCTACACATTGTAGAATCCAGCTCTCTCTATCCACAGAAAGAGCACACTGACTTCTTCATAGCGCATTTTGAGGATGCATGAACAAACTCCATAAGTTTGTTTTTTCATCATCTGCTATAATACTGAAAGGTTCCGATCTGAGTTCATCCACACAAATAACCTGATTGACATCGTGGTCCATCAGAGAGTCTTCCTCACTACAATTTCCGAAAGAAGCACACAGCCTGGCTCTCTTCTGAGGTGATGGATCAGACAGCCTTTTATGTTTATGACCAGAAGACCGAGTGAGGCCCAACCTGAGACACAGGTGCCAAGCACAGATAAGGAAACTAGGTTCCGTCAGAAGTGGAGCCTGCACACTCACTGAAACATCATAACAAGAGCGTGCGGCATCTAGTGCAATTTTGCGATTTCCTAAGATCAGTATTTATACAACGGGAAAGTGCTAGCACTTCTGAAGTGTTATCACACTCAGGACTCTAGCTAGGTGATATAAAGGAGAACTGGAGTGAGCCCAAGCTGCTGGTTGTAGCACCAGATACGACTAGTATGACACACTAGCATGGTCTGGAGGCACAAACCACGGGGAAATAACCATAAGCCCAAACAGTCAAGGTGCTAGCACCTAGGAAGCGAGACACAGGAGGGTGATACTGCGAGGGCACTAGCAGACGGTGCGAGTGACGAGTCTGGAATCTGAAGGGTAGTAAACTATGCGCTAGCAGCCTTCTAACAGAGGCGCTAGTACGCGGTACCCAGCTAGTGATCGGCCCGAGACCTGAAACGCAGATGCGAGCATGTGACGGTCACGAGTCACAAACAGAGACAAGTAGACAACAAGAGGAATAGCTAGCAGGCTATTGGTGCGGATGTGCGGGTCACCACAAATGCAGTAACGGATAAACAGACTGCTAGCCGGTGCTCTGACCTGTGCTAGATGACTCCAGGCAACGGATTCAACTCTGTTTCGTCGGGATAGAGGTTCCGGCAGCTGATGGAAAGCTGAGGGATCACTCACGATACCCCTAAATGGACGCTAGCGGATCAGTGTGGCTGTTCTGCTTGGCATAGACCCATCATACAACCAAACGGCAGTCGTTTCTTTGGCTGCTGTATCAATCACATCATTTTCACTCATTTCTATTATTCATCCTGTATATCACATGTATCATGGACCTCAGTAGTATAAAGGGAGCACAGAGCAGGCTAGAACCTCAGATTATTACACCCCGACTTTGTACGAAGTTGGTGCAGGTGGTCTCAGGTTGCTAGTGGAGATTGTAACACACTTCACAAGTAGTAGCTTTATTGGAATCAATACTGTTGACTCTGGACACGTTGAGATCTTAAGTTGAGGTTCTAGTTGTTGACTCAAGGAGTCTTCACGTATAAAACCAAGGGTGTTCTCTTCGAGACCCAGCTAGCAGTTGCGCTAGCAGCTTTGCCTTCACCCCGATATTGACGGAAGCACTGTCGTAGTGTGTTGGATTGCCTGCTAGGTAGTTGTGTGTTGCCTCGAGCCCACTAAGAAGAAGACAGACTAGGTGCCCCACCTCTAGACTGACTGTAACTTGTCAGTTACTTCGCCTTCACCCCGATATTGACGGAAGCGCTGTCGTAGTGTGTTGGGTCGCTAGCTGGACGCTTATAGTGTCTATTGCCAATACAAAGTGGAAATGTTCCTGTTCTTGGTTAAGGAATAGGTCAGCGGCTTAAGGACTGCCTTGTCACTTGAGGATTGAAGTCCCTTGTTGTTAGCCTCAATAGTCTTTGGGTACCCCATTGCGAGGATTTTCACAAACCTACATACTCTGCCCTGGTGCCCTCGATCCAGCGATCCAGCCACCTTGTATCCAGCCCATAAACCCCTGCCCATCCCAGGTGCTAGCAGTATTGTTGTTGGCAGCTGCGTAGTGCTAGCGTGTTGTTGAACAGCTTTGTTGAAGTCTAGCAGTTGAATTGTGTTTGTTCCAAACCCGTTGGTTGCATACTACGGCCTGGACCCGAACTCACAAAGAGAAGCACTTACATCTTTGGAGGAATAGATTGTTGTAGTGGTGGTTTTGTGGTTGTTAGTGCAATCCCGAATCTAAGCTATTTCTAGTCGTATATCAAGTGCACCGTTTCATCGCAACTGAAGCAAGCTCCGTACTCAACAAACAATAATGGGAACACTTGTGGGTGACAAAATCAGCTTTCAACTCAGCGACAGATTTCTTCTTCTTATCATCAAATGAAACAGAGATTCCCTTGTGGACTGTTGCCAGAGAGCACAATGCAACTGAGGTAAAATGACCATCACAAAGCAAGCTTTGAATAGTCAAGGTCTTCACCCCATCATCAATGTCAACAAAATCATAAGCATGGTACTTCAGAGAAGAAGACAAGCTGAGGACACTTGAAGACCCAACAGGTTGAGATAGAGAAACAGGAGATTCATTCATTGTAACATCAACATCGTTATCGTATTCATTTTGGTGAACATCAGAATCACAAGAAAAACCAGGAAGAGGAGGCGAACCAGCTGTGGCATGGACAACACTGGCTGTCCTTGACTATAATACACCTGTCAATGATGAATTAAATAACGCACACATCCAATCTACCACTCGATGCACCGCCATCACATCATCCCATTCCCTTTCCACCATCATGTGTCAGCACATGCGTTGCAAAGATACCGAAATGTGTCTTTGCCTCTGCATCATCCACGCTGTCGTCTTGGTGCATTGATAAGGCACAGGCATGTAGCAGCATCAGGTGGGGAGGCGGCAGTGGACTTGAGCACAGAGACTCTGCACCATCGGATGGCATATGTGTGGAGCTTGCGCTGCATCGCGGCGTGCAGGAAGATTTCATCATCAATGAGGACATATTGCATCTGCTCGTCTGCAAGGTCAGCCAGTTGCATGCCTTTGCTGGGGACGAGCAGACCCACACTGTCGCCCTTTGGTTGTGCTAGCATGTCTGTTTGCAGGGAAGTTATCTGAAAGATGTTAGTAGGTTGTTGATAGATGTCAGCAACAGCCCTTAGGTCAGCTGGACCATGTCCACGCCAGACAAAACAGCAGCCATCCCTAGGTGTTGAGAGAGAATCTGTCACCGCTCGAATAGCGCATGACCAGGTGTCGAGGATCCAAGAGGAGGATGTGGCCAACCAGGCCAACATCCATAGGTGGTGAGCAACCCACGCTCAAGAACCCGAAGATATTGCAGAGAGTATTGCAATGATGCATCAGACCCTAGTGAGAGGAACCCGCTCCGGGTTGCTCGAATAGGGGCTTCGGGTTCTAGGGCAGGGGGTTGCGTCCCCAGAACCTGAGAGGAAGAACCCGACTCAGGGGTACTTCAAACAGGGGTTCCAACTGGATCCAAGACCAAAGGGTGCCTGAGGGGAACTCAGGCGAACCAGTCTCTGTACAACCTTGCCTGGGAACTAGTGTGTTGATCTCTTCCCCTTGGTAGGTAAGTGTCCCTCCTTGCTGCTACCTAACGGGCCAGATCCAGCACTGCTAGGTTGAGATCCCAAGGCAAGGGACAGAGAGTAGGGGTTCTGGTGTTGCCAAGTGGGAGAGGAGCAAAGGCAAGACCAGAACAACAAGATGGGGACAAGAGCACTCCAGGCTCAAGTCCAAGAACCAAGCAATCCAGCCAAAGTAAGGCCTGTGAATAGACAAGGTAGAATCTACTGTACAGGGGAGATTCTACTGAGTTTATATACCTTTCTACATAAATCAAATACGATCGGGATCAGTTACTGTATCTAACATCAAGGAACATTAATGCTGATGCTCCTGGTCCCTACTTATGTGTTATCACCATAGCATCTAGGGGTCACCAAGGAGTCATGAGTATAAAGGAGCCAACAGGTGGCACCAAGGGAACACCTGTCACCATTCAGGAGTGTAGTCGTCTTGGCATGGATATCAGGAGTGAATATCCACCAACATAAAGGAGTGTAGTCATGATCCATTGGATATGGTCATCGGGATTAAGGAGTCGGGGTTGTTAGCACAAAGAATCCGAGTTGCATGTGTATGTTGTCATGCCCTCGTCGTATAGAGTCCTGGGTTACTGCGATAAGAACCCGGGTGGTAAAGTGGTGAGGAATCCATGTCTGCATGGATTCCAAATAAAGGTCCAAGGGATGTTCATGTCCCTAAGGGTTGAGTGAGTGTCGTGGGCCAGGGAATAACCCGATCAAAGACAGGTTATTCCCAAAAAGGAATGTGGTAGAATCCGAAAAAGGATATCTGTGATGCTGAGTCAGGGTAATTCATGACAATAGAGTGCAATAAAGATAGAGAGGAAGGGATTCCAGGGAAGGACGGTAGAAGAAATAGAAACAAGGTGAATAAAGACTGACCAAGACGATTCTGGGGTGCACATTTCCAGCACTTCTACTCCATCCAGCACACTCTCCTTGGCGATCACAAAGCACGTAGCATTGTACCCCCTTCCACAGCCTCACATGCGATGGAGACCTCGTCATCAACGCTCGACACACCAATGGCGAGCCCGTAGATCCACTGCGTGATGCCGATGGGCCAAGGAAAAGTATAAGCTGGGGGTCGTGTCAGTGACTGTGATTCGAGAGCGAGCAAGGGAGAAGAAGAAATAATACTGTGAGAGGGAAGAAGGCACAGTGTGAGAAGGAAGAGAGAAAAGCAAAGATACGCACCTGTATCGTCACATAATCACAGTATTACCATCCAGCCCAAGCCGTATCTCGAGGAACAGTACCAAGGGGCAGTCACCCCACCTTTTTGAATCCTCCCCCCTCTTGGAGCCAGATCTGTGCGATGACAGTGACGAGTGCCTGAGAGATGAGATGGACACTGCGGACAACGATGAGGGTGCAAAAGCCGGCAAATGTGACACCGCAAATACTCCTTTCTGGTAGAGTGTTTCATGGGTGGTGATGGAGACACTGAGCCCGCATGATGGGAATGCCTCAACAAGCATTCTGGGAATGAAGTCAACATTGTATTGAAACGGGTGAACAGAAATAATCAAAGGAAGAGAATGGAATGATGGGGATGGCAAGGGAGGAGAGACAACAGTGGAGAGAAAGAAGTATGATGAGTGGGTAGCGAGAAGGGAAGTCGATGTAGACAGCGAATGCAGAAATGCACAGAGGACCAATGTGAAGCGAGATCACAGGTAGCAAGAGAAACAAGAGAAAAAATACCCACCTCAACGCCTCTGCCACTGCACTCAGGCCAAACCACATCCTGACATCCTTCCTTGCGCTGAGGCATCAGTTGGATTTTGATCATTCCCCTGAGAGCGCACAGACCTCATGGTCACCAACGGCAGCTCTGGGAGCAGCAGCAGCACGTAGCGGTGGTACAGTGTGCGCGCTGTGGGTGTGGCGGGATGCAGCACATATGTGTGTTGAGGAGCAGGATGTGCCACGTGTGCATCACAGAGAGGGGGATGTTGGGTCTACGGAAAAGAGGTGGTGGTGAGTAGAAAAAAAATGCATGAGAGAGGGAGGGGATATATTTGAGCCAGTGGAGGAAGGTCTTGTAGCTCTGGTTCTCCAGATCGGGGACATCTGCGAGCGACAATGAGTAAAACAGAAGATAAGGAAAAGATAAGCAAACACACCTGGGTCAACGAGTAACATGGTGTAGAGCCACGCTGAGTGTTCGTCTCCTTGCAGATGTTCCACGCGTCCAGTGAGCATGCTGAGGCCAGCGGTGGATGCAGGCAGATAGGCTGGTGGGGTATGAGAAGTGGGGTGAAACAGGGAGAGGGAGTGGCAGCAGCATGGTGACGGGAGAGGAAGCGTGCGCAGAGGAGGGCACCACGGGTGGCCGGTGTGGAATGGGACATGACAGGACAGGCAACGTACCATGAGAGAGCACATCAGCAGTGTGGGGACAGGACGGGATGGGTGTGGAGTCAAGGCAGCAGCGAGCGATGGGACAGGTGTGGCGGCGCGGACACAGGCAGGGGCACAAGGGTGAGTGATGTGGACACAGTTGTTAGGGAATGACTGTTTGCTGATGAACTAGGAATGGTCGTGTTAATACGGAACGAAGATCGAACGAGCAGGTGCCTAATGGGGGCAAAGATTCTGAAAATGTTCATAACTGGAAGAAAGAGAACATACCGTAGGTTGTATAACTGTACTGAATGCGGGACGTACCTGAACTACAGAGGTATTTCAGTGATAAGTGCCCAGAGACCAGAATGAAAACCATGCGCATTATGAGACATTTGAGAGGAACGAGAAGGTCAAGAAATAAAGGTGTTGACGTCACATGCGCTCACAAAAGTAAACAAGACGAACACACTTTGAATGAAGGGCGGTGGTGCTTGTTTACTATTGGTGAGCACAACGCAGATGCCGAGTCCTACATAATGTGGAGGCAGACAGACATTGGGGTGGTAATGCAGACAGTGGAGTGCACTGCTGCAGCGTGGCACGGAATACAGACAGTGTGAGCTGCCGATAGTCACTCAGCGTGGCGCGGTGAGCCACAGCACTGCTGGTCACAGGGAATATCACACGAGGCTCCAGAGAGGGTGGGAAAGTACAGTGCTGAGCCCGAGTGCACTGGGGTGTGATTGTTGGCCGGGTGCAGGCCTGGGACAAGCGCGAATGGGTTCGTTGGCAGGGGTGTACAAGGGTCATAGGCCAGCATGCACAACGGACAGAGGCACGAAGGCGCGGAGGCGCAGGTGCCGATGGCGGAGTAACGCAGTGATGGCTGGGGCAGGCCGGCTGAGGCAGGGCGTACTCAGTAGGGGTGGCATTTTGGTGTGCGAGGTGGCGCCGAAAATTGTCAGGTGCAGTGGGGGTAACGAGAGGCCTGTGCATGGTGGCTCAAGAGGTCGTGGGGGCGGAGAAGGGCTATGCCTGGGGTCAGGATGAGACGCGCACGGGGAGTAGAGACAACAACAATGCCACACAGATACAGACGTTAAGCCATCCCGCTACTTTGCATATGGTGTAAAGCAATCAATAAACAAATGCACAACACATCAGCACAGCTTGATTACCATATATAGACGCTAAGCCATCCAGCTACTCTGCATCTCAAGGCGTAAAGCAATCAATAAATAAAGCCACAACACATCAGCACAGCCCTACTACTATATATGGAAGCTAAGTCATCCCGCTATTTTACTGTAAACCGCCAAACCTAAAGGTTCGGCAATGAAGATCTCTAGGCACGGACAATTTGACAAGATGATTTGCACAATATCCTAGTTAACATATTCGCAAAAGCATAGATGCGTAAGAGAAGTAACATATTCAAGAACAGCATCCACATCACCCCGTCCGTGCTCCCAAATTCCAACTCCATCAAAAAAAATCGAGGTGAGTGATATTCGCAAGTCATGTGTGGGTGAAATCGGATGCCAGACCTTCCCTAGGACCCTAATGAGATTTTGCAGGTAAACACCCAGCCTGCGGACCTTCGACATCTTTTCAAACTTCAAAGTATTTGAGAAGTCGTACTGTGCTAATGCTCTCATCAAGGGCCTTGAAACGCCGGCGGTGGACTATTCAAAGGGGAACAAGAAGAGCGTGATCCCGCTCGTGAAGCCCGGCCCGGCGCAGACGAACACGTTGATGAGCAAGGCGCTACAGGTCTATCTACTTTACATTGTCAGACCCATATTTCTACTTTATGACTGGCTGGCCATCATACAAGCCACCTCATTTCTTATTCCATCGAACTTCGCTCAGTGTATATTGTTTCAGCACATAATCACCAAATATATTCAGGCTCTTCTTCTGCAATTATCGACTTCCTAGCCGTAGTTCGGCAAACCCGAAGTGAATACGCCTGGTAACCATATAGATAAGAAGTTATAAGGAATCACGAGCTGTGGAAAAGTTTCCGCCACATCCAGTGGCTGAAGCCTGCCACGGTGTCCTGCGGTGCTGTGCGATAGAGCTAATCAATCTTTCGCAAGTTAACCTCGATCAGTGGTCAGCAAGTTATTGGCCATGAGAACGGTGTTCAGGCGGGTAACCGTCTCCGGCAGTAGAGCTACTCGGGCTAATGCTCGTTCCAAATCCATCGCGGACTCGGCGCGGGGAGCCTGCCTTATACCGTGTTTCCGAAACTACGTCCAATCCCATGTCAGCTCGCACATGAATTCCGCATTGAAATTCCTGAACTCACATAAAGTGCTAGGACATACCTGCAGCTCGAGTGCATCTTCTCTATCAGGAACTGCTTCCGAGCGGGGAACGCGTCAATAATGGCACTCCTAGCCTCCTCGGCGACGATATAGGTGCTCAGATGCCCTTTTTTCTTCGCATCGCTCGATGGCACAGTCCATATGAAGAGGGCTTTTAGCGCGGAGAAGAGGAGAGCGGGGTATCTGGCACGCCCGCAGTCTCGCTCCATCGCAAGCTCCGCAATAGCAAGGAGATCGACAAGTTCGGGGGTGTCGTAGACGTGCGGGGATGACATCGTGTGGAAAACGTCGTAGCGCCAAGTGCCAACCAGCCCGCGCATGCTCTGATGAACCCCTCCGAGTGTCAACTGCGGCATCTTCTTGGGCGAGTCGTCGCCGCAAACTTTCTTTCAGGTGGACCGGCAAGTTCCAGAAATTCTGGTGTCTCAACTGGACAATGAGGAACGGGTAGCCGGTGGGGCCGCGGGTGCGACAGTATGCGACTGAGGAAACATACGTTTCTGCGATGGTTGGCGCCTGTTGAAGACTATGGAGGAAAGATTGGATGTAATCTTCCAGGTTGTAGGGATGCTCCCAAGGAGAGAAAATGACGTCTAGATCTTCATTGTACTCCCAGCAACGGTGGAAGCCCAGAGGGAAGCACATGGATGCAGGGGATGGAAGAAAGACTTTAAGACACACCCCTGAAGTCGGTCACATTTTGTGTGCCGTCACACATAACGAGGGGCCGGGCCGACAAGTGGCACAGCCCGTGACTATCATGTAGAAGTGCGCATCTGCAGTTCTGTACTCTGTGATGCGCAGCGATAAACCCCGATTTCCAGCACTGTTCTCTATCATTCAGGCGCCCAGATGCAGCTCCGACTATACCAGGGCACTTTGGGAGCTGTGGGGCAAGCGGTGCGCTGCACTCCTATCAAGCCGCCATGCACCTATGATCTCGTGCCGCCAGCCCTATAAACGCGTCAAGCGCTAACGCACCACGTATGAGCTGCGGACCACACTGCCTATCCTGTACGACCAAGCGCCAGCACCGCCATCACTGCCGTTTTGGCGCTACGTCGCTTGGAGGGTGCTTCCAGGGACCATCTCCACCGTGCTCGACTTGACGCCGCTCACGAAGGCCCCAATGACCTCATCTTCGATTTCTCCGTCTCATGTTATATCTTTCACCGCCTTCGCCGCCGCTGCCGCGCCATTTCCGGCTTCAACCCACGCTCTCCCCTTGCTCGTTGCGCAGAGTCGTGGGCAGCCCGATTCTTGCCTGCACGTCGTCTGCTGTGCCGTCGATTAGGCCCCGCACCGTCCCGCTGCCGTGCTCTGGATTTGTACCCCAGAACGCACCCCAGCACTGCCGCGCAGCTCCACGGAGAGGCTCTTTATGCGGGGAATGATTGGCTGGGAATGCTGTGATCAATCGGCGGGGATTTGCGCGCTCTGTGCTAACCTGTGCATGCCCGACCTCGGAGTAGCTACACGTTTGTTTTTACTGTGCAATGCATTTACCTACTTACCTAGAAGAATGCTGTTGTACTTTCCAATGTAAACGACCCCACAATGAAATATTTCAAGAGAATCAGCACGAAGTTTATCGGGTATTGGCAAGGCAGAATGGAAACACGCAGTATTCTTTCTAAGCGTGGCAGTTCGCACAACGTAGTCTCGGAATCCATGGCATATTAGTCGACCAGCTGGAAAATAATCGTTTCCGTCGACAAGAAAATAGAATTCTTCGAAGGTCTCTTTCCATCAGCAAAGAATCCACGCCATTCTCGTCACTTCGTTACTTCGCTTAAGTTCGCAGATCTTCGTGAATTTGATGGGAACTCGTGAATGTTCGCCACATCGGCATGTTTTTGGGAAAGTTCGTGAGTTGTTTCTTACACAGCATATCCTTAGCACATCACAAAGAGATGGGTATCAGCGATGTGTCGAGCGTCGCCGGTTAGGTTCGGGTTCGGTGTTTAGGAGTTAGGGTTAGGCGGTTATGATATTCTCGGGTCCATATTGTGCCTACATTGTGTTTACATCTGGCTAGACATAGCTAGATCAACCTCAACGAAGCCCAACTGAGATAGACGAAACTAGACACACGGTAGACAAAGGTGGTAGACAAACTATGTCTACCACCTTTGTCTACCTTGTACGAAAAGCCAGCCCAGCCCCATACTCGTCCGCCTTTAGTCTGGGATGTCTCAATCTGGAGTTATGGGATTCAGACTGTGAGCTGGCTATGTGTTTCTGGGTGCGTGGATCCCGAGTCCTGTTGAGAAACCAAGTGCATGTGTGTCTGTCAGCAATTTCATAAACTTGAAATCTAAGCGAGAAGTTCAGTCGGTTGGCTGATTGTTCATGACTGTTACTTATGCACAAAAAATCAACGAAAATCAACGGAAAGCCCCTGTCTTGGTGTAATGCCTTTTTTCTTCCAGGCGGCTATGACTGAATATGTGTTTATTCTCTGTCTTATGTACGGGTCTAGCGGTTTAAAGCTTTGGCATAAGGTGCCTTGATATTCATTCGACCGACTGCCGTGCGTATTCATCATGTGCTACGGCCTGCTGCTAAATACTATGACCACAGTGTATAACAGTACCTCTGAATTCACTATATCCTCAGCAATTGCGTCTCAGATCAAGTCATGATAAAGTTGTCTGTGCTCACTCTCCTGGCCTTTGTTGCCGTCTCCGTCCATGCCAAACCTCCCCCAGTCCCAGTCCCAATCGATGAAGTCCTCCTCATCCAGGATTTCAAGGCAAATGTCTTCGATCTCGAGTTCGGCAGTGCAAACGAGCTCTCACCGGTCCAAACGCTCAACCACAAGCTGCGTACTTCCGCTCAGGGGGTCTGTTATGCTTTTCTCATAATTATGCGCGTCGAATTGAATGGCGACAATTCCAGTGGATAATCGAAGAAGTCTTTGATGGACTGTATGCTATCCAGAACTATGCTTCTCGGAGTTACCTGTCCTACACGGGGGCGGTAACCGGGTTAGATTCCACTTCCGCTCAGCTATGCGGCCATGGCGACCCATTCCTGTGGAGTATCATCCCCAATGCCAATGGGAAGAACAAGTTCAAGTTAGTCTTGTCTACCTACCTTCTTCGTACTCTCTACTATTAGTATACTGAACTCGTCGACAGCATCATCGAACCCCAGTCCGGATTGGCCGTGACGAGCTGGCCGGGCATCCAGTCAGCCATCATCGGCCTTACTACACCAGTATGGTTTTTCTCTTCTTTTGTAACGGTGCGGTTAGGACTGAAATGTACATGTGAATAGATTACACTGCAGGAGTTTGACCACTCTGTCAAACAACAAATCTTCTCATTTACCACATGTGAGACATTTTTCTTGCCCAGACGCTCGTTCACTCACAACAAATCAGGGTCTTGATGTTACTTAGACAGCATGGGCATCATGACGTTCTCGAGTTATAATTGGCTGTCAGCATATGTTCAAGATGTTTCTTGGCCATTGGTCCAGTATCTTTTCTTTGTAAAACTAAAAGTTAACAAGCAGTTTGAATAGCGTTCGTTGATTTTATCGTCTCTAAACATGTTGTAATACCTCTCGTGATTGTACCTATTAAATCTTCTTTCCATTGAATCGAACCGAACCGTAATGTGAAAACACACCCCATCAGAAGTACGGGACTGATTCGTGGTCCGACGGATCCGAACGATAGATAGACGAGGATTTCTGACGGGCTTAGGTCTGGGAAGCAGAGAAAAAGAAAGACCAACAGAAGGTCAATGCCTCTGAAGGGAATCGAATCCTCGTCTTCTAGATAATCGACCCACGTTACAACTCATGAAGGAGGTGCCTTCCATAGTCTACCAGACCTTGGACTAATAGATAGGTTGCGCAACAGCCACTGGAGCCATCTGGTGGCTCCCGGATTGTGCGAAAAAATGGCAGGCAAGTGGCTCCAACCAGTCATATTTTGGCGGTGGAGCCACAGATCTGCGCACAGCTACATAAAATTCTGCCGGGTGGCTCTAGTTGCTGGTGCACAACCTGTCTAGTGATAAAGTTGAATCGGGTAAAGTGGGCTGCAACAAACTTGAAGAGTGAGGGGGGTTTGGATAGATGGAGAGATGAGTAAAGATGAGACTCAAGAGAGGTAGAGAAAAAAGTCAAAGGAGTGAGTGTCTCTGGAGGGACTCAAACCCTCTTCTCTTCAAGTACCGCTGCTGCAACCCCGTGGATTCATCGAAATCAGGAGCATCTCCTGCCTCCGACGGCGTTGGGGATTGCGACATACAAAGCTCGCCGGTTGGATGTGGTGGTGGTCAAGGGAAAGGAGAAGGCTGTGCACTGCGCAGCACAACCAGGACTGTGCTGTCTTTAATTTATGACATGGATTGGGCCTCTGCGAGGCGGGAGGCTGAACCTTGGGGGCCGCATTTTTTCACAGCAACCCCCAAATGAAGGTGGTCATGGTAGGACTACGATGAGGTACTTCCCATAGATTCAGTACTTGGCTTCTACAACGAATCTATTGACAGAATATAGGCAGGCAGGTAGGTAAAGGATCACCGTGAGGACAGTAGGTAGCAAAGACGGCAGAGCATCCAGAGAAAATGATATTGCAGGCTGAGACAGCTTGTATTAGACAATTGCCATGGGCAAATGGATGATGGTGATATGTGCGGGAAGTCAAATGTATTGACTATCGAGACGAGGGTCACAATTATAAAAGTCGATAAATTTTGAGGTTGGTTGGTGCAACAGGATTGCCTAAAGAACGAGTCTAAAAAGGATATTTCAGGACTCGTAACGAAGTCGACAATACCAGATAAACCCTAACATAGTGGTCAATAAAATGTATATATAATTAGCATGAATACCGTACACCGTCGAACGGTCTTGGTTGCGTCGACAGATGTGTCACCTCGCATCAGACTGTAGAGTGATCTGAACTGCTAGCCCAGGTATGTCCTTTCTTTTGCGGATTCGGGCTCGGTGGACTGAGGCTCCCCGCGGTGCTGGGAAACGGTGTGTGTCGTTTTCGAGTACCAAGGAGAAGCATGCACAGCTGGATTTCGACACCTGTCAGCGACGGCGGGCTTAATCCAGCCAGCAGAGCTTCAGACTTCAATACGAGGCATGCTTCTGTACATTGGTGAGTGAGAAACTCTGAGCGTAAAACATCAGCGCTCTTCCTCGTTTCACCAGACAGTCGTGAAGACAAGCCATTATGGCGAGCAGCCATCTTCCTCAAAGCAAGAACATCAATTTGATGTTTGACTATGAGAAAATGAACGACCGCAATTTTATCTTCCGAAGCCAGACGAACAAAAGGATCATGTTCGTTCAATATCAAGTCTGCATTCATATTGAGAATTTTGCCCCGCGGACGCGGTGCTACTGGTGAACCAGGTCGAACATCCTGGTCGGATATTCTATCTCGCGTACGAGATCCACCCGTGGGTGCCGGCACTGATAACACCGAGAAACGCACTGGGCTCGCTTGGAATTGTGGGAAGACTGATGATACAGAGGTAAGCTTGAGATACAAGCGTTCAAAGGTAACACACCTATGGATGATCCTGGTGTCCGAAAATCCAGTGGGCCGCTGCTGAGATGTACAACCACCCGCTGCGCCGATTTGCGCATGAGTGAGACCCAGTCCAAACCAAGAACCAGATCACAAGGCAAAGAAGCCACCACGGTGACATCGGACAAAAGGATAGAGATTCCACCCGTATTGCAAGGAAGCGTGAGCCACCCAGAGAGCCGGGAGCCGCGCGTCGGAACCCCAGAATTGATCACCCAGTCCAGGGAAACATGAGACTTGTAGCATGGCTGTCAAATTGAGTGGACACGACTGCGTCACAGAAGGTAGCGGGGGACGACATGGGGAGACTTGTCGGGCATCGAAGAAAGTGACGCATACAAGACGCATATCAATCACAATCATCACATGCCGGCGGCCCGTGTGGGGCCCAGCGAATGACAAAGCGGAAATGAGTAACGAACAAACACAAGCAACGAAAATACTTTATCTACTGTCAAAGTCCTGAACCCAGACCAGTCAAAAAAATTCAGGAAACCTAGGAGGAGCAGCATACATCAGTACATAAATTCAAGTAGGACACAAGTACCAGTAGTTCTGTGTTTTCAGTGATGACCAATTTATATGATGAAATGCTGTGTTGGCCGAAACCCAAGTTCTCCAGGTTAGCTAAACCTCCGGTTCAGCCAATCATTTTCTGAGATGTCAATCAGTGTTGTCGCAAAAGTCCAATCTGAGTCATAGGTGGGTACATGTCCATACAAGTCTGTATAACTCTGTAAGATTGTGAGTCTATAAGGCTCGAAAATCGACTATAGTTGCCTATAGGTATTTACGGAACTTACCAGACTTACAAGTGCTTAAGGGTGTTCATGGAAGCTTATAAGCCATCTCCGTGGGGCCGAGAAAAATAAGGGGCAGTCCCACTCGACTCTTATCGTCATTGACTAGATATCATTAACATTAGTTACTGCGATAGTAAGTAAGGAGGGGTCCAAATATAAGGCTACAAAGACAGGTTATACAATAATAACTAACACTCTGTTCTAGTGGAAATTTTGGGAGGTCATGACCTGAGTTTTGTACCTTGCTCGAGCCACCGGGTGCAGGCCCTACCTAACCACCCTGGTAAAAGCCGAAGCATCATGAATTCAAGTTGAATCATCAGGAATTCGAAATGGTGGAAAAACAGACAAAAAAGATGAGTTGAACCATCATGAACTGCATCATGGAATTCAACCACCTATCCCTGACAAAACATTATGAAATGTGAAATTCGGGAGCATTGTTGTGAATTTCACAACAAATCCTTCTCACAGTGAAAGAAAACATGTTATAATGAGCTGGAAATTGAATATATTGTACTGTTTCAACTACACAATGTTTTAGTGTCTAGTCCGAGCCATAGAGTACAGAGATTCTGAGAGAGGGTGAAGGGACTTTTAGCACCTATAGGTACTTACAGCCTGAGTGTAAGACTGATATAACTGCGTCATAAGCAGCCTATAAGGCTGTAAGTCTTCCTAAGCCCTTATAACCCAAAATGGACTTTTGCGACAGTTGTATTTTCTTGGGCGAGTCGTCGCCGCAAACTTTCAGGTGGACCGGCAAGTTCCAGAAATTCCGGTGTCTCAACTGGACAATGAGGAACGGGTAGCCGGTGGGGCCGCAGGTGCGACAGTATGCGACTGAGGAAACATATACTTCTCCTGTAGTCAGACTCCACGAATTTTATGACAGTCGATAAAACTTTAAAGTGTACAAGATAAGCCTTCGCTTTTATGACGTTTCAGGCGTCACATTATTCATTTCGAAAAAAACTTCAGGTTTGAAAGAAAAAAGAAACTTCTCTCGAAGTTCAGAATGCTCTGATATTTTACCCACAGATACTAGGTAGGTGTATGTTGTTCACACTGGGAGGAATCCGGCTGTATTCGGGTTTTTGGCTGTGGTTTTGTTTCAGTGACTCGGACGAGCCTCCGCGCATGCCCCGACAGAAGGAGAGCTCGAGGTTGTAAACTATTCTCTGCAACTGTCGACAGAGTCACAGAGAGTCGAAGTATCTATGTATCCCAAGTCGTATTCAACCACCACGGTTGCTCGCTTTCTGAGACACTCGCTTGATCTCTGCTCTCAATCACACCGACCTGGCAGTGCGTGGTGCACACCCATTACATTTTTCCGGCTAGTAAACCAATCAGTGGGAACCCCCGTTCGATTCGGGGCCAGGTCATAGGACCAGCGCTTGTTTTTTGTTCTGGGCCGGTGTGTTTCTGTTAGCTATTTATAATGTCTATACAGCGAGGTATGAGCTTGGTATGCCTACCAGAGACTAAAGATCACCTAACTCTGCTAATCTTCAAATCCTCGGAGCCAGGGTGTTCGTCTCGGCCACCAAACACTACGCTAGCGCTCACATCCACGGTTCTCGTGGCCGCTTGAATACACCTAACATTCTTTGAGAACAAGCTTGACCCGGTCTTAATCATAACCAACAGAGGCCTGGCAGTGCGTGGCGCACACCCATCCCACTTGTTCCCAGCAAAGTTTGACCAAGTCGGTGATTTTGAATCCAGAGTTTTTTGGGCCGTTGCGTTTCCGTTAGCTACAATCGAACACCTCTTCCTCGAAGCTAGGATCTGGATCTGGATCGATTCATCTCAACCCAACCACCAAAAATACGCTCACCCCGCGATTCTCGCGGTCGGTTGAACACACCTATATATCACACCTAAACACCGCCGCAATCTCGCTTGAATAATACCACAGACCTGGCAGTGCGTGGCGCACACCCATCACATCTGCATCTGATCCACCGAAAAAGTCAGTGGGAGCTCCCGTTCGATTCGGGGCCAGGTCATATCCCGGTCAAATCCCGGCAGATATTTTTTTTGAACCGGTGGGTTTTGAATGTATCCTTGAACGATGGAGGCGGTGATGGAGCTAGCTAGTCTAGGGACGGTGTGTTCAAAAGCCGCGTATGTATGCTCCTCGAACTGTCCAACGCGAACCAGTTAAGAGCGCGCGAGAGATCTATTCATTCATCTCAACCGCCCCCGTCTACATCTACCTACATCTACACCCACACCCAGCACCCGGCAACTTCTAATCAGACCCCGACGCTACGCGTACGTACGTCCCAGTGAATCGAAAAAAAATAAAAGTCTCCGCCGCCTCCAAAGATCACTTCACTTCGGAACAACCGTATCCGCCCCGCCCTCGACAAGGACGGGCTCAGGCGGCGGCGGCCCGCCGATCTGCTGCCGGATAGCGGCGGTGTTGAGCAGCTTGGAGTATCGGGGTTGGATGAAGAGGGCTCTGGGGAGGGAAGCGGAGGGTGTTAGGTTTGGATGTCCGGGATAAACATAAAAATTGAATGGATGGTCACGGAGGGAGCGGGAGAATTCATAAGGAAGGGGACGTTGTGGGAAATTGAAGCAAGACAAGCTTGCATGCAAAGCGAGGCAATACAGAGAAAATGATAAATTGCTCGAGAGACGAAGGCTCGAGTCGCGTGCGAGCGGAGGACCAAACGCGAGTGCGAGCCTGGGGTCACACGCGTTGGAGACATGCCCCTCAAAAAATCACACGCCGCTCGAGAAGGCAACGGAACGAAATTCGCCCGGGTGTACGCAGCCCCCGACAAGGGCGCAAACCCGGAGATCGGGTACGTGAAACAAACGCGGAGAACATAGATGGGGAACGGAACAGAACAGAGTAGACAACAGAACAAAGCAAGGAAAGGAAGAAACAAGTAATGACAAAGACTCACTCAGCCTCGACAAGCAGCGTCCCGTCGAGCGTCTCGACGCGCCCCGCGACGCGCGCTTTGCGGCCGTCGACCGAGACGAGGTGGGTCTTCATTACGACGAACTGTGGGTGGAGGTCAGCGTGCAGGATTGTGGGTACAAAAGACAAGAAGACAGAGAAGGGCACCCGAACACACCTGGTCCGCGCGCGTCGGCGCCTTGTACTTCAACGACAGCGTCGCCGTCACGCCCACCTTCTCGGGAAAGTTGGTTATCGCCTTTAAATCCCCATCCATACATCGCGTCAGAATCATCACAATGCCGAGAAACAGGTAAACACGCACATTCCGCCCGAGCGCCTCATCCAACAACGTCGCGAGCAGCCCGCCGTGCACGATCCCGTCATGCCCGCACAGCCCCCGCCCGAGGTGCACAAACACCACCGCCGCGCTCTCGTCTTTTCTCACTCTGGCTAGAGGAAACAGCGCGAGCCGCCCGGGCCCGCGGAGCGCGCCGATGGTGAGCTTGTGCGTGCGCGCAGAGTCGGGCAGGGCCGCGTGCGGGCGCGTCTCGTACCAATCCGCCGCGTCGGGGGCGGTGCGGAGCGCGGTGAGGGCGGGGAGGGACTGGAGGGTGGCCTCGAGGGCGGCGGTGTGTTCGAGGGAAGCGGGGGAGGTGGGGTCGGCGGGGGCCGGGGGCGCGGGGCGCGGGTAGAGGAGCGAGAGCGGGGGCGGGGGGTAGATGGCGCCGAGGGTGTACGCGCCGAGGGAGAAGGCAGAGAGGAGGGAGACGGTGGCGAAGGTACCGAGGGCGCGCCGTGCGGGTGGGGGGTTGGCGGTGGATGCTGTGTTTCGCAGAGCAGTCAGGGAAGAGGGGAAACGAAGAGAAGGTATGGATTGGATTGGCCGAGTGGCGCGTCGTCCGAGCAGAAGGACAGACATGCAAGTTACTGAACAGCGCCGCAGCAATAATAAGCAGTTAAGTTACACCAGCGGCCCAGACACCAGCTCCAGAGGTCGGTCGTCGGCGTCGGCGTCAGCAGCGGGGGACGGACGTTGACCAAACGCCGGTGATAGCGGCTTTAGCGAAAGCCGGCCCGGTCACGTTACTACAATGTTGAAGCTTCAAGTTGAACTGGCCGTACAATTCGCGACGGTAAAATTTTCAAAATACATTGAGCCACGTTCGGTTTCTTTATATCTTCCTTCCAAAATAACAACACGACTCAATTCTAGGGCCAAGGAGCGCGACAGGAAAGATGGCCCAGCGAAGAGTTGGAAATATGCAGCCGCTATTTTCATGCCGAGAGCGAAATGGTTTATGTTATGGATGCTAAATACGATGTGAATAATGTATGTATGTTCTGTCGTGCAGAGTGATCGCTTATTCGATGTCAGAATCGATCCCAATAGCCTTTGCCGTACTGGGGAGAGGGATTTCAGCCAATTCTTGGTGAAGTACACCGCTCAGCGACACCTACATTTTGATGAGGTTTTGATGTTCGATGTCGCGTTAGCCTGTAATGGGCGATTCCCGTGGGGTGCGAGCCGAGCTAAGTTGAAGTTGAAGTTTCTGATATACCGTGTTGCAAGTCCGACATCGGCTTTCACCTTCTCGACAATCTTCGAGTCCGAATGGCCGTGCCGTGGTCGGCACTGTTCAGCATTGAAGTAGAACACCAGCATAGAGGAGTTGATTTCTGGTTCACAACGCACTTTAGAGGGAGATAGCACAAGGATGACGTGTCCAGTGAACGAAATTAGCATGCCGCAACAGGTGAGTTGGAACCTGAATGACGAGGATCTAAAATCGCCACAGATTGCCGTGGTTGACTTTTGTATGGATTCTGGGTCATTAGCGCTGTGTTGAAGCCCAGCAGATATTTAGAAGATTCATCGGAGTTGTGGAACGGGAGGGCATGTCACTTTTCGGATGGTGCGGTTCATTGCTGGGTCGAGGAGGTCGATGCGAGTTGCTTGTCATGACGATGGCAGGATGCAAAGCTGGTTTTGATCCTGGCAAATCCGGCGAATGCCGCAACTCTATTCAAAGATCTGGCCTCTCGCCAGATTGTGTAATTCTTTACGCTCTTTTAGTCGGCTAACCTTAGAACTCGTACAAGGCAAAAAAAACGCGATCACAATCTCAACTATTTAATACAACACGGATTTCGTTCAAGCGCGCGCTACTCAAGTCGCATGTTTAGTTCCCGGCGGCAACGATCGAGACGAGGCACTGGTTTGTGTCGCCGACGAGGTTCGACTCGGCCTTGGCCTAAAGACAGGGAGGGAAAATCAGCTAAAAACAATTCAATGGAAAAAAAAAAAAAAAAAAAAACCGTGTAAGTGTACACGTCACTTCCGACGACAAGAGCGCCAGTGACCTTGGCATGATTCTTGGTTTCAGTTGCCTTGACAATGTCGGCGGTGATGGAAACATCGGGCGCAACGGTGTCGAGGCGACACTTGTTGGTGTCGAAGTAGATGATGAGTTTGGCTTTGGCGCCGGGGATGGTATATGCGACAGCACCCCGGACAAGGTGGTCGGCGGAGCCCGCGTACACGCCTCCGTTGGTGTTCTTAGTGGGGTTGAGGCTCGTGATAACGTCCGTGGGCTTGACTTGGACGGTGCCCGCAGTTAGGACGGGGTCCGCGGTCGCCAGCGGCATGTCGAATGCCTCGCCGGGGCTGATGTCGTCGCTCATCTTGTTGCTGATACCGACTTGGGCGTTGCTCGCCATTGTATCTGTGCAGGGAGCAGTTCCGGCATCGAAGGTACATTTCGATAGCAAAAGAACCACCCTGTGATTCTAGACGTACAACCGGATTTCATTATCGTTCATTACAAGTCCCGAGATTGTCCCGAGTTTGCAACTGTGAACCGAACTGCAAATGGGACACCAACATTGTTAAATGCGCAGAGGTATTCTTGGGGTTGTCCGTGCCACGATCCCTGGATAGGCAGCCCCTAAACGGGGGAGATCCGGATCGGATTCAGTAGCGGCATACCAGCAGCTGGCTGAAATCATGCACCGACCATTCGTGGAAAGGGCGACGTACTCGATTAGTATGTTCATTTTTTCTTTCTGTTTCAAAAGCTGTGCATCCAGTCGTATATTTAATTAGGGGCGGTAATGGTCACACCGCACTGGCTGGTGTCCGCAACAGGATTGGATTTAGGCTTCACCTAGAGGAATGAAAAGGTTCAAAAATCTCAATGAAAAAAAATGAAAACCAACCGTGTAGGTGTACACAACTCGTCCGAGAACAGGGAAACAAGCGCCGTCGACCGTGCAGCACGACAATGGAGAGTAGGGTTTTTAACATTTTTGGAGCGGGAGACAAGGCCAGCCGGGTACAGCGCAAAGAAAGGTACGTGGACCGATTCATTTATCCCCACCTGCCTGCCCCTCACGCTGTGCAGCGAAGGTGAGCATACCCGCAGGCACCGCTCCAATTCCACTGCTTACACCCGTGCACCTCGTACCGTGTCCGCAGGCCGTGTGAAATCTTTGAGTCGATCTCGCTGCACCACCGCTCGATACGCGTGAGCCGTACACGCAATTCACGCGGAGAATATGTCGGATGCAGAATACAGGCCCAGCGCGCTCGAAATGTACAAAGATCTCCAAGGGGAGGATGGGCAGGAAGTCTAGGGTTCGATTCCCTACATCCACATAGACGTTAGCTCTGTGAATCTTTCTGGTGCTTCCTGGTGTGCCGGGTTTTGCACCAGAGCAGCCACAAATGCTGGTAATTCCAAGCAGTATTTAGACAAGGCAACTCGAATGTGGTGCATGCTGCATGACCTTGTATGATTAGTGTATCCATTGGACATTCTGGAGGTTGGCCACGGATGAGCCATTCGAGCCATCAAATGTCTCTCAGCTTTCCTCCCTGAAGCGGAATTTATTTGGGACTTTCGACAGCACATTTACAGGCCTTGCCTGGTGTCATTTTAGGGTACTCAAAGTTGGGGGAATATATGGTGAGTTCACCGCAATTTTGCATTTTTCCCAGCCATCAGCCATATGATGGATGCATCGCAAACAGGCTAATGATCGGTGGTTGTTTCCAAGGATCCCTGAGGCCGACTAGGATTTGATTTCCCTGCATCAGAATGGACAGCTTAGATAGATCATCGAGATTTTTCTCAGTGAATTATTGTGTCCGAATTTCGCACCGACGAAGCCAAAGAAATGCGCACATATATACCAGTCTAAATCAACATACAGAACTTGGATATGGTGCATCTTACATGGCCTTGAACGATGCATAATGTTTATGATCCTTTGGGCCGGCCAGGGCTCAATTCCCTGCATCTGAACAGTCTTTGACGACAGATGATTTTTTTCTCGGTACTTTCTCATGTGCCCAAATTTTGTACCGACAAAGCCAGAAAATGGTCATATATTCTTTAATTGGCAAGATGGGGTTCGATTCCCTGTGTCCGAATTTGCGGGAAGAGTCAACATTCTTTTTCCTTTTGCCTTCTTGGGGACGTGTTGAAAACCGAGAGATGACGGAGTACTATGGCTCACCACAGATTGAATAGTGAATGCACTACTGAAGATAACCACTCACGTTGGAGCCTTGGAGGGCTTTTCTTTCTAATGCCTCTGATCAACAACTCACCAGATAACTTGAGTTTCTTCAACATGAGGGCCGAAGACTCTGGTGTTCAAAACTCGGGAAACCGTGGAAAGGCCGAGAAATTCGGCCGTCGTATTAGAAGGGACCTGAGCTGCCTCCACGTTGTCCCTTTTACACCCCCTCGATGAATATTCTGCCTGCAGATTTTTTTGCGAGTTTTACGGTTACAACTCAGTGGCAACTCTGCCTTGGCGCGATTGCGTGGTCATTGCAGAATATTTTGCCTTCCCACGATCCAAGTATAAAATTTGCCTTATGGGGCATTATAAATGTGTTTTTGGGGTGTGCGCACCCGCCACGCAGGAATAGTTGAACCACGAGATCGTGATGCCGTAAGAATGTTTGTTGATTGTTCAGCATCGATGCGGTTGGTCGGGCCGCTTGTCTTGCGCTTCTCCACCATGCCGGACGAAACCTCGCCTCTTCTCGGAGAGCAAAACAGCGTCTCCGACCGTCACGCTGAGGACTCGCACAAGCCCCAAATATCCCTACCATCAATCGTGCGTCGCACTGTCCTCCGAACTGTCGCAAAATCTCGTGTTCATTCACTATAGCTAATTCCAATGGCCTTTGGAATTTTTCTGTGTGCGATGGACCAAACCATTGTTGTATCGTGTAAAAAATATCTATGCTATGTGGATAACGCTCATCGAGATCTCTAGCTTACGCAGCAATTGGGAGCGAGCTCAACCAGCTCCAGAACACCAGCTGGATTGCAACGGCGTACATGATGACCTTGACCAGTTTCCAGTGCGTATTTGGGGGCCAAGAAGCTCATCCGCTAACCAGTATATCGTAGGCCGCTGTATGGAAAAATGAGGCAAGAATCTTGATATTTTTGTCATGTTATAGTGGGTACCAACGACCTGATACTTTTAGTGACATCTTTGGGCGCAAGCCTTGCCTGCTCTTTGCCTATTCGGTCTTTGCAGTTGGGTGTCTCTGCTGCAGCTTTGCGAGAACGTTGCCAGAGCTCATCCTTGCCCGTGGCCTTACCGGGATCGGCGGGGGTGGGATGAGTACGTGAGCAGCATTTATTTATTCATGCGGCGTAGTCAAGTGGCTCACTTCCTCTTTAATGTAGTGTCGCGAGCATCATTATGTCTGATATCGTTCCCCTGCGCTCGCGCGGAACGTGGCAGGGAATAATGAACATTATTTACACGTCTGGTTCAGCAATGGGTGCACCCCTTGGCGGCTTTTTATCTGACAGCATCGGCTGGCGATGGTCTGCGCTTGAATTTGTTTCTCCTCTCGACGCCTGATTTCCTTTTCGTTCTAGGGGGTTCCTCATCCAAGTCCCCGCCATCGTGCTCGCATTCATCTCTGTCTTTTTCGCCCTCCATCTCCCCCATACGGACACCTCCCACTTCGCAGCCAAGCTCAAACGCGTCGACTTCCCCGGTGCGCTCTCCCTCGTGCTCTGCGTATTCTTCCTCCTCCTCGGGCTCGACCGCGGTGGGAACATCGCATGGTGGGACTCATACACCATCTCCGCCCTCTCCTTATTTTCGCTCTTCCTCGCCCTCTTCGCCGCTGTCGAGCTGCGCTGGGCCGCCGAGCCCTTTGCTCCGCGCCGCATCATCGCGCACCGCGCCCTCATCGGCGCCTACCTTGTCAACTTCTTCGCCCTCATGTCGGCCTTCAGCATGCTCTTCCACGTCCCCCTCTTCTACCAGGCCGTGCTTGGAAAATCTCCCGCCGAGGTCGGGTTCTGGCTTCTCCCCACCGTCCTGGGAGGTGTGCTCGGCAGCCTGGGCGGCGGGCTGTGCATCCAGGTCACTGGAAAGTACTATTGGGTGACAGTCTATGCATACGTCGCGATGCTCCTCGGGATGGCTACCACCGTCCTCGAAGCGGGCGTGATCGCAAAGTCGGCGGTGGGCGTTGCTTTGGGTGAGTACAAAGCCATAACTACTCCTTGTCTCCCGCGGATGTGATTCTCAACCCACAATTTTTTAGGGTCATTGATTTCTGCTGTTGGGAACGGTGCGTACATATATGATTCGTTGGTTCGTTCGAGGAGTAGGTAAGTTGTTGATGCGTTGCTCGGAGTAGGTTCGGGAGTCACCACGAGCCTCATCGCTCTCATCTCCAACGCTGGGCCCGCCGATCAGGCAATGGCAACCGCAGGTTCGTTTCTCGTCCCGTCCCCATTTCTCAACTGGATTTCCGTGTTCCGTTTCCGTTTTTTTTTTCTATCTTCTAGTTCAACGTCCCACTTGATTTATTACTCTTTCGTTTTGATTTTTCCGTCCAACCCATCCGTTCGAACGGGCCTGAATTATAATTAACTAACCACACATTTCATCCGATCCAGTGTCGTACCTCTTCCGCTCCCTGGGCTCCGTCGTCGGTCTGTCGGTCGGAAGCACGCTCCTCCAGATCTCACTCCGTACTGCACTTCGGAAGCTGCTCCCGAATGATGTCGACATAGACGAGGTGCGTCTCCAAGTTTCCTTCAGCCTCCCCACGAAAACGAAAGTGCTTGATAACTCGATCGTCATTTTGCGTAGATCGTCCGCCGCGTGCGCGAGTCGCTCACGTACATCGACGAAGAGCTGGACGCTGTAACGGCGGGGATCGTGCGCAACGCATACGCTGACGCGGTGAGGGTTACGATGTGGTTCTCCACGAGCGTGGCGGCGTTGGCGTTGGCGTCGGCGGTGTTCATCAAGGAGAAGCCTATTACGCCGCGCGCGCCCTGAGTGGGCGTGCGCTTTAGAAGGAGTCTATAGTGGTTCAAATCTAAATGCACTCATCCCGCCCGGAATAATTGATGCTGCCATGTGCCCCAAGCAAGAAAATTGAACTTCTGGAGTGGATACGAGGGCCAGAATGTCAACGCAGCAGCAAGAAATAAATATATGAAGCACATCTACGGAGACTCTAATAATTAATCTATGTACCAACCAAATTCAGACTCACAGTGAGTAGTAAGATGAGCGAATTAGATCAGTATCCTCTAGCGTAGGACCTATGTCGCCCCGCTCAACACACCGACGACCTCGTTTCGTGGCTTCCCCTCCACGGTTCCCCGGGCGACGATGTTCGCCCCACCCCCGGGCTGCGCGACCCAGCGCAGCGGCCCGCGCACCCACGGCTTGTCCGCCTCTAGCGCCTTCACCGCCTTCGCAATCTCCCCATCCACCTTCGGTGGCATCCCATACTCCCACTCCAGCTCCCCGCCATACCGCTTCGGCAGATCCTCCTTGCGCATGAATTTCGTGAGCGTGGGCTCCACGTCCGCGGGCGCGAGCACAAAGATCTTTGCGGTCGTCGCGGGGTCGAACCAGCGCTTGATCCACGACCAGACGGTCGGGAAGAACGACGGCGCGCCGATGAGGAAGACGCGGTCGAGCGTCTCGGGATAGTACGTCGACGCAAGCGTGCTCGCGGCCTGCATATGCGCCTTGAGGTTCCAGTAGCCCATGAGGCCCATGCCGCTGACGTCGACGATGTGGCTCGTCGCGGTGACGGGTTTCTCGGGGTGCGGGCGGCCGGGGACGGCGTTGCAGAGGGGGAGGACAAACTCGGCCATGTTCTCGTAGAGCGCACAGAGCATGCGCAGTTTTCCGGGGATGGGGGCCGCGGCGTCGGTAGAGGCAGAAGACGAGACGATCTTCGAGGATTTCTCGAAGGATGCGATGTGGTTTTTGATGTGCGAGATCTCGTAGACGTAGACGGGGTGCCCCGAGATGTCGCGCCGACCGGTCCATTGGTGGTACTGGCGAAATATATCATTTGCTAGTTGTGCCTGGCATGTGAGGCGAACTCACCACCTTGCGCGCCTCCTCGAATGCGTCCACATCAAACGTATCATACAGCTCATCGAGCTTGTTCGTTTCCCGCCACGTCTCCGTGTCCTTCAGCTGCTTCAACGCACCCGCCACCTCGAACTTCCGCGCTCGCAGAAACCGGCTGCAAAAACGTACGCGTCGTCAATGCCAGAAAAATCGCTAATAGCGGCGAAATAAATACAGCAACGCAGCATCATCCAACGACGCCCTCGCTTTCCCTGGCTGGTAGACACCGTCCTTCTCGCAAGCGGCCTTGAATTCCACGAATTTCGCGTCTTGCTCGGGAGTAAGATGCCCGAATTGACCCTCCAGTGGGTCTAGACTGCTCGTAGAGGGGTCGGAAGTGACCATGTCGGTGGTGTACGTATGGCGGCGGGGGCTAGATCTCTAGGATGTGGGCGCGGGTGAGCGGGCAAGACGGAAAATTTTCGCAGCGGCGGCGTGCATGATGCGGATGGGCCGATTAAGTCCGAGCGATGAGTAATGGCTGACTGGGCGGTCCTTACGCTGGTTTGCTCCCTGCGGCGGACACCACGAAAACACCGCCCAGAGAACCGTACAAAACTTTACAAGGAATTTTGCTCGCATTCACTGGCGACTAAGCACTCGCCTCTTGCGGGACCGCTAAAGGGAAGGAGAGGGACGGAGATACTGATGGGGCGGATTCAAGATTGGGGTGGATCGGAGTGGAAAGACGCTACAATAAGTACGACGCGCGAATCGCGGGCAACGAATACACGACACAACATTCAGACGATCTCACGGTCATCTGGTGGTCAGGACGACGGGACTCAAAAACCCAAAAGAATGATTCGATTGGAAAATCAGGTATACCGGACAGACAGTCAGTACAGGAGCGTAGCAGCCCAGGAAACAAGTAAAGTGGGTATCGAGCGCTCAAGCCGCGTTCGGGGCCTGCACCACCAGGCCCGCGAGGTTATTTATTGCCTGGCTGAAGTCTTGCAGGTTCTGGGGACCCGCGCTAGCGCTAGCGCTGGGAGATGCAGCGGCGGCACCACTGGGCGACGCAGACGCGGCGGAGGCAGGAGCGGACTTGGCAGACGCCGACGCGGAGTGGCTGGAGGAGGAGTGCGTGGTGGTGGAAGTGGTCGAGTGCGTTGTGGGTGTCGTCGAGTGGGTGGTGCTGGTGGTCGTGTGGGAGGTGGTCGTCGTCTTGTGCGTGGTGGTGGTGGTGGTGGTGTCGTCGTCATCGTCGTCGCTATCGCCTCCACTGCTACCACCGCTGGACGGACCGCTCCCGAAGACGTAGGTGCCTATCCGTCCATCCAAATGAGCAACCACGGAATATACGCAGGACCAGGGCTGGCCGGCTGAAGGACGCACCGTAGAACTGGCCAACGTTCTCGTTGTTCTGCTCGCCGCCCACGAAGTGGCCAAAGAGACTCTGCGAGAAGTCGAGGGCTCCCACCGGGCATTCATCGCACTGGAATAACACGGAAAAAATCACGATTAGGGCCCCTGGCAGAAGAATAATTCAACGAAGGACTCACCTCGTCGACGATGATCGCCGTCGCAGACATGCCGTTGTAGGTGATATACACCGGCTGGTTGCAGTGCGAGCCGCCGTCCCACTGCACTTTGGGGAACGCTACGACCTGAGGGAAAGATTTTGAGGACAGAAAACCGTGGCCATACAAGAAGAACGCACGAATTCAGAGTCGTGGTGCCACGCGCCACAAGCACCTCTGCGGTCGGAGAAAAGAGAAGCAAGTCAGTGAAGCTGAGGGGCGGGGGAAGCGCGACGACGCACTCGCTGTCTCCAGCAAAGTAGTTCGTGAAGCGGCTGGATCCGCCGCGAGGGAGTAGGTCGGCGGCGGGCCCACGTTTAGTCGCGGGCGAGATGTGGTTCTTGGGCGAGATGTGATTCTTGTGCGCCAGGACAACAGCAGGGACAACGAGCAAAGAAAGGAGAGTGAACATAGTGAGCGTGGTTAGCAGGAGCCTCGGGGACCTGGAGGAGGATGTGGCAAAAGTGTGAGAGACGGAGTGTGCTTTGTGTTCTGCGTGGGATCACATCTTTTGTTGATCGGCGGAATGTTCAGTTGATGATGTGTTGGGATCGACGCTTCACGTGGGTGCTTGGTTGCGATGTCGAATTTATGGTTCAAAGTAGTTGCTGGGTTGTGACATCTGTATCGTTTCGATTAGCTTGGATTAAAAAGGCCGAAGCAGAAGCAGAAAATTGTGCCCACATTTTAACAAATCGCAGACAGACCTTGAAGCTTGATCGCCGACTCAGTCACTCACAACAAGTCACTGAAACATACCAGAACACCGCCGAGTATATTTATGAGGCAGATACCCAGCAACAAAGGAACAACCATAACAAAACCGAAATCATAGCGGATTCTCAAGCGGCATCCGGCCCTTGCATCACCAATGCGGCCAGGTTAAGAATTACCTGGCTGAAGTCCTCGATGTTTTGGGGGCTGCTGCCCGTGCCGGGCGTCGCCGAGGTGGAAACACTTGCGCCACTGCCGGAGGAAGTTGGCGCCACGGACTGAGCAACAGAAGCGGAGGCAGAGTGGCTTGCGGAAGTGTGGGTCGTGGTGGCCGTGTGGGCGTTCGCTGTGCTGTGAGTGCTAGTGGTCTTGTGGGTGGTAGTAGTCGGGTTGGGCTTCTTGGAGGTGTTGGTGTCGTCGTCGTCGTCACCGCCGCTCGATGAACCGCTACCAAAGACGTACGTGCCTGTCCACATAATTCAGCGAAGGAAAAATAAAGGAACGTTAGCGTAGACACACCGTAGAACTCTCCAACGTTAAGGTTGTTCTGTTCCCCGCCCACAAAGTGCCCAAAGAGGCTCTGAGAAAAGTCGAGCGCCCCATACGGGCATTCTTCACACTGACATAAATCATGGCCCGTGAGCGGGCTCCCGGGAAATAAAATAATAGGTCCCACCTCATCGACGATTTTAGCAGTGGCAGACATGCCGCTGTACGTTATGTACACCTCCTGGTTGCAGTGCGAACCACTGTCCCATTGCACTTTGGGCAGCGCCACCACCTGGATTCCGAGATAAGCACTGGGCAAATCGCAGCCCTAACTTGAAAAAGAACATACATATTCAGAGTCCTGGTGCCAGGCCCCGCAGGCGCCTCTGGATCGCGTGTATGTAGTCAGAAATTGAAGGGTGCGTCGGTTTTTAGGAGGCAACTTGTGACGCACTCGCTGTCTCCGGCATAGTAATTTGTGAATCTAGAGGAGCCACCGCGCGGGAGAACGGTGGGCGGGCCGGCAATATCGCGGGCAAGGACGACGGGGACGAGAAGTAAAGACAGGAAAGCCAGCATAGCGAGTGAGTGTGGTTAGTGAGAAAGAGAAAAATAAGAGGTGTGGTTACGATGGGGATAAAACATCGGGGGATTTGCGTATTGATGCCCACCGAAGTTTCAGATCGAGATCGAAAGTTTGTGACTTGTTGCTTGCTTGGTGACGGGACTTTTCAATTCTCAGAAAATGGCCGCTGCGTTAAAAGCCCTCTTTGAACGAAAGAAGGTCATAGCACCCTCCCCCCCGCAAACACTGACTCTGATGATGGAGGTGTAGAA
The DNA here is from genome assembly GCA_029282495.1 of Mycena albidolilacea. Lineage (NCBI taxonomy): Eukaryota > Fungi > Basidiomycota > Agaricomycetes > Agaricales > Mycenaceae > Mycena > Mycena albidolilacea. The sequence continues at coordinate 876,850 of JARIHO010000032.1, read as the reverse complement.
TTTGGTGAGTCAAACATCACGATCGATTCTCTTGATCGGGAAATGTAGAGATGCCGAGCTGTCGACTTGGAATTGTCGTTGCGATGTTGAATTTGCCACGCATTTCTGACGAGTTCGGATGACAATGTGCAAGAGCAGCCTCAGGAGAGGAAATATCACCGGATTGTTCAAAGAAAATCAAGGACAGGTTTGTGGGTCAACTACGGACCTTGCACACTTCGGTTGAACATACCACTGATACCAGAAACACCGTTGATTCATACATCTGAATACCCGCACAACTTTTGAAAACAGGGTATATCAGCGACGCGTAGAACCCATAGCCGAGTAACCAAACGGAAGAAGCAGCAACTTGAAAGCAAAATGGGCTCGATAGCGATCAGGTCGCACGCGGCGCCTACATGAGCAATCCTGCCAGGTTAAGGATCATTTGGCTGAAATCCTGCAGGTTTTGAGGACCGGTGCCAGCGATGGGACTTGCGGAGGCGGAGGCGGAAGGACTGGCACTTGCGCTGCTGTGGGAAGCAGATGCGGGGGACTGCGAAGGGCTCGCGGGTGCGCTCGAGATGTGGGTGGTGGACGTCGAGTGGGCTGTGGTTGTGCTATGCGTTGTGGTGGTTGACTTGTGAGTGGCGGTGGTAGTGGGAGGCGTGGGCTTCTTAGTGGTGATGTCGTCGTTATCATCGCCGCTGTCGCCTCCACCGCCCGATGGGCCGCTACCAAAGACGTAGGTGCCTATCCAAAAGATTGAGCACAAAGGGAACAAGAAACAGAAGGGCATGGGCGTACCGTAGATCTCGCCGACGTCTAGGTTGTTCTGTTCTCCACCCACGAAGTGGCCGAATAAGCTTTGTGAGAAGTCGAGGCCTCCATAAGGACATTTTTCACACTAAACGACTCGTGAGCGGGCCCTGAGGACACAAGAGGACCGGCCATCCCACCTCATCAACAATTTTCGCCGTGGCAGACATGCCGTTGTATGTTATGTAGACCTCCTGGTTACAATGGGAGCCGCCGTCCCATTGGACCTGGGGGAACGCCACCACCTGGATCCTAAAGTGAGAGGGTGTCGGACAATAGAATCGCGAAAGGAAAAACGTACGTATTCAGAATCCTGGTGCCAAGCCCCACAGGCGCCTCTGAATAGGGTATATGTATGTCAGCCAAGGCCGATTTTGTGTCCAAATTTGGAAGCGCGCACTCGCTGTCTCCAGCATTGTAATTTGAGAATAGGGAGGAGCCGTCGCGCGGGAGGACGGCGTGGGGGCGTGTGAGGGAGAAGTTGCGGGCAAGAGCTACCGGAACGAGAAGTAAAGACAGGAAAGCAATCATAGCGAGTGTGGTAGTAGTGGGAAAGTAAAAAAGTAAGCTGCTCACAGGCCATGTGCTGTGCGGGAATACACAAGGCACAGTGATGTTTATTACGGCCCCGAGCGCCAAATGGGCGCTGGTTTGATGATCCTTCCTTTGGTAATCACGGAAATCATGTTCGCTTGCGGTTCGACCGAGGATTGCTGGTCCTTGGAGCGGAAAACCCTTGGAAACTCACCAAAAAAAGCGTAAATTAGGGCCATTGCCCTGTCTTGCCTGACGTTAAACTGGCGATAAGCGGAGGGCGGAGAGAGCGATTGGATGGGACGATTGAATGGAAGGCTCAGTCAGCTCCCGAGTCAAATGGCTACCATCACCGTGACGGTCACGTTCAGTCTGACAAATCTGACTTGCCTTCGACCAAAACGACCGCTTATATCCACCCGAGTGAAAATCGCGGATAGCTGTGCGAAGTATGTTGTGGCCTTCTTCGGAAGTATCCAACTGTGTGACACTTAAAACAGGCCCTCATTGAATTTACTTGGAATTTACTGTTGCACAACCATGTCGAGCCATCTATTGCACTATTCGCTCGAATCCGTTCTCTCAGATGTACGGTTAAACGTGGCTCCCGAACTGTCGGACAGTTCTGTCATTCGAGCCTCCATTGCTGAAGCCGAGAAAAGGCTTTTCTCTGTCCTATATCGATTTCCGGGAGGGTTCCCCGAAGAGAACGAAACCGATGCTCGACGTCAATGCGAAGAACTCCGACACTTCATTTCCATATCATCCTCGCGACTCGCCCCAATTCGCCGTTTGCATCCAGAAATCCTCTCCCTGGTTTTTCTGCATTCGATACTCGATTTCCCACTGGCCATAGGTCGTCAACAAGAATTCCCTATCGTGGCTGTCTCGTTCCATTGGCGGGCTGTCGCCCTTTCAACACCATCTCTTTGGTCCAGATTTTCACTTTCACTTCGGGGCGGTGATTCTGCTTTCCGAATGCTCCAGCTGTGTTTGAGCCGAGCCAAAGCTTCCCCATTGACGATCGAGATACGGAAGGACGTAGACCTCCGGCCCTCTTTCCACGCCGGAATGGTGGAGCATCTTATTCAGAATTCCAACCGCTGGTTGAGGATTTACTTTCCTCTAGACTATCGCCTGTTGTCACTATTTGCTTCCGTTCGAGGTCGCCTTTCATCTCTTGAAGTCGCCTCATTTGCCTGCCCATTGTCAACCGCCCATTCAGAGCCCTCCAATCACTCTTTGGAGGATATCGATGCTTTCGAGCTTGCACCCAAGCTGTCCGGTCTGTCCCTGCGGGATGGTACGGGCGACGTGCCCCTCTTCCCGCTGGACCAACTCGAAAGAGTCCTGTTCACCAACATGAGCAACGCCTCGATCGTTTCGATGACGGCGAAATCGCCGAATCTACGCAGCCTTACCTGCCGTTGGTCTGGTAACTGGACCGACCCAGATCCAGAGGCGCCCCCATCCATTTTCGCTTCTCTCACCACGATCGACTTCAAAGGAGATTATTGTCTCCTCCGCTACCTCACCGCACCGAGATTGGAATCGCTGTCTCTCACAGATGTCCGCCAAATTTCGGGATCCATGCTCCCCGCCTTTCTGCAGCGGTCACACTGTAACGTCGGGAAATTACTCCTCGACGGGGTGTGGACGCATTGGACTTTGATAGTAGAAGCCCTCCGCCTTATGCCGACGTTGCATACCCTCACCATCCTGGACGGCCAGCCAAATTCCGTGACCGACAAGGGCCTGGAGGCACTCGCTATCGATCCCGGAGCGGTCATTCCTGGCCTGCGAAACTTCACGCTTCATGGGTCCTACCTTTTCCGCACCAGTCAGCTGCTCCACATGCTTGAATTGCGTGTCACGAACGCTCCCGGGCAGCTTCGACTCGTGGATCTGCGCTTGGATCAGCGTGAATTCGCGAAGAGCGACTTGGAGCGTTTCCGCGGTCTTAAAAGAATCGTGGGTGACTTGTCACTCAAGCGGCTGCACAATTCAAGCTCGCCGCTGAGCGCAAAGAAAGTCTGTACTTTAATCTGAATCTATTCTGTTCTCATGTACGGCGGGGGGTCTGTTCTGTATTATACAGTGGATGTACAAGTAAAGTCTAACTAGTGTCTCAAAACTATCTACCACATTCTATGCTTCATGCCCTGAGAATCCTTTGGTCGCAGTTTAAAATCTGATCCGTCTACGAACATCGCTTGAACAAATGGCGGGCCATTATCCAAAACTTCGGCGCTCCTCCGCCGTATCCACGTTCCCCATAAGCATCCCCAATCCGCAACATGCATTCTGCGCGTCCGCGATGCACACCCATGCCTGTGAACGCATCCAATGCAACTTTCCATGCATGAAGAGAGAAAGGCAGGGTGTGATTTGCGATTTGTGGGTGCACACTCTCCATTCACTCTGGCACCCGACTCCGCATTACTGGATTCCTCCAGCGTGTCGGCGAGTCTGAGTAAGAGCAATCCTAGCCGGTTCCACCGTGAGCGATACAGCCAGCATCGTCCTTGCGCTGCTCACACCAACCCATCCTCGAATGACGTCTACCTCGTCCCGCGGCTCGAGCGGCGCGTTACGCTCGGCACCATGCACAGTTTTCCCAAGACGCGCTCCTGGCTTTCATCGAAGCCAGGGCCGCCGGCGATGTCGGCCAAAGTGTTTACGTTGATTTCATGTGTTGCATAGAAGAGGATATCATGCCGGCTCTCGAATCATACACCTCAGGTGGGTTGGTAATATGCAACCACTGTTTTCATGCCGAGAGCGAAATGGTTTACGTTATGGGTGCTAAATACGGTGTGAATATTGTATGTATGTTACGGTTCTGTTGTGCAGAGTGATCGCTCATTCGATGTCAGAATCGATCCTAAGCTAGTCGATGTTTCTGATGCTTTATACCGTAATTGCAAGCCCGAACCGTCGGCTTTCACCTTCTCGACAATCTTCGAGTCCGAATGGCCGTGCCGTGATCGGCACTGTTCAGCATCGAAGCAGATCACCACCATAGAGGAGTTGATTTCCGGGATGCCCCCCATGCCCCAGACGTCTTTGCGGGAGTACAACTCCACTTTTGAACCTTTCCTCTTCCTCACAGCCCAAATTTGCATATGCGCTCCTGCATACTTAGCCCCCATACGGTGGAAGTTTGTACTGAATAGCATTTTCTTCTATAATCCATTTCCTGTATCGTGGATCGGCAGAAATGAATACTGGTTGGGATATTACCGCCCATCTCTGGGGACTAGATCTAATTAAGCAAACACAACAATTCAATGCGCCGGGAGATCAAATTTGGATCAAATATCGATGGGCACTGAGTTCTTCAGAAGCTTCTTTGCCATTAACTGTAATTTGTAAATCCTGCAGTAGAACATAGGTGAAGAAAATATTACACTTTATCTATCTGCCACCGTGTCCCTCAAGTTGTCGAGTCACTGGAGCGGATATACGGCCCGCACAAATGGAGCAGAATGGTTTTCCCCTTTAAGTAATATATGTACCAATCAGGCATAGGGCTGCCGCCCGTTACCGTGACGGCAACGGCCGTCGATTTGACGGCCGTTTTTCGCATCCCGAAACCTCTGACGAGACGGGACGGGCAACGGGACGGCCGTAGCGGCCGTGATTACGGTAACGGGTTGGGTTCCAATTCAACTTGCGATTTTGACCCCATCTCGACTCACATATTGGTATAGAATGTCTTGCATGTCTTCAATTGACCAGTTACATGCTCACCCCTGCTGTTCTTCGGTCTTGGTGCAAGCTTCTAGTGTGTTGAACCTCGGCAATCATGTTCGGCCATTGCCGATGATCACAACAATAGCCATGCAACACCAATTTCTGACCAACAGATCTGGTGGGAGAGAAATATATGAACTAAATGAAGCGGCTTTCCAAGCATTCAACTGTTTAAACTGGAAATTCCCACTCAAATGGTCAGTTTAAAACCAGATTCAAATCACCCGTCAAACGGCCGTCACGGCCGTTGTTTGACGGGCCGTAGAGGGAGCTCCAAAATCTCCGACGGGACGGGCACGGCACTCGTTCGACGGGTGCCGTCGAGCCGTCGTGACGGTAACGGGCGGCAGCCCTAATCAGGCACGGGCTCCAAGCCGTCTGTCCGAAACTCAGGGCCCTGGGGTGTTCGGACCTATTAAAGAGTGGAATGTTGCAATCGCAAGCATCAGAAACCCTTGATCCAACTCTTGCTTCTGAGGGTCTTACCATCTCGCGGCTCTAACTCGCCCTTCTAACGCTCGAGCGCAGATCATGTCAAACATCATTGAAGTGACCCTCAGCAACCAGCTCAGCGATGGGATGGCGGCAAACCCCACCTTCGATATGAAAGTCTTCGGTGGGGGTCCGGTCCTGAACGCGGGGACGATCGCCTGGGAGCCTCGCGACGTCGGCAGCCTGACGAGCAAACCCAGCAATGCCGGAATTTATCAGAGCAGCGCGAGTGTCCAGGCCATCGAAGGCGTCGTCGCCTACGCGCTCCCGGGGATCAGCAAGAGCATCCTGGTCATCTACTTCAGCAACAGCAAGTGTCGGCTTCTCCGTCTTGCCGATACTACCACCATCACATCAGACATCATCCAACAAGCCAAGGACGAGGAAAATAAAATGGTTGATGGCACTCTTGATGTCCCGAGCGTGGCAACGATCAACTGGGAGGTATAAACCTTTTACATCCTATGGGTATGCCGCAGCTAACATTTTGAATTTAGGCAAAGGAAGAAAGCAGCGTTATAGGAACCGCCGTTCAGTATATTGTTACCGTCAGGGGTGTTCAGACGTAGAAGATGGCGAGGCACAAAGAACACTGGCATGTGTTCTAAACTCCACCAATTACGAGTGGCCCGGATGTTGTATTTTTGGGCAGTGTGTCGGTGGCGTATATAGTCTAGGCCAGGGGGCGATCTGGCATGCGTTGGCGAAATGTGACCCCCTCCGTATGTTGGTGTTTGGTCTGGAAGTTTGATGCATCAATACGATCACGTGCACCATCGCGCAACGCGTTTCGAAGTCATTTAAGTGTCATATCTCATCTGTGCGTCGTTATTGTTGTATTATTAACACCCATGACACAGATAGGTTCGTTGGAGGTAATTGGCTGTACTAGACTGATAGAACAGTGATAATTTGACCCAGATAGCTGTTTTGCACAAATGTCCCTATACGTTGTGATCTTGGTGATGAGTCCACCCCTGGATCGCGTCGGACACCTGTTTAATCTTTTTAGTGAACATCTGCGGGGAAAAAATTCAGCAAACAAGTTACCGGATATTCCGCCAGTGTTTTTGGTTACCACATTCATCAGGAAAAAAGAACTGGGATGTATGGACATTTCTGATGGACGACTATAGGAATTAGGGATAGATATCCCAGGAAGCAATGTGATTGATGCTTTTATAGGAGGCTCAGACGGTGATACTTAGTTGGTCAAAACGGCCACGGGAGCGTTCCGGAATTCAATCAACCAGCGGATCTGACTCGCATGTGCATAAAAAGACTAGAATATTTTAGTTTTGTACTCGATATATTTAATTTCTACCTGAGCGACTGTAAATGAGCGTTGAAACGCGTTGCACGATGGTGCACGTGATCGCATTGATGCATCAAACCTCCAAACCAAACACCAACATACGGTAGGGGGGTCACATTTCACCGACGCATGCCAGATCGCCCCCTGGTCTAGGCTCGAGGACGTATTAGACAGAATGCATGTTCGAAAGCAAGCTGCTACCGTGATGCCGGAACTTGACAGGTTACTTGATCCGGTAAAACCGGCACGCTGTCTGCATTGAAAATATATAATCTGAGTCGGCAGGTGACATCATTTGACATACTTCTGTTCGCGACCCAGGTTCAGTTCTCTGCAACCATCATGCATCATTTTTACGATCGTCCTCACTGCAAACCCGGGCCATACCATGAACAGTGCTATCCAGGGGGCGATCTGGCATGCGTCGGCGAAATGTGACCCCCCTACCGTATGTTGGTGTTTGGTTTGGAGGTTTGATGCATCAATGCGATCACGTGCACCATCGTGCAACGCGTTTCAACGCTCATTTACAGTCGCTCAGGTAGAAATTAAATATATCGAGTACAAAACTAAAATATTCTAGTCTTTTTATGCACATGCGAGTCAGATCCGCTGGTTGATTGAATTCCGGAACGCTCCCGTGGCCGTTTTGACCAACTAAGTATCACCGTCTGAGCCTCCTACAAAAGCATCAATCACATTGCTTCCTGGGATATCTATCCCTAATTCCTATAGTCGTCCATCAGAAATGTCCATACATCCCAGTTCTTTTTTCCTGATGAATGTGGTAACCAAAAACACTGGCGGAATATCCGGTAACTTGTTTGCTGAATTTTTTCCCCACAGATGTTCACTAAAAAGATTAAACAGGTGTCCGACGCGATCCAGGGGTGGACTCATCACCAAGATCACAATGTATAGGGACATTTGTGCAAAATAGCTATCTGGGTCAAATTATCACTGTTCTATCAGTCTAGTACAGCCAATTACCTCCAATGAACCTATCTGTGTCATGGGTGTTAATAATACAACAATAACGACGCACAGATGAGATATGACACTTAAATGACTTCGAAACGCGTTGCGCGATGGTGCACGTGATCGTATTGATGCATCAAACTTCCAGACCAAACACCAACATATGGTAGGGGGTCACATTTTGCCAACGCATGCCAGATTGCCCCCTGGTGCTATCTCTCTCACGATTGACAACCGATTACGAGTACTTTACGTAGTAAAGTGATCGTTCTTTTCATCTATCAGATCCAGGTTTTGAGTTGGCAAAACTTTATCAGTGCGTTTTGACGATGCTAATAAAAATAGTGGCTGTGTTCATTAGCTTTTTGAAGTCTTTTTAAGGCCTCGATCTAATGAATTTAGCGATGACATAAACAAGGCGGACGGTGCTGGTTCGAATCTGCCGGTTCGAAGTTTTTTGTTTTTATTTATCTCTTCCCTTCTTCATATCTTTCGCATGAGTATCCTGGTGTCCCAAAACCACCGATTTGCTCATAAGGGATTCAGACCCCTTACGGTGTTCATAAGTGGTTTTAAATCAGCCAGAACATCAAAATTGGTCTTCAGTACTCATAAGCCCACAACAGAGGTGGTTATGAGGAGGCGTAAGTAATTATGACAGACTATTTCGGTCCAAATGAGAAAGAAAAAATCTATTCAATGTTATTCAGCCTCAAGAACATATCATCATCGATTGTACTGTTTGCGCATCCTTTTCAAGCTGCTTGCATCTTCATTGGTAGGCCCAGCAGACTTTTTGGTGCTGAGCCAGCCCGTGACGATCCTGGAGCTCGTTGCAAATAATGCAGCGCCTCATCGGGGTGGGAATTGGTCTCCTTGTTTTTGTGTTTTCTAGCAGCGCGCGGGGGCATAGGTGTAGACAGCAAGCAAGTCAAGGGGACTCCACTTTGACGATTTGATCGTCAATCAATGATCGGTGTTACCCAATGCAGCAAGATCGCCGCTCCACACAACTAATTTCCCACTTGCAGTCATCGTCTCTGCCCCCAAGAGACTATGCTATACATCCGAAAATCGGCTGGAACCCTGTTGATCCAGGTACGTGTTATTAGACTACTGGTTGTCGTAGGGTGATGACGACAACATGTAGCTACTAGCTAGCGAATATCAGCGATATCAAGGTCGACGGCGGCGCAATGACGCTACCTGCATACACACAATGACGAGTATGATAACCGACCAGGCTCCATGGTCAACCACCACTCTGCTCCACTGCAGCAGGCCCTTTAAAGTGGAAGTTGGGCAAGCGAGGTGAGCTCAATCCATATTATGTCCTCTCACCAACGTTCATCCCCGGATCGCCCGAAACTCCTGATCCTTCCAACCAGGTGGCCCATTTCAAGGGCCTGGTGCTGCTGTACACTCCAAGCAAGAGTGGAAGGGAAATGACCGATGTGTGTGTCATATTACATCTAATATATGGATGCTCACTTATACTCATCCCCAGCTCCGTGCTCAACTGGCGGCAGCCATCGACAAACAAGCTTCCACCTTTCAACAATGCAAGCGGCGCCTCAGCGATGCTCAGAATGAGGCAAGAAACCCTCGCAAGCGCACTCCCTGTGCCCGTAATCACCGCGCCGACCGAGAGGAGCGGGCGCGCATCAACTCTCCCAAGGAGCTTGAGGAATGTGTGCACCGTCATGGCTGCAAGTTTGTCATTCTCTGCGGTCTGTGGCTCGCTCTTGGAACCGGTGATTGCGAAGCCTTCTTCAAGACACCTCTCGACGACGAGTACGACGCTGAGCTGTACTTTGGCGCTGATGACCCCGATGGCGATGAGCATGATGCTATCACGCATATGAGGTCGAAAATCAGGAGGTGAATACCTTCCAGCTTTCTACCTCCCAGTCTCGCGTGCTCCATTTCGCTGTATGCATCAGCTGGGACGAGGCAAATAGTAAGTATTGTCTTTGGGTTATCCCTTTCCTCCACGGCAATGAGTCAGGTAATCTTGACTTCAACGAGGTTTTCCACCATCCCTCCTCCTCAAGGTATATTTCTAAACCCCAGCATCAGTCATTACATTGACATTCACGAGGTATTAAACACAGCTCCTGGCGGAACTGCCAGCGCCACTGTCTGGGTACGTAGTTTTCCAATATGATTTCCGGTTGATGACATGACACGCAGGCCATTTGGCTGTTTTCCAGCGACGAGACATTCAGTGAAACCGGTGATGTCACTGGGATTAATTATTACCACCATTTCAATATATGAGCTAGGATGTGTTAATTTAATCAAGACTCAGGAGAAATTCAGCATAGTTTTTCAAACCTGTCAGCAACGGCCTCTGGGTCGGCTAAACAGCGAGTAACCCGGCGAGAACCCCAACCAGGAGAAACCCGATAGACGCTTAATAGCTCGTGTGTTCCCCGAGCAATAGGACCAGTCATACGGCGTCCTCCCTAGGAGGCCGTATGTTGTGGGTCGGGATGCGAGGTGGAACCCGGAACGAGTCGAAGAGGGTGTGATATCCACTCAGGTACAAAACCCGAGGTGTGGATACAACCCGTAGTACGATGTGAGGGAAGCGGGACAGAGTGGAGACAATGCCTATGTCAAGCCAAGGTAGAAGCCTGAGATTAGACGAGGTAGAATCTACTGTACATGGAGATTCTACCGTGCTTATATAGGCTTCTAATAAATTAAAGCGATCGCGGTCAGTCATGATCAGTTCCTGCAACGTAGTGCTAAGGAGCATTAATGCTGATGCTCCTGGACTCCTCTGCGTTGGTTTCCGTGACGTCGGTGGACCTAGGAGACCTGATGTTTGGGTTTCCTAGTCCTAAGTGTCATCGTCTCCAGTGGTTCAAACCCCGATCGGGTTTGCAACCACTCCTGTACTCCGTGCACTCTCCTGTGTCAGCCCTTGGTGCGCCCGGGGACTAGAGTCCGTCTATATGGGTTCCTAGTCCCTAACGTCTTCTGTATTCCGTGGTGCAGACTCCCCGAGTCTGCGGCTTTAGAATCCGAGGCCGGGTTTCAACCGTGAGAAGGTCACGTGGTGGCGTCATGAGAGTCCCGTGCCGCTAAGACGCGTCTGTATCCCTATGGACACGTCGTGCGAAAAAAGTAGAACCCGGGCGATTCATGACAAAACCCTTCACCTCGCTGGCCGCTTTGACGAAGCTACCAGACAGGAACACATCGGACAGCCATGGGTACTCGCGGAACAGCCGACTGTAAGTAAACCACTCGGGGGTGTTGTCTTGAGCCATGAGACCCGGCCAGCAAGCATGAGAGCAAAATACCGACTTGTGGCTGTGCGTGTGTTGCACACGCAGGGCTTCGGGTACATCCGCCCGGCAATGATTGCCGATCAAGTGGCTGAGGCACGAAACAATACGCAAACATAAATTGGTATAAAGGAATAGGCAACCATTCCTGGTAGTGTGATATTGTGTAAAGAAAACATTAAGAGTTGTAGTTGTATAACAAGGCCAGCCGCACCCCACATTAACATTCATGAACAGGCATTATTTTTCATGGAGTGTGTTCGAGGTACAACCGAGGTACAAGGTAAGTTATGTTTGTAGTGTCTGTCTACGAGAGACTATGTTGGAGGAGCTGGGGAGTGAGAGTATCTATATTATATTTGCGTGGGTAGCGCCATGTTCAGATAGGGATGGGCAGATGCTTATCAATTAATGTAGGTAAAAAAAAACTGAAAGTGATAGAAGTAAAGAAAAAAAGTACGAGTTATGCCGTGCAAAGCATCGGCCTCCCCCCAAGTTTAGCAATGGCAACTTGGCAAACCCCGCGTATGGTATAACAGTCTCCGTAGGAGGCCCATTTTTTACTGCGGGGGCGATTGGAGTGAAGCTATCGACATCGGGAGTCGAACTGAGGAACGCAACAATGGCGGGATTTATCAGAGCCCCGGAGGCAAGGGGGACATCCGCAGTGCAGCTGGATACAATTTGCCGAGAAGATAGGATATTTCTGTGATCTATTTTGATAATAGGGTTGTTCACATCTCCCTTTTTGCGCCCTTTTTCATGTTTGGTAGATAGTGAGCTATAAAATCCAGAAAAATTCACCAGTCCTCCCCGAACATTCAAGTTGGTATCCGACCTTTGAAGAACAATAGGAGTACCCAGGCTGCATGAAATGGAAAAAGGGAGTCGGAAAGGGTGGAAAAAGGAAGCTCCAAACGGGGTTTCAAAGTAGCCCTTTTTCGCCCCCTTTTTCGTGCCCTTTTTTTTTCCATTTCACCCAGAATTGCATGTAGGACCCTGTTTTTTTTTCGGTTTTCTGCCCTTTTTGCACTTTTGACTGAAAAGGAAAAAAAAAAAAAATGGGCAAATAACGAAGAGAATGGCAAAAAGGGCGAAAAAAGGGGTGAAAAAGGGCGCGTAAAAGGGCTACCGTGGATAACCCTAATGGCCGGTCCCACTATATCTACGGGAGTTTCCATCACTGCCATGGAAGTTGACACCGCGGCGGGAGCCTCCATCTCAGTGAGTGGCACCTTCAACTGTAGGCAGCGAGGAGGCGAAATATTCAGCTAATTACTGGGGGCCGGGGGACGCCTTCGTTGGCATTTGGCACCTTCGCAAAACATTGTTTGCCTCGTGGTTCTGCTCGTGTTGGAAAGGCTGATTTATTTCCCGGCCGGACGAACATCGGGTCCCAAGTAAACTACGGTACAGACTAGTGGTGCGTCATAAGCTCTTCGTCTTTTTCGGGAGGAGGAGGAACTGGCGCAGTCATTACATTTCTCAGCAACACCTGCATTTCAACAAGATTTCCAGGCATGATGTTGGGTGTCTCTTCGGCCTGGAATGAACGATCCACGTGAGTGCGGGCCGAGCCTCAGTTCACATTTCTGATGTACCACAAAGTTCGACCTTCCACCGTGTTCGAGAACAAGGCTTCCGGAGACCTTTTTCTTGCCCTCAGCCTCCACCTTGTCTACGATATTCGAGTCGATTACTGTGCCAGAGTCAACGAACAGCAGTCGGCACTTTACAGCATCGAAATAGATAACGAGGATCGAGGAGTTCACGCCTGGGAGAACGTATCCCACCGCGCCCCTGACATCTTTGGGGCCTTCAGCGACGGCGGTCTGGTAGACACCCGCGTTTCCTTCCTTCTCACCCATGCTCTCGACTTCGGTCGGACCACAAATAGTTTTCCCCCGTATTATGGACTGCCTTTGGCGAGAACCATATTACAAGGATCATTGTTATTGCGAAGGTGGTTGAGCAAGGTAAGCTTGATCGTAGTTCCCACGGACGGGACAAAATAGACAGTCTCACACCCGGCGTTTTTAGAAACGTACCAGAATCCAACGGTAGTCCGCCGGAATTGCCGCCGGAGTAGACATTCTGGCCGCATTTTCAGTCGGTTCACGATCAATGAGAGAACCAAGCTAACATTTATGAGGTTCATGGACAATTGGATGGGTCGCGCGCCTGCATCAGAGCTGATCAGATGGAAGATGTCCAGCATGATGAACTGCAAACCAGGATTAAGAGGTATGAAAGTCGCCATCAAGGGTAGAGAGCAACGAAAAAATGTTCTTTCATTAGTTGCACTAGAAGTCGCATCATTTTGGTACGAGTTCTGGTTGTATAGACGTCAAATGGGCACGGTATGCACCACAAAACTAACTAACTTACACCCCCAAATGTGACACTCGCACTCCCCATAATCTTGATATCGATTGGATTACCATCGGCTATGATTAGGAACCTCGGGGAGGATGTATGAGCAAGGTGCGCAAAAACAAACCCCGCTTGAATAATCATTTACGGTACAACTCCGCTTTTGAACACCTCGGAGTGGGGTTTGCTGAGTGACTGACGTAAGGGTGAATTCGATGTCGTCGTAAAGCGGATAGCCGGCCAGCACCTCGTCCTTGCGGAATGAGATCCCAGGCGTGGTCGTCTCCACGCGTGCCCAATCGTTTTGGTATTACAATGTTGCGGGTGCGATTACCAGCGGGACGTACGAATCACTCATGTTTCCAGAGAATTGGGTTCACTGGCAGGGAATCAGAAGGCAATGAGGAGCGCTTTATACGGACTCTCGAGTGGCATAATTGGGTTAGTGCGTTCGACCATTGTCAGTTGACCCAGATAACATACAGGTGACATGTGAACGAAATTGGCATGGCTTTTTCGGTCAAAGCCTCTTTGCACGGAATTTGTAGTCAGCGATCACCGGTCATGGTGGACAGAGCGCGACAGACGGATGGCATTCACGACCCTGACGAGAAGGGCCATCGGTGGCATACAGCCGAAGCTTAGGGAACGGCGTCAATCCCGGTATCCAGATCCCCAGGATTCGTCACGTTCTGGCAGCAGCTGAACACCACTGGCAACAAGCCCAACTCTCTCTTACGTTAGATATTATAGCTAAAGCTACTTCACTGTGCGGCGAGAGCATGCAGCTGACTTGGGCTTCTCACAGAAAGCATGTCGAACACGATGCAGATAAGCGTTGGTGGCAAGACGAGCGACGACACCGTGGAGAAAAACGTTTCAACATGATGACGTCTGCGTGATGACGAGGCACGAGTGATTGTCGTGCCACTGATCGAGACGGCCGTCGGAGATCAATCTCTCCTGGTTTCCCCCCTCATCTTCTCGCACACAGACAGTGGACTCGCTCAGGCGTATACGGCGTTTTGATATATCATCTGCCCGCTAATTAGCGGAGGAGCATGATATATCCAGACCGCTAACTTAGCGTACTCCGGATATATCAACACAGCCTCTGATTTTCTTTTTTTTAAAGATCCCTTATTCTAACACTAACACGAACCCTAACCGCTAACCAGCTAACCTGAACCCTAACAGCTAACCGCTAACCTACCCGAACCTAACCAACCCGAACCTAACCAGCCTCGCAAGCTCGGCGGGAGGCATGATGCAAATCATTTTCTTGACACCTTCCTTTTTTGCATAGTAACCACCTAGCAACGGGCCTAATCACACCGGCAATTGCCAAGTTTTGGAAGACCTGACGTTGATGACAACACACTAAGTGTCGAAATCAACATCGGGCCAGATGAAATTTAACCTGATTGTTAAGTCTCAGTCTGTCTGATATGGTATCTGAGATCAATAGAAAAAAAACTGCTTTCAGTTGGGCCGAAGCAGAGCCAACATGCAAAGTAACAGATTACAATTCAGGGTGACTGAGATCCAGAATGGAAACTTAGTATCTAGGTACTGGAAAAAGTGCAGCCGAAACTTAAGATGTTGACTGGACTGAAAGCAGAACTGAAACTACAAGTTTCAGTTCTCATTTCAGTCCACGCAAAACCCGAAGTTTCGGTTTTGATTTCGGCTCGAGCTGAAATCAAAACCGAAACTAGGAATTTCGATGCAACTGAAATTCCGTCCGCAGATTATCCACTGATAATCCGCAGACAATCCGCAGATGATCCACTGCTCATCTGCGGCCTGTCTGCCACTTGTCTGCTGCTCGTCTGCTGCCCATCTGTTAACGGTCAACTGGGGTGGTCAGTGTCTAGGGATGTCAGCATGGGGAGTAGGGCCAGCCACATTCCAAAATGTCCTACAACTTTACTGGGGTTGGGATGAATGATGCCAGAGATGTTTTACCATGCTACCACAATGCCTAGGTGTTTTACTGGGGTGATCCCTTGTAGCACCAGTGCTGCCTCTTGAAGGGACTCTATCTGCATGGAAGTTAGTATTTCTCTTTCAAAGACTGAGTTAATAGTATAAAGAAGCACAGTGAACAAGATGAAACCAAAGATTAAGAAAAGGAGGGGAAAACAAAAGACACCATGACACACTGGAGCCTGTAACTCCCATGTAAGCATCTCATACAGCAGATAAACCTCTGCAGTGATTTTGGGTGAAAATTGCATTGGGTTAGAGAGGATGAGGCAGCCGATCACATTTTGGCCAAGCAGATGCCATCCTAGGATGTTTTCCACACAGATGTGAGTGAAAATTGGATGTGGTCAGGGATAATGAGGCAGGGAATCAAATTTCAGGATGTTTGCCAGGGTGATGTGATCAGAGACGATAAGGCAGCGTACCAAATTTTGACCAAGTGGATGTTGTCCTAGGATGTTTTCTGCAGTGGACTTGAACAACAATTGCAGAGGATGAGGCAGCAGAGCAAATTTTGGCTGAGTGGATGTTTTCCATGGTGGATGTGATCAGAGAGCACGAGGCAGAGGATCAAATTTTGGCCGAGTGGATGTTGTCCTAGGATACTTTCTGCTGTGGATTTGAATAAAAATTGGATGCGATCAGGGAGGACAAAGCAGCAGATCACATTTCAGCCGAGTGGATGTAGTCCTAGGATGTTTTCCGTGGCAGATTTGAATAACAATTGCAGGGAATTGCGCAGGATAAGGTAGTCAATCAAATTTCGGCCGAGTGGATGTTGTCCTAGGATGTTTTTCACTGTGGATCTGAATAAAAATTGAATGTGATCAGGGAGGACAAAGCAGCAGATCATATTTCGGCCGAGTGGACATAGTCCTAGGATGTTTTCCATGGCAGATTTGAATAAAAATTGCGGGGGATTACAGAGGATGAGCAGCAGACCAAATTTCGGCCAAGTGGACATAGTCCTAGGATATTTTCCATGGTGGATGTAATCAGAGAGGACAAGGCAGCAGATCAAATTTTGGCCAAGTGAATGTTGTCCTAGGATGCTTTCTGCTGTGGATTTGAACAAAAATTGGATGGAATCAGGGAGGACAAGGCAACGGATAACATTTCAGCTGAGCGGACATAGTCCTAGTATGTTTTCCATGTCAGATTTCAATAACAATTACAAGGGATCACAGAGGATGAGGCAGCAAACCAAATTTCAGCCGAGCAGACATAGTCCTAGGATGTTTTCCATGTCGGATTTGAATAACAATTGCAGGGGATCACAGAGGATGAGGCAGTGGACCAAATTTTGGCCGAGTGGATGTAGTCCTAGGATGTTGTTCATGGTGGATGTGATCAGAGAGGACAAGGTCAAGGATCAAATTTTGGCTGAGTGGATCTCGTCCTAGGATGTTTTTCACTGCGGATTTGAATAAAAATTCAATGCGATCAGGGAGGACAAAGCAGTGCATCACTTTTTGCCTGGGTGGACGTAGTTCTAGGATGTTTTCCTTGGTGGATTTGAATAAAAATTGCAGGGGATTGCAGATAATGAGGCAGTGGATTAAGATTTGGCCAAGTGGATGTTGTCCTAGGATGTTTTCCCCAGTGGATGTAAGTCAAATTCGGAGGGATCTGAGAGGATGAGGCAGCAAACCAAATTTCAGCCAAGTGGATGTTATCCTAGTAAGTTGTCCATGGTGGATGTGATCAGAGAAGATGAGGCCGAGGATCAGATTTCGGCTGATCATGGTGGATGTCGTCCTAGGATGTTTTCTGCGGTGGATGTGATCAGAGAGGATGTCCTAGGATATTTTCCATGGCAGATTTGAATAAAAATTGCAGGGGATGTGATCAGAGACGATTGTCATGGATATAGTCATTTCAACTCAACAACCGTCAGTTCCTAATGTTTCGACTATTCCATATTCTCGTTGCATTACCCCGTGCCAATCCTTACATCTCCCTCACCTACTATTCCTTAGTTTCAGTTCTTGTTACTAGGTTTCAGTTTATATTTCATATTCACCTTACAGTATATAAACCACTGGCTAGAACAATATACTACACCTTTTACCTGTTAACCTCTTCGCTCTAAACGCACAGCATCATCTCTTCGCCCCCGGAAATTCGCATGTGCACCCAACCTCATTTCGAGGAGTTCTGGCCTCTGCAGCCTAATGCTCCAACTATGTGGTCGAGGCCACCTCTCAATCCTGAAGCTCACGGCGCTGCTCTCCATCCCTGGATGGGCAGCTTATCTCCGACCAGTACTCAATATCCCGGTCAGACCTATCCTCAGGTCATGGATTTCCACAAGTATGATCAACGCTCGGGTGGTAGCAGCACATCAGGAAAAACATCCTTTCCGAAGTTACCCCTAATTTGCCCCAATTTGGTTACCCGATTCCAAAAAGGGCCAGGATGGTCCAAGATGGTCCAATTCCCCCAAATTCCGGCAATTCTTGCAAAATTCTCTTGTGATTTCAGGATTACTTACAAATGAGAGCAACATTCTCTCAGAATTAAACGGAACAGACATACAAGCCATTTTCTCAAAGGAATTTGAGAGGTGGTGTTGAGGTGACATGAAGAAACAAAATTCTGATAAGTGAAATCCAGCTGGCCCTAATCTCCACGTCATCTGGACCATGACTCCGATCGGCCGATGGTGACAAGATGGTGATGAAACACGAAAGTGCAACCCGTGACATGTCAAGGTGGTTGGTTTTGATCCCACCTTTCTTCCTTTCCCTCCATCTTCCACCACACATCTTAGCCCATGCTTTCTCATCTCCTTCCCCTCACTTCTGGACAGTCTCGCAGCGGATTCATATTGTACCCTACTCCCCGCATGCAGGTTTCTGTGGACAAATGATGTGTGGTCGGAGCATGGACAAAATTGGGCATACAATCAGGTACGCTGTACTTCCACCATACTCCCTGCTAATGAAAGTGACTGACTGGCAGAGAGACCTGATCTTATGCATAGTCTATCACGGGTCCACACGCTGCCAGGTAAGCCCTCAATCATGTTCTATTCGTTTGGAGTAGTTGGATATTCATCCGGGAAAATCTAGAGGACAATGCTGGGATGCCCGCCCGAAGCCTGCTAGTATTCATATAATGTGAAGGTGAGACACTGTCCATTTGCACCCACCCTTTCACGGTATGTCCAGTGTACCCCATTGCGCACCCACATCACGCACAACACCGATCCCTGTGTCCTGCTCTGCACCGCATACTGCCTGGGCACCACCCGCAGCTTGAGATTCCTCATCCACATTATGCACGCCACTGCTCCCCCTCACACACATCATCTTGCCTTTCACTGGACACCACCTGCACGCGCACCCACGTTGTGTGGGCCACCGCTTCCCCTGCACTCGTGGTGGTTGTGTGTCCCCCACTGCTATCCAGTATCACTGCTCGCCACACTGTACCTGCAGGTCACTAGCACCAAGTAGATGCAAGGTAAGCCCAACTACGCTTCGTATCTGTATCTGCAGTACAGGAATGTTGGCCAGCCCTTCCAGGGAGGTGCACACAGATAGAAAGTACCTACGCACCACAACTCTGGCTTGTCCCATACAGGAACCACCCCACCGATAGCGTGTTCAATGATGGCGGTGCTAGAGATGTTGGTTGGGAGTATGGTGAGCACGATGGTGCCATTGGGGTGTTAGATTATGCTGTACTGTACTAGACTTGGATTAATTCATGGTTTTTGACGAGTTCTAGTGTGGTCTTTGAGCCTATTGAGCAGAAAGTACCCAGGAATCCATGACAAATGGACGGCAATGGAAGGTAATTTGCCCCCAACTTGGAGGCAACTTGGCAGGGGGATCCCTAGCAAGGCAATCAAGGCAATAGCGGTTATTTGGTGCAAAAAAGTCCAAGTTAGGGGGAATTTGCGCCAAACCCACCAAATTGCCTGGGGGGCATTTTCCTGATGCATGCACTCACCTACCTTTTTCCGACGCTGAGAATTGTTTCAGCCTACCACGGCAAGAATTGAGGAAGTGACGGAGCAAGCCATGTCCGGCATAAGGCGAATTGAGGATCCGAGGTTCAGATGATCGGCCGAAGGGTTCGGAGGGATTTGGATGGTTCAGAAAGTGCATGGTCATAACAGTGGGGAAGTTTGACCGTGGCCCTGGAGTGGAAGCAGTTTCACTTTGCCTGACTGGCAAGGATGTGGCAGCAAACAGTAACCACATCACCGCTCAGAAGACAGAAGCACCTGGCCAATGTTTGATCTGGTGTCTTATCCACTCTGCTCACATCCAATTTTCAGCAAAAATCTGATCCACTGCCTCATCCTGTCTGATCACATCCACCATGGCAAACATCCTAGGACTACATCCACTGGGCTGAAATGTTATCCGCTGCTTCATCATCCCTGATCAGATCCAGATTTTATTCAAATCTGCAGTGAAAAACATACTAAGACGACATCCACTTGGCTGAATTGTGATCCTCGGCGTTGTCCTCTCTCTGATCACATCCACCATGGACAACATCTTGGGATGACATCCACTCGGCCGAAATTTGCTCCACTGCCTCATCCTCCACAATCCCCTGCAATGTTATTCAGATCCGCCACGGAAAGCATCCTAGGACTATGTCCACTCAGCCGAAATCTGATCCACTACTTTGTCCTCCCTGATCGCATCCAATTTTTATTCAAATCCACAGTGGAAAAACATCCTAGGACTATGTCCACTCAGCTGAAATGTTATCCGTTGCCTTGTCCTCCCTGATTCCATCCAATTTTTGTTCAAATCCACAGCAGAAAGCATCCTAGGACAACATTCACTTGGCCAAAATTTGATCTGCTGCCTTGTCCTCTCTGATTACATCCACAGTGAAAAACATCCTAGAACAACATCCACTCGGCCGAAATTTGATTGACTGCCTTATCCTGCACAATTCCCTGCAATTGTTATTCAAATCTGCCACGAAAAACATCCTAGGACTACATCCACTCGGCTGAAATGTGATCTGCTGCTAAAACATCCTAGGACAACATCCACTCGGCCGAAATTTGATTGACTGCCTTATCCTGTGCAATTCCCTGCAATTGTTATTCAAATCTGCCATGAAAAACATCCTAGGACTACATCCACTCGGCTGAAATGTGATCTGCTGCTTTGTCCTCCCTGATCGCATCCAATTTTTATTCAAATCCACAGCAGAAAGTATCCTAGGACAACATCCACTCGGCCAAAATTTGATCCTCTGCCTCGTGCTCTCTGATCGCATCCACCATGGAAAACATCCACTCAGCCAAAATTTGCTCTACTGCCTCATCCTCTGCAATTGTTGTTCAAGTCCACTGCAGAAAACATCCTAGGACAACATCCACTTGGCCAAAATTTGGTACACTGCCTTATCATTGTTAAGGAATGGGGGCAATTCCAAAAGGTTCCCTAGAACCGTTTGCTTTCCGAGGGAAACACGAACACCAACTAGCACACGAGCCGCAGCTCGTTACCGCCAGTTGGTGAGTGAGTGGTCGTGGGAATCAGCTAGTGCTAGACTTTAGCTGATGCCGTTCAATGGATGTTGTCCTGAGCTTTGAGGAGTGTGAGACTTTCGCCAACCGTTAGACTGAGTGTGAGGCAGTTAAGCGAAGCGTGAGGGTGCGTTTAGAGCGAAGAGGTTAACAGGTAAAAGGTGTAGTATATTGTTCTAGCCAGTGGTCTATATACTGTAAGGTGAATATGAAATATAAACTGAAACCTAGTAACAAGAACTGAAACTAAGGAATAGTAGGTGAGGGAGATGTAAGGATTGGCACGGGGTAATGCAACGGGAATATGAAATAGTCGAAACATTAGGAACTGACGGTTGTTGAGTTGAAATGACTATATCCATGACAATCGTCTCTGATCACATCCCCTGCAATTTTTATTCAAATCTGCCCAGGATGTTTGCCAGGGTGGATGTGATCAGAGACGATAAGGTAGCGTACCAAAATTTGGCCAAGTGGATGTTGTCCTAGGATGTTTTCTGCAGTGGATTTGAACAACAATTGCAGAGGATAAGGCAGCAGAGCAAACTTTGGCTGAGTGGATGTTTTCCATGGTGGATGCGATCAGAGAGCACGAGGCAGAGGATCAAATTTTGGCCGAGTGGATGTTGTCCTAGGATACTTTCTGCTGTGGATTTGAATAAAAATTGGATGCGATCAGGGAGGACAAAGCAGTAGATCACATTTCAGCCGAGTGGATGTAGTCCTAGGATGTTTTTCGTGGCAGATTTGAATAACAATTGCAGGGAATTGCGCAGGATAAGGCAGTCAATCAAATTTCGGCCGAGTGGATGTTGTCCTAGGATGTTTTTCACTGTGGATCTGAATAAAAATTGAATGTGATCAGGGAGGACAAAGCAGCAGATCATATTTCGGCCGAGTGGACATAGTCCTAGGATGTTTCCATGGCAGATTTGAATAAAAATTGCAGGGGATTACAGAGGATGAGGCAGCAGACCAAATTTCGGCTGAGTGGACATAGTCCTAGGATGTTTTCCATGGTGGATGTAATCAGAGAGGACAAGGCAGCAGATCAAATTTTGGTTGAGTGGATCTCATCCCGGGATGTTGTCCATGTTGGATGTGATCAGAGAGGACGAGGCCGAGGATCACATTGACACTGAGTGGATGTCGTTCTAGGATGTTTTCACTGCAGATTGGAATAAAAATTGGATGCGATCAGGGAGGATGAAGCAGTGGATCATATTTCGGCCCAGTGGACGTAGTCCTAGGATGTTTTTCATGGTGGATTTGAATAAAAATTGCACAGGATTGCAGCCGAGTGGATGTTGTTCTAGAATGCTTTTCCGCTGTGGATTTGAATAAAAATTGGATGCAATCAGGGAGGACGAAGTAGTGGATCATATTTCGGCTGAGTGGACATAGTCCGAGGATGTTTTCCATGGCGGATTTGAATAACATTGCAGGGGATTGTGGAGGATGAGGCAGCAGAGCAAATTCGGCCGAGTGGATGTCATCCTAAGATGTTGTCCATGGTGGATGTGATCAGAGAGAGGACAAGGCCGAGGATCACAATTCAGCCAAGTGGATGTCGTCTTAGTATGTTTTTCACTGCAGATTTGAATAAAATCTGGATCTGATCAGGGATGACGAAGCAGCGGATAACATTTCAGCCCAGTGGATGTAGTCCTAGGATGTTTGCCATGGTGGATGTGATCAGACAGGATGAGGCAGTGAATCAGATTTTTGCTGAAAATTGGATGTGAGCAGAGAGGATAAGACACCAGATCAAACATTGGCCAGGTGCTTGTGTCTTCTGAGCGGTGATGTGGTTACTGTTTGCTGCCTCATACTTGCCAGTCAGGCAAAGTGAAACTGCTTCCACTCCAGGGCCACGGTCAAACTTCCCCACTGTTATGACACTGCACTTTCTGAACCATCTGAATCCTTCCGAACCCTTCGGCCTGATCATCTGAACCTCGGATCCTCAATTCGCCTTATGCCTGACATGGCTTGCTCCGTCACTTCCTCAATTCTCACCATGGTAGGCTGAAACGATTCTCGGCGTCGGAAAACGGTAGGTGAGTGCATGCTGCTACCACCAGAGTGTTGATCATACTTGTGGAAATCCATGACCTGAGGATAGGTCTGACCTGGGTTATTGAGTACTTGTTGGAGATAAGCTGCCCATCCAGGGATGGAGAGCAGTGCCGTGCGCTTCGGTATTGAGAGGTGGCCTCGACCACATAGTTGGAGCATTAGGCTGCAGAGGCCAGAACTCCTCGAAATGAGGTTGGGTGTGCGTGCGAAATTTCCAGTGGCGAAGAGATGATGCCAGAGACGTTTTCGAAGGTGAGCTATCCAGGAACTTGGATTGGAATGATGGTGTCGAAATTGTGTGAACGCTGTCGGTCCCCAAGCTGGGGGGTTGGAACGAGGTGGCTGTAAGATTGAAAAGCCAAATTAGGTTGAGTTGATAATACTGTTATATCCGTGTTGAGGAAAAGGGACAGAGCCGAAGTTGGAGGATAAGTCGGAGGTCGGGTTGGAGCCGAGGTTGGAGCCGAAGTCGGAGATAGGTCGGAAGTAGGAAAGTAATACCACAAAGACAAGCGGGTACACCAAACTAATTGGCTTCAAGTCGAGGGATTCAGAAGGAAGAGCACAGAGCAATGCTGAGGCAAAGCACGTTAATTATCAACTGAAGTTACACTGGTAATAACTACGTATTTATACTAAGTACGGAGGTATTCCAAATGTAGAAAGAAGTATAGTAAAGACAATAAGAACAATAGAGACAATAAGGGAGAAGCATAGATGCATAGGTCATATGGTTGATTTGGGGAAACACTTAGAAGACCTTCATTGCAGTAAAACCCCAAGGGTGTGCGTCAACGGAAACTAGCCAGACACAACAGAGATTGTCGGACACAAGTTGGAGTACAGGGTCACATCCGAGATAAATGAATAAGTTGGAGCCGAAGCTCCGAAGTCGGAGAATAGGTCAGAGGATACGCTGGAGCCAAGGAAGAGTTGCCCGGTCGTAACAGCAATCCCCTGCAATTTTTATTCAAATCCACCAAGGAAAACATCCTAGAACTATGTCCACCCAGGCAAAAAGTGATCTGCTGCTTCGTCCTCCCTGATTGCATTGAATTTTTATTCAAATCCGCAGTGAAAAACATCCTAGGATGAGATCCACTCAGCCAAAATTTGATCCTCAACCTTGTCCTCTCTGATCACATCCACCATGAACATCCTAGGACTACATCCACTCGGCCAAAATTTGGTCCGCTGCCTCATCCTCTGTAATCCCTGCAATTGTTATTCAAATCCAACACAGAAAACATCCTAGGACTATGTCCGCTCAGCTGAAATTTGGTTCGCTGCCTCATCCTCTGTGATCCCTTGCAATTGTTATTGAAATATGACATGGAAAACATACTAGGACTACGTCCGCTCAGCTGAAATGTTATCCGTTGCCTTGTCCTCCCTGATTCCATCCAATTTTTGTTCAAATCCACAGCAGAAAGCATCCTAGGACAACATTCACTTGGCCAAAATTTGATCTGCTGCCTTGTCCTCTCTGATTACATCCACTATGGAAACATCCTAAGACTATGTCCACTCGGCCAAAATTTGGTCTGCTGCCTCATCCTCTGTAATCCCCTGCAATTTTTATTCAAATCTGCTATGAAAACATCCTAGGACTATGTCCACTCGACCGAAATATGATCTGCTGCTTTGTCCTCCCTGATCACATTCAATTTTTATTCAGACCCACGGTGAAAAACATCCTAGGACAACATCCACTCGGCCGAAATTTGATTGACTGCCTTATCCTGCGCAATTCCCTGCAATTGTTATTCAAATCTGCCACGGAAAACATCCTAGGACTACATCCACTCGGCTGAAATGTGATCTGCTGCTTTGTCCTCCCTGATCGCATCCAATTTTTATTCAAATCCACAGCAGAAAGTATCCTAGGACAACATCCACTCGGCCAAAATTTGATCCTCTGCCTCGTGCTCTCTGATCACATCCACCATGGAAAACATCCACTCAGCCAAAATTTGCTCTGCTGCCTCATCCTCTGCAATTGTTGGTCAAATCCACTGCAGAAAACATCCTAGGACAACATCCACTTGGTCAAAATTTGGTACGCTGCCTTATCGTCTCTGATCACATCCACCCTGGCAAACATCCTGAAATTTGATTCCCTGCCTCATTATCCCTGACCACATCCAATTTTCACTCACATCTGTGTGGAAAACATCCTAGGATAGCATCTGCTTGGCCAAAATGTGATCGGCTGCCTCATCCTCTCTAACCCAATGCAATTTTCACCCAAAATCACTGCAGAGGTTTATCTGCTGTATGAGATGCTTACATGGGAGTTACAGGCTCCAGTGTGTCATGGTGTCTTTTATTTTCCCCTCCTTTTCTTAATCTTTGGTTTCATCTTGTTCACTGTGCTTCTTTATACTATTAACTCAGTCTTTGAAAGAGAAATACTAACTTCCATGCAGATAGAATCCCTTCAAGAGGCAGCACTGGTGCTGCAAGGGATCACCCCAGTAAAATACCTAGGCATTGTGGTAGCATGGTAAAACATCTCTGGCATCATTTATCCCAACCCCAGTAAAGTTGTAGCACATTTTGGAATGTGGCTGGCCCTACTCTCCATGCTAACATCCCTAGACACTGACCACCCCAGTTGACCGTTAACAGATGGGCAGCAGATGAGCAGCAGACAAGCAGCGGACATGCCGCAGATGAGCAGTGGATCATCTGCGGATCATCTGCAGATTGCCAGTGGATCATCCGCGGACGGAATTTCAGTTGCATCGAAATTCCTAGTTTCGGTTTTGATTTCAGCTCGAGCCGAAATCAAAACCGAAACTTCGGGTTTTGCGTGGACTGAAATGAGAACTGAAACTTGTAGTTTCAGTTCTGCTTTCAGTCCAGTCAACATCTTAAGTTTCGGCTGCACTTTTTCCAGTACCTAGATACTAAGTTTCCATTCTGGATCTCAGTCACCCTGAATTGTAATCTGTTACTTTGCATGTCGGCTCTGCTTCGGCCCAACTGAAAGCATTTTTTTTTATATTGATCTCAGATACCATATCAAACAGACTGAGACTTAACAATTCAGGTTAAATTTCATCTGGCCCGACGTTGATTTCGACACTTAGTGTGTCGTCATCAATGTCGGGTCTTCCAAAACTTGGCAATTGCCGGTGTGAGGAGTACCGGGAGGAGGAACACCTTGAGGATCTACATTGTGTGACACATCGGGTGACACATCGGTTTAAATTCCACTAATTACGAGGACGATCGGACTAATTACAGCTAAACTTTAGATAAGGATTTTTTGAGAAGGTAGCGCCACCTGTCAGATCATTGTTGTCGGGCCTATTCGAGGATTTGGCGAGGATCCTGCGAAATCGCGATTGGATCATGAGCTATAAAAAAAAAAAGCCAGCACATATTTCCCCATATGGACATCCCCTAGATCTCAGTCAGACGCATTCACCTGTTACGCCCAAAAACTGATGTAAATTAACGTGCACTAAAGATGGCAGGTGCACGGTAAGATACGCAAATTTCGGTGATTTGCCGTGCACACCTTAAATACAGTGAAAACCCTCCCATATCTACTCTCTTATCTACAAGATCTCCTGCACATACCTTTGATCTGCTCATCACGGCCGACACCTGCCATCAATAACGGCGCGCCGTCGAGTGCGATCAAGACCGCGCCGGCGACAGCCATCAATTGTCTTGGCGCTGCGCCATCAAATGTCAAGACCGCGCCATTGACATCCATCAATGATCTTGCCAGCGCCGCCGCCTTTGTCACTAAAAAATGTACAGAACTTCATAGAAAAATCAGGGGACCTTCCGCTGTATATTCAGAGCAATGTACTCCACTTGAATTGAACAAAAACACGAAATATACCGCCCATGCATCCAAGAATAACCTACCCCACTGCCTCTGCATCATGTGCGACGTCGACGCGTACAATGTTCTCAAATGCCTCCGGAAATGTGTCCATTTCCCCCTCATTGTCCTTCTCATCTTTGGTTTAGGGTGCATGAGTATTGACAGCATCCAACATTTCAACATCACAGTGGGAGCAGACACACACACCTAGGGTAGTTGTCGCCGCTGCAGTGGGCACTTGCGAAGAAGTCGGATGGTTGAACCAATCAACGAGAACCAATCAACAAGCTCGTCCCACATGCATGCGGATACAATCGTCGAGGCCGCACTTCCTGCACTGCATTGGGCATGGGGGCGGCAGGCAGACCTTGCATAAATGGAATAACAGACGGCGGGATGTTGTTGTACCTGTCTCCGAGAAGGAGGAGGTTTTGTCCTTCTCCTGCTGCTCCTCACCTCGTAAAGTGATGCGGCGGCAACGGGGGCGCTGTTTTTAGCGGTTTGCGCTGGGTGTGCGTGACGAGGTTCTTGTGAGTGAGAGAAAGTCAGTCAGCATTCACAATAATGAGCCAGAGAAAATGAAATGAAAGACGGTGCACCTTTCTTGCCGTGTAAGACTCCCTCACATCCTTTCTGTAAACAAATTAGCTTGTATTAGAGAATACAAATGAAGTGAAAGTAGCCAACACACCGGTTGCTCGGATGCCTCTGCCGCCTTCTCACAATACTTTTAGGCACTGGAGGCTCAAATGGTACCTGTATCTAAAAGAACACTTACTGTTGCATACGCGGTCATGCAGATTAACACCGCTTAAGTTCTGCATTCCTGCAACAAAAGTGTCAATGCTGGTGAGGTGGAAAAGATTTACTTCCCGGTGTAGCACTACGGATTGTACCTGTTGAGGTGTTTGGTCTCGGTGTCCAAAGATCGCGGCACCACTGACCAATGTTGCCGGACAGAGAAGCGGGGATGTGGTGGTAAGAAAAGAGGGAGACCACAGATCACAATCAAACTTTGCGATGGATTGGAGCTGAGATATCAGTTCGCGACTCTCATTCCGACACAAAAAAAATCAGTGTTTGCTACAGGTCTACTACTGTCTTCAAAATTTTTATGTAGACTACTGGACGCTTCTGTAAGGCCATATTAAATTGACGGTGTTCCAGCCAACACACACATATTATGATTTTATTTTTTCTGGGTCAAAAAAACCAAAACTGCGTGAAACAAGGTCAGGTTGCATATCCCAAAATTTGAGACCAGGCGGTTGAGAGGAAGTGGTTGAACGAAGCAGCACAATCAGTTCGCGATCACTTCAGTACTTCAGAATCACAATGAGTACTTACTGTTTCGCCTGGAAGACAAATAAGACTGTACTCATGCGGAACTCGCGGAGCGAGCCTGAGGCTGGCGAGCTAGTTGACATATCAGTATAT
The DNA here is from genome assembly GCA_029282495.1 of Mycena albidolilacea. Taxonomy (NCBI): domain Eukaryota; kingdom Fungi; phylum Basidiomycota; class Agaricomycetes; order Agaricales; family Mycenaceae; genus Mycena; species Mycena albidolilacea. The sequence continues at coordinate 848,438 of JARIHO010000032.1, read as the reverse complement.
CAGTGCACTTTCCTTTCCAAATCCTCTTCCGCCTTTTGCCTTGAACTTCCGTCTTGAACGGAGAGCTGATATACACGACACGCGACGGGCATCGGCGGTGCAGCTGGAATTAATGAAGAACTACCTGAGCATGGCGGCGGAACTGAGGAGCATGGCACAGAAATCGCATGAATTGTGCAAGCACCGTCCCCTCCCTTCCTCATTCTCATTTTGTTCTCCGCTCCCTCTACTCAACCTCTACTACCCTATCACTTTCCCACCTCCCCTGGCTCGTTCCCTCGTTGCTCCGCTGCTCCACACTAACAACCTCGGATGCGACAAGACCTACACCCTCGCTTCTGACAGCGATAACACTTACATGGTGTAGCACCAACTCTATATGTTGCAGTGCGCACACACTTACCTCACATCTCATCTTATTCATTCGGTGTTTCGCATCGAATTTCTCGCCGAGAGTTTCTCGTAGTGTAGTGTACTTGTGCAGCCTTCGCTTGCGAAGCTACGCCCGTCGATGGGGCTGATAGCTGACCGTCGCACGAGTCTGAAGGTGGTGGAGGCTTGCCTGTGACAGTGTTCGTCGCGAGAGCGGGATCGTGTACTGGTAACGAGGAGACTATATGCGGGCCCGAGGCCAGCCGTCGCGGGATGCGAGCCTGGTGGTGGAAGAGACCAGCGCCCGGCGTAGCCATCTTTGCTGTCAGTGTGGATGCGGGTTAACGACGGGCGCAACAGCGCTGTCAAGACAATTGATGGCTGTCGCTGGCGCGGTCTTGATCGCACTCGACGGCGCGCCGTTATTGATGGCAGGTGTCGGCCGTGATGAGCAGATCAAAGGTATGTGCGGGAGATCTTGTAGATAAGAGAGTAGATATGGGAGGGTTTTCACTGTATTTAAGGTGTGCACGGCAGATCACCGAAATTTGCGTATCTTACCGTGCACCTGCCATCTTTAGTGCACGTTAATTTACATCAGTTCGTGGGCGTAACAGGTGGACGCATTCCCACATGGACGAACAGCACCTTACCGCGGATCTGAGTAAGGAGCTGCTGTCAAATCGGACTCGCAAATTGGTGGTGAAAATTGTTCAATATGTTAGACGTACCAGGCGCTCAGACTCGCTCATCTGCGAGACGGTCAGCACAGCGGCGTGCCTCTTCTCGTCGGCGGCAGCAGACTCCATATGTAAACGATGGATGCTCAATTCGAGATTGATCTTGATATCGAAACTTTAGCACGCTTGGTAGATTCAAGAAGAATAAGGAGAGACGCACACAGAACTGCATCATGGCCTCGTCCAATAATCTTCCGTACTCCGCCACTTGGCTCTTGTGCAGATCTTGGCGAACGAATCGTTCCCAAGCTTTCTCAGTTTCAAGTCCGCCGAAAAACCTTTCTATCTCTTTGAATAGGCTGCACACCACGTCAATATTCAAAACGCGCAAGGGGAGTCAGGAAAACACTTACTTCTCGATGTCAACAATGCTCCTCTCCACCTCCGGAAGCACGACACTGAAATCCTTTGTCTGCCTCCAGATATCCTGCACGAGCTGTGCGGAACGCTTTGCGATGTGCTCGCATCCCTTCTTATTTAACTTGGCTCTCTGAAACCGAGCGTAGACAAAGTTGAAGCAGTTCGTATAACATGCCACAGTTGAAGGCGCACCTGACTCAGCTCCATGATGACGAGGACGACAGATACAGACGATTTGAGAGGCGGAAAGGCGTCTGTCGACGCTTGTATTGCGTTGAGGGTGAGCCTTGTCGCAGCAAGTGCATCCGAGGTGATTCTAGCGGAGCTGATACGACGCATTCGGGATAACATGGCCAACGACGAGAGCGAGAGAGCGGGCGGGGAGGCAACTGGGAGGTGGGAGAAAATGTGTTGTGCTACCCTCCCGCACATTCCCCAAACGTCCGAAAGCTGTTGAATTTGCAGTGAACATCTTCGAGAGACGCTCACAGAAATAGGAGATAAATGCTCATAATGCATACCAACTGGCTCGCAAGCGGACTGGGCAAGTGGATAACACCTCATGCCTGCCTAGGCCGCGCGTCTCAACAATAGATACCCACCCCGACATCGTCCAGCCCGAATTGACCGTCCCTACAGCAGCATTGGTCTGAACATCTGCGCTTATTCAAGCAAGCTGTACAATGGACTGACGGCGTCTACGTCTGCGTTCTGATTTCTGGGTGAGAATTCCGGGGAGACTGGGAAGACGAGGGTGGAGAGCGCCCAGTAGCCAATTTAAGACTGCGCCGCCAGCAAGACAGAGAGCAGGGCGGATTGAGCGTATAGCGAGATAATCAGAATGCCGCGTTTGATAGGCAAGAAGGCAAGAAGGCAGGGTTTATTACAACGACAACCTCGACAGTATGGGCGCCAAACGAAAAGAGAGAAAACTCGATCCGAGGAGGAAGAGAACAAAAACCGCACAAACAAATATCAAACAGTACTTACGCGGCTACATCACACTGTAAAATTAGGTGCCAATCAGTCAGAGTGAAAAGTTTCTAGTCGTGAATGTAATTATGTAAATGGCAATATAGCGTATGTCCTCTTTATACGAGAATAAAACTATCGCCTCCCACTCTCTGTATCCGGCGCTGCTTCGAAAAACGTCGCGCCGATGGGGCTTGGATTCCACGCCTCCTCCGGTCCTCTTTCGCCGTCCCGTATCAGGCTCGCGATGCTGGCGGTATGTCGGTGACTCTTCCCTCCTCCTCCGGATGTGCGCTTGCTCCGCCCGGGCGCGGGAGCACCGAACGTCTTGGGCGTATTCTCCGGCACTGGCGACCGATACGAGATATCTACTTCCTCGTCGTCCGACGCCTGCGAGCTCTCTGACAGATCAAAGTCCGCCGTATCCGTCATCATCGCCCTTCGCGCCCCGTTCCCCCTCAGTGGTGCATCGAGGTCGTAGATCTCGTACTTCGACCGTGCCTTGGCACCCGGCGGCGCCGTCGCCCCCGCGCCGCGGAACTCGTCCGGGAGGAAGACGTAGAAGAAGAAGATGGCCATGCACGCGCCGGCGACGACGTCGATGAGATAGTGGTGCGAGAGGTACATCGTCGCCCAGTACAGCACACCGGCGTACCCCCACGCAAAGCGCGTCGCCTGCGGGAAGAAGTGCGAGATGAAGAGCGCCTCGAGCGTCGCGGAGGCCGCGTGCAGGGACGGGAACGCGCCAAAGACAACGGGGGCACCGGAGAATCCGACGGTGTAGCCGTTGCCGTGGAAGAGGCGGTCGATGCGCAGCAGCCCGCCGGGCGAGCCGCGCATGGCGTAGTTTGCGGGCGTGAGTCCGTGGATGATTTCGTACCACGGCGCAGCGCAGGGGAAGACGATCTGGATGAAGACGCCGGTCCAGTTTAGGTACCCGAAGACGCGTGCCCAAAGGTGGAGCACTTCCTTGGGGCGGAAAAGCCACACGAAAGCGGCGACAGCAAAGGGCAGCGTGAAGTGGAAAAACCCATATGGCAGCCACGCAACGATGTCGAGGATTGGATGAGTGAAGCGGGTGAGGATATCGGAAATGTTGGCACCATAAAGGACGGATTCCACGGTCGGAAGCAGGGAGACCTTGATTGGGGGCCGCAATGTCTTTGGGATGTACCGGGAGCAGAAATATATGAGGAGCCATGCGAAGATCGGGATTGCGCGAAAGAAGAACTGAGATGTGAAGGGTATCAGCAGCACTATGCCGAAGAGGAAGGGTATCAAGAGCTGGAGCGGGAATGCAGACTGCGGCAGCATCCACAGCCAGAAAACGGCCGATGCCAAGTGGAAAATATATATTGAGTCGGTCCACGTATAGGTACGTCTTCTGAGTCGATTTATAGTGTCTGCCGGAGCGAAAGATTTATCGAGACGCCCAACTCCTGCGAGGAACGCTAGATAGATGGTGGCCAGAGGCGAACCCGGGCGGATGTATATCCTTGGCATCTGAACAACGTTGAGCAGCTTGCAAAGAGCAGAAACAGCCACGCACTGTGATCTTTTAACCCAACCAATGCACGGAGCGAGCGCGTATTAAACCCGAATGAGACAGCTGACAAGCAGAAAAAAAGTAGGTGGGTTAGTAAGACCTGGGTTTGAGCCACGACCAGTTGATTACCAAGAGCTGGGGTTGGCACAACGTTGGGCAGCCCGGAAAGAGTGCAGTACAGCCACAGGATCCTGAAACCCAGCCAAATGCACCGAATGAGCCTACAACGGAGGCGGCTGACGAACAGAAAAATGAGTACCACGGATATATTTTCAGCTACGGGAAATTACCGAGAACTGGTTCTAAAGGACTCTGCAGATTCCCTGGCCTCTAACAATGCAAAGACAAGAGGAACCCGCAACTTGGGTGGTGGGTGTAAAAGCAAGCACAGGTATTTCCTTTTATGGAAGGCGGTCATGGGTCACGAGCTCTCGTTCTTTTCCGTTCACCAAAACGTAACGTGAATGGACTCGATTTATGTCCTAGATATTTTAGCCCGGTGAGATCTTCCGCCGAAGGCGTTGGCGCACCAATAGTCCAATTTTCCAAGTAATTTATAAGCGCGGCCAAAGCGCAGCGGCTCAGCCCACCTCAGGCTCTCTTCCACTCGGAGTCTCAGCTACAATCTGACACACGCTGTTGCAATCATTGTTGAATCAATCAGAGTTCGGGACGCCCAATATATAAGGCATCCAAGACCGTTTGTTTGGCCGCAACTTTGATTTCGCTCCCCCAGCCCCCCAAGTCACAAATGAAATTCAGTCTCGCCGTACTCGACCTTGTAGGGCAAATATGGATGACATTAAGGCTCGGCCTTCCCCACGTCCTGCGCGCAATTTACGCAGAGCCCAGTCTGATTTTCAATTGGGCTGCCCTCTCGCGAATTAGTTTCGCCAACGTCTGGATCGCATTCGGCGAGGGCAGTGATGTGCATGGGCGCGAAGATAAAACCAGCCTCATCACCCCCCATGCGAGGGGTGTGGTCCTCGACCTCGGCGCAGGTAGCCTTATTTTTGTTTACGTCCAAAAATTGCATTTGCTAATTTTGTTGTCTTTCGATTTGTAGGGCACGGCTACACCGTACCCTACCTCGACCGCTCCAAGGTCACAAAATACGTCGCACTCGAGCCCAACCCGCACATGCACAGCCATATCCGGGAAAAGGCGCACGCGGCGGGTTTCTCCGAAGCGGACGGCTCTCTCCTCATCCTCTCCTGCGGCGCGGAAGCCACCGCCTCCATACTCTCCTCCGTCGACACGAAAGTCGACACCATCATCTCGATCCTCACGCTCTGCACCGTCCCCGCGCCGCAAGCCACCCTTCTCTCCCTCGTGCAAGACATCTTGGTGCCGGGAGGCGAGTTTCTGTTCTACGAGCATATTTTGAGCCACAGAGCCGACGTGGCTTGGTGGCAGAACTTCTGGACACCCGTTTGGGTGCATGTGTTTGATGGGTGCAATCTGAATCGGCCGACGAATTTGTGGGTGAGCGATTTGGTGGACGACATCGGGGAGAGCGTTTGGGCTGAAGGGAAATGTTTGGATATTGACTGGCCTGAGGAGAATTTATTTTGGCGCAAGATGGGACGGTTCGTCAAAAAGTGAAGGGTCGAGTTGATTTTTCGAATTTTCCCTTTCGTTCTTCGATACATTCTGGTTGACTTTCGGGTTCATTTCCGTATTACGATGTCTCTTTTTTGAATTGTGTCCCCTCGCTCGGTTTCCATAGTTTTGTTCTATGTAAAAGCAGTGTCCAAATTCGTCTTGCGATTGTTGATCCCATCAAAGCTTCGTGTATACGTAGCGAGTGGGGATACATAGCAACATAAGAAAATACATGAGGCCGAGTAAGTAAAAACATTGCCGAAACAGAAAACATAAGAGCCAAATACTAGCTCTCGTCCAGCCACACCGCCAACTGCCTCACGAGTCTTTTCGCAGCGACCTCCAATCGCTCGTCGCGCGTCCTCTCCGTCTCAAGGATCGTGCGCTTGCTCTTCCCAGGCACGCCCATCTGCAATCCCACCTTTCTTGGTGAGAATGAGATCGACAGCGACGAGAACGGGAGCGGCGCCGGTTTGAGCGATCGCAGGGGCTGCTTGCCCTTACCATTGGGAGAGCGGGGAGTAGTCGGGCTTGGCGGAGGCTGTCGGAACACGCCCGAGGTAGGTGAGGGGCTCGTGTTTCCCGACGAGCCATAGCCTGACGTTGGTGCCGTCAAGCCAGCGTCGATGCTCACCACGCCCTCGCGCAGCCCATAAACACGCACAAGGTCCTCGAGCCGACTCCGCGGCTGCGCGAGGTCGAAGAGGTCCTTGAACGACTCGTCGCGCTCGAGGTGCAGCTCAGAGTCGTCCGCCCAGACGTCCTCGCGCACCTTGAGCGCGATGAAGAGGTCGAGTGTCGCCGTCTCGCGCTGGATCGTCCCCAGGCGCAGGCTGGCGGGATTCACCGGGGCGAAGGCAGATTGGGGGCCCGTGGGGAGCGGGAAGGGATCGGAGGAGTATGGCGAGCGGATGAGGGAGTCGTACGCAGGGAGATACGTGCTCCGCAGGACATGCATGCATGCTTTAAGTCCCAACGGGTTAGCCCGCCGGCAACAGAGAAGGCATTTCGAAGCTTACCAATGTATAGAGCACGATTGACGAGTCTCAGACCCACTGAGAGCCAGTAGAGGGTCTTCCGCTGCCTTTCCACCTTGCCCTCGTCGAACCCGGAGGTTTGCGGGAACGTCATGTGTACGATCTGCAGCAGTAGATGCGACGGCAGCGTCGACAGCGTCATAGCGGGCCTGCAATGCGGAAACGGCGGGGGTCCGTTGCCATTTGCCGAAACGTACGGAGGAGGAGGCTGCAGCATACACTTTTCGTCGATTATCATTGCTGGAAACGAGTCTTCTTATTCCTGATAAAGGGTTATTTTGGGGGTAGCGGGATGCTTCGGGTACTGCGGATTGGCTACAAGAGGCTGCGCAGTTGCCAGACGGATTGGTGTCAGCGAGAAGGAGATTCTGGAGAACGAGGTTCGGCGCTAACGAGACCCGAGTCCAATGACGCGTGCGACTGATACCGATCTATACTTGACTTCCCCAAATTCCAGGGTAATTTCGACGAGCGGCGTACCTCAATTATTTTGAGTGCTTCTCCAGCTGCCACGGACTCCTGGCAAGGGAACTTTTCTCTTGAAGCGAACTGGTAAATTGTGGTAATTTAATGATGCCATCAGAAATATCGACTCCTTTGGGAACATTCCACGTGATGCCTTCCACCTTAAACGCAACTCTCATGCAACTGTGAAGGCATTCGGGCAAGGGAGGAGTTCCTCGCGTACAATCCGATTGAAGGTTAAGAATCTGCTCGATCTCACTCATCACTTTACTCTCAATTCCGGAAGAACCCTCTCAAGCTCAAAACATACCCGATTTTGAGGCAAATTGTCTCACAAAACGGTCAATCCGGGCTCACATTGTCGTCTGATTCCCGACTGTGATTCCATCCTAATCAGTCGAACAATGGAGCACCAAATCGGGATTCGGAACGGTGAACGTCAGCACGTGGCGGAGATTTATGGTTTTTGCCCCGGACGCGAGCCCTCCCTCGGATGCAAAATCTCAATAATCCAGCTAAATGTCACCTCGTCGACATGGTTGAGTTTTCTCCTGCCTTGATATGTATCAACAAGGTTTGCTGCTGATTTACGGGGATCTATTCCGTAAGTTTGCTGAACACGAGGCACTTCTTTGCTGGATCTGTCACTGGATGACTTTCTTTCGTATCTTTTGCAACGTGTTCTTCAAACGGCCAAAACAGTTCTTTTCTGACAACCTCTTTCAAAAGCCTCTTTTCTTCCCTGGCAGCGCTCTTGAAGGCCAGGTACGAGGTTGAGAACGCCGCTGCGACGGTCGTCGCCCGCAATGTCGGCTGTTGCACTTTCTCCCTCCGATTCCTCCTCATCTTGGTCCTCTTCGCCATCCGAAGCATCATCCCCCGGGGTGATCGTGCTCTCCGATGATCTACCACTCCCAACCGCACCTCGTCCCTTTTCCACCAAAAAATCGCACTCCAAAAAGCGGCCTTTGGGACACATTCCCCGCCCTCGAAACGCCTTCATCCTCTTCCGCTGCGACTACACCCGCCAGAATGAAAGGAAAACCAAGGCCTGCGACCAGAACGACGTCTCGCGGATGGTGGGATCCATCTGGCGCAACATGACCCAGGAGCAACGCGCACCCTGGGTAGTTATGGCCGAAGCTGAGAAGAAGAGACACGCGGTGCTGTATCCCGGGTACAAGTACTTTTCGCGGAATAAAAAGACCCAGCCTACCGGGAAAGAGGTGGAGGAACAGATAGCAAGGGCGGCAGAGAAGGCGGTAGAGGCTGAGGTGGTTCAGAAGGCCACCGAAGCCAACTCCAAGGACATGGTGACGGTTTATTATCCTCCCTGGGCAACACGTCGCACGCTGACCTATTTTGCTCGTCGAGCGACGTCGTGTCCTCCCGAAGGGGCCGTTAGTGTCGAACCATACAGCGAGATGATGGACCGCGCTATGGTCACAACGAACGCAACGGTATATTCCAAGGAAGTTGTCCGGAAGGAAGCGGGTTCAGACGGGGAAGAACAGCAACCCAGCAACACGGTTGAGAATGTCTTTGTCCCGTCGGCATATGGCATTGGCGAAGGGAACTGCTCCGCGTCGTGGAATGTCACGGCGGACCGCTCGCTCTCCCAAGGTTCTTATACGATTGATCCGCCGGGCGGGACAAGTAGCTGGGGTGAGCAGCAGTTGTTGTCCGAATATCCGACAGAATATACATTTCTTGTATGTTTAATTTTATTTGACGCCATGTGTTTACTCATCGCTCAGCCGCAGCCCGAGGGACTAGACCTTCCGCCGTTTCTTTACATGCAGGAAGGGGGATTTATGGTGCCCGTGCGTACCGTTGAACTTTGTGATCTCAACTGATGTCTTTCATAGCAATATTCTTATACCGCTCCATCATCTGGCGACTTCTGGAATCAGGGTACCTACGAGAACTATTGGGCGCCCGACATACCTACTCTGCCACCGTCGCCGACGGACACATCCCCATCCTTGTCGCCGATTACTCCTACGGAACATTCCACACTTGTTCAACCACCTCTAAACAAAGACGTGCAGTACGACGGACCGTTGTCCAGTGCCAATCCCATTCATCCGGAGTCATTCACCAAGGACCAGGCAGATTTTTTTGCCGAGTTTGGGAACATGGTACAAGTACCCGATGAAGGCGACAATACCTTCGGCCCAAGCGTGACCATTGTTCCTCGCGAGTCGTCCATTAGAACAACTTACGCACCGTACGAAAGACTGTGCACTCATGGTGGTCAGGGCTCGCAATGAGCGCTCCCGTGGTCTAGACTTTTCTCATATTAGTACACTCCGCAAACATGTACCACTACCTGCAACATCCTTCTATTCGAACCTGTATCAATCGCTTTCGCTGTTCGGTATTATAACTACAACATCCCTCAGGAGGGCCAAAATCTGTGTGGTCAGTTGCACTTTAGTCGATGACTCCATGAAGAGCAGGGGTTTGGACCTCGAGACGAAAGTTGGAAACAAGTTGAGAATTATCAATGAGAGTATCGTATTATAACAAGTTACTGTACTCTGAATCATGGGGACTACTAATTTACTTACTGGTTGGTAGATACACTTTCAACACGCTGAGGAGCTGGTGCGACAGCCACTTGCAACCCATCATCCTCCACACACACATCTAAAATTACACCCAAAATGGACGTCGGCTCGTACGCCGCGCGCTCCTGCTCGGCGGTGATGCATAACGTCCGCAGCGGTGCGACAGGGAGGGTTTTGTGCCGCAGAAGGAAACGACCGAGGTCGCTCGCGAGGACGTCCGTCACCGAAAAATGCGCCAGCTTGGGCAATATCACGTCGCGCGGGACGCGGAATCGGCACTCGGGTTGGAACACCGCGTCCGTGACGATGGCGTCAACCTGGCAGAGGACGATCAGGGCGAGGGTGGTCATATCGGCGAAGAAGCGGTCAGCGGCGCTGCGCGAGCAGTCGCGCACACCGTAGAGATACAGGTGCTTTAGCGCGCCGCAGCTTGGGGCGAGGCATTCAAGCAGCCGCGAAACGTCGCAGGCCGCGAAGTCCACCGAGTCGTCCTCGGACGAATAAGGATTCGTGATGGCCATGCCGTTCTGGAGGATGAGATGACGAAGACCGGGGGCATGAATTAGCCCGGAAAGAGCGGAGAGGTCGTCCATCCAGAACAGCTCGAGGCTCCGCAACATGGGGAGATCGACGGGATTAAGGAAGGAATTTTCGTCGGTCCATAGCGGTGCCCATCCCTTGAATTCAAATGACTCAAGGGTGTCCTTGCAGCCGTCGAGCATATGCCACAGCCCTTCCATCGAGGGCCTGGCTGCGCCCGTCAGGCCGTTGAGATACAAGTGGGTTAGGCCGGCAGTTCCCCAGCTCGACCACTGGACCCCGCCATTGACGGCGGGAAGGCAAAAAGGGAGGCGGCGCTGGGATGTTGGTCCATCGAGCTGCGGAGGCAAGCGGAAGGTGAATTCCGTAGCCCTAGTCGCGCGAGATCTCACGGCGATGCGGAGTATCTGTAGTGCGGGCGTTGCCACTGGGAGGCATCCAAGCAGCGTGGGCACCTGCTCCATATCGGTACACACGAATTCAAGCGTGGCGATTCTGTGCGCATTGCGAACGAGGAGCGCGAATTCCGGATCCGAGGCGTATGTTTGTAGGGAACGGACGATGACATTGACGTTCATCTTCTGCGATCGTTCGAAGTACGCTTGTGAGCGCAGGTGGGCCTGTTCTGAATTCGGACTCGAGGTATAGATGGCGCTCCATAGGGTAGGGGTTGCCAGGGCAGCAGAGCGCCACGTCGAGCATACATGTGAGAGGATGACGGGGAAGTAGAAATCGCTGGACTGCATGGCGTCCTTGGTGCAAAGGACGAAGAGATCGTGGAGGATGTCATAGGGAAGGTGAGTGGCAGCTGCTTTCGGATTCATGGTTAAAAGGGAGAGTGAGCGAGGTGGCAAAGATCCAGTCGTTGCAAAAATGCGCGGGGGGTTTTTGCCGCAAGTTTTAAGCTCGCAGACATTATATAGTTGGCTGGGGTTGCTCAAAGCGTCACAAGGGAGCCACCCAAATTCCCAAATTGAAACATGTGGCGGCGCTTTGGAAAGAATGACGAGCCAGAATAGGAAATCACTCGTCTATGGACCTACTATGGTGGCCGTTTAAGGCAATTAGAAGGGAGCGCTATGGGTGGCAGCCTTGTTCCAAGCGCAATTCAAGCGGTTTGTTGTTAGTCTCTTGCATTGACTTCCCACTCGCAACCTTAGTTTGTTGTTTGACCCCAAGCTGCTGAAGGAGCACGCTATAATTTATTGAGTTGTTTCCGCTCTATACCGGTGGCATGAGGGGACAAGCAGGGAGCCTGGCGACATTGAGTCCAAAGGAAGTGGCAGAAGGAGTTGACGGGCTTGCATCACTAGTAACTGATGGCAGTGATGGGCCGCTTCGGCCAAGTGCGCCACTGCAAATTGGTTAACTAAAGGTTGAACATGCCCCGGCGGATTTAGGATAAAGAAATAGGGAAATTCTTCAGAAATTTGGCGACGAAAAGAATCTTGGCGCGAGCCTTTGAACTCGAAAGCTTGAACCTTGGAAGCTTTCAGCTCACGGTGAAAAAGGCGGTTTTCATGAGTTTTCAACAGCCGTGCATTATGATACATATACCCTATCCACACCTACATGGAAACGGTCGCAGAAAAAGAGAAAAAATAATTGCCAACCACCTGCCAACTACGAACGGATGTATGGCTTCACAATGAGCGGCATCTGATTTCCTGCCTCAGGCTCGCTCTTCACAATCGGGCGCTGTACGACGGAAGTCTTCTTCTCGATGTCGGCCGCCGGCACCGCGAGCTCAAACTCGAAGGCGCGGACGAGAGTGAAAAGTAGGGCCTTCATTCTGGAAGAGGTTAGCCGTCAACATCATTGAGCAACAGATGAAACCCACTCCACGAGCGAGAAACGGTAGCCCTGGCGTACACGTGAGCTGCTGTGCAATAATGGCGAGTGTCCGAATCTTGACTTACAATACAGGCACGGGGCCCACCGAGGAACGTGAGCATGTGGCCCCATACGCCGGGTATTGAGTTAGATATCGACCGAGACTCCCAGCGTTCGGGACTAAGGTGGATTAGCCGCCAAACCAACTGAGCACCGAGGGAACGGACATACATGAATTCCTTAGCGTCTGGTCCCCAGATCGTCTTGTCACGGTTCATCGCCAGAATGGGGATCATACTTTTATCCAGATTCAGCTTGACGGAAGCATTCCCAAAGAATTACCGACATTGTCTGACCCTTCTTTACACTTGGGCATAGGTTAGTGAGGGCAAAGAAAACAAATGGTGTGGCTGCTCACATGAGTGTCTGATGTACCATGCCATAGACGTCCTTGAACGGAGTGGCCAGCGGTACCACGTCATCCTGCGTCGCAACGCGCACTGAAACATGGGAGATCAACCGCGTGTTTTGAAATAAATAAATATACGAACGAGATGAGGCGACCGGGGCGTGTATGCGGAGGGTCTCACGCACAACGCAGTCGAGATAGGGAAGCTCATTGAGCTGGTCCATTGTAGGATTGTCAGTTGATACTGTTAGCAGCTCTTCCCGCAGACGCTTCTGGGCGGCTATATTTTGTGTCAACGCAAACAGTGCCCAGGTTGTAGCGGTACTGTCCGGCTTGGTCAATCGCAGCACGATGTCGGAAGAGATGAAGTACCTAGTAGCTGAGATAATAGAGCGAGAAAGGCGATGAGACAAAACCGACATGAATCCAACCAAACGCCTCACTTTCGTGCCCTGCTACAAGGAACGTTGGTACCTCTGTTTTGTTGGTTCAGCGCACGGACCATTAACGAGTTATTCGAGAGCTTACGAGCGAGAACATCTTCGTCCGAAAGCCGTTGACTGGCCGGGATGTCTTGGGAAGTGTTGGCGCGAACGAGCAACGAAAGGAGATCCCGAGAGCGGCTCTTTTCAAATCCGCTTTCGGCCAATTCGTTCTTGCTGTCCTGGAGGAGCTTTCGTCCGATTCTCATCATGGTGGCTCGGGAGGAGTTGATAGTGGCGTCCAGTCGAGTCGGCTTTGAAAATATCAATGAGCATATTTGCGGTCAACACAAAAGGATGCTCAGACAATAATGCGAAAAGCAGGAATCAAATTTTGGAGCAGAGCGATGAATTCCAGTTGCATTCCAGAGCGGAAGATATCAGCAAAGGCCTTGCCGAGTTCGCTGGTACCTTCCGCAGACAGGTTAGAAAATTCGTAATTGAAGCCTAGTTTTTTTTAATGCCAACAAAACATCCGACGTAAAATTGAACTTGCCTGCGAGTCCGATAATATCGAGGGTAGCCTTGCTGAGCCATGACAGAATATCTATGCGAGCAGCGCCGTTGGAATTCGCCGTTTGAACTGTCAAAATGTCTCGCAACTAGGGAACTTATAGTATGATTTCGCGGGACCGGAATGAACGGCGCACCTCGATGGATTTTGACACGAATATTTCAGTCAGTTCCCGGATCTGTTGCGCACCAAAACCGGGATTCTTGGTAACATAACATCAGACACCATAACCTCGAGAAACCATCGGGGTACCATGACTTTCCGCTGAAGGAAATTAGTCGTTTATATCTCATAAGGCAAAAAAAATTACCTGCTGTCTGTGCTCATCTCCTTCAGCAACGAGGACCCCTAGACCACAGCGGTTAGATGCCATAGTCCTGGAGCTGCACCGTGGGGGCCCTACCGCGACCCAACATCCGCGCGAGAGCATATCGAGCAGGCTCGGGCTTCTGGTATATATTGCTATTCGTCAAGAAGTGGTTCAAAGCGGTAGTATCGGTAGTGTATAGGCGGGTCATCTGAAGAGAAATGAGCATACAATCGAATACCCTTCAGAGTCGTTACCCCTAGAAAGACTTTATATTTAATCGTTGGTCCGTACTGCTGAACCCATTGCTCATGTAGAACAGAGTTTTCCTGTATCTCAGACGTGAGAACCAGCGACCACGTCGGATCCAGCATAATTACAGCTTTAAAGATCTCTTTCAGGTTGCCATAGAACCAGTGCGTTGAGGGCGGGCCAGGGAGATATCGGATTGGGGATTTGAGCTCTCCATAGACCAGCTTCAGAACTTCGTAGAGCGCGTAGACGCCGAGAGATCCAGCAACAGAGATCGCCAGTTTGAGGAGCATCGTTTCGGACAGCAACCGTTGGCGCGATGCGGACGTCGTGTCGACTCGTGTGCTTAAATACTGGCACTCCGGATCAGCCGCCGGTCAGCTGCGCCCGACGGAAACATCTGATCGCCAATCCGACGGCTTCGCCTGCGGCCACACTTCTGCTTGAATGGCAACCTTGTCAGACGTCTCCGCTGCTGCCCGGAAACTCTCCTTCGCGATACCGCCCGATCATGAGGCGGATTATCTCGCTCTGCTCGGGACAACAGATTGGGCAGTCGCAGCCGTGATGGCTTATCCAGGTACCCCGACGTCGAAGCGCGGGGGAGACGAAAGCTCATTGAACGTTGAGATTACCAGATACCCGTAGACGAGGTCCAATATCCTCGGAAGGATATCCATCGGCCGCTGCCAGAGGATAATAAGCTAAGGGGATGGGCATGGAAAGCCACAATCCACGGAAAGTCAGGCGGTATCCTGGAAGGAAAGACGGTTTGCTTCAAGGACACTGTATGCATTGCGAAAGTACCCCAGCTCTTCGGTACCACGGCAATAGAAGATTTTATCCGTACGTTGGATGATTTGAATCAGATCGAGCTGAAATCGGCGACTCAGCTGTATCGGATGCTACTGTGGTGACGCGGGTGCTCGAGCACGGAGGAGTAGTCGTCGGGAAGGCGATGTGCGAGGCGCGTATGCCTGAATGTTCCCGGAACTCGATTGACTGACAAGCACACATAGAACTTATCGCATGGAGCGAGTTCGCATTCGACGCCATTCGGGCCCGTGGAGAATCCCTACGCCACAGGATTTAGTGCCGGAGGCTCGAGCTCTGGATGTGGTGCACTAATCGGGTCGGGCGAAGTAGACATGGGGGTTGGGGGCGATCAAGGTGGCAGCATTAGAATCGTGAATTCTCCACCTTTTGACCCAGAATATCTAAACGAGTCTCCGATGCGCTAGCCTGCTTCACACTGTGGGCTTGTGGGGCTAAAGCCTACCTTTGGTCTGGTCCCATACACTGGTGTTGTATGCCTTTTCAGCAATCGTTTCAGCGAATGAACTGACGCGACTTCTGTAGCTCTCATCGGATTCGGCGCTGGATAATGTTGGTCCAATGGCACGAACCGCATTAGACGCGGCCCTACTTCTTCAAGCAATCGCAGGCTATGACAATATCGACGATCGCCAACTCGGCGCCCCGCTACCCAGCGATGTGCCGAAGTACTCCGAACTGCTGTTGAACAGCCGCAAGGAAGGCTTGAAAGGGTTCAAGATCGGCATTCTGAAAGAGGGCTTCGCATCCGTTGACACGGCCGTGACTGACAAGTGTCGAAGTGCGATTGCCAAGTTCGGTGAGTTGGGTGCAACGGTCGAGGACGTTTCTGTGCCTCTGTGAGCGATGGCTGCTCGACTCAAGGCTAGCTTACTAACGAAGGTGAAGCCACCTCTTGACAGCGCAGATAACCCATGTCCTCAACAAATTCGGGTCCTCTCAGACTCGGCAAGGTCGCCAAGTCTCGCGGAGAGGACTGTACATCAACGAATTTTGGGAAAAACTGTTGCCTGTCAGAATGCTTCTCCGTTTTTGAGCGCAACTGACTTGAAATTAGTGGACCCAGGACAAATTTGAGAGAGCGAAGTACTATGTGACGGGGACCGCAATGTCCGCGTAGGTCGCTCTTCGCATACCCATTTATTGATCTGATTGCCGGCAGAGAATATGGATGGTCTCGTTACCCCACAGCGTCAGAATCCTTCTCCGTTCTGTTCGACACCACAACTGACCTGAAAAAGTTACGGACGCGCGATGAACCTTTCACGACGACTGAGGGACGAATACAACGCAGTCCTTTCGGAATACGACGTTATAATTATGCCGACCGCGCCGCAATCCCGTCGCCATGTGGCGTACGACGCAGGACCCCTCGCATGGGCTGAAGCGGCTTGTAGGTCCGATTAACGCTTCTACAGATTCGTTGACTGACGAGCGATACAGCTGGTCTTGTCTCCAACACCGCCGCGAGCAACTTGACGGGCCATCCGACCATCACATTTCCTGTGGGGTTCGTCCCTCCTTCTGCGAAGGACATCCTTGAGCCCGAAGACCACAACATCAAACTACCGTGCGGCCTCATGGCGATGGCTAAGACGTTTGACGAGGCGACGCTCCTCAATGTCGCCGATGCGTTCGAGCAGGCTTTCAATTGGAAGTCGCTCCAAGAATTTTGGACCCGAAAGTGTGTATCTGGCAGCTGCCGGTAGAACCGGAGTTGTTATATAACCATGTTCCGAGAAGTCCCAAATACAGTATTGACTGCGCCACGGGTAGGTAGTCTTTGAAGGGATTCGACAGGGAAATCATGCCTTTTCTCGAGATCGTACAACCATGATTATGAGAAAATCAACCTCAGCAACATGGGTTTTTGTTGAAATTTGGCTCGGATGCGCCAGGCCCAGGGTGAGTGGAAAGTATTACAACCATGGGCCAGACCGACGGATTGGAGTAAAGGCCTGGCAGGCCTGCGAGTTCAACTTGGACTTGTAAACTTACAGGTGTGATGACTCACGTCGAATGTTCTTGCATCCCATCTGGAGGCCATCCTACTTATATCGCAAAATCTGATTCCCGGTTTACAGAATCAGTCCTGGAATTTAGACCATGCCGCCGAGCGTATCGGGTGATTGGGAACTTACGTTTGTGCTCAGAATACTTTATCTCGCGTAGGTCCGCCGGATGACTGCGGGCTTCGGAAGCGTTGATAGTTATTGAACGGCGCAAGAACGGCGTTCCGGAATATACCCGATGGCCACTGCGCTCCCGTGCTCAGCTACCCTCTGCTGCAGACATACCCCAAAATGGGTTCTTGCGCAGCCCAACTTCGATTACTTAACCCCATACAGGCTTATCAACCGTTGTAGCGGGTCAATAGTGACGTTGTCGCTGGTGAAACACAGACAACCTGACTTGGACGCTGGCGTCGCCAACCCCAAGGTTGAATATAGGTTCCCCAATGAATATGTCCACAGCACACCTCAACAGAAACGTGGAAGGTATACACGTCAGCACCAGTGACGCGGCCTCACCACACGATTTCCTCGAGGCCGCTTTCCAAGGAAACGACCGCGTTTTTTTCCACGCTGGTAATAATCGGCGAGGAGTGGGGAATACAACTCGCCAGCAAGAGTCATTGAAGCGGTGACTCGGAGTGGCGCGAACGATAGCAGGTAGCACACATGTATTAGGTGGCGGTGCTGGATCACGTGCTCACTCCTTTATTACCGGTTTCGGACCTAACGGTTACGCAGCCCTCCTCCTTATCATCCCCCACCACCGGCTCGTCTACTACTCTCACTGGGCCACAACTGCTCTTTCTTTCCTTCACCTACATGCGTTGTTTATTCACCGCGTCCCTCGCTGCGGCAGGGATCGCTGGTACCCTTGCTCACCGTGTCGGCGACAGCCCCGTTCGGCAGCGGAAGTCCCTTGGCTTCGGTCCAGTGCACAAGCACGCCTACTACCGGTCAAGCCCTTATCAAGTCGTAACGAATGCGTTCACTCGCAGGTCGGAAGACTCAGACCCCTTGGAGGTCGCTCGGTTGTTCGTCGAGGACATCCTCGCCGACCAGCTCTCCGAGTCCAGCTCATACAAGATTCGCAAGGACTCTTACACGGACACGAACACCGGGATAACCCACGTCTACGTCCGCCAGATGATCAATGGTCTCGAGGTCTCAGATGGTGATATGAACATTAACATCAAGGATGGGTTGGTTCTGTCATACGGCAACTCTGTATGTTCCTCGTCTCTTTATTTGGAAGAACGAATACTAACGTTCGGTCCAGTTCTTCACCGGACCTACTCCTTCCCATTTCATGCAGCAGCAGGGTCTCGATGAGGACATACGTCATCCCCACCAGGAGTTCTGTGACGGTCTCACCGACGAGATTGACCTCCACCGCGACTCCTTCTTGGCGTCGAGCGACCAGGTCGTCATGGGCGATTCCGCCCCGTCGCCGAAAGCGGACGCCGCGCTGAAGCACTTGGCTCATGTTCACTACTCCAACTGCCGCTTCCAGGCACTTCCCACCGACATGGCAGCCAAGACTCAGGAGAGAGATCTCGACCTCCGCACCGCTCTCTTACAATTCATGGTTGCTGCCACTCCCAACAACCACGTTGTCAACGATATTCTCGGTAACTTCGAGCACTACCTGTCCCAGATGGGGGAATATATGGGGGGTAGCCCCTTTGCGCCGTCCGACGAGCCCATGGTCTTCATGGTCGACAACGTCCCTGATGCTGTGAATCCCGTCAAGGCCACCCTCGCCTACCACCAGGTTGCCGGCAAGGACGACTCTGTCCGCCTCAGCCTCGTCTGGAAGGTTTGTCTCCGACTTTACGCTCATCGACACATTTTAACTTTCCCTCGCAGTTTGAGGTCGAGATGCAAGACAACTGGTATGAGGCTGCCGTCTCTGCCGTTGCCCCTCATCGGATTGTCTCTGTTGTCGACTGGGCCTCTGACGCACCCGTCCCGATTCCCGAGCCCGAGACGATCGCGACCTACAACGTCTTCCCCTTCGGCGTCAACGACCCCGAGGAGGGCAAGCGCTCCATCGAGAAGGAGAACTTTGATGTTCTTGCCTCTCCCATTGGATGGCACTCGCTCCCGTACGCCAACGACCCGTCTTTCCGTGGTGTCAAAGTGGCGACCAAGGAGTTCTACCGTAACACCACCACCACCTGGGGTAACAATGTACGTCTAATGGATCTGCTGAGACCCGTTGTCTGACACCCCGTTCAGGTCTTCGCTCAGGAGAACTGGGAAGGCCAGAACTCCTACGTCAGCAACTACCGCCCCGACGCTGGCCCTGGGAAGGCGTTCGACTACAAGTACAAGCCTAAGGAGACCGAGAAGGGCGATGCTCTCGAGGAGGCTCAGAAGCACATCAACGCGACCGTCGCGCAGCTTTTCTACACCACCAACAAGGTCCATGACCTGTATTACAGGTACGAGCCCCTTTCCTTTTCGAATCCGACCAAAGCTAATCTAACACGCCAAGGTACGGCTTCGACGAAGTCGCGGGTAACTTCCAGCAGTACAACTTCGGACGCGGTGGTCAGGGGAACGACGCCGTCATTGCCAATGCGCAGGACGGTTCGGGATACAATAACGCGAACTTCATGACCCCACCTGACGGGCAGAACGGCCGCATGCGCATGTACCTCTGGAACACGGCGCTCCCGTACAGAGACGGCGACTTCGAGGCGGGCATCGTCATCCACGAGCTAAGCCACGGTCTGAGCACGCGTCTCACTGGCGGCCCCGCGAACTCTGGATGCCTGCCGTTCGGTGAGAGCGGTGGAATGGGTGAGGGCTGGGGAGGTGAGAATCTTTCATGTCCTCGATGCGTCCGAGCTTAATTGTCTGTTTAGACTTCTTGGCTACCACCATCCGCAGCACGGCGAACTACTCTGACTACGCCATGGGCTCGTGGGCTGCCAACCGCGCTCAGGGCATCCGGAACTACCCCTACTCTCTTGTATGTCCTTCCCTCCGCGGCTTCGTGACCATTGGCCCTGACTGTGATCTGTAGAACGAGACCATCAACCCCTCGACGTACAAGACGCTCGACAAGCCCGGTTACTTCGGTGTCCACGCCATCGGCGAGGTCTGGGCGCAGATCCTCTGGGTCGTCTCGCAGGGCCTGATCAAGAAGCACGGCTTCACGGACGACCTCTTCCCGCCCGCGCCCTCCGCCGACGGCTCCGTCCCCACCGGCGACTTCTACCGCCCCCGCTCGGGAAAGAAGCCCCTCGTCCCCAAGCACGGCAACTCGCTTTCGGTCCTGTGCGTACCCATCTATCCTTCCTGACACTGTCCTGAACGCTGACGACGACGACACGATGTAGGCTCGTCCTCAACGCGATGAAGATGCAGCCCTGCCGGCCCGGTTTCTTCGAGGCACGCGACGCGATCATCCTCGCGGACCAAGAGCTCACGGGCGGCGAGAACTTCTGCACGCTGTGGAGGGGCTTCTCGTCCAAGGGCCTCGGCCCCGACGCGAACGTCGTCCTCCGCACACCGTGGGGTGGAGGAGTCCGGACTGATGTGCGTTTCTCTTCCTTCTCTTTCCCCATCTTGGCGGCTTGCTGACGACGTGCATTTTCATCTCCAGGACTTCGAGGTCCCGCTCGCGTGTGATTCGTACTAGATTATGTGCAGCCCTGACTTAGAATGCATACAAGGTTCTGAGATTGGTGGGACCTGCGATCTTTATGAGGTTATGATTTCAGCATCATCTTTCCTATACTTAGCTGTAGTTGTACGAGTAGCGGTAGGAGTGAATACATTTCTAATGGAGGATGGAGAACGAGCGCGATTTTTTTTGTCCAATTTGGTGACAGCGGGATGGAGCAGGAGCGTGATTCCCGGTGATCTGACCTCCAGTCGAGTGAAAATCTAGTGGGCCTTCCAGCTTGGGGACAAAACGTGTAACCAACAACGTAGACTGTTGACAAACTGACTACAAACTGTCGAGTTTTCAGAAAACCGGTACCTGAGGCGGATCAGCGGGTCCAACACTGCCAGAGGCCACTGGGATGCGGGCCACCTGGGAATCATCCATATCTCGAGCGAGTCATTATTACTCCAGCATTGCTCCAGCACTCCAGCGTCCAGCAACATGGTTGGGCACTGGTTGAGCATCCGTCGGAACAGTGTCCGACAGGCACAGCCTGTGCGGAATCTTGCCGGACAGATGGCGGAACTGTTCCGCCAGCAGGAGGCGACCTAGACCCTGTGCAGTATGTTGGTGTTTGTCACGGTCATTGATCCCTCTGACAGGGTCTCCCATACAGCTAAACAAAGTAGATTGTACATGTGAATATATTATTCTGCATTAGTTTACTCCCCAGAAATGCTTCAGATGTGAAAAGAGCAACCTAGAGACAATATGCGGAAAGAATCGCGGCGCATACACATGACCCTGTCAGAGGTATCAACGACTGTGACAAACACCAACATACTGCACAGGGTCTATCTTTGATGGCGCGTGACAGGTCGCCTCCCGCCAGTGTACTGTACCATTTAATTCAATTCGTATGTCACAGGTCACTGGCCTCAAAATTTACGAATATTTTCGTACGGGTCACAGGTCACCTGGCGATGTACGAATTCTGAAAACGGTCACGAAAATCGCTGCAAAACGGCTCAAAAATTCGATTTTTTTCCCTCGGCGCGACGCAACAGGTTTCGGCTCCACGGTATTCGCACGAGCTGCCAATTATGACAGCGAGAGCAAATTGTCCTCCCACAGCTCTGACCAACCTTCAACCATGTGCGCCCCTCCTCGATCTGCACACCTGGGGCCAATCTGACAACATTAGAACGACTGTTCTAGCTATCTACTACCAGCAAATCGATCCCCGGGACGCCGATATCGTTGCCTTTGTCGTTTGTGTACCGCCAGAAACCAGCGTAGTGCATGTTCGTGCGGCGCTTGCGTTTCCCTAATCCTTCAGTGTCCTCCTCACTGCTGCAATTTGCACACTTTGTGGCGGATTTACGAAAAAAAAAAATCGGTCACGCTCCCTCAGACAAAGTACGAAATCTGAATTTCGTAAATTTTGGTCACGGGTCACAAGGCCTACGAATTGAATTAAATGGTACAGTACTAGGGATCCGCACCGTACCGTATACGGTCTGGAACTCCAGATTCAAGCAGAGTTTTTCGAGGCAAGGAAGTCGTCCGCGCACTTCGTCGAACACATGAGGATCGCTCTACGGTCGTAAAGTTTTTTCACGAATTCCGAGTCCTTTGAATCATCCTGGTCCCGATGGAGAACCGCATCAGCTCCGTCGGGAGTAACCAACTCCTTCGAGGCAATACCAACAAGACCAACGGACCAACGGTCATTCAGCGCTACCTATATACGTTCCTTGGTATAAAAATGAGCTTGTCGCTCGACAACATCCCATTCACCTTCTTTCGTCCCAATTTTTCTTCTCATTCACCCTTGCTATTATGTCCTTCCAGGCGCCTCCATCGTACCCGGCGTACCCTCCTCATTCCGAACATTTCAACTCTCAATCCAGCCTGACCATAAATACCAAGACTCCATTTGTCGACGATTCAGCCGACGGGACGCGTACACCGAGCCCGACTCAAGCCGAGTATAATTATCTGAACGATATCAAGGAGGAGAAGACCACGAAGCAGAAAATTCGTGCGTGTTATTTCCTTGAGCAATGGGGCATTTAATAATCGAGGCTGCTTAGAATATTATGCGATCGTGGCTGTCCTGCTCGCGGCAGCGATATTAATTTCGGTCTTCCACACGAAAATCATAAATGCACTGAAACCGTTCACCGACTGGTTGCATGAGTACATCACGTTCATCTCAGCCATTGATCATCCTCCTGACGCGTTCTAGTACGAAATTGGGTCCTTTGGTCGTTATCGCTATTTTAACAATACTTTCCTTCCCTCCGGTTGGCTCCGTCACATTCACCTTTTTCTGGCCACTGACCTTCTATTCAACAGCTGTTTGGCCATGAGATTATCGCCATGCTTGCCGGAGTAGCTTGGTCTTTCCCAGAAGCATGTGTCGTCGTCGCTAGTATGTATTTCCTCTTCGTGGTTCACTTTCTCAACTGACGCCAACCAGTTGGAACGCTGGCCGGAGAGATTGCCAACTTCGTCGTGTTCAAATACGCTTGTTCTGTTCGCGGCTCGAAAATGGAAGCCAAAGATCTGTCTTACGGAATGCTGGCTCATGTCACACGCACCGGCGGCTTCTTGATTATCCTCGTCATACGCTACAGCGCTATTCCTCCGCATTGTCCGTTCACTTCATCCACTCGAATTCGAAACTCGTTGCGCTGACAATGAGCTCAATACATTATACAGTTGCAACAGCGGTGTTCTCCACAGTCGGCGTGAACTTCTGGCTATTCCTCGGTGCCGCGGTTCTCTCCCTGCCCAAAGCGTTTGTCCCGGTATACGTGGGCTATGCCATGAAGCCCGAGAATGCTGGTGTGTTTCTTTAAACGCAAGCTCTTTCCCCTTGGATTAACAATCTCTCATGAATAGACGACACTCATGCCGAGAAGATAGAGAAGATTGTTCTGATTGCGACGATTCTCGTCACTCTCATCTCGTAAGTCCACTCCCTAGTTTATCGTGTCCATATTTCTCATGGGCATCTGCGTTCTGCAGATACGCATGGATCAAGCGCCAGATGAAAGCGGCGAAGGAGGATTTCATTTACTTGCGCCGCAAAGCCCGCCAGGGAAAGGCGGGTTCTTCGAATGGACCCCAGTTCGTCAGCATGCCCGCCGTGTAGGCATACGGCCTGCATTTTTGCATGATCCTTTTCACTATTACTCGATAACTTAGCTTTTGTAATTTGGACGTGCGTATCTCCGACTTGTGTATTCGAATTTTGTCACAAGCCCAGCTGAATGCATTGAAACATCGTCCACAATATCTCGTTGCAGAAGAAGCAACGAGTTCGAGACGCCGCCGAACTGTACAGTATTCCAATTTGGATGGGCTATCTGATTTTGAAATTTTTGGACTTCATATGCCGCACAATCTCATCTCTGACCTATTAAAATCCTCAGGGCGATGGTCAACCCCTGAAATGAGATAACGCGTTATTTCAGTGTTTTCTTTACTGCCTGACGAAATCAATTGGTTAGTTCCATTTCATTGTTAGTGGTATTTTTTCGGCTGCTCTATATTCAATGACAGGTTCGTATCCCGTCCGATTCAGCACGGAACGACAGAACCGTGATTTTCTGAGGACCACTGACTAACGAAGCAAGCCGACGTACCCGTTTCCGGTGGTGTCAGCACCCATGGACAAACTGTCCATCGAAAACATTATTGAAGTCGGTGAAGTGGTTCAATCCGATTCCACTGAGTTCAGAGTTGTATTCATCGCACGCGGCTTTATGTTCCAGCTTTCCACAACTACTCTGATATCGCGGATCCCTTTGTTGCTTCCGTCTGGTTGTCAGTGGCTGTGGTGTCCCTTTGACCCTGCGTAACATCAAACTGGGGCTTCGTCCACGGTCACCGGGTCTGGATTATTGATTCACTCGACCGACGTTTAACAAACGGTCAACGGGTGGCTTGGCAAGTAACGATATGACTGCGGAACTGACCTTGTGGCTGCGGGCACATATCCGTGCTTTACGTGACACAAGCGAGTTCAGGACAAAGGTCGTCGGTGGATAGAGAGAGCTTCAAAGAGCTATATGAGGGCAGCCACAGCGAAAATGATCTCAGCTCAAAGTCAGAATATGGCCACAATTGCACTGTATTCACGACGTGTTGTAAATGGACTTGAACGTACTTACACATTTGCAACACGTCAGCAACCAAGTACTCACTTTCCACATCCGACCCGGATCCGGTTTTCGCAAGGCTCCTGCTAGCCAACCCAGAGCTCAACTATGCTTTCTAGCTCGTCAAGGAAAGGTAAATAAATTTTGACCGAGAACTTTGGGCTACAATATCTGCGGACGTTCAAGTGGGACGGTCGTTCAGGCTTGATCGCCTCCAGGTATCAAACTGTTGTTTTACCGGATGGAAGGCACTTCCGGCAGCAGGCCACTGGCTCAAGGAGCATCAGCCACTTCTCTGCTATAAAAGTGAGGGGACAGATCGTAGCAACCTCTTCTTTAACTTCCTTCCTTCCCATTTTCCTTCTCATTCTATAACCTCTTATTCCTTCCTTTCACTTGTTATGTCTTACAAACCGACCGCGTACCAGGTGTACGATCCATATCCCGGAGTCTCGCAAACCAACCAATCCCCCTTGAGTGTCAATACCAAAATCCCGATGGTAGCAGACCCCTCCCGCACGCCTAGCCCCACAGAGGCCGAATTCAACTATCTGAATAACATCAAGAAGAAGAATACCATTTGGAAGTGGATCAGTACGCAGTTCTTACATTTTTCCAGCGTCATAAGTTGACGCATCCCAGAGACCATCCTCCCGGTGGTCCTGGTCCTCACGGCTCTGATAATGCTTTCGGTGTTCCACGATGCGATCGTGACCGGATTGAAGCCCATCACCGACTGGATGCAGGCGCATAATTTCGCAGGCGCCATGATCATAATTGGGGCGATGATAATTGTTTCCTTCCCTCCTGTGAGCTCTTTCATGTTCTGTTCTTTTCTGCCTGCCAACGCGATCCTTCCCAGCTGATTGGTCACGAAGTTTTGGCTGTTCTCTGCGGTATAACCTTCAGTTTTGGAGAGGCATGTATCGTTGATGCTTGTATGTGTCCCACTCTTGAGGTTATTCCACTGGCTGATCAAGATGTAGTGGGGACGATTCTGGGAGAAGTTGCTAATTATTTCGTGTTCAAATATACCTGCAGTACTCGCGGTCACAAAATGGAGCAATCTAATATTGAGTACGGTGCACTGGCCCACGTGGTTCGCCATGGTGGCTTTTGGATCGTCCTCGTCATGCGCTTCAGTGCCATTCCCGCCCACTGTCCGTCCATTCGATCCATCCCCCGAATAGATTCCACTGACCACAAATCTAATCAATTCAGTGGCAACCCCGATATTTGCCACAGTCGGGGTCCCCTTTGGCATATTTTTGGCCGCTGCAATTCTTTCTGTCCCCAAAGCATTTGTCCCTGTATACGTGGGCTGGGCGGCCAAGCCCGAGAATGACGGTACGTTCTTCTTCTACTTAATTCATTTGATTCCCGATTTGCCTGAACATCTCGCTTTCGACAGGCAACACCACGGCCAACATTATCTCAAAGTTAGTTTTGGGTGTGTCGGTAATCATTACACTCTCTACGTATGTGCAACCTTTGGCGTGTTCACACTGTTTCTCATTTCTATCCTGGTCAGTTTGTGGTGGATTAACCGCAAGCTGAAGCAGGCAAAGGAAGACTACATTTACAGCCGGCGCAAGGCTCGGCAGGGAAATCTGAAAGTCACAGCGTTTATTTCCCTCAACCACACGGTGTAAACAGACTGTAGATACAATACCGTCCGCGTACCGCGACCACCTGGACGATACATATGTCTCTGTTACATGATTTAAATCGAACGATTGATGTATTACTTTCGACCGGTGTATCTCAGTTTATATCACAGAAACCGAAGCACAGATGTGCCTAGATTTATCTTTGGGTTTGACCATTCTACTGCAGGCAAGGCAATAGTTTTCTGCTCGCAGTTCTGCTACGCCGTAGGTCTTGACATTAGCACAATGGGTGTCGATTCAAGAAGGTATCCACAATCAGCACCAAGATCATGCTAAGGTCTGCGGGTCTTCACCTTAACGTCGTGTAACTTAGTCTCTCGTAGACAGACACTATAAACGGTTGAACCTCATACCTCGGTAGTTTGTAGTCTGTTGATCACCTTGATCAGTTGATTGCTCGCCGGCCTTATCACCGATCACTAGATTTTCGGCCACTGGATACGGTTTAGGGACGGGTTTTTCAGCCACTGGAGGTTGCATTCTAGTTTATTGGGTTGAAAACTTCAAGTTCTCCCGTGGAGTTGTGGTGGTAGAGTCAAAGAACATCGATACCGGATTTTGATGGCCCGGCACACGGGAAAGGCCGTGAACGCCGTTTACAAGATTGAGACGCAATGGAATAATTCTGACCAGACAGTCTCCTGAAGCAATGTATTAAAATATATTCTCTGCGGAGAGGAGCCCGTGTGCGTTGAATATTTCTTAGAGTAGATTCAAACTCTGGCGATTAGTAATAAGGTCGGCGAGCAATCACCGGTGGCTACGACTACGTGTAACTTGAACTTACCAAAACAGTCCAACTGCGCCATCACGATTTGATGGTATCAAAATCCAATTGATGCGATTTCCTCTTCGGAGGCTTAAAGTTCACGGTATATGAGTTCGCGGTTGACTGAAAACACTCCCCCTCTAAAATGTATCAGCTGGCCGCGGGGATGTAGGTTTTCTGCATCGCATCACAGCCCCTGATTTGTGATCATCTCTGACAAAAATGCGGCCCGCAGATCAATTTCACGTGGTCTGCTAATTTGGTCCTTCCTCCGACGGATCAGCACCGCTATTGATTTAGACCCGTCGCAGCCTTGGCATTCAACCCACCATCCCACCGCAACTTCTCCGCAGCTGAATGAAAATCTTCACAGCAGTCGTGCACTATAATACGGCTCTGAGAATCCTCGATGTCTGTCCCACCTTACGTTTTCCCAGATGTCCCAGCCTTCAGGCACCCACTCCAACATTGTCGCTATGCCACAGCCAACATACGCCTACGATAAACCTCCGCAACTGCCAGGAGCGACGTACTACCCACCCGAGCCTCGCCGGGGAGCCGCCGGTACTAAAGCCCCAGAGCTGATTGCACGGGACATCTCGCGCACACCCAGTCCGACGCCGAGCGAAGTTGACCTGCTCAACGGAGTGAAGAAGAAGTTGGATTGGAAGGCCAGGATTCGTGCGAATTTCCCAGATGCCAGATGGATGAGCGCGCTAACTTCATCCCCCCTGCAGGACTCTACCTCATCCTAGCGGTAGTCATCGCTATCATCGTACTCATCGAAGCGTGAGTTCGACGACTACAGGACATGTGTGGTTGCTGATTTGAGCTAGGTTCCACGTTAAAATCATAAACGCGTTGAAACCGGCGACCCAGTGGCTGCACGAGTAAGATTTGCGATACAACCGAGTTCCGGCCTCTCAAGTTCATCGTCGATTTTTCAGCACCAAGGGTGGATGGTTGATACCCATTTTAATTTTTATTGTGCTGTCGTTTCCTCCGGTAAGAACTTTTGAGAACCTGATGTACTATGTATGACTCACCCACTTCTAGTTATTTGGCCACGAATTGGTAGCAATGTTGTGTGGGGTCGCATGGGGTTTGGGAGCGGGCTTCGGGATCGTCGCCGGTAAGTGCTTCTCCGCGTCGTCTCGCCAAACAGATACTTAAATTCCCTCTAGCTGGCACACTTCTCGGAGAAATATGCACCTTCTTGTAAATGTCTCCTTTGTCTCCACTTGTGCACTGCTAACCAATAGTGTCTTCTAGCTTCTTCAAATACTGCTGTGGCGCGCGCGGCAAGCGTCTGGAGCTGACGAATATGGGCTACGGCACCCTTGCGCATGTTGTCCGTGAAGGAGGGCTGTTGATTGCCATTATTGTGCGGTATAGTTCGCTCCCAGCTCACTGTACGCACCCCACCGTCTCGCTCTCATCCAGAACATATCGCTCACCGAATTCGCTTTTTAACACAGTAACTACCGCTGTTTTTGCCACCTGCGGGATGCGTGCGTGCCGTCAAATATCTTGATATACCCTCGACTTAACAGGGCCAAATAGAATTCTGGGTGTTCCTCGTCGCGGCTGTAGTATCGCTGCCGAAGCAGATTGTGTTAGTCTACGTCGGTGTGGCTTTGGCGAGCAGTGCGTATTATCTTTTACCTGGCACTTTGGGCCGGAATGAACTGATATCGGTGGATAGACGACTCCAGGAGCGACAAAATCCAGCGTATCGTCATTGGTGTAACGGTTGTCATCACGGTTATCGGGATGGTTTACATACGTAGGTTGATGAAAGCGGCACAACCGGCGGTGGTTTATGCACGGAGGAAGGCGCGCCAGGCGAAGCTGCAAAGGATGTCTGAGGTTTAAGAGTTGTACTTGAAGCTAGATTTCGAAAACTTCGTGTATCATACCTTGATCATACCTAGTATGCAATTAAAAGCCCTGTAACGTCCATTCCAAGTATGAGAATCGGCGAGTAGATTAGGATTTTTTAGACTGCAAACCAGTCTGTCCACACGCGTACGAAAGATTCTAGTTCGACCGCTCCAAGTTCCAACCACGATCACGAAAGCATTTAAGGCCAGCAAGCGGCAGAGCCCGGTAACAAGAGAAATCTCAGGCAGTGGACATGTTACATTGAAATATGCCCAACTCATCACAGATGTCTGTACAAGCGGATAAAAAATGGAGAGATCAGAATGCTAGAAGCAACATAAAAGCAGGTAAATAGCATGAAAGAACAGAATAGGATTTCCTCAGTGCAGTTGATTTAAGTGGTGCTAAAGCTTTCAGAGAGTTAAAATACGGTGTCCATCTCAAGTGCCGATCTTGGGTTTGAGTGGATATCTGATTTCGTGTCCAGCTTCTCCTGCTGTCTATTCCTCCGCTGTCTATTGATGAATCACCAGATGGTATTTTTTGGCTTCAGGTTTAAGTCTGCAGTTATGGGGAAATAATCAAGTTTTCAAGTTGATAAAAAGAGAGGAAAAGAGGAGAAAGTAGTGAGAGATTGTGAGAGCTCACTGGCGTCGATTCCGAGCGCGGTTTGTGTTGCGCAAGCTCCAGATTGAGAAGAAGCACGCCAACGCGGGAACGATATCAAGATGATCCGTGAACCCGCCGAGTGATTGTCCGTCGTTCTGCGTGTGTGTGTGTGAAAAGCCATCATCGCCTCAGCGACCGCCATGGCGCTCACCAGTCTCAGCATCGAATTCGCATGCACTCCGGGCCGCGACCTCCAGTGGATCAACCGCCTCCGCGGCGAGCTGTATCCCGACCACATTCCGGCCCACATTACTCTCCTCTCTGATGTCTGCTACGAGAGCGGGTTGGTCGAGCACATCCGCGAGATCGCCGAACAGTACAAACCGTTCGATTTTGAGCTTGATCGCCCCGCCGTACGTTGGAAGCGTGGGGACCAAATTGTGGCTATCCGCCTGCGGGATGAGGAAAACCGGTTCGCCGACATTCAGATGGCCCTGGGGCCGTGGTCCTGGTGCGTGTCCGTCGATGCTGGAAAAGGTCACACGCGATGGCTCATTTATTCCGCGGGCGAGCTGCAGGCAGCCTCGCCTTCGTCCACCCCACGTCACGATTTTCCGCGGCTCCGGGAAGAATGCACAAATAAAACATAGGTCAAGGCTCGTAGCTAGGTGCCTGAATACGTACGAACAGAACCAGCGCGGGAGACAGGTTCGAATCGGCGTTGAAGGACTTGAGCTGGTGGACTATCGTGGACGCCATACGCGGCAAGGCATTGAATTTGAAAGAGAGATTCTGCACGCGTTCCCATTTGGTCATCCTGATTGAAGTATATTCCCGCTCGTACCTCGCTAGTCCCCGCGGTCCCGAGTCGGCTCGGTTCATATGTATCCTTTGTCGCTGCTGTAATCGTAATTCTGTATGTCCTCGTCTTTCTGACCTATCTTCAATAAGTCCTCTCGCTGCTGATAAACGGGATGAATCTTGCCAAGTGCAGTACGAGTGGCGGTTTTCCCGAGGTCAGCCCAGGTGAAGAGGAGGAAATGCTTGGTTGGTCGCGGTTGAAAATGGGTCAACAATGAACATAATTCAGTCCCTGAATTATCGAACAGTGCGGATCCGCGACGGATTGGAAGCCCCTTGGGAAATCACATCCAACGGCACATTCAATGCTCAAGTTCGGGCCTGGAACTTGGTGAGGACCGGGACACCTGAACGCGGCATCGTAATGTGCCTTGAGATCCATGGATACCTTTTGTCTGCCGGGAACTTCAGTGCGCATCTTTCCAACCTAAGTGGTGAAGAATCACTCGTGGAAGTCAGTGTGTGGCACGACGAAGTGTTCAGACCACTCAGGCGAGTGGAGTCGGCGGTCAGACACACCAGGAGAGGGGTATGTAAAGCGCAGACCTTTGAGGGGGCACTTAAAGAACACGACCGGTACGTATTTTCTTGCATCTACAACATCTGACAACCGCGATCACGATTTGATGCCATCACTGTCCGTTCAATCTAACTGAGGCATGGTGAGCGCTCAGCGCACCTTTATCCACAGGGCTCAGGGTGCTACCTAAGGCCTTATGGATTCTTATGCACATCAGCAGATCATAATCCGCGTGGAAAGCCAGCCGTAGCTTTGATTTGAACGTGAACAGCGAATATTCGCAGCGGTTGATGTCTGGAATACAATGTCTCTCTTGAAAAGTGGAGTTCAATAGTGAGGTGTCTTTGTTTCCGAGTTATCACTGTGGATTGAACACGGAGCTCGTGCCGGCGTAGGTGGGTTTGAGCCACGGAGATGGAGGCCTCTGCACATGCTGTTCAAACAGTTGTCGATCTGCAGTCCTCTGCACATGTTGTGGCCAATCTTCAAGGAAGAGAATAACCGTGGATTGAACACGGGACCTTTAGTGTTATGGGTGTTGGAGGCACGGGAAATGCGTTCTCTTACAGTAAGATCTTTACATACTATCGGGAATCTTCGGGTAACCTCCAAGTTGATGCGGTCGGAGATCTTCAAACGAGGGAACGGCAAAAAGAATGGCATCTCCGTGGCTTGAACACGGGACCTTCAGATGATCTGCCCTCTTTCCGGTTTACTTCAGTCTGCTGCTCTCCCAGCTGAGCTAAGACGCCGTTGGGGAATGGTCAAGAGAGGATGACAAGATCAAGCAAAGGAATAAACTTTAAAAAACAATCATTTCCGCAATGCAATATTCTGGGTACGCACCGGCCGGGTATGTGATGGCTGGATTGGGTGCTCTTGAGTGGGGGCGGGGGGAGAGGGTGGTTGGAGCGGTGGCTGAGGGAATTGAATTCTCGTCCGATCGCCGATCAAAAAGAAAATCGGAAAGCCAACTTGAGTCATGAAGTCGAGCCAACGGGAATCTACGTATGTACCGGGACGGTCGACCGGATGTATGGAGGACCCGGCTGAGTTCGAGTGCGGAGACATGGGGTTTGAGTTTGTTGGACTTTATCATTCGGTCGCGATCGACGATCGCCCATGTTCAAGTTCGGTTTACATAAATTTATTCTTGGCGCTTGAGTCTGCTTGAGTGGCACATATGAAGGCAAGAGCAGTCAAGGAAACACGTCTGCTGAGCTTCCAGCTGAGCTATGAGCCGTAGACATGATTATTTTGTTCGCTGAAGATAATCTGTTCACAGAAAACACGTATCTGTACTGGCGGTAACTGCGGTACCTCGAGAGACGGAAGAGCGGGGCAGACGTTGACAATGCAAACGTGTATTGCGCTTTCGCAGTAGTCGAGTCGCCGATGGGCAGCCCGAAGATTCGAATTCGGAGACCCCGCGCCCGTTTGGAGTTCGGATATGTAAGCGCTAGCACTAATAAGCAGTGGCACTGACCCGTTCTCGGCTTGCCGTACATGTGTTGCACCGCGGTGCGTGGACGGTTTTGAACAGAATGCAAGTAATTAATTGAATACGTACAGTGTGCTGCGGCTCCAGGCGGGTGCTGAGCATCCAGGCCTAGGTGCAGACGCGAACTCGAGATTGGAATGGATTGGGCAATCAACATTGAAGGTGATGAGGTACGCTACGCACCGGCCGCCGGGTGTTTTTGCAGGGGCGCAGAAAGAAAGAAAAAGAAAAAGAAAAAGAGGGGTGTTGAAGCGAGCTAATCGTCAGCACCTTCATGTAAACGGGCCGCGATCACGGAATTGGGCAAGCCGACGATCGGCGGAGATGTGGGATGTGTAAGGATGTGCATCGGAGTGGAGCTCGAGTTCGGCTTGGGTTGGGCGGCGAGTTGGTCATGGAGGAGTTTGTTGAACAACTTGGACAGCTTTCGTCGACGAGGCGCGTACGGTTTTCTTGTCACTTGAAGGACTCTGGAGGAACATTTGTTTGAAGTGATCTGCCTCTGCCAGGATCCACTTGGGGTAGTTGCGGGAGACATGCGAGGTCAAGTTGAATGAGATTTATGGACGGGCGATGAGACGTCCCGCAGCATCGCAGGGGTACAGTGCAGCGTGGGCGAGACAGAGAATGCGGGCAAACAAGGCCGTTGGTCGAAATGCTGTTCGGTGAGCAGGGTAGATAGAGAGGGCATAGCAGTCGTGTCCTGCCGCTGCGTAATGTTGAATATCTTTGAATGCTGTGCTGTGATTAACTTCGCGGCATGCTCTGCTGCGGGACGGTATTAAATAATAACGGGAGTCTCGAGAGTCCTGAATATGTGAGTGAGTCAAGTGCACGATAGCAAGGCCGAAGCAGATTATACGCGGAATACAACTGGAAGATTTGCAGCGTCTGAGGCGGGTTTGCTACGTTGGAGTGAGTCGGGCGGGGTGCGAGTGTGTGATCATCGGGCTGTACAACGCTGCGGGAGTTGCGGGTTTCGATGGCGCAGTGGCTGATCAAGTGTGGTGCGTGGCTGTGCGGCATTATTCTTGGCGTTGTTCGTGGTTGCCATACACTCTTCTCTTCTTCTTCCTGCGATACCCTCAATATTTTACAATGGCCATGCCCTATCCGGCGTACGGCGGCCAGCAGCAGTCATATCCCCCCACCTTCTCCTCCAATAACTCCTTCAAACACCCTGCAGACGACATGCGCGGCATTTCCCGGACTCCCAGCCCCACTCCCAGCGAGGCAAAGCAGATGAACGAGAGTCTCTTCAGCTGGAAGCAGCTCACCAACTGGCGCTTCTGGATCCGCAAGGAGTGGACCAGTGCGTGGCCTTGTCCTTATTCCATCAAGTCTCGCTGAGGCACCCGCCAGAATACTATATTATCCTGACTGTCATAATGATCATCACCGCGCTCATTAGCATCTACCACCACCAAATTGTCCATGCGTTGACGCCCGTCACAAAGTGGCTACATGAGTACGTTTCCCTGGATTTATTGAATACGGAATGCTGACAACGACACAAAGCCTCAAATTCGGCTGGCTCGTCCCCATTGGCGTCCTCTTTGTCATCTCCTTCCCGCCCCTCTTCGGCCACGAGATCGTCGCCATTCTCTGCGGCCTCGTCTGGGGCCTCTGGATCGGCTTCGCCATCGTCTGCGCCGGCACCTTCCTCGGCGAGGTCGGCAACTTCTACGCCTTCAAGTGGTGTTGTCGCGCCCGCGGAGAGAAGATGGAGCGCACGCAAATACCGTGTGTAGCCCACTCTGTGCGAGGTCTTGCACTAACCTAGCCCTCACGCCGCAGATACGCCTGCCTCGCGCGCTGTGTGCGCACGGGCGGCTTCAAGATTGCGCTCATCGCCCGCTTCAGCGCCATCCCAGGCCACTGTGCGTCTCCCTCCCTTGACTTGACCTTGACCTGACGGCCCGCCGCGCAGTCACCACCGCCGTCTTCTCCACCTGCGGCATGAACATCTTCGTCTTCTCCATCGCCGCCATCCTCTCCCTCCCCAAGCAGTTCATCACCGTCTACCTCGGCGTCATCCTCGAGGCGAGCGATGCGGTGCGTCTTGTCTCCGTCTCCGCTGTTTTTATTCGGATGCTGATATACGCGGACACCGCAGGGCACGGAGGACACCAAGTCCAAGATCATCTCCGACTCGGTGCTCGCGGCGACGTTCCTCGTCACGATCCTCGCCATGTGGTACATCTTCCACCAGATGAGCCTCGCGAAGCCGCTCGTCATATACGAGCGGCGCAAGGCGCGCCAGGGCAAGATGCAGGGCGTGAACCTCGATCTGTACGCGAATCCGAACGACAGGTGCGGCTCCCCTACTTCCCTTTTTAAAAATTTATCTTGCTGACATGGGGATGGGGCGTGTAGCGAGAACAGCGTCGGGGGGTACGGCGGCGGCAACGGCGGCGTGGACATCCCGCTCACCGCCAAGCCGAGCTACGGCGCGGGCAACGGCAGCACCGCGGGCTTCGGCAACGGGATGGAGGGCGCGCACCCGCGCTACGACTACGAGCAGCAGCAGAAGCAGCGCCAGGCGGCGGAGTGGGCCGCGCAGCGGCGGCAGTACGAGGCGGCGCAGCGCGGCCGGCCTGGCGACGGGTACGCCACGGCGTACTCGCCGCGCGGGGAGGCGCACGAGCAGCACCAGCAGTGGGACGCGCAGGGGCGCGCGGTGGGGTACACGCCGGGCCCCGGGGGCGCGGTGATGTACGCGCCGCAGCCGACGCGGGGGTTCTCGGGGTCGGAGGTCGTCGGCGCGAGCGGGAGCGGGGGCGGGGCGGGGCGGACGCCGATCCAGGCGGACAGCGTGTACCATGCGCCGGGGACGGCGGAGGTGTATGCGCACGGGCGGGCGCCGGCCGGGCGGGAGGCGACGAGCGATGAGGTGGGGTGGGATACGCAGCAGATGCGGCAGCGCAGTCCGCCGCAGCAACACCAGTACACGACGAGTCCGCCGCAGCAACAGCCGCAGAGACAGTATACGGGCCAGCAGCAGCAACAACAACAACAGCCGCAGCGGCAGTATACGGGCCAGCAACAGCAGCAGCATGTAGAGCCGGGGACACCGACGCAGGCGCAGTATGCGACGTACCAGGTGCCGCCGAGCGCGGCGTCGACGACGCTGGCGTATTTGAGGAGTCCGTTTGACGATCCTGATCCGAGTGAGTGTTTTTGTGTTTTGGAGCTTTGAGGTTTGAGGCTTGAGAGGGGGTGGGGTGGGGTGGGGCTGGCGAAGGAAGGGATGACGAGTGGGCGTCGTACTTCTCTTCTCGACGTTGACTTCCTGAGGCGGGGGACGGGAACGAAGCATCGGCACTTGCGTTCTTCCCCTTCCTTCTCATCTCCTTCCCTTGCCCTTCCCTCCGTCCCCTCTTCCTTCCTTCCTCCTATCTTCCTTCCCTTTCGGACACCGTGCTAACCCCCTCTCCCTCCTCCCTTCCAGACCACACCCACACCCTCGAGCCCTCAAACGCGACCTTTGGCGGCGGCCACACCGCCGAGCCCACGGACATGTCGTACCACACCGCGTACGGCTCCGAGGACAGCCACGACGACCTCGTGCCCTCCGCCGGCGCACGCGCCGCGAGCCCGCCGCCGCCGAGTTATCGGACGAATGTGCGGTAGAGCGGTATGCGCTTCTGACTTGGCTTTACGACGATGGTGGGCGGGGCGGGTGCTTTTACGACTGTACGACTGTGGTGTGGTGGGGATATCGTATATACCGGCGGAGGAGGTGGGCGGGGCGGGGTGGGCGGGGCGGGGTGGACAAGGCACTTACAGCCCTTTTTCACGTTAACGTTAACTTATTGCTGCTGCGGCCGCTGCGTCGGACATGTACATATGATGTGATGCGCGTGTTGTTTTGCAGTGCAGTGGCGGAGGGAGGGAGGGGAGGGGAGGGGAGGGCGTATGATACTGACCTGTATATGATTTCATCTGATAATGCAGAGATTTGGAGGTTTCAATTTGGGCGGGGGAGGGGAGGTGGAAGAGAGGTGCGTGCGTGCGTACGTGCGCGGCGGGTGTTTAAATTTGGGGTGGGTGCGGGCCGCTCCAGAAGAGGCCATTCGACGGAGCAAGGCCAATCATGGATGGGTGGGTGGTCGGGGATTTGGTGAAGGGAAGGCGGCAGAAAGAGGTGGACACCAAGTGGAATTTCTCGATGCAGAGTAAAATTTAAACCGGGTGGGCGTAAGTGGGCGCGGGATTTTATACGCACCGAGCCGGAAGGAAGCATCCGGCGGACGAAAGGCGGTCGGGTACCAGGCACGCGGAGCAGTTTCGGTTGATTTGATAGAAGTGCAATCGGCCCCGTTCGAGAGATACATACCACGAAATGCCAGAACAAGACAAGATAACTCTGATCGCCTTGCGGAAAACGGCGATGTGGGAAGTTACTGTACATCATTTTACAACTTGATTGGACTTGCAAATTGGTCCCGGCGAGAGCAGTTGTAAATTACGGTGCCCGTTTGATCGAACAGGTGGACTTTTGGTGACTGCTGTGAATGCGGAGAGGAGGAGCCGGAGGCTTGATGACCGGATTTGGCGTTGATGCCATCAGATCGTGATGGTGTAGTTCGACCGTTTTTGGTAATGCTGGAAGTAGGAGACGAAGAACGGCACTGGGTTTGAATCTGGCAGCCTGGATTTTCCTGATATGAGTTTAATTTTTGGCGTGGATTTCAGAGGAAACCCACATACCTGCTGGATATGTAACCGTGGGCGCCTGCGAAAAGCTGTAGACGATTTGATTTTCTTACCGGTGTCAGCCCCCTCCGCCTCCGCCGGCGCATGCGTCGCGAGCCCGCCGCCGCCGAGTAATCGGACGAATGTGCGGTAGAGTGGCGGGTGCGGGTAATGTTTTATGGTGGCAGTCGGGAGATTGACGATCAAAAATATTCACTGAGCTATCTGGATTCTGTGAACTATCTGAACCGATCTTAATCGTTTGTCATTATCTGCGTCTCACCATGCGACACCGAGTGTGTGGAACCTGGCTTAGAACCATATTATAGGGTACTGTGTAAATAACAGGCGCGGTAACTGGCAGAGTAGGACTCTACCGCAAATGTTGTCGCTCGAAATTTATGATTAAGTAATGTCATGATACTACTACACGTTGTCATAATACGGTGCACCGGCTTGCTATCTCCGCACATCAGGTTGAAAAGGCGTGTTTGCTGTCTGATCTAAAAAAAAAATGATGCCAAGGGCCGCAAGCTTCCCCAAGCGGACCTCGCCTGGATTTGCGTCAAATATGGACGAAACATGAACTGGCACCACCTTACCGTGTATCCGTGTGAGGAGCTGCTACCAGAAGGTCGCTCGTAAATCATCGGTAAAATTAAAACACACGTTGGACGCACCAAGCGCTCGGCTTCGCTCATCTGCGAGGCGCTTAGCACAGCTGCGTGCTCCTGCTGGGCGGCGGCGTGCTCCTTGCGGGCGGCAGCAGCGGACTCCACATGTAGACGATGTATGCTGAATTGGAGGTTGATCTTGGTATCGGAATTTCAGCGCACTTGGTCCGTTGACATTGATAGAGACACGTACACTGAACTGCGACATCGCCTCGTCCAGCAATCGTCCATACTCCTCGACTTGGCTCTTGTGCCGATCTTGGCGAGCGAGTCGTTGCCAAACATTCTCTGTGTCGAGCTCATTGAAGAAGTTCTCGATTTGTCGGAATAACCTGCAAGCCACGATCAATATTCAAGAGTGTGAGCGGATGACGCGAGCACATACATTTCTATCTCAACGACGCTCCTCTCCACTTCCGCAGGAAGTACGACATTGAAATCCTTTGTCTGTCTCCAAATGTCCTGCACAATTTGCGTAGCACGCTCTGCGAGGTGTTCAAATTCCTTCTTATTCGACTTGATTTTCTAAGATTGTCCGTCAGAGGGAAATTTCTGAAACAGCCGCAGGTCGAAGGCTCACCTCGCTCATCTCTAACAGCACCAGAGCCGCGGAAACACCGGATTTGAGAGGCGCACAGGCGTCCGCGGACGCTTGAATGACCTTGAGAGCGACTTTCGTTGTGTCGAAAGCATCTGAGGCGATTCTATCGGAGAGGATCTGACGTACTCTGGCGGCCAGGGCATCCGAGGTGAGTGTGGAGCGGATGCGACGGGTTATCGAGGGCATATTGAACGTTACCAGAGCTAACGAGAAGTGAAGGGGAGAGACATAGAGGCGGCAGGGTGAACGACGACCAACGTGGCGTGCGCGCGGAACGCTGTAACATTACACGAGGCATGAGCGCTTCCCTCTATCTCCTCACTCATTCCCGGGAAGCTGTTGTACTTGCGGTGTATCGTGAAGGAAGATGTAGAGGCGATTCTGAAATGAAAACTACACAGGAAAAAGCAGCGGTAATGAGATGGAGAATGAATATTGCAGCAGGGCGGGATTGTGTTGGAGTCAAGCGGACAAGCCGGAAGGAAGTAAGAGGCAGACAGAGAAAGAAGCGGTTGGCTCTGGAGCTATGATTTATTACTTGCTTTCCTGGAGTGCAGCAGATCCTAGTTGCAATTCGCGAGCGGTGGAGGTTTTAGTGGAGGGTGCCCGAAGGACGACATGCGCCGTGATGGGATCAAATCATGACGGCATCTTTATGTGAATCCCCGGGTCCTTCCGCTTCGAACATGACCCTGCTTCATCCCACAGTGGGGTAGTCAAGAAAATATCGAATATATTATTATTGTTTAGTTTGTGCTACAGAAGTGAAGTTGTAATACACAAGCGGAAAGTGCACGCATCTGTCTGATTTAAATTAAGAGGCATACTTATGAGTCATCGCCATAGTCCATCTCCTGCCCACCATTTCTCTATACCGTCGTCTCGTTGAGGGGAACGCTGACGTAGACTTCCCCGCCTTTCGTCTTGGCCTGGCGGGTCTTACGGCGGGCGTAGATGTAGCCCTCCTTTGACTGCTTCATCTTGCGGTTAATCCACCACATGCTGAGGCAAGACGGATGAGAAGGACTGGGAATATTTTCACAATGTCCACGTACGTGATGATTGTGATGATGACCGCCACACCCAAAACCACCTTTGAGACGATCTTGGCCGTGGTGTTGCCTGTGGAAGGATATATTGTTAAACTTGAGGCAAAATATAATCAACTGGAACAACGTACCATCGTTCTCGTCCTTGGCCGTCCAGCCTACGTACACCGGGACAATTGCTTTCGGGACGGAAAGGACCGCTGCCGCCAAAAATATACCAAAGGGAACCCCGACGGTGGCGAATATCGGAGTTGACACTGCATTATAAAGATGATTAAGTCTCCTGTCGAACTCGAGGCAGAGAATGAACGGACGGTGGGCGGGTATTGCGCTGTAGCGCATGATAAGAACGATCCAAAATCCGCCTTGGCGCACGACGTGGGCCATTGCACCTGGGTATCGTTAAGTACTTTAGTTCAGCTCATATGCACCTTGCCAGAATTTCGCACCATATTCGATGTTGTTTTCCTCCATCTTGCGACCGCGAGCGCTGCAAGCATACTTGAACACGAAGTAATTTGCGACTTCCCCCAGAACCGTCCCCACTACATGTTCATCAGACCTGAAATTACAACGAGAGTTGAACACAGAACACATACAAGCGTCGACGAGGCACCCTTCCCAGAAACTGAAGGTCACCCCGCAAAGAACGGCCAGAATTTCGTGGCCAATCAGCTGGTAAGGATGATGTTTGAAATCACAAAAGTCGAACAGAGGATGAAAAGGCTTACTGGAGGGAAGGAAACAATTATCATCGCACCAACTATAATTGCGGCGCCTGCCAAGTTATGCCGCTGCATCCAGTCGGTGAAGGGTTTCAATGCGTCCACGATTGGATCGTGGAAGATTGAGATCATCAATAGGGCCGTGAAAACCAACACCACCGGGAGGATGGCCTCTGGGATGGGTCAGCTCATAACGCTCGAAGAAGAAAAGACACGCGCACTGATCCAGTCCCCAACACTTCTCTTGTTCTTGACATTGTTCAGATATTTGAACTCGGCTTCTGTTGGACTGGGTGTGCGGGAAGGATCCTGTATCAACGGGATTTGGGTATCGAGACTCAAAGAGGATTGATGCTCTTTCGGGGCCCCGGGATATGGGTCATACAACGGGTATGCAATAATCGGTTTATCAGACATGATGAACGAAAGGGAAGGAAAAGGGGCGAAAGAAAGTTGAAGAATGAGGTGATGGTTGACTTGCCACAATTTTATAGCAAAGGACGAAATGCGCGCCAAGTGCGCCGCCTCCGGAAGCGG
The DNA here is from genome assembly GCA_029282495.1 of Mycena albidolilacea. Taxonomy (NCBI): domain Eukaryota; kingdom Fungi; phylum Basidiomycota; class Agaricomycetes; order Agaricales; family Mycenaceae; genus Mycena; species Mycena albidolilacea. The sequence continues at coordinate 807,693 of JARIHO010000032.1, read as the reverse complement.
CTGTTCACTTCCGAGTGATACCTGCGGCTTCTTCATCCGGGGAAAATACCAGATTCCAAGCCTGGAGCCCAACTCGAGTTGATTGACTTCCTAGGACCGGCAGATGCTGCAGTCTCAGGTTTCTGCTGAATTTACCTTTTCTTTACCAACCTATAGCCGAGCTCTTGGTAGCATATCAAGAGGTTGGAAGTGGTAAAATTCACGATATTTCAGGAAGCAAACTTGGCGCTTACGTGTTGAAGATAAGACCACCAAAAAAGAACGGATCGCCTCCGTCAAGCTGTCTCCATTAGGCCATGTAATCCGTTCAAGTCCGCTTCTTGGGGTTTCTTGGAGTTTATTGTTCAATGCCAAAGTGATTGAAACAAGGCATTTATTGCCAAATTCTGACATGTATACCGTACCTCTCCAAAGACGTTATCCTGACCGTGGTTTGAGTCGCGCCAAGGTGGCCAAGATGTAATTGATATACAAATGTACGCACAGCCCATTCCACAGACCCCACCGCAAGAACTCTCGCAGCGAACCAGACACATTCTTCGGAGACGGCGTTGCGTGGGGGACCGAAAGGTGTTGCGAGAGGGATTTGATGAAAACCGCGAGTTAATGGTTACAGCATAGCAAACTTCCAATGCTTCAAATAAATCTGGTGACGAGAGTGAGATCCATTTATACCGTTGGCAGTTCTACGCAGACGCGCGACGGACATACCACACCACGAATGTTCGAGGCGGCCAGGTGTTTCTCACGGTTGATTTGATGCCATCAACTCTGTTGAGTTTAAACCAAGACCCGAACCATAAGGAACAGGCCGTGTAAATTCACTGGAGATTATGACCTCTGCGAAGAATCGCTACATATTTATTGTTTCGCAAGTTCGTTCCTAAGTTATCTACCAGATTCAGATCCGAACATGCAGACAAAGGTACAATACAAGATATAAGTTTGAAAAGGTCCCTGTAATAAATTAAAAAAAGTCGTGCTTCGACTGCAGCTACCTAGACCTTAGAGTCATTCGTTCCTCGGAACCTCCTAGACGTCAGGTGTCCCTTGCGTCCTCGCCTCAGATTTCTCCTGCAGCTCCGCCTGGCGAGTCTTCCTCGGCGCATATATCACTGCAGGCTGCGCCGCATAATATAGATCATCCCGAGGACCGTGATAACGAGCGTCACTCCAATGACGATGCGCTGGATCTTGTTGCTCTTGCCGTCGTCGTAGTCGGTCATTTCACCGGTGTCAGCTCAGTTTTGACGTATCTAAGCTGAGAAGAGAGCACGCACCGCTCGCTAAAGACATCCCGATGTAGACCAGCACGATTTATTTGGGCAGAGATACTACGGCTGCGACGAGGAAGACCCAGAACTCTGTATGTATGGTCCGGTTAACTCAATAGGGAGGGATATCAGTGTGGAGTACGCACGCATCCCGCAGGTGGCAAAAACGGCCACAGTGGCAGGATGTGATGGCTGGTAGGAGTTGATAGCTAGGAGCACAGGACTATGGATCCCTGGAGGGAAGTTCGAACAGCGAAACGATCGTCGGGAGGAAGGGATGGGGGTAAGTAGTAGAGGTGCAATAAGCGACCATTCTCCGTTCTGCCGTTGATGGCCGCAGTGCACGTGGTCTTCCCAAAAAGGCATCCCCTGACATCGACAAGTAGTGTTGCCGCGAGCTGAGGTCGAGTTGGCTCGAGGTGACGGTATTTCAAATTCACCGAGCCTCGATGCTCCACAAGCTCAGCTCGAGTCGGCTCGAGGTGATTGTATCAGCATTGCCTTAAACGGAACTTCGTTATCCCACGCCGTCCGGCCGCTGTCCGTCGCGTCGTATTGGAGCCCTTGAGAGGTGTAAAATTGCAATTATATACTGACAATACTCGTGAACAATACAAAATTAAAAATGTACTTGAATAACAGCATTAAGAGTCACAGAATAGAGTAAATTGGAAGTAAATAGAATTTTCACCGTTGATTTGGAGAAGTGCTAACACCCCATCCTTCCCAAGATGTGTTCAAAAGATCCACAAGCTCCTGGATCTTCCCGGTGGCTAGGAGCTCCTCAAGAACGTCGGGATCAACATCAATAACCGACAGTTCCTCCTCGGTTGCTACCCAACCCTGGTCGAAGCTAATCCTCCCGTTACGGTAGATAAACTTCAAGATCTGAAGCATCTCCATGACGGTAGGGGATAGATTTCCACGGCGTAATGCGTCTGTTTCCCTGCTCGAGGAAAAAACACGCTCACAAGGAACAGAGGATGCCTGAACAGGTAAAATATCAAGAGCAACCCGGAAGAGCATGGTGAATCGAAACTCGCGGCGCTGGAATGAAGGAAAGTCAATGAGTTTACGGTATAACCAGGGAAAATTCAAGACTTACCTGCCAGTAGCGAAGAAGGTCCAAATCCGCAAACTCCGGATTAGTTTCATCCATAACTCCCTCGGCTTCATATTGATCAATTTCTTCATCGACGAGCCGGCGATCTTCAAGTTCAGCCAGGCGCTCAGCCTCGGCTTTCTCACTCTCAGACATCTCTGTGGCAGGAGCCGTAGGTGTGTCAAAATCCGAGCCCGACAAGGACTTGGAGAGAGCGTGGAAGCGGACTAATCCGGAAGCCTGGGATCGTGCAGCGTGTGAGGCAGATGGGGGCTGAACAACACGACGAGAAGCGGTCGTGGGGATGGCCGGAGCAGGCCTTTGCTCTTTGGAACGCAAATCCTTGCGATATTCTAACATCTGGAATACAATCAGACTTGAGAAAAAAAAAGAGCAAAGGGAGACAGTACCGCAGCGCGAAGAGACTCTTTAGCCGCGACATAATCACCGACGGTCCAATTCTCGCGGAGCCATTTGAGTTTGATCGTTGGATTTAGGACTGAACGTGAGGCCGTCAGAGCTTGAACTTGTGTGATACATCATATGAGAAACAATTCACTTACCCATTGCAAGTGAATAAATCTTCGTCCGCCGAGACAAGCTGAGGTACTCTTCGAGCTTCTGCACCGACACTTTTATCGCATGGCTGAGTTCGTCGAGGTCCTTGGCGAGGTCATTAAGCATAACGATTAGCTTCTCGTACATTGGTAGAACAATGGAAAGTGTCGGAGTCTTCTCTGCAGAGACAATCTCCTGGACGATGTGAAATATTTCGAGGAATCGCCGAATGTCTTGGAGCACGCGCAGTGTCATGGGGTCGAAAGAATGATGTGCAATTTCTTCCTGGCCGGGAGCATTGAGAAACTTATCCACTGCCTACAAATTGAGTGTGATAGAATAAGCTGGGATTTCGCGAACAGAACTGAAACTGACCTGATACTGCTCCAGGACCCGATCGATCATGAGGAAAGTGGCTGACCAGCGGGTTTCAACGTCTTTCAACAATCCCACCACCCTAAGAATAGGCCCATGACCCATGTCTGTGGAGAGTCGGGGGGAATCAAGTTTAATCAAGATGCAGAAGGAGGAGGAAAAAAAGAAAAGAGAGAGAGATTTAGGTATTTAAATAGAGCCCCGGAATGAAATTTCAGAACTGGAAACTCACCGCAGTGTTTGCCAGAGTATTCGCGGCATCTAGAATCACCTTGATTCCCAAGTTCAAGCCGGCAGATCGCCGAGTTCGAGTGTCAATCAGGTTCCATGTCTATTCGGGGCGCTTGCTCCGAATAGACATGGGATCCAGCGAATGAAAATCAAGATATTATTGTTTTGCCGCCGCGGCTTGCTGGCCGCCCACGGACGACGTCGGCTAAACTTCAAGACTTATAGTAATGTGTGCAGTGAACGCGCGCACGGCGTCGGCTACGGAATCGGCAACCCCTTTAGATGCACAGGTGAGTCTTTGTCTCCTTGACGGGCATGCCTATTTGTGCGCTGCGTCCCAGGGGCACCATGTTCGCGTCAGCCCTGTGCTCTCGCATTTCCAGGTTGAAGAACCCATCAGCACGGTCTCATCGCGTACGACTCGCACTCCGAGTCCTCAGCCACCAAGCACTTTTTCTCTGCCTGTATCATTTCTCCGCTCTTTCCAGTGTGCGGAAGTATGTTGAGCAGGTGCATCATTACCTCAATCACCTTTTATTTATTTATTAGTTCTCCAACGGTGTTACCATCATCTCGCTTTACCTCAACCCTCTCCCCGGCGCAGAGGCCAGCAGTGTGCCCCCCATTGAGCACGCGATACACCAGGTTTATTTTATGTCAGGATTCCATCGCGCTTTTTTTAAACACATCCCAGGTCAAAAAAGAAGCCTCCCTCTTCTGCCTCCCCGACAACCCCTTCTTCTCCCCCAAGGGCCCCGGCAGTCACGCCGTTCAGAAGGCCACCTACGCATGTGTGTCTTGTTCTTCGCTTCCTCATTTTCGCACCCACCTTCCTGTTGAGTGTGTTCTCGTGTCTTCGGACTTTCTCTTCTCTTCTGAGCTAAATCAATTTGTCAATCTATCTCAAATAAATCAATTTGGTAATTTCTATCCTGGCACTACTGTCCACTACGCCGCGCCACGATGAAGGCAAGAATTTTTGCCTCTGGAATGCGTGGCTTCACACTGGAAGCCAATGGAGGATGTGGGCATCGACAGTTCTTTCGACCACCCTTGCCCGGACACTCGTGTCGCCTCTCACAGTAATTATATACACAAACCGCGCAACGATCTCCATTTTTGGAACCGCTCGCTCCCAGACCAGCACCCGGTAACAATGTCTGATACAGTGGCTGGCGAGCTGGCGGAACTGACTGTGCAATTGATATAGGAACTTCTGCCACAATCACATCAGGTGCAGTGTTCGGAGGCTCCAAGGTGTCTTGGAAGATAACAGCACTAGATTCAAGCTGCGTTTCATTGGTTTCAAACCCTGAGTCTCCGATTTTGACTTCAGCTGGCAAGTCAGTCATTCGGTTAAATGACCTGGCGTCTGTGGATCTATAAAGGGCAGCTGTAAGCAAGATTGTGAGTAGTTTGTCTATGAAACATGCATCAGAACAAACCTGAAATTGAGAGATCAAGCTCTCCGTCTGGCTCTGGAAGGGGAATTGCGGGGAGAACATTGACGTAGTTCTCTGTGGAGTTGAGAATATCGAGCAGTGGCTTGCGGGCAGCATAATTGGCCCCATCCGCCAGAGTGGAGCGCTCCGAACTCCACAGGATAACCTTTTTGTGGTGCACCTCCAGCTGCAGGGGCAACTTGTAATAAAGCCGCTGATTGGACTCTGTAATTGCACGGTCTTGACCATCAACGAGGTCATTCCAAAATTGTGCCAGCCTCACAAAGTCGATTTTTTTCCAGTGCTCGTGAGGAGGATGCCCCTTCCCACCCTTTCGAAATCTTGGCTCGTTGATCTTGGCTTTGAATGTAATATATTCCTTGTGGGTATGGACCGGGAGGACGGCATGGAGCACAAGCTGCCGGAGCTGGAGATACCGATATGGGTTTGTTGTTTTGGTGGAGAGACGGGTCATTGTGTGGACTGGAACATCACGGTGGTGGGGTACACCAGTAATACGTGGACGGGGAAGGGTAGTAATGTTGAGGTTTTCAGCCAAGGATGTTGAAATAGGAAGGATTCCAATGGTTTCAGATGTGGTGACACGAGTGGATAGTACTCGAGGGAGTGGGAAGGAAGGCTTCGAGCCAACTGCAACAGTAAGCTCAACAATCTCGTCCCGAACCCAGATGTCAAAATGTCCTTTGAATTTTTTTCCCGTACGATTGTGGAACCCAACCTGTTCAAGAATGGTCAAGTGGTGCAGTTACAGAGAAACAACAACAAAATACCTTCTTATTTCGACGGAGTATCCAGTTGATTAACAAGCACTCAGCTAGCTCTGGAGAGGCTCGTAATGATCCAAAAATCCGACGAACAGCCATGTGGAAACCTCCTTCAACAGAATTTGTCCCACGGATAGTGCGGTAGATGTTCAGCCCATCCCGATCTTTGCCCATCAGATAATAGAGAGATATACCAGCTGGATCCGAGAGATACCCCTTCCGCACAGTGTCGAGGAGATGCTCAGTCATCTCCTTAGCCTCGTCCGAGAAAAATGAACCTCGGCTCTTTTTTGTTGAGCATTGAATGTCAGCATAGGCTGTAAACAGTTTCTCCAACCGCTTCACAAGAACATTGCGACTCGGAATATAGCGACGAATGCGTCGGTTGAGAGCAGAGGCTTTGGCACGCTTTGCGTACTCCCAACTGACTCCATGCTTCTCGAGGACACTGCGAACTGCCATTTCATCGGACTTATCCCGGATAAATATGGCCTCGCTGAAGTCGTGTGCAAATGCTTTGAATGCCGAGTGCTTTTTGGACAACAGACGTAGTAGACGGTCCATAAAGTGAAATGCATCGTCGAGCACACGGGTAGGGAGATTCTGGGCTTGTAGAATGTTGTGGGCATGTTCGAAGGTCTCCATGATAATGTCGATAGGAGAACTCTGAAGAATACAATGAATTATCCAACCAAAACTTGCATGAGATGCAGACTCACCTCCTGAGGCTCAGGACCACACATTTCTTCAATATCCTCCATTGAATTGGGATCCTGTACAGACTTTTAACCGGAAAAAAAATGGAGAATGAAAAGGAATGTACGGGTGCAACCTTGAACGAAAACTGGCCATAATGATCTTCATCAGGCTCAGAACCATCGTCCGAGGAATTGTCATCATCCTCCATAGCCTCCATCCCTTCCGACCAGTGCTCGAACTCAAGCACATTTGAATCAGAGGAAGTGTATGTGAGAGAAAAATCCTCCTCATCAGGAGATGTGATCAACGGTGCTGGAACAGCATACATGCGAGCAAGAGAATTGGATGGAATTGGAGGAACATCACCCCGGGTGTGAAGCTGGGATGTGGTGACAACAGCTTTGGCTCCATGGGCAGCAATCCACTCCACTGTATTCTGGTGCAATGAATGAAGTGCACCTGGGACAAGCACCTTGAAGATGTATTGATTTAGATGACAAGAACTGAAGTCAAATTCACATACCTTAGAGATCTCAATGAGTGAACGAGAAGCCGATATGTTGATTCGCTTAGTGTGCCCTTCGTCATCCATTACTGCATCAAGATATCCAGGATGGTGCCCGACAATCGAGCCCTCTGCAACAGGCTTGCACCCATGCACAAGTGTTACCAATTGGCCCTGTGTCTGTGCCTGTGCTGGCTGTAATGGGAGCCCAAGAGAGTCGCGACAATGGAGAGAGAGAGATATCTGCCATAGGCAGTCAACCTCCTTGAATAAAAATTCATCCTGCACCGAGGAGGTAGAATTTGACCATGGATAGGGGGAAAAGTGCGGAATCGAGAAGGAATTGCGAAGAACGGCACCGGCGAGGGCATGCAATGAAACTGTTGGGTCGTCAACAACACCCTTCAGCTTCGCATATTTCCCTAGCTCGAGGATAGGTGCATTCTTGGCCTTCACAATTTTGTTGATTTCAGGGAGTGAGAATGCTTCGGCAATTGTTTCGAGGGTCTGGCGGATGGAGTGACCAATTTTGATGATGGATGGGTTTGTGAGAATAGCTCGCAAGGAGGGAAGGACATGGCTGCGTGAAGTCAGAGCTGTAACCTGCCGAGAATTAACCCCCATGGCTGCACAACAAATGAAATCCCACCTTGAAGACATAAATTTTGTCCTTCGTTCGAAGCTGAATGACGTCAAGGCGCACTCGCTCTCCTGGGAGTTGCTCTGTCTTGATTGCCAGTGCAACAAGATAGAGCTGCGATGACAGATCTGCAGCTCCAACATCAATGAGTATGTCATTTGACATGCTCTCGATGTCCATAGAGTCAGAGATGGAGACAGTCACAACCCCTGGAGCCTGTATAAAGGGAGGAAGATCAGACCACTCAGTAACCGGCTCGACATTCTTGGTCAGTGCACTATTAATTGACTCGTGGAAGGTTCGTTCCGCTAGAGAACATTCAGATTATCACCAAGGGAATTTTATAAAGGCTTACATTGAGGGGAATCAGTGTACAAAATCTCGGTCGGAGGATTGTTTGAATCTTTCAGTCCTCGCTGAATGCCATCAAACATGTCTTTGACAAACAGCAAGGACTTTGTGAGGGCAAGGGAGTGAGCTCGCACTTCCTCAAACTCGTTAAGGACAGTATAAGCAGCAGTGAAGACACGTTCGCCTTTCATTCCACCCATGTGCTTGAGAAACTAGATAAAAATTGAATCAGACAAAAACCGTAACATAACAGATTGAGATTACAAACATCAAAAGTATGGTCTGCTTTTGCTACCGTCAAGGGTAGAGTCGCAATATCGCGCTCAATATAGATGCGATGGGCTGTGAGATTATCGGTAAACAGAGCTTTAATGTATTGAACTGAAGGCGGGGATCCAGCATATCCATTTGGATCATCGAAAGCTGAAAACGGAATAACTCCATGCTGACCATAGAAAACAGCAGCCGCAAAGTACATGAGTTCTCTGTCAGCATGGAATCTGTGCTGAATTTCAGAGACAAGCTCAGAGAAGGGAGCGGGACCGAAGCGGGTTGCAAATGTGTTGGACATCTGCCACATCATGAGTTTGGAGATTGCACCGCGTGCTGAGACGTAAGCTTCAAAAAAAATCCATTGAGCTTGTAGGCAGCAAAAAACAAGAGAAAGGATATACCCGGAAACGCTGCCTGCACAAAATGTGGTAGTTGCGAGATGATATGCGGATCTGTCCCCTGATAACTTGTACCGCATCCAGGTGAATTCACCCGCCGTGAATCACAGATAAAGCGATTCGTGAATAGAAAGAAATCGGATGGCATAGCACGGACACGGCGTGCAATCGGATTGTCGTTAAACCCTTTAGAGTAATGAATTAATATGAGGTACAGATTAAATTTATAGATACACACCATTCTTAGAAAGTGGCTTGCCACAGGTGCATTTGAACCTATCAGGGCACCCGGGGAGCAAGTACGGGAGCCAGACGAACACTTTTCGAAGATACAAGTGACTCGGATCAAGACCAGTTGTATTCTGGGTTTTTTGGAGGGCGAATACAGGATGTGGGGGGCGGTCAAAAAAGTCACCGCGGAGATAGCAGAGAGGCTTCCCATGTGTAGTCTCCTCCTCAAGGAGACGCTCCTGGATGGCAATGAGCTGCTTGTGAATTACAGAACTTGGGGCAGGCTCAGAAGACTGGGTCTCAGCCTCTGCTGCAGCAGCATTTGATTCGGCACTGTCTGGAATGTTGTCACCGAGACTTTCGTCAATTAATTGATCACCCGCCGCAATATCGGCGTCCTCATCGTGCTCTTCGATGAACTCAAACTGCTCACTGAGCCGTGCGAACTCGTCAGGTGATATGTCTCGGTGAGCTGTGCTTCCTACTATTTTTGCATACACCATCAGTAATCATTTGCGTGGATAAAAATGGAGACATACAAGGATTCATCGGCAAAAATACAGTTGCGTCGCGTTCAGCGATCGTCGCGCTTCCGCTTGCTGAAGCCTCGACATGCGAGACACCAACAGTCGACCAGAATGATGCCCGCCCCGTTTGTGTGGGAGTGGGTTTTGGATTGCCAAGAGGGACTGGACGGTTTGAGTCGCGAGGTGTAAAGAAGGCTGCAGAGGGTAGTTGCGTGCTACTGGCCTGAGTGACTGGATTCGTAGTAGGGGCGGTAGGTTGCGGCTGCATCGGAGGGGCCATAGCTCCACGACTCAGTGCTGCACGTCGGGCTTTCTCGGCGTTGGTTTTGTTGCCAGAACCAGTTCGGGAGCCGCCCCAACCTCGGGTATTCGGGCTCTTCGCGCGTTGAGCGCTCTTCTTCTTCTTTGATACGGAAGCTTTCATCGGCGGTGCGGCAGAGTGAGTCAGTTATTTGCGTAAGCTATCCAACGCCACAACTGATCATCACTCACGTGCGGTGATGGCGGATCATCACGGCAGACCCATGTTCTGATATGGACATGTGTCTCCTCGGACATGGGCTATGAGCCTAAGAATAGCCGGAGGGTCGCCCCATCCACCTGCCTCGTTTCCTTCCATTATTGTCTTCTCGAAGGTTTCGCGGCGTTGACCCGAAGCACGACACGCCGTGACCAGCTTTCGCGCAGCACCGACGGGGTCTAGAGTCAACGCCTCCCAGTATTCGATGTTATCGAGCAGGGACTGAGGGATGGGGTTGCCGTCATTGTTGAGAACGATGTCGGGCTCGTAGAAGGGAAGGTCAGACAATGCTTTTAACCCAGCCTTCACAGCGAGGTTGATAACATGCGGAAAACATCTTCAATTTTCCTTCAGCGGTGGACCTCAATACATGCTTTAAAATTAACATACCTGATTCTGTTCCCCTGGCTATTAAAGGGAATGCCAAGCGCTGTTAATTCAAGTTCGATTTCCTCCATCATTGTGCCGTTGTTTCCGGCGTTGTCGCACGTCACTGTCGACATCTATACATATCATTTTAGCTCTTTCTGACGATACCAGTGGAACGACTCACTTTATGAAGACAACCAATCTCCTTCATTACCTGTACGAACACCCTCCCAATATTTTCGCCCGTGTGGCTCACTTCCAACCGTCGAAACGCAACAAGTTGAGTTTTCAGTACGAGATTACCATTGGAGTCTCTGATCACGTAGTGCGCAGTAATTGCAAGGTGTGAGTGGAGATTGACGCGAGTCCAGATATCGTCCGTGAAGGCTACGCGGCCCACAGCATTCTAGTGAGATAATTGTGAGTCTTAGGCAAGAGTCAGCATCAAATACGCACTTGAATCTCACGTATCATAGCCGTATACTCAGCGTGAAACCTTGTCGAAATGAGCTGCGCCAATTTGGTGCGATGAGGGATATCTTCGTCTTCCAGCTGTGTACCAATGAACAGGAGAAGATCTCGTAGTTCTGGACAATCCACAACATCGAGAGACTAAAAGAAGATCAGCAATAGTAAGGAGCTCGAATGATTGAAACTACCTGATCGTCAACGGCTATCCATTTTACAAGCCTCTCATAAAAGCCGGGGAGCGAGAATGGCTCGCGTTCACCAGCCGTGGTAATTCTCGAGGCCCCGAGCTTCTTCCAGCCTTTGAGTTGCTTTATCAAAACCATATCGCGCCAAACTTTCCCGTGCTCAGTCTCCAGATGATGCCGAATGGTGCCCGTCTGGCCTTCGACATTCTGCCAGGCCGTCCAGTCGTCACCCCTTCAGTCCATCAGCGATATGAATCAATGGTAGGAAAATACACTCACTTGCAGAGCCGGCATGCCAGATGTGAGTAAGTCGCCTTGAGGGGCCGGTCGGTCGAAAGAACCTCCCGCTCAGGCAAGGATTCAACTTTTGCACTCGAGTGGACACCCCGAACAAAGTACCAGACATCAGTAGCAGCGGCAGAGCTTTTTTCTGCTTTATCCAGGAGCGAGCCCAGGTTTACACCCGGAATATTGGTGAAACTGGGATGGTAAACGGGCTCGGAGGCAGCGGAAGCTGTGGCAGCAGCCTCAGCCGTGGATGGCCCAACTCCAAAGACGGCTGGTGCATCCGGGGGAACATCACAATTAAGTCGGCGTCGAGTATTCGCCTCTGAGTTCTGTCCCCGAGGAGCTGCGGTCCGTTTTCGTTTTGTTTGCCTCGAGGTGCTAGGGGCCGAATTCACCGTGTTTGTGGTATCACCAAGCGCAGGGCGAAAAGTCGTGGAAGTAGAGGGGACCGAATTGTTGCCGTAGGACGCCGGAAAGTTATTCTGAAAGGTAAATTGCTGTGGAACCTGGGCGGGGTCGTTGTACGGAACATAGGCCTGTGAATACTGCTGAGGCCATGGAGTATGGATGGGGTAGGGATACTGGGTGTAGAAACGCTGCGGAATCGGATTATTCTGAGAGAAACAAGTGCACGCTCGAGGGTCCGTGCACCGGCATTGGCGCATTGCCATGATATCGATGTACTTTCAAGATGGGGCGGGCGGGGTTCAGGAAAAAAAACATAGAATTGTCTCGATATTTAAGACGTGCGAGGAGCCACAGTTTCAAATTTCTACACGTAGGATGCGCGCCAGTGACGCGCCGCTAGTGAGAGCGGCGGTGTGATCGGTCATGCTCCACCGACGTCATATGTATGAATCGCACAGTGGGTCAGTAAGCACGCACAATCCAGAGGAAAAGTGAATCATACTGGAGGAGAGAGCATTTAGGGGCCATATACGCAGCGGAAGAGGCAGGAGCCATATATGGAAGGAGTGTGGGCTCACCTCGAGCCAGATTGATGCGAGGTGAGCTCGAATGACATCGAGGTGCCGAATATAGTAACGCCCCAAGGCGAGCTGAAACTCGGCTCGATCCACCTCCACCTCGCGGCATCACTAGCGGAATTTATCGAGTGACTTGTCGATAGTGATGCCGCGAGGTGGAGGTGGATCGAGCCGAGTTTCAGCTCGCCTTGGGGCGTTACTATATTCGGCACCTCGATGTCATTCGAGCTCACCTCGCATCAATCTGGCTCGAGGTGAGCCCACACTCCTTCCATAAATTCCGCTAGTGATGCCGCGAGGTGGAGGTGGATCGAGCCGAGTTTCAGCTCGCCTTGGGGCGTTACTATATTCGGCACCTCGATGTCATTCGAGCTCACCTCGCATCAATCTGGCTCGAGGTGAGCCCACACTCCTTCCATATATGGCTCCTGCCTCTTCCGCTGCGTATATGGCCCCTAAATGCTCTCTCCTCCAGTATGATTCACTTTTCCTCTGGATTGTGCGTGCTTACTGACCCACTGTGCGATTCATACATATGACGTCGGTGGAGCATGACCGATCACACCGCCGCTCTCACTAGCGGCGCGTCACTGGCGCGCATCCTACGTGTAGAAATTTGAAACTGTGGCTCCTCGCACGTCTTAAATATCGAGACAATTCTATGTTTTTTTTCCTGAACCCCGCCCGCCCCATCTTGAAAGTACATCGATATCATGGCAATGCGCCAATGCCGGTGCACGGACCCTCGAGCGTGCACTTGTTTCTCTCAGAATAATCCGATTCCGCAGCGTTTCTACACCCAGTATCCCTACCCCATCCATACTCCATGGCCTCAGCAGTATTCACAGGCCTATGTTCCGTACAACGACCCCGCCCAGGTTCCACAGCAATTTACCTTTCAGAATAACTTTCCGGCGTCCTACGGCAACAATTCGGTCCCCTCTACTTCCACGACTTTTCGCCCTGCGCTTGGTGATACCACAAACACGGTGAATTCGGCCCCTAGCACCTCGAGGCAAACAAAACGAAAACGGACCGCAGCTCCTCGGGGACAGAACTCAGAGGCGAATACTCGACGCCGACTTAATTGTGATGTTCCCCCGGATGCACCAGCCGTCTTTGGAGTTGGGCCATCCACGGCTGAGGCTGCTGCCACAGCTTCCGCTGCCTCCGAGCCCGTTTACCATCCCAGTTTCACCAATATTCCGGGTGTAAACCTGGGCTCGCTCCTGGATAAAGCAGAAAAAAGCTCTGCCGCTGCTACTGATGTCTGGTACTTTGTTCGGGGTGTCCACTCGAGTGCAAAAGTTGAATCCTTGCCTGAGCGGGAGGTTCTTTCGACCGACCGGCCCCTCAAGGCGACTTACTCACATCTGGCATGCCGGCTCTGCAAGTGAGTGTATTTTCCTACCATTGATTCATATCGCTGATGGACTGAAGGGGTGACGACTGGACGGCCTGGCAGAATGTCGAAGGCCAGACGGGCACCATTCGGCATCATCTGGAGACTGAGCACGGGAAAGTTTGGCGCGATATGGTTTTGATAAAGCAACTCAAAGGCTGGAAGAAGCTCGGGGCCTCGAGAATTACCACGGCTGGTGAACGCGAGCCATTCTCGCTCCCCGGCTTTTATGAGAGGCTTGTAAAATGGATAGCCGTTGACGATCAGGTAGTTTCAATCATTCGAGCTCCTTACTATTGCTGATCTTCTTTTAGTCTCTCGATGTTGTGGATTGTCCAGAACTACGAGATCTTCTCCTGTTCATTGGTACACAGCTGGAAGACGAAGATATCCCTCATCGCACCAAATTGGCGCAGCTCATTTCGACAAGGTTTCACGCTGAGTATACGGCTATGATACGTGAGATTCAAGTGCGTATTTGATGCTGACTCTTGCCTAAGACTCACAATTATCTCACTAGAATGCTGTGGGCCGCGTAGCCTTCACGGACGATATCTGGACTCGCGTCAATCTCCACTCACACCTTGCAATTACTGCGCACTACGTGATCAGAGACTCCAATGGTAATCTCGTACTGAAAACTCAACTTGTTGCGTTTCGACGGTTGGAAGTGAGCCACACGGGCGAAAATATTGGGAGGGTGTTCGTACAGGTAATGAAGGAGATTGGTTGTCTTCATAAAGTGAGTCGTTCCACTGGTATCGTCAGAAAGAGCTAAAATGATATGTATAGATGTCGACAGTGACGTGCGACAACGCCGGAAACAACGGCACAATGATGGAGGAAATCGAACTTGAATTAACAGCGCTTGGCATTCCCTTTAATAGCCAGGGGAACAGAATCAGGTATGTTAATTTTAAAGCATGTATTGAGGTCCACCGCTGAAGGAAAATTGAAGATGTTTTCCGCATGTTATCAACCTCGCTGTGAAGGCTGGGTTAAAAGCATTGTCTGACCTTCCCTTCTACGAGCCCGACATCGTTCTCGACAATGACGGCAACCCCATCCCTCAGTCCCTGCTCGATAACATCGAATACTGGGAGGCGTTGACTCTAGACCCCGTCGGTGCTGCGCGAAAGCTGGTCACGGCGTGTCGTGCTTCGGGTCAACGCCGCGAAACCTTCGAGAAGACAATAATGGAAGGAAACGAGGCAGGTGGATGGGGCGACCCTCCGGCTATTCTTAGGGTGGTGGGATTGTTGAAAGACGTTGAAACCCGCTGGTCAGCCACTTTCCTCATGATCGATCGGGTCCTGGAGCAGTATCAGGTCAGTTTCAGTTCTGTTCGCGAAATCCCAGCTTATTCTATCACACTCAATTTGTAGGCAGTGGATAAGTTTCTCAATGCTCCCGGCCAGGAAGAAATTGCACATCATTCTTTCGACCCCATGACACTGCGCGTGCTCCAAGACATTCGGCGATTCCTCGAAATATTTCACATCGTCCAGGAGATTGTCTCTGCAGAGAAGACTCCGACACTTTCCATTGTTCTACCAATGTACGAGAAGCTAATCGTTATGCTTAATGACCTCGCCAAGGACCTCGACGAACTCAGCCATGCGATAAAAGTGTCGGTGCAGAAGCTCGAAGAGTACCTCAGCTTGTCTCGGCGGACGAAGATTTATTCACTTGCAATGGGTAAGTGAATTGTTTCTCATATGATGTATCACACAAGTTCAAGCTCTGACGGCCTCACGTTCAGTCCTAAATCCAACGATCAAACTCAAATGGCTCCGCGAGAATTGGACCGTCGGTGATTATGTCGCGGCTAAAGAGTCTCTTCGCGCTGCGGTACTGTCTCCCTTTGCTCTTTTTTTTTCTCAAGTCTGATTGTATTCCAGATGTTAGAATATCGCAAGGATTTGCGTTCCAAAGAGCAAAGGCCTGCTCCGGCCATCCCCACGACCGCTTCTCGTCGTGTTGTTCAGCCCCCATCTGCCTCACACGCTGCACGATCCCAGGCTTCCGGATTAGTCCGCTTCCACGCTCTCTCCAAGTCCTTGTCGGGCTCGGATTTTGACACACCTACGGCTCCTGCCACAGAGATGTCTGAGAGTGAGAAAGCCGAGGCTGAGCGCCTGGCTGAACTTGAAGATCGCCGGCTCGTCGATGAAGAAATTGATCAATATGAAGCCGAGGGAGTTATGGATGAAACTAATCCGGAGTTTGCGGATTTGGACCTTCTTCGCTACTGGCAGGTAAGTCTTGAATTTTCCCTGGTTATACCGTAAACTCATTGACTTTCCTTCATTCCAGCGCCGCGAGTTTCGATTCACCATGCTCTTCCGGGTTGCTCTTGATATTTTACCTGTTCAGGCATCCTCTGTTCCTTGTGAGCGTGTTTTTTCCTCGAGCAGGGAAACAGACGCATTACGCCGTGGAAATCTATCCCCTACCGTCATGGAGATGCTTCAGATCTTGAAGTTTATCTACCGTAACGGGAGGATTAGCTTCGACCAGGGTTGGGTAGCAACCGAGGAGGAACTGTCGGTTATTGATGTTGATCCCGACGTTCTTGAGGAGCTCCTAGCCACCGGGAAGATCCAGGAGCTTGTGGATCTTTTGAACACATCTTGGGAAGGATGGGGTGTTAGCACTTCTCCAAATCAACGGTGAAAATTCTATTTACTTCCAATTTACTCTATTCTGTGACTCTTAATGCTGTTATTCAAGTACATTTTTAATTTTGTATTGTTCACGAGTATTGTCAGTATATAATTGCAATTTTACACCTCTCAAGGGCTCCAATACGACGCGACGGACAGCGGCCGGACGGCGTGGGATAACGAAGTTCCGTTTAAGGCAATGCTGATACAATCACCTCGAGCCGACTCGAGCTGAGCTTGTGGAGCATCGAGGCTCGGTGAATTTGAAATACCGTCACCTCGAGCCAACTCGACCTCAGCTCGCGGCAACACTATACACTGCCATCTGCCGACGGCTTCCTCGCGGAGCTTAAAACTGGAGCCGGTGGACAGCCGTAGTGACGTTTGCGCCAAACAAGCGTCCTCCCTCTCTCTACCTCTCCCACCCTCTTTTGCGACACCTCAACCCTCTCAAGATGCCTCTTTTCACCAACCATGAAATGATGAAAATCGATGCCCGGCGTGTCCGCTGCCCCGAACCCGAGTACCCGTGTTTCCCCGGCAACGCGCAGTGCAAACGTCGCCGCTGCAGGACCTGCTGTCGCGCGCAGTCGAGTTCCTTCTACAGTGTCCACGAGGTCGCGCCGCCGGCACGCGCGCTCTCCAACACCACACATCAGCTCCTTGTCGCGGGACTCGAGGAAGCGGCCGCAGCCCTTCCAGCACCGCATCGCCGCGTGAGCGAGCTCCACCACCAGCGCCTCGCCCAGGAACAGGAAGCCGCTGCGCGTCTCGCTGCACTGACGCCGCTCCCCCCGTCGCCGACGCTCTCGCAAGAAGCGTGTGACCAGGCGTTTGCCGTCAGCGTCGCCCTCGGTACTTCGCCCCCGCCGCTCGTCATGTCGCAACCCACCCGCCGCGTTACACTCGTCTCCTGGGCCTACAGCACTGAAGCGAGCACGACCACTGTTCAAGACCTCCCCGGCTGGGCACAGACGTGGCCCACGATCCGCCTCGCCGATTTTGCGCCTTTTCTTACCTCCCGCATCCATCCTCGCAATTTGTACCATATGCTCCTCCGCACTCCTAGCTATGTATTTCTTGTAGATTTGAATTCAATCTCATATTTTATTCCTCTTTTACGGCGGTCTCCTTTCAACGGGCGTGCCCACAACTAATAAACTGAAGGGCGAGCGGCACAGACGGCACATCAAAACCTGCCGTGCTGCCGAAAAAAACGGTGGCAGTGTTTTTCCCAGAAAGGAAGTGGAGCGGAGGCGGAATTTCTGCAACTTCGACAAGTCGGCATCAAAGAACAATCCGATCAAAGACGTCGTTGAACCTCGTGTTTCGTGTCCACTCCCACAGCGCACGCCGCACACTGCCTTTGCTGCTCACAATCCGCAATCAAGATGAGATTCCTGTGGAATTGGCTGCTACAAGTGGGTGTAGGGTCTCTGTGTTTCTCGAATACTCTTCGCTCATACTCGCAGTTTCGATTCCTCCGTGTCCAACCAACGCTGCTTGTGCCGGAGAAACACAGGCTGCAGGAGCTCAACGACGATGTGCTCAGAGAAATTTTTGCGGCCCAAGAGCTCGGTCTCGAGGATCGTTTACAGGTCTCCTTGGTGTCCCATCGCTTCCGCACGTTGGTTAGGCCATTGATTTTTAGTCAATGCACGTGGTCGCCCTGGCTTGGTGCCTGTTCATTTCTTCCCCAAACATTGTGGGCGCATATTCGGTGAAATATCGGCCTGGATCCTATTTTACCGCCTTGCTGATCTTTCCGGCAACAGGGTTTTAAATTTCGATGGCGAATTGCGTATCCTCGACTCACATCGGCGGCGATTTATGGTCTGGCAATTAGAGCCTGCAATTCGGGGCCTCACCGCTGCGCATACATTCGCCTTGACGGCAATGAAGGGAGGTCTGTGGCCCGAATTGCTCGATACCATCGCTGCTGCGCCGGTGTTAAGGCATCTCATCATCAAGCATATGCCCTGGGATGGAGACGACCGGGATGTCTTTGATTTCCCGCCCACGTTACGACTGCCCCCCATCCGCGAGCTTGAGTACATCTGCCCTTATGCCATCGACGAATCCCGTCGCCGCCCGTTCAAGACCAAACGGCCACCTCATATGCTTGAAAGCGAGGTTCACAACCTGCGCGTGGTCTTGCGCGCGTGTCACTCCAGCTTGGAGTCCCTGATGCTGCCTGGAGAACTTATACTGCGCTCCCTGGATGCGTCTCTTCGATGGACAAGTCTGCGGGAGCTCCGTCTCCAAGGATATTGGCCGGACCCTGCGGAAGTGTCTCTTTATTCGGTCCTCCGCCTGCTGTCAAATCTTCGTATCGTTTCACTTCGTTGTGAATCTTCCGATGAAGTTTCCGACCTGGGTTACTTGAACCCCATTGTAACATCCGAACTTTCGACCCAGTCGGATATGTTCCTTCGCAAGCTGCAAACGTTCGAGTTAGCCTCACTAGTCCCGAGCGACCGCATCCTCTCCCTTCTGCCTCCTGGGTTGCAGGAGCTTTCCGTCATTGCATATCCCGTCGACATCGATGCGAACTGTCGGTCTGCGGCCTATCGGTATACGAGAAACACATGCTGTGCATCCGATCTTCTGAACATTTTTTCCGGTGTACATTATCCGGCCGTAACGCGCTTAGAGCTGTGGTATCGCGCGGACGTTTCAGATGCGGACTTTCTTCTTCGGCTCCCGGAAGTGTTTCCCTCTTTACGCTATCTTGAAGTTCATCGATTTACGCCGTATGACATGGATGACCAATGGAACCCTGCGGTACGTGACATAGGCGTCCACGAATCCTCCATGTATATTTATTTTATCAAAGCGCACATTCCAGACAGTCCTGCCGCACTTCAAGAAGCTCAGGCTCTTTGCGCTTGAACCCGACGACCCCCACCGAAGATACAAAATAATCCCGAGGGGTATGGTCCCTCGAAACGCCAAATACATACGAAGGCTACGGAGCATCGCGGAGGAGATGGTTCTTCTTACGCCGTGGCTTCAGGAAATTTGGATCTCCGTGCGGTTTGCGGATGACGTGCGTTGGGAACGGTGGGACATAGTGTCCGCCCCAGGTGAGAAGATATGTCTTCGCTCTCCGTGTGCGGCGGAGACACTCCATCCCCAAATATACGGTGGGTCGCATCTATTCTATGGCTGTGCCAATGCTGAGAAAGTACAGCTATTTTGGAGGGACCTTTGGAAGACGCGGAAAGTGACCCAGAACCGGTATAGGACACGATGTTGTGTGGATTGTTGTTGGTCGAATGATAAAGGCTGCTCAACCACGTTGGTGGTTCTGTGGGAAGGACCTTTTGCGCAGCCTGACATTGTCTGCTTGATCGACTAAAATTCCAGATGATCAACTTCCTCACTTCCGACGCTCAGGATCGCGGTCCCCTCTTTGCACCGAGTTTCTCCGACTACAAGACTTTCCCTGTTACTTTTGGACTTGTGTAAAGGAATACATACTCTCAGTGGTCCCATGCTAGCACTTTTTTTTTTTTTTCCCCGCACGTTCTGGACCAGTCTTAACTCCCCGCCAGCCATTTGTTTTATTCCAACCGGATCCGAGATGTACTAGTGTTATTTCCCCTAAAAATCGGGCCTTCGTTCCAACCTGCGCTACCTCAGGCTTGCCATTATCTTATCAAAGGGGTCACCAAACCTGGACATTCTCTTGCCCGTTTTGGATTCTCTACTCCGCTACAAAAAATCTCGATCCCATACCCCGCCGTTACCACGATAAGTATACTACCTTCCAAAAAAGGCACATTTCCACGCTACATGGCCTTTCTGGCCTCCGGCCTCTCACCTTGCGATACTCAAATCACCTCGTTACCTTTACCCAATGACTTCGGGAACTCCATAGGCTGACTATACATATTGAAATACTCTTCTGTAAATTTTCTAGCCCCCCTCTCCCCGAATCAGCGCCTTGCAGGGTCAAATTTCCCATCCTCTTCCAAATATGTATTTTTTGACACTTCTACCATCGTAACGGTTTCAAATTCAATTCTATCAACTCAATTTTAAAAGAATCTTGAGCCCCCATCGAATACGTTCATTTTAACCTTACACACCCATATATTCCACCCACAAACACCTGAGATATTCACAATTTTCTTTACCTAACCCTCTTGCCCCTATCCACTTCGTGCCGACCAAGTCTGAGTCAAGCTGATGACGCACGCCGCCACGTCGCTTACTCCGCCATTCGCACCGCCGGCCCGTGTAGTGCCCTTGTGCGCTACAAGCCGATATATAATCCCGAACCCGTAAACGGTAAACCCGCCAGCTCCAGCCACACGCTAAGCGCCCACACACGCAGCTGCACGCTGCACGCTATATCCCCTACTCGGTCATTGCCCCTGTCGGCCCATGTAGCGCTCGTCTGCGGCCAATAATCCTGAATCTTCCTCCCCGCCAAACCCGGCCTCACACTACACGCCCATATGCTAGACGCTACACGCCACGCGCTACTCACTACAAAGCCACCTCATCCCACTCCCTCTTTCCACATGCTACATGGACCATAGCCCGGCACCGGTTTTGTATAGAAACCCGGAGCACCACGCTGATAAGCAAGATTGCCGATTGCATGATGGATGATGGCCGTGCTTACCACTCATCAGGACTCCGAGTAGTGGTTTGAATTACATTGAAAGGGCAGAGTGAATTTTATTTCAATCACACTTTCTTTCTCGTAAGTTTGGAGGTACAGTGTTGTACCACCTCTTGGAACACTATAACCACTTGGAACGAATACATTTTTCTCCACACCAGCTAATACTGTTGGTCTGAAATTTTGGATATATGATTATAAACATATAATCCATGTCTGAGTAGAGTTTAGGATAACCAGACCTTCAGGATGGCTCTAGAGATAGACACCAATCCAAAAAGCCTGAAATCACCAAAACTCGAAATGAGGTTGCATGATGTTATTACACCGGATTCGTCGTCAAACATGCTTTATCGCACACAAACCGGCCCTTTGCCAGATCTGACCACAATTTATCTAAGAGACCCCTCGCAGTAAATAATGTGGACCAACTGTTCAAAATTGGGTCGCACGACAAAAAACAGGAACAGGCACCAGTTCCAAGATGAGATACATAGCACCCCAGATGCTCCTGTCATTGAATCACACCACCCAGCCAGTGCAGTCTACACAAGGACCAAACAACAATGCCTTGCTCATCCTCTTATGCATCCATCCGCGCACTATCCCACCGGGAGGAAGCACTTGCCGCTGATGTGTGAGGAAAGAGGTCTCGCTTGTCCTGCTCTGTAACCACATACACATGCACCTTGTCAGCAACAGCCTCTGGGTCGGCTAAACAGCGAGTAACCCGACGAGAACCCCAACCAGGATAAACCCAATAGACGCTAGTAGCTCGTGTGTTCCCCGAGCAGGACCAGTCGTATGGCGTCCTCCCTAGGAGGCCGTATGTCGTGGGTCGGGATGCGAGGTGGAACCCGGAACAAGTCGAAGATGGTGTGATATCCACTCAGGTATACAACCCGGGGCGTGGATACAACCCATAGTACAATGTGGAGGAAGCGGGGCAGGGTGGAGACAATGCCTATGTCAAGCCAAGGTAGAAGCCTGAGATTAGACGAGGTATAATCTACTTGTACATGGAGATTCTACCGAACTTATATAGGCTTCTAATAAATTAAGGTGATCGCGGTCAATTGTGATCAGTTCCTGTACCGCAGCATTAAGGAGTGTTAATGCTGATACTCCTAGACTCCTTTGTGTTGGTTTCCGTGGCATCAGAGGACTTAGGAGACCCGACATTCAGGTTTCCTAATCCTGAGTGTCATCGTATCCAGTGGTTCAAACCCCGATCGGTTTGTAACCACTCATGTACTTCGTGTACGATTCTGTGTCAGCCCTTGGTGCATCCGGGGACTAGGATCCATCTGTATGGGTTCCTAGTCCCTAACGTCTTCTGTATCCCATGGTGCAGACTCCCCGAGTCTGCAGCTTTAGAATCCGAGGTCAGGTTTCAACCATGAGAAGGTCATGTGGTGGCGTCATGAGAGTCCTGTGCTGTTAAGACACGTCTGTATCCATACAGACACATCACGCGAAAAAGTAGAACCCGGGCGATTCATAACACACCTGTGCAGTATCGCACCACGACAAAGCACTTGCTGCCAATGCAGACAGTCTCGCTCCACTTCGTTATTTGGCTCCAGCTCTGCAGTTGCATGTACATAGGGGTGGCTCTAGTAGTGTTGTGCTGGGACGAGCAGTACATGCGACAAATGAGGCCGCAGGAACAAAGTCTTGCTGGCACTGTGTTTCCAACTCTGTGATCGCATATGCACGCATCTGCACCATATCACGTGTTGGGGAAGCAGCCGCCGCCGATACGGGGCATGTGAGCATTGGGCTTTTGCTCTTCCCGAGCCCTCCCCATTCCAGTCTTTACCCCCATGCAGCACATCAGCGTGGCCCAATCACGGTGCCGCCTGCATGCAGCACTGCACTTCGCATCACATCAACACTCAGTCCAGTCTGAACTTCAAGAAGAGGGGAACTGGACTCTGGCATGCCCATCGGGGCAGGTGAACAGCAAGTGCGACTACGGGACGGGGATGGCTCATGCGCTGGGGCAGGATCTCTGTGTTTGGATCCATTCTCATCCGTTGTAGAAGAGGGGAAGGACGACAAAAGAAAGAAGAAAGGGTGAGGAAAGTGAGGAGGAATGCAGCAACATACCAGCAAACAGAAGACTGATTTGACGCTCTGATTTGAGTCGCTGACCCCACGAGTTGCCCAAGGACGGGGATGACAGGATCAAGGGAGAAGCACTTATATTTGTGAAAGAGGAGTCTAAGGAGGACCAGAAGAAAATATGCATGAGCTGCCCTCAGCCAAGGCCCAAAAACAGTTGAGTAACACCATCACATGTGACATCACCACATCAACAATAAGGAATAAAAGGCTCGTCCTCAACAGTGTGTTTAAAAGGAGATTTGGTCAGCGGTACGTTCTGGATGAGAGTACGACAGAGAATGTGTACAGTGGGCTGGAAGCGAACTATATTGTACAATGATGGCAATCACCAGCCCACCTTCACAGACTATATGCATAAGTGTGCTATAGCTCATCTTCATCAGCTCTAGATGCTTGCCGCACGTGCCGCAGAAATATTTGAAGAAGCTACGTAGAAACCGTCAGCAGCGCAGAGGTAGAGATGGAGGAGAAATTTACAAAAAGGTGCATATTTCCCCAAAAAGCATGCCAGCTGGGAGAGAATTTGAATACTTGCCCATTTGAGAAAAATTCTGGAAAAGCACTCACCGGCGACGATCCTGAAACCCTCCCCCAAACTCCACACGATTCCACACAAATTGCAACCAATTTGTGACTGAATAACTGGATTTCGGTAAATCATAGAGCTTATATGCAGTTCTTCAAGCACTTACCGGGAGAAACGAGAGTGCAATCATGACCACAGTGGGTATCAGCCATCCCGCCTTTGTGCTGAAAAGAAAAGAAAAGGAGGATCAACTTGAAAGGCTGGTCCCAATGTGGATGTGAATCTTACTTGCACAGCCACCGGGTCACCGGTTTCAACAGGTTTATGATTTTAACATGAAACCTATGCTCAAATCAGCAAACTTACATGCACTGTAGTAGTTGAACTCACAGATGAGTATAGTCTTGTGTTTATCACGGGGGTCTGATTGGAGTGCACCCTTATTATGTAATCTTATGTCAGCTTTCTCCAATTCTCTTCCCTTGGCACAGAGGCTTTCAAATTCTATGAAGTTTTGCAGCAAATGTAATTTATCATCACCTCTCTAACTCTTTGTCTCCTCAGAAATTTTTAAAATGGTGTAGAACCTGTTCTGTTGAACATCGCCATTGCCTGCACCGATCATGTGGCTGCCGAAGCAAAATTCAAACCGAAGCACAAACCAATGGAAACTTGAAGGATTATTCTGAGAAAATGAAAGGTAGGTAGAATTTCTATCAGAAAGAGACTTTCAGTGGTTCCTGCCTCAAAACCATGTTGTTTACTGAAAGAAAACAGGTTGTAGAGCCCAGGAATTGAACCCATGCCAAACATTGATTATATAATAAGGCAGCACCACAATTCAGACCCCGTGGTAAGCAACAGACTCAGCTTGGTTCGTATAGAGCATCTGTCTACGAGAGACTAGGATGAGTACAATGATAGCAATGGCTACCGCGATGAGGAGGTAGAGCCCTGCAATTCCACAAGAATTTGAACACACACTCAACTCCAGGTTCAGAAAATGCTCATGAATCCTGGCCTTGTAATCCATCTTCTTCACTCTGTTGAGCAGATCGACTTTGCTCAGTGTCGGACTGGGTGTGCACAAGAGGTCTCATGCAATGTGCTCTCTGGCACCTGCTGTTCCCTTGTGAGTCCCCAGGGGGTAGTATGTTGTTCCAGGCTGTTGCAGAGGTTTATCATAGGTGTATGCTCGTTGAGGCATTGCAAGGTTGTTGGAGCGGGAGGTGATGAAGAATGGCATTCTCAAGGATGTTTTATGTATTGCACGACTGCTGTGGAGGCTGTCAGTGTGGTTGAGTTCATGGTGAAAATAGATGGGGCTGATCCGTCAGAGGAACATTCATCTTGAGTCCCAATCTGTTTCCAAACTGTGAGACTGATGTGCGGGCCACATTCAATTATTTTCCATCTTGATCAGTGGCAACAGAGAAGGGTTCTGTGAGCACAAATGAGGATCTGCCCACCAAATCACTGCTTTTTCACGTGATGTATTACATCCTCGATGACACATGCTTGTCTCATGATATTGAGCTCCACTGAGGTTCAAATGTTCAAGCCTAGGGCCCGCAAAGTTCCGGCCCAGTCTCATGTGATATCAGATGACATAGAAAATGAGTCATCAAGACTTCTACTCCACTCTACTCCACAACCGCTTCACATAAGCCAACTGAGTGCCATTGTGTTGCATGTATGGAGCCTATTACACCATATTACATGCAATCCACCCAGAAAACTCAGTGCACTCAGGTCTGTGTGTCAAAATATTCTGCGCTGAACTCACACATCAAAATTCCAGCAAGTGCTGGGAAGGAGTGCTCGTTTCAACAGCCAGGGCATGTTCAATTCCCCTGAAGTTTTGCATGGAGCTTTTTAAGCCATATTAAATGTGATCCACCCAAAAAACTCGGTCTCAGCTGAACTCACACATCAAAATTCCGGCAAGTGCCGGAAAGGAGTGCTCGTTTCAACACCCAGAGCATGTTCAATTCCCCTGAAGTTTTTCATGGAGCCTCTTAAGCCATGTGATATGTGATCTGCCCAAAAAACTCGGTGCAATCAGGTCTGTGTTTTGAAATATTCTGTGCTGAACTCACACATCAAAATTCTGGCAAGTGCCAGGAAGATGTGGTCAGTTCAACAGCCAGGGCATGTTTGATGCCCCTGAAATTTCCCTTGGAGCCTCCTACACCATATTGCATGCTATCTGCTCAAGAATCATAGTGCACTCTGGTCTGTGTGTCAAAATATTCTGCACTGAACTCACACATCAAAATTCCAGCAAGTGCCGGGAAGATGTGGTCATTTCAACAGCCAGGGCATGTTCGGTGCCCATGAAATTTCCCTTGGAGCTTCCTACGCCATATTGCATGCTCAAGAATCCTGGTGCACTCTGGTCCACGTGTTGAAACATTCTGCACTGAAACTCCCACATCAAAAGCTCTCACAGATGTGAATCGTAAACTGGCGGAAGTGTCAGTGTTGATCCCAGTGGGGAATGATAAAGAAAACCAATTAAAGAGGAAGAATAAGAAGGGGTGTTCAGCAAATTGAGATATAGCTGCAGTTAATGGCTTAAACTCATCTCCTAGTAAGTACCGCAGGATGTATTAGCTTCATTCAATAACAGATCACTACTTGTGAGAATGTGGAAATTTTTGAAACACAAGAGTAGGGGACTGGCACTCGCCACCACTACCGATGGGAATAATTTGCGGCCCACTTTTGACTTTGACGGCCATGGCCATGATACACAGGGTCATTTGGTGGCTCCACAATCTGCCTGAAATGCCAATGGGTGATGTAACACAGTACATCAAATCACAGCTTGCTTAAACCACTGATTTTTTTTTCAACCATTGTTCAGGATCTGCTCTCGAAAACTCTCGGGACCATATTGTAGCTTAGCTTGATCGGCTAGCCAAGCCGAGCCAAGCTGCGGCAACACTACCCCATGTTATTTAAGACCTCAATTTAGGCCTGCAATGGTTCAGCATTGACAAGAAAGGCACAGTAATCCATTTTGAAGCTTTAGAGATTGAGCTGAGGGCAAAATGTTTCCAGTCTTTTAACTCCGATACACGTGTTGTTGATATGGCGTGATTTGATGCCAACTATTGCCACGTCTCTTGCTCTTTCCACCTATCTTGCCTCTATGTCCTCTTGTCAAGCTCCTCATATCAATGTATCAAGGTTGTCAAACTTCACCAAACCTGTCATATATCTGTTGAAGACCCACTGGCCCTCAGTGCCTCAATGTTAGGCAGAGAGGCTCATGATTTGAAATGATTTGAACCTCTAGGAGGGAAACTGTGAACCCATAGCTTCAGGCCCACAAAAGAGCCCTCGATTGGACACCCAGTGCATGCTGTGCGTGCAGCCAGACCCAAGGGCTATCAGCTACGGGCGCAGTGGTTACCAGCGTGTTCTGGAAGCATCTGCTGAAGCGCGGATGTAGGGAGCATGGATGAAAATGGTAATCCAACCAACAACATCACATACAACCAACAATCCAGTGCATGCAAGTTCGGGGCTCCATGCGAAGTGGGGCTCCATGCGAAGTATACACATGCTGCAATCCAGTCGAGCGACGCCGAATGCCGGCATGATAAAAGTAGATTGAGCAGCGCAACCAGCGCGCCGCCGAGTGTGGTGAACACAATAAGAATTGTCTTGATGCGACACTCCTTCCGTCCACGTCGTCGAATCCATCCAACCACTCCTTCTATCACCGCGTCATCGAACCAAAACCAAAACCAGAATCCTAAACCCAATCCAACCCAAACCGTCCAAATTGACCATAACCCAATCAACTGCAACACAAACTTAGGGACTGCCACCAACATTGCCGGTGACAACCAGTACGCTCCTGCGCTGGGTCTACCCATTTCAGGGCGACACTCCATAGGTCACGCAGGGTGCTGGGATCGAGTCTCAAGGACGCTTTGACTGTCCGAAATAAAAGAAACCAAAAAAAACCAAGAATGTGGGGTGAAAGTGGGGGGTGTATTCTTTTTTTATCGAGTTTACATTGAGCTTTTATATCTACACTGTTTGGTCTGCACAGCCAATCACAAACAGCTATTGTTCACATAGAAACCACTGTCCAGATGAAATGTGTTCCCGTTTCCTTCCAACACGTCTCCTTCTCGACACGCTACAGACCAGTGCGCGCTGTTTCCATCAACCACGTGTCCGTGAACTCCTCGGTGTTTCAACCTACTCCCGCGAATATTCAGAAAATCGCAAAATCAGCCCGTTTTTGCTGATTTCACCACTGGACAAATTGCCGGCTCATCACTGCATGAACTCATTGGGATCAAGCTCAAGATGTCAAGCACTTACCACCCTGAAACCGATGGTGGAACCAAGTGTGCGAACCACACAGTGACCTGGATGCTCATACAGTGCATAGGGGTGAAGCAAAAGGACTGGGTAAGCAAACTGCCTGCTATCAAGTTTGCTCTGAACTCTGCTCATTTGGAGTCTACAGGATACTCTCCTTTCTTCCTGAATAATGGGCACATGCCTTGCTTGCTGTTGTGGAACTTGGACCGTACTCATGAGTTCCCAGGAACTGCAAACTTTGCGCTCCAACAACACGTCATGATCATGGCAGCCCATGACAGTTTAATTGCTGTCCATCTCAAACAGACACGCAACACCAATCGGAAACAGCAGTCCATGCTGTTTGAACAAGGTGATCTTGTATATCTTTCCTCGAAGAACCTCACCTTCGAAAAAGGTCTAGCCTGTAAATTGATCCTGAAATTTGTTGGGCCTTACTCAATTATTCGGGACTTTGGAAATAGCTCGTTCCAGCTGGACCTGCCAGCCAACATGAATCAGAGGGGTGTCCATGACATGTTTCACTCCTCCCTGCTACGGATCCACATTCCTAATGACGATCAATGATTTCCTGGTCGACTTGATTGCCAGCTTGGCATTTCTCTGGACGATGAGACCAACACGTGGGTCATGGGCCGGATTGTTAGCCACCATGGCCACCATTCAAAGGCTTTATTTGAAGTCTTGTGGAAATCTGGTGATAAAAGCTGGATGCCATACACTCAGGCTAAAAAGTTACAGGCTTTTGAGGAGTATCTTGAGGCCATCAGTGTGTCCAACATCAAGGAGTTGCTGTATGGATTGGGGAAGCCCCCTGTTAAGGAGGAATTCATGATTGGTTCGATTATGGGATTCTTTTGGGCATATAAATCTGGTGAGCCCCTTGCCGAGGTCTCCAATTTTACACCCGCTTCCACTTCCACTCCCACTGTGATGCGAGTCCTTTAGGCCTCGCCAGGCTGGAGGAAAGCGCACACAGACAATGAGTCTGGTGCTGCTGGGTAGACAGGAGGCGCCGACTTAGACCCTCCCCGCTGTTGTAATGCTTCAGCTAACGGCCTTGTCACCCGAGGCCGGAGCTCCATTGATACAATATCTCGAGGTGCAGTGAGAGCAGTTGTACAGTTGCTCAGCTATCCAGCGGGTCCTGGGTGGTTAGCCTTCGGCAGTAGTGCTGCTGCTCGTGGTGTCTAGCCGTTGCCGTTGAACATAGAAGTTAAGAGCAAAGATAGATGATATCACATGATCTAGCTACCCGAGCTATACAGAATAATACTACATAAGCATAGATGACATGTCTGCCTTGGGCATGCCCTAATACCCTCATCACACCCACTCCCACTTCTACTTCCACTCTATCACCTTCACCTTCCACATCGAAGCCCAACCTTCCTTTGGCCATGAATTGATCTTCTACAATCTATCTTCAGATGAGGAGCTGCACTTCAAGTTCCATGCGCTTCAACAAGGATCACCATGTGATTAGGTGTCTTTCCACGACCCACTTCCTATTCACTGTGCTGGGTCTTCACGACGAAATCATCCCTGCCACCCTCATCCGCACATACACAGACTTCAATGCAACACTTATCTTTGTGGAGGGCATGCTGGCTTGCTCATGTGCCGGCGTATTACAGCAATTTCGCCCAGCACATGAGCAACCACAACAATTCGGGTCTGGGCTGGGCCTACCTCGAGAAAGGTGAGTTCACCTCGCACCTAGTTTACCCTGACACTCTCCTCCCTGCCAATCCGGCCTCATTCTGCATCAATGACCATGAGATCACAGATAATTACCTCGCACCCGGGATGGTAGCCGTTAGCTCATTCTACTACGAGAACACCAAGTGCCTCGCCGAGGAAGAGTTGCATCGCTCAGTCCGTTGGGTGAGGCAGCATGTGGAGAGGAAGCATGGAAAGAAGCTTGGCCACGCTGAAACGGTGCACTAAGGTGCGGCCATGTAATCTAATAAAATCAACTAGAGAGTGAAGTAAGCTAGTCACTAATCACAATCCAACCAAAATCAAAACAAAACACTAATCCAATCCTAATGCTTGTGTGTGTGTGTTCAGGGAGGTAGGGTATATATCACCCGTCAAGAGGGTGTGCAATGGAGGAATAAAGCTTTGTTTCAACAGCAAACTATGTGGTCTGAGCACAGTTATGCAGGGGTAGCAGGGACTTCATACCGGCAGAATATCAAGATTCAAGTAGCTTTCAACCATTCAAAGTATTCAGTTCCTTGTGAGTGTCAGACCCTAGCACTGACTGGCAGCTAGCCAAGAAGCAGAATAGGTAGGCAGACTTTCGGCAGACAGACACTTGACTCATAATTCTCTTGCAAGAATGGTGGCAATCAACAAGCAGGTGCAGTTACGCAGATGGTGAGGCACACTTCACTGTTCCTATTCGTTCCATCTATCTCCTTTACTTCTCTCTAAAATGTACAAACACCAGCTGTGTACTCTGTATTAGCCAGTGAACTATCCCCCCAGATATACAGGCAATATAGTAGACTCTAGATTTGTTTGAAAAGATATCAGAGATTTGAAGACACACAGATAAAGATTTTAAGACACGGGACATTGACGGGACTGTGGACAATACCATTGCCCAGATATAAGTGTTACACATTCAACCTTGGTGAAGAGACCTGCTAGACTTAGGTCTCACACAATTCAATTGTTAAGAGCCAGTTTAGAACGTAAACTCATGCCTCGAACTAGAGTGGCTGCCAGCAGTGTAAGTGTGAGCACACTAGAGCCCAAGTAGTGAATGGCCAATGGCGTAGAAGGGATTCTTAACTATGGGTCTTATGACCTGTTACCGGAGCTATTCCACATGTATTTCTCTAGCATGCCATAAGTTGTGCTTAGTTGTCTTGGTTTCCATCTTTCTGACTGATCAAGTCAGTTTCAGTCAAGTCCTATTCAACATCTGAATTAAGTCCCGCACTTCACAAACTCAGTGGAACTCGTAGTAAATATCAAGTGGCTTGAAAATATCTAGCAGCACGACAATGTCTGAACTAGTATAGCGGCCAGTGAAATATCTAGCAGCACTATTTTGTAGTGTCGATCCTCATTATTCATATCAGTCAGCCTTGATGTGAGGATTGCATCTTTGTAACGGCCAGATCTGCCTGAGTAACAATAGTGATGGTTAACTCAGTAACATGTCTTCAATGCAATCTAATCAGTTGGCCTTCTACCCAAAATCAAGTGGTGTGATATCCTAACTGGAATCTAGCAGCAATATCTCAGCCGGCCCTAATGTGGTTGTACCAATTCTGACTTTGTATATCTTTCTTTAATAGTCATCAGACTATTCAGAGGCTGTTGAAGCAGCAAGTCAATAATTATGTGTAGTTCCCTGATGTTTCACCTCCAGCGCATAAGATAATGGTTTACCACCACCATCTATAGCTCAGGGTAGAATATCATAGTCAAGTTGCAACAGCCTTTTGGGCTGCCTTGTCAAGTCTACTCAATCCTTCATAGTTGACTTGTTACACTGACTTTTGGCCATCAATAGTGTATCCTACCACCCCAGGGAGGATGTACACCATAATCTAATGTCTCACTTCTGCCCACTAATAGGTTCAAAATGAAATAAAAACTGGTGTTTTCATACGTGTTTTGGTACACACCCTATCAACACACTCCTCGACACGAAGGAGGCCAAGGCCAAGTTCGCTGGTAAATGCAAGGTGCTCGATGACACCGCTGCCACCACTGCTGCTGCTGCCACTGGAGGGAGTTCTGGTGACACTGTGATGACTCAGTGGAGCCTGCCGTGTTTGATGGCCTGGAGGGCAGATGTAACGGTGGGCTGTGCACCTCATTATTTTTCCTACCCCATCTACATACCCCACTCCTTCCTCTGATGTTTCATCACCACCCCCGTTTCCTTCCATGTGTCTTTGTGATGTCTCCAACCACCATTGTGTGCTACTTGATGCATTGCGCTACTTTCCCTTACTACCTCGATGGTAAACACTCTTTATTTCCAATTACCTACTATATAACTGTCCTGTGTCCTTAGTCTATGTCTCAGTGAATCTACAACTTACACCACTTACCTCGCTCGCCTCAACACTTCGCTCGAAACCCAACCATGTACCAAGACTCTTTGCTGACTATCCCCGTCTTCCTGGATCTGCAAGCTATCTCGCTTTAGCTTGTGTGGCTTGCTTCCTTAAGGCTCTCGAGCTCCCTCGAGCCTCTTCTCTGTATACCTCTCATCTCCTTCATCTCACTTTCAGTTGGGCTTTGTTTTGCACTCCCAGCCGCCTGTGGCATCTACGTAGATACATTCTTTGCATTTTACTGACTATCCCACAGGTGTTCTGTCCTTTAAAAGGTATGTCTTTACCTCCTTATATTCCCGGTCGCTCCAGTTGACAACTCCAGCAGGTGCACTGGCAGATCCTCTGACCCTGTTTCTATTGACACGGTCAAAGACTTGTACTTAGGTACATGGCTATGCATTGTCCATGCACATGCATGCTAACACCGGGGGCAAAAGCCGACGCACCTGGATTCCAGGTGCCTCCGAGGCATGTGGTCCAAAGGCTACAATGTGGAATACAAAAGGCCTACAAAGGTCCTTAAGTCAACAAAGAACAGACAAAGGAGGGACAAAGGACAGGCAAGATTTGCTGGGTGGTGAAAATCCTGCCTGCCCTTTGTCTCACCTTTTGTCATGAATCACCCTGACTCAGCATCGCAGATATCCTTTTTCGGGTTCTACCACATTCCTTTTTGGGAATAACCCGTCCTTGATCGGGGTATTCCCTGGCCCACAACACTCAATCGACCCTCAGGGACATGAACATCCCTTGGACCTTTATTCAGAATCCATGCAGACATGGATTCCTCACCACTTTACCACTCGGGTTCTTATCACAGTAACCCAGGACTCTATACGACGATGGCATGGTGCCGTACACATGCAACCCGGGTTCTATGTGCTAGCAACTCGGACTCCTTTGTGCCGATGACCATATCCAATGGGTCATGACTACACTCCTTTATGTTGGTGGATATTCACTCCTGATATCCCTGCCGAGATGACTACACTCCTGAATGGTGACAGGTGTCCCCTGGGTGCCACCTGTTGACTCCTTTATGCTCATGACTCCTTGGTGACCCCTAGATGCTGTGGTGATAACACATAGGGATTAGGAGCATCAGCATTAATGTTCCTTAATGTTGGATAGAGTAACTGATCGCGATCGTATTTAATTTATGTAGAAAGGTATATAAACTCGGTAGAATCTCCCCTGTACAGTAGATTCTACCTCGTCTATACTCAGGCCTTACTTTGGCTGGATTGCTTGGTTCTTGGACTTGAGCCTGGAGTGCTCTTGTTCTCATCTCGTTGTTCTGGTCTTGTCTTCACTCCCCTTTCACTCGACAACACCAGAACTCCTACTCTCTGTCTCTTGCCTTGGGATATCGACCTAGCAGTGTTGGATCTGGCCCGTTAGGTAGCGGCAAGGAGAGACACTTACCTACCAAGGGGAAGAGATCATCACACTAGTTCCCTGGCATGGTTGTACAGAGACTGGTTCGCCTGAGTTCCCCTCAGGCACCCCTCAGTCTTGGATCCAGTTAGAACCCCTGTTCGGAGTACCCCTGAGTCGGGTTCCTCCTCTCGGGTTCTTGGGACGCAACCCCAACCTCCTATCCAGAACCCAAAGCCCCTATTCGAGACACCCGGAGCGGGTTCCTCTCACTAGGGTCTGGTGCATAGTTGCAGTACTCTCACTGCAATATCTTCGGGTTCTTCAGCATGGGTTGCTCAACACCTATGGATGCTAGCCTGGTTGGCCACATCCTCCCCTTGGATCCTCGACGCACGGTCACATGCTATTCGAGCGGTGACGGATTCTCTCTCAACACCTAGGGATGGTTGCTGTTGTGTCTGGCGTGGACGTGGTCCAGCTGACCTAAGGGCCGTTGCTGACACCTCTGTTAATTCTTTGTCCACCCAAGGACCTTTATCGGTCTTGTGTCCACCAGTTCACGACCTGCGGAGAACATGCCCCAGAGGCACCTGGAATCCAGGTGCGTCGGGGTTTGCCCCTGGTGTAATGATATATTGTATATTGTGCCGCAGAAGATAACAACAGGCAACAGCATACAGTGTCTTGGAACGGATGGGAGCAAATGAGTAGGATCTTGGTACGTCATACATGGTCCGGGCATTCTAAGTACATCACTGACTTCCTTCTCAAGATACATAAGCTGTCCTCAGACATTGTGCTTACATGTGAGTGCCTGGCAGGAAGTCCTTTTGGTCGCTGCTTGTTCTGGACAGTAGATGTGCCATAGACACCAGCAAGACCTCAGTACTCTGTATTGGTAGCTCTGCATGAATATATTTTTGTTTCTCTTCCATCCTGCAGTTCATGAGTGCGATATAAGAACAGAAAAGATGTGCTGTGCTGGTGCCAAATATACATTCTGGTGTGATTCTGGTGCCAGGATTGCTTCTGGGGCTGTCTATCTTTTTATGTTGCCAGGAGCGATTCTGGCGTGTTGGCAGGCCTGATGCCAGACACACCAGCTCAAAAACATTTTCCTGATGTTGCGCAGGACAGCCAGGGAGAAGATGAGGGCCTCTGGTTGGCTGCCAGTGCAAGAGTGAGAATTGCTGAAAGCTGTGGAAAAACAAGACACCACTCACATCTTGTAGTCAAACTTCAGTTTCCAAGAAATGCCAGAAGTCTCCAGCATCAGTGCCTCTGATTGCTTGACAATATTGCTATCAATTATGAGTTGAGCAAACATGGGCATCTCAGGCAGTATATCAACATGGGGATTGACCAAGGACTTAATGTGAATACCTGTGGAGGAAAAGCCAAGCATAAGCCAGAATATTGGTGCTAACAGTATACCCACTATGAAGATGGGTGCTAGCTACAGTTGAAAGGATCAAATCAATGTGGCATGTGCGGGTCAACAGCAGAAGAATGGAACTTGAAATACCTACATTCTGAACATGGCTGGAGCAAGACAAGATGCAAGGTGTAGGATGGTTATTGTGCTATAGGTGTCACAGCACCGCATTCATGGTGCTCCAAAGGCTATTTTCAGGGCTACTTAGTATGAAGTGCTGGGAAAACATGTGGCATGGTGTGGTGTTCCACTTGGCTGCCATGCACACAGCACCGGTTCTCTGTCATTTTTGCGACAGACTCATTACACCAAACACTCCAAAAAATAAAATAAAAAGAATATGCTGGGGCTAAGGTTAACACCCTGAAAGTAGGGGAGGAATTACGAAGATTGAGCTTCTTTAGGCGCTAAAATGTTCTCCTTGTGCGGTTTCAGAGTTCTTCGAAATGAATATTGATACTCAGTATACTGTGGTTGTGGTCCTGGTGCTTGGGGAGAAGCTGTGGACCGTGCACACAGTTGCTGTGTTCTAAACACCGACCTAAACCCAGCCTCGTGCCACAAATCATGAATAGAACAATGTTCGGAGGCCTCAAAGGGGTAAGGCAGTGAGCACTCGGAAGCACAAATCACATTTTGGGTTGTAAACAGAGACAGTGTTTAACAGCACACAATCAAAAGTAGGGATGGGTTAGAAATTATAAGAGGAAGTCCACCAGCAGAGTTTGATCCCCCATCCTGTCGGATCCGATGGATCAGGCCAGGCCCAGCCGGCTGCCATGATGGGCAAGCTACCTTCAACGTGCACGTAGTAGGGAGAATCTGATAGGCTGTGTTCGGTGGGCAGCATGGCAAGTACTATGATCCTTATGTGGCCAGTAAGGAAGGTGCGGGGAAGTCGAGAAGTAGAATTCTTGAGAATCTAGAATATGTCCATGAAAATGTAATTGTTGTGCGGTGTACAAATCGTAAATTTGATGGTCTATTGAAGAAGGGAATCGGTATCGGCCTTCCAGCTCTCCAATGTGAAGGTGTGGGAACAAGACACGAGCCATAACTTGTTCTTGCCAGTGTTGTCCTTGACCGGCTAATGTACTAGTAGAGAGCATCACGATGAAGCCAGTATTCAACTGTGTAATACACACATTCAGGGGCACGGAAAATAATCTGAATCGGTGGTGCCTTCTGGGGTAGTATTATATGTCTTTTCAACGAACCCCAGGATCTCTGGAGCCCTCGGTCTCACATAGGACGCAATTTGCGTCAAATCAGCATAAACCCAAATTACAAAGTTCTGACTGCCGATATTCGTGATCTGACTATACGATCACGGCCATCTAATCTTTGTGTGTTTGCAGTAAGAATTGACCCTGCAACAGGCATCCTGCCTGCAGCACCAAGAAACGTCCAATGGAAAAGAAAACGGCCGCGCCCTGAGTAAAGAGACATTGGATACTTAATATAAATATTGGCATGGTGCTCCCTGTGTAAGCCGCTTTAATCCATACTGCTGCCATCTGCCAGAAATACTTACATTTCAGGCCAAATGATGTTGTGCCTAGACGTTTTCCAACCCCGCATCGTTGTCCGGGTCATAATAGGTCCCGCCATCGTCGATCCGTGTCACCTTCGTGATCTGTATATTGGGGCCGATCTGTTTTCCTCAGCATTCATACACGTGACAATTT
Source organism: Mycena albidolilacea (assembly GCA_029282495.1). Classification (NCBI taxonomy): domain Eukaryota; kingdom Fungi; phylum Basidiomycota; class Agaricomycetes; order Agaricales; family Mycenaceae; genus Mycena; species Mycena albidolilacea. The sequence goes on along the minus strand of JARIHO010000032.1, from coordinate 771,179 downwards.
TCAAAGCTCACCGCAGGCGCCAAAGACGGTAGGGTGAACTCGTTCATTGCGCGGAGGGTCGCACGGGAGTTCAGACTTGATAACATCACCATAATTCTATTGGCCATAAAGGCTAACTTACCTGGCCAAGAGGGAGTTTGAAAACACTGTATATACTTAGAAATGCAAAGCAGTGTTAACACACACTTACGTCGTGCACTGATAGCAAAAAACGCAAGCCAGATGACTGCAAAAAAATCACTCATCAACATTTGTTATTTAGGATATTTTTGCATACGTACAGTTGTTCTTCATTGTGAAGAACTGAAAGAACACCGCTATTCAGTTTGCCTGGTTAATCATGAATACATAGCGACATACACAGGCCAGCATGACAATTCCCGTCGCACTGGAAAACACCGAAGTCAGAGAAGACACACGGAGTGGATGAGAAAACTAACCTGGTCACCATTCCGGTCTCTGCCATGTGATTTGTGAGGGGAAACGACATGTCAACACAAATTCCTCGACAAACCTATGGTCCATGTGATAAGTTTATCCATGAGTGCCGCGGTTCTGAGTGACCAGTGGTGAGGCTGACGGTGCATAGAGCCAATAGAAACCATACCTTGTGTGCACGTTGTTACGTTGCTTGCTGAGGAGGAACAACATAGTCACCGTGATCGTCAAATCGTTCACACTGCTGATGGCCCACTTTGCCATGAAGAGCCACTCCCATTGCTCCTCATAGCGAGCCCAAAATTTTATCCCCAGCGCTCCGGAAAAGAGCACCGTACACGCCAACACGCGCAAAAACGCCATGGCCCAAATGAGCAGAGGGATCCATAGTTTTTTGGAGAAGGCATAGATTCGGAACGAAAAGAACCCTTGAACTGGGGGACATTAGTGGAGGCCAAAACGCTTGTGGGAGACACAGGCATGTACCAGACCCCGCAATGATACCAGAGAACAAAATGGCAGCAGGGAGACTTTTGGGCACGGCATGACCGAGACGCTCTGGGTGAACATAGTCGGATACTGTGTAAAGGTATAGTGTATGTCCGATGCACAGTGCATGAGCGACCTCGCAGACCCTGTTCACAGATGCACACTCAGGCATGGATAGGGTCAACGGCAAAGCGAGCGTACCAGACAAACGCAACCTACAGAGGATCGTCAGTCATACATTCCTCTCAGGTTGTTTTACACACCAAAGCCTTAAATTTGGGGGAGTCGTGGGGGAAGCGGCCGTAGTAGATGTAAGTTTGGGCTGTCGTCACCCCGAAGAGCACATAAGAGACTAGGACGCCGATTTGATAGGCGCCTGAAATGCAAGGTATAATTGAAGGACCAAGACCAGGCATTCTGCACGCACCCAGAGTGGTGTTTGGATTAATATTGAAGGAGGCCATAGTTATTCGTAGGGTAAGGGAGCAGGTGGCAGGTCAGAATATATACACCTCTCAAGCTGTAGTTTTTCTTTAACAATGGGGCTGGAATGTTGATTACCATAAAGGTGTGCAACGGCAATGTTTCAAAATATCCTCAATTCGGGGATAGTGTCGATTTCCGACAATGTGGTGATTACAGTGCACTTCGGTGCCCTCATGCCAAGTTGATTTACATGCCGTGGGGTTTGCCGCTCTGTGCTAGTACGAGATTTCGTGGCAAGATTATTAATAAATAGTGAGATCGAAATTCCGGATCCAAACTTGGAAGTTAGGAGCCAAAGGCAGTGGGCCACTTTGGGACCCGTCAAGTGTCGTTGAGCCCAACCAAGTGCTCCATCGGGCGCTATCCTCAAAGTTCAACGATGATGTCCCAGAAATTTTGAACTGATGAGTCGACAGCTGCGTTTTCTGGGCTTCAGATAGCAGGTGAAATTTTATAAAGAGTGACGAGATGAAATTAGAGGTTGTGAGATGATTATCAGGTGGAAGTGGAAACATGATACGTCTTGTTGACACGGTGACTTGGGTTCAGTGGCCGGACACAGAGCGGGCTCATGCATGATCAACGAAACGCCGGGAGAAGAGCTTGGCAGAAGTCCTCGCATTTCCACAGTTCATCCAATGTTGGAGAATTTATCCATTCTCTTAATGGGATGCCGGGATTTCGTTTGCAGGGTTATCGGTCATCCCCATTGATGCTCTCTGTATAGATGTTTTGGGCTCGAAATTTTACAGCACCTCCCCTGCTGTTTTTGTAATCAATTCCCCCTTGCAATCGTTTTAAATGTATTACATGTTTCGCATCACAGCACTTGGTTGACCTTTCTCAGGCTTGGTCAGTGGAAGTTCCCGCTCCTCTCACAAACGCCGCTTCTGGGCCGCGAAGTAGCTGTAAACTGTCGACATTGAAACACAGTTCAGAGTCTCGGTAAACAATAGGCCGGCGGGATGAAATGCTATTGCCTAACAGCCTGGACGATTCTTTAACGAAAACCCTCCTCAGCAGTGCAGTTACCCCACCTAGACAACTCCATCGCTTTTTATTCTGCTCTCGTCCTCACCATCTTACTTTCCTTCCCTATTTGCCTTCACAGCTAACTTCATTTGCACAACTGCGTGCTGTGCAATCTTTGTCGCAACCCTATCATAAAACAGCTTTGCATAATATTTAATTTTAGTCTCTTATACTCTGACGCTAGAACACAAGATGCTAATCGTACTTCGCATGTTGTACTTTGTATGAATTTTAAAGGATGGACTGCCGTTTCAGAGGTAAATGCAGCGGCCGGATGGTTTTTCAGTACCTATCAATTGTTGGGGAAGGAGGTACATAACACCGAAAAATCACGGCCTCTTTCACAGCGATTTAAACGAATCAATCAGACAAGAAACACCTCCATCACCGACTTCTGGCAGCATTTCTGATTACCACGGCTGTCGCGCTCTCCATGTGTCCTGTGGCACAGCCAGGTCAGCGCAAATAACTGAGAAAAGGTCGACAGGAGTGCATACCCGGAGGGCAGAAGACGGACACTGAGTAGGAACTGGTGGTAGAAGCTTCCGCCGCGCCCAGTTCTGGATTCCACATTGACACGACCGTTTACCTGGTGTTCCATATCTCGTGACTTGGTACGTACAACGCCGGTACCCAGAAAACATGCTGATTTGTGTCTTGTCGTATTTGATTTCGGACTTCGGACCAGTCAGGTCGGACCCGGATTGGACTCCCACCTTAGCTGTTAACCGTCTCTCTGGATTCCTATCTCCTTTTTTTGATCTGCTATTATAGCGCGCCGTGATATCCCGGCCCACACAGAGAATTTTTATGACAGGATCTCTACTGCGTAATATTATGGACCATCACAGGGAGTATACGGAAATGAACCATGGTCCAAAATTCGAGAAACATGGAGAACCTATTTACAATGTGTTTTGAATGCGCAGACAGGAAAAATGTTGGAACTCATTTGAATGTTTCCAGCATGGATAACACGCATTTGAAACCCATCCTGATCAGCTTGAAAGCATTCAAATGATGCTTAAAATTTCTGTTGCTCATATGTGCAGCTAACATTGTAAATTGGTTCATCATGTTTTTTGGATTTTGCGTTTTTTACTTATCCTCCCTTGTGATATGCATTGCTTCGTGAGTATCCATCCTTTCTTCCCACATCTTATTATAAACTGGCTAAATTCTATTCAGTTCACATCAAATTAGACAGGTTGCACACGAGCCATTGGAGCCACCCAGTGGCTCTCAGACCGTGTGCAAAAATAGCAGCCGAGTGGCTCCAACAAGCCACTCACAGCCATTCACATCATATTTTGACGGTGGAGCCACCCGTTTGCGCACGGTCCGAGAGCCAATGGGTAGCTCCAATGGCTCGTGCGCAACCTGTCTATTTGTGAATTTTTTTACGCCTTGTTGTGTCAATGGTCAGCCCTGCAATTTCAATCAACAAACCTTTTCATACTTTCGCAGATCACACTGTAGTGTTTCGACCGAATGTTCAAGTGACGGGTGACAGAGGGTCATGAACTGAACATTTTTGGTATGGGTGACGGTGACTTTTCAATTTTGGTACTTGAATAGGCCAAAAAATGCCAGGCCCACACTTGCCTTTTACACCCATCCGCACCACGATGCCGTGTTGTGGTTGCTCCACCCGCCAAAAAATGCCAATGGCCCCGAGGTCTTTTCTTGCAGGATCTGCTTCCGTTTCGTTTTTTCAGACCATGTAGTCATAAAATATGATGTTCTAGTTGCCTCAAGCTTTGTGCCGGAACTTCCGAGAAGAGTACTAAATACCGCTACTCAGTGGCAGGAAGTTATTTTGCATTAATACCAGAGACAAATACTGTATAAATTGTTTCTCGTCCGTTGTGCCGCACATAAATCATCGAACCGAGGTGTTTATACCTGCTGTGGGATAAATGGCGTGTCTTGGCCTTGGTGCACTAAAAAAACATTACTATCAGGGATGTAATGAAGGAAACAATCAATACGCACATAGTTTGCCCTGGCGGGCCTTTCGCCGAGCGTAAATAACATCTGGCTTCACCTTCTCTTGTTGTTTGCGGAGCCACCCCAGCGCGCCCACGGTTATAACCAGCGAGATCCCAAGAATGATGTGTTCCACTCTAGTGCTCGACGAACCTAACATCCGGAGTCAAGGCCCGCACGGAGATGCAAAATTAGAGGGACATACTATTGTCCTTTATGGCATAGCCGATGTACACCGGAACGGCTGCTTTGGGCAACGAGAGTATTGCCGCGGCGATGAAAACCGGGAAAGAAATACCAACTGTGGAGAATATGACGGTGGCAACTGCGGCTCGAGTACTCAGTGGAATGCAAGTAAAATAAAAAAGAAACGCACAATGTGCCGGAATTGCACTGTAACGTATGATCACAACGACCAAGAAACCACCCTGGCGGACAACATGTGCCTGCAGAGCGTATGAAAGCTTGGATTTCTCCATTTTCGCTCCTCGAGCAGAGCAGAAATACTTGAAAGTGAAAAAGTTCGCAATCTCGCCCAACAATACGCCCACTGGACCAACCACGTCGATCAGACTGTGTTGAGGGGAAAGAAACCGAGCAGGCTCACCGCAGACAATTGCAATAGCTTTAGGAAGAGTCCAAGTCACTCCCGCTAGCATCGCGACAATCTCATGTCCGAATAACTACCAACATAATATATTGGACCGAGGAAACGGGTTAGGAAACTTGGACACTCACAGGAGGAAACGACATGATAACAAGAAGGGCGATGGGAATGAGGAAGCCGACCTTGTTGCTGAAGATCATTGCATGAGTCCAAGAAATGTGTATCTGGATACTCGAAACTCACCTGGCTAACCAGTCCGTCGCTGGCTTCAGGGCATTGATGATCTTCTCGTGCTCGAGTGAAATCACAACCACTGAACCTATCAGCAACGCCAAAATCCCATAATACACTAGAAGACCACTCTGGTTTAGAGGTTACAGAACTACGTTCATTAGAGCCAACGCACTGATTGTCTCCTTCATCGTCTTCTTCTCCTTGATTCCGTTCAGGGCATTGAATTCGCTGGGTGTTGGACTGGGCGTGCGTGAAAAGGTGCGCGGCATCGGCTCATGCTCATCGTATAAAGTTGACTCGTCACGGTCATGGAGCGACATCGAGGCATTCCCAGGGTTGTGGGTGGGCGTGTACGCATAGTTCTGCGCGTAATTGGAGGTCGGCATGCCATAGGCGGTTTGATTTGACATGGAATTGAGTGCGGCGGGTTCTGAGATGGGAGAAGAAACACGCTTCTTTTTAAGTATTTTTTGTGGGTCGCCTATTTTTTGAACCAATAGATCAAAAAGGCGGTGCTGCTTGATCGCCGTCGGTTTGAGACCGTCGGCTTCCGACGGTTCTGTACTAGCGGGCCGCAGCACTGCGTCGATGTTTCTCTACTTAGACAAAAGGATATTACGCGAGAAATACACAGCGGACCGCAATTCGGCTTCTCTACTCTACTCTACGTTCGGAAGGAGGCAGTGCCAAAGCTCGAGTGTTTCCTTGAGAATAATACAGAGCCATGGAGCCCACCAGGAATTCCGGGACAGATAAAGCTTGGTCTCTGTGCGTCACATGTGAATTATCAGTGCTCAAAGATACCGGCTGTCGCACTGCCAACCCACGAACAACCCACAGGAACCCCCTGGGGGCCGCCGATGCGCCCGTGCAACCCCTGGGGACTATTATATACATATATTGGGACCGTTATACGTCTTTCCAGTTCCTTCCTTGAGTTTTTAGTGATGGATTCTGATACGATCAAATCGTGATGGCAGAGTCTGCCCGTTTTGGGCATTTGGTGGGAATCCGGTTCGGTCAAGGCATATGTTTTCAGAAAACGCAGTGGAAAATCAGAAAATCAGAAACATGGTAAATAACGCGTGCTTTAGCCTCCTCGTCGATTGGCCGAGCAAAGACGGTAGTGCATTTCCTGTTCAGCTTGTGTGATAGAAGTTGAAATACACAAGTAGACATGGTAGAAGTACACACATCGGCTGATTAAAAGAAACACGTATAATGATGGCACTAGCACCAGGTACCATATTTAGCCGCAGCGTTGTTTACACCGTCACGTTGGAGGGAGCACTAATGTACACGGGCCCTTTCGGCTTTCCCTGTCGAGCCTTGCGGCGGGCGTAGATGTAGTCTTCCTTTGCCTGCTTCATCTTGCGGTTGACCCACCATAGGCTGAAAATAAATAGATGAGGAACACTGCTAACAAGCTCAAAGTTTCACGCACGTGGAGAGTGTTATGATGATTGCCACACCCAAAACTACCTTCGACACGATTTTGGCCGTGGTGTTGCCTGTCGAAAGCGATATGGGGAATTGAGAAAGGAATGGACGAGACGAACATACCTTCGTTCTCGGGTTTGGCCGTTCAGCCCACATACACAGGGACGAAAGATTTCGGGACAGAAAGGATTGCGGCTGCCAAAAATACACCAAAGGGGACGCCGACGGTAGCAAATATCGGGGTCGCCACTGGGTTTATCAGACTTTTGGTCAGTGTACTTGATTCGAGGAATAGATCGAGTGGACGGACAGTGGGAGGGAATGGCACTGTAGCGCATGACGAGGACGATCCAAAAACCACCTTGGCGAACAACGTGTGCCATTGTGCCATTCAATATTAGTTTCCTCCAGCTTGCGACCGCGAGCACCGCAGGCGTATTTGAACACGAAATAATTGGCAATCTCCCCCAGAACCGTTCCGACTGCCTTTGTGATCAGCTAGAAAAATAACATCAAACCTCGTATGACTGACCGCGCTGACTTTTCGACTCGTCTTGTACAACGGAAACAAAGACAACCTTGATTTCGATGAAATAATCCGAGCCCTCCGGGTGTGGTAGGCGGCCGATTCCATGAAAAATGTCTTAACGCGCAAATTCCCGCGCTTGGAGCGCATTGGATTCCATTTTTGTTTGCCCCACCATTCCTATATGCATTTTCGACGTGGAGTGCGAAGGAGGAGGGAACATCAACTGAGGTACTGGCTGGAGCATACCGGGGCGGGCATCGGAGACCTTATGCAGATTGAATGGCTTGACGACCAAATTCACCCGGTGAAGTACAGCGCGACGAGTGGGAAACCACCGTGGAAGTTTACCTCTGACCCGTACGAAGAGCCCGAAAACGAGGCAAGCGACTGCGAGTGACCCCAACCTCCCGTACGTCTTTGTCTGAACTCTGAGTTCCCAATAACAAATATTATTTCCAGGCATTATTGCAACTCTGTACTGCCCATTCGCTGTTAGTTTGGCAAATGTTCGTAGTCATACCTGCGTAAATTTCGTCCTATTGCGAGACGTTGGCACAATTTAATTTGGACCGTATGCATTCAGACATCCAAACGCTGAACCTTGACGAACAAGTTTCTCATAAATACAGCCACCTGTTATGACCCGAATGAATCCTTTTTTAACAGGGGAACAAAATGGGCATCCAGTTAGTCTCTCGTAACCAGACGCTACAAACGAAAGAACCTCGTACCTCGGTAGTTTGTAGTCTGTTGATCACTTTGATCAGTTGATTGCTCGCCGCTCTTATCACCGATCAGTAATTTTTTCTGCCATTGAACGCACTTTAGCAACGCGTTTTTCAACTATTTGAGGTTGCATTCAAGTTTAGGGCGTCGAAAACTTCAAGTTCTCCCGCGGAGTCGTGTTTGAATTAAAGAACATCGATGCCGAATTTTGATGGCCCGGCACGCGGCAAAGGCCGTGAACGTCGTCTGCATGGAAGAGGGCCATTTAAACAATTCTGAAGAGGCACATTGATTGAGAAGTAATTTATAATGCATCTCCCTGCTTCAGAAGTTGTGAATTGGATGCTGAGATGTTTGAATGCTTTGTAGGGGAAATTGAAACTCCGATGATTAGTAATAAGGTCGGCGAGCAATCACCGGTGGCGCGGTAAACTACAGACTAGCATCCAGTATCTTCGACAGCTGTACTTTCTCCCACTAAATTCTCAGGACTTCCACCATAGTTACAAACATAACAGCCACTTCGCAAACATCAGTACAAGTCGAACAAGAAGCAGTGTCTTTTCAAGCGCCGCCATTTTCAGGCCTGTAGCATGCTGCATTACATACATTGAAAACACGAAGTCACGGGAAATTGACAGAAAATCACGGGGTACCACGTGAGACCATGTGAAGTCACATGAATTTCCCGTGCTTTCCAGGGCTCGGACTCTGGCGTGTCTGTATGGAACTGGGACCAAGCCGCGTCTGACGGCCCGTGGGAGTGATTCCGTGCCGAAGGCACGGGTACTAATCTTGTGTTGATGGAAAGTGACACAACCGCGTGATCCGCCACAGGGCAGTGCAATGTGCTCTGCCTGGCTTTGACACCGTGCATGATAGGTATATCCCTTGCGCTACATCCATCGCAATGTCCACGGATGCCCCCATCTGTAAGGCCTCAACAACAATATCATGTGCAAATGCTGATCTCCCTTCCTCAGCCCAATTGAAAAAGAAGCTCATTGAGACTACCAAAGGCACAGTCCATGTGGCAGCCATGGCCTTGGATGTTGCAGCATCTGCAACACAGAATGTGCCGTACCTGGGTGCCATCTCAAAAGTTCTTGTGCAAGTCTTGAAAATCATTGATGTATGTGGTCACAAAACATGAGGCACCAACTGCATCTGACCTGATTATAGGAGGTTGATGTCTGCAAGTCCACCTGGAAGGTTGTCATGTCTAAAATCCAGGACATCCACACAATTGTCGATGATTTTCGTATGTTGTGTGAGCGGGAAGAGATGATGGAAGATGAATTGCCGGACACAATTAAAAAGGCCTTCAAAAAGTTTGAGGGGTATGTACTTGATCAGCCTATTGCTTGTTTGGGGATTGATAAACTTGTATAGCTGTCTCTTGAAGGTTATTTCAACCATGAATGATTGCAAGACTGACTCTAGACGCTTTGGAGACCAAATTCGTCTTGTCCATAAGCGCTCTGAACTCAAAGCTGCAGCAAACCAATGCAGTGATGAGGTCGTCTTGGCTCTAAATCTCTTCCAAGTATGTTGCTGCATGTTATTTTAATCTAAATTTGCAGTTTCTCATTCAAAATGGTGTCCTCTTTTCAGGTTAACCTTCAAATTGATCAGGTCAAGATGATTCGGGATCAGTCCAAGATGATTCGGGATCAGTCCAAGAGGATTGATGACTTAGTGAATGTTCTAGGGCCCCATGTGTGTTCTCTGCCCTGCAATGCATATTCTATGTTTCCTAACCCAATGTACTAGGGCCGTCTCATTTCTAATTTCAACTCTGTGTGGGTGACCATTATCCAGACTTAGCCATTGGGATATGCTAATCATCATTATAGTTCAGCTTCTTTACTTCCTCCCACACCTTTGATTTTCCATGGGCGTTCGGTTGAGGTTGATCATGTTGTAGACCTCATCCTCAATCATGCACCAGCTCGTGTGGCTATTGTAGGCTCAGGAGGAATTGGGAAAACATCAATTGCTCTGACCTCAATTCACCATGCCAAAGTAGAGAAGGAGTTCCTCTGCCAACGCTTCTTCCTCTCTTGTGAGGCTATCCTTACAGCTGACACCCTCGTTCTGGAACTTCTCATGCTCTTTGGACTCTCTGTTGACTCTAGTGGCCCCATGTCACCAATGGACACTCTTAGGTTGTTTCTGCAGTCAATGACCTCAAAATGTCTGCTCTGTCTCGATAATTTTGAAATTCCATGGGACTCTGACAAGGACCGAATTGAATCACTCCTCATGAGCATAACTGTTCAGCACCTGACACTCATCATCACAAGCCGGGACTCAGATCGTCCTCGAGGCATAAAATGGACACCCCCACTTCTTCCACCTGTACAGCCCCTGGAGGTCAATGCTGCCATCAAGACATGGGATGACATTAGCCACGGCCATGATGACTTCTCGCTCCTCCTTATCAATGCAGTTGATTGCATTCCACTGGCAATCACACTGCTTTCACAGCTTGCTGAAAGTGATGCTTCAGAGGCACTCTGGGCAAGTTGGAACTCCGAGTCAACAAGGCTCGTCAAATCAGATGGTTGTGCACACAGACTCAACAATCTGGAGCTGTCTATCGAGCTATCACTACGAGGCCCACGGGTTCGTGGCTGTTCAGGGGCCCTTGATTTCTTCATTATTCTGTGCATGTTACCCCAAGGCCTTCCAGAGTCTCGGATACCAGAGTTTGAGACATCCTTTAGGAAAGATTTTACAGGAATACGGTCAGCCATCAGAGTGCTGAAACAGTGTTCCCTGGCATACACACAGGATGGCTTCCTCCGTGTACTTTCCCCTGTGCGCCAGTACACTCAGTCACATCCTGAATTGTCAACACCCCTCTCAGAAACCCTCTTCTCTCTAATGGCTGACCTCTATTTTAATCAGATTCCAAACAATCTTTTCGACATCCCTTCCAGTGTGTTCCAGCAAATCCACTTCGAAATTGCCAATATCTCAGCAGTGCTAGATATTTGTTTGGCAAAATATGCCAACATTCAGTATACCCTGCAGAAGATTATTGAATTCTCCTTTATATGCCGGTACCTAGCTGTCTATGACACAAGGCTTCTCTCCAAGGCAGCTTCTATTGCTCATGACCATAGCCCAAGCCAGGAAGGCGACTGTTACTATGAACAAGCTGTTATGTATCTTCGTCTCAATAACCTTGATGAAGCAGAAAATATGTTGAAAACTTGTCTTCGCCTTCACACAGACATCAATGACAGGATTCATCAGGCCAATGACCTGCGAAGGCTGGGAGAGCTCTACATTAAGCTCAATCAGCTGGAGGATGCAGAGAAATGGCTCCAGTCTGCTCTCAACTTGTACACAGAACTTGATGCTCAGCTGGGTAGGGCAAATGTCCTGCAGGAGTTAGGAAATCTCTATACAAGGCTCAATCGACTTGAGGATGCAGATAAAAGCCTTCAGTCTGCTCTTGGTCTCCACACACCAGTCAGAGACAGATTTGGTCAGGCTAATGACCTGCAGGCATTGGGAATGCTCTACACCAGGCTCAATCGACTCAAGGATGCAGAGAAAAACCTTCAGTCTGCTCTCGATCTTCACACAGAGATCACTGACAGATTTGGTTTGGCTGGTGACTTGCATGCTTTAGGGGAGCTCTACATAGGGCTCAATCGACTTGAGGATGCCGAGAAAATCCTTCAGTCTGCTTGCATTCTCCACACAGAGGTCAATGACAGGCTGGGTTTGGCTGGTGACCTGCAGGCATTAGGGGAGCTCTTCATAAGGCTCAATCGACTTGAGGATGCAGATAAAAGTTTTCAGTCTGCACTCAATCTTTACATCAAGCTTGGTAGTGGTCGTGGCCAGGGAAATGCCTTGAAGGGGTTGGGAAACTTGAGCATTACTCAATGTAAATTTGCAGAGGCTGAAGACTTCCTCACTCGAGCAATGGATGAGTACAGATGTGGATGTCTCCCTTGGGGGCAGCAGCTTGTTGAAGAGCTCTTCAAACTTCTGTGCAAGAAGCAGAAAGAGCAGGCTGACATGATGTAGGAGAACACAGGCAAGCGAGCAGGTATGAGGTAGCACTTAGTAAACTTTACTGTTCAGAAGGCAATTAACAAGTGGACTGATAAATGTATGGGATCATGTTGTTGAATCATTTAATTTGAATGTATGAATTTGTACCAGAGTGACCAAGGCAGATGTAGACCCATTTACTACTAGCCAGAGGTAGGCACAGGTGGCTCGCCCTCTAAAAATACACAATCTCATCTTCCACATCCACTCACCCACACTCACAATATTTGCCTAGTGTTAAGTATTCCAGGAAATTTTGGACTTTATGTTTATTTTCATATAGCGGGGTACTTCAAGGGTTAGCAAATACCCTAATTTGCAGCCCTTAGCTTGCCATCCCACCTTCATTTCCATCCGTTGTGTTGACCGCGGGAAGCCGATCTGTACAGGGACGGACCAAATGGAATCTGTGCTTTTCCGGACAAAACACGCTTTTATCCTTTCATCTGGTGGTGTTTCTGGTAGCTACTTGACGAACTGTATTTATCTAGCATTCCATGGTCTATTACGTAATATTTTCGTGATTTTTGAAGCATTTTCTGTTGTCATCGTTGCCGATGACGAGGAAGGCATTTGACCGAATTAGATCGCGATGTCGAGGATATTTGATCGATGATGCGCGTAATTGGGGGGTCGGGATGCCATAGGCGGCTTGATTTGACATGGAATTGAGTGCGGCGGGTTCTCAGATCTGAGAAGAAACACACTTCTTTTAAAGTATTTTTTGTGGGTCGCCTATTTTTTGAACCAATAGATCAAAAAGGCGGTGCTGCTTGATCGCCGTCGGTTTGAGACCGTCGGCTTCCGACGGTTCTGTACTAGCGGGCCGCAGCACTGCGTCGATGTTTCTCTACTTAGACAAGAGGATATTACGCGAAAAATACACAGCGGACCGCACTTCGTGTTAAGAATAGCGGGGCGGGCGCAGGGAGTTATCGGCAGGGGGATGGATATGGATGGCGACGCTGGGTGTGTGTATGTCCGCGGGTGTGCGGGCGAGCTAGATTAATACAGTATTACCTCTTCACTCGGCCATGTAGGTGGGCAGAATCAATATATTATGTACCTAGATTAATACGGTATTACTGTAAGGAATGTAAGTATGAATGTAGACGAAATATAAACGATAGGATGTATAGGATGTACGCTCTTCACTTGGCCATGTAGGTGGGCAGAATGAAGAGCGTCATGTGAGGACACGTATGCTATATGTGAAAATTCTAGCCGTCGCGTCGCCCGCGCGTAGCGTATTCGCTACCGTGGCTCCGCGCCGACTTGCTCCGAACCTCATTCGCTAACACTTCGCTGCTTCTCTACTCTACTCTACGTTCGGAAGGAGGCAATGTAAAAGCTCGAGTGTTTCCTTGAGAATAATACAGAGCCATGGAGCCCACCAGGAATTCCGGGACAGATAAAGCTTGGTCTCTGTGCGTCACATGTGAGTTATCAGTGCTCAAAAATACCGGCTGTCGCATTGCCAACCCACAAACAACCCACAGGAACCCCCTGGGGGCCGCCGATGCGCCCGTGCTTGGGACCGTTATGCGTCTTTCCAATTCCTTCCTTGGGTTTTTAGTGATGGATTCTGATACGATCAAATCGTGATGGCAGAGTCTGCCCGTTTTGGGCATTTGGTGGGAATCCGGTTCGGTCAAGGCATATGTTTCCAGAAAACGCAGCGGAAAATCAGAAAATCAGAAACATGGTGAATAACGCGTGCTTTAGCCTCCTCGTCGATCGGCCGAGCAAAGACGGAAGTGCATTTCCTGTTCAGCTTGTGTGGCAAGCCTGAGGTAGCCGCGCGCGTCGACAATACGATCATAGGTTTTTTGCTGCTTCGGAAAACGAGTTTAACGAGACCACTTGACAAGACCGATAGAAGTTGAAATACATAAGTAGACACGGTAGAAAGCACACACATCGGCTGATTAAAAGAAACACGTATAATGATGGCACTAGCACCAGGTACCATATTTAGCCGCAGCGTTGTTTACACCGTCACGTTGGAGGGAGCACTAATGTACACGGGCCCTTTCGGCTTTCCCTGTCGAGCCTTGCGGCGGGCGTAGATGTAGTCTTCCTTTGCCTGCTTCATCTTGCGGTTGACCCACCATAGGCTGAAAATAAATAGATGAGGAACACTGCTAACAAGCTCAAAGTTTCACGCACGTGGAGAGTGTTATGATGATTGCCACACCCAAAACTACCTTCGACACGATTTTGGCCGTAGTGTTGCCTGTCGAAAGCGATATGGGGAATTGAGAAAGGAATGGACGAGACGAACATACCTTCGTTCTCGGGTTTGGCCGTCCAGCCCACATACACAGGGACGAAAGATTTCGGGACAGAAAGGATTGCGGCTGCCAAAAATACACCAAAGGGGACGCCGACGGTAGCAAATATCGGGGTCGCCACTGGGTTTATCAGACTTTTGGTCAGTGTACTTGATTCGAGGAATAGATCGAGTGGACGGACAGTGGGAGGGAATGGCACTGTAGCGCATGACGAGGACGATCCAAAAGCCGCCTTGGCGAACAACGTGTGCCATTGCGCCGTACTCAATATTGGTTTCCTCCAGCTTGCGACCGCGAGCACTGCAGGCGTATTTGAACACGAAATAATTGGCAACCTCCCCCAGAACAGTCCCGACTGCCTTTGTGATCAGCCGGAAAAAATAACATCAAGCCGTGGAAGACACACGAGCATCAACGATACATGCCTCCCCAAAACTGAAGGTCACACCACAAAGAACAACCAGGATTTCATGACCAAGGAGCTGGAGCAGATGGCGTTGGTGGTAAGAACAAGAGATGAAAACACTCACGGGAGGGAAGGAGACAATTATCATCGCTCCAATTATGATCATGGCGCCTGCGAAGTTATGCGCCTGCATCCAGTCGGTGAAAGGCTTCAGTCCGTCAACGATCGCGTCGTGGAACACCGAAAGCATTATCAAAGCCGTGAAAACCAGGACCACTGGGAGGAGGGTCTCTGCGATGTGTCAACTCATGGCGCTCAATAATGAAACAAGTTGCGCACTAATCCACTTCCAAATGGTATTCTGCTTCTTGATATCGTGCAGATAGTTGAACTCCGCCTCTGTAGGACTAGGAGTGCGGGAGAGGTCTTCTACCATCGGGATTTTGGTATTGATACTCAAGGCGGATTGGTTCATTTGCGAAGCGCCGGGCTCGTATGTTGGGTGCGGTGTCGATTTAAGCAACATAATCTGCGAATAGAAGGGTAAATGAGAAGTTAAAGAATGAGGTTATGTACATCGTTGCCCACACTTTATAGCGAAGAAGATCGCTGATATTCCCTGGGCCTATGGAGTTGCCTGCGGAGCTATTGGTGTCTCCGCCAATTATTCTGGGCAGTGCCACTTTCCATCCGGCATCCGTGGAGATTCCAAATTTTGATGCCCCGAGGCACAAGGACCACCGGCCCAAGAGTACTTCCTCTCTCGAAATTGCGGTCTGAGGCTTTCGCGGAAATTTTCTTTACCTTTTCTCGATAAGCTGTGAAGCATACTCGAGCTCTGGATTGGTTAGTAGGATGAGACGGATCAATTTTGAAGCCGGCTCGGAAGTGGGGAAGCGAACTCACCGCTTATGTGTTGCATATGTGTAATATAAGCAGGTTCAAGTGTACATTCGCATAGCCCACTGCGCAGCGGCGCAGCCAGCCAAGCCGATGTTCAGTCCGCAGTTCTACTCACGTTCGAAACACTTAGCAGTAATAAACTACCCGCTGAGTTAGGTGGTCATGTTCATTTCAACGGCTCACCGCATGACTGTTAAGGGCTCATGAACAATAGCGTGCAGGACCGTCTTGTTAATCGTTGACCAGCTAATAATGTATATGTCCAGCGTCGGCGTGGGGATTGATTGTGTTTCCCAAATCGACTTGAATCTATTGTTTCGATCCGGACCGTGGCTGAAACGACGCTTGATGTAGTAGAATCGCAGTGACGCCACCAACAGGACAGCAAGGAAACTGCCAGTGTAATCTTTGCGTCTCCTCTTGTAATCATGCAATCGAAAGCGGCTAGCGATGGATCCATATAATCTCAACGGGATCTTGCAAGGGAAGAGATGGGATTTGACGCAGATAGGATTGAACACCCACGACTAATATCTAGGCTTACAGCAGGTTAGTAGTCCGTCCACCACCAGTCAATTTACGTCCAAATCTGCTATGCCAGTTCACGTTCAATTTAGAGACTTGTGGTATCTATCAGCATCCCGGACGAGCAACAGAATTCCGGCTGCGGAGATCACGATGCCCTATCCATGCCGACACATCAATTTCGAAAATGCACACGCAAAATAGCTCACCGCTTGGACGTAGAAGACCGTCTGGGGCACGGACGTGATGGTTCTGTAGAACGGCTTTTTCAGTGTTCAAACCATGGACTTAAAGACGAGGAACGGACGCAGAAAGGATACTGCCCATGAGAAGCGGGGAGAAGAAGAGTCCGAGTCCCCACACCATCTCTATTGCACCGAGGGTCTCACCTAGGGAGGAGATAAGCGCATATCGTGCGTACTTAAAGCTCAAGGAACCCGCCTTGTTTGAGTGGTTCGACCGACGCGGCGACGAGGCTTCGCACGGCGGGCCCATACCCCGGTCCGCAACCGATTAAGATGACCGCTTTTCGGGCAAAGTTTTGTGTGAGTACCAACACGACGGCGGGACTGATAACGCAGACCTGCGAGCTGCGTAGCACGCGTACGCATGTATCCGAAGATCAGACACGCGGCGGCCTCGGTGACCCATGACACAAAGGCGATGTGCACGTCCAAGCGGTCCGTGGCCTCCACGACTTCGGCATCATCGCCCATCGGCAACTGGATGGAAGACCGTCGATACAACGGCCGCAGGACGCGAACAAGGAAGGGAATCGCGAGGGTGAGGACGAACATGTTCGTCCCACCCAGCGCCGTCAGCATGTACCCGGTCTCGTGGGGTTTGTACTGATACAGCGAAGTGACAATCGTCACGATCGAGGCGACAGCATAGCCGCCACCGAGGCCAACCAGTAACATGTGCACCGCGCAGATAAGCAAGCGCCAGTTCCGCCGCCCCGTCTGGAGATCGCGTACAGGCGCGAGGTGCTTCAGCGGGGCGAGCACGGCCGCGGGGCCAGAAAGAACGCGCCAACGGCCTGGGGTGACCTGACGTTGCCGCTCACGGCGCAGCGCATCACGTTTCGCTTTCGGGAACGATTCTGGGAGGACAAGCCACACGTATAGCAGGCCAATGATCCAGAGTGTACCAGCGACCATGTACACGGCGAGGAGATTTCCGCCACGCGTGGTGATCGTCCCGCCGACGCTGAAGGACAGGACGCTGCCTTCCCACTGAAGTTCAGCATTTACTTGTCGAAGAAATTTAAAGCTTACCAAGAGCGGCCCACCCTGCGAGCGAGCTGAGGGCCGAGGTTCTGACGATCTTCAGTACTTTGTGCTCAACTATATCGCCACCGATGCCTACCTGTTGTCCTCGTGCACCAGGTCGACCAGATAGATATTTGTGACGAAGGCGACGAGGTTGGCCTGTGAAAAGCTCGCGGAGATCAGCCAAAGCGCAAACAGCGGGACCTCCAGCCGCGGCGCAACCAGCGTCGAGGCTATGAGTGCGAGGTCGGCACCTAGCCCAACGCCCAGCACGGTCGCCATGGCCGCGCGACGCCCGAGCCGCGCTGCAAGGAAACTGAGGGCGGCGTACCCGCCCAGAGCTGCTCAGATCATATCGTAAGCCAATGTAAATAATGTCCAACTGGGGGGCGCACATCCGATTCCATCCATGAGGGCGACAAGCGCCATGAACGCGGCGTAGCTCTCGTCGATGACGGGCAGCGCGCACAGCTCGTCAGGCATACGCCCGTCAGGCGGGATGCGCGCGGGATCATGCGTGAGGTAGTACCGCCTGCAGATGAACTGGTGCAGGATATAGAACGTCGTTGTGGTCGGTATGAGGGTCGCGACGCGGCAGAGAAGTGCGAGGGGAACAATGAGCGTCGCGCCGGAGAAACGTCCCAGCCATCCACGGCTTGTAGGAAACGACTCTGGTGCAGGAGGCAAATCTGAGTCGGGAACAGGATCGAGTAGAGGGACGCGTTCGTCGTCCGGAAGTTGGGTCGACATGGGGAGACTGTGGCGGCGATCTCAGCTTCTTTGACGCCCGTTGCGATGCTTCTCGGGCAATTCTCGGGTCCCACGCAAAAGATAAACTTTCGAGCGTCTCGTGCCCAAGCTTTTGAATGTCAGACGCCAGTAGAAGAGGAACTTGAAGCAGAGAGCGAGCATGGATGATTTTTATGCAGATCCAGCGGGCAGAAATCGGCCAGCAACTTGTGGCGAATAATTCCATAAACAATCATTCTTTGGCCAGGAAGTCAGAGTGGGCGCATGTACCTCTGGATCCGAACAGTGGCCAAGCAGTGGCATGCAAGGTGGTTGGTTGGTGTACGCGAAGTGCAAGGGCCATCAATTCGATCAAAACAAAATGTAAGGCGCACGCCATTTTTTTTTGCACGAGCTGCGAAATTCTTTGAGTGCTATGGCATTCGAGAATCCGTCTATGAAATGGACATAAGATATAATTACTACTATGCGTTTACGTTGCCCGTTTATTGTACTTTCTGCTTTTCCATCCCGCGCAAAACCTCCGCCTCGGCGCGCACGCCCTCCGCCTCGACCTCCGCCATCAGCTTCTGCTCCATTTTGTCGCGGTCCTCCTGAGACGCGTTCTTGATCGCGTTCTTGGCGGCCTTGACGCGCGCGCGGTACGCCAGGTACTTGTCGTCCGTGCCGAGCATGCGGTCCCACCACCGGAAGGAGGTGCTGAAGTTGTTCGTGAAGGCCATGTGGTGGAAGTCGTGGTGCTCCGCGCCGGACCAGAACGGCAGCCAGTGCTGCAGGGACCAGGGGAAGTCTGCGGCGACGTAGGACCGTCAGCATCCATCCATCCTCGGGCAGTGGAAGGGTAACTCACCATAGCCACTGTGGGCGTCAATGGCCTGGAAGAGGCGGAGGACGATCCAGATGTACATGGAGAAGATGTGCAGGTTGGAAGTCAGGGCGCAGTAGAGGACGGGCCCGGCGATTGTGCCCGTGCCCAGGATGGCGACCTCCGCGGGGTGAGCGTACTCCGCCGCGAGTCCAAACGGCGCCGAGTACTTGTGGTGGATTTTGTGGATGTGCTTGTACAGCGGGCCGTAGTGCAGAGCTTGGTGCGCAAAGTAGTGGAACATGTCCTCGAAGACGAAGAACAACGCCACTTGGGGTGCCCACTCTCTGAAAGTAGGCAAGGGAACCTCGTACGTCCGCATGCCGAATGCTTCTGCCATGGGGTGGAAGAGCCAGATCTTGGAATGAATTAGACGACCGCCCTTGTTACAGGTAGAGTAAGGTACTCACCACCGGTAACTCGACCATGAAGTGGGAGAAGAGGACCTGCTTCGTGCACTCCCACTGCTCCTGTTTGGTGGGGATCTTGGCTGCCTGGAGTTTCCACCGGCGGAAGTAAGGGATAGCGTCGACTATAATCCATGGGATGCTACGGCCAAAGTAGACAATCTAGAAGAGATGAGATGATTCTAGGTTGTTGGTCGGAGTTCCTGCGCACCTCATGCATGAGGAAGCTCATCAAGCCCGTCGCAAGAATGGGGTTGCCAATATAGAGGTACCAGGCCATCCATTGCTGTTCGATCCATGAGAGCGAGGTGTAGTCGACGTCGGCGTAGAGCGCGGCAGTCGTAGCGTTGTGCATGGTGGGTGGGAAGAGACAAGGAGCCCACTCGCTTACCCGCGCTTTTTTAAAGAAATCGGTGGAACGACTTCAGAAAAAACAAATCAGGCGATTAGGAGCGAGCACGTGATCATTCCCCGGCGGGCTGACCAGAGACCGCGACGCGGCGGGTCGCGACGCAGCCAGAATAGTCCAGAATGGCTATCTTTCTGTCTCTTGGGGACTTAGATTCGTTGTTTGTGGAAAAAATTGAGGTTGCGAACATGTAAGTAGCCCGATCGAGACCTGGACAGGTCACAGCTTTCAGGTTCATCACTTTTCACCCCATGTTCTTGTTCAATTTTCTTTGAATGGCACAAAGAACGGGTAAAATAACAAATGGAGAGTAAAGTTAATGTACGGTAATGAACGAGAGATGTTGTTTCTGCGAAGTTCTGAGAGAAAGCGGAGAACGATGTTGTGCTCATAATTTCTCATTCGTATACATAGCTTTTGTGTGGTCAAAATGCACTGGGAGTGATCCCACCGTCGACAACCATAATCTGAAATTGTCGTTAGCACAATTGTGCGAAAGACATAGTCCATCGCACCTTGTTCGTGAGGTACGCGTTTGTCACAAGCGTCTCGACGACGCTCGCAACTTCATGTGGTTTACCGAGGCGACCAATCGGAATCATACTCTGACGGAGAGAAATCAACAATACATCCCGGACGCTGTCGTGTTGTAATGCACCTTGATTTCATCGCTGGGGTTGGCCATCATCGTGGTGTCTGTGGTATCCAGGA
Organism: Mycena albidolilacea; assembly: GCA_029282495.1. NCBI lineage: Eukaryota > Fungi > Basidiomycota > Agaricomycetes > Agaricales > Mycenaceae > Mycena > Mycena albidolilacea. The sequence continues at coordinate 750,591 of JARIHO010000032.1, read as the reverse complement.
TAAATTCGATTCGTCAGTGTCGGTGTGAATAAATCCCAACCTTCAATGAGCGCTGGAGCGACAGCGTTGCACGTCTGAGGCAACGTGAACAGAGAAGGTGCGGTTGTGTTCTCGGACTCACGATTCCGTCTTTGGCATAGCGGGTGGCGAGCCAATGGACAAGGCCATGTAGGGCTGATTTAGAGGAGGCATAGTGTGGGCCTATCACGCCACCGATACCTGTGAACACCCTTGAGCGGAAAGAAATGACGAAGAAAGTTGAAAACTCGCCCGCAGCTACGCTGAGAATTATCCCGGTAAGTAAATGTAGGATAAATGCAGGGAGATTACCAACCTCGAACAGAAAACAATGCGACCATACTTTTGAGATACCATATGAGGGACGCACAGTTGAGTGAGCTGAGTGATTCTTGAGCCGGTTGTGGCACAAAAGAAGTGGCACGACCTACCAGGAAGCTCGAGCCAGTATTGATCTTCCAAGTCTTCTCAAAATCATCCAGCGTAACGCTCTCTATATCTCCCCGCTTGCCCACCACAGTCCCAGTGGTGCCCGCATTGTTGAAGAGGATGTCGGGATTGCCTAGAGTGTCGACGACAGCAGCGTGCATCGCGCGCACACTGTCGTAGTCTCCCATATCTGCCTGGAACGCGCGCGCCCGAATTCCGTGAAGCTGTGTTAGCTCTGCGACGAGGGCGTCTGCGGGTTCTTGCGCCGAATTGTAGTGCACGGCGATGGAACATCCGCGGATCGCAAGGGCGAGCGCGGTCGCTTGGCCGATGCCACCGCTGGCGGGAGCGTTAATTCAAGCTTTCAATACCCAGTACACCTACGAGCAGCCAGTGACTAGTGCGAGTTTCCCTTGGAGAGACATGGTGATAGTGGATGCGAATTCGTCACCCCTGCAGCAAGGTCAAGAATGAGATCATTGTGCTCTCATCTAGCCGGTTTTCGGGAAGCTGAAGTGCCGGCGGCCATCATTCGGCAACTGTGGTTGAGTTTTTGGGGAAACATCCTGCACGATGGATACCCCGAGCGTATATCGAACGAGGTACCAGGTGGTACCGATATCGCAGCGTCCCCCAAGAGAGATCAACCCCGACAAGTAAACGGAGTGCTTTGGTATGCATCAACAACCAACGGTAAGTTAAAAACTGCTCACGTAGGAATATTCTGTAATATTTGAGAGCCCAAAAATTTGAGAGACGGCGATCATGGGATGGAACATGATAAAAACCACCCTGCGCTCTCAAGTACGCACACAGCAGGTCCACTCGCCTACACACCTTGTTTCGTGCCACATCTGCACCACGATCGCGTGCCAAGATCTTTAAGAGCTCGAGGGAGTCGAATCTCACAATCTACTTTTTTTCGTCCAGTATGTTCCTTCTCCGAAGCTTCCAGTGACTGTTGAAGCCCAGAGTTTACGTCGCTAGAACCATGCCCGCCGCCACATTCGCTCCTGAGGGAAGGATTCCTTTCTCCGCCAGCGGGGAACCTGCCGAAACCTGGTACAAGGTCATCAGTGATCTTTTCAACCAGACCCAGTCGCCTTTGATAGGCCCCCATGGCGAACTCGGACCAGGTAAGCCCCAGGACACTCTCATCGACCGCCTGCTGATATCCGTCAGGTATGGCTCATGATTACCTGATTCCGCTCGGGGACCTCTCCGCGACTCGACCCATTATTCTGTATGACCAGATCGGCAACGCCCTTTCCACTCATTTCAGCGACCCGCCCAAGCCAGCAACATTCTGGACCAGTGATCTCTTCGTCGACGAGCTCGAGAACCGGGTCAAGTTCTTCGGACTTGAAAAGAGAGGATACTACCTCCTTGGCCACAGCTGGGGAGAAATTCTCGCGGCCGAATTCGAAGTCAGACGCCATCCTTCCCACCTCAAGGGCATTGTCCTCTCTGATTTGCTCGCCGACATGAGCCTGTGGGGCAAATCCAACACGGACCTTACGTCCAATTGCAAGTTCCCGGCACATGTTCAAGAGGGCCTCAAGGGTGGATTCAGCGTTCTCAAAAAATACCGCGTGGCTCTCGAAGAGTTCTACAAGGTCCACGCCTGTCGCATCTCGCCGCAGTCCAAGGAGGTCGCCGCGGGTGGCCTGAACCTACCTTCGGGGACAGAGAGACCGGGCTAGGCGGCGATACCACCACCAGTTTGGCCATGTCAGTGTTTCTCGTATTCGGTAAATTGGTGGTTCTTCAACCTGGCGCGCTAGGAACACCAATGCGCTCAAAGGCTGGAGTATCGTCGATCGCCTTGATCAATTCACTGTGCCCACCCTCATCATCAACGGGAGATATGACATCTCGCAGGACTTTGTCATCGGGCCCTTCGACAAGATCAACAAGGTCAAGTGGATCACCTTCGAGAACTCGAGCCACTTGCCCATGTGAGAGGAGTGCGAGAGATACGTCGATATCCTTGGCAATTTCATGGCTTGACTAATACCTGGCCTCTGCCGTTTGCCCTCGTCAACTGTTTTGTAACCATTCGTTGAAGAACCGTATTAGTGCATTTGCCTGAAGGTTTGGAATTGGATGCCACAGAATTGAATTGGCGGTACATATCGCCTGTGCAATTACTTGATCGAGAGCATAGTCTCGTAGAATGCTCTCTCTCTCTCCAGAGCATCAATCATGTTCTCCTCCTTTCTCCATCCATGACCTTCGCCAGGATAGAGCTTGTATTCGACTTTGCCGCCTCGGCGTTTGATGCTCTCGAAAATAGCTAGAAATGAAAGCTTTTATGACCGGAACCACGATCCCCGCGAAAAGCAAGACACACCTTCGGCCTGCTCCTTCGGGACGACTCGGTCAATATCTCCTTGCAAAATCTCCATCGAAAATTAGCTTCGTTATTCAATCAATAAAGGCAGAGCCTACCAAGAGTGGCGACACAATGCTGTCAGCGTGCGTCACGGGCGAGCGCTCCTTGTAAACTTCGGGGATCTCTTTGTTCGTTCCGCCCATGAGACCGTGGCCATAACCTGATTCAAATTTGTGGGTGTCGTCCATGAGGAGGCGCACGTCACTGATCCCATAGCACGACGTCGCAGCGGCGAACGTCGTGAGATCGGAGCCCATGCTCACTGCTCCAAGAGCGGTGAATCCGCCGGAGGACCCACCCCGAATGACGATGCGCTTCGGGTCGACAAGGTCGTACGGAGCGTGCGAGACGATCTTCGCAGCTTGAATGCAGTCCTCGATGTCGACGATGCCCCACTGGCCCGCAAGGCGCTCAACATATGCTGTTGAGGTTCATGAAATGAAGAAAAGGCGAAGTTTACACGAAGCGCACCCCTGCCGTACCCGGAAGATCCTCCAAAATTCACGTTGAGCCTGTGAGGAATATTAGCACATTTGCGAAAGGGAAGGGCATACTCCTGTGGCGTACCACGCCCATCCGCGTGAGGTATAATATTGAGTCATCATATCCAGTGCCTGCCCCGTGAAGGACGTGGGACCGCCATGGGCATATAGCACGCAAGGAGGTTTTTCGCCAGGAATATTCGTACCAGAATACTCGGGATTAGTTGGGGGGTGGTATAAGATGTGTACGGGATGGTCGTCGGGGCCTGCCTTGAGGGTCATGGGTTGTGCGACGGAGATCAGACCGGCCGGCAAGCTAGGACCAGCTGATGGCTTTGAAACCAGCGAGAAGTGGGCGGAAGAGTCTGGGGAGAAGGTACAGACCACGAGCTCTGGCGGGGCGTCAACACGCTCGCCTATGAATACAACTTTGTTTCTGCCCGCGGACTGTACGCTCTGGACTCCCACATACGGGTTGTCGACGACATGACGGGTTCCATTGGCAATGTCGACCGTGTAGAGAATGCTGCGTCCGTCCTGGAAGGCCGAAAACAGAGCCCGTTTACCATCTTCGATGGTTGCATATGGAGAGCGACCCAGAGTCCAGGCAGGTTCTCCAAAGTCCTGCTTCAAGGGTTCGGAAAAAATGGGACCAGCTTCCACGTTGTATTTCCATGGGTTCTGATATCCTGACTGGTCAGACGTGAAGATTAGGCTGGTGTTTGTTGCCCAGCGTGGATAGGAAACACTGTTTGTGGTCTTTTTGCCTGCAATATGGACGGCGTTTCTGATCTCAACTTGGTCTATTTCGACCAGCACATCCGCCACGAAGATCTCGGCGCCTTGCCTGGACGTGTGTTGAAAAAAATAGCGACTGTTGAGAGGGAATGCGTACCATGGCATGTCGGGAAGGAACCACTGTTGCCAGATGATGCGAGTGCCGTCGGGAGAGAACTTTGGGGACGCATAGAAATCGGCACCGGACACAAGAGGTGTTAGAGTTTGAGAGGTCGTGTTGATGATACAAAGTGCATTGATAACACTGGTCGGCGAAGAGTTGTCGGAATGATCCTCGAGAACAGAAACGAGCAGCTGGGAGTGTTTAGGGTGCACATCGAAGTTGGCAAATCGAAAGACCTTGCTCTCTATTTCTGCATGAGCGTGTCCTGTGAGAGGGTTACCTTACTTACCGGGCGTTAACGCGCGGGGCTCACTGCCTTTCTCAACACCAACAGCATACACCCGACTATCGGTGAAATTGGAGAAATATGCCACTCCCGCGTGAACGATCGCGGGAGCACCACCATATTCTATGACTCCGGTGCGAACATTCCACTCTTTCCCAACCAGATCGCGACCACTGGGCGAGTCCACGAGAACACAGCGGCCACTCTCAGAGGGCCGACTCTCGACATGATAGACGGCGGTAGTAACCGCATCGACCACTACATCGGTGATTTTAATAGACTGTTCGCACAGGTCAACTTCTTGAGGAAATCATGAGGCAGCTGAACGCGAAAGAGTTTCTTACACCTTGTGTGATATTTGAAGCTGTTATTGCGGAGTTCCAAGTGCCATACGGAGACCTCGACATTTTTGCTCGAGTGCACTGATTCGGAATTGATTCGGAGTAGACGGAAAGCCGGATCTGCTTACTCATAAGATGCCGTGGTTCGGCATAGCGCCATCGATATAAGTTTGTTATAAATTCGGTCATCTCTCTCTCTTTCTCCCACAAACACCATTCATGTCTATTCCGACGAGGAAGATCGGCCAAGCCGCTGTGTCGGAAATCGGCTTCGGTGCCATGGGCATCTCGAGCTTTTACGGCGCTGTTGAATCTGACGAAGAACGGTTCAAAGTATGCCACCCAGAACACCGGCGTGGCGCCGTGAGCCTAATCACTCTATTCTTTACAGGTTTTGGACGCCGCACATGCGGGAGGGTGCAACCACTGGGATACTGCGCACATATATGGTGATTCCGAAGAGCTCCTTGGGAAATGGTGCGCGACATCTGTCCCATATTTGAGCTTGAGTTTCTGACCGTCATCTGCCATTAGGTTCAAGCGCACCGGAAAAAGAAGCGACATATTCCTAGCCACGAAATTTGGAATCACCGCTTCCGGTCCGCGTGGGGACCCCGAATTTGTTAAAGAACAGGTCGCGACCTCACTTTCCAGACTCGGTGTCGATTACATCGACTTGTATTACCAACACAGGTGCGTATTGCATACGTGAACAATCATATTGCTTCTGATTTCACCTAGAGTTGACCCCAAAACTCCAATTGAAGTGACCGTCGGTGCCATGGCACAGCTTGTTAAGTGTGTGTTGTCTTATGTGCTATCGCCGTAACCTGAACAGACCACGTTCACAGAGAAGGCAAGGTCAAGTACCTTGGCCTGTCCGAATGTTCGGCCAAAGCCCTACGCCGTGCCCACGCAGTCCACCCTATCTCTGCTTTGCAAATCGAATACTCCCCTTTTGTGCTCGACATCGAGGATCCCAAAGTTGCTTTGCTCGAAACCGCGAAAGAGCTCGGCGTCACTATCGTCGCGTACTCGCCCCTCGGACGCGGGCTGTTGACGGGACGATACGTATGTTATTTTCCAACCCACAAATTACACCATCGATTCTTACTGTTTCAACAGAAATCACCGGACGATTTTGAGAAGGACGATTTTAGGCTGACCATTCCCAAGTTCGTTGCTATCTCGGTCCCTCGTCTCTTTTACTGATTAGTCGACCGAATAGATATTCCGCCCAAAACTTCCCCAAGATCCTTGATGTCGTATCCCGCCTGAAAAACATCGGTGAAAAGCACAATGCTACTCCGGCGCAGGTGACGCTTGCATGGATCTTGGCGCAGGTCCGCTCGTCCCCAATTTATTTTTCAAATACTCATAATTTTCTCGCAGGGCCCCGAATTCGTGCTCATTCCTGGTACCAAGAAGATCAAGGTACCGGCGATTTCTCTGTTACATTCCCTACCCTTAACTACATCGCACACAGTACCTTGAAGAGAACCTTGGCGCGTCAGCCATCAAGCTAAGCACGGAGGAGATTGATGCGGTGCGCCGGATTGCGGAGGAGAGCGAGATTCCCGGCGGGAGGTATGGCGGCGCGGGGATGGCGGGGGTGCTTCTTGATAGCCCCGAGTTACCAAAGTAGAAAAAGATGAGGACTTGTAAGTGAAAGAAACATCCAACTTGTATAAACTTGTACAATATATCAATAAACATGCGTGTATGCGCCTTGCCTGGATGTGTGTTGAAAAAAATAGCGACTGTCGGGAGGGAATGCGTACCATGGTATGTCGGGAAGGAACCATTATTGCCAGACGATGCGAGTGCCGTCGGGAGAGAACTTTGGGGACGCATAGAAATCAGCACCGGACACAAGAGGTGTTAGAGTTTGAGAGGTCGTGTTGATGATGCGAAGTGTATTGATAACACTAGGGCTGCTCAATAAATAGTTCGAACCCGTTCAGTTCATCTTTTAATTCAATAAATGATAGATCCAATGATCTCCGATTGTTGCCCATCAGACTTTTGACAATCAGCTTGTGAGCTTGTACAAGCCCGAAAAAGCCCGAAAAAGGCGTAAAAAGGCCGCAAGCCGACAAGGTGACAAGTCTATGTCCGGAAATCACAAGCTCGAAATCTGGGCAAAAAATAATGTGAGTTTGCGGCACCCAAATGGCGTCTGTCATCGCGGGGCATGCTCAGGGAGACTTTGACGGATGAAATGCTACATCTAGCTCAGGCTGAATGTCGATCTGGCTTTGAGAAAGAGGGAAAATTTACAACTTGCGCGCTGGTAAGCTTGTCGCTTAGCTTCGGCTAAGCATTGCCAAGCTGAAAAGCTCGGAAAAGGTCCGAAAGGTCGCAATCAAAATGTCAAAAGGCTGATGCCGATACTCTGGTCGATGAGATGGTGACTTGGTATACTCTCTTTCTCTCCTTGTCGTTGTGTACGCACTTGCCTTTGGCATATCCCTTCTCAGGTAGGTCTTCCAGCACCGTTAGCCGTCAGTTCTCTTGAAATTCTCTCATCAAAATTCTCGTACAGCAACGGCTTCGACACGCAACGCGACGCGATTATTCTTCGTCCATATTCCTTAGATTTAGCAGTGCACATAACCAGTTTATATCACAAGTTTAGAACATTCTGTCAAGTAATGATTGAGTCTGCGCCGTCGTTGCTTGCGACATCAGAGAGAGTGACCCGATTGGGATACGCTTGGCTGAGATCAACGGATCTAGTATTTATTTAATTAAAAGATGAACTGAACGGGTTCAAACTATTTATTGAGCAGCCCTACTGGTCGGCGAAGAGTTGTTGGAATGATCCCCGAGAACAGAAACGAGCAGCTGGGAGTGTTTAGGGTGCACATCGAAGTTGGCAAATCGAAAGACCTTGCTCTCTATTTCTGCATGAGCGTGTCCTGTGAGAGGGTTACCTTACTTACCGGGCGTTAATGCGTGGGGCTCGCTGCCTTTCTCAACACCAACAGCATACACCCGACTATCGGTGAAATTGGAGAAATATGCCACTCCCACATGAACGATCGCGGGAGCACCACCATATTCTATGACTCCGGTACGAACATTCCACTCTTTCCCAACCAGATCGCGACCACTGGTTGAGTCCACGAGAACACAGCGGCCACTCTCAGAGGGCTGGCTCTCAACATGATAGATGGCGGCAGTAATCGCACCGACCACCACTGTTACTGTGGCACCACATCAGTGATTTTACAGCTGTTTTGAGAAAATTGTCCGGTTTTTGATCGAGTGGTCACCCTGCTCGATTTTTGTTTACCTTTGATTGCCTTTGATTTACCACAGCTCCACACAATACGAGCAACAATGCACATGTCTCGAGCAAGAAAAAGTCCAATACTTTGCTTGTTCCACAATTTTCACCCGAATCAACATGACATGCCCTCAACCTCGGAATCTGCACCAGACTCCAGTACAGTTGAAAAAGTTGTGGCATAGGTGGGTAAATATAGCGAGTGGAGCGCATGACGACTGGGCAAGGACTCGAGACCAATCAGAGGTAAACAAAAATCGAGCAGCACCACTCGATCAAAAACCGGACAATTTTCTCGAAACAGCTGTAATAGACTGTTCTATGACATTTTAGGCGTCACATTATTCATTTTGGAAGAAAAATCTTTTGAGGCAAAAAAAAACTTGGGCTCAGATCACAGAATGATTTCATATCACATCTATGTATACTAAGTACCTATATCATGCATCTCCCTGCAGGAATAGGGCTATAATCAGGTAGAGCGAGGGCAAAACAGACCTTCGGAAGGTGCTGAGATGGCACAGCCACTGTGTCATCATCTAGATGTAATCACAGTCCTTGAAATGAAAACCGATGACATTGAGCTTTAAATCTGAGGTGAAGATGTACGGTACGGTACAGCTGTGGGTGTGGTAATTTAATCAGAATATTGTATAAAGATGAGGATGCATATTTCTCTTGCCCATCCAATCTGGGCACAGTGGGCAAGGCTTCCCACAAATATTTGAGAAGCAGTATGATGGCATATGGATAAACTGTGCATACTCAGATTTGACATTGGTATTGCAGGAATGACCACTACTACCAAAAAAAATAGACTAAAGAAAAGCAAGTGTTTGTGATCAGAAATCCGTCAACTTGACGGGTTTTAGACCGCGTCCTGTCACGGATCATGTGCCATGTGACCAGCGACGCGTTGCACATTCTTATACCCTAGTTGTCAAGTGCCTGCAGGTGCAAGGCAGTAATTAGAAGGTAGAAGGCTTGTATATGAAGAAAATACCTCCCTTGACCACCTAATGGTATACCTATGGGGTGTCTCCACAGGAGGCGTCATAGCTGTTTATCAAGTAAAATGATGGACACCGGCAAGATTGAACCGGCAATCGGAAATCGAACCGTGCCCATCCCGCATACCGTAAAGGGCACTCTCCCACTTTGATCTAGACTTGCAATGTAGATGCGGAATGTTGATTCTTACAGAGACGGTGTCGGCGCTGCAATAGCGATAGGGGAAATTAATGCAGGGGCTGTGCTGATGTCGACCGATTCATCCGAAGGTCTGTTTTCCCTCTCTCTACCTGATTAAAGCCCTATTCCTGCAGGGAGATGCATGATATAGGTACCTAGTATACATAGATGTGATATGGAATCATTCTGTGATCCGAGCCCAAGTTTTTTTTTTGCCTCGAGAGATTTTTCTTCCAAAATGAATAATGTGACGCCTAAAACGTCATACTGTTCGCTCAGGTCAACTTCTTGAAGAAATCATGAGGCCGTTGAACGCGAAAGAGTTTCGTACACCTTGTGTAATATTTGAAGCCGTTATTGTGGAGTTCCAAGTGCCATACGGAGACCTCGACATTTTTGCTCGAGTGCACTGATTCGGAATTGATTCGGAGTGGACGGAAAGCCGAATCTGCTTACTCATGGGATGCCGTGGTTCGGCATAGTAGTATAAGTTTGTTGTATTCGGTCATCTCTCTCCCTTTCTCCCACAAACACCATTCATGTCTATTCCGACGAGGAAGATCGGCCAAGCCGCTGTGTCGGAAATCGGCTTCGGTGCCATGGGCATCTCGAGCTTTTACGGCGCTGTTGAATCTGACGAAGAACGGTTCAAAGTATGCCACCCAGAACACCGGCGTGGCGCCGTGAGCCTAATCACTCTATTCTTTACAGGTTTTGGACGCCGCACATGCGGGAGGGTGCAACCACTGGGATACTGCGCACATATATGGTGATTCCGAAGAGCTCCTTGGGAAATGGTGCGCGACATCTGTCCCATGTTTGAGCTTGAGTTTCTGACCGTCATCTGCCATTAGGTTCAAGCGCACCGGAAAAAGAAGCGACATATTCCTAGCCACGAAATTTGGAATCACCGCTTCCGGTCCGCGTGGGGACCCCGAATTTGTTAAAGAACAGGTCGCGACCTCACTTTCCAGACTCGGTGTCGATTACATCGACTTGTATTACCAACACAGGTGCGTATTGCATACGTGAACAATCATATTGCTTCTGATTTCACCTAGAGTTGACCCCAAAACTCCAATTGAAGTGACCGTCGGTGCCATGGCACAGCTTGTTAAGTGTGTGTTGTCTTATGTGCTATCGCCGTAACCTGAACAGACCACGTTCACAGAGAAGGCAAGGTCAAGTACCTTGGCCTGTCCGAATGTTCGGCCAAAGCCCTACGCCGTGCCCACGCAGTCCACCCTATCTCTGCTTTGCAAATCGAATACTCCCCTTTTGTGCTCGACATCGAGGATCCCAAAGTTGCTTTGCTCGAAACCGCGAAAGAGCTCGGCGTCACTATCGTCGCGTACTCGCCCCTCGGACGCGGGCTGTTGACGGGACGATACGTATGTTATTTTCCAACCCACAAATTACACCATCGATTCTTACTGTTTCAACAGAAATCACCGGACGATTTTGAGAAGGACGATTTTAGGCTGACCATTCCCAAGTTCGTTGCTATCTCGGTCCCTCGTCTCTTTTACTGATTAGTCGACCGAATAGATATTCCGCCCAAAACTTCCCCAAGATCCTTGATGTCGTGTCCCGCCTGAAAAACATCGGTGAAAAGCACAATGCTACCTCGGGGCAGGTAACGCTTGCATGGATCTTGGCGCAGGTACGCTCGTCCCCAATTTATTTTCCAAATGCTCACCATTTTCTCGCAGGGCCCCGAATTCGTGCTCATTCCTGGTACCAAGAAGATCAAGGTATCGGCGATTTCCCCATCACATCCCCCACGCTTAACCACATCGCACACAGTACCTTGAAGAGAACCTTGGCGCGTCAGCCATCAAGCTAACCGCGGAGGAGATTGCTGCGGTGCGCCGGATTGCGGAGGAGAGCGAGGTTCCCGGCGGGAGATACAGCGACGCGAGGATGGCGGGGCTGCTTCTTGATAGCCCCGAGTTGCCAAAGTAGAAAAAAGATGAGGACTTGTAAGTGAAAGAAACATCCACTTTGTATAAACTTGTACAATGTCAATAACTATGTGCGTGTATGTCGAATCAGGTTGCGGTATATCTGGATACCCCAGTCACTGAGCAGACACTACTTTAAGCTTCAGCTGGCAAGCTGACATCGATGTAGTGCGACGGAGCCCCTCCTTCGTCTTGTCTGGCCTTTCTTCGCCCGTATACGAAAGCAGGTGTCGCTGCCTTGATTTTTCTCTGGATCCAAATGTACGCAGCGATCGTTGTGACAATCCCCAGCACCAAGACCACATTCTCCACGATTTTGCTCGTGCCGTCGTCTGGGGGGGAATTGGATGTCAATCTCCATAAATTCAGAAGAAGGAGAATCTGAACCTTCGACGGAAGGCTGCATCACATAGCCGATGTATACGGGGACGAGCTGTTTCGGGAGGGATAATATTGCGGCGGCGAGAAATATCCAAAAGGCTGTCGTATTTGGGTGAGGTTAGGGCTAGTGAGAGACACAACATAAAGAGCGCACAAATTCCCACTGTGGAAAATACGGTGGTAGCAACTGTATTGGGGATGTGAGTTAGTATCGGTAATACATGGAGGAGCAAGACGACGAACAGTGAGGCGGGATGGCGCTGTAGCGTATGATGAGAATGACCCAGAAGCTCCCATTCCGTACAACATAAGCGAGTAACCCATAGTCAAGATTTTTAACTTCGAGTTTCGCCCCTCGAGCAGAGCAAGCGTATTTGAAGGTGAAGAAATTTGCGACCTCTCCCAAGACGGTGCCGACTGAGAATCGAATACCGTTGTCAGCAGGCACGAATTGGGCAAGACGACCATTCGGCTTACTGGCTACGATTGCGAAGGCCTTCGGGAGGTCCCAGGTGACCCCAACCACTGTGGCGACGAGTTCTTGTCCAAACAGCTGGTGAAGGACAACAGTTCATTGATTTTATACTACGGAAAGATGGAAGCAGCACTGACCGGCGGAAAAGATAGAATGATAATAATGGCGATTGGTATAAGAGGACCGAAGGTATGACTGAAAATATTTTAAGTTAGAAGAAGCGCATGAGGGCAAAGCATACTCATGTAGCCAGTCGGTCGCGGGTTTGAGTGCGTGCACGATGTTCTTTGTTTCGACCGACAGTAGTATACCGAGACCAATGAGCACAGCTACTATGGCATACGTTGCTGAGGACCAATTAAGCAACGACAAACGACCAAGCAGGCATGAGGAAACTCACTGATCTTCTGTCGAGTAGTCCGCACTGGTTTGATTCCGTGGAGAAGATTATACTCCTCTGGTGTTGGACTAGGTGTGCGGGAAATGTTTCGACCGTAATCAACCGAGTGGTTGTTCTTTAACTTTGAAGTAACATCAAAGGTGGAGAGGGTGGTATCTGAATTGGGCGGGTAGCTGCCATACACCGGGTGTGGAGCGAGAATGGTTGACATGAATGATCACACAAGATGAGGGAGGGGCGATGGAAAAAAAGGATGCTGTTGTGGAGGCGAAACCGACTGTTAAATCTTCGTACTTACCTCATGCCCATCGAACTCGGGGTTTCGTGATTCCCACAGCGGAGCTTGATCCTGGTTTCAACCTTCGGCAATTTTATCAGTATTCGAGCCTCCTGCCCAGTCTGGAAAAAAAGACTGTCAAAGAAGCCAAGTGTCGCCCAGACAATGCATAGCTCCAACGTTGGATCGACCGAATGGAGAATTGAACAAAGGTTCATCAGCAGTGCTGAGGCGATGCTGGTTCAGCCCTTCAGCCCTGAGTTCAAATAATGTTCAAAGTGGGGTTTGACTGGCATTCGCCTCAGCCCGTAGCAGCCCACTGACAATAAAGGCTTTTGAACAGCGGTCCTCACCGGGGTTCGAAGGCACCTGATTTCGGGGACAGAATACATAGCAATTACAGGTTGACACTTGCGCAGTCCGCAGACCTCGGTAGATTGAACTGCGCATGGCGGGGCAAACCTTGCAGATCCCATGCTATGCAAATCCAAAACGATGAATAAATATACACATAACGTTACTGGATAGAGCATAAGGGTGAACTCTCTCATCTTGACTCGCATTGGCAGAACGCAACCTTATCTGCCCCCCCGTATCTCACGCGTGGAGAAACTTTGCAACGCATCCAACCAGTCGATTTCAGTGAGCTGTGGCCAAAGCTTATCGATGAAATGCAATTCGGCGGCCTGCGTATCCCACAAGAAAAATCCGCTTGTCCTACGGAAGAAGATCAGCACCGAGCGCAGCAGGGCAGACGATTACCAACCGTCGTTCAGATGTACGAATGATCAAATTGACCGGTGGAACAGACGACCGAGCGCAGTAAGTCTCCATACCAATATTCTGCTCCGTAATTTCTTTGTTTTGCGCCAGGAGATTCTGCACCGCAGACACTACTTCCTGGCGTCCACCGTACCCGACTGCTATTTGGAGGAAAAGTCCATCATATGTTGATGTTATCCTCTCCACCATGTCCATGGTGTCGAGAAGTTCGAGCGGGAATCGGTTTTTTTCCCCAATGAACTTCACGCGGACGCGAAAGAGATGGACCAGGCTGGTGAAGGCGAGGCTCTTGAATTCGGCTGCCATCATGGCGAAGAGACCTTCGCGCTCTTCTTCCGGACGCTCAAAGTTCTCAGAGGAGAAGGCCCAGCAGGTGAGGTATTTTGGGTGTACGGGCGACGCGTAGCTGACGGTGTTCGGGAGGTACTTGATCCACCATTCGAGAACCTTGGAGGCCGTGGCGGCCCCCTCGGCGTGCCCAACTAGAACATGCTGGCCAAGCTGTCGGGCATAGCGACGGTTCCCGTCCATGATTATACCAACTGTAACACCAGTCAAGACATGTTCAGAATCCAAGGAGCGACGCACTATGTAGCGGCATCCGGGCCTCTCCGCCCAAATGAAAGAGCGACGACTCCTTTAGTTGTGAGCGCCAAGCATGTGCTGTATCGGTGATGCTATGGACGGCACATTCCGCGCAAGTTTCGGCGATCGTGAACGGGTACCTCAACCATACACGGATAGTGTTGGTCCAGGAGCCAGACCGAAGCTGCGCCTCGAGTGTTTTGACGAGAACCATCTGCAGCATGGGCGGACGCTGTTTTCCGGAAGCAAGCCATGAAATATAATCTGGCAGCCCCGTCTGTCCATCCGACTTTGGGATCACAGGTTTGTCGTGGAGGATGTCCATGCAGTGGATCGCTTGCAGCGAGGACTACACAGCATTATCAGGATCTCGACTGCGCAATAAAAAAAGTTGGCTTCTCACACGAAGGATCGGACGTAGCTGTGGCTCGAGCACAAGCAACAAACACATCATGCCGCGGAGGGGTATTAACATGAGGAAGGGATAGATTAGCCACAACGATGCGCACAGCACTCGCTGTATGCCGCGCGCTGTCCGGGATTTAAGGATATTCAGCTGATATTTACACTTGACGCGCTCGGGAAGGAGCGAGTAGCCGACCATGAGAGCTGCACGGACGAGCAAGCCTGTGATCCAGTGCTTCTTCGCAGAAATTACGGAGGCCTCAACGTTGTGAACGACAGTTCCGGTGAGCTCATACCCGGCATCGAGTCGATCGAGGCGGTGATTAAATGAGATGAGGAAGTCGTCGTATGTCGTCGTCAGCATCGATTGCGGCACCCCTGTAACATAAACGATTAAATGCGGATAGTACCGTGCAAAAAGTCACCTACCCAACCTCATCCCGGCGCACGTATATTCCAGTACAATTGTATCCTTCGCGCGCATCGACAGCCTGTAAATTATGAGACTCTCTTCATCGAGTCCCGAACTAGCCGTACCGTTTTCCAAACCGCTCCTGAAACGATATGGTCGCCCAGGTCAGTGTCTGCATGATATACGCCTGGTGACGAGTCGAGTTTGGTCAGGACAATGAAGGCGGTAAAGAAACAGGGTAATTGCCTTTAATTCGTCTATGTAGCCATAATGGTCGACCTCGTCTGGAATTCCGAGTTCTTATTTCGAGTATTTTAGTATTCATAAAGTCTTGGGATGTCGAGTGTATTAAGGGCTTTCTACCTTTGCGCGTCTCATCGTTGATGGAGCCGTGAATATGACGGTGCATCCAACGTAGCCAGGAAGCGGTTTGCTCCTTCTCCTCCGAGGATCCGTTGAGCGCCATTTCCACGTACAGGTACTAGTCAATCGGCCCAAGTTCAATAGCGCAGTAAAATAAAACATCTAGGGACCGACCGTGCGCAAAAGTCGTACCAACGGGCGGGAATAAAATTCTGAGTGCACCTTGACTGCGAGACTGATACTCGTATTATGAGACTGAGGTAGAATTAGTTCGGTGAATGAAGGTGAGAAAGGGACTGCTTCATGCCTGAAGAAGGAGCGCGGTTATTGACGCAAACAAGCTAAGGGAAGCGCCGGCATTTATCCGCAAGTCATCCAGGATATTGGTTTGCATGAACGTTGGCCATCGGAGGCGCACGAGCGGGGGAAAGCCCCAGTAGATCACAAGCATAGCAAGGCACATCGGATATGTAAAGAGCGAGAGACCCTGAGGGGACAGCAACAAAAAGAGAAGGGCTGAAGGAATGTAGTCGCGTACATCGCGAGGGGTATCGACGAGCTGGAAGCTCGAAGAGCTAACCGTAGTTGATGGGGGATGCATACTTGTGAGTTGTGGGTCGGGTTGCAAGACCACCACTTAAATACGTTCGCTTAGACGACGGTGACCATTCAATTGAAACGGGATTCGTCGGGATCACTGTGACTCGGGCTTCTGGCGGTCCATCAGATCAGCGGTCTTGCTAGTGCCCATTTGTGTGTTGCCTGTCAGTTTCAGACATATTTTTATGAGCACCCCTAAAGTAGTACAGCCAGATACGAGCAGTTTGGGCTGCGTACTGTGTGTCCGACACCACGGGTTGCTCTGGTCCCGTGAGACAAAAATCTACAAAGGCGATGAACCGGGTCCGGTTGATCAATTGGGCAGAATAAATATTACCTTGGCGGGAGTTCCGTTAATGATGTGGGATCTAAATTGTCTCTGCCGAGCTATCAGCGACAAGTGGCGTACAACGCGCATGAAGATAAGACTGGATAAGGAGGGTATTGGATTGGTGAGCAAGAAAACCGGAGAACGTCCAGGCGTGTGCAACGTGTGGCGGTGGATCC
The DNA here is from genome assembly GCA_029282495.1 of Mycena albidolilacea. Classification (NCBI taxonomy): domain Eukaryota; kingdom Fungi; phylum Basidiomycota; class Agaricomycetes; order Agaricales; family Mycenaceae; genus Mycena; species Mycena albidolilacea. The sequence goes on along the minus strand of JARIHO010000032.1, from coordinate 734,104 downwards.
GCAATGGGTCAGCGATTCAATTGAAGTGGGTTAGCAGCAGTACTCAAGCCTTACTTAGTAGTAATACATTCGAGGCCAATGTATCATACACTACAAATCAGCACGTTTCGAAAGGGGACCTAACTGAGTCTTATCCTTTGCCTGGAGGCTGAGTTCCGTGGATCTCAGGCACCCACCATTTGCCGATGATGTCATTGTGTTCCACGCAAGCCCACTGTCCGTCCGAGGGTCGGGATCATTGTCCCTTTCGCGACTTTGCGCCGCCCGATGTTCCAACTACGCTGACGGGGTTAACTCCTCGTTGGATCTCCATCTTGGAGAGATTGGAAAGCCCTGTTCCTAGGGGAGGAACCCCAGGCCGTTCATTTCGAGGTCTTGTAACAATGCATGCCAGTGGCGGAGGACGCAAGTACGAAAGATCAGGGAAGCGCCAAGATTCAACAGCGTTGGATGGACCACAGATCACTTCAGACTGGCTGGATACCACCCGACTCCCGAGCGAGGTGTTTGTTGAACAGTGGGTGTGGTTCAAGACAAGCGGAAGTCGGCTAAAATGATGGTTGCCGAAGTTCCCTGATCGGACTTCGTCCCTCCGACGCTCTCCGACGACGTGTTAGCAAGTCCGTTGCTCGTTGCATTACTGGTGGCTAAGTACAGGACCGCGTCTTTGTCGGCTCTAGAGAAGATTAACCACCCCCAACGATGTTACGGCGGATACGCGCGCAGACCATGTAGGCAGCGGCGCCCGTGGAAAGCGAGGGGGGGCAGTCGCGGAGCTAATCACTCCGGGTCTGTCTCCGCCTCTTGGCGGAAGGCAAGTCCCAACGACTGTCCCTCCTGTAACATCTGTCGCCCGACCATAGACTGGGTATGGAGCCTATCTCCTCGATCTACGCACCTCCCTGGGCCGACCCCCTCCCCGTCTCAATTGTTACCCCCTCGAAATCGAACGTCGTTGCGGTCCTCAGCCAATATCTCTCCGACCCGACTTACGCTAAGGCTACCTGGTACTCGGACGGCTCCCTTCTCGCAGGAGTAGCAGGCGGAGCAGCGGTTCGAGTGGCGAATGGCAGGGTATGTGATAGGATGCGCTGACCAACACCGTGCCATCCGATTCGACGTGTTGGTCCGCTCTACGTCGAAGAGTCTCCCCGTACTCCGCATCGCTGTCCTCTGAACCCCCGCACACATCGGCACCTTCGGCAATGAGCTTGCGGACGACGCGGCCAAGGCAGCTACGCGCCTCCCTCTGCCCCAGTCGATCCCCGTCTCTCTCACCTCACGCAAACGTGCTATTGACTGCCTTATCCTGGAACGATGGGCCGTCCTCTGGCGCCACTCCACTACAATTCAGGGCCTCTGCGACATTCACGATTCGCCGCCGACCCTCATCCTCCGTACTCCGTATCTCTCCACAGTATCTCGGGCGGACATATCGATCCTATCCCAACTCTGGACCGACTTCTCCTCCCTTAATGCCCATCGCTTCCGCTGTCGTTTAACCCCCTCGCCGGCCTGCGATGCCGCGAAGGAGACGCGAGCACACTTCCTCCTACACTGCCCGGCCTGGGAATGCTTCCGCCGCCCCCTCCAGCTGGCGTCCTATGCTGCAGGGATCCTCGGCACCGTCGATGCCCGCACGCTCCTAAACTACCCCAAGTTACTTGAGCCTGTAATCGAGTTCAGTTCGCAAACGGGCCGCTTCCGATAAGTCTCCCCACTTTACTTTACGTTTCTTTTTTTCTTATCTCAGATCTCGCGATATCCTACTGTACTTATATTTATGATCCTAGATCCTCACCCAACGCCCACGTAGTTACCTTACCGTTTCAACCATCCTGCGCCTCCCATCAATCTCCGCGCCCTACATATCTCCTCAAGTTTCCCCATATGTATTCACCTTTTACCCTTATCCCTCTCTTATACTTAGAAAATGGTCTCTCACCTCCCTACTCACGTGTTCCTCCCCCACCCCCATGCTAGATTACTCTAGTTTAGTACTGCTGCGTAGCCCTCGGGCCAGGTAGAGCATGAATAGAAATTCAAGTCAAGTCAAGTCAAGTCGATGCCAGTCCAAAGGTTCAAGATTCAACTCGAGTTCAACTTCAAAAATCATGAACAGTTCATTCGGGCTCAAATAATATTTTTTTACTCTCTGTCCAAAACGAGTTGGATATCGACCAGCAGCAATTGAACCGACATTCACAGACCCCGGTTCGACAAAATGGTTTACATAAGTTGGAAGTACGAATTTATATCATATTCCCATTCCTCTGCATCCGGTGTAAAAACAGCACAGTTACTTCGCAGTTGCTGAAGCAGCAACCCGATGAAACATCAGACTAGAGGTGAGCCCGGGATTCAACAGGGGACTTAACAGATATCTCCGATCTCGAGACTGAGAGCAACAGGTTACCTATTATTTAATCGTACCAGAAACTCGGATGAGCCTCCCCATCCGTTTCATGGAGTTCCAAGTCAACCCATTCGTGGTTTCACTGAAGCCAAGCTCTTAGCGTACACCCGCAATTCTCGTTTCCGAAGTACTTATAGAAAGACTTGCCCCACGACTGATCACACAGTGCAGCGGCCCACAAAGGAACCCGGAGCCTTCATTCGTTCATTGAGCGATCTCCCACCTCAAAGAACTCATTTTTATCCCCCCAGCCGCGGCCTCTCACATTCACTACGCCGTTCCATTTATTAATTTGCAAATTTCAGCATCAACCGGAGGCTGGGGCCGCAGGACCTTTTGGCGGCGGTGTCGTTGGTCGTCCTTGTGCATGTCAGCAGGTAGTTTCTATCTCCGTTTTTCTTAATTCATCCCGCACTTATCCCATTGCACAATTGGCAGATCGAATTGAGGCCAACATCATTCACCGGTCAAGTTTTAAGAGCCGGGGTTGGATGTTCGTCGGCGGCTACTATAGTGAAATTACTCTTAATTCGGGAAGGTCATCGCATTTACTGGCTTACGGTGGTTCAAGGTAACCAATCTAGCTAGCACTGCCACTTATGGTTGCCGAGAAAGGAAATGATTGGCATTGCGGCACGTGTGCTCTCCAACCCTCCACTCCCTCTCGACTTCCACGCATCTCGTCGACTCGTAAATTGTGCTGCACATTCCTAACACAGAAATATTCGGACGGCGATCCATTCATGCTGATCCGGAGTCGATTCTCGCTACAATGGGCCGGGACGCACCTAGGCTCGAGGAATGCGTTCCGCGAGTTACTCAGCTCCCCAAGTACAGGCAAGCAAGGTTAAGGTTAGCTCCTTTCTGCGTCCGGTGCCTATGAACTCGTTCCACTAACCCGCAGCTGTTTGGTTTTAACAGGCAATGCTAACATACACCTGGACGCCGCTTGCGTACCCCCCTCCGTATTTCGATAAACCGGCTAGCCAACGCTGGTCTCTTACGACCGTATTAAGCCGCAGACACTCTTCTCCCACCATTGTGACTCCTCATTCCCGAGGCCAAAGGGGGGACTCCAGACCGTTGGCGCACTGCGGCACGGATCTCACGATTCGAACGATCTACTTCACGGGCTTCCTGTTCCTCAAATATCGGTGTCACTGCAGGAGAATGCGCTGCATCAATTGTCGTACCTGGGAGAGCAAGCCGAGGGAGGAAGCTTTCTTGGTCGCATTTAGGAGCCACTCAGTACAAAGGTGCGTTTACCATGGTTTCGCACAATGAAATTTGCTGATCTTTCGCTTAGATTTCCATGTAAATTCTCTTGCAATATTATTTTCCTTCTTGTGAACGTTGGCATTGCCTGGCTTGCTCGAACCGAGCGTCTGCGGCGCATTGGTGGCGCGCGTCCTAATTCGGCATTTAGCGCCGAACGGTCCCGATGAGTCACAGTCACACAAGTCACTTTCGGTGTAAACGTGGTCCCGTGAAAGGACCGACGCGAAGGCCCGCCCAGACATCGTCCAGCTTTTTCTTGCCATTTCTCCCCCGTCCAATAAACCCCATCTCCCTGGGTCTGTATCCACCGCATGGCTCCCCGCGTAGTCCTGCCCCCCAAGAAAAATCGCGCTCGATGTGGCATCAAGTTTCCGCTCAAAATCGTCAGGGGCGACCTGGCGCCTGACTCCGAATACCTCGACGATGATGGGGACGAGAGTGCCTCGCAGCTCGCGGTTGCAGACGTCGATATTAACGAGGGAAATGTGCGTCGCGTTTTTCAGCCAATCAGCGTTGCTTATGCAATGTGGCTCTGTATTCCGCGGTTTGCTGACACCTATCCATTTTAGGAACACCACTTGCAGGCGGCTTTGGCCACAAAAGCCGTGTTCATTCCGACTCCGGGCGCCATCCGCGTCGTCGACAACTATGAAGAACTCTACCCCCAGCACAAATGGCAGGATCCTGTCTCGTATCTGAAGACGACGCAGACTGTCGAAGAGGCGTGCAGCAATGGTTTTATTGAACACGAATACACCTATTATATGGATGAGCTTGACAAGCAGTGGCTTGACAAGAATAATCAGCAGGCCCGTGGCGAAGGGACGAGTGCGCAGGGCGCTCGTAAAGGCAAACACAAGTCTCCAGAGATCGGCATGCCCGTTTCCATATCTGAAGACGAGTTCGAGCTCGTGATGGGGCTGTTGGAGAAGATCACCCACCAGAAGGTGGTTCCTTTACTCTCGGTATTATTATATCGGCTCACACCTCGTCTCTAGGTTCTTGAGGGCGATGGACCCGATTTCTTGTTCTACGAGCCTTTTTTCTTGAGAACCTTGCCAGCCGACATGTTCGCGTCATACGTTACTCCGTCGTGGATACCTCCCCCTGCTCTCATGGTGCGAATTGCGCGAACGGTATACCCACATTGGAAACAGCGCCGCTCCCTCTTGAAAGGCCATAAAATACGGCCCTCGCTCAATGTAGGCCTCTGTCCATGTTCTTCCAACTCCAACTAATTGTTCCTTAGTTTGATGAGAGCGATTTCCTCAACGAGTCGTATATTTGTTTTCGCAGGCGCGATAACAAGCCTGTCCGCAAAACGCGCGCCGGCCAAATCGCGAACAACGCAGACAAACTTGCGCAGCTCGACCAGAATCTCTCGCGGGCTCTAGATATTGCCAACGCGCTGCTCGAGCGAGAGAACGTCAAGCAAGCGGCGGCTGTACAGGCTCACAACGTCTGGCGGGCCCGACAGCCCATGGCCGATTTGCTGCGCAAGTTCCCCAGCTTGATCACGAAGGCAGATGAGGAACGACTACTCGATAAGCCCAAGAAGATCAAACCTCCTCGGTCCGCGTATGTGCTCGTCTGTTCTTTCCGCGCCGTTGCTGAGGCTCTACAGGCTCCCCAAGGTCAAGGTGTTGCCTCCCAGCCAGCCGGAAACGCCATCGGCGGCTCCCGTGGGACAAGCCATACTGCCGTCGGAGCGGTATGCTGCTACCCAGCAGAAGGTCATGAAGAAGATGCAGGAAGAATCGCAGGAAATCAAAGATAAATGTCAAGTGGATGTCGTTGATGTAAGCATACATATCGGCGACGCGAGATCCTTCTTTGCTCACCGGCCTCGTAGGATGCATACCAGCCGTGCTTTGTCCCGCGTGCCGAGAAAATGTGGGCCAACGTCCCACCGTCCGTCCGTAGTCTCGCATCGCAAATCGATACGCCTGTCATACGGGCCTCCGTACGCGTACGTATTGGTCGTGGCGGTCGTCGCATGCTGGATAGGCGCAGTTCTCATCCCTACGTCCCGGAGCTGCGCAACCATCGACGACACGTCGACAGCGACGACCTTGACGAGGAGACCATTCATCGTTTACGGGGGCAGTGGCGCTTCGATGCCGACTCCACCTTGTTTGGGCCACCTGAGGAGGAAAACCGAGAGCTGGTTGACGAGTACGACAGCAAGTAGGTCTTGGTCTCCTTCGTACTGTTCTATACTGAATCAAACTGCCCGCAGGTTCCTCATGGGGCGCATGGCTTGGGCGACCAAGGAAGAGGCTGCACTTGTAACAGACGCATCGCTCATGGTCCAGCGGAAGGACGGCCAGATCATGAAGATTCTGCCGGAGCAGTTCCTCACAAATGTGATCCACGTCCAGGCAATGTATGAGAAGCCGACGCTGTCAGGTTATCTAGTCGAACAGGGCATCACTCCCTCCTCTTCCTTCGGGTCCCCTCGACCCAGCGCATCTGCGGCTACCTCTCGTGCCCCCTCCCCTCAGAAGCCGACGCCAGTCAGCACTAGTGGGTCCCACCATCCGTCGCCACATTCCCGCGCACAGGTCCCGATGCGCCCTCCTCCCTCTCCTGCACCGCCGAGGACGCAAGGAAACAATATGTCCCCGCAGCCCGGCTCTACCGCCGCCTCGCCCGCCCCTGCTCGCCCTCCTGCTTCTGCTTCCTCCCCTGTCCCGTCGAGGATGCAAGAGAACATATTCCCGCAACCTGGCTCCGCCTCCTCGTCGCCCGCCGTGCACACGCCCGCCCGCCCACGCGGCACCTATCCCACTCTGCCGCACAACCCGAATCCCATCGTCCCTCGAGGGAACGCCGACGCCGTCAAGATCGGCGGCGGTAGTGGGGGCGCGCAGAGTGGTGCAGGCGCGGTCAACGTGTACACGAATGGCCAGTCACCGCTGCAGACGAACGGCGCGTCGCGCGCGGCGATGTACGTCCCGCTGAGCGCGGGTACGGGCACGAACAACGGCGGCCTCAAGCTGCCCTCGCGCCAGGCGCGGCCGTCGGCCCTTGCGCATTCGGTGGTGGCGTCTCAGCGCACCGGCAGTCCGAGTGCGTCGCGGGTAAGTGAATCATAGGTAAGTACGACAAAAGCAGATGTCCCTGCATTGAAAGTAAAGTAGACCCCTGTATTTTTAGCACATTATTTGCGAGTTTCAAAGCTTATAAGTATTACCATACATTATTACCACTGTCAGGGAAGACGCGGATCCGGGACATCGCGCTGACGAACTCCATTTGTTCGATGAGGGCGGGTGCAACCGAGAGACACCTAAGTTCAATACATCCGACCCTAGGCGACCGCCGACAGTCGCCAACCGCCACAATCCCTTGCGGTCTCGAGCGAAACGGTTCACACCGGGGAGAATTCAAACCAAAGGCCTCACCAATTTTTGGAGAGAAAATTTATGGCTGGTCTGGGCTTTTTGGCTCAAATCGCGGCCCCGATGGCAGCGGAACCTGATGATGTTACGGAAGGCAATCATAAGAACCAAATTTTCCGAGAAGCAGAGCCGCATGCCGGCACTTGATGCTTCTCTTCATTTCCTCTTCTTCGCTTCCTTTTCGTGGCGTTTCCTGTACTCACTGTCAGTGGACGTCTGATATGGTATAAGATTGGCGACCCAAAGATCGATATATATTCGGCGCGCCTCCACCTGCGGGCTTGCTTTTCCTCCCCATGACGTCGCTGGATAGGTCGACTGTGTTTCGCATAATGTGCGCTGTTTTCCCCTGACGTCGGACATTCACCGACAAGCCTAGTTCTCTGACTCTTGCCGGCGGGGATGTCATCCAGACAATTCCTGGAACCTGGGTCCTGTACAAAAAGCAATGGCTTCGGCGCAGGATCAGCCCTCTGTGTTTCTTCTACGCCATGGCGCGTTACATGTCTATTATATCGCTCATTTTCAACGGCTACAGTGTGTATTTGTGCCCCACTTCCCTCCGTGACACACTCATCTTCGCGGTAGACGCTTTCTCCAGAAATTATACTCCGACGTCCTGTAAACATCTATATATGTTTCCTAATGTAACAGCCCGTGAGATCTTCTCTTGGGACACCACAATTACAGCTCATACATGCCCTCAGTCCTCGCCGGCATTGCTGTCCAGGTCCTGGTTTACATCAGGTGCGTCGCTAGGCATCGCCTAAGTCTGCAAATTTATGATGCTTCAGAACTGTCGCCATATCGGGCCGTGCTGTCCGCGTGCGGATTGGGCTGGGCGTGGTTATGCTGCTCGGTTTTCCTGTACAAACATTTGGCATCGTCTATCATGTGTGTTGCTGTCCCAATTTCTATTGTCCATGCTAATATGTTCACCCAGCGAGATGTGTGTTGCATTCACGTACGAATCGTTCAGATACTAACTCCTTGTGTGCTAGCCATTTTTTAACGACGTAAGGCTTAGTTGTTCCCTGGATCACGATGTTATTAACCCGTGTCTTATCTTAGGGAGCGTGCGTTCTTTGACATAGTCGTTATTGTGGTATTTTTTCTGATATGCCGCAGATGCAAAGGGAAAGTTCTCCGCCCTGGCGAGGTGTGTTTACTGGCTGTGTCTTGTCTGCGCCTCATTGACGTCTTTTAGCCGGACTGGAACATCGTGTATGTACCTTGCCAGCCTGTTATCCCAGACTCTGTTAATTTGTCGTACTTTAGTTATTATAGCGCTCATATGGCTTTCGATCTGATTGCATGTGCAACAGCGACATATTTTCTAGTGTATTCCTCACGGGTTCTAGGAGTATTGTAAGCCGCCTTTCTACTGCGATTACCACTTTGACGATCACTCCCTAGTCATTTCTCCAAATTGGCAAGGAACGTTCTCAGAGACGGATTGTTTTACTTCTTGGTTGTATTCCTTGTCAATTTGTACGTGTACCTGCTCCGTCGCCCACTGGTTGCACGCTGAAGCTCACACTCGGCTGTCAGATGGGTGGTGCTGGAGTTCGCGCAGGTGTTCGTCAGTGGCGCAGCGTCGTCTTTACCGCTTGCAGTCGTCCTGATCGGTACGTGCTCTCATAAAATTGCACGCTTGTTTCTGAATGCCTTGCAGCTATTCAGCATTTGGTGCTCAGCACTCAAAACCGAACCGCCGGCAACACGTCCAGTGACCATGATTACAGCGCATCAGTTAGCCGAGGACCTCCTCATTTCTTCAGCCACGATCAAAGTCAAGAATTCGACACTGAACTCGAATCTGGCGTCTTCGTTCTTAGCGAGACGGCTGTAGAATCTCAAAAACTGTCGTTCCGTTCAGAGGCGACGAGACACAAAACTGCCGTCTCAGAACCCGACTCGGAGCCCACCACCAGGAAACCCAATGTATCGTAGAATCGTTGCGCATATGTAATTCTCAAACGCTCCGTGGATGGTCGATTTGCACAGACCGTTCTGTCCAATGGCACACAGCGGAATTCACGCCACCAGTTTACATTTGCCGACATGCCGAAAGTGGCGGACTCTGAAGTACAAATCAAAAACGACCTCTTCACCTGACCTCTCATGTCCGTGGCGCAAACGATTTTGCCAGTGTTCAAGTCAGACGACTTTGCAGTAGTGCTGGGTATGCTGCCCAGATTCTCTTTGCGCGATTCATGTCAATGCCACCCAGGTTTGAAGAGCAGTAGTGATCCCTACCGAAACCTGCCGGAAGGACGAGAACTCGAGAGGCACAACCGATTGTTGACCTACGTAAATGCTCCAGGCTCTTTTATTGGTCTTCCTTGCTCTTAACCCTGATCAGCTGCGTCGAAATGCTCTTGAACCGGAGCCGCAGCAGGACGTAGTTTGGTCGCGTTTCTGTGCCTTATATCTTCCGGCCACCATCGACCGGCTCCTCAATCTGCCCGTTCCTACCGATGCAACAAACGCAGATGAGAGGGAGCTACTACTGGACTTTACCGCTCATAATCCGTGGCATGAAATGCTCGTGGCGCTCCAGCATATTCCTTATTTGGCCAAGTACCTCAGATCGTCGAGCCCGATCGCCGCCGCTGGAAAACGGCTTCCCCAAGTCTTAGCCGATAGACTGGCTGGCGTCTCCATCAGGTGGGAGAATAAAATGACCACAATAACACATGGCGAGGCACCGCGACAGTACTACATTGCCGCTGCCGGAAATGCGGTTCAGCTTCTCAGCACTCTCTGCACGAATTTCATCAACGAGACTGACCGCGATCGAGTGGTTTCGCACGAGACGCGGCAGAAACTGTTGCCTATTCTCACTGTGTGGAGCCACCGCTATACTGGCCAATTTCTGGGCGACGTCAGCCTCAGGATGATCGCGTACATGTCCAAAGCCACGAAGTTGGACGAGGAGTTCAACAAAGTGCGCAAGCTGTACAAGAATTGGGACGTTTGCGGGCTCCCCTCTTGCAGTATCCGAAGGAACCTCAAAGTTTGTGGCAAGTGAGTATTCCAAGCTTTTGTGGTTCGTGCAGCTGAGATCGTTTGTTTTGCCTGTCATAGATGTCAGACCGTTCGATATGTTCGTTTTGTGGAATCTCATTCTTGTGGTGCACGCTAACGCTATGCTGCAGTGCTCATCCGATCATCAACGGAAAGATTGGTCTGCAAACGGTGGTTCGTTCCACAAAGAATTCTGCCACAAGACCGAGTACTAAATCGTGCGACTCTACTATGTATCCAAATTGATGTTTTCCTTGGAATCCGGTTTCCGTGTTTTTCTAGCCATCGGCAATACAACTCGAGGGGCAGGCCTCGGAATTCCAAAGTTTTAAGTGGTGGACTTACACTCCGTCCGCGAAGTTTGTACCTTAAGTTTCCTCACGAGTCACAGCTACTTAGGACTCGAGTCTTGCATCCGTCAATTCAGACCTTGGTATCAAGTGCTTACTGAGGTTGAAGCTGAGTTGGATTAGAGAACTCCGAAGCGCCGACTGTAATTTTTCTGACAAAACCGTAAAATTAATGCGCCGTGAAAGCAACGCGCACAAGCGCGCATGGCGCCCCGCCCATTAGGGTCACGCCAATTTGACAGCTAAATGCAATATTCTAGGCCTCGTCAGCTGTGGAGCTGTGGCAGTGTGTGAAAGTTGGCTATTGCGGGCGGCAGCGAGCGGCAGCTTGCAAGCCGATGTACCGTCAGGCTTTATGACGTTGTAGTGACGTCCTCAGCGCAACCGGGATTTCCCGGTTCCACTGTGCCGCGAATCGAAATGGCGTACTATTGTATTCAGCTAGAAATGATGCCGGCATCTCGATCAACGGTCCTCAGCACGGCACCACCTATGTCTCGTTCCCTAGTATCCCCACGGCCAAGATCCCAAGACTATACCAATTCAATTGCGTGACTAGGTAGTTTGGCCGGCCAACCCCACCGGATAGTACAGTGATACAATCAACCCCATTCAATGCGCATTTGACAAGATGGCCAAGAATTCTCACATTATAAATAACGGTTTCCAAGACGGTTTCTCTGATGCTGAGGGTCCCGGTTTGTCATTCGCACTCTCCAAGCAGGTCGCTGAAGAACGCCAGTTCGGCCCCCGAGTGATCATTTGAGACATCGACCCCTGATACACAGAGAGCCTCACGTACGGCGTTACGGCCATTGCTCGGTACCCACCTCACCCACGCCAAATGCCATCCCTCTCCCACTTTCCACTGTTCTTGTACACCAAGTCATCTGTGGCGTGTGCTGTAGCGCTGGTCTATCTTTGCGTTGTCAGGTCTCTTCGGTGGCGGCGCTACAATGCGATTCACAAGAAGTACTCGGCCAAATTTCGCGCCAAAGCCCTCACCCCCGAGGAGGCGCAGGAGATTTTGCAGCTGTCCTTCATGTACGACATGCCAACGCTAGCGGAATACTCTTTGGCTTTTGCGCTGTTCAAAACATATGGGATAGTGTGTAATGTCCGCCTGCACTGTGGTCAAAGTACGCTCACACAATCCGCAGCCTACTATATCCAAGCTTCTCCTAGATACGAAGCAGCTGGCATCACAAGCGCTTGTGGCCAGGCGTTATGCAGACGTAAGTCGTAGGAAAACCTCTCCAAAAGTTCAAGCTGATCTGCAGAGAAGACCGAAATTCTCATTGGTGAGCCTCATTTCTCTTTTCCTCTGGATCATCTGTTCATAATAACATAGCGACTTGGATGGCTTGTCCGCTTGCTGGCCGTCCAATCCATGTTGAACCCGGGGCCTCAGTGGACCCGCGAGCCTCGATTGCGCTTGCACGCGTCAATTGGCTTCACTCGAAATATAAGATAGTGGGTGCATATTTAACTGGTTCTTTTCATTGCTAACAGTCATTGAAGTCGAACGAGGATTATCTTTACACTCTCGGCCTCTTTGCATTCGAACCGGCAGTAAGTTGTTGGCTGCTTTCGTACTCTTGATGGCCAATACCTTCAGACGTGGGCCGCGCGTTATGGATGGCGCTCGCTTTCTCCGCTTGAGCGATACGTGAGTAACAGCGACCGCTACCTTAGACCGTCTGATTTCGTTGTGCCTAGGCATCTTTCATATACTGGTCCGAGGTTGGAAGAAAGATGAATATCAAGAATATCCCAAGTACGGCGGAAGAGTTTCAGGCGTGGTTGTTGGTAAGACTCTTTCGAGTAGATGATTACGCTCTTTGACTCCGGGATAGGCGTACGAGGAGGAGCACATGGTTCCTGCGCAAAGCAATCACGACGTGGCAAAGCACACTACGGACGAGCTCCTCTTTATGGTCCCGGAGACCCTTGGCCTGCGCTCTTTCTTCGAGGGCCTCACACGATCTCTGTTGCAGGACCGAACACGAATTGCAATGATGTAAGGCGCAACTTTGTTGAAACATGGTTCCAATAAATTCCTTTGTCAGGCAACCCGAGGCGCCGAAATACGCCAAGTATCTCGTCCAGGGTACGTTAGGCTTGCTCTCATTCACCGAGCGCTGCCTGCTTCTCCCTCGGTGGAAACCCTTCGCCATCGTGCCGATCGATCTGCCCCAGACGGAATCGGGGTCTGCGCCACGTCTCCATCCGACCAAGTGTGTTGCACTCACATTCTTCCATCGTTCATTGTCTTACTGTACGACAGGTATACATCGAAGCCGTGGTACAAGCCACGCGGCCGGGGATTAAGCTTCCTTTTAGACCGCTTTCAGGTTTTCATCGGCATGCACGACGATGTCCCACGCCCAGAATATAAATGCGAGGGCTACAGAATCCACGAAGTGGTACGAATATCCTCCCTGCCTCTCTTCGGTCTATCTGACCCGTTTCTTGTCTTGCCTCAGGGACCTCTTCGGTTCGAGCAAGGTGGGTGTCTGATGACCGGTTCAGAAATAAAATTTCACTAATGGTGTGGTACTTAGAGGGTCACGAACAAGTCATGAAGATGGCGGCGGAGTTGCAAGGTTGTCCCGTGGCGGATGCCTGGAAGCCTAACAAGACGGCCCTATGATAATCAGAGAAATTCGGTGGATGGAAATATGCTTGAATCAGTATTTACTAGCTCTCAAAATTTGGTGTGGTTCGATTTCAGTAACCTGCGAGAACAAAGATTAAATATCTTCGAGAGCCGTTGATTCTTTCGCAAATCAATGCCTTGGAATGCAACCCCGACAGACCGGAAGTCTTCGACGGCAGGAAAACCCACCACATGAAAGCAATGGCATCTACTTAGTATATTTCTCTTAGTACAGCGACAAAAACGAAGACCCCAAGAAAAAAAATTAATCTCGAATGAAGCCTCACGGCGACGCGACGTGTCGTGTTGGCCTTGGAACGTTTACGGCAATCAAGCCCAGCCGTGTGGAAATGCGGGTTCTCTGCAGCCGCAACAAAGCCGCAACCTGCAAACGGATGATCCGATGTTGATGTCGAGACATTACTCGAAAGCTAAAGTATCAAATTAGTATTGCATTGCGCTTAATTCTAATCTGATTCTAAATATTAAAGTTGTGATATCAGCACCACTGAAATCAAAACTGATTTTACTAGTTTCGGTTTTAGATTTCAGGTGACCCGAAATACCAGTTGAGACTTGGCCTGTTGACATGAACTTCAGACAGTCCAATATTTGGCAATATCTCCCAGGTCCCTCTGTCCCCCAACTATATGTCCATCCGACTTTGATACCGCCACTCAAAATATCGAATTGTTATTTGGTTGGACCGATATCAAAGCAGAATCCACTGCTTTAAGCTCAGATTTTGGTTTAACCTACATGAAAGGTGATTCCAGTAATTTCAGGCTTCGGTTTCAGTCAACTTGAAGTCCAGCTTGATATCCAGACTTTCGAATTGATATATTCGGCAACTGCCGGTGTGTTTCAAGTCCGTCCACCGAAAGGTGCGCAACGCCACGACAAAGCCTTCCCGAAACCCTCGGTCGCGTGTTTCAGGCCGTACTATACCTTGCCAAATAGGAGAGCTCCCAGTGGTCCGAAACTTGTGGCTTTAAATTTCCTTTCCCAGGTGCCACTCCGTCCGAGTGCATAGACTCGACCCTAGTAGGTCGTTCTCGTCTTCGTGGAAATTTCTGCCTTTCACCTTGCGTTAATCTCGACTGCGATCCCCATTAACTCGATTACGCTCCCAACCAAACTCGGAAAATGCATAAATCTGCCCGGTAGCGGAGTCGGTGCGATTGGGCGGGACGCCGCCATTACGATTAATAAGACACTTCGAGAGTAACTGTAACCCGATGATGTCGGGTTATTTCGATTTTTCGTGTGAACCTAGTCTCACGGTTCATTGAATGTAAGGGGCAAAGGGATTTCAGCGCTCCACGGCCTGGGATCAAACCAGAAGCTCCTGGCAGACAAAGCCGCGACCGCCCTCGAGTCTCTTCTTCTCCTCCCTGGATCGGTGTAACAAGTTGAACGAAAGCCGACCCGCAGCACAGATTCAAGGTAGGGGAATTGTATTTTAAATTTCACTGCTCGGTACCGTACTGTGGAGGCACCTCTTCCTCATCCCACTGTCTACCTCGGAGTCTCTCGTTCAGCACCCTCACAAGCTCCGTCGTTGGTAGCTGTTCAACAGGAGACAACACAGTTACACTACTTGACTGCAGAAAAGTTAAAGTGACGGGTGAAGTTGGGGATGTCGCCGCATTGACAGTGTCTACGGGTGATTGCGCTGCCTGTTCGTTGACGCAGTGGCGCTGTGCCGGCTGTTCGAAGGACGAGTCAAATTTGACAATAGAGTTCCGCGGATGCGTTGGTGAGGTCGGGGAAGTCTGGGATGCAGTTATAACTGCCACTGCGGCCACAGGTCTCGGGGCCACCGAGGACATCGCCAGGGATGACTCGGGTCCGGCGATTCGCTTCCGGCGCCGAAGAACAAACCAAAGAACGACCCCAATGATCACCAACACTACGCTACCGACAACGCTGCCCGCTACCACAGACACCGGGGTCTTCGCGGAGTGAGGAACGGTGGAGCTAGATGCGGGCGGAGGGGGTGGATCGGAGATGCTTGAAGTAGGATCCACGTCGTCGAGAATCATGGCACTGAGAAGGGCACTGATCGCGGTGGTTTGGTTTGACTGTGAGAATATCGCGCTCGGAGGGCCAGTCCACGCTCCACCGTATATGGCGGTCCCAGATTCAGTCGTCAAATCGACCACAGCGTTGAACTACAGCTTCTCCGTTAGATAATTATAGATGCAGGCACGGAAACATGCCCACCTGTACTCCAATAAAGTCGCGTACCGACACACGCACCCCAGGCGAGATGGCGTTCCTTTTGTATGCTTCAGCCAGACCCCGAACGATGTACTTGTCACCGAGTTTGGAACCTGGATCCATGTGAGAAGTGAGAACATGATCTTAAGTCGCTGAGTTACCTCCTTGCACAATAATACCGTCTGCTGTCTGCCAGTCGTCATTTGAAATCGCGGCAGCAACAACATTGTTCAGCCTGGGCTGCAGTCAGCGGAAGAAGAACGACACAATCGTTGACTCACAAAGCCTGTGTGGATGCGTTATTTGTGATAGAATACAACACCGCCAATCCCTCGATCATCAGCCCTGTATTGAATGAGTTTGTAGCATTGTCAAGAGCACAGTTATCGCCTGGATTAGCAGAGATGCTACTCAGGACAAGATTGGTTGCCAACAAATGCGACACGATGAAATCAACACTATCATAGGCCGCGTTCAAGTAGATCGGGTCAGATGTTGCCTCGGCTAGCATAGCAGAAACTCTAGTTGGCAAGACTGTTAGAGGCAAGATTTTTGTGGGACCTATGGCTTTCACATAGACTCACGTCAGAAAATACGGGGATGCAAAGCCCGCAATATTAGGGTCTGTTGAATTGGTGGTCTGCAGCGATACGATAATGTGAAGGGATCGACAACGAAGCAGTGCCGATCTTACCTCGAACGTTCCACCGACCATCGATGCTGCAGCTCAGGATTAGTGGATGCACAATGCATGGGCCCGACTTTCTCACCGCCTTGACAAGTGGTGAAATCCTTCCCCGGCATCGAACCGGCCGCAACATCTTCTTGAGAGATTGTGTATGACCGGGCGAAAGCCCATGACTCATTTGCGAGGCTAAGGAAGAACGGGTCTTTGTACGCCGAGTATGCGCGAACCGCGGCGTGAGCAACGGATCTACAATCAAATCAAAGCTTGAGAGTGTCTTGAACCGCAGGAAAAGTGGCAACGTACATCCAGTCACTCAGCTATGTTACGCTTGACTTCAGCCAAGCCATATAATGACACGTAATGCATATGCGCACCCTGAACACCAATAGAGATCAGGTCAGAAGATCTCGGTGGTTCGACCAGGTTTCTTACTCAGGTTTTGCCGCCTTTTCCAGCGACTGTGTTGTCGCAGAGATATTGTCCCTAAGATCATCCGCATACGTCGTCTTTTTGGTGAGAGCATCAAAGTCCGCCATTTGGTAGTACACCGTGGCTAATATAGTGAATGAAAAAAAAAAAATTGACAGCATGGGATAAAACCATGATGCTTACCGCGAAACTCTGTCGCAGTGGGTAATGCCTCAATGGATCTTTTCAGTGCCGTACCAGCCAGGGTCACTCGCTCTGTAAAGGACAACGTCACATTGGGTTTCTGCCTCCGCATCTGTCAGCCAGTCACGACCAGGGTGGATCCAGTGAACCGGTACGTACCCTCCAAGCCGAAGCCCCAACCTCTGAGCTCACTAGCACTGCTAGAGTCCCGTGGAATATGGCCCAGCCGTAAATGCGAAAGAACGGAAGCATGAGGCAACTGGTCCTAGGCAAAGAGCAGATTCCCGTCGTACCTGTCAAGTTATACTAATAACCCAGGCCAGAGCATCAATCAAGCTAGACACTTCACAACGAAGCTTCCAGTGCCACCACCCCGACCTATCACCATGATCCCAAAGATAATCTGCCAAACAGGAGAGATGTATACAATTCGTGGATGATTCCCGGCGAGAAGACAAGAGTTTTCCATGTAGACGATCAGCCTCTGGAGGTTGAAGGGGGAACAGTATCACAGCGACGCCGAGCAAAATAGACCTCGGCCAAACTCTTTGCGGTCCGCGTCGAATGTGGACATGCTATGCTGGTGATTGTTGAAAAACATCAAGAGCCCCATATAGAAAGGACGAATACCAAGAGTCAGTGACTGAGCAAAGACCCAGATAAAGAGATCAACGAGATCCGTATTTTCTTCGAAGAGCAAGACCCAGAGTGAGATGGGAGCAGCGGAACCCAGTATTGAAGATCGACATTATGGAGGCAGCCCCTTTGGGCTCGATTCGAGAGTACGTCACTGTTGATGTTCTATGCGACGAGGTATTTAGCGGCCCAGACCTGGAATGAAAGACCACTAGTGCGGTAAAATTGAGTGCGGAAACGGCGCGCGCTTATCATAGGATCAAATACTGGAGTGCGACGAGTTCGGGGGATGCCAAAGAGAGCCTGTTGATCGGTCCAGGGAAGACGATGTGTATCCAGGTCTGAAAGAGCTCGAGGCAAAGGAAACCTGAGAATCAACCGTGAAGTATGGGCTAGAAATATTGGAGGGCCGTCGTCTCTACCGTGCGCAAGTCATTAAATTTATATAGCGACGGCGCAAAGTTGCGACAAGTGCTCGGGATACCACCTGTCAGCGTTTATGTTTGCAATATACGTATATCACAAGAAGATCAGCAGATAACTCACTAGATCGCCAAGGGACTATTGGTATGGCTAGTATGATATATCAAGAACGGGCAGATTCGGCCTTGTGATGGCGACAGACATCAAGAGCAGTGTCCAACGCAACCCAAAAAAAAAAATCTTCGAGAGCGACACGTTATGATGACAGGACTATCGAGAAATTCCTACCGGAATGAGCTTTGGAGGCCACATTGCCGTCCAAGCATGTCAAATATAACGAACTGAAAACAGCTGAAACCCAAATGTGAGAGTCTGAAGCTCATTGCAGTTCCGCCAGAGGGAAGCAGTTAGAAGCTTGGAGTACCATGAACGCACATCCGGGAACATGACGAATTTGCATCGGGGTAGAAGATACAAGCTGCGAGCGCATGGGAGGCAAGAGGAGTGATGGCAGCGAAGCCACACAGCCAAACAGCGCAACTGGATCATTCACTGCGTTCCGGGGGCCCTCGTCCGCACGGACCGCACAGGCGATGTCAGACCTACGTCGGCACATGTCTGCAGACTTGGGTGTCTGCACACCTATGCCGACGCTGGTTGACTTGTGTGGACATTTACCTCCCCCGTAGAACTCTAACGCGAGGGGTCGGGGTCTGTTCAAATAAAACATGTGCATCCACAGGGAAGCTGTGCTAATAGGGTGTTTCACGACGAGTTTTTTGATCGTTTTTCGAACATTTTTCGGAACATTTTTTCGGTCCCATCAAAAAAGGATTCGGAAAAAACGCGACCATTTTTTGACCCCATGCATAAAAGGCCCCTACCCATTTTATGTCACACTGGCCCTTTTTTCGAGTTCGTTTTTCGACTCTTTTTTCCCTTTTGCTCAGGGGCTTCTGACTAATCCTTCGGCTCCGGTCCTCTGCCACCGCTCTGCCCAGTTCCGTCCTCAAACCAAGAGACAGAGTCGCTGTCAGAATTGTCGCTGTCGAGCTGATCCTCGTAGCACGGATCGTCGATACCCAAGCTGGCAAAGATGGCTTCCTCCTCTGCCTGGTCAGCCTCCTGCACTCTCTGTCGTTTGCGCCATTTCTGTAACTTTGCTGCATACTTATAAGCGCCGCACGGAAGCTTCTGGCGGAGGGATATGTGGGGCATGCCGGCGGCAGCGGCAGAGAGGATGGGAGATGGTGCGTTCGCTGTCACTATGACACAATTGTGACTGATAACTGTTTCCCGATCAGGGGTTTCACAACGAACCTTTTTTCACGCGTTTTTTCGCGTTTTTTCGCGTTTTTTCCGCGTTTTTTGAGTGTTTTTTTATTGAAAAAAGACATGAAAAAGGTATTGAAAAAACATCAAAAAACGGTCAAAAAACTCGTCGTGAAACACCCTAATATTTGAGGTTGTTGCTCACCGTCAACGTTTGCTTCCATCAAGCTTCCACGGTCCCATTGATCGGAGTATATACAAGAATAATGGGAGTGGGAGTCGCTGAGTCGCACTGATGTGTTTGAGTCGCACTTTTGTCCATCAAGAGTGCGACTCAAACGCATCAGTGCGACTGGTTAGCCGACGGCTTTGATGGGAACGAGATCGGCGCATGCTGTGCCGACGTTTCGGCAAACTCAATTCAATGTGTGCAGCGCAGGATCACAATGTTGAATTGAATATTAATAATGAATAATTTGACATGGCCCTCTGGGCATTCCTGGAACCAAGCAGCCAAACCGAGCCCGTCAAAGACACAACTCGTGAATCATAATACTACAGTCAAAGCCCTCTTAACCCATACCCCTCGGTGCCAGGCCCAGATTATGGGTTATGAGGGAGTATGGGTTAATAGGGAGCCAAAAAAAAATCGAATAAAAGTAGTTTTTTTTGGTCGATATACACAGCTGCCATGTATCTACACTGTTCTGGTGAACCACTGTGTAATTGGAAGGGCATTTGTAATAGATAAGATAAAGCTCAGCCGGGCACGTCAGAGTGAACGACTATATTAGAATACCTAATAGATAAGATAAAGCTAATAAAGTACGTGAGTGAGAAGAATAAATAAAGTAAGAAAGAGAACGTACCTCAGCCGGGCACGTCAGAGTGAACGACTGAGGTACGACTCCTAGCGACGAGTCTTATAAAGGTAGGTAGGAGTGATCGGTAGTAAGGGATATGGTAAAACAGTATGAAATAAAATATGGAGGGGGAATCACGGTGTCAACGAGCGCGGGTGCGCTCCGGCTATATGGCCAGCCGAGCCACTACTTCGACACTCCCCCTGGCGCGGATGGGCATGTAGCAAGGATGCGGGACGGATAGAGGGTAATGTCCGATGTAAAGTAAAATAAAATGAGATAGGGTAAGTAGGAACACACCATTCCATGGGCATCTACGCCCCTCCGTGTGGCACAGCGCGGCTAATTTGTAAGGCCGAGGGCGCGGACGGCTGCGAGATGCGCGTCACGAGGCAGGATCTTCGTGAAGACATCGGCAAGGTTATTGGTCGATTCGACGCGAAGAACTTCGATGTCCCCCGTCTCGACGCGCTCGCGGATGTAATGTTCGCGTATGTCGATATGTTTGACCCTCGCGTGTCCCTTCGCGTCTTTAGCCAGCGCGACCGCTCCCGTGTTGTCGCAGTACAGGGTCGCCGGCCGCGTCTGTGGCATGTTAAGCTCCGCGAGGAAGCTGTGCATCCACATTGATTGCTTGGCCCCACGAGTGAGCGCGACGTACTCGGACTCGACCGTCGATAGCGCCACAGCCGCCTGCTTCTTCGCCGACCAAGAGACCGGACCACCCGACATAAGGAAGACCTCGCCGGACGTCGATCGACGTGTCGCGATGTCCGACGCGAAGTCAGCGTCTATCCATCCGACGGGCTTGATCCCTGAGCCGCCGCCACGCCTGTAGGTAATCTTGTAGTCCAAGGTCCCCTTCACGTACGCGAGCATGTGTTGTACGTGTTTCCAATGCTGCGGTTGGGGGTTCTCGACACAAGACGCGACACAGCTGGTGCTGTATGCTAGGTCAGGGCACGTCGTATTGGCGGCATGCTGGAGCGAGCCCACGGCCTC
Source organism: Mycena albidolilacea (assembly GCA_029282495.1). Taxonomy (NCBI): domain Eukaryota; kingdom Fungi; phylum Basidiomycota; class Agaricomycetes; order Agaricales; family Mycenaceae; genus Mycena; species Mycena albidolilacea. The sequence continues at coordinate 713,248 of JARIHO010000032.1, read as the reverse complement.
GCGGTACGGCTTGTCCGCCATGAACGCACGGTCAGCGTCGGACAGGGGTTCCTTGGAAGGGACGATGGGGACGCCAACGGGCAATGGGGTCGACTTGGGGTTGCATTCACTCATCCCATAACGTTCCAGGACGCGTTCGAGGTATGGGCGAGACGAGATGGAGATGGTTCCGGCATCCTGGTCGTAGGTAATGGTCATGCCTAAGGAAGTGGCGCTCCGAGGGACGTCAGTTACGTCGTAAGCAGCTTTAATGCCTGCCTGTGCGTCCGTTGCAGCCTCCTGCGTCGTCGAGATGCCGTCGATATCGTCTGTGTAAACACCAATAATGGATGTCCCCAATTTTGTGGTTCGGATACGAATGGCGGGGTCAGTGCGGGAGCGAATCCACCCCAGCGCTCCCAGAGATGCGTTAAGGTGCTCTGCCCAGTTACGGCCAGACTGCATGAACCCGTAGAGCGACTTTTTCATGAGACATACCTTGCTCTCCTGTCCCGGTACGGCGAAACCTTCGGGCTGACGCATGTATACCGTCTCCTTCATGTCGCTGTTCAGGTATGCGCTGACGACGTCCATGGCCCACATGAACCACCCGGGTTCCTCAACCGCGATCGCCCACAACATCCTCAAAGACTCATAACGGACGACGCCCGCGTAAGTCTCGAAGAAGTCAAGGCCCGCGATCTGTTGAAAACCTTTGGCGACTAGGCGGGCTTTCCACTTGATGACTTCCCCCTCGGCGTTGTATTTGAGCGCGAAGACCCACTTGCAGTCCACAACGTTCGCACCGGGGGGTAGATCAACAAGAACCCAAGTCTCCCGACCGACCAGTGTCGCATACTCCTTCTGCATTGGGGCCATCCAGACTTCAGGGTGCTTCATAGCCTCCCTGTAGTTCTGTGGAACCAGTGCAGTTGAAGTAGTGAGGGCAACATTTGCCCGCGACTTCTTTGGTTTCGGTGGGAGACCCACAGCCCATTTCTCGCCCGCAGCCTTAGCGTTAGCTTCATCGGCCTGCGATTTGCGCGAGTTCTGGAGCGCCTTCGAGGGAACATGCTCGCGTATGGAGCGTCGAGGCGCGACCGTCGTCGCAGCAGGCAATTCGGGGTCGGGTACAGCAGCGCCAGTATCGGTTTCGCCTATATCAGAAGCAGGAAGAGCATCAGCTTGGCCCGAGTCAGAGTCAACGGGAACGTGCGATTCGTCGATACCCCCAGCTATCTCGAGTTCTCCCCCTGCTGGGGCACGCGACCAGTGACCAACCCCCTCCTCGAAGACGACGTCGCGTGCCGTGAAGAAACGACGAGCTTGTGGGTCCCACAAGTGATAGCCGGCAGTTGAGTCATAGCCGACCATCACGGCTTTCACGGTCCGCGATGACAGCTTGGCAGGCGCGGGGATCACCTTCGCGTAAGCGACGGAACCAAATACACGCAGGTGGGACACGTCTGGCTTCTTGCCAGTGTACAGCTCGTGGGGGGTAACGCCACCGGCACGCTTCTTGGGGTGGTACCATTGCAGGTAAGCGGCGCATTTAAACGCGTATGGCCAGAACGACTTGGGTAACCCAGAGTCAGCGAGAAGGCAGCGGCCAAACTCCACGGTTGTACGTATACCGCGTTCGCCTGGCCCGTTTTGCGCGGAGGAGTAGGGAGTGGTGGTTTCGAGAACGATACCTTCGGATTTCAGGTACGCCCTCCATTTCTCGTTGATCCATTCTCCACCGTTGTCAGATCGAAGGCGTTTGATTTTCTTGCCGGTTTGCGTCTCAAACTCCGTCTTGTAGTCAATGAAGGAGTCGAGGGTCTCGTCCGCCGATTTTTGCGAGAGGAAGTTGACGCGTGGTCCCGCAACGTGACCATCCAGCATATGATAGAGCCAGTTCTTTCCGCCAACGCCCGTAACCTGTGCTGGTCCCCAGAGATCCATGTACTCCCGTTCACCGGCCTCCTCCTCCGGCTCATGGACGCCATCGAAAGGGCGGCGAGTCTGCTTGCCCGCTAAGCAGTCCTCGCAAAACCCCTCGCCATCCTCGCCAGCAACAGTCATCCCCTGCACGCGATCCTCCGCAATCAACGCGTCCAGACCGGTCATCCCAACATGGCCCAAGCGACGGTGCCACGTATTCCGGCTCACAGGTACGTTTCGGGAGCGCGCTGTCCACGTGCTCACATCGGTATCGTCCAACTCAAGCACGTACATGCCAGAGACCAGACGCGCTTCCATGATTCCCTTCCCTGCCTTGTCGCGGACGGTCGCTCTACTCCCCCGGAACTCGACAAAGAAACCTTTCTCGTCGAGCTTGGAGATGGAGAGGAGATTGGACGTGCCAGGTGTGTGTAACGCTTCGAAGGATACCTCGTATCTGACTCCTTCGTAGACGTGGGATTTCTTTACCACCCCTGCACCGGCGATCTGGAATTTGGACCCGTCAACACCAGTTCCTGTCCGGCCTTCGAACGTGCTGTACTCGGTGAATGCTTCGCGACTCGAGAAGCAGTGGTCTGTCGATCCCGAGTCCATGAAAACCACGGCACGTCCCGAAGTGCCTGACGCGAAGGCCTTGACTGAATTTCCTCCAGCATCGGTAGCGAACACCCGATCCCCGCCTCCGCCATCAGCGGATTCGGGTCCCCCGTCCCTGTCCCTCGATGCGACCGAGCCATCCCCCATGTCGAATGACGAGGTGTATGATGTCGAGGACCAGATCTCGAAGGAGGTATTAGCCATCGAGGATCTCCCCGAAGAGGAAACCCCGTGTTGTGGGTCCGCGTAGGTGGGCACATCGATCTCCGCCACAGCATTGTTGACTTTGTTCCAGTCCATCAAGGCAGCCGGCGAGACGACCAGATCCTCGCCCTCAAACCGTACGTTCTGCGCCCCCTCGGAGTCGTAGACGGACACGTCAGCTGCCGGCACGGTCCACGATGCGAATGCATAGGTGTTCGCGAAGTTCGCACCGGTCGCATTATCGCGTTTCCCTCGCCACCACGACGGCCACTGACCCTCCTTTCCCCCTCCAGGCCAGAAACACTCGTCGATCGTGTGGCCCTTCTTCCCATCGGCGCCGCAGTTGGCGTTCGTGCACACCAGATTTTTGCGTGCTGCGCGCCGAGCGTCACGCGCCGCGTTGTTGTTGAATGTATTCGTGGTGAGCGCAGTAGTGGGAATGGGGGGATTGAGGCGTGCGTTGGTCTCAGCCTCCTCGAGTACGAAGTTGATGACCTCAGCGGATGTCAAGAATGTACGAAGGACCGGTACAACGTGTCTCCAGTCCTCATTCAAGGACGTCATGAAGATCGTGCGGAACTGCGCGTCATCGATTTTGGCGCCCATATTGTTCGCGGCGACCCACAGGCGACGCATGGTAGCGATGTGCTCCCCCATGGGGGCGTTGGTCGCAAGGTATGTGGAGTTTAATTCACGAACAGCCCGGCTGAGTCCCAAGTCGGTAACACGACCATAGACATCCTCGAGCGACTTCCACGCCTCGCGCGCAGACCCGTCGGTCTTCAAGCCCACGCCAACGGGATCCTTAACATTGAGCACGAGTAGGCTAGTCGCCAGACTGTCGCGGTGCGCCCACTCCTCGAGCGATGGGGTCTTTGAGAAGATAGGGGTATTGTCCGGAGGAAGGGGTGTGGTAGCGGCCGTTCCAGTCGTCGCGACCACAGCGGTAGGTTTAGGTATGCTGCCGTCATAGTATCCGTACAATCCACGGAGAGTCGACTGAGCGGTCATCTTAGGCTTCCAGGTCGGCCATTTGGTGCCGTCGAACTTCTCAGCATCAGGAAGAATCGGCACGTTGGGCAAGGACGAAGCCATGTCGGGTAGCACAGTATATGCAAATCGGTGAGTCGAGCGAATAAATTTCTTGTGCGGAGCTGAGTCGTGTAAATTTAGGCGCGGGCGGGGCCCATAACCTAATAGATAAGATAAAGCTCAGCCGGGCACGTCAGAGTGAACGACTATATTAGAATACCTAATAGATAAGATAAAGCTAATAAAGTACGTGAGTGAGAAGAATAAATAAAGTAAGAAAGAGAACGTACCTCAGCTGGGCACGTCAGAGTGAACGACTGAGGTACGACTCCTAGCGACGAGTCTTATAAAGGTAGGTAGGAGTGATCGGTAGTAAGGGATATGGTAAAACAGTATGAAATAAAATATGGAGGGGGAATCACGGTGTCAACGAGCGCGGGTGCGCTCCGGCTATATGGCCAGCCGAGCCACTACTTCGACAATTTGTCTCCTCTAGCTGTGTCTGGCGCCTGAATGAAGCCAAAAGCTGCTCCAGTTTTCGGGCAAAACCATCATCCAGGGTTTTGGTGTACTTTTGCAAGGTCTGAGCAGCGCTAAGAGCCTCACAATGTGTCGGGCGGGGCTGGAAGCACATATTGTCTTCAATGTCGTCATCCCCACCATTGATCTCGCCCATTTGCTGCATGTCGCGCAAAGCAACAACCGCGTTGTAGATGTCCTGCTCTGTTGAATCATCTATGATGTCCTTCTTGCTGTCGGGATTGACGAGAGACTCAATTGACAAACGGTTGGAAGCCTGTAAAACTCCACGGTTTTCAACCTCATCAAGAGTCATCTCAAGAGCAATTTCAGCCTGTTGAACAGGGTTGACAACAGGAATCGCAGGGATGGCGGGATCTTCAGGTGCATGTTCCAGAAGGATATCCACTTTGTGCCAGCAGTTGGCGATAGTTGAAGTGCTGACATCGTCCCAGGCGCTAGCAGCCTTGCGCATACCATCGAGCTGATCAATATTGTAGATGAGGGCGGGGCTGATGCCTGTGTCATAGTTATCAATTGCTGCCTGCATGTACCAGGATCTGTAATGAGCTTTAAAGCAGTGAACAATCCCAGCGTCCAGCGGTTGGACGTGCACTGTCAGATTTGGTGAAAAGTTGACAACACAAATGTTGGTGAGCGTGTCGGGAGGAACATGAGTGGAGAAGTTGTCCTGTAGAAGCAAAATATAGCGGTCTCGGGCGCACAGCTCATTGTCCCATCGAGTAATCCACTCCTGATAGAGGATGGTTGTCATCCATGCCTTTGCATTTTTCCTGTAAAGAAAACCGAGGTCCCATGCAAGCCTTTGCAGGAAGCATTGAGGCTGCTTTGCCTTCCCAATGACGAAGGGCTCGAGTTTCTCTGAACTGTCCACATTGACAGTGAATGCGTATGTCAATCGAACCTTGTTTCCCTCAATGCCGCTGGTTTTCTTGTTTGACAGGCCACGGTCTGGAGCAAAGCTACAAATTGTCAGGTTAAGGTATGAGCAACCAGATTTTGGAATGGCGTAGGCATAGAAGAGGCCAGTCTCATCCATATTAAAAATATCTTTTGCGGCATACCTGTGCTTCTTAAGAATGTTCCGAATGCGGTCCTTCTCTTCCTCCACGACTGCAGGATCTGCCGACGCCACCTCACCATGGCACTTGTACTCATGCATGCCGTTCCACATCTTGAATCGGGCCAGCCAGCCATCACTGAGGTTCAGGTGCTCGTCCTCCGGGACACTGACAAGATCTGCGAACTGCGTCCATTTCTGGTGCAAAACCTCGCCAGTAAGCATGACATCGCGCGCCATTGCCTGCTCAGCCCAGAGGTCAAGCATCTCCGAGACCTCAGGGTGTTGGGTCTGCCGCATGTGTTTGACTTTAGCTGCAGACCCGACATGGCTTTGATATTCTGCACGTCATTTCAATTCTTCCTTCACCCACGCTGAGATGAGGGGTTGCTTAATGCAGAGGTTTGGGTACAGTGGTGCAAAATATTTGGCTGTGCTGGACTAGTTTTTGCCATTCTGGTGGAACCAATCCAAGATCTTGATGCGCTGCTGCTGCTGGAGCGTCGCGTTCTCCTTCTTTGTGAACACGGGTAAGACAGCCTTTTTTTTGCCTGGCTGCTTTCCCTCCAGAATGACAGCCTTCTCTTTGGGACCTGGACATCGAGATTAACAGACAGACACCATGGACATGTCAAGACACGCACGCTTGCACTTCGTGGTAGGCATTGAGACAGTGACAGATGCCTTCACACCCCCTGCAAGCTCCTTCATCTGGGCCCAAGCTGCCTTCCGTTTCACATCCAAACATGATACACCGTGCTCATAGTCCGACGCAGCCTCGGAATCTTCCAAAACCCGCTGCTCGTCCACCAGATTTGCTTCATTGTCGAGCCATTCCCCATCATCGTCTGGAATCCGCTCTTTATTGGCCAAGTGGTCCTCTAGAGCTTTTTTTCGACGTCCAACTTGCTTCTTGAGCTTCTCATAGCCCTGCTTCAAGGCCTCGAGTGGGCTGGGAGCCACGGGAGTTTTGGTTACAACATTTTTTTCTGACAGAATACGTCAATCATTGATGTCTGAGATCACTGAGATCTCCATTTGGCTCAGGACCTATGGGTTTTTCGGCCAGACACCTATGGATTATGGGCTACAGCGGATGTATGGGGTATCCCTGCGGGACGAGCATGGTTCCACAAGATTTCTATGGGTTACAAGGGATTATGGGTTAATGGAGCTATGGGTTAGGAGGGCTTCGACTGTACTCACAAACTCGAAAAAAAAAAGACCTAAATCCCCCCCCCCCCCTACGTGCGTGCACTGCCAGCTCCAATGTGCCATAATCCTAAATTTAACTCTTTCACCCAATTCAGCAAGCAGGTACAGATTCAACACTGCCAATTCTGGAGAGACCTAGTTCATTAAACCTCTGCAACTTCAAGAAATATTATTAAGTGAAAGCCTGCAACTGCCGAGATACCTGAATACTACTCTATTTCCCCTTGTTTCTGTGTTCACCGTGAATGCTTCATTGACTGAAGCCTAGAGGGTATGAGATGCACAAAAAGTAGTTGTTGCATTTGTCTAAATATTAAGTGATGTTCCCATGTCTCCTCTTCCTTTTCATCGCTTGTTCCCATCCCTTTTCCGGTGTTCTTGGACGCATCAAGTAGGTCAGCTTGGGTCCGAGTCGAACGGGCCGGCATCACATCTACTTGAAAGGATCAGTGTTTAATCCAATGTGGGCGCACACTTCCCTGGGGCGCCAATCCTACATCTCCTTTGGATGTGGTTTAATTTTGTGATTTGCGGAGTGCAAACAGACGGACTTGCTCTTTCAGAGTCAAGCTTTGTTCCGGAATCTCAGGAACCCTAAAAGCACCGAAATATGAGATCATTGGCGATGAGCAGGGATTGGTACTGAGTCACACTTTCTAAGTGCTGGGTGGGACCGGACGAGTCCCACTCCCACTAAAATCGTTGTTACTCCATTGATCATTACAAGCTGGGATTTTGTTAGAATGAATTCTTCTGGTCACTGACCATCTCTCCCAGCTCCCTCCCTCTCTCTTCATTTGACAAAAGAATGGTGGACTCGTGGAGGCATGGCACAGATGAAACTCTTTGTTTCAAGACAGCTGAAAGCGTTGCTGAAACAAGTTGTTTCAGCATGTCTTTCTGTTAAAGTTTGCCATCTGCCAGATGCTACCAGACCAGTACCAAGCACAAGATATAGTCGTTTGTTGCCCTATGATACAAGGAGCATCAGACACATGAAGAAAACCCTTCAGTGTCATGTGTAATTACATATATCCCACCTCGGCCGATCTGATCTGATCTGATCCCGAAATACTCCACGCCTTGCAGCGCACACCCGAAAAACTCCATGCGCTAACACTTTCAGCAGTTTTGAATATACAGTGTCTCTTTCTCTCTGACTGGGCTCCCAACTCAGCATTCCTTTTGTACTTTGCTAACACTAAGAGTAAAATCTATTCCCAATAGGGTGTTTGACACTGGCTCTTTTGGGGTCAGTTTCAAAGACATCAAGTATATATATATATATATTTCATCTACTGAATCAACTACTATTACTCACCCTCTTGACTTAGGTCAAGAGATTGCTTTCCCTGGTGTGCGATCTGCATATGTCTGCATCACTATGCAGACGTGGCCCCAGAACACAGTGATTGTTCTGGGTTGGCATTTACCGGTGTCAATGTTGCATTTGTCATTTGCTGCAAATCTTTGTAAATGTTCACTGACAAACAATTGAAGCACTTTCTAAAGTGTCCATCCACATGGTAAGCTTTTAGATTCTGGTCCTCTCAAGTTCAAGCCAACTGAAATATTAGTGCACTTTAAAGTTAAGATTTCGAAGCTCGATGTCATGCCTTGACTTCTGCCTTGACTTTGTCAAAGTTGGGGTCCCAGTTGAGGCACAAGTTGAGGCCAAATTCTTAGCTTTGAAACACCCAACTGTGGGTTTCAGCCACCGTAAATCAAGGAACTCACACAGTTTTCACTTCATATGGATGGAGGCATTCTGCCCAAGGTAATTAATTCTCTTGGTCCCACTGACATAATTGGACCACAGTTCTGCCTTGCTGTTTATGTAAATAGGTTCCTTCCAAATTCCGAACCTAGTCCAACCGGAAGTCTGACATCAGAAATTACCAGCTCTGGTAGACTCATCAGCAGTCTGCCTGCAAAGAAGCAACAATATAGCAAGCATGTTGCTGACAAATGTTGATGGGTGCTTTCCCTGCTGACTGTGGCCTTTTGGGTGTCAGGTCATCAGATTCAAAGCTTGACTTGAAACCACCTCCTTTCTCAATAAAAACAGTTATTGATATCCACAAGACTACAGGTTGGCACAACAAATTACATTAGATACTCTCTGAGCAATCAATACAGACAATCCGTTTTTTTTTTTGTGTTTTCTGTGAGTTTTCTGTCTTGGACAAAGTAAAAAGTACTTTCAGCACCAACGGTGTTGAGTGGAGATGTATTCAAAGTTGGCTGTTGATGCATAGGTATGAGTATGCTTCACAGATTCAAAACCAAAGACTTGCTTTAGTTGTTGCAGTTGGTGTTTGCAACACAGGTGAAGCTCTGCTATGGGGTGCCAGTTGTGTTGCCAGGCATGTCAACCTAGTGTATAGTGACATAAGGATGAGTGTTTGAGAACAGAAGGTTTTTGAGCCTCACACGTACCCTGAACAAATGACAATTGGCAAAGCTCTGGCAGATGCTGTCGCACAGGAAGTCAACACTTGCTATACCTTGACACTCATCGCTGGCGTACATGATGAGGTCTGTGTTGACTTTCGAAGGAGCCATGCAGAGTACAGTGAGGGTTACAATGGCCATGGCAAGAATGTTGATGTTGATGAATGAGCACATGGTTGGGTGAGGTAGTTGTAAATGCTTTCAGAGTTGACTGGTCAAAGCAGGTGTAGATGGTGGCCTTGATAGCTCAGGATCTGGGGGAAGCAATGGGGATATTGAACTACTGAAACACAGGAGGGGAATGCACTGTTCAAGTTTCAGCCTGAAAGTTGATCATTTTTTTAAATTTTAGCTGTGGGTCCACAAATATTCCAGCCTGAAAGAATCATCCCAGAGCCAGCTTACAAGACAATGGGGATATTTGTCCATGATGCATACCGCACAGTTCCTGCCGATCAGAACATAGTTCATTCTTGTGGCTAGTGCATTCAGTTGCACTGTACTTTTCTTGGTACATCTTTAAGCTTGATAGGTTCAAGAGTCAACATCTAGAACAAGACATATGCAAATATCACACCGTTTGATTTGTCTTGTACTCCACATTTGTTTAATGGAAATATTGACTTATTTCTCTGGTAACTCAGCCTGGGACTCAGGACATGATGAGGAAGTTAATTAATTTTTGACACTACACTGACTTCCCATGCTTCTGTGATTGCTCCCTCTCAACCCACAAGCACCTCTCGCCTAGATTTCATTGCAATACGAATGGTGCCCCCATTTTCTAACCTTCAGTGAAGCCAAAGACTCAAAAATAGCTTTCGAATCCAAACACCCCTATTTTTGAACTAATGCACTCTGTGTGAAATAACAATACATCACCACATATCTCAAAGCAACGTATTTAATTATCCTCAGCTGCCTGGATCCTGATGATGACCTCCAGTGCTTGTGCCCAAGCAACCACCTGCAGCCACCACATCACAAATGGAAGTTGAATTTCAACCTGCTTTCGTCTCTGCTTTCGTCTAAACTTGAAAGTCTCTGTCTCACCATAATAAGTCCCTCCCCATTTTTTTTTTTGGCCACCCCAAGGCCATCAGGAATAATACCAGTTGCTTGGACCTCTTGAAGAGCGGTCACAAAAACATTTTGTCTTTTTTTGCTCCTGAATGGACATTGGGTCTCAATGACCTCAATGGCTTTATGCCTAATATGGTGATCTTGATCATTGGCAATAGTCTCGTTGAGATCATCTACTTCCAAATCAATAAATTATTTGTATATCCAAGTAAGGTCATACTGCTTTGTCCATAGTTTTCGAGTACTTTGGGGTGCAGCTCCTTGGGAGAGATGTCTGCATATTTTCCGTACTTCAATTCACCCATAAGCCACATGTCCTGGTTAAAACCAGATGTGGGAACTAAAGCACAGATTGAATCAGAAGGACATATACTGCTGGAGTCTGGCCATTGCCAACTGTCCCGGAAACTGGGTGGTGATTCCACTGCAGTTGGAATTCATCAGTCTTTGTTGATCTCGCCCAGGAAAAGATAATGCAATAACCATAAGTGATGTGGATTTCCAGAATCAAGTTGATGCTGTCTTTCTAGGCAGAAAAAGAACCACCACCAACGGCGAGCAAATTGAGATCTGACCTCAACCCAAAGCCATTCAACTTGTGTATTATGTGTGGACCTTGAATGAAGGAAATTAGCCCCATAAATGCCAAAGGGAATCTATGAACTATATTGCCCAAAGAAAGGATCCATGATTAGGGCCATGGTACTTGATCATACACAACAAGGATGGCCCTGTGAGGATGAAGTGATTGTGGAGGAGGAAGATGGAGAAAAAACCAGAATTTTTTCGGGGCTTCAATATTTATCTCAACTTATCGTCAGGACGACAATCTTAGACAGGGGGTAATGTTGCAATTTGAGCCTAATTGCTCCATCACCTATCTTAGTGTGCACAGATAAGATGGATTCAACGATCACAAGAGATAGGCTTGGGTCTAGACATCGTCCAGAACCCTCTGGAAGAGATGACATATTTATGATATCATGATGATGTACAGGTGACATCATGAACATGTGTTATATACACGGATAGTTATATACACAGACACATTACATACATGAGGTTTTACTAATAGCCTTGTGGACTACAGCAGGTTTTTGGTAAGAACATGCTTGTTACAGATAGAAGCAGTGCACAGACACTTCATTTAGTTATATATAGTAGCAGTACATTACTTATGAATATTTACCACACCAAAGCCAGCCTTCAGATTATAGTAGTTATTATTGTAGATAGTGGTTCACATGGTTCGCTTTACAGTATAAGTAGTTGTAGTTTATTCTGTAGTAGCTAGCCTTTTATTCACTTTCATTTCTCAAAGTTCAACAGACGTCTTGGTTTGGACGAGACAAGAGCTTTGATTGTGAAACAAACTGTTTTCCGAGATTTTTGGCTTCAAATGATCAGTAGCATGGGTTCTAGAGCCTTCAGGTCGAAAAACTACAATATTTGGGCCCTGCTGCATAAGCCATCCATCAGAAGACATTTGGTTGGTTGAAACTGGGTGATTTTCAGCACTTTTAGCCATGGTTCACTTCATTTATGGCCATGGTGTTGTGGTGATGACTTCAAAACATGTTCAAGTATTGACTCAATGTGTCTACAGCAACTCAAGGGTCTAGGGCCTGGTATACACAACACAGTGAACTGAAAAGGGGGCAGTACACATGCCAAATTTGGTCAAAATGTAGCTATAATAGAGAGCTTGCACAGAGCCACCAGTAGCCACCGGTAGCCACCTGGTGGCTCATTGGGCATGCACAATTGGGTGGCTACTAAATTTACATGCCCTTTGCATACTGTAGTATTTCGTTCAATTTGTATAGTCACATGTCACACAGCCAAAAAATTACGAAAATTTTCGTAAGTCACTGGGTCACAGAGGGAATTTTGAGCCTGGCCGTGCTGGCCGAGGTCAACCGAGGGTTAGCCGAGTGCTGCCGGCGGATCAAAATTCCTAATTTGGATGCCGTACGAAAGGGTCAATTCGTACGATGGTGTCACACCCCAAACCCTCGTACGAATTGAACGAAATACAACAGTACCTCGCATTCTTATGGTATAGGGTCAACAGGTAGTCCTCTATAAGCTTCCAGCTGCATGTCTAGAGGGGCAGAGGGGCATCAAATAAGCGAGTATTGTGATGCTTGATGTCATACCTGAGCCACCGGATAGCCATCAAATTAGAGTGTTTGCAGTGGAGCCACCAGATCAACTGATGGCTCGTGGTTTAGATTAGTTTCAGGACCATCTGGCATGTGCTAGCCACTATTTAATCCTCTCTATGGGGGCTATAAATGGTGGCTACATTAACCCCCAAGGATGGGGAGTTCCTGAGAAAAATTAGCCACCAGTTGATCTGGTGGCTCCACTGCAAATACTCTATTGGGTGAGTCACTATGGAAGTAGAAGGGTGTCATAAAAGCAAATATTGCAGCCTATGATGTCATACCTGAGCCACCAGATAGCCACCAAATCGAGTGAGCCACCCGTTTGCACATGCCTGATGAGTCACTGGGTGGCTACTGGTGGCTCTTGCACAAGCTCTCTAATGTTCAGGTCTTCTACCAATGTACTACAGGGTCTTATGAAAGTCTTTCCAGCACAAACAATACTTGATATATAAAGGATTGTTCACAGCAACTTTGAAGCCGCTACTGTAAGAGGTGAATTCAGAGTGGTGCTGACAATCAGAAATCAATGTCTTACCTACAGTAGGGGACAGTCAAAACCCACCGATTTGGGATGTGTGGGAAAGTTGGATGTGATGGCCGAGCAGTGCTATTTGGCGACCTACAAAACAGTTTTTATGTGACTTAGGATGCAAATGAAGAGATTGGCACGAGCCAAAGTTCTAAATTAGATGATTTTTCCAAAACGGGCCCCAAAATATTGAGAAAACCCTGAAAAATTCGCTAAAATAACGTAAAAATTGCCAATCAACTCCTTTTGATGAGCTGGTCATGATTCCGGGAAAAGTTCATAATTCTATCAAGCTGTTTTGGTAGAAAAAAAAAATTGATCCAACCATTATTTTGTCTGGAAACAGCGTGAAAACATGAATTCATCAGAATTCTTGCCTTTGTTGGTTGCTAAACAAGTCCAAAGCTATTGCTGTGCAATTTCGGTTGATCTTGGCTAAATGCACCTACAGAGGACCAAAAGGGGTACACACAAATTTGTTCAACTTGGCCGAAAAATTGAGAAAAACCAATCCCTTGTGGGAAAAACTTCGAAGGTAGGCTCCTTTTGACGAACCGGATCTGATTCTGAACTCAGGAACAGCACTGTTTGCCCAATAGTTATCTGTTTCTCTCAAAGTAAAATACAGGATCGGAGTAAAAGCCAAAATGCTGGTGATCTATGTACTTACCTTTGTGCCACAATCCTTGGATCAAATAATATTGACTCTTTTTCTTAAGTGTCCGAGTTCTGGGGGAAGGATAGTAAAGCTGTGATGTCAGCTCCCACTGAAATCAAAACTGATTTTACTAGTTTCGGTTTTGGATTTCAGGTGACCCGAAATGCCAGTTGAGACTTGGCTTGTTGACATGAACCTCAAACAGTCCAATATTTGGCAATATCTCTCAGGTCCCTCTGTCCAGAGGCAAATGGCTGCCTGGTGACTGCACGTATCTAAGATTCCCAACTATATGGCCATCCGATGTTGATACCGCCACTCAAAATATCGAATTGGCATTCGGTTGGACCGATATCAAAGCAGAATCCACTGCTTTCAGCTCAGATTTTGGTTCAACCTACACGAAAGGTGATTCCAGTAATTTCAGGTTTCGGTTTCAGTTAACTTGAAGTCCAGCTTGATATTTAGACTTTCGAATTGAATTCCAGCATCAATGTCGGGCCGCCATATATTCGGCAAATGCCGGTGTGAAAGTCCGTCCGAAAGGCAACGCCACGACAAAACCTTCCCGAAACCCTCGGTTGCGTGTTTCAGGCCGTACAATACCTTGAATGGGAGAGCCCCCAGCAGTCCGAAACTTGCGGCTCTAAATTTCCTTTCTCAGGTGCCACTCCATCCAAGTACTGGACTCGACCTAGGTCGTTCTCGTCTCCGTGGAAATTTCTGCCTTTCGCCTTGCGCTTATCTCGACTACGATCCCCATTAACTGGGTTACGCTCCCCAACCAAAGTCTGAAAATGCATACATCTGCCCGGGAGCGGAGTCGGTGCGATTGGTAAGAGGTGCGCGGGACGCCGCCATTACTATTAATAAGAGACTTCGAGAGAGTAACTGTAACCCGATGATGTCGGGTTATTTCGACTTTTCGTGTGAACCTAGTCCCACGGTTCATTGGATATAAGTAGCTTCTTCCGCATAATCTTCAAACGACAATGGCACCCATCCAAAATGCCCGTGTTCTGTTCGGTTCTATACCCAAAAGTGCGTCTTTCCGTAACCTCCAAAAAGCATCTATCCCGGACTGATTTTCGAATGAGCTTTCCCCATTCCTGGAGAGACGACGCTCTACGACACTACGCAGACGATTGATCTCGAGACAGAACCGCTCAATGGCGGCTTCCTGGTCAAAACTTTGGTGCTGTCGCTCGACCCATTCCTACGCATGAGGATGCGAGACCCAAGCGTAAAATCCTATCTAGTATGTATGCGCAACCATTTGCCTGGGTCCGCTCTCATGGTTTCAGAACCCGTTCCAAATTGGTGCACCGTAAGCCGAATGCGTACCCCCCTACTCTTCCATACCATCTCTCTTCCATAGGTTGGATGGTTGGGGGATTGGTGTGGTGCTGCGCTCCGAAACTACCGGTGTTGAGGCGGGGAAGTACGTCTACGGAGTCACCATATGTTTGTGTCTTCTTTCTCGCTCTGGGATGACTATTAATTTCTGGAATCTGGACCCATCTGTAGCGCACCAGGAATACACAGTGTACCCGGAATTAGGCTACCTGCAAATCCTCGAGACGCACCCTGGTCTCTCTTTAGCGGCATATGTTACTGCCACGGGCATGCCCGGTTGGTGTTATGTTGTTCTAGGATAAACCTATGCTGATATTTGATCGAGGCCAGACGGCGTATGCTGGTTGGAAAGAATACTCGGATGCAAAGCCAGTACGTTTTCACCCACATAATGAAAGCCTGTCTTCATGTTATCCAGGGAGAGGTTGCATTCGTCACGAGCGGAGCAGGTAAATGGTCGATCTCGAGTATTCGACGTCCCTTCTGAATTGTCATCCTAGGTGCTGTTGGGACGTGTGTATCCCCCCCTCTTCACGCTGGTAAATTTGGCTGAGGACTGTCCACTGCAGACTCGTCATACAGCTGGCGAAGCAAGCGGGAATGAAGGTGATTGCCTCTGCCGGCTCGGAAGAAAAGGTCAAGTTCATGCAATCTATCGGAGCCGATGTCGCTTTCAATTACAAAACCACCGACACCGGCGCGGTGCTCGAAAAAGAGGGACCCATTGACGTGTATGTCTGTCCTTTTCATGCAAGTTAATTGCTGAGCTGCAGGTAGATTCTGGGATAACGTCGGTGGAGATATAGCCGACGTCGCGATAGAGTTCTCCGCACATAAGGCGCGCTATCTTGTGAGTTGATTTTGTCCTTGTTTCGCCCCGTCCCACATATTATTCATTATTCGGCTTGGTAGGCGTGCGGTTCTATCTCAGGGTTGAACACCGGGCACCAGGGGGTCAAGGTCGGCTCGTATTTCTTTCTTGCGACGAAAACTTGCGGCGCTCAAATTACCACCCGTAGAACTTCCACCAGATCATCCGCAAGGCCCTGCACGTACACGGCGTCCTCGTCCTCGACCTCCTACCGAAATATCAAGAAGAGTTTTACGCTACTATTCCTCCGAAGCTTGCAAGTGGAGAACTCAAGTACTCTGAGGACGTCAGCAGGGGGCTGAACACGGTCGGTGATGTTTTCGTAGGCGTTCTCAAGGGTACGGCCAAGCCGGTTGTGATTGTTGCAGATGGATGGTAATCTATTATTTTGAATGTGATATAATCGCCAAAGGGGTGGTGGTCTTTGCTCTGCACAGCAATGATATAAGTAGGTTCGGTCCGTAGAGATTGAAACTGGTCAATCGAACTGACTGTAAGTCTGTAAACAAATATTTGAACCCACCTAAGAGGTCCACCTCCGCTCGGCAACTTCAATTTCGGTGTGCACCGTGAGCGCGTCTGGCCGATCGAACTGAAGCTGGTCACATAAGCATTTAGTTACTTATTTTTCCGCGTAGGCCAATGGATAAGGATCCTCCGCCAGTTTGATCTCTCAGAACTGACGAATCTGAACGCTTCCAAAACGGGAAAGTTCAAATTCGGAGTTCTGTCGGCCGAAGATGGGACATGTGAGCTTCTTTCTCTTTCTCCTGAGAATGCGAGAAACCAATCCTCTTTCTGCTCAACGCCAACCATGTCTAACACAGTCATCACTGGTGCAGCGGGCTTCTTAGGTGGCCTTGTATGATTTCCTGAGTTACTGTAGCATTTTATTCAGTTCATACCGGCCTGTGACCTGTGACCCAAAAGTACGAAAGTCAGTTTTCGTACTTAGCCTCGGGAGACCGTGACATCCCCAAAATTTCGTACTTTCCTCAGAAAGCGCCAGGCAAGAAGACAGACAAGAAGTAGCAGGGTGTAAAGTTTGTGATATTTAAATGAGAGTTGTGTAGCAATTTGGCCAGAATCCAGAGACGGTGAGAGCAAGGAGGAAAGGTGCAGCCGTGGGATCGCCGAATTGGTTCCACTGTCAACAATGGCAGCTCGTGCGAACGCCACGGCGCGCGCAACCGTATAAGCCGAAATTTCGATTTTTTGGGCGATTTTCAGCAATTTCATGACATTCTGGCGGTTTTCGTACTCGACCTCAGTGGCCCGTGACATGTACGAAAATTTTCGTATTTTTCAGTAATATGCCCGCAGGAACTGCGGTCAAGCGGGCCGGCGGCCCGCACTGGTCGCCGGCGGCGACCAACCCGATCCCATCAACCATCAACGGCTCCCTTCCTGTCTTTTGAAAGTTATCCAAAACCGCTGGTCGCTGGTGGTGCTCGTTGGCCTAGAAGATGGTTCAAAGCCAGCACTGACCATTGGTCTCCAGTGATCTTTCCATACCTTATAGTGCTCTAACACTCCTTTGGCTCAGATTTCACTTTAAACCACTGAAGACCGCCGTCCTCCACTGGCCAAAGTAGCGGTCAAAAACTGCCAAAGACCAGTCAAACACATCTTGAAAAACCACTGAGGACCGGTGTCTGTCACAGGGCTTAAGATACTAATTCAAAGCCATCAGTAGCCCAAATGTTAGGCGGTCCCTGGCCAAAAGCTTTTCAAAAGACCATCAAAGACCGGTGGTTTCCACTGGCCCATTTGAGTACAAAAAACTGTTAGAGACTGGTGGTTCTGCGATCTGTATGGTCCTTCACACCCAAATTATGAAGAGAATACATTTAACTTGTAGCACATTGCAGGAGGCACTGGGGCAGACATGTTGAGAGTCTGAGTAAGATATAACGAATCATACCATCTTTTGAAAATTTGAAATTGTAAGAGCAGTGGAGGCCAGCAGAGACCACCAGCGACCAGCGATCTTTGGCGGAAATTATAGGGGCCTTCAAAATACATATAAAGTATGGTGGAAATTGCCGAACACCATTACCTAAGGCTGGTGACCGCCAACCACCGATGGCCACCGGCAGCCATCGAAGGTCGCCGGCGTCCGCCAGCGACCATGATCCATGCGGGCATATAACTCGTATTTTTGAAGCCCTGTGATGCGTGATGTACGAACTGAATAAAATGCTACAGTACTCTCTTGAGCTCTTCTGAGTCTTCTGACGTGCTCCAGCTCTCCCAGGCCCTTGTTGCCGATCCCAATGTCCGGCTCATCCTTGCAGATATCTTCGAGCCCAAATCGCCGAAATCATCCACGGCCATTACCGTCAAGGTCGACTTGACTGCTAAGGAGGCTGTTGATGGTCTATTCAAGAGCGAATTTGGTGTCCTTGACACCATCTACTGTTTGCAGGGTGAGTCTCTCTTGATTCGGAAAAATGCTATATCGTCTAACTCGTATTTCGTTGATATATCAAGGCATCCTGTCTCGAGGCTCGGAAGATAACTTTGATCTTGGCCTCAAGGTATGTTGTTCTCACCGTTATGCCAGCCTGGAAGCATTGGTCCCTCAGGTCAACTTTGATTCCATCTGTCTCACGCTTCAGGCTGCCCACGAATTCGGCGCCCAGTCAGCAGCTCGGATAAAGTTTATCTTCGCCTCATCTCTGGCGGTTGTATGGAGGACCTCTAGTGCGTGTAACACGTATGCCGTTCCAGCAAGTTTCCCTCATCTCTTGTGCAGCCGCATAGTGCTGGCCAAAATATGATATGAATACGAAAATTCTGTACCGTATTCATATCCATATCATACTCACCTTAGAAGCCCCATATCATATTCGTAGTGTATCGTATTCATATCCATAATGTTGAATACGATATGATATGAATATATCTGAATATATCCTACTTTTCATAAACAGTCCTGGCACTCACGACTTTGTGATTAAATTGAGCAGGGTCTTGACCCGTAGCTGGATCAGAATCTCCTCATCCAGCTTCACCACAGTTGCGTAATGCGTGGCCCAGGCATGAGCCAAGATCAAGCTTGGATCAAGCCGTGCTTCCCCCGGCCATGGGACACGAGCTTCTCAAGTTTGTTGTCAGGATCACCAGGCTGCCTTTGCAATTGGAACACACACTCCCATTGCTCATTGAATACAGCGTAAGGACCGTCCTTGTGGGAGGGAAAAGTGGGTTCGGGATTGTCGCCCTTGGTGAGGCCAGGAGTAAGATATTTTCCAGCGGGATCATGGCGGCGCCTAGATTGAGCAGCGGCAGGGAGATTTTTGATGGCGGTGAGCAAAGCTTCCAGATCCTCGGCGAGCGACGGGGCCATTGATGCGCCCATAAGTGATGGAGAAGTTTTTGAAGTTTTCGTCTTCTTACTGATCAGCTGATGTGATTTTATAGCTGGGCAGCACCCTGATACGCGACTCCTTTGCCGAGAATTTACCGCACGGATGAATAATGGAGCCGAATAACGGAGCCGATTTGGATGCCGAGGATGCGTCTGTGATCAGCGATGGCTGGACCCGAGCCCCCGATGTATGACCGTATCCAGATATATCTGGATATACTGAGTGCCATATTGTATCGTATCCATATTTTATTGTATCCATATTCACCCATATTCATATCCAGTCCGAGGGCTTAAGGCCGTATCGTATCCATATGATATTCAAAAATAATTTTGGCGTATCGTATTTTTGGCCAGCACTACAGCCGCACATTGTAACTCCCGATACCATTGCGGCACCGGAGGGTGCCTATGGCATGGGAAAGCTCACTTCCGAGCTATTTGTCAGCGAGTTCTCTCGCAGAGGCTTTGTTGATGGTCGCATCCTCCATTTACCTACCGTCACCGTCCGCCACGGAGCCCCAGCAGCTGCGACCTCCGCCGCCTTCATCTCCGGTGTGTCTGCTGCTTGCAAATTCATCTCTGCCCATTTTTATCTGCTTGCTCTGCTCAGGAATAATCCGCGAGCCCTTGAAAGACATCGAATCTCTCTGCCCGATCGGCGACTCGGTCGAGTCCCCCGCGCTCGAGCTGCCGCTATGGCTCGCCAGCCCACAAACCACTATCAAGAACTTTATCATCGTGAGGCACATTCCCGCGGACAAATTCCTCTTGCACACGCGCGCCGTGTGCCTCCCGGGCTTCACTGCGACGGTGCGCGAGGAACTGGACGCCCTCGAGAAGGTTGGAGGCAAGAAGGCGCTTAAGCTCGTCAAGTTCACGGACGACCCTGTCAACCGGCGCCTCGTTTCGTCATGGCCTGCGCGGTTCGATAATACGTACCCGCTTAGCCTTGGGTTTATTGTCGACGAGGGAGGGATGGAGCCCATCGTGCGCCAGTTTCAGAAGGATATCGAGCTGAGATCGCGTGATGCCCTGTTTTAAAGTTGCTGACAATTCGAAGTTGAACATGGTTGAACTGTGGTTTTAACTTGAACAGAATCCGAAGCTTGAGCGACTCTATGGAAGGTAAATAATTTGCGGATTCGAGCTCGTGGGAGAAAAAGCTCGACGCCGTACAATCTCGAACAAAGTTTGTGCGATTCAACTTCGCTAGCCTAGCCTAGCACACACATCCATGGTCCAGTTGGACGCGGCTGTTCGGTCCTCCGCGAGTTTGAATGAGTGTTCGAACCTAAAAGTTCTCGACATTGGAAGAAACCGGATTGTGGCAGTCATGCAGAGCCTCCGCCAGACCGAGACCTTGGCCTGAAGAACGAAGATAAAAAAGCTGGAATAGAAAGGTTCAATTTTATACAGAAGGTCGTTTTAACAAGTTAGAAGTACAAGACGAGTTTCATTTCACTAACACATTCAGGCCTTCCCTGCCGAGTCAAACAGCTTGAAGAAGCGATCGCACACTGTCGAAAAAACTTCAGTCGCCTCCTCGACTGCCTCCGGGAACGGCTTGGTCTGCAGAGCCGCTGCGAGCGCCTTGGCGTACGGGTCGCGCCCCCAGCTATTTACGTTGATCTAGCAGTGCGGGTTGGCTCAGAATCGATCGTCGACGACACGCTGAGAAACGTTGAGGGGAAAGGCGTTACCTTGCTGATTCCATTCTTGATGCATTCGACAAAGAGCTCGTCAAGTAGTTCATCCGTGCCATGTAAGCAGAGAGGTATTTTTCCTCCAAAGGTGTTGTGGAGATCCTTGAGACTATGAGCTGTAAGCGTCGAGTGAGGAGCTACAAGTTGAACCAGCATACATTTGTTGGCGGAAGTTCGGGGGGTTAAGATATGATCCGTGCAAGTTTCCGATACTGGGAGCTAGAATAACGGCGCCGGTCCTGAACAGTCGGTGAGTCAAGGTTACACTGACATAAACAGGCCTCAAAACCTATTTATAAAGGCAGATGCTTTGTTCGGGTCCGTGAGCTTGGCGTCGGAGATGACCCTCAGTCCGGCCTCCCCTCCTTCCAGGCGGCCGAGCTCAACCTCGATGGCGATACCGCATTTGCGGGCACGCTCGACGTACGGACGTGCGATGGCGATGTTCTCCTCGTCTGTCTGGAGTCGCTGTTGAAATGCAACCAGAATAGTTTCAGGGAAGACCTACATCGGCATGGCTGGCGTCGACCATGATGCTGTCGAATGCGATCCCTTGTTCAGCTAGAGAAAGAGCAAGTTCAAGATGCTCAGGGTCGGTAGCATGGTCTAGGTGGACAGCTATGAGTACCGATGCCTGGTGTGCGCTGTGAAAGTGTATACAATTTATAGAGCCAACTAAAAAGAAATTACAAACGTACGCGTGGAGACAGAATTGCAGAAAGGGTCCCTTCCCGTACGCAAGGGTGATGGGAAACATCTGGATAATCGCAGGACTCTTCATCCGCTCAGCGGAACGAACGAGGCCGATCACACAATGCGCGTCGTAGCTACAGATATTCGATCCGGGTGTGATACAATGGTCGACTGAGACATACCACGTTTGTGAGAGAATTCCATAACCTCCCTTCTCGGCCGCTGTCAATATTCGGATTGTACGGTTGGAAGCGAACGAGTTCAGGTTGGCCATATTTGAGTCTGGACCGGCGCGGTTCAGTGCGGATTTGGACTAATATTCTTGGCTTTTTATACCTAAAACCTTGTCTCAGGATTTATATCGAATCGATAAACGGATTAATCAACGCCTAAATAGTTCCCAATTCGGGGACTTGGAGGAGCGGAGCAAGAGCGGAGACTCTGACAAGTGGGGAAATGCCGTCAAGATACAAACAAGGTCAAATTTCAACACCGCCACAGACGGCTCTCATCTTCAACTCTCTCTTCAAGTTCTGCGCATCCTATCCACAATCCTAGCTAGTCAGTGAACGGTTTGAGGCCTAAAATTGACAAGGTACTCCAGATGACAGCAACGGAGTCTTTAAACAGCACGTAGTGGCTCCAGTTCCGAACTCAGCTTCGTTGCAGCTTCGTCTGTCTTTCCACTTGCTTTCTACCTTGTCTTTCTCAAGAATCAATTACCAGAACCAAAAGCTAATTTGACTTACAAAACCTTCCTTCCGACTCGGAGGTGCCTTTATTGGAGTTTGAAACCATTCGGCCTTCTTCGTATCTGGATTTCGTTTTCTCCTGAGGCCCCAAGATCATCATAGGACCAACTGGTCATCGACTAGAAATATCTCTGCTCCCGATGGCAGTGTAATGGGACTCTTGTGCTAATGCCCGACTCGTTATGGTTTTTATCTTACTTGATTGGGAGGCGTTGGCCGCGCCAGCATATACCGTCGTCAATTGGCTCATTTCACGCTCTTGACTAGGCATGGTGGCATGGGTTTTCATGGCTGTATTGTGGACTTTGTTTTTCGGCTTAACAACCCAAGCAACCTGTCGGTTGTCGCCGTGATGACTTTCTCAATGGTGTTCGTTCGGTGCCGAAAGCCTCAGGTACGCCGACGCATGTCTGAGAGAACATTCAAAGTGGTCTCACGTCCGCGTGGCTTCTGGTCTTTCGATTTCACCCCTGAATTAGCAAACCGGCCCCACGTCGACGTTTAATACACACGCTCAGGTGCGCCAATATATTGGGAGAACGATGAAACCAGACCCATGTGTCTTCCAGACTTTCGATTCAAATTGACATCATTGGTAGCGGAATACCGAGCAGCGGATGCTTCGTTCGGCGGAGAGGCTGTGCAAGGGAAAAATCTTCAGCTTTTCGACACACTTCTCCAATATCAATATGCATCTCCGTAATTGAAGGCAAATTGAGTCCCACCCAAGTCCCATCGGTCTCCCTCGGACGAGATGATATCTTCTCGGCGGAGTAAAGGTGAGCTTTACCGAAAAGACAAGTTGAGCCTCTCCCACGAACAGCTTGTCCACGCTGCTAATAAAACTGTGTGCTGAGGTATGCTTAATTTCGGCGCCTTGTGCACTACTTTGGACCTCTTTTCAAATTGTAAGTCTCTACGTCGTCCCTTCCTCCACTTTACCTAATTATGCTCCTCGAACTAGCTCACTATGCGCCCCTCAAATTCAGTTGCCCTCCTTCTTGCATCTCTCGCGCACTCCATACTTGCATCTGCCAATGTCGAGAATGTTCTTGTTCCCGGCGGCTACCGCGCCAAGGCTAACATCCACGCGATTCCTGCGAGAGGCAGCCTTGTGCTCGTTGGCAACGAAATCCACGTTCTCGCCGCGAACGGCACCATCATGGACAAAGTTCCTAGCAGACACGACACACCTGCGAGGGGCAAACCCGGCCAACTTCCACTCACCCCACGTACACAGACGGGCCCAATCGCGTACGCATACTGGGCCAACGCTCCGTGTGCTTGGCCCATCTCATCTTTCGCGACAACGTGGGAGGTCCCTCCCGTCCCCGAGACAAACAACGGGCAGACACTCTTCTTGTATAACCACATTGAACCCAATCTGGAAGCGGAAGTCCTACAGGCGGTGCTCCAGGTTCGTGTGTCTGAATTTACATGCCCACGCGTAACATTGATACAACTTCAACCAGTATGGCGCATCGGCAGCAGGCGGTGGTTCATTCTGGTCGGTGTCAATCTTGGTGAGTGTCGCGTACTTCGCAGTCGTGCTTGAGAGGTGGATTCTGTCTCATTCTTCTCAATCTTCTTGCTTGGGTGCTTGAGCACATTCTAATCCCTTAAATCTCAGTATTCTCGTGGTCTCGAGGTGTTTGCCACTCCCTCCTTCCCTGTGAACCCAGGAGTGACCCTCAACGGCAATATCACCCTCACGGGCCCCGTTGATCCCACGTCGGCGACGTTCAACTACACTGCACAGTTCACCAATATTCCAGGTGCCTCCATGGACGTAGTTGACGCCTCACGTCTTACTTTCGCGACGATGACGCTGGAGGCGCGCAACATAGCGGTGCTTAGCGACTACCCCTCCGGCACGACCGTCTTCTCCGACATCAACCTCGAGCTGGCGAACGGCACAACCCCCAATGTAAAGTGGACACCGGTTAACGACTTTTTCGATGGGCCGGGGTTTCCGACCACCCATATCGACAGAGATGGCGCCGCAGACGGTCAGATTACGATTGTATACTGATACGGGTACCGATGCGCGGCGGCATAGCGGAGTTATGTTGTACTTCTCTTAAGTTTCGGGATGAATATCTGTTTGCATTGAGAAGATTATTGTGAAATATGCCGTCAGTTCAACTTGAGTTGCTTAGAAAACAACGAAATCCACGGGAAAATCTAACCTGGATCTCAGGCCGCCTTGCTAGAGAACAATCGAGGAAATGAATAGTAAATAATCACCATCTGAGTCAATGGCGGCAAACATGGAACTGAAAAAAAAAACATGGACATGTACAGCACAGCCACGTAGTAGCTTGCTTTCCATGTACCATCGCGTCTCTGCATGTCTGATCTGCCGATTCACAGACTTCTAGGGTTGAAACGACTCTGAACTCAGGACTCTACACTGGGCGTGTAACGCGGCTATATTTCGTTTCAAGTGACTGGAACTAGAAAACTTCTCAGTGACTCGATTTGCTGTTGGCGTCATTGCTAGTGGACCCCGAGTTTTTGGCGACTACACCCATCAGTCGGCGTAGCTGACCGGACGAGATCTGGTGCTTCTCTGGAAGCTTTCATCGTGGCTTGCCACCCCGCCGACCCGGCGAACGTCTGCAGCCGCACCCTCAACTGCCAGATGTCAAGAATCAACCTGCGGAGGTTTGTACCCTGCGGAGGTTTGTACCCTGCGGAGGTTTGTACCCACTGCCTGTCGAGAATTGTCTTGGGGTTATTTTCCTCACCTGCCGAAATCTGGATTCAATTGAATCTATGTATGCGACGGCTTCTAGACTGCAGGAAAGGCATGTTTTACTATCGTGGTTCCGATAACTGGTGGCCAAGAATGAGCGATTATTGTCAGAACAAATGGATTACCGTCCATCGAAGTGCTCTTTCTGTCCTTCTTAACCAGTCTTGGGTGAACCCCTGCCCGCATAATTTAACGAGCGAACCTTTTGTCTTCAACCCTATCTCCACGCGCGACGTGGGTGATTTCGGTGACATTTGCAATCCTATGCACCATTTGGCTGACCGCGCTGACCACCCATCGATTTTGATCAGTGAATAATAAGTTCCTCGATTCTAAGCCCAGTTGGTGAAATCAGCCTCAGATGTTGCAGGTTTACAATCTGTCAGTCATCGAGAAGATTACATTCAACGCCAGACCGCCAAAACTACGGTTCCAGGCGACATAACGCGGGAATGTCGTCAAGACTGAGAAGACAGAAGACGCTGTTGAACAGGCGGGTATTCATTGGCGGGTATTCATTCGATTCGGCGGAGAGGCTGTGTAACTACTTCGAAAAGCAGGTACGCCGCGGTTGTCCTTTGGCTTGCAATACTCATGCGGACAGAACATAGTCTGGTCCACGCGAAGTCTCGGAAGTCTCTGTCATGGCAGTTGGGGAACATTATATCGGCGGAGTAACGTCAAAATTGCGGTTCACATTCGCTAATCCTTTGAGCTTGAAGCTAATCCGAGATTCACACAGCCAACTCACATGTGCTCGCATTAAAAACAGGGAGTTGAGATGCGACTTGTTGGTGCTCCTGCAGTATCGCCCGCTGTGAAATACCTACCCTTGTATGTCGTTTGCTGTCTTTTTCAACCTCCAGGCTCATTCATCTCCAAGTCCACTTACGATGCACGCTGCTACCTTATTGTTTCTACTCCTCTCTCCCGTCACGATCGCGACCCTCAATGTCAGGAGGGCACTCGCCCCCGGTGGTTACCGCGACAAAGTCAACATCTATGAGGTGCCTGGGGGCGGAAGCCTCGCGCGCATCGGCAACGAGATCCACGTCCTCGGTGCCAATGGCACCGTCGTGCACAAAGCCACCGCCGGAAGCCCTCTCAAAGCGCGTCCGCCCTCGAAGGTCCCTGCGCTGCTCTCGTCCGACGACGACGATAGCGTGATCCATATATTCACGTACTGGATCAATGTTATATGCTCGCCCTACGCGCTGTTCACGGGGTCGTGGAGAGTCCCTTTCGTTCCCGAGTCGGACGACGGGCAAACCCTTTTCTGGGTCCAAGACCTCGAAGAATACCCAGGAGATACGGCTCTCATGACGGTGCTTCAGGTAAGTCAATCTGTGGAATGGCACGACGTTGAACTGATGGAGCTTCGCCGGCCAGTACGGCGTCTCGGAAGCGGGTGGGGGGCCTTTTTATTCGGCTTCGACATGGGTGAGTGTTGGCCGCTTTGCAATTGCTTTCCTCACGCGCTCCACCTTGGCAACTCCCAGTATCGGGATCCTATGAACATCTTCCATACCACGCCTATTCGCACGGAAACTGGGGTGCTGATGGAAAGCATCATCACCCTCACCAGCGCCAGTCCGTTTGGGGCGGAGACGTTCGACTACAACGCGCAGTTTACAAACATCCCTGGCACTTCGATGAACGTCACTGGCGTCGCCCAACTCAATTGGGCCTCCATAGCGTTTGAGGTGTTCAACGAGAAGGACAACAGCGACTACCCCGTAGGCATTACTTTCTTCGAGGACGTCAACTTGAAGCTCCAGAACGGAGTGAGACCTGACGTGTTCTGGCCTGGTTACGTCTATGAACCCGAGCAGATAATGCTGGATGCTGTTACGCAGGGATCTACGAATGCTCAGCTTAGGCTCATTTACTAGCTCCCCTGTACCTATGCTGGATTTATTTTGTCAACGTACTGTATGCAGGTGAATGAAAAAGGGTTATTACGGATCCAAGTCTCCAGGTTTCTGACCATTGTCCTCTAGACAGATATGATATGGCCCGCAAAGGTACTTATACAACTATATGGCAGAATTGTGGGTGAAGGGGCACGAAACGCCAGAATTAGCGCCTTCCTCAAATTGCAACTTGCAAGTTGAACTTGTCCGAGATGCCCGAGACCCGAGTTTGGTGAGCGTCGGTTAAGGACAGTCAGTTTCGTGATGAAACAGAATTCGGACCAAGCGCTACCAGTATTGGAGTGTTGTGTGTGTGTTGAATGAAGAGAAGAACCCATATTGATCTTTTCAATTTTCAACCACCCATCACTGGATCATCCATCAATCAAGGTCGAACTTGGCAGAAATGATCTATCAAACCTTGTCTCATTTTTCTCCACACGCCTCCAGCTGCACACCGACGAAAGATGCGCATCTCGCTCAAATTACTTGCACTCGCTGCGCTCGTCATGTTCGCTGGCGCTGCCCCATCGAGCTCGAACTTAAACTCCGAACGGTGGGTCTTCAATTTAAATTTGTACTGCGTAGGTACCAGTCGGAATCGAGCCAGTGTACCGGTGATGGGCGCTGAGCGACCGAGCGGTGGGCGAGGAGAGAGTTTTGGGGGAGAGGGGAGAAAGGAAGGGAGAAGGGATAACTAGCATCACGGGCCAGGGATGAGACCTAGGAACTGGCTTTAAGGAAGCGCCACTTTCCGAGCGAGAATCCGGAGCGTTGGAAACGCCGAACACGATGAACATTAACTCGACTGCAGCGAACTCATGAACTTTCAATTGAGTTATTGTCTTTCGGTGCGCAGGAGAATAGGTACCGAGGGTCGCTGAAATCAAGTGAGCCCACCATGGACTTCGATTTGATGTTGATGTTCAGTCCTTCTGGTTGCTCGGCTGTGTTCAAATTTCACGGGCCTGCGATACGTAGAGTTTTTTGTCTCCGACGTCCTTCGTTTGGCGCGCCTTGGAAGGGGGGCGGCGGTTCCGGGATCTCGAGAGCGATGTGCAGGCAGCGGAGGAAAGGAACATGGGGAGGTATGTATTCCGGGGCGCTGTTGAGGCTGAGGTGTTTGCAGGATCACGGCCCAAGGAAGGGGACTATAAGGCCGCCGTACGAGTCCAGGAATTT
This sequence comes from Mycena albidolilacea, assembly GCA_029282495.1. NCBI lineage: Eukaryota > Fungi > Basidiomycota > Agaricomycetes > Agaricales > Mycenaceae > Mycena > Mycena albidolilacea. The sequence continues at coordinate 685,172 of JARIHO010000032.1, read as the reverse complement.
CAGAAGGCCGCTCGCAGGTGGACAGACGGGTCCCGGTACAGGGGAAGGAAATGGGTGTAATACGATCTTGTTCGGGAGAGTGAGAATAGAATAGTGTGAGGGCCCGACCGCCTGTTTTGGTCATAGGCCAGTAACCTTCTGCCGAGGAATCAACACCCACCTATCAGTGATGCCTTCTGGATCACTTAGCCTGTTGGGTCTTGAAGTTCCCAAGTGTGTCGTGTGCGACAAGGAAACAATAGGTGCAAAAGACGCGCATTCACGCGTTTTTTGGCTTCTGCTGGGCAGCAACGTATTACAGGAACGGTGGGTGCGGGTAATAGCGGGTGTATGAAGGAGAAAGGCAACCATGTGCGGCAAGCACCGATGATTGGTTGATGTTTCATCATACAGCGCTGATCACTGTGATGAAATGTCGAGAACGCTGGCAGTGGCATCGGGCGCTCAAAAATCATGACAAGACAGCAACTGCCGTTTCTTTTTAATTTTATTGGAGTACAGGATAGCATAGGAGAAAATAGACTTAGCTTGAGACGAATTGCGAACTCAACGGAAGCAAAATTCGGATCTGATACATCCATCACCTTCTTTATCGTTTCTCTCTCTTTCCGTTCTCTCTGTCTGCCGCCTCGACTCCATGTGCGCCTTGTTGTTTCCTGGGATTGACACAGACCTTACATGAATGAATGCAGGAGCCTGAAGGAACGGATCGCGGCGCTGCAGCAGAAAGAGGACCGTGACCGTGAGCAGCGCGGGCGCGCCACCTCTCCGCTACCGCCCGCCCCTCACCCAACCGGCGCTGCAAATGGCGGCACCCCAGCGGTTGTTCTTCCCGGGTCCGCCTCGGCCGGCGCCATGCGCGCAAAAATCGCCCAGTTCGAGGGCAAGGGCAGCGTCCCCGCCCCCCGCGGATCGTGCGTCTTGTTCTCTTCGATGCAAGTAGATTCTCTAATGTAAGCAGATTCGGTTTCGGTGCGCCGCCCGAATCCGCTGGACAGAAACGGCGGGCAGACGGGATGCTCTACGGCAACCGCATGCAGCCCGCGCGCATCCCCAGCGCCACCCTCGGGCTTGCGGGGCTCGCGCGCCCCACCGAGGCCTTCAGTGCCGTCGACCCGCGCGCCGTCCCACTCCCCGAGAGCACCCCCGGCACCCCGGTCGTCCCGTCTCTGTCCCCCGCGGATCCCGGCAGCAACAGCAACAGCAACAGCAGTCTCGCAACACACGCGAAGCAGATCGTGCAATCACGAGGGACAGCATTCAGCACCGCACTGGATATCGCGCGCAAGGCCGAGGCGGACATCAAGGCCGAGCGCCGGAAGAGCGCGCACTGGCTCACGCCGCAGCACACCGGCGCCGGGGCGCTCATGCCGCAGTTCACGGGCAGCAGCGGACTGGTGGCGCAGTATACTGGGGACACGCTGACGCCGCAACACACGGGGGGGAAGCTGCTTACGCCACAGCACACCGGCTCGGGGCTGGTGCCTCAGTACACGGGCTCGAGCGGGACGTTAATCCCGCAGCACACGGGCGGGAGCACCCGTTCGCTGACTATGGGGTCCCCCCCGCTGTCGCCTGTGGGGTATTCCCCGCGCGGATTTGGGTCGCCGGGGGCGGCGGGGCGGGATCGGACGCGGCGGGTGTCGTTGTTCTCGATGGAGCCGCTCGTGCTGTCCAAAGAGGATGGGGATGAGGAACAAGCGCCGAGTCCGCGCGTACTAGTTGGTGGGCGGGAGGGCGAGGACGATGATGATGTATTTGTGGCTGAGCCTGCGGAGATGGATGTAGAGCCGCTGCGGGTCGAGGAGGAGGAGAGCGAGCAGGTGCGTCACTCGTTTCCTGTTCTATTTCGCCACGACACTGACTTGATTCCAGCCCGAGAACACGATACAAACACTAGACGAATTCGTGCGTTTCCGTTTTTTCTTCCCTTACTCCCCGTACTTAACTGCATTAGACCCCTCCTTCGCCCAACTCAGCCCAGGATGCGCCGATACCAGTAGAGGAAGCTGCGCCTGTACGTCCCACTCTCTCTTTATTTTGTGTACACGACTAATTGCTTCACCCACAGGCAACTCCGATCATCGACTCACGGCCACAAGACGAAGGACGACTCGAGGAATCAGTACGTCTCTCCGCTCTTCTTGCCGTACAAGTATTAGAACTATCCGACCCGTAGGCCCCGCCGTTGAACCTGGATCCAGCGATACCGCTAGAGGAAGCTGCGGCTGCGCCTGTGCGCCCCCATCTCTCTTGATTTTGTGCGCGCGACTAACTGCTACACCACTAGACTCCGCTCGTTGTCGACTCGCGGCCGCAAGCCGAGCCCGACTGGCCCCGGACGCGGTCCGCCTCGGTCGATACGCAAGACACGCACGGCTCCTTCGACGACGCGCCGTCCTCCCCCGACTCGGCGCACCCCGGGCTCGACCTCGACGCACACCTCCGTTCGCGCGCGTTTCCGTCCCACTTGCACTTGCACTCGCACTCCTTTTCGCGCGCCGAAGAGTCCTCGCGCGCCGACGACGCCCCGCGCCCCTCTTCCGTCGCCTCCATCGATAGCGGCGCGGATGCGGAACCGGAACGAGACGCAGCCGACGACGACGACGACGACGACGACGCTCAGATCCTCCCGCTCCCCAACACGCTGCACACGCACGCCTTCCGCGCGCACCTCAGCACCATCACCGAGCGCTCGTCGTGGGACGGCGCGAGCGGGAGCGGGAGCATGCCCGGGAGCGCGGCCTGGGACGGGCGGTTCGGGCTCTACGAGCCCGAGGAGCGGCGGCATAGCGGGGGGAGCGAGCGCGATGGGGACGATGCGGAGCGGGACAGGTGGGCGGCGATGCCGGAGAGCCCTGCGTGGAACGGGGGGTATGGGGGCGGGGCGGTGCCGGATTCGCCGGCGTGGGGGAATGGGAATGGGAACGGGTATGGCGGCGAGGAGGGGCGGTCGAACCCGCCTGGGAGCGCGTTTGCGGATGGGTTTGCGCATGCGGATAAGGGGGGGCGGAGGGAGGACGGGGTGATTGCGAATGGGAATCGGTTCGGCGTCGCGGGCCATGCGGCCACGCGGGGGGCGTATGGGAACGGGAACGGGAACGCAAACTCAACCCCTCCCGACGGCGAGGCCGACATGAGCACCGTGCGGGCGCGACGCCCCGCCGCCGCTCGCCCCGCGTACCCTTCTGGCTCGTTCGGCAGCCTCAATGGCATGGTGGGTAACCTCGCGCAAAGCCAGGGAACGCCGACACCGACTCATGAGTCTGCCCTCGACGCGTCTGCGAACTCCGAGTTCCAGACACCCAGCGACGCGGTGCTGTACAGCGGCGTCGGGTCGCCTTATCGGCTGAGCGGGCTCACGGAGCGGGGGTATACGCCCAGTTTGCGGTCGCGGTCGTCGAGCCAGTCGGATTCGGTGTATGTCGCGGGCGACGAGCCGGAGCCGGGGGCGGAGGGTGCGGAAGGGGAAGGGGAAGGCGGAGAAATCCAGGGTAGGGAGCAAGAAGGAGGGGAAGGGGAAGGTGCGCCGCCGACTCCGCATGCAAATGGAGAGGTCCATACAGAGCTGCGGGCGGAGGATCCACGGACGCCGACTGTGCAGCCGCACGACGATTCCTTGTCTGTCCGGGATGGCGCACCGTCACAGCGGGACTCCCTCCTCTCACTCGCCGTTTCTAACTCACAGAGCGATTCGCTTTCTGCGTCTCAGCGCGACTCATTGTTACCGCCCTCACAACGCAACTCGCTTGTCTCCCTTGTCTCCCAGCGCGACTCGATATCGTCCGTGCACACACAGACCCTGTCCCTGCGGCCCTCGAGCGTGTTCAGTGAACTAGGGAGCCCGAGCCACGTTGCTCTCGCCCACCGCGTCCCCGTACCGGAGGAGGTGGCCGCCCTGGGCATCGCCCGCGCGGTGTTCGTTCCCTCGCCCATGGCGAACACTAACAACCGAGACCGGGCAGGGTCGGAGGAGGCACAGAGCCCGACTACACCGCCTGCGCAGCGCAGTCCGCGTCAACTCCCTACTCCGCCCGCCTTCGTGCGCTCGAACTCCACCTCGGCAGCGATCCCCTCGGCATCGTCCTCCCTGCCTACTCGTTCACGTTCCCGCCCGCCGGTAGTCGAGGAACCCCCGCCGGCGCGGCGCCGCCATGGGTACACCACCGGCGCCCAACGGCCGCATACGGAGTACGTCCCACCTGCGCCGGACTCGGACGAGGAGGGCGATGTGATGGGGGAGTTTGGGACCGTCTCGTTTGGCGAGGGCACGGGGAAGAAGAGCTTCCGCGCGGTGGTGCATGGGCGGGTGCGTGAAGCGGCATCTGCTTCGCGAACGAACGGCGGAAGCTGGAACGGTGTTGCGTCGGATGTGTGGGCCAGTCAAAGTGGGAGTGGGAGTGACAAGCGCCTTCCGCCTATGCCCGAGCCACCGCTATCTCCGGGCTTTGCCTCTGGCGATCTCGCGGAGCTGCTCGCAGAGGCGGCCGCGCTGGAGCAGAGGCTGGAGCGCGGCGAACTACCTGGAGAGGCGTTGAGAAGGCGAAGTATGCGGCCGCCACCGCATGGATCGTCTATCTCATCAAATCCCGACGCGCACCCTCCGATGCCGCCTTTGCCCCCGGGTTATTCAGTATCGCAGCCACCTTTGGAGCCGCTGAGGCCGCTACGCTCTAGTTCCTTGAAGAGCTTGAACCCGCTGTCAAGGAGCCGGTCAGAACGGCAAAAGGACAGGAACAAAGAGGACAAACGGGTCGGTGCGTCGAGCTCGGTGGGGAATTTGCTGCAGATGCAGGACGCGCTCGTTGATAACGACACGCCGATGACGACGTCGACTTCCCTACCAGCCCTTTCACTTTTAACCTCCAAATCCCCGCCGCTTCTCCTCACTCCTATCCCAGCCTCACCTTCCCCCTCGTCCATAAACGAGGTGCCTCCGACTCCGCCGCCCAAGAGCCCCGGATCGCGGTATTTCTCGAGTCTGCGGAGGCTCGCCAGTACGAGCCGGCCGCTGCCTGGTGTTGGGAGGACCAGCGTGTCGAGTAGCGATGATTCGATGGGGGTGGCAACGCCGCCGGACCTCTACGACGGTGTCAGCGTCAGTAGCAATATGGGACACTCTGCTGCAGTCAATGGGCACCCCGTGAGCTCCCAAACGAACACGAGCCCCCATGGTAGCCCTCACATGGGCGGGATCGCATGGCCGGCCCTCGGAACCAAGAAGAGTGTGGGCAGTCTCGGTAAAAGCGCTGCGAATTTGGCGGGAAAGATGTGGAATCGGTCTAGGTCGAAGAGTAATACCAGTACCGTCAGCTCATTGAGCGAAGGTGCGTTTTTTTCATCTCTTCTTTCTTCCTTCCGCACCGTTCTATTATTTTAGTGCCGAATTTTGAATGCTGATTTTCTTGGTATGTAGGTCCATCGTCCCCACCGCCCCCGATGCCAGTACCGGTTCCTGCGCTACCGCCCCCGTCTGTGCTGAATATCGATACTTCGTCAAGCTCAATAACGCCGTTTGTTATACCTCCGATAGAGACAAATTCGTATGAGGATGATTCAATGGCGGACTCATCCACGAGCAGCACGCCCACCGCTGATCCTCGCTTACTCCCGACAACCATGCCGAGTGCACCCGTACGGACAAAATCACACCCCGCGCCGCACGCTCGCCCGCCCGCCCTCGTGCTCACCACTAGCAATAGCGCACCGTCCTCCATGCTCCCTGTTCCAAAGACTGCCCCGGAGAGCCGCCCGACGTCGTGGACGTCTGTCTCGAGTAATGGCTCGAGCGTCGCGCAGTCGCCGCTCTTCGATAAAGCCATATTTGATGCGTTCCCCAGCGTCCCGGTGATGACGCCGCAACAGACAACACCCGTCCAGCACCGGCCCCTTCCGACCCCCAACCGCACGAATTCTCTGAACAGGGGTGGAGTGGGCTCGCCGGGGGGCTCGGTGCGCCCACTCCCATCGTCGCCGCCCGGGTACAGCAGCTTGGACATGAGCTCGATTCGGTCGACGTCAACGTCGGAGCGAGGCAACACGTCGTTCGAGCTCGAGGGGCTACGGCTTGCAGAGACACAGAGGCGGGTTAATCCACTTCCGTAGCCGCGGCCCCTGTCTTCTCATGCCCTATACTGTAATATAGTCGTAATCGTTTGCTCACTCTCCCTTGCCTCTCGTTGCTGACTTTAATTTATTTCGACTCTCTTTTCCTTTGCAATCGCAGCTTTCGTTACATACTTATGCATAGCTTATCTGGAGGCTAAGAAGTCGGAATAAATACCATTCATTGAATGTGCCCACAGCATGAAATTCCGATTTTCTTTCTCCCTTTCATGGTGAGCCACCCTCAATATCTATATTGAACCAGACATAGTTCATTCTACTAGTAGACTGTTCTACTTGCAATGCCAAGTTCACCAAATGCAATCCAGACTTACATTGATTGGGTAGTCGACAATCCGGCTTTCATCCAGCTAAACGGTTTTTTTATGGCTGGCCACTTGTCAGCAGCTGTCACAGTGTCAGCTTGGCTGACTTTCGATGCGCCCAACACGCACAGAAGGCTGAGAACATCGGCGCCCGGCCCGGAACTCGATACGCGAGCAATGGCTCTCAGCTCTCACTGGCTACCAAATGACATGCCCATATACTGACAGCTGTGAGCCGGTGCTCTTGGTTCTTTGCTTTTCTCATCAACGGCGGCTCTTCGCTCATTATCAAGTTCTTGTCTAGCAGCTAGCTCTTCCACATCCACATTTAGCGCCACTTGGAGGCCGTTTTCTTTGCCGCGGATAACATCGCTGACTGTGACAGCGGAGATACATCACTTTTTACACACGCACACCCTTTCTTTTCTAGTCCATGTCGGCCGACACTCTAGCAGAGCAGCCAGTGGATGTTGACCTGGATGAAAAGAGCTTGCAAGAGTTCGACTTTCCTGACGGCGGGGTGCGCGCCTGGGGAACTGTGTTTGGTGTAAGGATTGCACAGTAGTCGAGTACCTGAACTTATTTTTGTTTTCAGGCTTTCATGGTCAACTTCTCGTGCTGTGAGGACCCTTTCATTCTTCAAATTCTACGAGCTGACTTTCTTTCAGATGGTGCCATATCCAGTGTACAACCCTCTCTTGACAATACCATATTTATTTGTTGACTCTGTCCCAGTTTGGCGTCTTTGAGGAGTATTACAGCGCCAATCAACTAAAAGATCAACCTCTCAGCACTATTTCCTGGATTGGGTCTCTCCAGCTCTCCCTCATACTTCTGATGGGATGTGTCAGTGGCCCGCTGTTTGATGCTGGCGTGAGCCTTTTCGTTCCCAATTCGCGCTCGTATTCATTTTTTTTCCCCCTTGCGCAGTATCTCAAGTCACTCATCGCGTCGGCTGGCGCACTCTACGTATTCTGTCTGTTTATGACATCAATCTCAACCGGTTAGTCAGCCAGTATTTCGTCCTGTCCCCATTCAAGCCATTGTCAGAATTGTACCAATTTGTACTCAGTCAGGGAATCGGTGTCGGAGTGCGTATTGATTAGACTGTCCATCCTTCGAATGTTAAACATATTCATTGCACAGATCGCGATGGGCGTTATCTTTTCGCCTTGCATGTCGACGATAGGGCACCACTTCAAGAAATATCGCATCATTGCATTTGGAATTTTCGCAACCGGCGGCTCCGTCGGCGGAACTGTTATCCCCATCGCAATGCGCAGGCTTTTCGAAGAAGTAGGTTTCAAGTGGGCAGTACGCATCCGTAGGTGTAGTTTTCGACTTGATATTACATTTGGCTTATCGAATATAGTGGCTTTTCTCGTGCTCTTCTGCACTATATGCGGATTCGTATGCTGTACGACGCGCCTCCCACCGCGGACGGGCATGCGTATAGTGGATTTCAGCGTTTGTTCGTTTGCTTATCTTGTTATCCGCCCAGGAGATTGACTCCTCCCAGTCCAGGACCGCGCTTACAGCCTCCTTGTTATCGGTATCGCAGTAGTTTCCCTCGGGATGTGCGCACCGTCCTCTCATTTATCGTCCTTACTGCTGACTACTGAATAGATACGCGCCCGTAAGTTACGGCGTCACCTACGCTATCGCGCACGGCGTCTCGGAGGACCTTGCGTTTTACTCGTACGTCGTATTCGGCTAAAGAGTTCCACTTTCAGTCAGATCAACTCGTTTATGCCCCGCCCTTAGACTCTCGATCCTGAACGCCTTGTCTCTCGTGGGCCGCATCATTCCGAACTTAATTGCCCAGCGGACCGGCCCAATTAACGTCCTCATCACCGCATGCGCCCTCTCCGGCGTACTTGACTTCGTGTGGATTACCGCGCAGTCGACGGCGGGTATTCTCGCGTTCAACGGGGTGTTTGGGTTTGTGAGTGGTAAGCCGTTTCCAGCGACAGCACGAGATACCCATCTCACATCGGCACAGGCGCGTACGTGAGTATCGTCCCCGCGTCGGTCGCGAGTCTCGGCACAAATCCGCAAGACATCGGGTATGTAACGCCCTTCTTTCTGCTGCGTCCCCCATGCAATCAACGTCATAGCTGACCAGTTGCGATGTGGGTGGTATGTAGGCTGCGCCTCGGGATGTCGTTCTTCTGCGCGGCGTTCTTCTGGCTCGCGAGCGCACCCATTCAAGGTGCGCTGATCAAGCTGCATGGGACGTACTGGCCCGCGGCTGTGTTCAGCGGGAGCATGGTGCTCACTGGTGTAGCGATGATGCTGGTGGCGCGGACGCTGGTGACGAGGAGGACTGGGAGGCAGCGGGTCTGAATACGGTACACTTTAGAATGGTACCGTGTATATTAGTCTATACAACGCGGTACGAGCTTGGTTTGTGTAGAACGTCTGTCTACGAGAGTGTACTAATTGGTTGTCTAATCAACCAATTTGCTTCTGGGGAAGTGTGACGGCCAGGTATTTCTCTCTGGCAGACTGCGTCTGGGAGGCGGTTGCGATCATTACGAAAATTGAACCGTGGGAAGGTTGAACCTCGCGTTTAAAAATAGTATAGATACCCGAGATTCACGCATTCATGTTCAATGGATGGTTGGTATCGAATAATAAATAGATCACGGGCTCCTGAGCTGAGAATAGGTCAGATGGACGAGCCGTCACGGTCAAGAAAAAAAAATGTCTAGAATTTGGCTTAAAGAGAGGCCCCAGTTCGCGACGAACTGAATAAGTGTAACCCACCGATGTAGAGCTAATAGGGAGGAATCAAGGTCCAGCACCGAACCGATCGGTACTTGGGCCACAGAGCCCTCGGCAAGAACGCTGATGCTAACCATTAACAGGCAACCTGGGACCTGAGGCATGTATTTATTCACAGAAGGCTCATCGTGGAACGCCGTGTTTTCAGGCAGAAACTGTAAGAAAAGTACATAAACTGAAAAACGGCCCAGGAAGTGGACTCACCATAATCATAGACAAGACGAGCGTGGATCGTATTTCCCTTCGGTCCAGTGAACGTCATTTGGCGGCAGTGACGTCTCTTGCCGTCGATTTCTTGAATTCCCCATGTCTGTACGAATGACAACGGTCAGTCCGTTGTATCCACGCGAAAGAGAGAATTAAATACCTGAATACCTGTCCACTTGTTGCCAACTACGTGGGACTCAATGACGCCAGCTTCGACAGTATCGGCCGTCCATCCCTTTTTCAAGTGCTCCTCGTCGAGTTCCTGGGGTTTGACCCGCCTGAAACTCGAGATAAACAGAGAGCAGTCGAGATTTTCTCTCAACTTACCTGGTTTTGGCAACGATGTGTCCAAAGAGTGGGTGATCAATAGTCCTTTCGGTCCACGTAAGGACGTGTGTTTGTCCCCTAGGAGCGGAATCACCGGGAATTTGCTTCAGTGAAACAGTTAGGATATTTAAGGAAGAAGTATTGGAGAATGTACCGGTTCAACCTCCAGATGTTCTACGCCTTCGGCGTCCTTGTAGTGCTTAATCGATATAGTTGCTCCTGCAAAGTCGATGACCTTTCTCTTTAATAGTCCGACACCCTGCTGCTCCAGGATAGTGTCAGAGGCATCTGAGTCGCTTAATGCCTTGTTCTACGAGGAGAATTAACTCAGTATGAGCGAACAGTTTCGAATTCAGGTGCTCACTAACCAAAATATATTTGCCGCTGATGTTCATCATTGTATAGGTGTCTGGGAGGGCCATTTTGAAGATGAAGGAGGCCGAAAAAGATATTGCTTTGAGTTGTTCTGAAATTCCCGAGGTCGTGGCATAAATGCAACTCCCCATCCCGGTTCCCGACGGAATAACGAGACATCGCCCCGACGGGTAGTATCCGTGGCCCGCATTCGGCTGTGTTCCGTGGGCCGGTATTCTTGATATCCGTCGGAAAACGCCCGGTGTGGCTCCGCTGGTTCCGCAACACATCAAAGTCAGTTTATTATAATAATTACGACAAAAAATCCTTGCTGAGAACCCAGCGGATCCATGTCATCGGCAAAGGCCTGGCATTTTCCAGTCGGCAAGGGCTACTCGTATTATTATCCATACCAGCTCCGGCTAATATCTTAGACAGACGCAACACCGAAGCAAAGATCGTATCTTTGTAATTGTTGTTGAATCCTAAGCTATCCTTTCCTCGAAGGAAATCCGGTCGGATTTGCTTATGTTTTCCCCCGAAACGATTCAGATTTAACGGCTATCTTATTGCTATTCGCAAAATAGTCGGCGGTCACGCGTTTTGATCACAAAACGCCACCCGCAACCATCCAACTGTACTATCCTGATGTGTTGTACTTGCAGCACCGGAGACCTAGAGCCAGAGGATCAATAATAATTGCCTTTTTGGGATGCAGAAGGTTGTTTGTTCATGATTTGTCACAATTGCTGTGTCAGCTTCGGCAAGCTGACAACGTCACCTTCTGTTTTGTCTCTCGCCATGGCTAATCCTCCAGACGCGCTTCCTGTCCCTGGCTCCAAACGTCGTCGCCTGAGGGGATCTTGTGATATCTGCAAGCAACGGAAGAGTCAGTATGAGTTTCGTCGCCCTAACACCCTTCCAGTCTCATCGCCGCTTTTCTAGTTCGCTGTGAGCGACGCCTCCGATGGTCCTACCGCGATACTCTACTCAGAGAAATACAGGCGATAGCTCCCAGATGCCGCTCAACCGCTGCTCCAATTGTATCGCTTTCAACAGCGAATGCCGACATACTCCGACAACCAAATCTACTTCACCTGATGTGCGCCCCGATTCCGAAACATTCTAGCTAGCGGTTGCTTATCTTCAACTACTGTATGCCAGGACTCTGGACCATCGAAAAACGCCCCTTCACCGGTGAGTCACTTCGTATCCATCTGCTTTTCCGCTGACCGCTCTTTCAAGGCTTCCTCCGATACTGACAAAACGGCGAAAGCCCATGTCGCCGCTATCGTTTTGGAAGCAACTTCGTACATACGGGACGCCGATGTTCGCGGCATTTTGCTCGATGTCGCTCGCTACGCTCGAAGTTTAGAGAACCAACTGGCCTCCGGTAAACGGCCGTCTTCTGTCTCCGGATCATCTTCTGTCTCCAGTCCACTCAGCACAGCGGGCTCTCCTTCTCCAGCTGCCGTCATAAAAGAAGAGGAGAACGATTCCTTCGTGATTGGAATACTCACGGAACGTTTTGACCGCTTCAGGATGGAATCCGACCTTGACCGTTACTTTGGAAAGTCAAGTCACTTCGAGCTTATCAACACCGCAATTGGTGTCAAAAGCTTAGCTGCTAAAGATCCCCCCGAAAAGAAACTTCCCTCAGCAAAACGGCCGTTATTTTGGCGAAGCCCTGTGCGTATTCTGTCTCTCAAGTTTGAGCGCAGCTAATTCTTATCACCCAAGTGGGAATATGATCACCTCGTTCCAGAAGAAGTATTCCCTCCGTTAATATTTCCAGAGCCGGATCTTCTCTGGAGTCTCGTCGATCTCTACTTCACGAGAGTAAATATACTTTTGCTGCTCATTCATCGGCCCACTTTCGAGAAGTCACTCGCCTCTGGTCTTCACCTGGTGGATCCCCACTTTGGCTTTACGGTCCTCGGCGTATGCGCGGTGGCAGCTAAATACTCAGATGATCCCCGGGTTATTCTGGAAGGAACGAACACCCGATTGAGTTCGGGCTGGAAGTACTTTGCTCAGCTGCCGACCCAGATGTCCTTGATGAAATCCTTTACCCTTTACGCGGCCCATACGCTCTGTGTACGTCTTTTCTTTTATTCACATTCATCGTCTCACTTACTGGTGCAGTTGAGTGTTCTCTATCTCCAAGGCAAGGCTTTTCACATATGCAGGTCTGGTTTACCTATGTTTTATAGGCTCGTCTGCGCCGGACGGGTGTTGGCGTCTGGGTGGCGCTGGAGGTTTGAATATTTGTACTGTTTCCAACCTTATTTTTAACCTAAAAATGCCAGTGCGCTATGCGCAAGAGGCTGGTGTTCATCGCCACAACCGACACGGTGACAAAGCTCTGGATGAACAATGGAAACGCGTATTCTGTCAGCTTCTAATCTCTACTATTCTTCATTTCTGACGTGTTCATGAAGGGCTCCTGATTTGTATCGACACCCTCGCCAGTGCTTTCTGCGGAAGACCTCGTGCGACCTCCTCAGACGAGTATGTTCAATGAAGCCATTTATATCGCATGCCTATCTAATATCTTCTTTCCAGTTATGATCTCGATTACCCCCTCGAATGCGACGACGAATACTGGGAAACGTCGGATCCCAGCAGCGCGTTCAGACAACCTCCCGGAAAGCCCTCGGTCGTCTCGTATTTCGTTGCGTATTTGAAGTTGATAGAGATAACGGGATTAGCCCAAAAAACTATCGTCTGTTGTGTGATTTTTCAAACCTTTCATTTAACCTAATTTCTTCCCCAGTATCTCGTGAACCAAAAGAATCGAAGCGAAGAGTGGACCACGGAAGCGGTTGCCACCCTCGAGTGCGTAGTATCTGTACATGATCATGTCTCCTTTTCTAATATTGCTCAAGTTCTGCTCTCAACGCCTGGATTGATTCGGTACCTGTTCACTGTACGAACCTGCCCACTTTCTTATTCGATCCTCACCGACCGGAACTCAGTGCGATGGGACCCCCACATGGAAGATCCGGTATTTGCAACCCAAAGCGCGGTCCTCTATACGTCTTATTACCATGGTCAGCTCCTTTGGCTTCTCTGAGCCCAAATCTCAACTTTTCGCAGTACAAATTCAAGTTCATCGTATTTTCCTTGCTGCTCCGAACACCACACTCTCGCCTTGTTCAAGTAAAAGTGAATGCCAGATAACATATGTATGTATGAAGGTTTCAAGTCGTGTGGTGGTTTATGCTTATTCTTCAGAATTATCCGTCGCTTGCGATCTGCGCTAGTTCTGCGCGGGCTTGTGCCCATGTCATGGACGTAGCGGCTCAAAGAGGCTTTCTGTGTAGCCCTCATGTCTTGGTTCGCTTGCTCTCCTTGATCGATCCAGATCACTTATATGTTTTAGAACGCGGTCTTTGACTCTTGCATCGTTCTCCTGTTGAACGTGTGGGGCGGGCGATTTATCGGGCTTGCGGTTGATCCGCAGAAGTGCTTGCAAGATGTGGAATCATGTCTTCGGATTTTGCGCACGTACGAGACTCGGTCTGTCGGTCGCTCGAAAACGATCTTCTCTTTTTTAACTGACCGCCACGCATGTAGATGGCAGATTGCTGGCCGTCAACAGTAAGTCAGCTGGCGGCCTTCGTGACACAATTGCTGAAGACAACTCCAGCGATATTATTATGGAACTCACGAATGCAGCAAATATGGATTGGCAGTATACCCCAAATCCTTTAAAACGAGGGCGCGACGACGTCGAGGCATCGACCAGTGATCTCGCCCCAGAGTCAGACAAACCTGAACGATTGTCGAGTCAACAAATCGTCAGCACTGCCGCATCCGGTCTCGACATCGATACCCTCTTCAAACTCCCGATTTACACGGAGGACTTGGGCGCGCTTCCGATCTACGAACCTTTGGGCTGGGATACCAACTACTGGGGTAAAGATTTACAAACTGGTATGCCGGCAGACAACAACATTGGCAGTATCGCTGTTCCATCCGAATCGTTTACGCATTCTAACGGTAAAACATTTTTGTTTGGTTCGATGTCTTCTTGGCTGATGATATGCTATTCAAGGATTTGGCGCTGCCCTACCGTCTGACTCTATGACTGTTTTACCCGAGGTTCCTGGGGGATATGAGTACGTTTTGCGCTTTTTTTTCCAGTTGTCAAGATCCTAATGTAATTTTAGTTGGGACGATTGGGGGAAATATATAACAAGCGTCGAGGAACTCATGCAGTCCTTGGAGAACTCCACTTAGACCCGGAGTTGGAGGTGGACCGAAGTTGTAAATTAGTTTATGTCATTCACAATTTAATACGCGTCTACAATGTCACTCACATCCCTCGGAAATACAGGAAGACTTGACTCGACAAAATAATGACGCTGTACGCTTTTTTTTCGAATGGAACTGAGACCGTGTGGTGGTCTCCAAACAAGAACATGTGTCGCCAACCGTGACGGACCGCCGGGACTTAATCCGGTCTTTCTCTGGATGCTGGCCCGAGGATCAGCGGCCTTCCAGGTCCTTCCTTCCCATAGATCTCCAAGATCGATGCATCAGGCGTAAATCTGGAAGTCCTTTTGGAAACCAGCTTCGATCGATCAAACGAACTTGCGGTATGCTGTTGTGTGAAAAGTCCAGTCCGAAGACGGTCGCAGCTACCCCCTTGGTATCTCATCCCCCGGTAATTCTACAGAAAGTCTGTGTGGCAGTGATTTGCATATAATATCTTTGCCACGACGGATCCAGGAACTGTAGGCCCCGCATTGGATTGCCATGACCATGACTCCGGCGACAGATACACGCCCTCCTGTTCTGCGCAGGATTGTCGAGCGACTTGGTGGAGACGTGGACGCCTGGATCACTCTTGAAAACTCTCGCGTCCCTCAATATGGACCAGTTATCGTCAGTAATAATATCATATCTCGTACCTATGAACTTGAGACTGGGACGGTGCGCTCTACGTCTGGCCTGTTAATAACGGCTAATTTATACCCAGAGATTCCGTGTATCTTGGAGAACCCGATGTCCTGTGACGGCACTCTGCGCCCTCGTTCTACCCCCCTTCCCGCATGAGACCAAGAGCTCGCGCGTCTCGTTTTACATCATGAACAAGACAATTCCGCAGACCCAGATTCAAGCACCCGACCGCTGGATCGCGGGTCCTTTACAGGGCCACAGAGGTTTTCAGCCACAAAGTTCCTTTTTTACATCTGCTCACCAACTGCGTAGCCTTGGTTCAGGTTGAAATTCGAAAAGCTATCAAAGATACCGGATATCGCATGGGGTATATCCCCGATCCACAGGAAGCGCAACACCCGGCACTCGTCTTCCGCTTCAACCTGATTGGAGTCGACCGCACCGCCGCACAGTTCGTCCGATCGCGCAATCCATCTCCAGTAGATCTTCAGGTTTCACTCGGGAAACGCAAGCGTGGTTCAGTGAAGATCTGTTTACCTCGTAGCATATCCCAGCTTATTATTCTGGCAGTCTCGTCAAAATAGCGAACGCGAAGGCGATTGTTTCCAAAAAGTCAACGTTTTTAATGGAGGCGAAACAATCTCAGATATTGTTCTGGATCTTCTGGTGAGACTTCAAGTTCTCGGCTCAAGGTTTATACATGTCTTAATTGTATTTCAGATGGCCGCTATGGGAGGGCCCGAGGGACTACATCGGTGCTCCGAGTAAGTACGACAATAATTCTTGACTGCGAGTTGAAATATGAAAACGCTCACTTCTTGATCAGAGAATTGAAGAGGCTTTTCGAAGATAAATGGGTCAAGAAGGGCGGCCGCCGCGAATAGGGCAGACAAGTCGAAACACATTTGTGTATATATAGTAGTGGCAAATCTTTACGAGGTCTGAACGAGAGAAAATCCTGATCACCGCCTGCCAGCAATGCTCTAAGGGTCCTCACTGAGAGATGATCGAAGAGACTCATCGTGTCCCTCATCTAGAGCGCATCCCGCCTTGGAGCTCTGGAGGACTCCTTCCTCTAAATAAATTTCATCTAACTGATTCGTTCCATCTGGTTTCCCCGGATCGACAGGACTTTTTTTCGTCAACTGTGTATTGATTTAGTCAACGGCACTTGAGGGTGATGAATCCGGTTATTCACCGCAACATATATAGCAGACGACATGATTATTAATGCTCCAATGAAAGAAAGGACTGTTGGTCTCGTCTGGAAAAAGATACGCTCGAGAATTGAGGCGAAGATGATCTATAAAATTGAGAAAGATACAAATTGAACGAGTTGAGCCCAGACCTGAGTGTAAAGCGCCATACTTGCTCGACCAGCCGTCTCACGCTGAAATCCCATCGTGAGGAGGATCTGTGAACCGAAGCCGAGGATTCCGATTACAGCCAACAGTCCGAGCCATGCCAGGCGCGTTGGAAAAACGAAAGGTTGACGCAAGATGACCATGCTTTTTAGAATGTTAATTGGTGGTTATATAGCGAATCGATGATGCCTACATTACCGATGCAGCGATAACCGATTGAATAGAGAATGAAGCTAACAGGTGCATTGGATGTGCACGCTGGCCAATCGCGCGAATCGATGTCACTGCATCGCAGTATTACGCCCCTTATTCTCGAATATAAAAGGCACAAACGGTTCACTTACTGGCACCAGTGGAACCAACAACTCCGGACAAAGCGATCCTGAGGAGACGCAGATTTAGCGTGGTCTGTGGGTCAACGGAACCAGTGTACCCAATCCCAAATGTCCTGTGTTTCTCCTCGATCGTTGATGATCCATCCGGCGACCCGAACAAAAAGTGAGGCCGAGCAATGAGGACCACGCCAAATAAACTGCATACTACTCGACTGAGTGAGCAGGTGGTAGCCTACGACAAGAGGATTCCTCACCGCCGGCCAGTGCTTCTCTTTTCGTGAATGTCTCTTTCAAAAAGAAACTACCAGAGATGGCTGTACACATCGGGACCAGAAACGAGAGCACAGTCACATCTGATAGTGAGAGATACTGTAACGCAAAGTAGGTCCCATCGAGCCCAACGAATCTACAATTGTTTGAGATACTCCTTGCGAAAAGAACATGACGACAAACCCGGTTATGCCGCGAAATACAAGCAGTACCCGGACGCCCTCAGGGCCGATGAAAGGAT
This sequence comes from Mycena albidolilacea, assembly GCA_029282495.1. Lineage (NCBI taxonomy): Eukaryota > Fungi > Basidiomycota > Agaricomycetes > Agaricales > Mycenaceae > Mycena > Mycena albidolilacea. The sequence continues at coordinate 667,948 of JARIHO010000032.1, read as the reverse complement.
GAGGAACTCTTTGAATGAGCCTGGGAATGCATGAGTGGCTGAAATGAGGGCAGAATTGTGAGTCACATGTATGCAACACTGCAGATATAAGTGATCCCCTTGGAAAACTTGAACTTGTCGAAATGGCAAAATATTAATTATCCCCACCATGCGCACGAGGATCAACTAGAAGCTCTTGATCAATAGGGAGGCCAAAATGTACGCGTATTCGCATACCTCCAAGGTTGATACGGGTTCGTCAAGGTTTTGAAGTGTTTTAACGGCGACATTAACCAAAGACAGCCCAGCGCACGCCCCAGTAACCAGTAGAAGACCAGCATTCAAAGAAAGAAATCCCCGTACACTGCGAAGCACAGATTGCCACCAGACATTGGGTACGTCAGGAGCGTCAGGCAAAAACGTGGTAAACGACGTCGAGGATTCCGCGGCTGGGCCGGTGAGCGGTTGAAGGGAGAAATCAGCATGATTGGGCGTCAAGGCAATGTAAGGATGGCGAGACTCGGATGGCATCGTCTAAGATTTTGGAGAGAGAACTACAGGCCTTCGGTGGGGGTAGTGGCTGTAAGACGGAGCAAAAAAGGGTTCATGAGAAAAGATAATTTCGGACATCAGTGACGATCTCTTGCGGTGAATCTCAAATCCTCAGCTGCTTCAAACATGACTGGCTAGAGAGACAGGACAGCAGAGGTTAGACGGAAAACCAAACCCAAATATTCAGCACCGAATACAAGCTGAAATGTTTGGCGATTGCCTGGTTGGTTGGTGGCAAGTGTGGCAAGTTCGTCAGGTTTGTAGCCTCGGCCCGAGGGCCGATCGCCGTGATGGCCACCCAACTGCTCATGATCAGTGCTACCTGCTCGCCACCTCTGATAAATCCCACCCGCGGTTTCTGAAACAAAACTCTTTGAAAGTACGACAGAGCAAGTTACACCAGTCCATCCCAGTGCACGATCCAGAGCGATCATGATGCTAGACCCCAAACGCCAACGTCGAACGGAACGACTTGTCAACGACCGCGACCACCAGATGGCCCACCCGACTATTACCAACGCAATTATAACCTGGAGTTGGCCATTGCCTTAAAATGAATCGGGACGGGGGCCGTGAAATGAGATAAGCATACTCAAGATCAGCTTGGAAGACCTCGAACTCAGCACGGACAAGCCATTTCATGGTTTGCGTCTATACAGTAACATACCGTTGACCGCAGCCGGTAGTAAGAGACATACCAAGGGTTCAACGCTCGGCCACAGCTGACGTCGGAGTCCGACCGCTCTTCCGACCAGGCGTATTCAGGCCACTCGACAACACAACCGGACCACAGAGTCAAGTAGTTAAACGACTTGTCGTCGTAACCACTCTGGGGACCTTCGAAAATGTCCCGCGAAAATGCCCCGCGACGAACCGCGACCAACGCATTTACGGTCCATGACCAAGAGCTCTGATATAGAGTCTGAACAAAGGCAGGTCGTCGTTGGCCTCCCCAGCGTTTTCTAGGAACCTGACCAAAGCTCTCGCGGATTCCCGGGCCCTATACACGCATGCGCGCGGAACGATTGGATTTAGAAATGGATCCGGGAATCCAAGCTTTATGAAAGTTCTGGCCTGCTGGCGTTGGACCTCTCTACCATGAAACAGATCAGCATAAACGCCACTAGCTGAGACCGGTCGAAGCAAAAACTAAAATACAAGCAGATGTGGCACACCAGCGCAAGGCCGTGTTGTGGGCGATGCCCCTCCGTATACCTCTTCGTTGCACAAGGTAAAGACGCAATCAGCCAATCCCTCGTCGACCATGCGCACACCCTGCTTTAGGTGTGGTCCTGGGTTAGCCGTCATTGCGAAAGTACTCGGGTGGTGAAAGGTCTGTCAGTCAGCCTAGGCCAATGATCGGAGTCTATCATGTGGATCAATCGATGAGCTCAAGGTATGCTTTGTGCTGAATATTATACCGCGATACTCAAGTCAAGTAACTGCAATGGCCCTGCCTGGCCATGAAAATTGAGCGCACCCAGGCTCCGGAATATTTCAAGATGAACTCTACGGCCCGACTCTCGGAAAGCCTGGCCAAGTAATGCCAAGTAATTAAAATGGAGTGTAAGACTGTGGGAGGTGAAATAATGATTAAGTATTCCACCCGCAATCCAAGACATTTTGCACAGGCACAAACGCGAAATACCGCCACAATGAAGCATTGGCCGCCGGCAGCGATGGTAACGAGCAAGGATTATCAGCTGATGAATTCTAGAGCTGTTTACACCCGGGAGCCGAAATTAATTCTTAGGCGACACCGTCCCATCGCCCCCGAGAACGCCAGCGACAGAACTATCAGCGGGGGCAGCACCAAAGTCCTTCAAAAGACCTAAAACGCCTTCCACCGCTCCTTGGAAATGCTGTAGCAATAGCCTGATATCTTTCGCGCCCCCACGCCATGACAGAACCAGCAATGAGGCCCTTGCAGGGATCTCCGTTTGGCAGCATGCGACCCAGCATCGAATCTCATCGAATAGACACCGATGTCCCGCTGGAAGGATAGCGCCATCGGCTCCTTCGAGAAACCCACCACTGCGCTGTGTGCGATTTGATGCAGGGAATGTGCCGAACGACCGGGACGAGGACATATTTGAAGGTCTTTCTCTGGAGAACATCTGGTGCATCAATTTGACAGGCAAGAAGAATTCCCGGAACCCTCGATTAATCCTCACAAAGCATTTTCGTACCAGACTTGATTTGATTGGCGTCAGTCCTTTGTGCTGGAAGACAGTCAATGTACAGCTCCTCGCGATCCTAATTGTGTACTGCAGTGTTCACGCTTTAGCAACTGCCCACAATTTTCTGGAGACGCACCAGATGATACCGCAAAGAGTCTTCCAAAAACCACCACTTACGGTCAAACGGATGCCGGGCCGCCAGGCGGATAAAGTCCGACTTCAATCCCTGTGGGTCCAAGTTTCCGGGGACATAGAACGAAGAGAAACCGCCCAAACGTCCTGAAGTGTCATGGCGTGCTGAGACACGAGCACAGGGCAGTGTCAGTGCGTGCGAAATTTAATTATGTTCTTCAGAAACCGGCGTCGCACAAGATCTCCGGACCTGCTTGTTTCCATGTCACGAGCATTCTCAAAGTGTATTCATTCAGCGTACTTACCGTGAGTCTCCCATTAATGTTTCCTCTCTCGGGATAATTCAAGAAGAGATCAGATAGAGGCGGGGCATTGACATTCCTTGTCGTAGCATGGAAGGAAGGTGAAGTCGCGCCACGGCACCAGAGGATTCCTCGAAAAGAACGTCAGGTGGTCGCTATTTTCATGTTTTCAGCACTCCGCTCCGGGCGACCCACGGAATTTCGGGAAGCAATCGGATGGGTGTTTCGAATTGGAATGAACCTAGAACGCAAGGCGAGGAAACGATAAGTCACAGATAGCCAGAGTTAGCCCGCGCACCAGCTATTTTGCGCCAGCCACCAATCCACAAGGCGCATTGTTTTTGTCTGATTCGGGCGGTGTAGTGAAATTGGTATTGCGAGTCTACACACTGCGACAGGAATGAATTCCGATGAGCCGATTCATGGAAAGTTTATTCAGGTTCGAAAAAAAGGACAGACAAATAGGCGGAGGATGAGACGCGTTGTTGACCAAGCGACTCCGATGCAGAAGCTTTTCGAATTCGCGGGATATTGGAGCGAGCAATCATGGATTCTCAAGGATCGCTTCCGTATGTTTCCGCTCCGAGCCTAGGCTGCTTATCCATATGCTTGATGATCAGAGACAGACTTGAAGATTCGTTTGGCGTTCGGAGCAAAATTAAGAGCCGGGAATGGGAGAAAGTGGCGGCCATATTGGCACCGAAGGGAGTTCTGGCAGACGTTCATTCCGCAGAATGCTCTGAATGGATCGAAGACGCAGTGAAGTCGATCCAGTGAAGTGGCGGAGGCAGCGGAGGAAGTCCCAGTTTGACGAATAACAGTTCAGCGGAGAGTGAAAACTGCGGCCAAGGGAAAAGACCTCTGCGTCGGTGGGAGTTGACTTCGCGACCGTAATAACACGGTACAAGGATGGACCATGGAGGGATGATCATCGGAAATATAGACGGACATATAGCACGGTGCTGAAGTCGATGGGAGACCAAGAATAATGCAGCCGAGACTGGGAAATCACAGGGAACAGAGAGAGAAGCAACGCCGATTTTTGTTTGCTCCCGGAGAGTACTGCTGACTGTGATTTTCGAGGCCCAGCTGATGCAAATTCGTAAGGGGGGCACCCAGAGAGTAATTTGTGGGCAGTGAGGATTGGTGGGCCGAGGATGTCCGAAAACAGACAACTTGAAGGAGTAGATCTGGATCCAAGCAAACGTGTGAGCGCGGAGCAAGGCAGTCCGCACTTCATAACAGTCTGAGGCGCGTTCCAGGATAGTGTCCTTTCTGAGCGAGAAGAACCCACCTTGTTTCCACTAACCCTTGCCTTGGGAGGTTTCTTCTCGATTTAGACTAGATAAAAAAGAAAAGAGGTTAGCTTCTCAATCGAGGCATGCTTCTCCCGCGAGCAATGCTCTAATGTTGTATTCCAAGCATTCACATTACCGTTTGGCTATGTTTTCGGGGATCCTTGATACCACGCGCCAATTGAGTTAGAGTTCATTTCCCAAGCACGCCAAATCGAAAATCCAGTTGGAGTCGACTGGCCGCCGAACCCTGCGCATGTCACGGCTTCCAACCAGATTGCCGCGACGAGACATATCTCGGCCCTTGTTTCGCCAATGGCATGGAGACCCTTGGAACGCTCGTCGACGACGCCGCTGTCCCAGCACTTGCAGAAAACGACAGCGGAATACGGAAATGGACAGGCCATATGTTGTGCCGTGGGATGGATCCGACTAATTGGGAATCGCGTGGAATTGCACGGGCACAATCGCTTGGGATCACGGCGTCGGGATCACGACGTCGAGATCACGGCGTAGAATGGAAGTATGTAACGCGAAAGAGGCAGAAGAAAAGAAGCGAAGCTGAAAAAGGAAGGTGGAGGTCAAGGAGGGGCCACGAGCCAGGTGTTCCGATCAAATGAGTTGAAACTTTATGTAAACTGAACAGTGGGAACATTTTGTATTTTCGGTTTCGGACGAGGGAGCTAGACGAGATAGCTATCTAATGGCGAGCTTACTATGCTAGAATGCATGGCAATTTTGTATTTGAATCTCAAAACATTGTCCCGCGGGTTGAAAAAGAAATCCCGCTGAGCTACAAGCAGGTACTACTATGATCCCATTCAAACAAATTTTCACATATTAGCTATTTAGCTTGATGGTTCAACCCGAAAAAGAAAAACCAACGATGCGTGGAGACCTCCGATTAAGCGTCCGAGTTGTTTCAGTGTAAAATTGACAGCAGTCCAAGCGTGAATACCTAGAGAGGATACTTATTTGCCTCCTTACCCCCAGGCAGGTAACGCTAACCAGCTTTGGGCGCCGAGGACCCGAATTGCAAGAAATATCACTGTGGTTAAACCAGCGACTCGGACAGCCAGCTTGATAGGTCGATCCGGAATTCGCTTCGTTTCCCGGCGAACTACTGTAACAGTAAGTGTGCGATTATCAACGATTCCGGCTTAAACATGACCACAGAACCGAGAATGGTTCAAAGATCAGTCGCCACGGGCAGGTACAAATATTCCCTGGCCATAGTAAGTTACGACTTAAGTTAGATTGATGTTACGCACAACCAACAAGGTGTTTGACTAGCAACCAAGTAAACTTGGAGAAATGCTGAACTTCAATTTATTCGCCGACCGGATCCAGATCCAAGTTCGATACGATGTGCAGAACCGAGTAGGTCTTCGCTCGAATAGCTAGCGACGTCGACGGCAGGGGAGTAATCTCCGGACCAGAGTCCGTTCGGTCTCCGAATTGCACCTGCAGGCCCGAGAGATGATCGCGGATCACCAGAATCCAGAATCAGATAGTGTTTATCAACGACCAGATACTTCTCAGCCGTATTATCGACTACATGAGCTTCGAGCCGTGCACAGCGGCGCACGTTGGAGTTCTGCAGGCGAAGACCACCGGAACGTTTCTGAGACGAAACCCAGCGACGACAGAGGAGCGCGATTCACATCCCGAGAGAACAGTCCAAGTATACTGGAACACGACCTACAGTGCGCGACGACCAGAGTCCGAGTTCGATTATGCAGTAGTCTGTCGCAGACAGACACAATCTGAGCTCGTGCCTCGTTGTATTGAAATTATGCAGAACGACGAGAGCTACTAGTAGCGAAGGTCCGTGTTCCTCGCCATCGTCTACCCAGGAGGCGATGATGGCCAGAGCCAGACTGTGTTCAACCCTGAGTTGGACATCAGGATGGACCCGGCCGCCACGGCCACGGGCAGGCGCAGAGAAAGTGTTCATTCACACCGGGCAGGCTTGTTATGTTCACATTACCAAGTGCGATATCGATCCGAATTATACCGCCGCGCTTCACCAGCCAGAGGCCCGAGTCTCCTACGACTGGTTGGATTTGAGATGCCGCGAAAGGCGGCGGTGGTATTGGGTTGGGCCGTGCACAGCAACAGATAGACAGACGTGCAAGCCTGGTTCGACGGCGCGTGCGGAGATTAAAAAATTCTTTGACGGAGTTGGCTGAAGCCCTGCGTGGAGCAAGACTAGTTCACGCCGCACTGAAAGGGAGGTGAAATCCGCGGTCGCGTCGCTTCGTGAAGCGCGGAATTAATGACGCGCGCTGATAACCACCCAGACCGACGAATGTGAATGCAGCCGGACCGTATGAAGCTTGTAATTGCGTCGCAGATAACGAGGTAGCGTCGAGGGGCGGACGGGCACGTCATGTTATTACCTCCAGTATTTCAAATCATGTTCATGTTTGCAAGAATGCCGCCAGATATTCCATTCTGCCCATGACAAACCACGCCATGGAGTACCGACCGACCCAAACACAAACACAAGTACAAGCACAAGCAGGTGGAAGTGGAGACGAGACCAGGTGGAAGTAGTCTCGTCTCCACTTCCACCACTCGCCTGCTGGGAGCGGGACCCGGAGTTAATTATCGGACCCGGGCGACGACCGGTACCGCAGACGCGCTGGCAGCTCCTCGATACTACTGTAGCCAGGCGGGGGTGCGCATGCCGTTAGTTATGACCATGCGCAGGGGAATGCAAGTTGAACCCTGGCTCAACGTTCAACTCTGAAACCCCGCGGTTGTCGTCACGCCAGCGTCGTCGTTGACAATGACATAGTGCACCTAAAATCCAGCCTGCCGGATTTAGCCGAGGCTGATATAGTATGTTCTGGGTGTGTCGTCTCGGGGTCAGGTCGTCGCTGACAATGACATGGTGCACCTGAAATCCAGCCTGCCGGATTTAGCCGAGGCTGATAAAGTATGTTCTGGGTGTGTCGTCTCGGGGTCAGGTCGTCGTTGACAATGACATGGTGCACCTGAAATCCAGCCTGCCGGATTTAGCCGGGGCTGATACAGTATGTTTTGGGTGCGTCGTCTCGGGATCAGGTCCTGCTTGCGTGATCGGGATATATCTGGACGCGGAGTGGGGTGCCTGGTCACCAATTGGTCGAAGTGAAACTTGGATTGAATGGGTTGGACGATTGAACGCGTATGTGGCTGCGGCCAGAAGAGAATGAGGACAAGGGTAATTGACGGAGCTTGGTTAAGGTATGTGGGGCGAATAGAGGTAATACGATGCAGAGCGCTGGGCGGGCATCTGCGAGGTTGTGCCGGCACAAGGCGAGTGGCTAGGTGACCGTGGATGAAAGTGGGTAAATTGAAGTTGGTTCGAGTCCGCCGGTGCGCAGGGACGATAGCTCCCGCGCCAAGTGATGAATGCAAGCATAAGGAATTAATTTGAAGCTGACTGGCACTGAAGGGAATTAACTGGAATTAATGGCAGAATGAAGGCAACCCAAAAGTCAAGTCTGAACCGAGCGTAAATTGTAATAGTATATCGCGAATCAAGCAACAGCCACAGACTCGGAGGCGACCTGCGAGTTTAGTAAGTAAATGGGAGGCGGGCTGGGGAGGGATCGGGCGCCAAGGTATGCTTTGTTTCGGATTCGGTGTGTCAGGATGTCGGTGTTCAATCTGAGTTGAGTTGGAGTTTCTCGGGAGTGGCCGAGCAGGAAGCCGAAGAAGGTCAGCGAAGATTCGAGATGGTAAAGGAAGGTTTCGAGAAAGAGTATAATTTTGAGAGGCCAGTCGGGCTGCAGTAGGGTGCATGAACATGAGAAGAGAACTAAGTTGAAAGAGCGGGCAAGGCATGATTACAAGCTTCTCGGTTAGCGGGAGAGTGATTCTGTAATGATGAGATGATGGGTTGCGTTCACGCTGTCGCCGCCGTTCTCAGGCTCGCACGCGCTCTCAAGCTCGCCGAGAGACCTTCCGGCGGAGGGCGGTGAGTCAGGAAAGCTGAACGTCAGTGCGGCGGTGGCGGATTCGCGATGTATTTGGGGGGGCAGGAGGTGTCGCGCCACCAAACGAACTACTGGTAGGAGAGACGAATTACGGTAGGCGAGACCGATGGGGATCCTACCCTGAGATCGTGGCCACGCGAGCGACACGCGAGCTAAACGGGAGTGATGGCGACCAGGGACGGAGATTGCACAGAGGTGTTCAAGTCGCTGTTGAAGTGGGACGGCGTCCCAAGAGAGTATCGTCGAGAATTATAGGACCCGTACATTTGTTGAATAATTACACGGGTTTACATACTGGTTGAACGGGGTTGAAGGGATGGTGTTTGTGGGTGTTAGTGTGGCTTACGGATTCTCGCGCTATATACGGCGCGGCAACTCTCATTCGACCACCATGTCCCATCCTATCGCCCTCCCCCCCGCAAACCACCAGGACTATATTACTATGGACCCGGGCTCCTATACCGGCGAGAACGGCCAGTTCAACCCCGCCAGCTACACCCGCCACTTTCTCGGGTCCCCCATCTCCTGGCGCGCGGGTAGCTTCGGCGCCCAGTTCGTGCCCGGCCAGTCGCCCACAGCCATGCTTGTGGGGTCCTATGAGTGAGCTATGCACGCGTTAGACTTTAGACTATAAGCTAACAAGCTAGGCGCAGCGCGGTTAAATCCCCGCCGGACTCGTCCATACTCAATGCCTGGAACGTATTCGACCGCCAGGGCGAGCTCTGTCGCAACTACACCTGCTGTGGATTCCATCTCGCCGATCTCCACGCCCTGCTCGAGCACTTTGAGGAAGTTCACATCGTCGTCAAGGACCGCAACCAGCCCCCCAGCATCCAGATCCCCTTCAACCCCCAGATGAATCCGCCGGAGCCGGACCCGCCCCACCTGCAGAGTCAGACCCATTATTCCTCTCCGTTTGACACAGACGATATGGATCTCGGCCTCGACTACGACGACGCCTCGCCCCCGCCGCCCTCTACCGCACCCACAAGCGCCGTGCCTTCCCGCGCCCCATCACCGTCCCCATCGCCGTCCAGCTCGTCCCGCCCCGCCCTCAATATCTCCCTTAATAGCGTCGGCTTCCCTGGCATGCACACCCCGCTGTCCGCACGTGCGGCTCCCGCGCCGTTTAGCGCTTATGCCCGATACAACGCCGAGTACAACAGTCCCGGTGCCATCACCCCGCAAGACGTCGCCGAATACTCTCCTGATCCGTCCGCCATCGCCCCTGCACTCGTGTTCGCCACCGGCGAGGAGCTGCAGGGCGACAGCGGCAGCAGCTCCTCGAGCCACCCCAGCCCCACCCACGCACACGCGCACGCCGTCCCTGCACCTGTCCCCGCCCCCTTACCCAGCACGAGCAAGCCCAAAAAGCGCTCTCCCCCGCCCCCCTCTGCCTCCCTCCCACCCTCGCGCGGCATATCTCCGCTTCCCACGCCCCCTTTGTCCGCGACGACGAGTGCTACGACCTCGCCCGCGCCCGCGACGATCCTCCTCCCGCACAAGCCCTTCCGCTGCCCGAAGCCAAACTGCTCCAAGTCGTACAAGCAGGCGAACGGGCTCAAGTATCACATGACGCACGGATCGTGCAACTTTGGGCCCGCGAAGGACTTGGAGGCCGTGCGCGCGCTGTTGGAGCGCAAGCGCGCGAATGCCGCGGCGAGCGCCAGTTCCAATTCCACACTCGTCGCGGAGGACGATGCTACGGAGGAGTCACCAGCACCGACTCCGGGCGGCGACCAGCTTTCACAGGCGGAGATGAACGAGGTCGAGGCACGGGTGCGGCCCTTTGCGTGCGGGGTGGGCGATTGCACGCGGCGGTACAAGAACATGAATGGGTTGAGGTATCATTATCAGCATTCGGGCGACCATGGGGCGGCGGGGCTACAGGCGCTGGCGGCTGGGCTGCATCCGTGTTTGTCGCAGCGGCAGAATAGTAATGGTGCGAGCGTGGCTGGGGCGGGGACGACGACGCCGGGAGCGGGCGGGCAGGTGAATGGGAAGGCGGGGACGGGGGCGTATGCGTGGGGGAGCACGTTGTTGCCGCATATACAGGCGGTGGCGACGACCTCTACGAGCGCCGCCACGGCGAAGGGCAAGACGGAGGCGACGCCGTTCTCGCCGCCGTTGTCCGTCTCTACCCCCACTGCCACTTCTACCTCCACTCCGCCGAGCTCAAACCCCGCGTCCGCCACGAACTCCGCCCCTGCCACACCAGGAGCGACAGCGACGTTTGCGAGTGCGGCCCAGCCGAACGACTATTTGGCGCAGCTGCAGCGCGCGCAGTTTGCCCAGTATCACCAATGGTATACGCAGGCGCAGAACCAGACACAGGCGCAGGCGGCGGCACAGGCTGCTGCACAGGCCCAGGCCCAGGCGCAGCAGCAGCTAGCTCAGCAGCAGGTGGATGTGCAGATGGGGTGATGTCCGAGTGGTATGTCGAGTCCCTCCCGCCATTTTAGGAAATGCGATACTGACGACTTGTCTTGTAGCCCGCCCTGGAAACTCAATAAAATCAATTCAAAAGTACCTCCCGACTAGCGTCTAATCTATCTACCACTCACTCTTATGCTGTTGTCTGTCCCGTCTCCTCTCACTCACCGCCCTTATCGTTACTGTTACTGTCTACTTACCTACTCGTATCCCCCACTCCGTACTCGCCTCTAGTTTCCTCCCCGGCTCCCAAGCAGCGGTAGAACCGCGTTGTATCATCCGGCGCTACTATGCTGCCCTCCGACCCATTCAGTTGGCGTTGGCCTCTCATCCCTTCCCACCCCCGTATCCGTATCGTACACCTTATTAGACTTGATTAGTCCCACCCACCCCCTACCCTTCGTCTCATCCCATCCCCGATCCGTAATCACTCCCATCCACCATCCATCCATCCTCACTTGTGTTACCCACCTACCCACTTACTCTGTGCGTGCATTGCATACGCTGCTGCGCACGCACCCTGCCCGATCTTGTTGTTACATCTCCCTCCCTCCTTGCCTTGCCTTCGCCTTCTTGCGTTCCCCACCCCCCCTCACCCCCTCACTTGTTGGCGGCCAGCCTTGGGTACATTTTTGGCTGCCGTGCCGCTTGTACGCTTGTACTAGATAGATGTGCACTGTCGTCGAGAAAATAAAATTAATGACGATAATGCGTCGGCTCCGAGTGCAGTAAGCCTTCAACGGTTCCGAGTGCAGCAAGCCTTCAACGTTAACTGCCTCAAAGTCACTCGGGCCCTTCAAGTCAACTTCAAGTCCAATATTAGGGCCCTCGATACACGCCCGGCGATGCGGTCGAGTCGGTCGACATCTCGATCGACATTTCGATCGGCGTCTCGGTCATTAACATTAATATTCGGGTATGACCGCCGCCGGGGTGCTTGCACTCGGGGTTCAGGTATTCCGAAGTCCTCAAATAGTATTCGCCGTCGCTCGCCGCACTACGACCCCGAGTGACGATCCGGCGAGGATCGACGCCGGACGGTCAAAGCGATAATTAAATGTTGATTAGCGCCCGCCAAGCGCAGTGTGACCTTCGCAGTCGCAGCCGGGGTTCAGAGAACAAAGGACATCCCAATCAAGTATAGTGCGCGTTTGTACATATATTCAATTCAAAAATACAGTCAGTTCGATAAATACATCCATCCGTCCGTGGTAGGGGTATCGTTGCCGGTTTATATATGTTAATCGTGAAGGGACTTGGGAAGACGCGTGGTTTTCCTCTCGGAGCCCGGCGTTAGTACGTTCCTGCGTTTCTAGTTCGTCTGTGTACGTGTGAGTCGGGATACCGAATTTGGAGGTGGGAATGGAACACGCGCCGTGAACTACACGCGCCGCAGGTGAGGCAGTCGGCGATGCCGGCAAGGCAGGATGCGATGGCTCCGACGATGCACTCGATGCAGCCCGCGATGGCGCCGACGATGGCCATTATGCAGTCGCCGAGGCACTGGAATATTCCTGCGTATGTTGGGTGAGATTTTACATGATGCAAGGAGGAAAGGGGACGCACCGCTTATACAAGAGACGATGCAGCTGAGCACGACGGTAAGAAGTCTAATAAGCGTACACAATTTAGATCACGTACCCCATTGGTTTATACTAATAAGTTTGGATGGGGGAATAGATCTGCATGTGGGGAGCTCGAGCTTTTAAGGATGGGCGTTGGCGGTGACGTCACTTGCGAGCTGGGGTGGGAAGACGAAAAAATGACGGTGGAGAAGAGATTATGCGCATACTTGGCCTGGTGGCCGTTGCGCCGATGTTGATGCGGAGCTATGCTAATGCGGGTCTTGCTTGAAAGTTGGAGCGGTTGTGATGATTGTGAACTTTGAATCGAAATCGACGGCGGAGGCATTATTGCAATCTGCTTCCATTTGGAAAAAAAAAAATTGCTTCGTGTCGTGTGCAGAAAGAAAGTATTTTGCGGTTGACGGCGGTGGTCTCATCTCGGATGTGAGAGAGGGCCTCGAGAAACGGCGTTGGGACAACGTTGGGAGGGAGGACGCCGCGGCATCAAGAGATTACGGCATGTTCCGAATCTAATCTGGCTTATCTCCTAGTGAGCTGCCGTAACCTCGAGGCTCACCTCAGATGTAAGCCTCTACGATTGGCCGCAGCGGATGGAAGAGCATTTCTCTGGAAGGATCCGTGTCCCGTCAAGACGAGAAAGAGCCGAGGAAGCTGCAATTTCCAATTCTCAGTTAACCGTTAAGGTTGCTCACAGCGTGCCAGTAGGAGTTCAACAAGCAACACCGGGGGCACCACTGGCAGGCAAACCACAAGTCAGTCCTTTCTTTCAATTTTCACTTCTTGGCTCTTGACGCCTGAGTATTTTTCACAGTGCGGTTCATGTGTCAGTCCTTTACTCACCGCCACCTCAGGGAGCACCGCCAACATTACGTAAAGGTCCCTTAAGGGGGGTTCTTTTGTAGTACGCAAACCCCTCTTAAGGGACCACATCCGCCAGGCGGACGTTAGTCATTGATGGGGTCATATTCCCTTTTGGGAAATATGCGGCAGGCAGACCACCCGCCCCACCCTCAATTATTACTGTACTGGCCGCTGCTCCCTGCACTGCCGCTTCTCCTCTTGTATCAACATCTCAGCCAATGATTTTAGTCTGTTGAGATTTATTTTGACTCGAAATTTGACACATTGAAAACCGTATAGACACGTCTGCCACCACCCGCCCCACTCTCAATTGGTCCGTCCACAGTTCCTTCAATATATTGGCAGCTTCTCCTTCCGTGTTTGCATCCAATATGATCTCCTCATCCTCTCTGAGGTTGATTTGGCTCAAAATCCGGAGCCTGGAACAACGGGCGGACTAGTCTGCCCCACCATCAATTGGCATGGTACCTGCTTCTCTACCATGCACCGCTGTTTCCCCTCTCATGTCAGTACATGTTTGCATCCAGTATGATCTCTGAGTTCAATTTGGCTCAAAATCCGGAGCCTGGGACAGCGGGCGGACTAGTCTGCCCCACCATCAATTGGCACGGTATCTGCTTCTCTACCATGCACCGCTGTTTCCTCTCTCATGTCAGTATATGTTTGCATCCAGTATGATCTCTGAGTTTGATTTGGCTCAAAATTCGGAGTCTGGAACAATGGGCGGACTAGTCTGCCGCACCATCAATTGGCACGGTACCTGCTTCTCTACCATGCACACTGTTTCCTCTCTCATGTCAGTACATGTTTGCATCCAGTATGATCTCTGAGTTGATTTGGCTCAAAATTCAGAGCCTGGAACAACATGCGGACTAGTCTGCCCTGCCGCCAATTAGCACAGTACCTGCTGCTCTGCCATGCACTGCTGTTTCCCCTCTTGTGTCCGTATGTATTTGCATCCAGTCTGATCTCTTCATCCTCTCTGAGTTTGATTTGGCTTAAATCTGGAGCCTGGAAAAACAGACAGACTAGTCTGCTGATTGGTTGTAGACTGGATCCTTGGTTGAATTTTAATTACCTGGTACTGTAAGTACTTGTATGTAGGCAACTAGCCTGACCACCGTGACACCATCAAAAACTTTGGGCAATGCAACTAGCACAAGTTTTGCCATGACCATTTGTTCAGATTTGACCCAGTGCATGGACTTGTAAATAGTGGCAGACATCCTGCCATTGATGAAATGCCTCGAGAATATGGAATCAATTAAATGCTGTTGCGTACCCCTTATTCTGCATCCCAAAACATGTTTGTTTACTTCAAAGACATTTAAACCAAACCTGGGGAGCATCTTCTCAATGCTGTGACGAAAGCGAGTACATCGAGTTCCGGCACACAAGAGCCAAGCAAAAACACTGGTGTAAGTACTATATTGACCGAAGAACCTATCAGAATACAGTGCACTATTTATACTATGGAAAAGAGGTGGTGCAGGGATCTGATGAAATATCAGATGAAGAATTCGGGGGGTATGGGTATGGGGCATGGAGACGTCATAAAAAATCATGGTAAACACAGGAGAGCATGGAGGAATAAATTAAAACATGTCTGTCACAAAGGTGTGTTTCCGTTACAGATGCTATGCTACAGGAATTTATGTCTCACCTGGTATAGTTGCCATTCTTAGGAGATAGGCACTAGTTGAGAGAATTGAGCTCCACAATTTGGCAATTCGTTCCTGCATAAACTGAGGAGATGCTGATTGAATTGGCCGTTAGCAGATGCATCTGCCACAGATTATCATGGTTGAATTTTACAACTGAGAGGGCCCAGAACAGCGTGAATATGTATACTCAGGTCCACACAGCATCTCCAAATTGTCTGTACCAGTGGCAGATGCATCTGCCCACCTTTTATGTAAGCAGTGGATGTGTCTGCACCAGTGGCGGATGCATCCGCCGACCTTTTATGTAAGCGGCAGCAGGAGTTTACCTCACCTGCTCAACCAATCAGGAGCTGTATAAAGATCCATCTAATTTGTTTTTTTTATATTGGACTCATGTCTGAAGGTTTCAATACCTCTCTGGGACGGAATATGATTCTGAACCCCCTCTGGTTTCAGTTTAATTTATTTCATAATTTTGTATCATCTATGAAGCCTATGCACCCCGTTGGTGCACACTTGCACCAGATTCAACTGTAAATCTTGTTGACTTTCTTGCTCGTTTCATGTACACAATATCATATCCAGCACAAAAATCTGAAATATATCAGACCGAAACCAGAGGGGGTTCAGAATCATGTTCCACCCCAGAGATGTGTTGAAACCTTCAGAAATGAATCCAATATAAAAAAGACAAATTAGATGGATCTTTATACAGCTCCTGATTGGTTGAGCAGGTGAGGTAAACTCCTGCTGCCGCTTACATAAAAGGTCGGCGGATGCATCCGCCACTACATCCGCCGCTTACATAAAATGTGGGCAGATGCATCTGCCACTGGCACAGACAATTTGGAGATGTTGTGTGCACCTGAGTATACATATTCATGCTGTTCTGGGCCCTCCCAGTTGTAAAATTCAACCGTGATAATCTGTGGCAGATGCATCTGCCAATGGCTAATTCAATCAGCAGTTTCACATATTCGATCCATTTGACATATTGGCTGCTCGAAATTTCCAGCTCAAAACAAGAGAGCAAGTTTTTCTCACAAAAACTTGTTTTTGCAACTGCAATCAAGCTATTGCTTTTTTTCATACTTTGGCTTCATAGGAGGTCTTAAGGTGGCTGGTATATTGATTTCTGTCACTTGAAATGTTGGTAGGAACTGTGGTTGAGGCTACATAAATGGCCGGTGCCAACTTTACCATCAATTGGTGATCGTAAAGTTGGCACCGGAGGGTACAGCCACCACAGCCAGCTGTGGCGGACACATCCACCCAATTTGATCAACAACAGTTTAACATGTTATTCCAAAAAATTGAGGTAGTACAGGTAGTAGATGGTACATGCTTGCCACCACAGGTACAGTTGATGCATTTTGTACTGCCTGGAGGTGTGGTAAGAGTGGTACATATAAAAATTTGCAATCTGCCAATTCCTCAGCAAACGGATGACCTCCTCCCGCAACAAATCCATATACTGTAGATACTTGTATGTAGGCAACCGTCACGGTAACGGAGGGGTCGGTTGTGTTGCCCAAACCCCGCCTTGTCACGGTAACGATCGGGTCGGTTGCCTTCAAAATAGCGTTACATCCAAAAAAATTCATTTATTTTTTAATTATCTCCAAAAGTTTGTGAACAATGTTGGTGTGTGCCACCAAGTGTCCATTCCTGATTTGGAAGTCGCTTTGTTGGCCGTTGGTCGGAGAGCCATTGTAACACATGGTTGCCCAAATTGGCAAAAGTCACGGTAACGAAGGCTCTGGTTGCGTTGCCGAAAGCTGTTTGGGATGTCACGGTCTGGAGGCCGGTTGCCTACATACAAGTATCTACAGTATACTGGCTATCCTTTTGTTGTTTGATCCAGCCAGCACTGGTGATTTTCCTCGAGCTGCAGGCACATCCAAAAGCCATGGATGATGGTTTCTAGACATCCTGTCCAAAAATCAGTTATAGCCATTGGTCTAGATGGCTCACCCTGAAATGGGTCCGATGAAACAGAAAATTCGGGTGGGGACAGGAACCTACCAGTTGGAACAATGGCTGAGCTACCCAAGTGTCTTGTTGAGTGCTGATCTGTATCAGTTTTGTGAGCAATGTCAGGCGGGCGATTAAAACCATGATGTCCTACAAACATACTAGGTGCAAGCACATATTGAAACGAGAGGGGAAACAGCAGTGCATGGTAGAGCAGCAGGTACTGTGCTAATTGGCGGCAGGGCAGACTAGTCCGCATGTTGTTCCAGGCTCTGAATTTTGAGCCAAATCAACTCAGAGATCATACTGGATGCAAACATGTACTGACATGAGAGAGGAAACAGTGTGCATGGTAGAGAAGCAGGTACCGTGCCAATTGATGGTGCGGCAGACTAGTCCGCCCATTGTTCCAGGCTCCGAATTTTGAGCCAAATCAAACTCAGAGATCATACTGGATGCTAACATATACTGACATGAGAGAGGAAACAGCGGTGGTAGAGAAGCAGATACCGTGCCAATTGATGGTGGGGCAGACTAGTCCGCCCATTGTCCCAGGCTCCGGATTTTGAGCCAAATTGAACTCAGAGATCATACTGGATGCAAAAATGTACTGACATGAGAGAGGAAACAGCGGTGCATGGTAGAGAAGCAGGTATTGTGCCAATTGATGGCGGGGCAGACTAGTCTGCCCGTTGTTCCGGGCTCTGGATTTTGAGCCAAATCAGCCTCAGAGAGGATGAGGAGATCATATTGGATGCAAACATGGAAGGAGAAGCCGCCAATATATTGAAGGAACTGTGGACGGACCAATTGAGAGTGGGACGGGTGGTGGCAGACGTGTCTATACAGTTTTCAATGTGCCAAATTTTGAGTCAAAATAAATCTCAACAGACTAAAATCATTGGCTGAGATGTTGATACAAGAGGAGAAGCGGCAGTGCAGGGAGCAGCGGCCAGTACAGTAATAATTGAGGGTGGGGCGGGTGGTCTGCCTGCCGCATGTTTCCCAAAAGGGAATATGACCCCATCAATGACTAACGTCCGCCTGGCGGATGTGGTCCCTTAAGAGAGGTTTGCGTACTACAAAAGAACCCCCCTTAAGGGACCTTTACGTAATGTTGGCGGTGCTCCCTGAGGTGCTCATCGCAGAGCAGAAGTGGGCGGATAACATGGCGCCTTTTCAATAGACGCCGAACGGCAAAATAGCGTCATGATGGAAGTAAACATCATGGACGCCCATTGATATGCGCCCATGGCGAACCTCATGATGCGTAGACTCTCTGATTAGCGCCTCAATCTCCACCGAGATGTTCATACGCGTCGTCAAAATGCCCCTCGTACGGTCAATTCTCCCATTTCTCGTTTTACCCGCCGCTCTCGGGCAATTTGCTTCCCAACTCCCCCTCGACGACTTGAGGCAGGATGGAGGCAAAGTCGTGAACAAAGAACTTTCGTCCTACGTCCAAAACGTGCTTGATGCGAATAATTTTACTGGACTATCGTTGGGCATCGTGTTGCCCAACGGTGAAGTGGAATATGCCGCGTGGGGTAACCGCACCGAGGACGGAGATCTAGTGGACCAAGAGGTACGTTTACCACCTCCCTCTCTCTTTCTCTCAGACATCGAGCCAATATACCTACAACAGACCGTTATGAACCTCGGGTCATGCTCGAAAGCGTTTTTATCAACGTCACTCGGGATTCTCATGCAGGACTTTGCCGACGGGAAGAACAAGTCCGCTCTCCCGAACACTGTGGTGGAGTTTAACTGGGACACCAAAATCCGCGACCTTCTGCCGAACGAGTGGCTGACAGAAGACCAATGGACTACGGAGAAAGCCAGTCTCAAGGATCTGCTTTCGCATCAGACGGGCCTCCCTGCGTAAATTTTTAGTTTCCAATTCCTGTTTGCTTGTTCTCATAGGCCTGTGACAGGCATGATAAGTCTTACTCTGCGTATGACTCGCCGCAAGACGTCGTTCTTCAGATGAGACATCTCCGTGCCGCGTATGAGCTGAGGGAGCGCTATGAATACAACAATCAAGTAAGATCTTTGTCTGCTTCACTCGACATCCAATATATACTGACCATAAGAAAGATGTACATCACAGGGGCCTACGTTATTTCGAAATATTCGGGCTCGTCGTATCGCGACTTTGTCGAAGAGCGTATATTACTTCCTCTTCGCATGACCTCTTCGACACTTTACCTAAACCGTGCCATTGAAAGCGGTAGATTCTCCCAGTCTTGGTCGCCCTCTCGGCGAAGAATACCATTTTTCATGCCAGAACATACGGCCGACCTGATGGCCGGTGCAGCAGGTGTCTTTTCGACGGTGGAAGATATGGTACGGACAAACCACTTGTGACATTTGTGAATCGTTTACGCTGAATCAATCGACAGGTGCAGTGGGTGAAGACGCTTTTGAATTTCGGAGTGGATGCGCAAACCAATACCACGATCATTCCTCGGACGACTTTCGACCTTGCGACGTCCGCCATCTCCGTGTCAAGAGACAAAGGAGATAATTTGACCTCGATGTCCGGGTACGGTCTTGGCTGGGGTCGTTATTCGTACCGTGGTCATGAGGTATGTACCTGCGTTCCGTCGTCGGTTTCATCAAGGTCCTCATGCACTCCGTTCTAATTCCAGATGGTCTCACACAACGGCGGTGCAGCCGGCGTCGCGACCATAGTCGATTTATTCCCCCACGATGGGTACGGTCTTGTTCTTCTCGGCAACACTATGGGGCCTAGCGTCACCCGAAAAATCGCGCGCGCAGTGACGGACCGTTTCCTCGGCCTTGCCCCAGCCAGCGAAATTCGAGTTGAAAGCGAAGTACAAGTCCAACCTCAGCGCCAGATCCCCGCCGCCCCCGCTCTTCCGCTGAATACGTCAGCGATCGCCGACCTCACAGGCACCTACGTGAGCATCGGCGGCTACGGCAACTTCACGCTCTGCAGCCCCGTGCCCCCGACCTCCCCCGAATGCCTCGCCCCCGTACAGGCCTTCCGCACCGTGGACGCCGCCGCCGGAACGCCCACCGACCCCACGGACCTCTACGCTGTCTGGCCGCGCTTCTGGGCGTCGCATATCCGGTTTTCTCGGGTGTCAGGGAACGACTATGAGTACGACTACAGCTACAGTGCGGAGATTACCAACCTGTACGTTGAGGGGTACGGCGCCGACCGCACGCCGTTTGAAGACGTCTCGGATGTCATCCCCGCGCGGTTCGCGGTTGAAAAAGGAAAGGTGGTTGGGCTGGGACTCTCCGTCGCGTTGAAGCCGTCTTGGAGGGCAAAAAAGGGGGGTAGTCTCCGTGAAATAGCGGATGTGTGGTTCGACAAACTGTAGCTGAATCTCGATGTGAATTCAAAGAATTTTCGAGATCAAGGGCCACAGACAAAGCGGTGGCTTTAAGATAAGACCAGTGCCCAGTCTTCCTGTCATTCATGTCTCGAACTTCCACAACAAGACAACGGTCGATTCACGTCAAACGTAGTAGTAGAAAAAGAAAAGGTGCGAAGGAAACGTAGCGAAAAAGAGGAAAGGAAAAGAGCGTGCATCGGACTGAGTGTTTATTAGGTAAGGAAGATGGGGGTGGGTGGATGAGGATTTTTGGAGGGTATAGAGGGCGGACGTTCCGTAGGTACTGTACTTTTTCATTCAGATCGTCAGTCACGCGTCACGCGTCCCTCTGTCGATCACGAAATTTGGTCGGGGTCACGCGTCACCCGGGCCTTTGTCGAACCTTCAAGCGGTCACATAGGCCCCCAAACCGCCTAAAAACTGCGAAAAAGACAAAATTTTCAGTTCAAATGTCGAATTTCTCGGGGTGTCACGCAGAATTTCGGCGGCTGCCGAAATGTCGAATAGGTAAAATGAGTCATGCATCACCCCCTGTCGATTTGAATGAAAAAGTACAGTAATGGATAAGCAATCTACTGCTCCTCCTTGTACTCGCTCTCCTCCTCGACACTAGATGGGTTTACATCTGTTAAGTGCCAGCCGCTGTGGAGAGGTTAGGGCCTTTGAAGTTCAGGAGTATTAGTGTTGGCTATCAATGATTTGTCTTTTTGTATTACTACTAGGATATCAATTGTGAATACTGCCTACTCAGTCTTCCCAAACCTCGTAGCATGTGCGGGTAAGAGCCACCTAAGCCAGCTACTTTATTGTTACATACAAGGCCTGTTAGGGTGGATAAGACTCAGGATAATATATTGTCAGCTAGGTCCCCTTTCGGAACATGCTGGTTTTAGCTTGTGGTCTGAGTATAACGTACCTAAGAGGGGTCAAATAGAGGTGGAGGAGGTACTTCTCTTAAATATGTGGGAAATCATGTGGGTAGAATAGGTACGTGGCCTGCCTCTGCTCCTCCGCCTCGTAGCACCGATAACCAAAAAAAGCCTCCCAACCTTGGCCATGCATCCAGTTGTATTGGGCCTGGTGCTCAACATTCAAGTACTCTCAAAGCATGTAACAAGAGGAAGAGGAAGACAGTCCATGGCCTAGAACACAGTGCACACCTCGCTCGACTTTGCATGGAACCTGCAGCAATGCTGGCACTACTTGACTGCCTTGAATACCTAATGTAAACATGCCTACTGTACTATTTCATTCAATTTGTTGTCACACATCACACCCACTTTTTTTTTTATTGTGGCAATAACTTTTCTCAATTTGTCAGATTTCTTTTGGATTTTAATTGTATCAAAAATTCCGAATCAAACACGAATTGATTGAAATAGTACAGTATATCTAACTGGGTCAATAATCTTGTGCAGGAGCCGGTGAATTTTGCGCCTCTGCCACCTCTTTCACCTGCCAACCTGACTGGACCCCTCCCTACACGCAAGGAACAGGCAGAGAAGAATTTTTCACAGTAGTGCACCTTGTGGACTGTCCTCCTTCTGAGTCTGGATGAGCCATATGCCCAGTATCAGCACGACAGCCATGGCCAGCCATCTAATTTGCACCTCTGTCTATTGCTCAGCCACACCATGCTCTGATACAGCATCCTCCATGAGCGCTAGAGGTCTTGAAGCTGTCCTTTTAGCCGCAAATCAAGCCCTCTTTCCAACAGCTCCAGCATTAGGGCAATAGAGGTGGAAGTGGAGGTGGAGGTGGTGGAGGTGGTTGGTGTGTCAGTGGCTCCTGATACCAACACACCCACCCCTCCCCTGGCTCCTACTCAAACTGTTGCGCCCACTCCCACTCTGGCTCTCCCTCTAATCGCCGTCTCATCTGTACCTTTCACCTCTCTGCCTCCAACACCTCCTCTGACACCTCCTCCTATGCCACAACATCTTAAGCCCTTGAGCTAATCACCACCACTATGCCCTCTATTCAACTACATAAGATCCCGGTGAGCCTTGGATTGCACACTCTTCACAGTCTTGCCACAGCTATTGGAGATAGAGGTCTATCCGTAGTGAGTGCTATGTTACGGGGTTGTGCAGACACTTGCTTCCTGGGGCAGCCATGGGACAAATATGTTCTTGCAGATCATATACTTATACTTACCTTCCGTTTACTGGTTCCCAACCACTGGATGAATCATAATATTTTGTTTCTTAATTTTGCAGTGGAGGTGACAGAGGCATTACCTGTGTTCCAAGTCTCACACAAACCTTCAATGAATACAAACAGCAATTGTAATAAATTGCACAAGAGGTATTGGTATAAAAATATGAGAGAACATCTGTGACTATGGCATGAAAACTCATTGGAGTAGCGGTCAGTTCTGTTGTCATTTTCCTTGAATGGAGGCAGCACTTCCCGTTGCGCAATGTTGGAGATTTCAATCCAGGCAGTAGCAGAAATTGAGAATTACTCTCAGAAAGTAGGAGGTTGGACTATAACAGCAGGCGGGGCTGGGTTGAGTAGCAGAGGGGACAGGATACAGGTCAAGGATCATGTAGGAGGCTGCTGGGCAACTTTTTGGCCTTGTTGCCATTGCCTGGAAGTAGCACAAACCTCTTTGCCTCTATATAAGAGATTTGTTATTAATCAAGGAATAGCACACTAGAGGTCATAGAATTTGCACTAAGAGCTCTGAGAGTACTTGAGATCATACTGTTGACTTGCTGAAACCTTTGTGGCACGGGCAAGATGGATAGCATGTCATCTCATGAATAAGATGGTATTGAAAGTCAAGGTTCTAATGGGATCTTGGCGACCTTTTGGTTGTTTTCATGCACAACATTTTAAAGCTGCGGAAAAATTCTAGAAAAAAATCAATGAGCAGCAGGCATCATTCAGAAACATGTCCCCCACCTCAACTGCACCACTTGCATGTGAGATTCATTCAGGACAAAAAAGATGAGAGGTGACAAGATTTATATAGCCTGTCATTGGCTGATGGCTTGAGGTAATGGTGGCGGCATTTGCATTTAGAGCGATGGCAGAGCTGATCACAGCACAGAGTAGAGGTGGTAGAGTCAGATGATATTGGGTGAATAATGGTCGGAGTGTGTTTAAGTTTGGGCATGGATTTTGAAGGGAAAAATATATGTCCAAGGGTGTTCTAGTTTATGGGTGTGCATATCGAGAGAAGAAAACAGAGGCACAGAGTACACGTGCCTATGCCATAGCACATGTTGGAGCTGATCAAGTTCAGCATGTGATTACACTTACCTTTGTGCTCCTCATCGTCTTCTTCCTTCTGTCTTCAACAGCTTTCTGGGCAGCCACAAAGTTTACCCAAACACCTCCACACAACTCTGTGAGGTCTCTGTTTTTTAACCCTCCATCACCCTTCTTGCATGTGTAGTTTGCTCAGCCATCTTATCCCAGACTACAGCAAATCACCCCCACCCAGTCCCCCCCACCTCTCCCACCTGCAGGTGGTGCTAAAGGAACACCACTCCACCTCCGCCTCTGCCTCCACCTCTGCCTCTGCCTCCACCTTTGCCTCCATCTTTGCCTTTGCCTTTACCTTTACCTCCGCCTCTGCCTCTACATCCGCTACCTTGTCATCCACAAAAAAAAGGCAGCTTCCACCCCCAAGAGCTCCTCTTCAAAGCACACCTCTGGGGTTACAACCTGTTGTTCTGCTGCCACGTCCAAGTTGATGGTTGAGAAGCCTCAACAAGGTAGAGGCCACCCCACACACATCCAAGAAAAAGGTGAGTGTCCAGTTTGAAGCTCATTGTTATGACCATGCGCTTTCTGATCCTTTCCGGCTGTTTACGGCCATTCCGGTTGGGGCTGTTACATCCCAACCAACATACTGTTGCATCTGGCTAGTTCTGTTGACGCACAACCCTTGGGGTTTTCACAATGAAGGTCTTCTGAGTGTTCCTTAAATCAAACATATGACTTATGCAACTATGCTTCTCTCTTATTGTTCTTATTGTACTTATTGTCTTTTAACATACAGAGTTGAAACCCAGATCCAAAAAAGACCCAGATGTGAAAAATACGGAATTATAGGCTCAGTTTTGAGGTGGTTAGTCCCGTTTCTTTTTGTGAAAGCCTTATAGGGACTATGAACAATCCTAGCTATTCAAAAAGCCCCATACCTATCGTTGGCCAGCGCAGAAAATCGAAGATATGTGAAAAACAGAAGTTTGTGGCTGTGCCAGAAGTCCCGAGGAGAGAAAGATTATTGTGCACGTCTGCTACATTCTCATGCCCTGTGATCTGACATGGGGGGGGCTTCAGTAGTCCCTCTAACTCCTTGCAGCCACAGATTATCTTCAGGGTGCAATCAGCACCTGTATATGACCCAATTTTTTGGATCAGGGTCCTCCACCAAAATAGGTCACAAAAGAGATGAGCTCACACTTCATGACCACAGGCCAGAAAAATCTGAAAATATTTGTACATGGACTACGAGGTAATAGTATCACATTCACCAACTCCCAAGTACAAAAGTTGACATTGCTGTGAAAAATACAAGCAAACACTTTTTTTTTCGGATCTGGGTTTCAACTCTACTTCTTTCCACATTAGAACTATCTCTGTATTTAGTATTGTATTATGTTCTACTGTATCTGTAGTTGAAAATTAATGTGCTTTGCCTCCACATAGCTCCGTGGTCTGACTTCTGCTTCCTTCTTTATCGAGCCAAGTTAGTTGGTGTACCCGCTCACCTACATGGTATCACTTACGGCCGTCTCTGTCCTCTGGCTTTATGTCCTCCAGCTTTACGTCTTCCAGCCTTCCGTCCTTCCAGCCTTTTCTGACACAGATATAACACTCATCCTGCCAATAACTATGGTTGCAAAGTGGAGGATGCAGCTGAGTGCCAGCCAGAGAAGCATCACAAGGCAGACACACTCATAGCTTGTCTTTCATCAACATTACTGTCCTGCCCACTGCTGTTGCCGCCCCCACCACTGCCGCTACCTCCCTCCTCCCCTGTCTCAGGAACAGCGGTGCTGAGTCAGATGTAAGCTGATTTTTTCCACTGCCCAATGTGCTCATGTCCTGAGTGTTTTTCAAATGCATTGTTGATTATGTCAGTATCCACTGTATGTAGATCTCGTGTATCTATGTCCCCTCCTGTGTATTTGCCTGCATCCTAGCTTTTTTGTTGTGTTCTTGTTGCTTCTGTCGCCTCCTTTCTTGATATTCTATGATGTGTGCACTGTCATCAAACTGTTTTCTTGGACTGCAACAATACAATTCTTGTGTAAATCTGTAAGCTGGGTAAGTGTGAGAACATAGAGCACAGCAACGGTAAAATTGAAAGATGTTGGAGGTGCCAGATTGAACAACAGTAGAGCCCGCCAAGCCATGTGCATGTAAGCGGCACTGATGCATGCAAAGGAAGCTCCTCCTCCACCTCCACTCGACCCCTCTTAGGTACATTATCCTACCACAAGCTAACCACCCTAACAGGCCTTGTACGTACCAATAAAGTAGCTGGCTTAGGTGGCAAGAGCCTGGCTGCGAGCAAGCTGCGAGGCTAATGTTGCTGCGACTCTATTGGCCAATTCAATCTATCGGAAATAACATCTGACTGAAGAGTATAACTACAATGGATATATATGTAGTATGTAGGGGCATAATGGATGTATAACATATACCAAGGGTTCCTGCTGATACCACACCGTTCGTGAGAAATATTGGATTTATTGATCGACTCGAGTTGAGTTGAGTTGAGTTGAGTCAAACAATGATTTGTGAATTTCTCCACAACCAAACATCTGATCGCCAAGGTGTTTGGATATATTATGGACCTATATGAGCCTTATTTATTGGCTATGAGATATTTACCTTTTGGGCGTAAACAATGTGACTATACACAAAGTTTGATTTGATCGACTTGGAGTCGTGGCAACATTATGCGAGGCTCACCTAGCCTCTACGATTGGCCACAGGATGGAAGAGCATTTCTCTGGAAGGATCTGTGTCCTGTCAAGACGAGAAAGAGCAGAGGAAGCTACAATAGAGAGTTTGTGGTGGAGCCACCAGATCAACTGGTGGCTAATTTTTCTCAGGAACTCCCCATCCTTGGGGGCTAACATAGCCACCATTTATAGCCCCCATAGAGGGGATGAAATAGTGGCTAGCACATGCCAGACGGTCCTGACATTAATCTAAAACACGAGCCACCAGTAGGGCTGCGAACCGTAGACCCGTACCCGTATTTCCGGGAAGACCCGTATATGGTACGGGTTGCTACGGGTGTGCTTGAGGCCCGTACGGCCGGGTCCCGTAAGCACATTTTGGCGCAGGGATCAACCCGTAAACCCATATACGGTCGGGTACGGGTGACCCGTACCGTACCCGACCTGTAAAGTTCTTGCTCGAGAGGCGCTACGGCCGAGTCCCGTACCCGTACGACGGGCCGTGTACCTGGCGCTTACGATTACGGTTCGCAGCCCTAGCCACCAGTTGACTCGCCACCAGTTGATCTGGTGGCTCCCGCCGCAAACTCTCTAATTTCCAATTCTCGGTTAATGTTCGAGTGCCATGACGTTGCTCACAGTGTGCCAGTCTATGCCAGTCCTTCGTCGAGTCGTGTAGCCGCCGATGCGTCAGGCACGCAATATGATGCCAGACTACCAAAAGCGGAGAGCGCTGCGGCGAACCTCGTGAAGCGCAGCGATCTCGCTGATCAACGAATCTTCAATTTGTATAAGACCTCACCAAGATCTTTGTATCCCTCAAAATGCCCCTCGTACGGTCAATTCTCCCATTTCTCGTTTTACCCGCCGCTCTCGGGCAATTTGCTTCCCAGCTCCCCCTCGACGACTTGAGGCAGGATGGAGGCAAAGTCGTGAACGAAGAACTTTCGTCCTACGTCCAAAACGTGCTTGATGCGAATAATTTTACTGGACTATCGTTGGGCATCGTGTTGCCCAACGGTGAAGTGGAATATGCCGCGTGGGGTAACCGCACCGAGGAGGGAGATCCAATTGACCAAGAGGTACGTTTCCCAATATTCTCTCTCAGACATCGAGCCAAATATGCCTACGACAGACTGTTATGAACCTCGGGTCATGCTCGAAAGCGTTTTTATCAGCGTCACTCGGTATCCTCATCCAGGACTTTGCCGACGGGAAAAACAAGTCCGCTCTCCCGAACACTGTGGCAGAGTTTAACTGGGACACCAAAATCCGCGACCTTCTGCCGGACGAGTGGCTGACGGAAGACCAATGGACTACGGAGAAAGCCAGTCTCAAGGATCTGCTTTCGCATCAGACGGGCCTCCCTGCGTAAATTTTTAGTTTCCAATTCCTGTTTGCTTGTTCTCATAGGCCTGTAACAGGCATGATAAGTCTTACTCCGCGTATGACTCGCCGCAAGACGTCGTTCTTCAGATGAGACATCTCCGTGCCGCGTATGAGCTGAGGGAGCGCTATGAATACAACAACCAAGTAAGATCTTGCCTGCTTCACTCGATATCCAATATATACTGACCATAAGAAAGATGTACATCACAGGGGCCTACGTTATATCGAAATATTCGGGCTCGTCGTATCGTGACTTTGTCGAAGAGCGTATATTACTTCCTCTTCGCATGACCTCTTCGACACTTTACCCAAACCGTGCCTTTGAAAGCGGTAGATTCAGCCAGTCCTGGACGCGATCTCGGCGAAGAATCCCATTTTTCATGCCAGAACACACAGCCGACCTAATTGCTGGTGCAGGAGGTGTCATGTCGACTGTGGAAGATATGGTACGGACAAACCGTTCAGCATTATTCATCTCGTTTACGCTGAATCAATCTACAGGTGCAGTGGGTGAAGCTACTTCTGAATTCTGGAGTGGATGCGCAAACCAACAACACGATCATTCCTCGGACGACTTTCGACCTTGCGACGTCCGCCATCTCTGTGTCAACGGCCGAGGGCGATAATTTGACGTCGATAGCGGGGTATGGTCTCGGCTGGGGTCGATACACGTACCGTGGTCATGAGGTATGTATCTGCTCCCCGTCTGTCGATTTTACTGCGGTATTCATGCACCTTACTTGGACTCAAGATCTTCCAACACAACGGTGGTGCGCCAGGTGTCGCTACCATAGTCGATCTGTACCCCCACGATGGGTACGGTCTCATCATGCTCGCTAACACCGCGGGGCCGCGCGTCACCAGACAAATCGCGGACGCACTGGCGGACCGTTTCCTCGGCCTTCCCCCAGCCGGCCAGAAAGTTCGAGTTGAAAGTCCAGTGGACGACCGCACCGAACCCCAGCGCCAGACCCCCGCCGCCCCCGCTCTCCCGCTGGATACGTCCGCGTTCGCGATCGCCGACCTCACAGGCACCTACGCGAGCATCGGCGGCTATGGCAACTTCACGCTCTGCAGCCCCGTGCCCCCGACCTCCCCCGACTGCCTCGCCCCCGTGCAGGCCTTCCGCACCGTGGACGCCGCCGCCGGAACGCCCACCGACCACACGGACCTCTACGCTGTCTGGCCGCGCTTCTGGGCGTCACATATCCGGTTTTCTTGGGTGTCGGGGAGCGACTCTGAGTACGACTACAGCTACAGTGCGGAGATTACCAACCTGTACGTTGAGGGGTACGGCGCCGACCGCACGCCGTTTGAAGACGTCTCGGAGGTCATCCCCGTGCGGTTCGCGGTTGAAAAAGGAAAGGTGGTTGGGCTGGGACTCTCCGCCGCGTTGAAGCCGTCTTGGAGGGCAAAAAAGGGGGGTAGTCTCCGTGAGATAGCGGATGTGTGGTTCGACAAACTGTAGCTGAATCTCGATGTGAATTCAAAGAATTTCCGAGGGTTCCACCGAGAGCCAGACAAAGCGGTGGCTTTAAGATAAGACCAGTGCCTAGTCTTCCTGTCATTCATGTCTCGAAATTCCACAACAAGACAGCGATCGATTCACGTCAAACGTAGTAGTAGAGAAAAAGAAAAAGGTGCGAAGGAAACGTAGCGAAAAAGAGGAAAGGAAAGGAGCGTGCATCGGAATAAATGTTTATTAGGTAAGGAAAATGGGGGTGGGTGGATGAGGATTTTTGGAGGGTATAGAGGGCAGACGTGCGTGGATAGTCCGTAGGTAATGGATAAGCAATCTACTGCTCCTCCTCGACGGGGAGCTCCTCCTCGTACTCGCCCTCCTCCTCGGCACTGGATGGGTGGGTGAGCGCCGGACTAGTGAGAGCAAAGGGAAAAGACACGTACGTCGCATCCTGGTACTGCTGGTACTCGGCGACCAGATCCTGCATGTTGGACTCGGCCTCCGTAAACTGGCAGGAAACTTCAGCACCGCACACATCATCGTCGCACGCAAACAGCACATACCTCCATCTCGTCCATGCCCTCCTGCGTATACCAATGCAAGAACGCCTTCCGCTTGAACATGGCCGTGAACTGGTCGCTCACGCGCTTGAACAACTCCTGTATCGCCGTCGAGTTTCCGATAAACGTCACCGCCATCTTCACGCCTCGCGGCGGGATATCACAGTGCGCCGTCAGCACATTGTTCGGGATCCACTCGACAAAGTACGCCGAGTTCTTGCTCTGCACGTTCTGCATCTGCTCCTCGACCTCCTTCATCGCGACCTTGCCGCGGAAGACGGCCGCGACGGTGAGGTAGCGCCCGTGCCGCGGGTCGGACGCGGCCATCATGTTCTTGGCGTCGAACATCTGCGCGGTGAGCTCGGGGACGGAGACGGCGCGGTACTGCGCGCTGCCACGCGCGGTGAGCGGCGCGAAGCCCGTCATGAAGAAGTGCAGACGCGGGAAGGGCACCATGTTGACTGCGAGCTTGCGCAGGTCTGAGTTGAGCTGCCCGGGGAAGCGCAGGCACGTCGTGATGCCGGACATGACGACGCTGACGAGGTTGTTGAGGTCGCCGTACGTCGGCGTCGAGAGCTTGAGCGTGCGGAAGCAGATGTCGTACAGCGCCTCGTTGTCGATACAGAACGTCTCGTCCGAGTTCTCGACGAGCTGATGCACGGAGAGGGTCGCGTTGTAGGGCTGTATAACGCCGTGAGCATGAGAAAAGAAAGGGAAAAAGAAGAGCACCCACCTCGACGACGGTGTCAGACACCTTGGGACTGGGCACGACGGAATATGTGCACATCATACGGTCGGGATACTCCTCGCGGATTTTGGAGATGAGGAGAGTGCCCATACCGGAGCCAGTCCCGCCTCCGAGGGAGTGGGTGATTTGGAAGCCTAGAAGTCGCGTCACTCAGGAGGAGGCGAATAAGCGGCACAACGTACCCTGGAGGGAGTCGGTGCCCTCGGCCTCTTTGCGCACGACGTCGAGAACCGAGTCGACGAGCTCGGCGCCCTCAGTGTAATCTATCATGCGATGAGATCACATACATAGATGAAACAAAGTCACTCACGTCCCTTCGCCCAGTTGTTCCCCGCACCACTCTGGCCGAAGACAAAGTTATCGGGGCGGAAGAGGCTGCCCAGAGGGCCCGAGCGGACCGAGTCCATGGTGCCAGGCTCGAGATCAATCAAGACCGCGCGCGGGACGTACTTGTTCCCGCCGACCTCGTTGTAGTACACCGAGATGCGCTCGAGCTGGAGATCGTTGTTGCCATTGTAGACACCATCGGCGCCGATACCGTGTTCGTCAGACACGACTTCCCAGAACCTGGCACCTAGAGGCCCCGTCAAAAAATTGACACGCGCCGATGAGGATGATACGAACCGATCTGGTTACCGCACTGGAGCAACGAGGTCAGGACAAGGAAAAGAGAGAGACGATAGGTAAAACGCACCTGGCCGGTCTGGAGATGGACGATTTCACGCATGCTGTGTGGGATGGTCAGCGATGAAAGTGGTACGAGAATGACGCGACGAGGGCAGAAATGCTGCCCCAGCAGAGCCCCATATGAGCCCCCCTTGCAAGGATACAAGGATCTATACAAGATTTGGCAGAAAGGCGACTTACATGGGATTGTAGTGGTGGAACGGAAGCAGAAGCTCACGCTAGAAAATCGAAAGATATGTGGCTGTGTCCTTTTTGTTTGGCTTTCACGTGTTCAACTTGAACCTGTCTGTTTCCTTTATTCTGCATCGACGGCAAGCACTTGGCCTCAGTGGGCCTGTTGGCATACAGACTCGAATTACACCAACCTCTCCGCTTTTGCCTGAAAGTCCAAGTGGCATCTGGCGACGTCTGGGGGAGCGAAACAGTCAGACTCGGACTTGTTCCTCGATGATATATAGCGGCCACCAGTGTCTCTCCTCTTGGCCCGTATAAGGAAGGAGCTCCTGTTCCGGGTCTGACGTCTACAAGTTAAACTGCCAAAAAAATTCTGTCCGCATTGAGTCTTGAGGCCTCTTCTTTCTTGGCTTGTCTTCGAGTCTTGCTCGGAAAAACATAATCCACTCTGGTTGACTCTGGTTGTAATTCTACGACATCTCCCCCAAGTCGTCGGACCCCCCCCCCCAATTGGCGGCAGCTAGCTCTGCTCGCATCTGGACTCGAGGCCATGGCATCGACGAAGGATTGGCGCATGAACCGTATCGTGAGGCCACCAGGGAAAAGGAAAGCCGAAAAAATAGACTGGCCATTTGTTGGCTAAGCTAATCCTGGTACCCGCTTTTGGTGATCTTGAGGCCCTTCTCTCTTCTCTCGGGAACTTGAGTCGACTCCCATTCTTGTTCTACTGTGATTTCACAAGTCGGATGCTCCCAGTGAAATACCCATCCACCCATTTGTTCATGCTAGGTCTGCTCGTGTCTGGTCTTGAGGCCTCCTGCCTGCGTCCCAGTCGTCCCAGTCGTCTTCTTGCAGCCCACCCATGAAAACGCCACTCAGTATTCTTTTGTTCAAAGAAGGTTTCTCGGTCCTGTAAGTTGCCTTATCATTCACTTCCGTCGGTCTTCCTATGTCACTGTCAAAAAGTTAAACTACTATGACTAGAATATCACGTCGTAAGCGACACGGCTTGAGGACACCATTTCAATCTCTCGGAATATCTGCTCCTTACTGTTCTTTAATCCTTCCCAGAACTTCTTATTGGATTCGATGTAGGCTGTTCCCTGCCCGGTCTTCGCGCCTCGGGGATTTATTCGTTAATTCCGTGACGTCCATTCGCCTTGAGTTGCCAGGACTCTGTCGCCTGCGGTGTTGGCGAAAGAGGCATTATCTCAGATGGATGGTGGCGACTTTGTTCGACCCGATCGGGTTTTCCTGCGCATTATCAGGTTGCTAATCATGGAAAAATATCTGTGATGGCCACCAACGAGTCTTTGGTCGACATGACTACCTGCTAAACGGTGACTGTTCGCCAGCTGCTTTTTAGGACTGTAACCACAGGACTGCGGGCCCGGGCTGCGCCGCTACGATAGGCTGCGCATACACACTATGCTCTACTGACGCGAACTGCGCAAGCGAAAACAGCTTGCGGTTTATACGGCAGTGGATAGAGACATGGACGGACGGGTCGTGAGGTTTGAAATAATATCAGCGCACAAAGTCAGATGTGCTCACCAATACCCTGTGTAATGATATGCTTTTTATAGATTTTTCTAGCGAAGAGGGAACTTGAACCTACTTAGATGACACATCTGCAACACATAAGCGCCAGTCTTGCTTCCACATCCGAGCCAGATCCGAAATTCATAGCAGTCTCCTCCAATCCAACCAGGAGCTCGAGTATGCTTTCTAGCTCGTTGAAAAGGCAGACTTGGGAAACAGACTCCAAGCTACAATGATTGCGGGATGCTCGTGGGCCGCTCGTTCACGGTTCAAAGTTTGGTTCAAACTCGATTCGCCATGAATTCGCCGTAACCATGTAGGTTATCGAATTTGAAACTTCCCCCGTATGGAAGGGCACTGCCCTGTGGAACTGCCCTGTGGAACGCGAAGTTGTAGCAAGCAATGCCATTTGCCAAAGAATTCTTTGATCCACTATAAAAGTAAAGACCATGATATCCCATTCTTCAGCTTCCTTCTCTCCCGTGTTCTTTCTCATTCTTTCCCTTCTTTCTAATTTCCCCCTCATTCTCTCATCATGTTTCATAAACCCACCCCGTACCCGGTGTACGCTTCGCATCCCGTCGACTCGAAAATGAAGCAACCCAGCTTGTTTGTGGAGACTAAAATCCCGATAGTACAAGACCTCTCCCGCACGCCCAGTCCCACAGAAGCCGAGTTCAGCTATCTGAATGATGTCAAGAAAAAGAAGACCATTGGGCAGTGGCTTAGTACGTGTTTCCTTTCTTCTGGGAGCGAGATGAGCTAACGAAAGCAACCCAGAGGCCATTCTTCCTGTGGTCATTGTTTTCCCGGCTTTAATATTGCTTTCGGTCTTCCATGACAAAATCGTGGACGGTTTGAAGCCCTTCACCGATTGGATGCAGGGGCATAACGCCGCCGGCGCTATGATCTTGACTGGTGCAATGATCATTGTGTCCTTCCCTCCAGTGAGCTCTTCCGCCTTCTGTTGAATTCCCTTCACATAGCCCTCCCAGCTCATTGGTCACGAAATCCTGGCGGTTCTTTGTGGTGTGACTTTCAATTTCGGAGAGGCGTGCATCGTCGACGCTCGTATGTGTTTCATTCCTGGGGTTCGTTTCGTGTCCGTTGAAAGTGTCTAGTGGGGACGATTCTGGGGGAAGTCGCCAATTATTTTGTGTTCAAGTATGCCTGTAGCGCACGCGGTCGAAAACTCGAAGAAACTAATATTGAATACGGCGCCATGGCCCATGTGGTTCGGCAAGGCGGCTTTTGGATTATCCTCGTCATACGGTACAGCGCTATCCCCTCTCACTGTACGTCCACATGATCTATACCCTAAATTCGCTGCGCTGACAATAACCCCAGTAGCGACCCCGATATTCTCAACCGTCGGGGTCCCTTTTGGCATATTCTTGGCGGCGGCAATCCTCTCTGTCCCCAAAACATTTGTCCCGGTGTACGTGGGCTGGACAGCCAAGCCCGAGAACGACGGTACGGACACCTAATTGGTTTTCACTTCTTACCATCTGAGCATGTCATCTCGATAGGCAACGCCACGGCCAAACTTATCTCAAACGTAGTTTTGGCGGTGGCAATCATCATCACACTCTCCACGTACGTGCACATTTTATCGTGCTTCACAGCGTTTCTCATCTGTGTCCGCCAGTCTGTGGTGGGTCAACCGCAAGATGACACAGGCAAAGGAAGACTACATTTACACCCGGCGCAAGGCCCGGCAGGCAAACGCGAAAAACCCCGTTTACATAATTTCGGCCCCCCTTGATATCATAGTTTAAAGACGCGAATGCGGCCGCCGTCCTAATTTTGCTTCTTATTTTCAATCTGACCATGCATATACTCTCTACTTGTGTATCTCCATAAGCTGGATTTTGAATACATTCAGGATGGTTCTTGATCACTGCCCCATGGACGAAAAGTACTACTTCGCGTCGAGAGCTATGTGTTCAGATTTAACAAAGACAAACGCACTGCCAGGCCAGCTTCCAAACCATCACCATCACCCTAACTCACCGATGCTCGGCGAAATCCAACCACTTACTCAAAACGGTCCGACTACGCCATCACGATTTGATGGCATCAAAAAGAGACTAAGTCTGAGTCCGACTCTGAGACGCCCCGCCCAGACGTCGCCACAACGTCGCCAGATTATATGCCACTTGGAATTCCAAGAAAAAGGCGGAGAAGTTCTGGTATGACAAAAAAGCCCATTGAAGCCAAGTATTTGTCATCGACGCAGAAGTCAAGCAAACAGACAGGTTGAACGCTTCTTGATTTGGCACAGCCTACGACTTGAAACAAAAGGACACAGCCACATATATTTCGAGTTTTCTGGCGTTGCTTCTGCTTCCGTTCCACCACCTACCATCCCATGTAAGTCTGCTTTCTGCAAAATCTTCTATCGCCCCTTGTATCCTTGCAAGGGGACTCATATTGGGCTCTGCTGGGGCAGCATTTCTGCCTCGTCGCGTCACTCTCGTACCACTTTCATCGCTGACCATCCCACACAGCATGCGTGAAATCGTCCATCTCCAGACCGGCCAGGTGCGTTTTACCTCTCGTCTTCCTTTCCTTTGTCCTGACCTCGCCATTCAGTGCGGTAACCAGATCGGTTCGTATCATCCTCGTCATCGGCACGTGTCAATTTTTTTTGACGCGGCCTCTAGGTGCCAGGTTCTGGGAAGTCGTGTCTGACGAACACGGTATCGGCGCCGATGGTGTCTACAACGGCGACAACGATCTCCAGCTCGAGCGCATCTCCGTGTATTATAACGAGGCCGGCGGGAACAAGTACGTTCCGCGCGCGGTCTTGATTGATCTCGAGCCTGGCACCATGGACTCCATCCGCTCGGGTCCTCTGGGCGCCCTCTTCCGCCCCGATAACTTTGTCTTCGGCCAGAGTGGTGCGGGGAACAACTGGGCGAAGGGACGTGAGTGACTTTGTTTCATCTATGTATGTGATCTCATCGCATGCTAGATTACACTGAGGGCGCCGAGCTCGTCGACTCGGTTCTCGACGTCGTGCGCAAAGAGGCCGAGGGCACCGACTCCCTCCAGGGTACGTTACGCCGCTTATTCGCTTCCCCCTGAGTGCCAAATGACGCGACTTAGGTTTCCAAATCACCCACTCCCTCGGGGGCGGTACTGGCTCCGGCATGGGCACCCTCCTCATCTCCAAAATCCGCGAGGAGTATCCCGACCGTATGATGTGCACATATTCCGTCCTGCCCAGTGCCAAGGTGTCCGACACCGTCGTCGAAGTGGGTTATTATTATTATTTTCGTTTTTTTTTTGTGACGCGCAACGACTGTATACAGCCCTACAACGCGACCCTTTCCGTGCATCAGCTCGTCGAAAACTCGGACGAGACGTTCTGCATCGACAACGAGGCGCTGTACGACATCTGCTTCCGCACGCTCAAGCTCTCGACGCCGACGTACGGCGACCTCAACCACCTCGTCAGCGCCGTCATGTCCGGCATCACGACGTGCCTGCGCTTCCCCGGGCAGCTCAACTCGGATCTGCGCAAGCTCGCAGTCAACATGGTGCCCTTCCCGCGTCTGCACTTCTTCATGACGGGCTTCGCTCCGCTCACCGCGCGCGGCTCGGCACAGTACCGCGCCGTCTCCGTCCCCGAGCTCACTGCGCAGATGTTCGAATCGAAAAACATGATGGCCGCGTCCGACCCGCGGCATGGGCGCTACCTCACCATCGCGGCCGTCTTCCGCGGCAAGATCGCGATGAAGGAGGTCGAGGAGCAGATGCAGAACGTACAGAGCAAGAACTCGGCGTACTTTGTCGAGTGGATCCCGAACAATGTGCTGACGGCGCACTGTGATATCCCGCCGCGAGGCATGAAGATGGCGGTGACGTTTATCGGAAACTCGACGGCGATACAGGAGTTGTTCAAGCGCGTGAGCGACCAGTTCACGGCCATGTTCAAGCGGAAGGCGTTCTTGCATTGGTATACGCAGGAGGGCATGGACGAGATGGAGGTTTGTGCTGTTTGCGTGCGACGATGATGTGTGCGGTGCTGAAGTTTCCTCCCAGTTTACGGAAGCCGAGTCCAACATGCAGGATCTGGTCGCCGAGTACCAGCAGTACCAGGACGCGACGTACGTTTCTTTCCTCTCTCCTTTCTGTCGCCAGTGGCTGACACCCATCCAGCGTCGAGGAAGAGGGCGAGTACGAGGAGGAGCTCCCCGTCGAGGAGGACCAGTAGATTGCTTATCCAGTCTCGATCATCTCCTGAGAAACGGTCTGCAACTGCGTCCGCGATTAGTCTGGTGACGCTTAGGCCCGCGGTGTTAGCGAGCATGATAAGACCAAACCCATCGTGGGGGTATAAATCAACTATTGTGGCGACACCTGGCGCACCATCGTTGTGTTGATGATCTTGAACAAGTAAGTGCGTGAATACCGCGGTAAAACCAACAGGCGGAAAGCAGAAATGTACGTCATGACCACGGTACGTGTATCAGCTCGAATTTTCTGGCTGGCTGGGGGAAGGCCGAGGAAACAGTCCGCCAGTGCGTCCGCGATTTATCTGGTGACGCGTGGCCCCGCGGTGTTGGCGAGCATGATGAGACCGTACCCATCGTGAGGGTACAAATCGACTATGGTAGCGACACCTGGCGCACCACCGTTGTGTTGGAAGATCTTGAATCCAAGTAGGTTGCATGAACACCGCGGTAAAATCGACAGACGGGGAGCAGATACATACCTCATGACCATGGTACGTGTATCGACCCCAGCCGAGACCATACCCCGCTATCGACGTCAAATTGTCGCCCTTGGCCGTTGACACAGAGATGGCGGACGTCGCAAGGTCCAAAGTCGTCCGAGGAATGATCGTGTTGTTGGTTTACGCATCCATTCCAGAATTCAGAAGTAACTTCACCCACTGCACCTGTAGATTGATTCAGCGTAAGCGAGATGAACAATGCCACGAGAACGGTTTGTCCGTACCATTTCTTCCACGGTCGACATAACACCTCCTGCACCAGCAATTAGGTCGGCTGTGTCTTCTGGCATGAAAATGGGATTCTTCGCCAAGATCGCGACCAAGACTGGGAGAATCTACCGCTTTCAATGGCACGGTTTGGGTAAAGTGTCGAAGAGATCATGCGAAGAGGAAGTAATATACGCTCTTCGACAAAGTCGCGATACGACGAGCCTGGATATTTCGATATAACGTAGGCCCTGTGATGTACATCTTTCTTATGGTTAGTCTGTCCTGTCAAACCACACATCTGCTATATCGCGGAGACTACCTCCCTTTTTCGCCCTCCAAGACTTCTCCCATGCGACAAAGAGTCCCAACCCAACAACCTTCCCATCCTCGACCGCGAACCGCGCAGAGACGCCATCTTGTCCGATGTCCTCAAACGGCGTATGGTCCGCACCGTACCCCTCAACATACAAGTTAGTCATCTTTGCACTGTACTCAGTTCCCGACACCTGCGAAAACCGGATATGTGACACCCAGAATCGCGGCCAGACACCATAGAGGTCTGTGGCCGCGGTGGGCTTCCCCGCCGCTGCATCGACGGTCCGGAAGTCCTGGACGGTGGCGAGGCAGGCGGGGGTGGTCGGGAACACGGGGCTGCAGAGCGTGAAGTTGCCGTAGCCGCCGATGCTCGCGTAGGTGCCTGTGAAGTCGGCGATCGCTGACGTATCCAGCAAAAGAGCGGGGGTGGCGGGGATCTGACGCTGAGGTTGGACTTGAACTTCGCTTTCAACTCGAATTTCGCTGGCTGGGACAAGGCCCAGGAAACGGTCCGCCACTGCGCGCGCGATTTTTCGGGTGACACTAGGCCCCGCAGTGTTGGCGAGAAGAACAAGGCCATATCCATCGTGGGGGAACAAATCGACTATGGTCGCGACGCCGGGTGCACCGCCGTTGTGTGAGACCATCTGGAATTAGAACAGAGTGTATGAGGACTTTGGTAAAACCGACAACGGAACGCAGATACATACCTCATGACCACGGTACGAATAACGACCCCAGCCAAGACCGTAGCCAGATATCGAGGTCAAATTATCTCCTTTGTCTCCTGACACGGAGATGGCGGACGTCGCAAGGTCGAAAGTCGTCCGAGGAATGATCGTGGTACTGGTTCGCGCATCAACTCCGGAATTCAAAAGCGTCTTCACCCACTGCACCTGTCGATTGATTCAGCGTAAACGGGATAAAATGCCACAAGTGGTTTGTCCATACCATATCTCCCACCGTCGACATGACACCTCCTGCACCGGCAATCAGGTCGGCCGTATGTTCTGGCATGAAAAATGGTATTCTTCGCCGAGAGGGCGACCAAGACTGGGAGAATCTACCGCTTTCAATGGCACGGTTTGGGTAAAGTGTCGAGGAGGTCATGCGAAGAGGAAGTAATATACGCTCTTCGACAAAGTCGCGATACGACGAGCCAGAGTATTTCGATATAACATAGGCTCCTGTGAAGTACATCTTTTCCATGGTTAAGATTCAGTCATGTCGAGTCAAGCAGATCTTACTAGATTGTTGTATTCATAGCGCTCCCTCAGCTCATACGCGGCACGAAGATTTCTCATCTGGAGAACGATGTCTCGCGGCGAGTCGTACGCTGAGTAAGACCCATCATGCCTGTAACAAGGCGATGAGAAGAGGCAAAGGGGAATTAGAATCTAAAATTTACGCAGGGAGGCCCGTCTGATGCGAAAGCAAATCTTTGAGACTGGCTTTCTCCGTAGTCCATTGGTCTTCTGTCAGCCACTCGTCCGGCAGAAGGTCGTAGATTTTGGTGTCCCAGTTAAACTCCGCCACAGTGTTCGGGAGAGCGGACTTGTTCTTCCCGTCGGCAAAGTCCTGCATGAGAATCCCGAGTGACGCTGATAAAAACGCTTTCGAGCATGACCCGAGGTTCATAACAGTCTGCGCATAGTTGGCTCGATATGAGAGAGAGTATTGAGAAATGTACAAACGTACCTCTTGGTCTATTGGATCTCCTTCCTCGGTGCGGTTACCCCACGCCGCATATTCCACTTCACCGTTGGGAAAAACGATGCCCAACGTTAGTCCAGTGAAATTATTCGCATCAAGCACATTTTGGATGGAGGACGAAAGTTCTTCGTTAACAACTTTGCTTCCATCCTTTCTCAAGTCGTCGAGAGGGAGTTGGGAAGCAAATTGTCCGAGAGCGGCGGGTAAAATGAGAAATGGGAGAATTGACCGCATGAGGGGCATTTTGACGATGCGTATGAACATCTCGGTGGAGTCTTATAAGTAATAGTTATACAGATTGAGGCGCTAATCAGAGAGACTGCGCATCATGAGGTTCGCCATACTTAGGCGCAGTAAGAACGCATATCAACGGGCGTGCATGATGTCCCATCGTCGATCGACGCTTATTTACATAAGTATTTCGAAATCCATCACGGCGCTATTTCGCCATTCGGCGTCTATTGAATAGGCGCTATGTTATGCGTCCACTTCTGCTCTGCGGTGCGTAAAGGACTTACACATGAACCGCACTGTGAAAAATATTCAAGAGCCAAGAAGTGAAAATTGAAAGAAAGGACTGACTTGTGGTTTGCCTGCCAGTGGTGCAGAGTGGTGCCCCCCGGTGTTACTGGTTAACTCAGGTCGCATCAGGGTCGTATCATCCGAACGGCTGCTAAGTTAGCCGCCAACGGTCGTCGATGCATCTGGGTCACATCCTGGTCTTAAGGCCCTTTATTGACTTACTCGGAACGTTCTAACTGATATGCACTCCGCACTCTCGTTCCAATTCTAGTATTTTACTCCCAGTAAATTCATTAAACCTCCCTCTCCTATCAGCACCTGCGCCCTAGCTCTGCTCGCATCTGGTCTTGAGGCCCTCCGCCATACCCTCCATGGCATCGGTCAAGGATTGGCGCATGAATCGCATCGCGAGCGAGCCCCCAATTCCACTCAAGACGGCAATGATCTCGTACTTCGTGCCACCCTGGACATCGGTCAGCACATGCCAGCGTTGCGCCCCAAAGAACATCCTCGGTGACTCTGATGCGCCCCACACGAACTGTCTTCCCGGCGCGACGTGGATGACGGTCTCTGCCAACACGCGCGGCTTGACGCTATTGTCCATCGTCGGCGGCATCTGCGCCTTGACCACAAGCTTGTGCCCCACGGCGATCTGGTTGTCGGGGAGGGGTCGCTTTGACGCATCGGTGACAGTGGCTCCGCGGCTGCGTTTCAAAGTTCGTCAGCTCCCGGTTTTTTTTTTTTTGATAGGATGGGGGCCTCACATGTATGGATTCCTGGAGTAATTGTGATAAATTTTCATGCAGACAAGTAGCGAACTAAATCTGAAGGCATTCACCATTCCGGGTACGAGCCAAAATCCATAAGCATATTCCAGACTTTCTCCCGCGGGGCCTTGATCACCACCGACACGGGGATGTAAATCGGCCAGTCAGACTCTTTGGGTACAGGTCTCGGGGCGGACATGGTGTGCTCCGGCGGGCATTTTTTTCCCCAGGTGTTAAATACTGAAAAATCCCGAGGTTTTATTCGATGCTCAGGTAATGTCACCCTTCAAATCATGAGCTCTCTCCGACCTCGCAGGACGCGCGGTCGGCGGCATCTACATATCTACGGCAACAGGATACGCGATTATTAGATTGCTAGATGGTTGAATCCGCCGCAACAAATCCCACTTGCAATCTCCGGAAGATCAGCGAAGGCTGCGCAGACTCTGCATCACCAGCGTCTATAATATTAACCACTCACAACTACTCCTTTTTCAGGACGTTGCGTTTTTGTTTTATGTCGCTGCCTCATCGCAGGAGACTGTTGCATCTGTCCACATTTTTATGGTGGCCAAGTGGAATCGCGCTGGGCAGAGTTCTTCTGCGCCTCTCTAAGTAGTATACGTGATCTGAACGACTATCTTCAGATTTCACGCCCGGTAGACTAAAGAGGCTGAAACGAGCCTACTGCGCCTCTGCTCACCAAATACGGTTCCGAAAGCAGGCGCTCGTCTTTGTTGAATATACCACAAGAGCGGCGTGGGCTGCCCACCACTTCAAGTAATCAGACAGGCGTAATCTTATAAAGAGGCCAAGATAAGGTAATAAATACTAGCTCTCTACAGGTCTCAACGGACTTCTACATGTGTACCAGAAGTCCGTTTTTATCTCCCTATTGATAAAATTAAGCCTGTCCGCAACCTGTCCCCATCAGCTGTCCGGCACTTTCCGACCTTGCTTCCAATTCCGACGGAACATTCAAGATTCAACCGAAGTGGTGGGGTGCGAAGTACCCCACCGCGCTCTTGTATACGGTGGGGATGCATTGTACTTGTGACAGAAAATCGTGGCTCAAACCGACGCCAATCGTCGCTCACTACATCAAAAATATCACCACCAAATTTCCAGACAATTACAGGAGAGAAAACTCACCCATTTGCGTTTCCCAGCAGCTCTTCGAAGTGGTGTCGAAGTTGGTTGAGCTTCTCGTCGTGCTCGTTGCCAGACAAATGGCCGAAATCGAGGATGAAAACCTCGCAATCCCGAATAAATTGATCCAGATCCTTGACCTTAGTAATGCTTAGTTCTGGCTCATTCGATCCTCGGGCGCGCGCAAGATATGAGGCTGTAAGAGTCGAAAAGCCACCTATTCTTCGGTTAAATTAAGAACGGCCAAACGGGTGCAGAACGCGTACCAAGAACGGACGTCGCAATGGATGTCTGAAAGAGTACGTTCAAAGACGTCCTACTTTAAGAGAGTAAACACGAACATGCCGACCTGTAGTTACCGCGGCCAAGCCTGTTGTCAGGGCACCGAGAAGGACCTGTACACCTATCGCGATCTGGAGTGACGGTCAGGAACTGGACAACCGGAGGAGCTGAAAAAGGCGAACATTCAAAGCATACCCAGTCAGCCTTGCTTTGAGCTCGCATCTCCCCCGTTCTAATCTCGCGTGCTGGAGCGTTGGGTCAATACGCTCTTGCAATGTTTTCTGGCGCTGAAGATCCTGGTGGCAAGTCATTGGCGTACATTAGTGTCTGCAACGCGAACGCACCGACTCTCGCTTGGGAGACACCGGTACGATCCAGTCAAGCTCGGATTGACGGCGTCGGACGCTGTCGCGGTAGTCCGATCTTGGATCCGGCGCGTAACCCGTTGTCTGCACGTCTTCAGGAATTCTGGGAAGGGCGGATGAGGTGACACTTGCTCCCGTATCCTCTGGACCTCCATACGCAGACAAAGGTCGAGACAATTCCACTGGTGGATGGAATGGATTTCCCGGAGCGACGGTTGGCTCCAAATCCGGATCCTGGCTGGAGGGCGCGGGCATATGGGGCTCTGCGCTCCGGGGGACATTGGCAACTTCCTGGTTTTGCTGGGATGCCATAGGACGTGGAGATGAAGATCGCGGGCCAGAAAATGCCTGGTACATGAGCAATGCCACGCGGGAAACAACACGCAGCGGTCACCAGATAGATTGCAGTTAAATAAAGACAGCATACCTTGAGAATCGCATCCGGCAGAGGGACATAGAGAGGAATTCCTAGCTACCGAACAAGGCGGACGTGCCATCACATAGTTGTCTTTCTGCGCCAGAAGCGAGCTGTCCCACAACGGACCCTATTCCGCTTCCCCAGCGGCACGCGCCACAGGGATGGAATCTCGTGGTACAAGACAGGGTAAAACAATTGCAGCTGTAAGGTGTTGGAAGTTGAGACCAAAGAGAGTCACAAATGCGGATACGTTTGCAAGTCCGAAAAGTCCGCCGACGGCTTCGTTTTCATTCCTCAATAACATTTCATGGAGTCTATCAACGGCTACTAATTCAT
The DNA here is from genome assembly GCA_029282495.1 of Mycena albidolilacea. Classification (NCBI taxonomy): domain Eukaryota; kingdom Fungi; phylum Basidiomycota; class Agaricomycetes; order Agaricales; family Mycenaceae; genus Mycena; species Mycena albidolilacea. Next base: position 624,317 of record JARIHO010000032.1, on the reverse strand, counting down.
GAAAGTTCAGCCCATCACACTCGCCAGCAACGCCATCCGGATCTATGCATATGGTTAGCAGTAAGAATAGGCAGGTATCGAGGGATGCCTCACAAAGAGACCGTAACGCATTTGGCGGAAGTAGACGGCTCGCCGCGAGTCAAAATCGACTTCAGGGTCAATTTCTGTCGAGGCTATCTGAGTTAGGAGTCCGTTGAAGATGCGGAAAACTTACCATTGACTCGAGGAAGCGGGTGCATGACGATCATGTCCTCCTTGGCCCGCGAAAGGACCGCGTGGTCAACGCGGTAGGCGTTCTTGACCTGGTTCCATTCGGTCTCGCTATCGAATCTCTCTTTCTGGATGCGGGTCACGTATAGCACGTCGGTGTCGGCCAGCACTTCGCCCAGAGATTCACATTGAGTGATGGGAATGCCCGCTTTCCGTGCTGCCGCAACGACAGAGGCAGGCATTGCCAGGGATGGTGGGGAAACAAAGTTGAGGCTGACCGAGTAGAGGGACAGAAGAGTGACCAAGCTATGCACGGTGCGCCCGTTCTTGAGATCCCCCAGTAAGGTAATGGTACGACCATTGACCGTCCCAAGCTCAGATCGGATTGTGTAAACGTCCAATAACGCCTAGGTATCAGAAACGAGATAAGTGCCAATCGACGCAATACAATGATGGTGAGTGATTACCTGTGTGGGATGCTCGCCGATTCCGTCACCAGCATTGATAATAGGCACCGGGGAAAACTTGGCCGCCAATTGGGCGCTGCCGACGTCTGGGTGCCGAATAACGATAGCATCCCCGTAGCATCCGAGAGTGCGGATAGTGTCGGGCAGACTTTCGCCTTTCGCTACCGATGACGTATCCGCGGAGATCTGCACCACTTCCCCTCCGCATCGTTTCATGGCCGCGTCGAAAGACGAGCTCGTACGCGTCGACGGCTCGTAGAAAAGAGTACACAGCACGCGACCCTTCAGGATGTCTAGCGTGCCGTTACGCTCGACTTGCAAACGCATCTCGTGGGCAAGGGAGAACAGATCGTACATGTCGCGATGGGTGAACTGTTTGACCGATAGAATATGGCGGCGGTGGAAAGACGGGTGCGCCAAGGTGTGAGAGGACAGAGACACGCCGGAAGTCGCGTGGAAAACGTCAACAGATTGCGTGGAGGGGTGCGTCGAAATGGACGGCATGGATGAAAGCGCCATAATGTTGCCATTCGCCACCGTCTCCGCCTCCTTGGGAACCACAGAGCCAAAGACTTGCGGGTGATTGATTGTGGCACTCGAGATATCCTTTCCGAGGGGCACAGAGAAGAGAGAACCATCGAGGAACGCGGTGTTGCCGTGCACGACAACTCTGTGAATGGCCCCCGTGACCAATGTGGGCTCGAGCGGAGACCAGCACGTCTCGCGCTTGCCAAACCGAGCCTTCCGTCCGATTACGACCTCGACGTGGGTTTGAGTTTGCTCTGGAAGCCCGAAAATGTGTACAGGGTTATCGTGCAGCCTGACACGGATGTCGTCGAGGGAAAGTCGACCCTCTTGCACTGCAGTAAGCAGGAGGGGAAGAGTCTCTTCCATCCCTGACGCCGGCGACGCGGATTCACCGACCTCAAGGGCCAGTCGGTAGGGAGTGGTGCCAACGGAAAAGGCATCGATGAGATCAAGCTTCTGCCACAGAGATGCCTGATCTGCGGACGACGGGAGGGATTTACACGCAGGGAACTGTTCGCGGGAGAAGAACAAGGCGTATACCGAGACATCGCACGTAACCTTGAGTTGCTTGGCCTTACTCAAGGAGATCAATAGGAGGTCGTCTTTGCTGCGCACGTCGGTTACATGTACACTCCGATTATGAAGACTCGCGAGCAAAAGAATGCACGCAAGATCAGACCCTTTGGCGTCAGTGACTACGGGCTTCTCTGAAGGCCAGGCAGTGAAGTGGGCTGCGACAATGGAGAGCGGTGTAGATGTTGTGCTGACATCGAATGGAATGAAGAGCGCTTTGGCCTCGGCCTGGAGCTCTTCGTCCAAAGATTGAACGTTGTTGTCCGAAGCGGCAACGCTCAAGGCAAAATTGCAATGTGCGGCGCCGACCACGTTTGCCTTCGCTCGCTCGAGGGAGTTGCGATCCGAAATACTGCTCGTTAAGTCCAACGGGATGATGATGGAAGTGGTGAAGCCAGAGCTGATGGACGCCTTTGTGACCTCGATGAGATCCGGACTATTCTCGGCTACTAGGCTGGGAACGAATGCAGCGATATTGATTAGCCCAGGGAACGTATGCGTGCGGTGAGAGCTTTTGGAATCGATGCTTGACACCTCTAGGGGTAGTCTCCGCACAAGGGCTTCCGCGAGCAATTTGGCGTTCTTGATGTTTGTAATCAAGGGAACGGCGAAATCGACGGCCATGCGACGGGTGTGGTAGCCTTTGCTACTATAGCTGGCGGGTCGGCGGTAGTTGTTCTTCGACGGCAGGTTGATGTACATGTCGATCAGATTATTCGCCAGATGCTGCGTCAACGAATACTCGGACTTCTGCTTGTCGTGATTGTCCTCTCCCAAGGTCTCGAGATACTGTAACTCATGAGCACAAATACGCGCAGATAAAGAGCAGACGGCTCACTTTACAAGGTACGTTGTGTTCCGTCAAGAAATCGGCGGTACCAGAAGTCGCAAAGATATTGTAGCCGGCGGCACTGAGTTTCTGAACGGAAGAGAGGATTTCCAGCTTTTCCCGATAGCTGCCGATGGAGAAAAGGATATTCTTTTTCGGGAGCACAATACCCGTCGAGATCAGGGCTTTGAGATAAGCCTCATACTTGTCGTGACCGAAGCAAGCGACCTCGCCGGTCGATGCCATCTCGACGCCAAGAACAGGATCGGCGCCGGACAGTCTGCTGAAGCTGAACTGCGGGACCTTGATTCCAACGTAGTCGGGCGGCATCCCAGCGTCCGGGTACGACTCGACCGGAAAACCGAGCATGACCTTGGTGGCCATCTCAATCGCGTCGATGCCGGTGACCTTTGAAACGAAAGGGAAGGACCGAGCAGCACGAAGATTGCACTCGATGACTTTGATTTCGTTGTTCTTCGCGATAAACTGGATGTTAAACGGACCTGTGACGTTGAGGGCATTGCCGATCTTGGCCGTCGCCTCCTCAATCTGCCGAACGGTCTGGGGATCCAGATCCTGCGGGGGATGAATGAGGGTCGCGTCGCCGGAGTGGACGCCAGCGTTCTCGACGTGCTCCGAGATGAAATGCATGACCATCTTCCCGTCCTTGGCCACCGCATCCATCTCGATCTCCTTCGCCTGCTCGATGTACTTGGTGATGACGACTGGATGGTCGCGCGAGACGGCGGTGGCTTGGGTAAGATAGTTCGACAAATCGTCCGCCGTCGATACCACGTTCATGGCTGCGCCGGAGAGCACGTAGGACGGCCGGACGAGCACCGGATACCCCACTTTCCCGCAGAACGCTTCAGCCTCCTCGAAGCTAGTCAACTCCTTCCACAACGGCTGGTCGACCCCTATCTCGTCCAAGAGCCGCGAGAACTTGTACCGATTTTCAGCGGTATCGATCATCTCCGGCGATGTGCCGTAGATCTTGACATTCTGACGATAGAGCGGGAGCGCGATGTTGTTCGGGGTTTGTCCACCCATGGCAAGGATGACACCCCGCGAGCGCTCCGCGTCATAGATGTCAAGAATCGTCTCCAAGCTGATGTTCTCGAAGTAGAGTCTGTCCGCCTCATCGTAATCCGTGCTCACGGTCTCCGGGTTGTAGTTGACCATGATCGTCTGGAGCCCCTGGTCGCGGAGAGTCCTGATGGCGCGGACAGCACACCAGTCGAACTCGACGGAGGAGCCGATGCGATATACGCCAGACCCCAGCACCATCACACCTCGTTCGTCAAACGTGACGTCGTGCTCGATCGCGTTGTACGTGGTGTAGAGATAGTTGGTGAAGGCGGGGAACTCTGCGGCAACGGTATCGATTTGCTTCACAAAGGGTGCGATGCCAGATTCCTGGCGCAGACGGCGGACAGCAAGCTCTGTCGATCCCATACAAGTAGCAAGCTGTCGGTCGGAGAATCCAAGCTGTTTAGCTTGCTTGAGAAGAGCAGGCGCTATGGTCGAAACGTTGCAGTCGCTGCCGATACAGTGAGCTCCACTGAAAGTGAAAAAAGAAAATCACGATCACGTACGATAGGCGCTGTTCCATATTGAAGATGTACTGGAGCTTCGTCAAGAACCACTTGTCGATGTTGGTCATTTGCCATATTTTGTCGACACTATAACCCCGATGAAAGGCTGTCGAGATGGCGAAAATCCGTTTATCTGTGGGGTTGACAAGCTCCTCGTCGATGTTCTCGACAAGGTCGTTCTGGGACATCCTCAGCACAAATAAAAGGCCCGCTGAGCAGCGTACAAACCTTGGCAAATCCAGCGAACGCGTCGTCGATGGCGCGGATCGCCTTCTGGAAAGTCTCCTCGAACGTCCGCCCGATGCTCATCACCTCCCCGACGCTCTTCATGCTGCTGCTGAGCAGCCGGCTGACGCGGCTGAACTTGCTCAGATCCCAGCGCGGAATCTTCACGACAACGTAGTCCAAGCTCGGCTCGAAACACGCGCTGGTGACTTTGGTGACCGAATTCTTGATCTCGTTCAAGGGAATGCCGAGTCCAAGCTTCGCGGCAATGAATGCCAAGGGATAGCCGGTCGCCTTTGAGGCAAGGGCGGACGAACGGGACAGTCGCGCGTTAACCTAAGAGCAACTTTAAACAAGGTCGAGTCGGCTACAGCATGAAACAGACCTCGATAATGCAATACTCCTGGGAGACGGGATTCAGGGCGTATTGAATGTTGCACTCGCCGACGACTCCGAGGTGGCGGATGACATTGATTGCGGTGGTGCGGAGCATATTGTAGTCGGAGTCGGACAACGTCTGCGACGGAGCAATGACGATAGAATCACCGGTATGAATGCCCAGCGGGTCGAAGTTCTGGTACGAAAAAAACGTCAGTGCCGACATGAAAAGAATGTCGTAGTGCGCACCTCCATGTTACAGACAGTGATACAATTGTCGCGGCAGTCGCGGACCACCTCGTACTCGATCTCCTTCCACCCCTTCATGCTCCGCTCCACGAGAACCTGCGGGCTCGTCGCGAACGCCTTGCTACACAACGCCTTCAGCTGCGCCTCGTCCTGCGCAAAGCCTGACCCCAGCCCGCCCAACGCGTACGCAGCGCGCACAATGACCGGGAAGCCGATCGCCTGCGCCGCCGCGATCGCCTCCTCCTGGTTCGTCGCCGTGCTGCTCTCCGCGCACTTCTCCCCGATCTCCGCCATGGCGGACGCGAACAGCTGCCGGTCCTCCGTCGTGATGATCGTGTCGATCGGCGTGCCCAGCACCTTGACCCCGAGCGCCTCAAACTCGTCCTTGAGCTTGATCCCGACGTTCAGCGCCGTCTGCCCACCGAACGTCACGTAGATCCCGTCCGGCTTCTCGAACTTGATGATCTTGCGCACAAACTCGGGCGTGACGGGGAGGAAGTAGACTTTGTCCGCGAGCCCCTTGGACGTGGCGATGGTGGCAATGTTCGGGTTGACCATGATCGTGTAGATACCCTCCTCCTTGAGGGCTTTGATGGCCTGCGAGCCAGAGTAGTCGAACTCTCCTGCTTGGCCGATGGACAGACCCCCGGAGCCAAGGATGACGACCTTGGACACGGAGGCACGGGGAACGCGCTTGTCGTTGTCCTCCTTCTTCCCGCCGGGCATGACGATTGGGGCGAGGGAGTTTGTCGCGGCGCAGTCGGCGACATTTTGGATGAAGACGTCGAACAGGAACTCGGTGTCCCGAGGGCCCGGAGTCGATTCGGGATGGAACTGGACGGAAAAGAAGGGCTTGTCCTCGCAATAGATGCCCTCGTTGCTGCCGTCGTTGGCGTTGCGGAAGAGCTCCTTCCACCCGACGGGGAGCGTGGCGGTGTCGACCTCGAAACCGTGATTCTGGCTGGTGATATAGCAGCGACCGGAGAGCGCGTCGGTACACGGAATGTTGTGGCCGCGGTTGCCGTACTTCATTTTTGAGGTCTTCGCGCCTGCCGCGAGCGCGAGCAGTTGGTGCCCGAGGCAAATCCCGAAGATGGGGCGGTCCGCCTTTTTGAGGGCGGCCGATAGTCTCGATACGGTGGCCGTGACCATGGCAGGGTCGCCGGGACCGTTAGAGACGAAGATCCCGTCATAGGGCTCGGGCTCCGCCAGAAAGTCGTAGTCCCAGGGAACGACTTTGAGTTCGGTTCCCCGGTTAATAAAGCAGCGAATCTGATTATACTTCATGCCCACGTCTATTGCCAGGATGCGGAGGGGGCGGCCGGTGGGATGCAAGCGGGGAGTAATGGTACTTTTGTAGAGGCGTGGCGCCGTGATGGATACTTCAGCGACCAGATTGACCTGGTTCGGGTCGTGGAAAGGAATGTCGTCGTAATCCTCGCGCCAAGATAGGGTGGCGGGAGGGGAAGAAGATCGTGAAGGTGCCCGAGACGGGGCTTGCGAGGCAGGGACCAACGGCCGAGCTCGACCAGCGGGAGCTCCAGGTCTGCGCGCTAGAAGTTTTCCTAGCATGGACCCCTTTTCTCTGATTTTTTTCGTGAGGGCTCGAGTGTCGACGCCATAAATGGCCGGGACGTTGTTTTCTTTCAGCCAGGCGCCGAGAGACGAGTTTGCGAGAAAGTGGCTATAGTCCTCAGAGTGATAGCCGATAACGATAGCCGCGACGTGAATTTTGGAAGACTCGAACGCTACGGGAAGAGTGTCGAGCGGGTTTTCTGGGCGTTCAGGAACGCCGTAATTCCCGACGATGGGATAGGTCAAGACGAGAATTTGGCCCTGGTAGGATGGATCGGTGAGGGACTCGGTGTACCCGACCATGCCTATCGATGGGTATAGGCATAAAATTGATTTTCGTCGCAGTCCACTGACCAGTTTGGAAAACGCATTCTCCAGCAACACTGTTGCCCTGGGCGCCAAAGCTAATGCCCCGAAAAGCCGAGCCGTCGCTCAATTCGAGAACAGCGTCCTCCGCAATATCAGGGCTGTTTGCCGACGCGATGATGGGAGGTGTAGGATCGTTCAAAATGCTAGTCATGCGCGACAGCGTAGGGCGGAAAGGCAGGGGGACAGCTGGATTGGACATGGTAATAGATTGCAAGGTGGGTCGTACAACTTCCCCTCCACGCAGCGTGGAGAGGAAGAAGAATTTTGGCGTTTGACACCGGGTACTTAAATGGAGCTTGTTTGTGACTGTATTTTCAGCACTGCCACGGTAAAGGATCGCCGATCGATTAGATGCTTAAATCTATTCTAGTCTCGACTCGGCGCTCTCTCATCCCGACTTGGCTTCCGACCAGGAGTGGCTTCATGCCGGTCGTTGAATTTATCCATGAAAGGTCAGATTCACCCAAGTTTCACATGTTTGCTGCTCAGCGACCGAAGACCTGAGGCCCCGAGTTCCGTACCTCCAGATGCAAAAATATCTCTCTCTTTATAAAATTAAAAGCATGTCTGAAGCCTTTTCAAACTCCGCCATCTGCCAATCAGCTTCTTCGCCCGAAGATCTTCCGCAATTTATTTACTTCGAACCACCTTTAAACCACGGAAAGATTCATAGCAAGGAGCGTGCAACTCCAAAACTCACACATCAGGGAGGGGATGCGAGGTCGCGAACGAGCAGCCGCTTGTATTTCTTGCGTAAAACCCCGTAGTGCTCGAAATAAACCTACCTACCGCGGATGATCAACCGATAGTGGTTGAGGAATGTCAATGATCTAAGCCATAAACCTCCATTCGTTCTTGATCAGAGGAATAACACAGCGCCAACGGACCACGGTTCAATTCTCAAGTCGTCGTTCCTGACCTCGAACTCGGTATACGCCGTGAAGACTGCAGGAACCTCGCTCGTCAACACCACTCGCATGGATTTCTTCCATCCGGAGACTGGAGACTTCCACCAAGCAAGCTGGCACTTTTCGCAAGCAGAAAATTTATGTGCCTCGTCGTGGAACGGCGTACGGAAGCACACTTGGTACTTGATTCCGGTGCTACACACATTTCTCTGTCAGTGAACAACCTTCCAGAAAACTCTGGAGTGGCTCAGGTTATGATCATGGAATACGACCCGTACGTGTCGAGAGGGCCATCCTTGAAGATTTCGCAGCGAGCTTGCTGCTACCAACAGAGAGGTAAATTAGTCAAAGGATTGAAATCACCTCTCCAGACACATAGTATACGAGGCGCATCGACGAAATCAGGAGTTAGTAGCCCTGTTCGAGGTCATATACATTGACTCTCTGTAACTGTTTGCAGATCCCTTTGTGGGTTTTCCACTGCAGTCTTTTCCTCGCAGGTTCTGTCGCAGTACCCAACGCGACGGCACCTGGGGCACCTGCTCAGGACTCGCGCCGACCTGCGGCAGCAGTGGGTGCAGCTGAGAAGCGCCGTCTGGGTTCGCATGACGTCTAGTTTTCAGGATGCTGATTCTGGCTGCATGTCGAGGGCGGGGAGAAAAAGCAAGCTCGAGGCCTGCCAGTGCATATATACCGGAAACTAGCATGAACCCGTGCTTCGCTACGGTCCGGATGAATGAATATCAGAAGCTTGGATTTGCTCCACCCAAATGAACCGGCAGCCTGCAGCTCAACAAAAGTGATCAAATCAAATTCAAAACATGTTTAAGTTCACTGTATTCCCATTCATCAGTATGGACACTCGTCACCAACCTCTGGTTGGTTCCTCGTGTCCCCCGTGTCCGCCATGTCTGCATCCATTAAATATTATGATTGACACGCCAAATGATTACCATAAATAATCTTGCCACTGCAGTCAGCTTTTTCCAGCTGCAGTTGGTTTCTTATGTTTCCTGTGTGCTCAAGCCTAGTAAATGATGTTGAGAGAATAATTGTAGGTGGAAGTCCAGCAGGCTTTATCTAGGGCTGCATGCCGTCCTGTCAACGGGCACGGCAGTCGTTTTGAAGGGTCTGTCACGTGATGGCCGTCAGTTTGCTTGTCAGAACTACTGAGTACATTCAAAAGTTGTGGCCTAAAATGTGTGTTAGGCTTACATTTGCGTGAAGCATGCCTTCTCAAAGATCACATCATATTTTTTTGACAATTTATGGTGTGTTTTCAGGACCTGTCTACCTGTCAACGGCCGTTCTACGGGAACGGCCGTCAAAAGTACAGTCGAAGAACCCGACGGGACGGGTCAGGATACCCATAGAGCCGTCCCGTGCAGCCCCAGAGGCTTCATGTTCCCTGCCGTTCCAGATTGTGGGTGCAGGCCTAGATACAGGGAATGTATGCAATTAGTGCATACATATCCCATGTGTGACAACAGTTGGCCTGCACAGAAGTAAGTAAGCAGAAAAAGTAGCATGAAGCAAGCAGCAATTTGTTTGCAACAAAACATCGTCGGAAGTAGTGTCGGAGTTCATCGGACATCTCGGCATAGCTGCCGGACCGACACTTTGATGTTTGTCTGTATAACCTGATTGGCTGACGACGTCTACACGTGACAGTATAAGTAGATATCTGGGATGTCTGGGATGTCTAGCTGTGAGAAACAGGTGTCCCCAGAGTAAAGACGCGTTGGCGTCGACGAAGCGGGAGAGGGAGAGAATGACACGCATCAGCGGCAATCTTTTTACGTCACGGTCAAGTCTTGACGTTTGTCTTTGACGTTTGTCTGGACAACCTGATTGGCTCGCTAACTACCGCTATCATTTGTATAAGTAGATAAGACAAAAGGTAAGACATCCTCAATATCTCACTCGTTGACCAAGCACAGAATTCGTAGAGATCGAAGGAATTCCGCGGAAGACGCGGAGTTTAGAACGTTTAGTCCCGGCCAGCGGCCGACGTTGCCATAAGTTTGCACTCGAGGTCAGAACGCTAGGATTTTGCTGAAATTCTATGTTGAAACAAAAATGATGTTTGTGAGATATGTGGTCGGAATTTTACATGTACAGATTTATGGCAACATCGCACCACATCATGGCACTCTCTTGAACGGTTCCAGATCGCCCGACGCAGCTGAAGCAGAACTTGTATAAGACACGGTTGTCGCTGATCAATCGATCATGATGTGACGGTTCGCATTTGATCGCAGGTTCGCGTTTTTCCGTTTCGTCGCAGCCGAAACAGATTTTTCAACCATCCTTCTGGGTCACTTCAATTGCGAAATTTCCTTCGAGTTTTCCATTTGTTCGTCTGGTTTGTTTTTCTTCATCTCCACCAATTCTGGAACACACCTGCGTGACGTCATCATTACCATGCGCCATCTAATTACTTGCACGCAACAACCATGAGCTCTCAGCACACCACACGGAAGGCAAGCGCTTTGTAAAGAAATCTATGGCTTGGGCTGATTTTCTGTAGCGCCCCGTTTCCGACGAACATGACGAGGCCTGGGAGGACGTCGACGTGGATCTCGATCCAAAATCCCAAATCCTGGACTTGAAACAGGAATTCGAGGAGGAAGTCGATTCCAGGTCGAGAACTAGAAGCCCCGCTCGGAGCGCAACATCCGCCCGCCTGAGTCCTCGGAAACGTCGATTCAAGACAACTACCGCATCTCCAAAAAAGGTGCCTTCGCCGGTTGTTCAGCCGAATGCGAAGATAGCATTGCCGACCGAGCACATGTACAATGGTGGCCTCTTTATGGTCGTGTACGTCCTGGACGTCCTAAAAATGGCCATTCTCCTCCTCCGCAAACCCCTCGGGTTCCTCGTCTTCTTATGGATGTTTGCCTTCATCCTGCACCGAATATCCCATACGCTCAGAGCGGCGTTCGCCCCGCTGTGCTACATTCCGGGCATCTCCAGCTCTTCCCTGTGTCTACCCGATAACTATGCGGGGGGATCCGACACCCCATCTCCCAAATGGGCCGATTATCCGACGCTCGTTGACGTGCAGAGTGCTACGTTCGAACAGTTATTGGACGAGTCGAGCTCCGGCTCGGTGCTGGCTCTCAAAATTAAGAAAGCGGAGATGGCCACAACCGACCTGGTGACGCTCGTTCGCGTGAGCGACTTGCGAAGCCGAGATATGCTAGGAGATGCCCTCCGGCAATTTGTAGATGATGCGCGGCTGGCGGGCAGAGCCTTGAACAAACTCAACTCTAAAGTTGCAGGGGCAGTTGACGGGTAAATTATCGAGATCTCTTATTTTGCATGGCTTAGACATACTTACAGGATCATGGCCGTCAACGACTATGCGCTCAAAACAATTGAGGCGGCACAGACCGAATCCCCTCCCTCGTTCCTCGGCCAACTCGTTCCGTGGACGAAACCCAGGACCGATCTTGTCCTGTCTACCTTCGAAGACTCGATGAACTATCTGTCCTTCACCATCCAAGGGCTTGTTCTCGAGTTCGAGTTGAACCTCCAGAACTTGAACAAGTTAGAGGAACAGCTCTCCGTCCTTCACGAACTCGTCTCCCGCGAAGACACTTCCATCTCCTCCGCCAAATCTGACTTGCTTGGCGAACTCTGGACGAAGGTTGGCGGAAACCGGCGAAAACTCCGGGGATACGAGCATCATCTTCAGCTACTGAAGGGGCTCACTGAATATCGGAAACAAGCGCTGGTGCACGTCGTCTCGGCGTTGCAGACGCTTACGCAGATGAGCGAAGATATCGAGAATCTGCGGGAGAGAGTTGCCGCGCCGGAACTCACGGGCTCGCGGATTCCTGTCGAAGTGCACATCAGGAGCATTCAGAATGGGCTGGACAGAGTCAAGGAGGGTAGATCGAAGGCGAAAGTGAAGGAGAGCGAGGCTCTAAAGAGGATTATGGGTGCGGAGGTGTAATAATATTTTGCATATAAGTGTTGTATTTTATCGCTAGTAGCTATTGTAAGTAAATATCGTATTCGGCTCGGATAATACACGACTTGAATGTCTGAACTTGAATTGCAACCCTTTCGTTCAACTGCTATTATTCAAGTTCGTACCATACAAAATTCAATACATGGACTGCCACAAAGCCCAAAGGAATCGGTTTCGAATAGATGCCCGGTGGCACACGCCATGGAGATGTCAAACAACGAAGGGAGTTGCGTTTGAAACATCCTTGATAACCGGCAAGCTTTTGCACTCGTGCTCGCGGACGCATTTTGCAATTATCGTCCCAATGTCCAGTCCTTCCAAGTACGCGCCATGCAAGAAGCCTATTACCGTAAATGCCAAGGATATCTTTGAAAAACCGTTTCACGCACCGAAATACTTTATGCTCATCGCCTCGCCAGCAAACCACAGCCGATTTCCAACATTTGCCCGGAGATTGGTGTGATGTGGGCTCACGAAGCCGGACGGCCAGTTGCTATAGCTGCCGCGGTATAACGGGTCAGAGAACCACCGCGGGAAGAAGAATGCGGTCGGCGTTGGGATGGTGGTATTGGGGAACATGGTCTGCAGGACGTCAATGAGTTCGGCCTGAACCTCGGCGTCTGTCATGGCTTCAATACGTTGGGAGTAATCACCCTGTAAAGAACATACAGCGAGCGAAGTGATACGAGTGGAAATAATGCTCTAACCGTTACTGTCGCGAAGACGATGCCCGAGCCCGGGAGGAAGTTTTTGAGATCGAGGCCTTGCCAGACGGGATACCGCCCGCGCTCGCGGTCGGCGTATAGCGCGAACTGCGTGTCGAACCAGAACTTCTCCTCAAACTGTAGGAATATCTTCGTGTATGTCCCCTAATAAACATTTATCAATCACGGCGGCGAGGATGAAAGCGATCGAGAGACGCCGCACCATTGTCATGCTGTGGATTGCCTCTTGCTTCCACGCAGGAAGGGGCGGCTCAAACAGCACGTCATCGTTCTGCAGAACGCCAAGACTGAAAGTTGAGATGGCGTATCTTCCACTAATGCGGGTGCCGTTGGCGAGGGTGACCTCGACGCCATCACCCGAATGAGCGATAGTTCGCACGGTTGAATTTAGGGAAATCTGTTTGGGGGAAAGGAATGTCTGTGCCTCGGCCTGGATGAAGTGTTTAAAGCCGCGCTGGTCAATAGACAACAAATTGCCGTCGGAAAAGCCGCCTTGGTCGACATCGTAGGTGAAGTTGTTCGCCTACTAAAATGTGAGCGGACAAGAACCTCACGAGAATATGAAACAATTTGCCCATGACGACGCAATCCAGGAGGTTTGCTCAGGCGTCTGTGCATATTCCCAGTCCTGGCGCAAATTAGACGGGAAGAGATAGGCTATCTTGCGAAGATTCTTACAAACTGAAAGCAAGATTAACTTCTGGCTTGATACTCATCCAAATGAAATGAAGTTCCCGCACTATGTAATACTCTGCGGCCATCTCTTGCGGCGTCTTGGGTTTCGCACCGACGAGCGAATATCCCGTTCGAGCTGTGCAGTCTACTTTTCTTTTCTGTACCCTTACACCTGCAAGAAGAGAAGTTCACGTGTATGTGCTCCAATGGATGCGCACTCACCAGCAGCAATAGTCAGGTTCGTATAGGCGTCTTGAGCGTCTTTGAAGATGTCCATATAGTCCACCAGACCCGTCTCATCGTACGTCACTACGTCCATTTAATCAGCTGACAGCGAGAGTAGAGATCGAGAATCCCGTCCATCTTACTTATGGAGTTGTAATAGTCGCTTTTCGCCGCCTTCAGTCCGTGCTTCTGCGCGAGGATAAGAATCGGGTTCACGGGCCCATTTCCTTCTTGCGTGCCCTGGACCCAATTCGCGCCGAGCTCGATGGTGGCCTGTCGGCCGTCGGCGCCAAACTCCTTGCTCCGCAGACGCCCACCGAGCTCATCGCGCGCTTCGATAATCAGGAAATCGTCGATGCCATGCTGGTGGAGGGAGCGCGCTGCGATGACGCCCGCGACGCCCCCGCCGAGTATGAGGACACTCTTGTGGTCCTTGGTGGTCTCGGTTACTGGAGGCGAAGGCAGAGAAGCGATCGCTACACAAGCTATAGCAGCAGCGAGGAAGAGCCGCCAAGAAATATGGGGCATCGTGGGCAAAGATTATGGGAAGCGGAGGGCCTCGAATTAAGTGCAGCGCACCTTCAGATACATTGAGAGCTCGTTTATGTACGAGCTGAGGCTTCATTGGCCCTGTCTGTTCCGCCCTCCGAAGTGTTCCTAGAAAAGAACGCTTACGGTTCTATGTCTGTACTGTACTATTTCGACCAAATGTTCAGGTGACGGAGGGAGTAGTCATAGGATCATGATGTCGTTCACCCTGTCTAAATTTTAAAATTTAAACCTGACTGCCTTTGAGGCTTGAGCCATATCAGCCCTGATGGTGCAAATTATATTTTCCTGCCACTCTTTGTGCACGATTAACTTATCTCCGGGCTGCCTAAGAAACGTTTACAGGCAATTGGGAACGAGTGTTGTTATCGAAGACATACATACGGAGGTACAAAACCCGCATGTTCCGTTCAGACCGCCGCTTACACCCACTGCCAAGGGACTTGACAGGACTCACAGGAGACAAACACTACGGCTTATCAAAAGATAAGCCACAGTGGCTTACAGCGGGCTGTTGGCTGGCTGTTGGCCAGCTGTTGGCCAGCTTAATGGGTTGTGCCAATGTGCGCACTGCGCCGCCTGCGCGTGGTTACAACGTGGGTGATGCTCGATCAACGCCGATGAAGGCCGAGCCGTCGACGACGGAGCCGATATTGACTATACGGATTACTTACTTGTTCGTCATCCGTTTCTGGTCTGTAACAGAGACTAGATATTGACCGACTCGGAATTGAAGTTGAAGAATATAGTCTGTCCCTCCGGCCATTCCTGTGCGCGGCGGATGGCTGGAACTTTCACCCTCCTTTATTCCCTTACTGCCACGCAGCGCGGCCTTGGTTGTAGTTGACACATAGAGCGTCTGACTCACTGTATCCCAAAATATTGCCACAAGCACCGAAGATTTCGACTTAAAGGTGTTCCAGCTTCGATCTTTGAATCAATTACTGTGTCCTCCCAAGTTTATGAACTGTATTCCTCTCCCTGCAAACCCTCGCACACCCTACGTGCCAAGACAAGGTACTGAACTGCGCGCTCTTCTTGATTTAGCTTGAGCAGCGGTGGATTGTCTGGGGGAAGTTGCACGCAATGGAAGTGAACCATGTGCGCCTGCAGGGGAGCACATTTGGCAGCAGAAATGGAAATGTGTAGATCCCCGGTATTGTTGTTCCTTCTGCGAGCTTCCAGTCGCATGTTCATGTTATTGCGGGGGCGTGCGGTTGTGGATCATGATTATATTATGAAAGTGGCGATGGCAGAGAGGGGGAATACTCCATACTGCGAGGTATAAATTGGATTGAATGCGGAGGGTACTCACATGAAATGCAGTGCGCAACTGCAGCGGAACGCTACTGTAGTAATACTAAGGGAAACAATCGATTGGTGCAGAGCAATATTTTTCGGGAGGACAAGTCTTCATTGTGGAGGGAAGGGAATGAAAGGGCGAGGGACGGGCAAATTCAAAGAGAGAGCAAAATTGAAGGGGGCAGGATGCGAAGTGCGAAATGCAAAGGAGGGGGAGTGAGCGAACACCTCCGGCCACGGGCGAAGTAAGGCAGAATGTGTACAGCAGAGAGTTTTAGACACAGGAACACCTCCCGCTGATTGATATATGTGGTTCTGATTGTCTTATTTGTGAAAATTGGTTCTTCTCGACGTTTCCCCGGAAGGCGACTGAGGAGTGAATATGTTTTGTGGCCAGAAAAATTGCGCGCTACTCCTCATTCTCACGGATGAGGTGTGGAATGTACAACAAGGGAAAGATCAAAGATGAGCCATTTCAGGACCACAACACGTAGAAAAGACTCTAGCAACCGTGGAGGATAGTTGGCCTCAAGAAAAAAAACTACCAACAAGATGTTGGTACAATGCAGAACTAGACCCCTTTGACGGTTGACGAGCTAGTGCATGTGGTTGACGAGAAAGAAAACATTGGGTAGCGGCGAAAATGGAGAAAGGAATCGGAACCGTCTGAGATTCAATATGACGGGCTGAAAAGACCGGAGTGAGCGCCTAATAATAGTTTTGGATGTTGAGCAGAAGAGAGTACGAAGCGATGACGTAGAGTGGGGGCGTAGATTAGGACAATCTAATCTAATCCAGAACAACAATCAAATGCCTCATTACAAGAGCAAAGCTGCCCCGCATAAGCCGCGCATAAGCCACTGTGGCTTGATAAGCCATGACTCGTGCCGCCTGTGAGTGACTGTGGTTCAATGCACTGAATACTTCCCACCTCTAAGGCTCCTAATTTAAAGGTAATTGTACGAATTATGCCCTAGGTTTACGAGCGCGACCCTTGCATAGTCCAAAGACATGCCATCTTCAGACAGGACCGACTGTTGAACGTTGAACTCGAGGTGATGATTCCGGATGAAGCTGAGCGAGTAATAATATATAAGCTGGAGACATCGGACACGAAAAACAGATGGACACTTTGACAGAGCCCTGTTTTCGGGTTTTCAATTTTAAAGGGGCTCCGGCTTCAGATGGATCGGGACTTTGCACCGCCGCTGGCGATCCTCCTGTTTGGAGCTGTGGGCAAGCGGTGCCGACAATCAGCGGAGGATCGGTGACCTCGGAGAGGCAAAAAAATGACAATGAACGAGGCGGAACCAGTGCAGCCGTCGTACTAAGCAAGCTACAATGGGCGATGCTATAGGAGGCCAGATGTTTTTTTTCGGTCATCTCGGTTTGATCTCGGTGAGCGAAAACTGGATTGAATAGCGCTGATTTGGCTGGCGCGTCAGCGCGCTGTTTTTTTTTGATACTTAAGTCGAGACAAGCGCTCGGGGACACTCGGAGATGATTAAGTACACCGCTCAAGCCAAGTTGGCGCTGGTTGACCGATATAATGTTTTCCTCCACAGGATATGGAACGTCCCTCGAAAACCAGTGACCATCTCCCTCCGCCACAGCTGTACCAAGTCTGTATATCGTCAGAATTGGCCTGTCTCGGTGAATAGGTGCCAGTAGTCCATATAAGGGAGACGTGTCAAAAGTATTTTTCGGCAACTCCGAAATTTCGAAACAAGTACAGCGTCCCGCGCGAACAGCGGATAGATTTGATCTTCGTAGATCTTCGTTACCGCCAGGTGTGACTTGGCTCAAGGTGGTAGCTTGATGTATACGGACACGGAAAGGACATTTCAGCGAGATCTGATTTGTGAGACACGGAACAGGACAGCCTGGAACAAAAGAAAAAATCCACGTGGCAAACTGTTGAGGAAACGCAGAGAACCACTTGAAAAATACAGCGAAGCCTGGGGTCTTCGGGCAGAGAACGCGAACGCGAACGCGAAACCAAGAGCAGACAGAAGACAGAAGTGGAGGAAGATCGGTTGCAAAGGCCAATAATAATTCGGATTTGTTCCCTGCCCAACACCGCGTGATGATTGACACCTCGCCATATTAGGGCTCAGGCCTCAGGCAGTGCCTGCTTGTACCCAATGCCCCCTTCTTCCACTGCGCACTCATTCACCCGGGTGGGTTCGCCTCCAACGCCCTTCTTAACCGCAGACAGCCGTCTCAGTAGTTCATCCAAACGATACCGAGAGTCTACCCACCTAATTCCCACTCCCGGCGTCGGCGAAAACCGTCCGAAACAATATGTACGTGCGACGCGCATGCTGGTGACAATTGTGTACTCAACTTGCGTAGGTCCCACTTTACCTCTCGCTACCGGTGGTCATAGGCACCCCACTGTTGATGCTCGGCCTTGGGATTGCGCTCGAAATTGGGTATGTGGCAAGCTGGCTCAAATATCTCGATTTGTGGCGAAATTCGGGACCCCGGCTTGACTTGAGCTGAAGTATCGGGGCAAAATGGTTCGGAATCCGACGATTGGATGTCGTCGGCGGACCGATTTGACCTCAAGCTTCCGCCAAATTTCTTGCCAAGTGGCTGCGCGCAGACTTTCTGGGAATGGGCGGAATGTGCTGTCGGCCAGGTTGGGGTTGAAGCTGTAGTTCGAGTTTCGCCACAATTGGATGTCGCAATAACTTGGCTGCCGGACTGACTTACTTTTCTACAGCGTTCAAATATCTTACAAGAACGGAGGTCAGTGATCTTTCCCATTTCAAGCACAATGAAGCCGACACCGCCGTTAGGTTTTGCTGTAGCGCAACGGAATGTGTTTTCTTTCGTGTCTACACAATTTCTGCTGGTGTGTCCGCCTGCCATTGCTGTTGGCTCTCAGCTCATGTTCTGCGCGTTCAGTCATTTTTTCCTACTCTGTATGTCGATGTGGCCACGCAGCTCGCGCCCATTTGACTTTGTTTTTCTCAGATTTGTGATTCCCGTTGGTTACATGTGGCGCGTTCTCGATTGGACGCTTCGCCGATACCAGGTACCGGAGGCAGTTGACGTATCTGGACGACCGAATTAATTATTTCCAGCCATACGTGACAATGGCAAAGGGCAACGCAACCGCAGAGGAGAGCGTACTACTGGACTATGTGCGTCTCCAATTTATATCCTTTTTTATTTCCCTCATTGAACTGTAGATTCTCCTTGGGTAATAACACGCTCCTGTGTGCGATTGGTGTCATTCTAATACTGTGCAGGTCGACCTGGTCCATGTTCCGCGCACTCAAATATAACCACCGTGTCATTTTCTGGTCCTGTCTACTTGCGACCTGGACGTACCTTTTCCAGCCTCTTGGTATGCATCCCGCATCCTCCTGGACGCGGCTCTGATTTTTTTGCAGCTGGATCAATCTTCCAAATCCAGACACGAGACCAGACGGAGGGTGAGTCGGCCGTAGCGATTTGCACACAACCCTGAATCTGGCCCTAGATACCCACGTGCAAAGTATCCGTACCCTCGGCCTCGCCCCTGATATATCGCAGCTCAACGCGTTTGCTGCTGCGGCCGGCGTAAGTTGATATCGCAGAACAGCTGGCCATCCCGCTGATGATCTGTCTCTCAGTTTGTCCAAGCTGCCGTCTTCAACAACCTGACGGACCCACCGTTCGTCCACCTCGGATGGTCCACGGCGCAGTTTGTGGTCGGTTTCCGTCGGTCTCCGGTCGTCTAGTCCTCATTGAGCTACAGTTCCCCACCGACACAGGTCTCAACGGATCAATGACCGTCAACACAACGGGTATCCGTAGCAATTCCAACTGCGCCAATCCAGTGAGCAGTGCTTTTCGAGGACAAAGGCCATTGTTGTTAATCCTTGTGGATAGGCGGCCCCCGGCGCCGCCATCAGCGTCGTCAACGCCACCAGCAGCATCATATCTGCGAAATCCGTCGATGGATGTACCGGGAACGTCACATTCGATCCTACTGTAGGCCTCGACCTTTTGCGCATCGTCTGTCATCTATAGCTCTTTTATGGCAGGTCTCCGACCAGCAATATGGTGTTTCGGCTGTCCCGAGTTGCGGCCCCAATGCCGGTCTTAGCGTGGATTTCTGGCCCGTAGTTTTCTGGCGAGTGACGCAGCGGAAAATTTTGATCCTGAACTAACATCGTACTCGTGGATAGGTTTTATAACAAAGAGGCGGACGGCACGCAGGAGACCCGAACGATATTCTGCAATCCGACCCTGGAGCTGTTCTACGTTAACGCTTTCGCAGATCTCAGTAATGGATCGCTAACCAATGTCGTTATCGTCAACAACTACACCACAGGCTCGAACATTACTGGTGCGCCGCTGAATGGGGTCCCCTATAATGCGTGCGTGTGGCTGCGGCGTCGAATTCCGGTGCTCATATATGTACTTGTAGGGTTATCTTCGAGGATAACGCGAACCCGTTCATCGAAGCGCGCGCGACGGCGACGAAGGTCGGTGTCCCCGGGGCCATCTTCCGGTCGGCGCTGCAGAAGGTAGACGGGCTGCAGTCGGTCTTTGGCTTGGCGAACGGGTTCTTGGATCTCACGAGCACGGTCTACGTGGGTTTCTCTTGGCCTCGCCTTGAATCCCACTTAACCACTTTATGAAATAGACGCAGCATCTCGCGGTCGCGGCCAAGTCCGTGTACTTCGTGGTCGACGACACTGAGAAATCTGCGGTTCAGACCTTTATGGTTCCACGATTGTGGATCGAGTGCGCATCCTTTTACATGCCCGCGCGCCGTTTGGTTAATGTCGTTTTGCAGCCCATTTCCTGCCCATATCCTTGCGTTCTTCCTCTTCGCGACCGGATTCTTGGGTGTATTTTTGCAGCTCATCAACAGGCGGCAACGGCGGAACCTTTTCCTAGCTGCGGCGCCCGGGAGTCTTGCCGCCGCCGTTGCACTCACCTCACGCTCCGGATTTGGGGACCTCTTGTTACCGTGTGTCGCTTCCCTGTCTCCACTCTTCCAATTATATGCTCACAACGGAGACCACAGATACGATGACGACCTTACGATGGAGAAGAAGCTGGATGGATTGAGGTTCCGGCTCGATAAACGCACTGGCGCGATCCTTGCGGACGACTACGAGCCAGCGGGGGACGATCCGATCCGTGGGCCCGACGACGCGATGATGTCCCTGCTGGGCCACGGACAGAACCGCCAGACGATGCAGTCGCTGTCGTCGACGCAGCTGGCGCAGGAAGCCGCGCTGGAGCAGGCGACGGGCATTCCGGCGTGGAAAAGGGAGGAGCTGAGAACGCCGTATGACACGTAGATTTTTTGGTTGGACTCGATCTAGGCATGGCTTGCTGAACGGACCTTTATGTACTTGTTTGCGCATCTATAATGATTTACCTAGTCTTAGTTCATTGTATCGTACAACATTTTGCTCGCTTGCAACTTGTCTTATTCGGCGGTCAGTGCCGCATCACCCAAGTAAATTCCCATCAACATCAGACCGCTGTCTTTATCCTCCTCCGTTTCTTTCTCCCATTCAAGTTCAATGTATGTCCTTTGGTTTCTTCTGCTTGGGCTTGCGGACGGACGCGGTTAAAACGCGTTTCTTTCATTCATCTGTGCCACCTCTACGTTGATCTGACCACCTTTTTCATAGCATGCGTGAAATCGTCCACCTCCAGACCGGGCAGGTGCGTTTGCGCTCTCCTTCTCCTTTTCCTTGGTGTGCTGACCCAGCCACTCCAGTGCGGCAACCAAATTGGTTCGTATTCTCGCTTTAGAGCGGACGCCTGTTTACGCTGTCGACGTTCTTAGGTGCCAAATTCTGGGAAGTGCTTTCGGAGGAACATGCGATTGGTGGGGACGGTATCTACCACGGCGACAACGACCTACAGCTCGAACGCATCTCCGTGTACTACAACGAGGCTGGTGCGAACAAGTACGTCCCGCGCGCGGTCTTGATTGATCTCGAGCCCGGGACAATGGACTCGGTTCGCCAGGGTCCCCTCGGTAGCCTTTTTCGCCCCGACAACTTTGTCTTTGGGCAAAACGGCGCGGGGAATAACTGGGCGAAAGGACGTGAGTCGCAGACATGTTTCTTTCATCGCGTCGGTGAGCTGACGCGTGTTTTCTTCTTCTTTTGCTCTTCGCAGACTACACAGAGGGAGCTGAACTCGTGGACTCTGTGCTGGACGTTGTGCGGAAGGAAGCGGAGAACACGGACTGCCTCCAGGGTTTCCAGATCACCCACTCTTTGGGAGGCGGAACTGGCTCTGGCATGGGCACCCTCCTCATCTCCAAAGTCCGCGAAGAGTGAGTGTATTTCTCCACACATACAATAGCCATTCTCACCCCGTTCCTAGGTATCCAGGTCCCTGAATTTCTTCATACATAAGATAGCCATTCTCACCCCCATCTAGATCGTATGATGTGTACATATTCCGTCGTGCCCAGTCCCAAGGTCTCCGACACCGTCGTCGAGGTGGGTTATTATAATTATTGTCGTCTTTTTTTTCGAATGCTCACGACGTGTATACAGCCCTACAACGCGACCCTCTCCGTGCACCAGCTCGTCGAGAACTCTGACGAGACCTTCTGCATCGACAACGAGGCCCTTTACGACATCTGCTTCCGGACACTGAAGCTCTCGACGCCGACATACGGTGACCTGAACCATCTTGTTTCCTCCGTCATGTCGGGCATCACCACCTGCCTGCGCTTCCCCGGTCAGCTCAACTCTGACCTGCGCAAGCTCGCCGTCAACATGGTGCCCTTCCCGCGTCTGCACTTCTTCATGACCGGCTACGCGCCGTTGACCGCACGCGGGAGCGCGAATTTCCGCGCCGTCAGCATCCCCGAGCTGACGCAGCAGATGTTCGACGCGAAGAACATGATGGCGGCCTCTGACCCGCGGCACGGGCGCTACCTTACTGTCGCGGCCGTTTTCCGCGGCAAGGTCGCGATGAAGGAGGTCGAGGAGCAGATGCAAAATGTGCAGACCAAGAACTCGGCGTACTTTGTCGAGTGGATCCCCAACAACGTCCTTACGGCGCACTGCGACATCGCACCGAAGGGCGTGAAGATGGCGGTGACGTTTATCGGGAACACGACGTGCATCCAAGAGCTGTTCAAGCGCGTCAGCGACCAGTTCACGGCCATGTTCAAGCGGAAGGCGTTCTTGCATTGGTATACCCAGGAGGGCATGGACGAGATGGAGGTATGGTCGGTTTCCTGGTAGTACTGTCCAGCGTTAACGAATCCTGCGTTATAGTTCACGGAAGCCGAGTCCAACATGCAGGATCTCGTCGCCGAGTACCAGCAGTACCAGGACGCCACGTACGTTGATCCTCTTCCCTTGCACTCCCACCACTCACTGTCCCATTATTAGCGTTGATGAGGAGGGCGAGTACGAGGAGGAGCTCCCCGTCGAAGACGAGTAAATATTTTCGACAAGTTCCTTCTAGATTCCATGCTAGAACCCTCATATACCAACCTGCATGCACGCGACAATCCTTCCTTTCAAATGTGCTTTATGCATTTACGATTCTTCACGTTTACGCGTACTGTACTTCCTCGTATTTTTCTTGCTACGTCTGTCTTGTGGAACAAAAGCGGCAATTTTTGTGTCGCAAGCTCTGCGAGAAATTCCATAAATCAGAAATCATCAAACTCAGATGGCAGTCACGTGCCAGACCTCTTACTTCCACAGCTTGGTACTCGCGCGATTCCAGGGCTTTGAATACTAGGGTAGCCTTAAGAGCGGCCAGAGCATCCAAAGATGAAGAACAAGAACAAGCAGACTAAATTCCCCGTCGTATGGATCTCACAGCAGCGGCCAAACGCGAAACTGACGTGTGGCATTGTCCAGGCTCGCATAAAGAGGATCATGCAAAAGGACGAAGAGGTTGGCAAAGTCGCGCAAGCCACACCAATCGTTATATGTGCGTCGTTTCTGCGCTCCTGCCAATTCAATACATTGTAACAATGACCGAAACAATGCAGCAAAGGCCTTAGAACTGTTCCTTGGGCTTATTATCGACGAGGCGAGCAAGGTTACGGTCGAGCGGGGGTCGAAGAAGGTCGAGGCTTATCATTTGTGCGTCGAGTTCTTCCCTCGGTTTCTGGGTCGTTGAGCTGAATTATCGGTGGACGCAGAAAGCATGCTGTGGACACCACGGAAATGCTGGATTTCCTCAAGGAAATTGTAGAGGCTGTTCCAGATCCGTCCAACGGAGGAACTATTGATCTAGAGGGCGAGAACGCAGAGAAGAAGAAGCGCGGTAAAGGCAAGAGGACGGCCGGCAATGGCAATGGAGAGGCCACCACGACACGGAAGAGGAAGAAGAAGAAAGGCGAGCCTGAGGAGGAGGAGGCGGGAGAGGCAGAGGCAGAGTTCAAGTCAGAGGCAGAACCCGAGGACGCTGAAGACACCAACATGGAAGATGCAGACGACCGACCGAAGAGTGACGGCGATAGTGACTGGGAGGATAAGCCTTTCATGCCCAAGCGGTAGCACTAACCCCGCACACGATAACTTTATTCTGACGATATTCAATGTATTGACACCCTGTACGAATACACAATTTACACGAGCTCGATGTCGCCCTTGGCCACCAGGTCCGCAACGGCGGCAAACGAGACCAGCATAAGACTGCCTTTGGCCAGATCGATGATTTTATTTCTGCGTCCCGTTAGCGAGGCAAATGAGGCACTTCAATATCCACTTACTCCGGTGTTCTGGCAGTACAGGAATTGCGCGCATGGGCGAAGACCGCACGCGTCGTGTCGGGTTCTGTAACTGAGGAAAGAGTGAGCCGCTGCCATGTCATAATAGAATAATGACCACTCACCCATCGAGGGCATGATGAAATGGGGTGTGTCGTCGAGCCCCGCTTGAGATTCCGGAAGACTCTGCAGAACAGAGGCGTAAAAGTGCCGGTCTATTAAGTGGGCATGCCTATGTGTGAACCATATCAGAACGGTCGATGGCAGGACACCAGATCCTCTCACCGACTGGCATAGTCACGTTCTGCAGTGGTTATTCGAGTCTGAACTTCTTCATTTGCGATTATGTACCGCGCGTAGTTTTCAATCTGCATGCTTTTGCATGATTGCCGCGCGTCCAACGAATGAATGGGCGGAAGCGTACCTTGAACAGCCGGGTACGCACATACGAGCGCACGATAAACTTGACGCGCTCGACCTCCGTCTGGGCGAGCATAATTCTGATGTGCTCTTCCTCGGAAGTTGATGGATCTCCCCGCAGAAGTTGGATTGTTTCCGACTGGTATATGGATTACGGGCGTGCATAGAAGGGGAAGGAGGCCCACCTGTCGTCGGATATGGTCCATCAATGAAGACAATAAAACATCCTGACTGGGGAGTATGTCGGGGGCGTGTCGCTCGTTCATCCAATGTCGCGTCAGCTGCTCAAGAGGTGTTTCAACCGGTAAGGCCTCCTTAGCAGGTGGCGCCAACCCCAGTTCATTGAGAATATCTGGCATTGGATCGCGGCGGATATCGGGCATTGCATCATCCTCGTCTTCAATGAGAGCACTCTGCCCGCGACGAGGAAGGGAGGGTCCAGATGCAGCATTAGAGGCGTTTGTCCGGTTGTACTCTGCTTCCCACTGCGCAACTCCGCTCATGATGGTGGCAAGAAGCAAGAGAATCTAATCGCGCTTTCACCGGCCCTAAAGTCACGTGGAGGCTGAGACGTTGACCTCAACCGTCGCGCCGCCGGATTGGGACGCGTCGTGGATGACGCGTCCTCCAGATTTCTCTTCTGCGATCACGCTGCGGACCTATAGATTCACATTTGAAAAAACACCATTCGATCGCATATCGATTCGGCTGTAGAGTCCTCAATTTTTGGGCGCAACAGATTCTAGTCGATTCCTAGTCGCTTGGTCCCAGGTATCCCTCCTCCGAGACCGTCTGGCTGGGATCGGAGGTCGCAATAGTACCTGTCACCGATTCGGCGCGTCCTATTTCCAAACTACGGCCTCGACGGGTCCGGGGTCAATAGAGTCAACGGATTTAGTGGCGACTCCCATCTGCGATAAAGCCTCGTTTCCGAAACATGCTTCAATTTGGAAGATGCTTCCTTGGCCGTCGGTACTGTTGACTTTCATTTCGCTACAAGATGCGGCGGCACGAGGTTATTGTTTCAAGATATGTGCGGCATCGTTCTTCCACATAAACCTTTCACCCCATTCTTCGTTCTGTTCAATTGGTGCTGTGAGTTATACGTCCATCTGTACACCTGCCAGTTACTCATTTATGCGTCTTGAGCCATTTGGCAATTTGCTGAGCCCGCCAATGGACGAATAATCATACCATGCCGACTCGGAGTAAAATGAGCCGCTGCGGTTGACCTTCAGTGTGCTTCAAGCTGTTCCCCATAGTATTCATCCTCGTATACTTACTCTCTCATGATCTCTTCAGTTCCAAGCGAATCACGAGATCGTGAATGTGACAAAATTGCGCACCGTGACTCGCCTGAACTCAAATCCGTCGGCCACCCGTCAGACAGATTAGGCAACATCCTAACTTCACAGCCTCGAAAGCTGTAGGGTTCCTTGTTATGGGTTGTCATGTCTTTCAATTCTCTTTCAATGAATCAGGCGTCACAAGTTTGACAGTTCTATTTGTGCGACACACACCTCTCTGTCTTCAAGTTGTCTCCAAGCTTCCTCGAGTCACTCCAGCAAGTTTGACTGGCGCCAGCTTATCAGAGAGATAAGAATCATCTGTCCCTCGCGACTCCAGTCCCTTTTCAACCTGTCAGGGGCCCGGAGCCCGGGATAACTATTATTCGCACTGCCTCGATATTGAGGTGCTATAAGTGCACAGAGCGCGTCACATCCATCATCGCGCACCCATGTCATTCGGAGAGTATTCTCTGCCAACCGACACTCTCGCGGCCATCTTGGGCGCATACCCATTTTCTGTGGGTTTTCTGCGTGAATTATTGCAAGTAGGTGGGGAGGGATACATGGCACAGTCCAACTCATGGAAAAACAACAGAATTCCGAGGATGCGCGCGCAACCAAGCAAGTTTTTGTCCTCGATGCTAGGTCTCACGGAACGGGGACGTTGGTCAACCCGAAAATAGCAAACACTCAGGGACCGTCACTCTTGGCGTATAACGATGTCAGCGTTTTTACCTCATTTCTCTTGTACCCTCGGCCACGTTCTGACTTTTCCTTCAGTCCTTGTTTTCAGACGCGGACTGGGATGCATTGCAGAGTATTCATCGGTCATCGAAGAAGGAGGACACATCGTGAGTCTATTTTTCTAGGATAATTACATCCAGTCCTAATTTTCTGCAGTAAGATAGGCAAGTATGGAATCGGGTTCCGCTCATGTTATCATGTACGCCACACTTGAATGTTTCCGTCCAATTTTTGACTCGAGCTTCAGGTAACGGACAATCCGCAAGTACTATCCGGTATGGGTAGCGCTCAATTCTCTTATTTTCTTCTAAATTATTTTCGGATCCAAGGGGCTTCATTGGCTATCCTAGACCCTCATCATCGCTTCGCCGAATCCGGTGGGATCAAACTTGATTTCGTTCCAAAGGCTGTCGAGTATAGCGACCAGTTGGACGCATTCGGGTTCTTTCTCGCTCCAAATGACCGTCACAACGACTTTCCTGGCTCCGTTATCCGACTCCCTCTGAGAAAGCCTGGGGCGCAAAGCAGCATCAGCTCTAAGGCCGTTGACGCCACAGAGATTCGCCAACTATTCGACGACTTCGTGCGGGAGGAAATCGGGATATCTCTGTTGTTTTTGAAGAATATTACCTCGATTGAGGTTCACGAGGTTGACGCGCAGGGTGGCCGGAAATGTCTAGCCAGGAGCTGGATACAGAAGGACGAAACGGTCTCGTGGAGTGCCGACAGCGATCGCCACACCACGACGAAGTGCACCGTGGTCGTTGAGACTCCTTTACTTGGCCGCATGGAGAAGACCTGGCGTATTGTACACTCCTACTTTCCACAAGCCTACTCCACTTCCCTCTTGTCTCTGCGCCTAGGACAGGATCCGCGACCAATTTTGTCCAAACATAAGCTTCTTTCTGAGAGCGCCATTGCCATCCCGATGTCAATTCTTACAAACGAAGAAAAGTCTGGGCGCTTGTTCACCTATTTGCCGTTGCCGCTAAAAACAGGTAGCCTCCTTTTCCAAAAAGACCCTTCGTCGATTCTAACTCGGTTTTCAGGATTTCCTTGCCACGTTCACGGCCTGTTTGCGCTAACCCAATCGCGGCAAAACTTGAACAATGGGGGAGAGATTGGAATTGTGCGCGGGTCCGAGGATAGGTATATTCTTTCGTGAACAGCGTTCGATCTGCTTATCATCCGTGAACTACAGTGTATTGGTCGAATGGAACCACATTCTATTTGATGCTTTTCTACCGCGCGCCTGGGCGGCGCTCCTCAAAGTTCTTTTGCAAGACGACCACCTCAAGGACGTGTTCAGAGCGTGGCCTCCACGCCAATCCGAGGTCTTTGGAGGCGACAACGCATACTGGCAGCCGTTACCTGCCAAGCTGCTGGCGTGCATCGTTGCGTCCAAAGCCGAAGTGTGGCCTGTCGTCGCTGGCTCCCCGAAAGGAGGTCCACTGTCGCATTTCGCAGAACTAGGGTCTGTCCTCGTCGCATCGGCCGATGTCGATGATGTCACTCTTCGAGCACTAGCAAATGCGGGGTTGCGTATAACTCAGCTTCCCACATATATCGTGGAGCTTCTAGTTAGCAGCGAGGTGGCGGATATTCGGTACACCTTATTGTCCCCGAGTGTCGCATACCTCGCTCTATCTGTGAGTCTACATTCCTTCCGGTCCGTCGTTTCCCCCTTCTGACCGCCAAACTTCAGAATCAAGTCAATGAAATTCAAGCCATGGACGCAGCCGATCGGACGGCGCTCCTCGCATATCTTCTCCAAACCAACCAATTGGAATACGTCATTGGATTACCGCTCATACCGCTTGTCGGTGGAGAATTCCTGGCCCCGGTACGGAGTGGCGCTGCGCCAGCTCATGCCATGTTAAACCAGGCCGAATACGGCGTATTCAAGAGGCTGGACGACTCCGCCGTGTCCCTTCCCTTGATCCCCGTCCACTTACGAGATCTTTTCCGGGACTCTTCCACGCTTAACATATCGATCCTCTCTCCTGAGAAAGTCACCTCGTATCTCCAGTCTTCGCCCCTCGGGTTTGACCTCTCCCAGCGCCACGAGGGCAAACTCGATAATGCCATCGTAGCTTGGCTGTCCGCATTCTGGGCATGGCTCGGAACTTGGGCAGCCCGCGATCACTTACTCCCCCATATCCGCTCGTTATGTATCGTACCTACCCGCACTAGCCTTGAGTCGCCCGAGATCGGAGTCTTCTCTGATCTCGGAGCTGACCCCGTTTTGACCTCGGTCTTCAAGGGACTCGGACTTGCCTTTCTCCACCCCGCTTTCTCCTCGGATGCTCGGCAGGGTCTCGCTTGCTACCCGTCGGTTTTGAAGGGGTTGGCCGACATTCATCTCATCTTTGACCGAATCAAGCTCGGCGGGAAGTTACGATTAGAAAAGGATGAGGCACATGCCCTGTCGAAGCATGTTCTGGACTGCGTCCTGCAGTCCTGTCAGCAACGACCGCTTGACGAAAACCAGCAACGCAAACTGCGATCGTTGCCCATTTTCAATCTCCTTACCCCATCAGTCAACACGATGCCCGAGAAATCGCCCAGAGTGCTGTCGGGCTTCAAGCTACCGTCGCTGCACAGAAAGGCGAAGAGCGTTTCTCTGCCCAATCTCGACTCTATTGTTGAGGGTGCAACTGTTCTGGGTATCCCTAGCGGGACGACAGTGCCTCTTCCCGCTGCAAGTGGCGTTGTCTACCTCGATGGAGCCAGTATCGATCTTGCGCTCCTGCCCCAGCTCGCGCCTAGCAATATCATTCCGTTGTCAAGTGCCGACATCCTGAAGCTCGCCCTCGAGCATTTTTCTCTTCAGTCGAAGAGTCAGCAGCCCGCTTTCCTCGACTACATGGTTCGCAATCGCGATGCGCTCCCTCCAGCCCTCTTGAAATCCCTTCAGACCGTTGTCTTCATCCCTGTTCTCGATGGAACGTTGCAGCCGCCTGCGCACGTTATCGATCCCACAAAACCAGACTTGGTGGCGATATACTCGGAAAATAAAGATAGGATACCAACGATGCAGGCCGATGACATACTCATTCTCCGGCACTTGCGATCCTTGGGACTGCTGACTGCTACTCTCACGATAGACGTGGTCACAGAACGTATACAGTTCATTTCCTCCCGCTCAGCTTCCCCAGAGTCGAGACTGCTCGCTACTCAGCTTTTGACGATGCTTTACACCTCAGCTCTCGATTGCACCTCGCTTGTTATTCCACTAGAAGCCAAGTGGTTGCCTACTGCCGGGGGGTTGGTCGGTCGAGGGGAATGCTTCGATGTTGTTCAACAGCCTGAACTATTCGACGAGGTGTTTCCTGTCCTGGATCGTGATGTGAAGCTATCCGCATCCCTCCGAACTGCACTTCGTTGGGATCAGCCAATATCGATGCCGGTTCTTCAGGGTCAACTTCGTGCGATTCTTCGCAGTGGTCATGCTTCGACTTTGAAACTGGACTGCCTGATCAAAGAATTCAGCGCCCGTGTTCTCAGCGAAGCAGACCTCAAAGAGCTATTCAGTATTACTTCCGGAAAGGCATGGATTCCTATCGCGTCCAGCCGGCTTGCATCTACCAATTACGCCGTGTTTGCCTCAACGTTTGGGTTGGCTGGATTTTACCAGATTCCTTTCAGCCTCGCTGATCAGCCCCTCGTCCGAAAATTTCTCGTAGCAATGGGATGCACTGAGCGGTATGCCTCAGATCTACTCTTTGTCATGAAATCTTTTTCATCTATAATCAGTCCGTCACCAACTGTTCTCACCGGCGAGTTGAAGGAGCTGGAGAAGAAGGCTCCCACACAAGATATCGCTAATCAGGCACTCTCGATACTCGCAGTACTTGCTGAAGATCTCAAATCAATCAGCCGCAAGGACATACTGGTACCCGACTCAAATGCGGTTCTTCGGCCTATCTCGCAGGTCCTATTCAATGATGTTGGGGAGCGTGCGTGCTTGATTGACCCTGGCGAGCGTCACCTGGCGTACCCCAAACTATCAGACGAGCTTAGCAAACAACTTTTAATGGACCGGCTTGGCTTCAAGTCTGTTGAGCTAACCCCCGGAATTGACCTTGGAGAAAGCTTGACTACCACGATACGCAACGTGTTGAAGCAATATTCCGAGCAGCAAATTTGCAACGAATTTTTGGCCAACGCTTGCGACGCTGATGCGACCAAGTTCGGGATCCTCGTAGATGAACGTCCCGGACCTACCGACAAGTTACTTTCAGCCGCGATGGCGCCCTTTCAAACGTGCCCTTCACTCGTCATCTATAACAATGGGGTATAGTAATCTTTTGTCACACGTTTTATCAATCCTCACTCAGTGCTAGGTGTTCGGAAGCAAAGACTGGGAGGGAATTTGCAGAACCGGGATAGGGGGCAAAGAGGGAAGGACGAACACAATTGGTAACAGTCTGCCTATACTAAAAATGTCGCGGGCTCTGACTCTGCGGAACTAGGTCAATTCGGTCTTGGTGTTCTTTCTATGTTCCATTTCACAGAGGTGGACCTCAATGTCGCTGCTTTCTCGCTTAAGCTAATTGTATTTTTTTGCAGATGGCCATGATCGTCTCCGGCAACCAAGTGCTGTTTTTAAATCCATCCAAAACGCATCTTCCCATTCAAGGTTTGATGGCCGACCTTCGTTTCATCTTTGGGGCTGATGCGGTATGAATTACCAGGTCGAGCGTCTCTCCTTTTACCTCTTGACCAAATCAAACGGTATGCACCATTCAATCTAGAGTACTGAATGCTTACTTGGTGCAGATGGTACCCTGACCATCTTCAATCTATTGATGGTCTATTCGATTTTCACATGAATCGTGGTAATTACAATGGCGTACGTCCGTTCCTTTTCAATCGGTCTCCGACTAATTTTATGCAGACTGTGTTTCGTCTTCCTCTCCGCAACTCTTCCCACATCAACGCACAATCTATTTTGAATGCAGCTCGCATTACACCCCAACATATTCGACAAAAGATCGTCAAGCCCTATTATTACTCCGCCAAACAGGCGCTCATCTTCACCAAAATGGAGAGCATTACTACCCTCAGTCGGGATAGTGCTGGAAATCAGACCAGTGGATGGGCTATTTCGGCTTCGCGGGATACTGTCCAAAGCATCTTCAATTTCAAAACACAGCTCGTCCATATTCACGGCGCAACCGAAACCGAGGATTTCAAAGTTGTCTCTGTATCGACTCCACTCAGCGACTTGCCCTCTGAACTCACTCCTCTTGTTGGACCCCATCGAATTCGCTCTCCCATTGTCGTAGGCTTAGCTGCACCCCTCACCCCAAGTAGTTCGAATCATAACCTATTCTCTGTTCTTCCTCTTCCGATTTCGACCACTCTTCCCGTTCATTTGACTGGCAACTTTCTCTTAACTCCGGATCGACGACACATACGATTGGATGATTATGCAAATGCGGAGTCTAAATACAATCGGTGAGTGCCCACTACGTCCTGTTCTGGACGATTGATGAACGAACGACCCATAGATGGTTACTCTCCGAAGTGGCGCCTCCGGTGTATCTCTTTCTTTTGGAAGACTTGCTCAAAACCCAAGCCCGGCTTGGTAATGAAGCATGGTGGCCGGGAAACACAAACCAACTGGCGGATGGCATCTCAAAGCTCCTTGTGGATGCTTTCTATTCCACCCATTTATCTTCCACCAAGCGACGCGTTTGCGCCAGTGTCTTTGAGGATGGTCAGTTCCGCCCTTCGGACATTCTTTTGGGCGGGGACGAGCCAGCTCCAGTCAGCAAAATTCTGTCTTTGCTCGGCACTCGCCATATCGTACGACTTCCAGCCAAGATCCGTGATCGGTGTACTAGTGCCATGAAGGCAGTGGACCCCGCGTTCGTCCAGTTGGAGGTTAAACAGAAAACCCCTCGTCTTCGGACATTATTCCAGAAAGGCGAAGTGACGACCGGTGACATTCAGAGCCTGGCCAAGTTCCTCGCCGAGGACAACAGCGTAGACTTGCATGGACTTCCTCTTTTGCCTTTGGCGGACGGGAAGCTCGCCACCTTACAGAAACCATCATCTGGATCCACCCCCTACTACGTGTGGAACCCGACCTACCCCGAGCGGGTCCTTTTCCGATCTGAATTTCTGGTCGATCCTAAATTTGTCGTTGCAGACAGGTTCTTGGACGCAGGCCTGAATGTTACGAAATTCACGACGAGTGCCGTAGAGACGTTAATCAAGGAACACTTCCCGGAGGCTGCCGAAAAATCCGGGATGAAAGAGGAGGACCAAGAGTGGGTCCGAACGTTCTGGGCTGAGCTGCCGCATTTCGGGCTTCCCGCAGAAACGAGGTTTTCAGCTTTTCCACTAGTGCGCACCACTCGTCCAGGCCATTACGTGAGCTTGAGCCGATGTTACACAAGTTCTGTCATCCTGGTGGGCAACTCAGAGCATTGGTTGTGCAATTTGCTCGACCAATTGGGTGCATCCGTCGTTCAACGCGATCGAAAGGACTTGCCGAAGGCCCTCCGCGATATTCTTAAACTCTATCCTGCCTTCAGCTTCGAGAAGGTGCTAGAATTTTTCAAGACGATAGAGTCGTCAATTTCCAGTCGTTTCGCCAAACTCGACCCTTCCCTTCACACCGAGTTTGCAGAGTGGGCCCGTGGACAGATTACCCGCACGCCAGAGAGACTCATCCCGACGGCGAGCGCACTCCCCATATGGAAAAAGCTACAGCAGGACCAGGCCGTCACTTTGCACAAGGCGTCTGAACTCAAGATGCTCCCGTTCGGAATCAGTCGGGACATAGCTTTGCGATTCATTGGCGTACCTTCAGTGGAGCACAATGCGTCGCTCGTTCACTTGAAAGTGGGTCCCATGAATTTTAATCAATTTTGGTAGTTCCTTTTCATTCCTCCGACGGGTGGTTTATCTGATGAAACATTTAGGTACAATCTCAAGTTACCAACGATCCTGAGCATAGAAGAGCAACAAGTTTACAAGCAACTGTTGGCTCTCATGCCCTCAAACTTCATCTACGGCACTCAGAGCATGTAAGTCGTGTCTCTCTGATTGATATCTGCGCTAACGCATTTCAGACTCGTTCCTAACGGAAATCGCCTTCTCGTCAAGGCGAACACGGTATGTAATGTATACAACTCCCGCGCCCGTATGATTGAAATATTATTGTAGCTATATACACGGCACGCGCTCTTCGTTGCTGCCTTTGGGTCAGATTCCTCTCCCACCCACTTTATTCTTGATATTTTCAGGTTCGGCTGATAGCTGGTTGAAGTGCCCCGCGCTGATTTGTTTTCAGGGATCTGGAGCCAAGGCTTGTCTCGCTTGGACTCCAAAGCCATACGAATCTCAGTGTGGAGACTTTCAAGGAGTGTGCTCAAGCAATCCAAGCAGACACGGCGCACCCAAACATCACGGCCCGAGCTCGTATCGTGTTTCAAGCTTACGGAGAAGATGTGCCTCTGCGCATTGAGTCAACTCAAGCTCATATTTGGCGCGAACTCGACCGCATCTCCTTCGTTCCCCGTAGTCCTCTTCGTCGCCGAACTATGGGGATCGAGGAATCATCTGTATACGTCAAACATCTCCCCGATACCATTGTAAGACCTGACCAGGTCTTGTTATTGGAGAATGAAGCGGTGGCATGGACCCAACGGGCGGTCGTGTTGCATTCCCCACCGGAGCGACTACTGCTCGCGAACCCCCGTTTCGGACACCCTACGCCACAGGAAGTGGTCAGTCACCTTCAAGTTCGTTTTACCTTTTAATGGCACCACTAATAGTCTTCGTAGGTCGCGCATCTCTGCGTTCTTACCCTCCAAGTCGCCAAAGACTACACCTCCGATATCTACCTTCTTTCGGATCTCGAAGCCACATACACGTGGCTTGACGAGCACCAAGACGAGGTCGAAGATCTCATCATCGAGTTCCACGACAAGCCGCTGTTCCTGAACGTCGACGACCCTAAGACCGACCCTTGGCTCTTCCATTCGGCAGACGAGCTTTTTTTCAATATCCGGGATGGCGGCGACTTGAAATCGGTCAAGAAATTCCTACTACCGTTCAAGGATCTGCTCAGTGTGTCGGGCGTCGAGGACATTGTCAATGCGCCTGTCCCGGGGCTCGTACGGTCATCGGTGCACGAGCAGCTGACACTGCTGCGCGCGGGATTCGAGACGATGCGGAAGGAGGGCAAGCTGACGGATGTAGTTTTCATCGCTGATGACGAGGTGCGATACCGCGCACACCGCGCCTACCTCGCGCCGCTGAGCGAATACCTCAATGATCTGTTTTGCGGCTCCTTCACGGAGTCGGGCCCTGGAAGCGCAGAAGAACCCATAGAGATTGAACTAGATTATTCCGGTCCATGTGTCGAGGCTATCTTGGGTATGTGGGACCTCCCTGCTTGACTGTGGCGCTGACGGTATTATCTGTTAGATTACCTTTACTCGATGAAGACACCCAGTTTAGAACGACTCGACGACCTGCTCGATGTCATGGAGTCAGTACCCCTTGCTGGTGCCCATTTCTTTTTGGCTGATCGATCTCTTCAGCCTGTCGAACTACTGGGGTCTCGAAGAGCTGAATCAGCTCGTCCAAGCCAAGATCATCGGCAACAAGCAGATATCCCCTGCGACATACGAAGAGGGTGAGTTGCGTATACCCTATGTGTGGCATCTGTGCTGACCACCGTCACCTGGCAGTCGTCGCGCGTGCGACGGCACTAGACGCCAAGCTCCTCCTCGAAGCGTGCGAGTTCTTCGAGCGGGAGAACCGCGAGGCCATCCTGCGGCTGAAAGGCGTATACCAAGGCAAGCGCCGCGCGCGCCGCCTTCCGAAGAAGACCCCCGCCCCACCTCGCCTTCCGAGTTTCGCCGCTGCTTCGATGGCGTCCAGCAGCAAGCCTAGCACCTCGTCGGGAAGCCTGCTGAAGCTGAA
Source organism: Mycena albidolilacea (assembly GCA_029282495.1). NCBI lineage: Eukaryota > Fungi > Basidiomycota > Agaricomycetes > Agaricales > Mycenaceae > Mycena > Mycena albidolilacea. The sequence goes on along the minus strand of JARIHO010000032.1, from coordinate 588,835 downwards.
TTCGCCCAAGGCGAAAAAGGTTGCGAAGGGCTTTATGAAGGGGCTGCGCAAAGTTGGTGACTCTTGGGATTTCATGTCAGAGAAGTAGCCTCCAAAGGCGTCTGAATGTATTCTTTGTTGTTCTTTTATTGTATTATATGTACCCTTATACTACGAATTCCATTATCGATACAGATTCAGAAGGACGACCGCGCATCGAGCGAGGGCGAGCAGAGCACATCGAGTGTTACTACATGAGGGCGAGATTGAGGGCACCGAGGACGATCTCGTACGCAAGCTCAACGGTGTCCCAGAGCGCTGGGTCGTCGATACCCAGTGCGACCATGTCCTGCCAGAGCTCCTTCACATGCGCGGTATGCGTCATGAGGACGCTCACCTCCCCTCCGGACACGGCACAGAGGTGCGCGGAGAGGTTGTGGAGGTCTGGCCCGCACTGGAGCGTGGCGCAGACGGATTTGTATGTGAGGGCACGGAGGAAGGGGGGCGGGATGGGGAAGAGCGCGGTCAGGACCGCGTCGAGGCGCTTGGAGTACATGAAGGCGTGCAGGATTGCAAAGGCGGGCGCGGATGGTAATGCGAGGAGGAGAACGGGCAGGTGCACGGATGTGGATGCGCGTGGTGCGCGGGGAGGGAGAGGTGGGAGTTTGGAGCAGTACGCAGTAAGAATCAAGGCGTGGACTGGGAAGGTGAGATGTACATCGTCGGGGCCAGTTGATATGGCGAGGACATGAGTAGGGTACGACGGCTGTATGGAGCTGCGCGGGGGTTGGAGAGGGACTGTGAGGTATGGCGGCACATTTAACCTCCGGAGTGCCCGAGGAAGATGAGATGGGGAGAGAGCTGAAATGCCCGCTAACATTCTGTCATGCTGCATGAGCAAAGGAAGAAATATTTCGGGAAGCCGTATAACTCACTGAGGAGCATTCGCAAGCAAATTCTTCCGGATAAATTCGACAGAAGCATTTCCAAGATCGGGAGACGCGGCCAAAAGGGCATCACGAGAAACCCCGTTCAACGCAGGCCGAACAAGAGTCCGGGGGAGCTGGAGGTTTTGCATATTGCGGGGATGATATAAAGAGCAAAAGGAGAGACCCTTGTGGAGATTTTGGCGACCGCGGCGAACGGGTTCAGCTTGTGCAGAGTCGAAAATACCAATCTAGATTTATAGGTTTCCAGTACAATAACCGCCCGAGGCATATTGTCGATCTCTTTTGTGGACTTACCCATTCTGAATGATCCGGGTATAGTTATCCAGTACTCAGTGCCTGAGGGTCGGAACATCGTAGTAAGGTCAACGTTAAACACCGTTCCGGAAGAGAACGTTGATGGGATCAGGAGGCCGACAACACTCTAATTGTAAAAATTCTTGTTGGGGTTCGCTCGGCTACATCGCTCAATTGTCCCGAGGTACGCCACATTAGGGAATGATTCTATTTCGGCAGCATGTGGAAAGGGCAGTCCTGCTTCAGTTGTGGGCCGCATCTTTGGTCAAAGTCGCAATGTCAGGCTAGGCTCTAGCTGGACCGCCTGAGCTGGTTCTCAGAAAAATAAACAGCAAGAGTACGCAGTCGCCCTAGATGCACCACTGCCCAAAGTGAGTATTTCATTAGCTCTCCATTACGATCGCGACTTATACTTTTATTGTTCGATGCAAAGAAGTTTTAATTGTCGGGCTGCGTCCGCGGCGGTCACGATGTTCCTTGTACCTGCGCTATTTCGCACACCGTCCATTCGCACGATTATTCCCGTTGCTCACCTGCCTGAAATTCGTTGTTCCAATTGTGTTGTGCTGCATTGCATGAGATTGCATGGGGGCTCGTCTGACGTCCAGAAGGATGAATGAACCAAGACCTGTCTACCGGCCCGTCGTTCCTTGCGAGGATTCTCGGCACTATACGGTGAGCTCGTCCGACAATGAGCCCAAGGCCAGGACAAAGGCGCCAGATCCTGTTAAGTTTCAAGCCATATTGATAGACAATTAGATTCCGTGATGGCAAATTGATCCGCGCGTTATCTTATCTCGATTTGCACTCTGATCGCTTGAGGCTCGAGCATCAATTCTTTGACAAAAACGTCTGGCCGACAATTGGTATGTAGTCATGTACTTTGCGGTTGCGAGAAGATGGTTCGATTCGGGCAATATAGTACAAGGATTTATTACAAATGCAAAAACAATATGGAAGAGTTTACCTAAAACTCGAGTCCGATCTTGCGCTGCATGATCAATGCGGAGAGCAGGATATGGTCAAAGCACTCGTGTCCGTCGGGGAAGATCGTAAGCACGGCTTCTGGAAACGGCGGAGGTGCGTCGAGAGGTGGGGGGACGAACGACGCCAGCTGGATGGGTGACTGAAGCGTGTAGCACTGCGATACATCGCGATTGAGTATTGCATGCACACGCAGAATAAAATCGCTCCTGCTCACAATACACATGGGCGACCCATCTTCGAGTGTAGTGCGGCAATCCCACCGCAGGCCGATCTCATCCCATCTCCAAGTCCAGTGTCGCGGAGAAGAATTGATGGTGAATAACACATTGGAGAGCCGCGTCGTTATATCGCCGATTGTTATAATAGCCCGACGGTGATCCAACGAAAGTCTGCGCAGTCGTGAGATATACGACGATACATTAATTGGACGACCACGTACTCAAAGTCCCCAATAAATGACTCGTGGTCGCCTTCCAACCGATGTACGCAGGTACGGTACGAAATCGGGATGAAGGGATTCAAATTCAGAGTGACCGCGACCCGGTACTGAGCCTTGTCTCCCGCATTTTCTGGCGGGACCATCAGCATCGAGTTCGGGTCGCCACCCTCGGGTGGAGGAATGAATGTATATGTGAGGGGATTCTTGGGTCTGCGCACGCGCGAATAGCGCGGAGGCATGGACCGGTTTGAGGTCACATAGCTAGAAAAGCCGTCAGCAGAAAATTACATTGGGGCGAGGGAAATTATACGGGTGTACTCTGGTAGGGGTTCGGCAGGTCCACCATTAATATTCGGGCTTGCGGTGCCGTCTTGGGAATCTTGAGGGGAATGAGATTTACGTGGGAGGTGAGCGGAAGGCATACTGAGTACTATCATGACCGCACAAGAACGAGAGTACTGTCCTCAATGAACGGAGAAACTGGTGGAAGGCGGGAGGAGGCAGTGAAGCGAGTCACGGGGTCACATATTCACTTGGTCATGGCCTTCACATTGCAGCTCGGGACGCCCGTAAATACGGCCCTGTTCGTTTTCATTCTGTACTCTGTGCAGCGCATCGTGTTCCCCAGTACCTCCAAACCAGCCACCATCCCCCGCGAGTTCAAAGCTGGTTACTCATGGATGCCTAAATCCCACCCGCCGACCGTCTTGTTCAAGACGTTCACCCCCAAGACCCTCGAGCCGTTCTCGGGAAAAGATGGCGGCCGCATCCTGCTTGCGATTAACGGTGTTGTGTTTGATGTCACTGCCGGACGGAATTTCTACGGTCCTGGTTCGTCTTGTGCACATCGTGTCTTGAACGCTTGTTCACGGGCTCTAGATGGAATGTACGGAAACTTTGCGGGCAGAGATGCATCCCGCGGGATGGCAAAGCAGTCCTTTGACACTGGTATGTTGTTTTTTAACAACCCTGCGCGGGGCACTTACACCGATCCAGAAATGCTGACCCCAGTCGACCAACCTCTCGACAAGCTCACCGATCTCCAGCAGGATGAAATGTCAGTGCCCATCTTGTACCACATTTGTTGCGCTAATATTCTGTGCGTTCCACAGAGATAACATGAAAGGTCTGTTTCGTACGTCCACATCACGCAAGCTCCGCTCAACTCCGTCTGCGCAGGCTGGATTGACCACTTTTCCAACAAGTACATTATCTGCGGCAAGCTTGTCGAGAACGATGCCATTTAGGCGGCTTGGCTGTTTTCGTCATCAAATCGTTCTAGCCTTTGTAAACATATTCATAATGTTTTCTCCTATGCTCTTAATCATAAACTTTGGTTCCGTCTATCTGCGGCTGGGGACGCCGTGCGTGCCCAAGGGCCTTCTCAACGCATTTGGACACTAAGCATTCAAACGGCGCCACCTCAGAGCCCGAAGCAATCAATCAATCGGAGAAAACTGCGAGGGAATCTTATTCTCGGATCGAAACACTCTTTTATGTGAAGCCTATGCTGCATATGCTGCATACAAAGATCTTATTCAGCTGCCGCAGTGCAGAAATACCGGGCGTTCGTACCGGCGCCAATTTTGCCAAGCAACTCTAACTGGATATGGATATAGGGCCTACTATATAATTCACCTTCCGTGCCTCTATAAGTAGCTCGGCCATACCGTCAGGCAATCGGCTTCAAGTATTTCTCGTTTAAGATGACCGTCTAGAGGCGTCATGCTGGTTATCGCTGACTAGTGTTGAGTCATAAGTTTGTCTTTATGTTCTTGCTGAGATCTCAGAAGCGGCGATATCGTTGATGACTATTGGCGGAAGCAGTCCCACTGTCAAAAAAAACTCGGCCCTCGGAGAGGCTGGAAGCAGGGAGAGAGCCCAACTTTGGTCGTCATCATTGCCCGTGATTGCCCTATTACTCTACGCCCTTTCATACAGACCAGCTTCGAATATACGGCACATAGTGCTTGTCAGACCTTCGAGGTCGAGGTGGCGCGCGTGACCATCACACACATCCTTATCCTGTGCAGTGTGCCAGAGTACCGTAAGAACAAAAAGTCCACCATGCCAAGGCAGCAGCCGACACAAAAACTTGTGACCACATTCAGCAGGGATTACGACACTGCGGAGGCACGGAAAATGTACCGAAGATAACAACGCGTCCAGCGCTGCCCAATCGGTAGGCGAATACAATGTCGGATTGAGGTCCAGCTCAGGCTGCTCAAGTTTCGGCGCAGCGAGCGCCTTCACGAGGGGAAGCACCTGCCCAGGGCTGAAATCGCCCGAGAGACCCTGTGAGAAATCGCAGATGGCTAACGTCCGAAGTTCGGGGTGCGGAGACAAGTCTAGCCAGGCAAGGTGGGAACTGCGCGGGTGGAACAAAGTGGACTGGACTGGATACGTATCATCAGGGTCTACGAACGGCAAGTCAAGACCGATGTCGAGATGTCGGAGGGCGCTGCCGCTTTGATGCAGCGCTGCGCGCACGAGGGGAATGGTATCACCCCGCAGGTGCTGTAACTGCACCGAGTCCACGCTAAGCAGACGCTCTGTCGCATGCAACCATGCCAGAATTGGGGTGGTCACGTTCCCCATGAGCTTCACGGAGCGCAGCTCCCGTGGCGGTAATGTAGTCGAAGGGGGACACGTCCCGTAACTCAGCATGTGCAACTCTTGCAAACCCGAGAAGTTGGATACTTACCAGATCGAGGAGTGGCAAAGAGTGACTGCCGTAGGAGCAAAGGTGAAGCTTTGTGACGTTTGGGAAGGCTATTGCGAGGAACAAGTAGGCCCTTTCTAGGTTCATGAATATCTCGAGCGCGCGGACCTGAGTGAGGCGGCGCAAGGCCTCGGCCAGTAGCATCTTGTTGGTTTCCTGGTGGTAGCCACTGAACGATACCGTGCGGACATGAGGTGCAAAAGTACAGTACGGGGACTGTAGAAAATGTCGAAAAGCGGGGATGTTATGGAACATGAGTGTTTTACATTTTTGAAAAGGTGGGATCTGCTCCGCGAGACCCAGGAGCCGCACACCAGAGAACAGGTGCTGAGAGAATCAACGGCAACCTGATCAATCACCAGGTCTATGAGTTCCTGCGGAAGTTAGATGACCATGGTTGAAAAGAAAGAGTAGACACAGCCACAAATTGCCTTTTCGAGCGTTGCACACAACCAAAATGGATGTCCAACCCCGCTTTGCTCACTACTCCGTGCAGGTAAAAAACAAGGTATCCCTCGACAACCCGTCATTCCTCACAATTTGTGTTGACGTGATCCCTGTGTTCTCGGTGATGTGTCCGCTCAATTGTCCGCTTAAGCTTTTGGAAGAGGTCGCGCCCGAGGGTAGGGAGCGAAGCGACCGACCGAGGGCGCGACGGAAGAAATTCTATTAGCTCTGTGTTGGCGATGCAGCAGGCTCCGTGACGAAGGCACAGATATTGTATACTTGTGCTTAACAGCTCGGATTCAAGCCGTTCCAAGCACTGATTTACTAGATTGCCAGGAGGTTACAAGGTCCGGGGAATCTCAAAGGAGAGACGACTTGAAGCTTGAAGACTTGTCCATGGCTCATATCATCAGTTTGATGTTGGTGTGTTGTGTTGATGAAGCTAAAATAACAGAAAAAGAAATGCCGACTAGCCGGATTGAACGACTGACCGCTGCATTTCAAACTCAGGGATGAGTTACAAGTGCAGCGCTCTACCACTGAGCTAAGCCGGCCATGATGTGTGAGGAGGGAGGCGGGAGATGGTGAGCGAAGATTCTGGGTGAAGTTGATTGAGAGAGGCACATCAGCTAAAGATCAGTGAAAGTGCTGTGAACGCAAGGCAGCTTCTACCACTGAGCTAAGCCGGCGATGATGAGCGATGAGCGAGGTGGGGCATGGTCAGCAAAGATTGTGGGTGAAGTCAATTGAGAGAGGCATATCAAATTGAGAAAGGGAAAGGTGAGTGAAAGTGCTGCAAACACAAACCAGTGCTTCTACCACTGAGCTAAGCCGGCAGTGACAAGCAAGCAAAGAGGAAGGTGGGGGATGGCAGAAGGGAGACATCTGGTAAAATGCTGCAACACAAGGCAGTGGTTCTACTACTTGGCTTTCACAACAATTGTATTGAGGTCATCATCATTGTGTGGCCCCAATAAATCCAGTGCAGAGTGGCAAGTTAATTTGGTGCTTGTCTGGATCTCTAATATTCTCCTGCTAGTGACCATGATTGTGGGTCTCTGGTACCTTTGGATGGACAGGGTCGAGTGGGAGTTGGTGAAAGAGACAATAAAATTACCATGTTTGTTGGAGAGTGTTGCCCAGCTTTGTCACCAGGACTGATCCCATCGAATTTCTTCACCTCAAGTTCTCAACTACACTTGCAGCAGTTATCTAGTCCTGGCACCAAAGCAGCCTCTATCTAAACCACAATTCAAAAATATTTGGATCATGTATGTAAGCCAAGTTCTGCAACTCTTCCAAAGAGTCTTGCATGCACACTCTAATTACCTCACTGTGTCAATAGAAAGATTGCCTGCTTCTGGAATATTGTCCTCAAGCAGGTGGTGACCTTACACCAGTAGACATGGGAATGCACCTGAAATGAAGTCATCACTCAGTATATAGGGCCCTCAATTGACTTTTGGAGGTCTAGCCTCACACATTTCCTCTACCTCATCCATGTCTTACTCCTGGCCTGGCTGCTTGAGGCTGTATGACCACTGCTACTTGTCACCCAGTCCAACCCAGTATGCACCACTATCCGCTTGGGCAATATCATCGGTTATGCCAATGGCCTTTCCCTCAATGCCAAGCACCAATTCTTTGTTGAAGGTATTAGCCACTCTGTCTGAACCACCATTAGCCACCTTTCATTTCAGGAAGACCACAGCCACCCTACTGGCGGCTCACTGGGTGGACCTTAAACTTGAAGCCATGGTGAGCTGTATGCTAAACAAGTATCCTCCTTCTCTCTTCCTCTCCCGTCACCATCTTTCCTTTGCAATACCCTGCCAATACCATGCCTTTTTTCATGAACCATCACACCATGCTCATCAATGCCTGCCACACCCTTTGTCCAGAGCTACAAACACTGTTGCCTCATTGAGCAGTGTGGTTTGTAATCCTCCCTGCTTTTGATCATACATTAATTAATATGGTTTCAGGTGTCGGCGAACCTGAAGGAAAATACTGGTTTGCCCACCAAGAATAAGGGCAAGGGCAAGGTGCTTCTAGCAACAGTTGGTTGATGTCTCTTTCTCATTTTCTACATTGCTCATTTAATGTGTCAAGATTGAAGAGGTCACAGAGATCCCCAGTTCTACGACAAAGACCACCTATTCAGACATCGTATGTCAGGGGAACCCCTGCTTTGGACATTCCCCCAGCTTCCACATCTCCAGCTTCTCTGGCTTTTCTGGCTTCTCCGGCTTCCACTCCGGATATCTCTCCAACTAATCCTCCAGATAACTCCCCATCTGCCTGTTCTCACTGGCATGTGCTATACGACCAGGCCTGGGATCACTGTAGATACCTCCGGACACGTGCTACTGGGTAGTTACCATTTAGTATATAAGGTTTCACCTAGCATGGGAATCCTCATCCTTTCTTCTCTTCGGATTACCCCACTAGGTGTGTAGTATTCCCGCTCCTGTATTATAGTACCCATATTTATACTTCGGATTCCCCTGCTAGTTTCTGCGCCCTGCACTGAGCTTAAGGTTGCCCTTACACTGTATGTGTTTTCTGTTGAGTCCTTTAGTATCAACTGAATATATCTGCTTTACAGCTCCTCACCCCCAGTGAGCGCGACACTCACAACACCCAGTGTTGCGCCACTTGTCATGAAGAAGTGTACAATGACCCAGACAAGGCAAATGAGCAACACATCAAGAGCGGGCTCAGGCATGCATCAGCAATAGCTGACTACTGGACTTGAGAATTTGAACGGATTGCGAACCTCGAAATGGTGCGGCAGAGCATCTGCAATGACTCTGGTGATCTACAATTTGTTCAAACCATAGTTGATGTCTTCTGCCATGTAAACAATCATAGTCCCATTCCTCCTTCGTCTGAGGTCTGGAATATGATCCCCCCACCCACCATCGACTTTCTTGCGCAGCTTGGCAAAGCACCCACAATGTTCAACCCTGAACTGTTCCTTGCTAATGGGACTTTAGTTTTGTCAACCTCCACCAATCCTCTGCCCATCAATGTTTGCCAAAACTATCTTCATGTAGTTGTGACGCTGGGGGAAACAGCAAAGGAAGCAGGTCTTGCTTACCTCTACTGATACCCTGTAGACACCCCCAACACGGTCCTCCAACTGCTGCTGCAGGGTCAGGACCCCAATGAACTGCAGCAGCAATTTTGAGAGGCGCTGATCCCTCATGGTCTCGAAGGTGCTGTCGACACCTTCATCAAGGATGTGGTTGCTCGCAGCGCCCTCGCGGGTCTTTTCGGAACTCATTGTGCTAGTGCTTCAACCCGTTGGCTGTACAGCAGTATTACCTGTGCTGTAGCGTGTATACAATGTGCTAAAGATGATTTGGCGGAAGGTGTTGCATGTTGTTTCGTCAACTTCATTTTGGCCAACCTCACCCTCCCCTACGATGTCTACCACATCCCCTCACTTGACACCCCCATCACTTCCCCCTTGGATCTTAGGACAGACCCTGTTATTAGCCATAAGGAGCAAATCCTTATTGCCCTGCTCGGTACCTCTACTTTGAACTCTTCTCCTGGCGGCAATGTCCCTATCTTTCAGCCTACAATTGATATGATCCATGCACACATCCGTCTCACTGAGAATCTCCCGCCACTCGACTTCTCCTTCAGGCAAGAACACAACAAAGGCCTCAAGAAGCAGATCAAGAGCCTCATTGACGATAAGGTCTGGCTGCTTGTGCCTTGCCACACCACGCAAATGGCGCCTGCTGCAATACAAGCTCTCAAACCCAAGGTTGAGAGTGTGCTGAGACTGAAGCACAGCTGAGTCGTCCGTCTGAACATCACCAAGGACATTCCTCTCAAGGGAATGCTCGGAACGTGTGATGGATACTGGTATGCTACGGTTGGAACTGGACCTAAGGAAGACCGACATCTTCGCTGCCTGCTTGAGGACAACATTCCAGAGGCAGGCAATCTTTCTATTGACATCATCGCTTGGTACATAGGGCCCTCACTTGACTTTTGGAGGTGCAGCCTCACACATCTCCTCTACCTCATCCATATCTTACTCCTGGCCCGGCTGCCTGAGGCCGTACGACCACTGCTACTTGTCACCCAGTCCAACCCGGTATGTGCCACTATCTGCTTGGGCAATATCATCAGTTGTGCCAATGGCCTTTCCCCCGATGCCAAGCACCAATTCTTTGTTGAAGGTGTTAGCTCACCAATACTTCTCAATAAGTTCCCTGCTGATGTATGCTATCGCCAATCTCGAGGAGCTCGCTTCACTGATAACATCAGCGAGATTGGTCTTGTACCAACAGGTTGAGATCTGTCCCAGCTTGGGCTCCACATTCCTGTTGGTGACACTGGTCATCTCAAATACGACCACCACCTAGCTTGTCTGCGCTGGGAAGTCAATTTCTGGGTTGGCTTAGTGGTGCAAACACTGACCTATTGCCTTTCTGCACAACTTGATCTTGGCGACACACCAGATTGGAGTAACAGCAAAGCATTGAAAGCATGGCTGCTCGATGTCAAAGCTCATGCAGAGGACTTCCTTCGTGCTGCTGGCATCACTGTGGCTCTGTAGGTCGCTAAGAGTCAAGCAAGGAGAGCAGAGCTCACGGCGACTTTCCTCCGCACTGTCATGAGATCATCACAAGGAGACTCTGAAATTGAGTATCAGTGACGAGCTGGCGAAAAGACAGCTGCTGGCACTGAAGCACACACCGCTCAGCTCGACTCTATCATTACACATGTGCAGCTGCCCAACTCCCTTGATCTCCCCCCAGATCCCAATCATCTTGCACCGTACAACCATCCCATTCTCTCGGAAACATTTCCAGGATGGTTTATGGGTCTGAAGAACGGAATTGAGGTCATGCGAGCTGCCAATGCACTTGGTCGCTTGGAGGTCGCTGCCAAAGCTGTTCAGCTACGGTGTGCGATGGAATTTAAGTTCCTCTTAAAGACTCAAAAAATGTATTTATTTCTTGAAATCCTCAAGTGCCCTTAATGCCTCAACAAATCTCTTTATTAAAGGAAAAGGTGCGTGAAAATCAATTAACTAACAGGTGGCTTACATAAGCAGAAGCGGTCGTAAGTGTCTCTGTAACAGCAACTGCAGCTTGTTCTGCAGTCAGGTCAGGTGGTTGGATCAAATCAAATGAAAGACTTCGAAAGAGGCTCAAGAGCTTGAGAACTCGGACAAAAGCAGCTAAGAAGTCAATATTGGTCTACCTAGTACAGAGCGTGGGAGGTAAACTACTTTCATTCCACAGATGCGCTCCTCCTTATATAGCTTCCTAGTGTTTCCTTATATATAATCTGGTTCCCTCAAGAAGAGCGCACTTCTTTTGACTCCTCCTGACTCATTCTGACTCATTATGACTCATTCTGATTTGAATTAGTCTCTTGTGACTCATTTGTGATCCCATCATCATTAGTCATGAACACTTACTAATGAGTCTTGAATATTTATTTATTTAATTCCTTTTACCACTCTTTATTGGTCTTGCACACACATTCTTGTCAAACATATTTCATATGGCACAATGGACAGAGAATTTTGTTGACTCAAACAGAAGAATGGAGGAGTCAATTCACCAGACAGCACTCAATGGGATGATAGATGCTATGCGTAAATTGATCAATCCCAGCTCCTATGAGGTCAAGGAGATTCTGTATTGTGCCCGCTTTGTACACTGCAATCACTGTGACTGGTCCGGGCTTGGTCTGAACAACTGCTCGTCCCACAACTGTAGTGTACAAGGAAAGGTGATGATCACTGGGAAGACATTTGCTGATGTCGAGCGTGTCCTCTACATGCATGACATTCTGCACGACTGTGCTTCATTGATCCTAGGCAATCTTGCACCTGTTCTGGCAGATCTCAAGTTGGTCCCAGTTCCGGTCAACAATATACTCTGGTCTCACCAGATCAAGCTCAAATCTGCCCGATGTGATCAGGATGTCAATGTGATTTTGTCTGCACCGCAATGCGACCTCAATGTGTACATTGCTGAAGACGACCGCAACAACCACAGCTTTCTTTTAACCATGGTGGTGGATGTTGTTCTGAGGTGCTATTCGCGCTGCCCTCCCTTATTTATTATGACTCACCCAGATTATCGCCAAGTGTGGTTGAGAAACACGGCAGAGGAATTGCAGGCCTGGTTCCAAGGTTAGTTCAGAGGCCTACTCGCCTTTTTTGGTACTTACGAATGATCAACTAGGGGACTTGAAGGTGTTGTACCTCGCTGCCTGCCCTGGGCCACAGGACTGCCAAAAACCCCGCATGTTTTTTATTAACAAGGATCAAGTCGTGTTCGCGTTCCAGGGCTTCACTGGGTGTTGGCAGTGGCAAGCCAGATAACACCACCCACACTGTCAATGGTGGCCACACCTGCAATAACTGCTTTGTGGACGGCAAGAAACACAAGAAGTGCACAGGGCACTGATTCTTTGAGGTGGACACCATCCTCGATCTGCCTCCCCATTATTCATGGCAGATCTGGTATCAGTTACGAATCGGGACCCAATGGCTAGAGGAACAGAGCACAAAGAAGAAAGTCAAGCAGTGAGGTAAGTCTTTTTTATTAGAGTCTCAATGTCCTATCATCACTGAATGCCTTGTCCACAGATGTGTCCTTGTCTGCGAACACGGTGTCCTCTTGTTGTCTACCATTGTCCAACCTCCCACCCCCACACTACAAGAATTTCTTGATGCAGTATTGGAATGGGTTATGTTCTTTAATTTGAATTTCATTCGAGATTTGGGACAAATTTAGTGGGACACTCTATGTACAACGCAAATGAATCATATTGAGATTACACATAGAGCCTTGTGCAAAACAATTACTCATATTAGCCTGTGCACAATGCCAATCATGAGCTCTGTGATGTGAGCAGTCTGTTGCTCTCATGCTGTTGATGCCATGCATCCCTTTGAGTGCTCCCACTCTCAAGCAACTTTACCCGGGATGTTACCGCACCATCTTCGGAGAGCTCACCAAGGTCACAGCGGACAACGTAGCCAGTGGAGACTGAACAGATTCCTGCCTGTCGCAGCCTGTGATGCCCCGTTGTACCGCACTTCACACAACCCCCTCATAAATACCAATTCTTATTTTTACTTACTCACATTAATACCCTAGCTTTCAGTGCGCCTTTGGGCCGCACTCGTGGGACTTCCCCCGCTTTGAGTCCATGACTCCTAGCCATGCTGAACTTACAATATAGAGCAGAATTAGTACATTAGCCTGGATATTTACAGTACAAGAGGGGTCCCTAGCATACTGTACGCAGTGAGGGGGAAATAAACTTGATTCAAAAAAAAAAAAAAAAAAAAAAACTTTACCTCTACTCATGCTGTCAATGCTGCACATCCCCCCACTCTCAATCATTTACCTCTACTCATGCTGTCAATGCTGCACATCCCCCCCACTCTCAATCATTTAAGCCTACATGTGCAATTGGATTCAAGCCAAGTATTGATAACATTTCCCTGAAACTCAACAACTTTGCCTCTAGGACTACCAAGTTGACGAGTCTAGTGGGTGTATGTAACACATGTTGTTTGAAGGGCGAGTCCCCCAGTATCTTGGTCTATGTCTCCTTCAATGCACCACAACCACTCAGTGAGTCGCCTGCCCACTTCCTACATCAGCAGTGCTGCAATGTGCCATACACCTTCTCCTCAATTTGGGCCTTCAATCTTGGTTGGCCTGGCATGTGGGAGAGCACTGGGCCTTGTCTTCATGCTAGGCTACACCCACCTGCATTATGACACTGTCCCCGAAGTTGGCAGCAACACACTCTGGGTGCATTCTCCACTTGACCAATATCAGAAGTGAGAACTGACAATGAGTTGAATTGTTCTAGGCCATAGGGTATTCAGTCTAGACAAAAAATTCTTGCCCAGGTTCCACAAGCTCCTCAACAGACTGAAATGAGTTTAGCACAATTCAACCCTGACAGCAATCTGGTTAGCTTTCCCCCACTAGTGGGATCTACCGCTCTGTCCAAATCAAGCTGCAGCACCCAACTTGCTTCATCTACCCAGCTATGGGCGACTTCAAATACTACAAGGGCTACTATCTATGGCTCCCCACACGCTGTGTGCATCTTCTTGGCTGGAAACCAAGTATTCAGCCCAACATCCAGCACCACACAGTACCTGCATCTCCACAGCATTACCAATGCTGATGAGTGCATTTGCACTTTCTTTCAGGCACCACATCCACCAACATACATGCACAGACAGCTGCAGCAAGCCTGAGTACCACGACATGTGCATAGTACCACAGACAAGTGCAACACCTGACTAACTTTCACACTCTGGCTGCTCCTCTGACACTACTTCAGCTACCTCCCCTGCCCACACCATACACACCACACAGAGACCTTGCTGATCAACAAACAACAATGCTTGGACTGAGCACTACTCACTAATACTTGTTAAAATTGGTTTTTTTATTACAGTACATCAGTTCAGCATAATATTCAGTAATAAAATAAAACTCTTTACAACAACCCCTTCCCCAGCTCTTGAGGATGTTTCTTCATGCCACTCCTGATGCACATAATCACCTGTGTACACCACCTACTAGTAGTACTTGCCCCGATTGAATAATACAACTTTCTTGTGATGTACTCGGAATTATTAAGGTTTTATCCAATGTATTACTGTTGCTAAGCCTGCCATGACAAGTAACAACAGAGGTGGAAAATGGTGGGTGATGAAATTCTGGATAAAGTTGATTGAGAGAAGCACATCAACTTGAGAAAGGGAAATGTTGGTGAGTGCTGTGAATGCAAGGCAGCGCTCTACCACTGAGCTAAGCCGGCCATGATGTGTGAGGAGGGAGGCGGGAGATGGTGAGCGAAGATTCTGGGTGAAGTTGATTGAGAGAGGCACATCAGCTAAAGATCAGTGAAAGTGCTGTGAACGCAAGGCAGCTTCTACCACTGAGCTAAGCCGGCGATGATGAGCGATGAGCGAGGTGGGGCATGGTCAGCAAAGATTGTGGGTGAAGTCAATTGAGAGAGGCATATCAAATTGAGAAAGGGAAAGGTGAGTGAAAGTGCTGCAAACACAAACCAGTGCTTCTACCACTGAGCTAAGCCGGCAGTGACAAGCAAGCAAAGAGGAAGGTGGGGGATGGCAGAAGGGAGACATCTGGTAAAATGCTGCAACACAAGGCAGTGGTTCTACTACTTGGCTTTCACAACAATTGTATTGAGGTCATCATCATTGTGTGGCCCCAATAAATCCAGTGCAGAGTGGCAAGTTAATTTGGTGCTTGTCTGGATCTCTAATATTCTCCTGCTAGTGACCATGATTGTGGGTCTCTGGTACCTTTGGATGGACAGGGTCGAGTGGGAGTTGGTGAAAGAGACAATAAAATTACCATGTTTGTTGGAGAGTGTTGCCCAGCTTTGTCACCAGGACTGATCCCATCGAATTTCTTCACCTCAAGTTCTCAACTACACTTGCAGCAGTTATCTAGTCCTGGCACCAAAGCAGCCTCTATCTAAACCACAATTCAAAAATATTTGGATCATGTATGCAAGCCAAGTTCTGCAACTCTTCCAAGGAGTCTTCACCATGTAGTCTGTAATTATACCTCTCTCTCATTTCAGGTGCATTCCCTTGTCTACTGGCGCAATGCAGCAAGGCAATGCGCGGATACTACTGCATCAACCAAGCAACTCTGTGCGAGGTCACAGTGCTCAAGATGTGTGTGCGAGAATGTACAATCACGCGCGGGTATTGCTCTCGAGGTTATTTCTCTATTTCTCCCGTCTCCGAGTCTTTGCATTTGGGGAACTCATTATGAGTTCATTCAGACTAAGGATTGAACCACTTCAGAATTCAGAACCAGTGGGCAAGTATCCCACCTGAGAGACACAATACAATACAAAACAGTACACACTTTTACAGTTTACAGAAAGGCAACTGTTCATCACGCGGCAAACTCGCGCAAAAACTTTTCTTGTGACCTCACCACAACATCGACGTGCGTCTTCGACATGGGGACGCCACTGTAGCACACGTAGGATTATTATGTCAATCAAAATTTAGGCAATTCAACTCACGAGGAAAGCGCAAGCGCTTGCGCGGTGCGCACGAGATTTTTGATCGTACGACCGTTAAACGGCTTTTCCGCAAGCTCGTCTAACTCCGCATCCGTCATGGTCGCGACCGTGGTAGGATCATCGAGCTTGACCATGTCCGTGGGCGTCGAGCGCCCCGATCCCTCGTTGTCCCCTGTCTTCACACCGGCGAGCTCGAAGAATTTGCGCCAGATGACACGGCGGGAGTTGAGATCGTGCTCCGGATATTTGATTGCTGTGGAAGTCTTCTTTGAGTGTTTCTTCATGATCAGGGAAGAAGTTGCGTACCGATGGAGAAACGCGAGAGGAACGCGACGTCGAAAGTCTTGATACGGTTGGTGGTCAAGAACAGCACACCGCGGTGATATTCAAGGATCCGCAATGCGACAGAGACCAAGGAGTTTCGCTCGATCTAATCGCGGAGATTAGGCCCGATATTCATGCTTCGAAGATACATACCTCATGCAGACTACGTTGCTCCAAGAAAACCTTGAAAAATTGTGAAGACAAGCAAGTCGAAAGCGATCAAATCCCATACATCTGCTTCATCAATCAGGAGAACTGCGTCCCATGCTGTGGCAAGCTATTCAGTACGCCGGTTAAGACAAATATCGGATCGAGGTTGGACAACGTTACACTGAGGATCGACTTGAGTTTCTCTTCCAGAACCGAGGGTGTGGTGGACAACTCGGATGCCCCTACAATGTAGAGCGGCCGCTTCAGATGCTCTGCGACGGCTTCTGCCGTCAAAGTCTATTGGAGGCGGAAGTTGAATAATAATAATTCTTCGCAAAGTATCAACACGGACCTTGCCGGTGCCAGGAGGGCCATGCAAAACGCAGATCTACGAGGGCGAAATGAATTAATCTCAGGGTTCAAAAATTCAAGCAAGAGATGGAATGCACCAAGCCACCGCCCTTGCCCGTTATCACATCATTGATGATGGTGGAACCGGTGTTCGAGTTCCGAGTGACTTGAACCAGGGACTTGATGAGGACCTGCATCGGTTCAGAACCGCCTCCGCGGATGCAGGTTTTCTTCACCCCACCTTTGTCTCGGGATCCAACACAAGATGGTCCCACGCATTTTCGTCGAACGCCACCGGCCCAACCTCCAGAACAGGGAATGTGGTCCAGATCTGCATTTACGAAGACGTTCATTTAATTCGAGAATTTAAAGATGAAGGTCATTCACCTTCTGAGTGAGATTGAAGCCATAAACAGTGCCGGGCAATAACCATAGATCCTCGTCTGGAAAGTCCAAATTTTCGGCATTCCTGCAAAATGGCTGTAGGCGGCGGTGGTGCTAGCCGGATAGAACGGTACGTACATTTCGCGAACATCATCCTGCATATCGGATCCAAGCCTATCGACGATTATGCGGTCCTGTAATATCCAATGTCAATATGGACTATAAATCTTATCTGCGACTGACTTTACGCCCTGCAAGACGAGCAAGTGAGTTCAGACGAATCAAACGACGGATATCGGGACTAACATGATCTGTACTGGCAACCAGCTAAGGCCGTGTATAATCTTCCCCGCGCAGTGAGCGCAGTCTCGACTTCCGGCGTCAAGGGCTGGCAATCGAAAGAAGCAAGGTCTCTCGTCCCCTGAAGGAATTAAGCGAAAATCAGTCTCGATATATGTAAGCAATACGAACATGGTAGGATGAAATGCTGTGAGACACCGGTATCCTTGAGTACGAATATCCGTTCCATTCGTACCCACTTCCGGATAGAGTCAAGCTCGACTTCAGCCTGATCCGCTTGTCAGCAGTTAAAAAAATGGCTTCATCTACATGACGAACTTGTTGAAATACTTATATGCACGGTTCTCCAATTTGAAACCGGTAGCCTAAGAACATGTTTGAATATGACTGAGTGAAGCTGAAGGATACGGAAAAACTAATCACCAAGTTCATGTTACCCCAATCCAAGCAATACCGGTGGTTTAGTTCGAAATAAAATATGAGGAGATCAAATTCGATGCAGCCGTCGGCAAGTTGCAGAGCCAGTTTTTCGGCTCTGCGAGTGAGGTCAGTTGTGTCAAGACAATCTCAAAAATATGATGTTGAACTACTTGGCTTTGTAGAGTTCGAGAAGGTAGGCAGTCAAAACGGAAATGTGCTCCTGTGCATCCGTCAGGAACCCGTCCAGATGACTTTCCGGGTGAGTTTCTACAGCAAATAAGATCCCCATTCTTCCGTGAGAAAGACGATACCCGCACCGTTCTTTGCTTCCTGACATCCCAGAGACACCGCCAGATCGCGCTTATCAACCATGCTCGACTCGATGGGTTTTTCCGATAAGTGCAGTGCGATTGCTGCCAACTTTTCCTGAAGAATGGGAATTTCGGACAGCAAACTGTCCACAGTCCGCTCTGGAATGTCGTCATAAAATTGGTCTCCATAAGAAGTTCTATGTGCTCCCATGAATGAAGGCAGAAATAGTTACTCATGCAGAAACACTCACCTGAGGAACTTGAGGAGAGTTTCGCTGAAATTGGTGAGAACGAGCTCCCCTTCATCTGTTGAATGATATCAGTTAAATCACGCGATGTGTATCAATGCATTGAACAACTGACCACCAGGTAATTGGTGGCGGATGTTGACATAGAAGTACGTTCCCAGATCCTGGTCAATTACCGGAACTTCGTACCGGGAGGAGTCATATGGGACCCATTGCTGTATCCACTCATACCTTCCGATTCGACATCAGCCAGCTCCGTGGTACCAATCGGCGAGAATCAGCGCACCATATTTGCTCTCGGATAAGATAGTGTTCCTTGCGGTCCACGATACCATCGAAAGGTTGCTGAGGTTCCTCTTGTTCCTCGTCGGAGTCAGACGGTTGGGCCGAGTTGTCGGCCACCTTGGTCTTTGACGTATGCTTCAGTACGCTGCAATTGCAAACGTGTGGGCCTGGCTGGGGACGAGACATTGGTGCAGGGGATCCCCATCCATCGTTATTATTCGCCCACTGCGGAGCACCCCACCCGGTCGGGGAGGGTGGGCCATCCCAAGAACCGGGAGGTTTGAATTTCCGAGGCCTGCGATTTGGTGTGGTCATTGTGGTATGAAGTGAGTGAGGACCGGCGCTTATCGATAACCGCCCACTTTTATAGCATTCTTGCCATGCTGTACAGAACCCTTGATTAGTTACAATGCTGTAGAAATGAAACGGCGATCACTTCCGTGGTGTCGCGCAGCGTCTGTATCTGTAGAATTGCATACCGAGTTGTTTGACTGGGATTGCAATTCGGAAACGGCGACGCGTCTTGCAATCGGATGAAGGACAAAAAAAAATTGCAGTGTACGTACAGACGCAAGTTGGTGCATCTTTAGTTCTATTTCGATTTTGATTCTGAGTTGCGCTAACGCGAACGACTTTGCAGGTTGTGGCAAAAGTGAACGAATGGCTGAGAGTGAATTCAAAGAGGTAATTACTTAGCTGATCACGTAGTCGAATCTGCGTGCAGGCGTCCGTTTCGGAGACCGACTTGGGTGCAAAATGTCGCCAGTGTGGTCCTGCGGATAAATACGGCCACGGTCCACCTTCGGGCGCCCAAGCCGCGAACGCTGCTCTTCCGCGCAACTAAGGACACCTTCCGATCAACTAAGAACACAGCACCGCGTCCGCGGCGTCCCGCTGCAGACATCAGCTAAATGAAGCGGGTGCATGGGAAGATCGACGAGAATGAGAGAATCCCGGGCGCCAGTGCGCTTAAGAGATGGTTGACCTTGGTTGGCAGATGTCACAAAATCAATGTTGACTTGACTGAGGATGGAACCAGGAAAATTGAGGCAGCAATGTGAGCAAGCAATATCGCAAGAGAAAAAATATGCTATGTTGAGTTGAAAGAAAAATGCAATGCCGAGTCTCAAGCTGGCTGTGACGCGGAATTTGTCCTTGTTGCCATACATGCTGCCGCTGCCGAATTTCTGGCTTCTCGTCCTTACCGCCACCTGTAATGCGGTTCAATTCAACCAGGTCCCACTTTCCGTTCCCGACGACTGGAATCTGAACGCATCACCAAGTCCCAATGCAACCGGCCATCTCGTATTCGACACGGTTAACTCTTGCAACACTGGCCGAACACCAAATACCACAGCGGTTTGTGTGCGCAAATCAGCCCAAGCTCGGGTGTAATTGTCTTTGAGGTCACACCATTGTCCCTGGAACAATTCCGACGGGCACACTACTGTATCACGGGAGAAACGACCCTGAGGTTCCGACCACGCGCGAATGGGTCGCGACCGACAGTGAATTCGCGCGCCTGTTTTGTATTGAGCCGGAATCCTGTTGGTTCCTGACTCTTGTGACGACTCGACCGCTGCGCGTGTTGTATTTCGACGGGGGCAGCGCGACGAAGATGCCTGATGGACCGATGGATGTCCAGGACCTACTCATCTGGGGCGCGGTGCATCCGGAGCGCGCGAATCTTGACTGGGAATATGAGCGCCTTAATCGGTTGTGTGATACGTTTGGATTCGACGCGTATATCAGGCGAGTGTAACTCGTCTGCGTCCTGACCCCGGTTGACACGCATGAATGTCAGAATGCACCTAAACTTGTCAGTTATTTTTCTTTTCTTCTTTGCATATAGCTGAGCTTGTCAGCGAGATCATGCTGTGCAATTTCACAGACGGGGTAGAAGTTCAGACTTTTGTGAGACTGGAGGACGAGGAACTCTCTGACCATTACGCGTACGCGTTCATCCATTCCAGCGCATGGTATGACCACTACCCGGGCGACTCCCGCTTTCACCTCGATCTCTCGCATGCAATTTCCCTGTATGACACGGCGCTCGCGCCGAGCCTCGTTTCATCTCGATATGGCAAACCGCGGCGGGATCACCGTGTGCTGGGGATCGACGAACGGGACACGCGCGCGCTCCTCGCACGGGTGCAGGCGTTGCCCTCGGGGTCATCTTCATCAAACAGTGGAATCGACTGGCGTGCGATGTTCCACAGCATCCGCGACCGATACGCCACGCGACTCGAGGTGCTTCAGAGTGTTTTGGCCGAAGACGCCCCACCAGAGTCCGCGTTCGTTCTGCTCCAAACACTCCTCGCGCCGTACCGCCTGCACTCGGCCGTTGCACGTTCTAATAGTTCTGACACGGCGTGGGCCGCACCCGTCTTTCGCATGTGCGCAACAGCCGACACGCTCTTCGCAGACTCTGAGCCTGTACAGGCCACCCTTACCGCATCGGAGCGCCTGCTGCTGGCAGCCGCGCGCGAGACGAGTCGGGAGATCTGCCGCACACTTGTCGGGATGTGGGCCGCGGGCGTCTGTGATTCCGCCTCGTTATCATCGGGCTCGAGGCTGACGCGCAGGTGGCGCGCAGCGGTGGACCGGCTCATGGACTGGCTGGGGTGGGCCGCATGGAACACGTGTCGACCCGCGTGTGTCTTCCCTGTGCGTGTGTTCCCTCTCTGCGTTTACATCCACGCTCACTATTTTGAAGGAATCGTGCTACTTCCCCGGCGTACCCTTCTCGATGGAAGAGTGGAACAACTCGACGCCGCGCTGTGTCCGCCTGTTTCAGCCGTATCATGGTATTTTTCCGGTACGTTTGGGTGGAGTTTTGGATTTCGGGAGGTGCTCAATCACGGTTTGCAGGAAGATGATTCTGGTGATCTTATGATTTGAATTTTAGAGGCATGTAACATTGTACCTGATAATAGAGGCCCGGTGAAAGGCGGCCTAGTCGCGCGACAAGCCCATTGTATGAAAATGACATGGTACGGAAGCTTGAAGTCGACGCCCATTCATCAGGCCCAGAAATCTGCTGGCAACACCCGACGGACGTGGTCCTCGCAGAAAAAAACTGGCGAGCCTCTCATTTTTTGGTCCACAGTAGTGATGGCTGGCTGGCACAGCATATGCCGATCTCACCGATGCGATCAATAACGCAAATCTCCTCTTCCGCTCATTATGCCGATTCGCTGACAACTGAATCAAGCCGACGCCTCTCAATGCCGTCGGAACTACGCGTCCCATAGTATGCAAGCAGATAAAAGCGGCCCGCACCAAACGCGACTCTATAAGTCTGTTTCTGCCCGGCCTTGTGCGTTACATTCCTCCTTCCCTTTCAAGTTTCCTTGCCCACTAATCAGTCTCACCATGCCTCCCAGGATCTCTGGTGCCCTCCGAGTTGGTACTGCAACTATTATAGCATTGTCTGCAGTCTGGTGGTCAGTGCAGTTCTGACTTCTCGTTTCTCTCCTTTTGTTTTTAGGACGGACTGTTAATCTTGCGCATCGCAGGCTTAGCTTTACTTCCCCAAACATGCCTGTAACCAGGTCAGTACCCAAAGAGGGGGAGTGGCCGACCTACTTCTCCACGTCGGTCGTCATCAATGCCCCTCGGCAGAAAGTTTGGGATGCGTTGGTGGATTTTCCTGCGTACGCAAAATGGCAAGTGCCGCGCTGTTTGCATTGTTTGCAGGTCTTTCTTGAATGACTGAGACGCTCTCACACAGGAACCCATACCTGCGCGAAAGCACTCTCCTCGATGCGTCAAAGAAACCTACACTCCCAGGCCACGAAATAGTCCAAGGGAACTATGTCGCGCTGAAGGCGCAAATGCCCCCGACGCTTGACGACAGCGTCAAGCCGCGCGGCATGACAGAGCTTGTTAAGCACGTCGATCCACAACGTCAGCTCGCATGGGGCTCCCATCTGCCTGGCTGGCTGTTTGGGGCAGAGCATTGGAATGTGCTCAGCGATGTTCCAGGCGGCGGCACAAAATTCGAGATCATTGCTGTCTTCAGCGGCGCGGGTCCGTATGTGATGCTGAGGTTGATGTCATTGCGCCAGCCCTTCACCGAGGCAATCCAGGGTATGGCGGAGGGGCTCAAGACTAGGTGCGAGCAGAGTAGCTAGTGCTTTTTTTTACAACCGGGGCTCGTGTAATTCCCAATAGTTTCGATTTTTATTCTACTTGCGTCCAGAATGAGGAGGATTTCCAGTTGGTCTCCCGATTTCCGCGCCTTAAGATGGCCAGAAATCGCCCAAGCGCGGTCCGATCCGTGTATCGCAAATAGCCGACAACTCTTTCCATTCTGAGTCAGATTCCGCCAACTTTTCTCTTTCCTCTTCCTAGAATCTTAGAGCACTCAATTCACCAACCATGGCCGACGAAAAATTCGAGATGATTACCCGCAGGCTGCAAGAGATTCTCGGCGGCGACATACTAAAAGCCATTCTTGCAGAGGGCCGATCTCCCAAAGGCTACTGGGGCGCGTACTTCCTATGATCTTGCTCGATCGACTGCAACATCTGAGGCTTTTCTGTTTCGTTCTGCAGGGACCGCACCTACCGGAAGACGTGAGCAGAATATTTATCTCTTGGACGTGCAGGTGCCAATGGATTGAGTTTCGTTTCGCATAACCAGCGCATATCGGATACTTTGTGCCGTTGACCAAGATCGCGGATTTTCTGCAGGCCGATGCGGAGGTGTGCTCAGCGCGATTTGGTTCGATGGACTGAAATAATTAATCTGAACCGCGCAGATGACCATCTACCTCGCAGGCATGTCCCCCACCATACCGCGCAGATTTAATCCTTACTTGGTGCTAACTAGACATCCACGCCTTCCTCGACAACATGAAAGCTCCCCTAGAAGTCGTTGAGTACCGTACAAAATACTACAAATTCGTCCTCCTCGCCGTCTTCAAGTCCCTCGGCATCCCCACGCACAAGCTCAAATTCTCCCTCGGTTCCGACCACCAGCTCACCAAGGAGTTTAACATGGACAACTACAGACTGTGCGCGACCGTGACGGAGCACGACGCGAAGAAAGCTGGTGCGGAGGTCGTGAAGCAGGTAGAGAGCGCGCTACTGAGCGGGCTTCTGTACCCCGGGCTGCAGGCGCTCGATGAGCAGTACCTGGGGGTCGATTTCCAGTTCGGGGGCGTTGACCAGGTGTGTCACTTCTTTACATTTTCCTTTCCATTTACGAACGCCCCGCAGCGCAAAATCTTCACCTTCGCCGAGCTCTACCTCCCGCGCCTTGGCTACAAGAAACGCGCGCACCTCATGAACGCGATGGTCCCAGGCCTTGCGGGCGGTAAAATGTCCTCCTCCGACCCCAACTCCAAAATCGACTTCCTTGACGGCCCCGACGTCGTCAAGAAGAAGATCAAAGCGGCGTTTTGCGAAGAGGGCAATGTCGCGGAGAACGGCATCCTCGCGTTCATCGAGGCCGTCCTGATCCCCATCTCGCAACTGCGGCTGGAAAATATCAAGAAGGGCGGCTCGATATTGGAGAAGGGCGGGGATTTGAAGCCGTTTGCGAGCGACGACGCGCCGGAGGGGACAGTGTTCTCGATCGAGCGAGACGAGAAATTCGGGGGGTCGACGCACTATGCGTGTTACGAAGACCTGAAGAACGACTTTGCGGAGAAGAAGCTGCACCCGAAGGACCTGAAGGCGACGGTAGTGGACGCGCTGAACCGGCTCCTGGATCCCATCCGCAAAGCTTTCGCAGAGGACGAGGAGGCCCAAAAGATCGAGAAGTTGGCGTACCCAGACCCGAATGCGAAGGAGAAGAAGGTGAAGAAGGTTAGTGAGCAGGATTTTGTTGCTTTAAGCGATACTGAGAGTCGGACAGCCCAAAGTGTACCACCCCCCGCCGCCCGGGAAGGGCAAGACCGCCGCCGCAGCTGCCGACGGCGGCGCATCCGCAACCACAACTGCGCCGGACCCTACTCTGCACGCCGCCGCAGAGGCAGCAAAACAGCAGGAGGCACCGCCCGCATAGCAACTCATGCATTACACCGTACTAACAGCTGTTTATCCTACCAATGTAATTAAGTCAAGTCCAGCGCGCACCACACGCCAGGGTTCGTACGGAGTGAAACCAAAGATGAATAAGGAGCTCTGCTACTCTTTGGTTACGTTACGATACAGATATACACTCGTCCCTGCCAGCCCGTTGGTCCCCGCCCCCCCCCCCTCGCCCCGGTCTCAATACAGCGAGTACTCCTGCAAAGCCGGGCCGACCGTCAACACACGGTTCCAACAAAAGATCAGTCCAACTCACCGGGTAGAAGCTCTCCAAGGCCCAAGCCGCAATGCAAGGATTCCCGGGGAGGACGGCAAAATGGAGGTCTGGGATCTGGGGTGCCGCGCAATAAGACGCGGTCTGCGCCGATCAACTCGTCGGGGGTCAGGAACGGATTAATACCTTCTGCTTCGGGGGCCGACAAGTAGCGGCCAATTGTTTGCCTGCTGAGAGCGACATGAAGGACGGAGTCGTGAAATCCGTCGAGGTCGGCGTTGGCTGCGTGGCGGAGTCAGCAGGGTCGCGACCTTGCGTTGCTGGAAAGGTACGCTCGGACTGGTCTCAGTGGCGCGCTCGTGCTTGCGAATACCGAGAATTGCAAGTAAACGTCCTCGATGAGCGAGAAGCGCTCAGTCTTTTTGACGTTCTCCCGAGTCCAGCGCGGCTGTAAGATCCCCCCGAAGGTATGAAATTCAAACTCTGGTCCGGATTCGCTGTCCCTGCTCTCAACTTCCGGTGTATTGAAGGTCATCTCGTCGATGATGTCTTTGAATGACCAACGGATGAGTAGGTCATTTCGCGCAGGAAAGTGACGATAATCAGCGAGCCCAACTGTCCCCTTCTTGAATCGTCACCACTTGCCCACTATGAGGAGGTTAGTTGTAAATGTGATGTCGCTAGTGGACGGCTCACAGTTTCCTCCGGGTCGTACCCCCATCATAACGCCCAATTAAAGGTCGGGAAGTACATGCCGAGATTCTCCTTCCTGTCCTTGTTCCGATTAACCACTCCCCAAGTCACGGTCTCCGTGAGCGGCTGCTCAATCGATATCCCGAAATCGAACCCGGCGACCTGGGTCAAGTAGTCCACTACACGTTGGACTCCGAGAGCATTGAGCTCAAGAATGCGTGGATGTGCACCGGCTGGCAGCCTGTGATTTCCCAAAAAAACGCTGCAAAGTGGGATATAAACAGCGAGGTATTGGATACAGATACATTTCGCAGGATCGTTCAAGGTTGCTGAGAGTAGATGGTGAAGTAGTTTGGCTGTGTGAGGAAAGCGGCAGGGTTTACGTCGGTGGGGGTGGTTGTGCCGGCGCCGTGCGATGTGCTGTGAAGGGCGGGGGTCAAGGAGCTCGGGCCAGCAGCGGCGAGGGCGACAGGGCAGAGTTTTTCATAGAAGGCTTGCGCAGGTGGGCAGGGGGAAGGGGTAGACATGGTTCAAGTGTACCTGAATTATAGGGGCTCGCAGAATACGGTCACGTGGCTCCCTCCTCACGAGTGACACGCACGTGAGAGACGCGTCGGGTTTGTTGTGTCACAGTCACCGTCACACGTATGTCACGCCTTATGAGGCGGCGTAACGCGGTGTGCAAGCTTCACCGTTCTCTCGCTCTTACCACCACCTCGAAAGAACAACATGCCTTTCCGCGCTCCTGCATTCTTTTGTGGCGCCTTCACCGCTCTAGTGTGGCTCTACCAGGACCATATCAAGCATGGCGTCGCTACAATCCTCGCCTTTGCCTGTTCCTTGCCCTTCTTCGCCGTCCTCTTCGTCGTTGCTCGCACCCTCGACTTATTCTCGTTGATGGTGGTCACCATTCTCATAGCTGTCGCCGACAACATTTCGTACCAAGACGACGACGAGCTCAACCTCCCGGGGGCACTCGACCTCGAACTCGACCTCGACGACCAAACTCTATCCCAGTCGTTCGACACCAGCGCAGAACAACCTCAGCTCGACCAAAGTGATGGCGACATGACGCTGGTCGATCAATCCAAGATTGTCAGCACCCGCATCGAGAAGGCCGTCCGCGCTGCTTCGAGAGTTCATCCAGATCCAGCGGTACTCGCGTGGCTCGCTTCTCCGAGAGTTTATTCAAAGGTAGTCGCATGGCGCGCCTCTCAGTCGGCCCCCGCTCTCCTTGGTACACACTCGATCGTCGTCAGTTCGACTATGCGCCCATTCACGAGCGCGGCCCTGGCCGTCACCAAGTCCCCAATCGAGCCAATTTCCAGAGCGAGCCCAACCCAAGGTGGTCCTCTTCTCCTCGCGTATTCGGAAGTCGCCCGGACGTCTCCAGAACTCGTCACCGTCACCTCCGCGGAAACTCCACCCGACCTAGTCGCGAAACAAGGCACCGTACCGTACACAGCGTTGATCTCTGTTCTTCGCCAGTCTCGACTCGCACGTCCGACCTCCCGTCAGTCTGCATCCCCACGCCAATCGATCGAACTGGTTCCAGCGTCGACCTCCACTCTTCTCCAGTCTCAATTCGCTGGTCCGACCTCCCGCCAGTCTACGTCCCCGCGTCAATCGGCCAAGCTGGTTCCAGCACCCACCTTCCTCGCCCCGATCAATTCCGAGCCCGTCGTTGTCATCCCCGAGTCATCCAAAGTCACAACCGCTCCGCCCAAGGCTCGCTGTGCTGTTGCATTGGACCAAGGACCCTCGACCACCAAGGACGCCTTCGGTCACTCATCTACCAATGTTGCAAACAAGAAAAACAAATTCCAACTGTTTCGTTCCAAGGCCCGTGGTTCCATCAAGCGTTTTACTGCCGTGGCGCCGCGAGCCCGTGCCATCTTCGTGTCGGCAGCAGGATCCCTGAACTACCTGGGCTGCTAAGTGAGTCTTCGTGTCCTACATTCTTTGATTACTTGCTTAACGTCCACGAATCTCTACAGATATACCACCTACAATCTCTCTGTCTCCTCGATTGCTCCTGTGCTGTGTGCTCCTCCTTACTCCGCCCGTGCCAATCAATCCCTTCCGGCCAGCGCGCAAATAAACCCTCACAGTACAAGTCTATCTGGCGGCCCGGCGCACTACCCCCTCGCGCTCGTCGCACTATACCCCATTGCGTCCGACTCAATTCTATCTGGCCCGGCCGGTGCATCATACCCCTCGCGCTCGTCGCAGTATACCCCATCGCGTCCGGTGCCCCGCGTGTACAGAATGCTTCATCTCGTGGCGCATCAGTCTCCGTCGTATGTTCTCCTCTTCCTCTCGTAGACGCTTCAAGTTCCTAAACGAATTGTCAGATTTCACCCCACCGTGCTTCATTTAATATTCTCTGTGCTTGTATTTTAGATCTTAGCCTTTGCTTCGATGTATACCCTGGCCTTGTATATGTAACATTGTGTGCTCTTGCATACTCCAGCGAAACCGGATCTGAGTCCAATTCAGAATTTCCTTTTTCATTGCGAAAACTGGGCGCTGGAAGCAAGCGGGGTCTACGAACTATCTCGAGCCGTGAGAGGGTTGTGATTGCGCATTAATACAATATAGTTGTACAACGCTACGGGTTCTACACCGGAACAGGGTGAGGGGGAAAACGAAATGAAATCACTAGGCCCTGGGCGGACTCCGTCGCTGCTGCCCACCAGTGCTGTCGCGATTCCGCCGCGTCTCGATGCGCACGTACTCGCTGTCGTCGCCAATCGCCGGCGTGTCTTTCGATACCGCAGCGTACGCCTAGCCAACAAAACATGAGCGAAATAAAATATAGTGATTAAATAAATAGACAAGTACCTCGCCGAGCATCTGCATCGCAACCGCGCGCAGGGTGGCCTTGTCTCGCGTGATAGTAGGATCCTCCAGGACGCGCTCGCACGTCTCGCGCAGGACCGACTCGATCTCGAGCTTCGCGCCCTTGAAGAGCGCCTGGAGCCCCTTCTCCGCCGCCTGCTCCTCGAGCTTCTTGCGGTCCTCGGGGCTCATGTTCCCCGCCCGCTCCGCGGCTTGGATCTGGTCGAACACAGACTTGAGCTCGATGGCGGAGCGCAGCGTTGAGACCCTGTGCGTGAATCAGAATTCGAAGAGAATACAACTTGGGGGACGTACGTCTCGCTAAAGACGTGATATTTGCCCTGCACGTTATGCAGCCACCCGCCGACGCCGAGGAAGGTCTGGTTCGTTGCGAGGTGTTGCTTGGCCTTGGAAACGTACACGAAGCCGATGGCTTGTAGCAGCTCGACGCCGTACGATTCCGCCTTGAGCTGTCTGTGTGTTTGTGTGTAAGCAGACGCAGTATCGAGTACAGAAGCATGACCCACTCTGCCTCGAGCGCACATATCGTCCGCCAGCTCGACGCCACGTCCGGATCGTTCGGCCCTGTCGCCGACTCAGTGAATATGCTGAGCTTCCGATCGAGGTTGTCCACCAGCTTCTTAATGCGCTCCTCCCGCACCTTGGCCTTCTCCGCCGCCTTGGCACGGTCCTTCGCCTCCTTCGCCGCGCGCTCCTCCTCACTCAGCACGGGCCGCCCCTTGGCGTCAAGGATGCGCTTCCCCGCCCGCGCCGCCTCTTCCGCCTCCGCCTCGTCCGCCTCCTGCAATGCGGCCTTCATGTCGCGCGCGAGACTGATGGTCCCGATTATCGGGATGAAGCGGTCCCCGCCGAATATCGCGCCGAACACCTCCTCGGGGTCGACGAACCCGCCCTCCGGCGCGCTCTCCTTCGGTCCGTATTCGTTGTATTTCCGCCGAAGAGCGTCGTCCGACAGCGTCTAGAATAGAATGATAATTTATGCGCGCTCCCGCTCGATGCACAAAAACATACCTGATATGCGATCGCTATTTCTTTAAACCGTTCCTCCGCGAGTGGGTCTGAAATGCGTGTAAGGCCAAACGTTCAAGGACATGTTACAGCAAGTCTCATTCACCGTCGGGGTTTTTGTCTGGGTGGTGCTTGATGGCCATTCGTCCTGTAGCAGTTTGAGCATGCAGAGTATAAGCGAATCAGACCGCGCACGATAGGCTTTCTTGACCTCCTCCGTCGTTGCTGAGGGTGTAATCCCCAAGATATCATAATAGCCCGTCTAGAGGGATTTCAGCGAGTCGTTCACTACCCAGCCCTGCAGAATCCAGTACCTCGAGTGGTCGTTCCTGCGTCCCGATCTTGCGTCCCTTCCTCGGTGTCTGAGCGCCATTATTATTCTGCCCCGCGCCCGACGACGAAGACCCGCCCAGAGAAGAAGAATACGAAGAAGCGGGGACCTGCGCCGCGTAGAAAGCGTGCTGGATGACATTGTTGCACGAAAAGCAGCGGATCTGGAGCAGTGTTCCCGGGCGTGGATGGGGGTTCGGCACAGGGAATTCCAAAGCAGCGCTGCACTTGGCGCACCCGGTCTGGATGTGTGGGATGACCGGCCGCGAGGGGAGGATGGAGGAAGCTGCAGAGGACATGGTGGCAGCACGCAAACAGCACAAATGCGGTGTTCGCTGCAAGCCGAGCCTTTGCGTAGTCCACAAATTATTTCGGATCCTGAAACCCGATATTGTTCGTTGGGCCATTGGGCCCGCTCGTTCAAGGAATTTTGTGCAAGTGCACGCGACCCTGAAGCGGCTGATCGCGTTTCGCGTCCTTGTCGTACTGCACCATTGTTCTACGTCTGTAAGTAATGTCGAGGGTGCGCATAATTACATGCGTCTAGTCCGTTAAGTCCTAATCTAAGTGTCCAGTAGTGCGTATGTCCTCGTCTAATTCAATGTCCGTGCAGTCCATTATGCAATGGTGATATTCCCCGCGAGCCGTTCATCCCTCGAGCTCGTCCCAATCGTGACCCCAATCGTCCCGTTGGGATGACGCCAGCCCTGCGCCACCGTGTCCCAGAAACTCAGGTCGTACCGCGAAAGCGTGATTCCGACCTTCTTCTTCTGGCCCGGCAGGACCTCGACGTTGGTGAAGCCCTTGAGAATCGACGGCGGCTCGCCGGCCGAGGCGGGCATGTGCAGGTAGAGCTGGGGGATCTATACAAATTCGAATAAGCGGGGGTCCAGGCTAGTATTGTGGAGAGCAGCTCACATCGCCGCCCCAAACAGGCCCGGTGTTCTCGACTTCAAATGTAACGTTATACAGCGGACGATGCAACCTGTCTCCAATGAATATTTGCGCATAAAAAAAGAAGAGAAGGTAATACCAAACCGCTGTCGAGGACCCCTGCGCGATGGGGGTCGCGTTCCCAGCCGCCCATGATTTCTCAAGAACCGCGTCCGTCGATCCCTGGCCCCCGACCTTGGTGATATCCAGCTTGCTATACGTGAAATTCGTATAGCTCAGCCCAAAGCCAAACTCAAAGCGCGGCGTGATGTTGAAGGCATCGAAGTAACGGTAGTCGACGTTCAGCCTGAAAAACGCAGATAACTTAGCAAAAAGAAAATGACACAAAAAGTTAGAGCACGGCACGCACCCCTCCGTATACGGGATACTCAAGACGTCAGTGGGCTGCCCACCGAGGATGAGATGCGCAGAGTAGTCCGACTCCTGCTTCGCGATGGTATATGGGAGGCGCCCGGATGGGTTCCAGTCGCCGTACAACACGTCCGTGATGGCGTTGCCGGCCTCCTGCCCGGGTACACCCGCCCACAGCACCGCAGTCACGTTGGGATGGTCAATCCAGGGCTCGAGGATGAGCGGCCCAACCGAGTGCACGACGACAATCGTGTTGTTGTTCTGCGCGGCCACGGCCAGCACCAGGTCGTCGCCGTTGTGCCAGGCGGTCAGGTTTTTCCTGTGATATCATCAGACATTGAGTGGCGATTAGGATAGGAGCACCCCATACCGGTCGCCCTCATTCCCATCCACGGTGATGTAGTCTTCGCCGGAGTCAGATGAGATGAAAACGAGCGCCGCGGAGCGGCCGATAGCCATGTTCCCTGCGCGGTCCTTGTCAAAGTCGTCCAGTATCCAAGACACGCTAGTGCGGTCTTCTCTTGCACGTCTCTGGATGGCCTCCAGCGGCTATGAAGCTCCGTCAGTTAAATTGTCAATCTAGGAAGGAAATTACGCACAGAAACGAGATACGTGAAATTGGCGGTTCTGAATACCAGTTATCTACGAAGAAAACGAGTCAGAAAAGGGAAAACTAACCCAGATCCCCAGCCCATCGCCAGGATTCCGTCAACGCCACCCTTGGCACGGTAAGTAAATATGAAGATACGAAACGGAAACTGCGACCATACCTGATCCGCGAACTCATTCGGCCCCACCTTCCCTGGTCCCGCATCGCTCCCAACAAGCACGATACTACGCGGCTTCTTCAGCGGCAGCGCCCCATTAGTGTTCTTGAGCAGCACCGTGCTCGCCGCGCCGATCTCGCGCACGACCTTGTAGTGATCCGCCTGCACGTCGATGTGCTCGTTCGTTTCTTCGTTCGCGGGGTTGAACGCATCGAAGTTGGTCGTGGGGTAGTCAGCTGCGTCCTGGTGCACGAAGTACCACCCCGCGATGATGCGCGTCGCTGAACCGCTCAGTAAGCGGGTGCACATATCATGCTCGAGTCGGCTGCCACGCACCCATGTCATCGAGCCGCGCGGTAGGGATGGTGTTGTTCTGGACGTATGCGGCGAGGGTTGCGCCGAAGTACTAGGTCGAGAAGCATCAGAATTGGTTGAGCGATTATTTTCTTCAAGTGCATACTGTGGTTCCAGACTGGAATGTAATGTCTCCCGGCATTGTCATCTATAAAAATCAGCGCGTGTGCTTTTAATCCAGTTGATTATACCCACATCGAGCCCAGTAATGACGGAGATTGTAGAGTGGGTGGCTACGAGGAACCATGAATACTGGCTTCAAAAATAGCCTGAAGTGCGGACGCACCCGACCAGTCAGACATGATATCTAAAATTCATATTATAAGTAGACCAATCTAGCGATGTCTTTTAGAGACTTACATCCTTGGAAGCCAAATTCACGCTGGAAACGTTATTTTTTGTCGTCATGGACCGCATTATTGAAGAAATACCTTGATAATGTCGTTCATGATTTTGTCGTTTTCACATGCGTATGTTCCGTTAATCAGATCTACCTGGGGTCAGAACGAACCTATTCAAAACAGCGGCCTTACTGTAACTGCACATGATGCTGCGGAATAGTTAGAAAAATGTTTGAAAGACTAGTAAGCTCAATACGCACGAAGTGACGCCGGCCATGATACTCCGCAAGAATGGGTGCGCGTAGATTTCATGCTGCGTCCGGTCGTCGACATCCGAGCTCTCTTGCGTGCGGAAATGCTCCTGCTCACTGCGGACGTTCTCCGTTAAACGCGGGCACGCGAAGCCGAAATGCGAAACCCACTTATTGATCAAATGCTTGGCACACGCCTGCACGCCGCCCTCCTGCATCCCGATAATGGTCTCGTACGCGGCTTCACCCGCAAGGAACGGGTCGGCACCGAACCCCTCCCAGTTGCGCCCGCCTCCCGCGACGCGCCCGATGTTCATCATCGGCCCGAGCGCGACGTTGACGCCCTTGCCGACGTGCTCGCGGCCCATGTAGAGCCCTCTCCTCCGAATCAGCTTGCGGTTCCATCTGGAATAACGATGACGACTATGCGGATGTAATGTATTGACCGGACGTACGTGGCTGCCGTGTTGATTCCAGTGGGGAACGCGGTTACAAAGTCGGCGAAACGGATACCTAGGAGGAGTAAGCAACTGGATATGAGCGGTCAGAAGTAGCCGACCCAATGGTGAGTCCTACGGCAGATATTAGCACATAGGTGACGAACGAGGCTGCGTGCGAACCTCGAGGCATAGGCTAGGAAATTTGGAACCATTTACGCCGATTGGAGGGGTGTTGCCCTGGGTTTTGTGTCCAGAAATGCAGTCATAGCTTGGCCAGGCTACTTACCACGCAGCGCCCACCCATCCAGCCAACACCTGTGCCCACACTGACCTTTTCGTCTAGTGTGAAGTTTGCAATCTACATAAGCAAGATTAGATTAATAAATAAACTTGAACCAGTCACACCCAAAAAACGAGGCAAAGCAGGGTATGCCGTACTAACCTTGTTCTTCGCCTCCTGGTATGCGCCCGCCCATGCATGGGCAAAGTCAGGAATGAGCGACGAGCCGACAGGCGGAGGGTCTCTTGGATCTGAGAGCGGGGAAACACCAGCCACGGCAGTTTGAGACGGTAAAGGGAAAGCAGAGAAAGAGTATTGGGATATAGGAACTGTAACGACGGTTTCAGTGGGAGGAGGTGCACCAGTCTCGGTTGAGGGAGCGGTAGTTACTGCTCCAGGCGCCTCTTGGGATGCGGACCGCAGAGCCAGTATCAGGAAGGGTACAAGGGGACCCAGTGGATGCATGGTGGTGGTTGTGGAGAAAAGAGGAGACCCTGGGCCGAGTGGGAACCGCGGGCGAATTAATCCGTCATAAGCTTGGCGTCGCGGTCAAAGCGTGTTTATGTGTCCGCATTAGAACCTGTCAACGACCTTCAACTTCTCATCGTGAACTCAACGCGCTTGTTGCGCGTTCAACTTGCAATTATTCGGAAGCAAATTTCAAAACATGCGCCCGCAATAGACTCCCGCAATTCGATCCATCGACATCTCATCTTCTTGACATTCCGGCCTCTGAAATGTTCTCCATTCTGTGCGCCAAGCTCATCGACATCTTTCCGACACCGCCGAGTCCCGACTCCACGTTCACGAGCTAGCTCCCGCTCTCCGTAGGCCCGCATCTCGACCCACTCGATACCGCAGTGACCGCGGCGTACTATCTCACAACCTCGATGTGCCCATGGGGGTATCGCGCGCGTTTGAACCCTGTCCGAATACTTCGGTT
Source organism: Mycena albidolilacea (assembly GCA_029282495.1). Classification (NCBI taxonomy): domain Eukaryota; kingdom Fungi; phylum Basidiomycota; class Agaricomycetes; order Agaricales; family Mycenaceae; genus Mycena; species Mycena albidolilacea. The sequence continues at coordinate 554,323 of JARIHO010000032.1, read as the reverse complement.
CAAGGAGTGAAGCGGGCAGAGTTCAACACTAGGTTTGAAACCGGTAGAGAAAGACTAGGTCAACATAGGGCGGCCATACCGAAAGCCCATCATCTCCAAACCCGCATACAAGCACCCATCTCAAAGAACGCCTTGCTCTTAATGCTCCGCGCGTCTTGCAAAGTCTGGCTCGGCCGCTGAGCGCGAAGGGGAGCCTGTGTGGCCGGGGAGGGGCAGGGTGCGCTACGCTCGGGAGTGCGGTCCCACTTCATCTCGAAAGCAAATTTGGAGCAAATCGTCAACATCTCCGAGTCGCTCTTCTGCTAAACACTCTTTATCAAACGGTTGTGTTGCTGTTGCTCTACACACAACTTCTCAAGGGTCAAGTTCCTCGCTGTCCTTGTCGATTTTGCGTGCTTTGTCGTCGACTTTGCGATCCTCGCTGCTCTGGTATGTCGCTTGGAAACTCTTGGAAACTGGATAAAACCGAACTTTGAAGCTCTGAACGGGTGCTGCGCCCTTCACGGGCGGTCGTCCCGGGCTCCGTGAACACTCTCTTCCTTCTCAGAATAGTACATCCGCAGTCTCTTCTCAGTCTCACGATACCATTCTATTTTGGATCTGGCGGTCCGAACCCCGAATGAATGTGCCTCGTATCATCCATCAAGGCGATCCCGACTTGCCTCTTCCAGTGATATCCTCTCAGCCCCGGCGACGAGTGCCCCATCTCGAGTCGCTGTCTATCCCGGGTTGGAATGCACATATCCTCCTTTGGGCGCTTGTGTTTCCAACTGACAAGAAACAGAACACATGAAGAGGTGCGCAGATTCACCGTTTGGAAGATTGGGGCGGTTCCTCCCATAATCCTGTTCCCGTCGGAATTGTTCCAGGGAGAATGGTATGGATCGGACAGCTGAACTGTTTCGTTTGACGCGATGTAATTACCGTACTTGAATCTATGTTCTGCCTTTCTACACATCATGAGATGCTCTCAGTCTCAGTCAGACCGGACACTGGCGCCGGCCTTGTTCTGGATCGATTGAGAAAGTCAGACACCACGATCATGCGCTATTGTTCTCGCCGACCTCTTTATTTAACAGCCGTCTCCTTATCTTCTTCTGCCTCCCATGGCTGTTGCAAACCCTACCCTGCGTCCTGCGCCTATCGACGCCTTCCCGACGGCCACCTCCTCTGCCCAATCTGAAACCGAGAAAGTCCTCCTCCAGCACCTCCCCGCAGACCCCACCGCGCCGCCGACGCTGAACAAGAATCCCCACCTCCAGTTCCTCATCCGCAACATCGTCCAGGGCTTCCCCGCGCGCTACACCAGCCAGGACGCGAGCCAGCCATGGCTCATGTACTGGACGCTGCAGTCGTTCAGCGTCTTGTCCGTGGGCATCGATCCGGGGAATAAGCAGAAGTGCGTCCGGCGTCTATCGTGCATGCAACTTGGACTAATGGGCCACGGTGCGCAGAGCGGTGGACACGATAATGGCGTGGCAGCACCCCGACGGCGGCTTCGGGGGCGGGCCGCATCAGGCTGCTCACCTCCTCCCCACCTACGCCGCCGTGTGCGCGCTGGCGATCGCGGGACGCCCAGGCGAGGGCGGCGGGTGGGACCAGATTGACCGGTGCGTTGCGCTGCTATCTGCGTTCTTGCATTGCCGATTGACGGGACGGAAACAGAAAGAAAATGTATGCATTCTTCATGTCACTCAAACAGCCCGACGGGTCCTTCCTAGTCGCGCATCATTCCGAGGTCGACGTGCGGTGGGTGCCCTTTCGTATGTGAAATCTCATTTTTTATTCGAGTGCAGCGGCATCTACTGCCTCCTCGTCACCGCCACTCTCCTCGACATCATCACCCCCGAGCTCGTCGAGGGCACCGCCGCCTTCGTCGCCTCACTACAGACCTACGAAGGTGGCTTCTCCTCCGCCTCCCAGCCGTATTACGCGCCCCCGTCCCCAAACGCGTCAAACGCGTCAAATACCACCCCAACACTTCTCCCATCCCCCCGCCCCCCGCTAGGCGAGGCCCACGGCGGATACACCTTCTGCGCGCTCGCCGCGTGGGTCATGCTGCAGCCGTTCCTCCCGGTGCCAGCTTCATCACAGCCGCACCCACACCCGCACATCAACACGCGCTCGCTCTTGCGCTGGCTCGTGCAGATGCAAGGCGCGCCCGCGGAGCTCGGCGGCTTCCGGGGGCGCACGAACAAGCTGGTGGACGGGTGTTATTCGTGGTGGGTCGGAGGCGCGTTTGCACTGCTCGAGGCGGTGGGGGTCAAGGTGCCTCCCGCCGCTCCCTCTTCCACTCCTGCTGGTGGGGAGTGGGACGACGTCGACGGTATGTACTTCGCGATCGACTAGAAAAATGTAGTGATCTTATGTGCGCTCAGACTCGCTCCTGAACCGCAAGGCGCTGCAGGAGTACATCCTCCTCGCGGGGCAGCACCCCGCGGGCGGGCTGCGGGACAAGCCGCCGAAGCATGCGGACTCGTACCATACGCTGTCGTGCCTCGCGGGGCTGTCGGCCGCGCAGCACCGGGTGTTTCCGTCCCCGGAGAGGCGGCGGGTACTCGAGGGGGCGTGGAAGGGTGCGTTCTATCTTCCTCCCGCCGCATCCAGATGTATGCATGCATGTGTATCTGACTTAACCTACCCTCCAGCGGCCGACCCCGAGCCGACAACCACGACTGACGCGCTCCGGAAACGCGTCTTCACCGACGCGCTGTGCTATACCGAAGAGGAGGGCACGGAGACGATTGTGGGCGGGGCGGGGAATCGACTGGTGCGTTGTCTTCCCTTTGCCCGCTTCGATATTTTTACTCACCGTCGTCGTGTACTCCATCCAGAACGCGACCCACCCGCTCTTCAACCTGACGATGACACACACGGACGCGATGATGGGCTACTTTTATGGGCAGGTCGTGCCGCGGCGCGGGGGTTAGGTTAGATGAGGCTGAGATGTGCCGGCGGCGTTTAAGGAGGAGCTGGGGATGTGTGGATGGATGCGATGGAGACAGGGAGGGGCGAATAAAGGATGAGCATTGTATGTATGCCTGAAAGACTTTGTATTACCGCAATAACTTCGTTTTCTTGCGCTGTATCCTTGAACGGTTTGATACGCACGAGTGGAATTGGCAGGAAAGAGTGTATTTTGGAGTTGGCACAATACAGCGTAATGAATGGAACAAAGTAAATATTACGCTTGAAAGCAACTGCGAAAACTCGTCTCAAATATCGAACGTCGCGCTGCAGCGTGTTCGCGGTACACGGAACTTTCTGCGATCATCTTCTCTCTGGCTAATTGCCCTCGCTGCGGACCTGGCCTGAAGTTGCTAAGATTTTGGGGCGCGTCTTGGGGCGGCCTTCGCGGTTTGAGTCTTGATATCTTGAGGGATGCTTGAAGTCTTGAGTGCCTGAGGGTCCTGCTTGCATCTTGAGGACGCTTGAGGCGCTTTTGAGTGAGGGCTTGGGATTTTGAAGGCTTGAAATCCTGAGATCCTGAAGCTTGAAGTCTTGAGGCCTTGAGCATTTGATGTCTTGAAGAGTCTTGAGGCGCTCTTGAGCTTGCGTATTGAGGGTTCCCAGCGGCTTGAAGCTTCAACTCTGAGGCGGGTCCGTCTTGAGGCTCGCGCGTCTCCCACTGATGTCTTGAGCCCGACGCGTGGAGAAATTTGACAAGAACGAAATGTAGGGTGCCGGCGAATCGACGACAGTAAACGAAAATGCTTCTTGAGCTTGGAGACTTGAGGCGCGTCTTGAACTCGAGGTCGCGAAGCCTTGAAGTCTTGAAATCTTGAATGCTTGACAACTCAAGGTCTTGAAGCGTCTCTCGACCTCTTCCGGACCTGAACTTGAGGACATCTCGATGGCTTGAGGTTTGGGTGGTCTTGGGGTCTTCCGGACTTAGGGTCTTCCGGAAATGGAGTCTTGAAATACATCTTGACGTCTTGAGGCTTGCGTGATCTCCCACCGAGGTCTTGGACTCGACACGTCTTGATCGAAGATTTGAAGAGCACACAGAGAGCACAGAGAGCGGTGATGCGAAAGAAGACGGCAAGGGGGTACTTTTTTTTGAATTTTTGGAACATACGCTGATTTTAGCTTAAAATTGGCCCAGGAATCCGAATCCGAAGTCGAAAAGTTCACCCGACCTGTAGTTCAAAAGATACAGCCACTTTTGTCTGAAAAATAATCATATTTTTGCTTTCAATTTTTTTTCGATAAATTGGCTCAATCCGCGTAACTTTCGAAAAAAAAAAATCGGCAAGGTTGAACCAACCAATGTAATAATGACGTCATAAATTCCCTTATATAGTAACTGATCACCCCGAAAGGGGAAGTGATAAAAGTCCCCATATCTTTCCAACTGTTGCCCCGGCGAGCTTTTGGAGGTCAGATTCAGATTGCCACCCCTCATTTTCAGCCCAAATCGGTGTATGTTCCATTTGTAACTTTTCTGGATCCCCTTGGAAGACGGCAAAGTGAGAAACAAAATTTGAGAGATAAAATCTGGCGAGAGAGAAGAGGGAGGGGTGAGCAACAGAGTGAGAAAGACAGAACGGTAAAGGGCGAGAAAATAAAAAATGATTTAAACATGCATTTGGCTTCCGCCGGAAGCCAAATGTGTCTGTTCCTTGGTCAGCCTATTTACCATACCCTATCTTCCTGACTGGGGGAAAGAATGAGCTGTGCTCTGTTAGAATCTGACTGAGCGATCAGTCGCTTACATATGCTCTGGGGCAGTGAGGAACTCCTATCGTGTTTCTCACTGTACCAGAACAATATACTATTCATTTAACAGGTTATGGGCTCTGCTGTGCTCTAAACATACACCAAATTTATTGCACAAGCCTAACCTCGACTCGAGCTTGATCGACTCCCTCGCCCTCACCTCACCTCTTCCATTTCCCATTCCATTATCCATCGCAACTATCCAGCCTACATTCAGAATGACGAATCAGAGCAATTTGACCGACGATGGGAAGATAAGCTAGATGCCGTCAGCGGTATGTGTGAGAGAGAGAGAGAGAGAGAACATATTCAGAACTCCAAAGTGGATTCTGAATGTGTGGGTGTGGAAAGAGCTGAAGGCTCTCCGCTTAGCCACCCTTCGGGCGGATGCAGGAGAGTGGGGAAGACAGGGGGACACACAAGGCGAACGGCACCGCATGTCATCATGGCCAACTCAGCTCCGAGCAGGGAAACCAACTCTGAACATGCAGTGAAAGGGAAGGAGGCCGTAGGAGGCGCGCCAAAGGTGCCCAAGCCAACTCACCAACCCAGAGCACTAGCTCCATCGGTTGGCTTGTGCCTGTGGCGTGCGCCGGCCACCCCACACCAGAGCTAGTGTGAAGGGAAAAACTGACCGGGAAGAGGGTTTGAGGGGGGAAGGAAGTAGCTTATTAGGGACGGGTTTGGTTTGGAAGAGGAATAATGGAATTGGTTATGAGAGTACGGAATTGTAGGGTAGGTAGGAGTAGGGGAAAACCAGGATGCGCAAGCTAGGGCCGGGTGAGGTGGTGGATGTATGAGCTAATCCTCATCGAGGAGCCTCAGGTCTTCGATTGAAGGCATGATGATATTGTGTGCTACACGGAAAGCTTCAAATGCCTTGGCAACTTCATTGAGCTTGGCCTTGTCGTAGGCTTTGCCGACATGCATCGGCACAATGTGTTCGATCTTGCGTCAGTACAGGAGGAAGGCAAGGGAGGTTCAACTGCCCAGGGTGGCAACAATGTCGGGGGGTACACCGGCGAGTAGGAGTTCGGTGGAGCTGCCAATGCGGAAACTGTGGCCGAAAGCATGAAGGATGCTGGCAGCGTCCCAGATCTGCATGCAGCGCTTCATGAACCAGGTTTTGGTCAAAGGCGGCCAGGTGCCATCTAGGGCCTGGAAGGCAAAAAGCAGGGCATCTGCCAGGACCACAGCATTGACGAGATGGTGGTTGTTGAAAGCTTTCAGAGGGCAGAGTTCGTTGTCCCTGGCCGTGATCGTGAGGAGTCCACCGCGTTCGTGCGTGGATTTCGTCCAGGGAAGAGGAATGGCTGCAGCCTTAGTACTGTCCAGCATGGTGATGGCCTTCACTACCATACTGCGAGTAACGTGGAGCTTGGGGGTCAAAATCGGCGAGGAAGGGGACAGTGGTCTCTCCCAGGTGTCTGCAGCCCCAGAAGGTGGTGCAGGCAATTGCCCAGATAGCGGTATTGAAGGGGGTATGGATGTGGAGTTCGGAGTGTAGAGCGACCAGGTGCTGCATTTTAATGGGTCTGCGTTGTTCGCATTTGAAAGCCGTGCCTTCTTTATTTGTGGTGCTGTCACGTACCGTGACTTCACATCCTTTTTGGACGCCATCAGACTCCGACGATCTCCGATCCTGATTATGTCTGACACTGCTTTTCTGCAATTACCCTTGTTCTATTGGCTTGTACTACATATGGTTCCTTCTGACTCCTAGGTTACGCTTTATGCTTCTCCATCACGGAGCCCTCAGAGTACCAATGATATCCGGGTCAGCTTGACCCTACTTGACTCATAACGACTCGTTTCCATCACGGATCCACTCAGAACTCCGAAGCTCCGGTACTTACATTATATCTCCACTAATACTTTACTTTCATATAAATACAAGCCATGTTGGTAGTTAGACTTCAGTTTGAATATCGACTTAGTCTGCCCTATACTCTTCCTCTTGGACTTCCGTCCTCCTCCGAGTCCCTCCTCCGAAATTGGGCATCAGGCATAGAGAAGGGTGCAGTGCACAAGCTGAAGCCAAGCCCCTTCACTTCCAGTATACGGGTTCGGTCCTCCGTTCGGATTCCAATACTTCCCTCTACATCTCAGCCTCCTCGTCTTGCTTATATGCACTTCATTCCTCAGGCGTATCTCGGACCTCTGTCGGATCCCGATTGGGAACCGGTATTTGACAGGTGCGGCGTGCCAGTTTGACCCAGCAGTTATCGCCTTGGCAAGGCGTGCCATTGATGTCGTGCCAAGCTTTGAGGCCTGACATCCAAGACTTGACCATGCCACCTCCTACCCATCCTATCCAGTCCACGATGAAAGCCGTGAGGAGGAAATACGGGGCAGGCATGCACATACCCTCAGATATGCGGTGGGTATCGCAGTATTGATGGAAACAGAGTAGGCCTGCAGTGTAGTTCTCGTGGGTCTTGGGTGCGACCGCCGATGACTGTGGTGTAGGCTTTGTTGAATTCAGAGGTGGGTAGGACAGCGAGTAGGTGGCGCTGACGAGCCCTAGCATAGGGGGAGGACCAGCAGATGTGGTCAAGGGCCAGAACATGTGGGTGCCACTCGTTGGCCTCTATCTTGCAGCCTGGGTGCGCTTGACAGGCGGTGGGTTCTGGGGGTGCCAACAGTTGCAGGGAGGTTTTGGGCGTGCGCGCAGTATGCGGTGGGCGACACAACATGGCCAGGATGGGCGGAGGGCGGTAGACTATGGAGTGGAAGAGCAATTGAGTGGGTTTGGGCAGGATAGCTAGTGTGTCAGCAAAGGGTGCAGTGCCGAAGGGGGCGCGCCAGGAATGCGTTGTGGCTGGGGCTTGGACGGGTGCCAGCAAGTCGACAGTAGCGCAGGGGTCGGTATGGGCCAAGAAGTTGAACATTTGCGTGGGATCAAGGAGGGAATGGGTTGAGGACACAGCCACTATGTGTGTGTAAGGCCGGAATGAGTCCCAGACTGGCAGGGAATTGGCATAGAGCGACAAGGAAATGGGTCGTTGTTGGTTAATGCGGTAGGGTCAAGATCTAGGTACATGCATAAGGTAGTCTGCAAGTTCTGACGGTAAGGTAAACTTTGAGTAGAGGCGCTGTGAAGTGGGCCAAAACTCGCCCCGGGACAGAGGGTCTGTTGGGTTCTTCTTGGATTCTATGTATGTTAGGTCTAGCGAGATGTTAAGGGACGCGAGAACATAAGCTGAGCAGCGTATGGAAAGGTTAATATCGAAATTCCAGCTTCGGCCTTTGTTGAAAGCACCAATTATACCCTTGTTATCTGAGTGTACGAGTAGGTGCACATCTTGGAGACCACACTCCTCGATGGCGTAGATAAGCAGTTCCAGGGCGACACCCTCAAGCCAGCCAATATGACGTGTCTTCGATCGCCAGCTGGGTTTGCACTACCAGGCGTCCCAGAAGCCGTTCGCCGTGATGCCGATGCCCCATGAAGTGGAGGTGTTGACATATAGGAGCTTGTTGAGGCGGGGGCCGTGCTTGACGAGCGGGCGAGCGACGCTGGGGATGGAGAGGGTGTTAAACCACCATATGAGTTTGGTGATGATGGGGCCTGGGGGGCGACGGGTGGTGTATTTGTTGCCTTTACAGCTGGATGCAAAACTCTAGGCCACTGCAAACCCCAAGGATGTGGAGCCAGAGAGTTCTGGTTGCACAGCAGACATCACCGACGTCATACATATCTCCAGCTGCAACCTCAACACAATCCAAATGACGCACACTTTTACATCCTGCCCACAATGGTTTATCAATACATTCACCCACGGCAGAAAGAGTTGCTTCCAACAATCAAGCAGACTGTTCCCAACAACCGCAACATTGCAAACATGACCAAGATAAGCGGGCGGACTGTGCGTCAAACATTGAAAAAACTATTACGACTATGGCGACATTGTTCCGCCAAAGATAGCCCAGACCGGGAGACCGAGAGCACTCAATGGTCTTGATATTTGTGTACATTACAAGCATGCCTATCTCTCCTTTCTGTTGTTTTACAATGCGAAATAAGTATCTTGAAGGATTAATTGAGCGTAGGCCAGATTCCACAGCTGCAGAGCTGCGGCAGGGTCTGCATGAGGGCATGCAAATAGATGTTAATGAGTCAACAATCACGTGCACTCTCCACTGTCGAGGCTACTCGTTCAAGAAGGTGCGGAAGTCGGCATGTGTTGTCTAGATGTGCGTAGTTGTTCACCATACAATCTAAGGTTTCGAGAACCGCCATCGAACAAAGCAAGGAGAAATGCGATGATTACGAGGCTATTGTTGGCGATCTGTATCATGACTGGCAGTTGGTTTTTTTGGACGAATCTCATTGTGACCGTCGCACAATGCAGCGGTGTGGGGGATGGGCACCAATCGGTGACCGAGCCCGTCACCGTGACTTCTTCATTCGAGGAATCAAGTGTATACCTTCATGCCACACTGCTTCTTCTCTACTTAACATTTCCAGATACTCCATTCTCCCTGCGATATCACTCGATGGTGTTCTGCATCTTGATGTTATCACCCACTCATGGACTGCAGAAGAATTTGAGCAATACATCGAGACTCTGCTGGACAACATGAACCCGTACCCGCAGCACAACTCGGTTATCGTGATGGATAATGCCAGCACTCATCATTTTGATGGCATTCGCGAGATCATTGAGGCTCGGTGCGAATATTTCTAGACCTGAACTGATCTGTACCGTGGCTAATTTGCTCCCAGAGGCATGTATCTGCTTTATCTCCCGCCTTACTCCCCCGACTTCAATCCCATTGAAGAGGGCTTCTCGGCGATGAAGGCATGGCTTCGTCGCAACCGGGATTACACACTCATGGAGTTGGGTGGGGATGTCGACACCAACCCCTTCAAATTACTTTGGGATGCAGTGTTTGAGACGATGACTGCGGATAATATTGCAGGGTGGTTTGCTCATTGCGGCTATGGAGCTTGAGTATGTAGTCAATATACGAAAAGATATACAGTATGTATGTGATAAAATTCAATATGTAGCCTGGTGATACAGTATAGATGTGCTGGACGATATGAGCTGATACAATACAAGAGATATCAAGAAATTTCAGGCACAGTGTGCAGCCACTCAAGCCTCAGCGACGTCAGGAACGTTCTCCTTGTCACTCTCCCCACTCCCATGGGGTTGCTTCTTCAACCGCAAAATCTGCCGTGCACCTCGAATCAAGTCCTTCATGGCACCGCAACCAACACCAAGCTCAGTGAGGTCCTGCTCGGAGAAGCCGAGAATTTGATGGCAGTACTGGATGTTAATCTTCTCGAGCGCGCCTTTGTACCCCAAAAATCCGCTAGCTGGCATCTTTCTGTTGAGATCAGCCAGCAGATCATTGACAGGCACAATGACGGGGTTGTCATCAGATGGCGATTCCTCTCGAGTACGCTTGCCTGCGGTCGCCTACTCTGTGTTGTCGTGCTGGGGCCGGTAAACCTGTCCAAGAGGAGTATCGGCAAGGTTGATGTGGATGTGTGGGTTGACATCAACGTGGGTACCGGCTCCGGGGCGGGAAGTACGCTGCTTACGCTCCTCGTGCTTGGCCATAATATTGTCGGTCTTGAGACAGTTGGGTGGTGCGCTGCAGTCCCGAGGAACATTGCCATTTTTCTATCGGGTGTTACGGTCTCACAAACGACAAGTGATGTTGATAACGTACCATCTGGCACACCTACAAAGTCACGTCCTGCATGCTGAGTGCAATATGCTGTCCGACATGAGGGCCTGTAGTGGGTATGTAACAGTAGCTGTGGTTGGCACTCTGACATCGAAGCTTGTCCTTGACAATTGTAAGTTCTTCTCAGTAGGCGAGTTCTGTTGGCTGTGGGGTCGGCTTCGATGCAGCCTAAATGCGAGTGTCAAAAATCCATCAAATGTTGAGTGATAGTGCACACCTTTGCTTTCTCACGACAGTCTGCAATCTTGAGCATGACCTCGTTCCGATGGTAGGGGCTGTCAAGCTTCTGGAGTAACGTGTCTACCGCCAATTGGGCATCCTCTACTATTTGGAGTCGATGGGTTGCATTCTTGGCTTCGTTTGTGAGGTGCCATCCCAACGGCACATCCTCGTGGACCTCCATATTGGTCCTGACACGTGCAAGTAAGTCGCCAACATTGAGATTGCGGCGGTTCACTGTGAGGGTCGCGTTGTGATAAGGACCGCAGTGTCGGTATCGAAAGATATGTGATTCGAATTCGACTACGTTCGTCCTCTAGAGGGGAAGGTATAGTCAAATGATAGAGCGGAAGGTCAGTGCGTGAATCGGCCTTCTATGAGTGGTAGGTGTGTGTGTGTATGTGTGTGTAGGTGTGTGTGAACAGTTATTCGTGGAGACCATTCGTCTCCTAGGTGTGGTTGTGTGCGGCAGACCTGTTGTCGGTGAAAATGGTAAAGAAGGAGTGAATGCCTAAACCTGGTTCCCCGTACGAGAGTACTGGAACCCTAAATGTGTTGCCCCGTCTGCTTTCCTTTGTGCGCTCTTCCCCTTAGAACCAGTGCTGGAGATGTGATGTGTGTCTCTCAGACGATGACACCGACATCGTTTGATCGATGGCGAGATGGTTGGTCTTGTTGGCTACGGACGGCGATTGTATATGATGGCTTCTCTCTGGGCCTGTTTTCTACAGAGCAAAGCTCACGAGAATGGTGATCCTAATCGAGGAAGCCTGGGATTGTGACACCGGGTCCAGTGAAAAGGGACCCTGCTGATTGAGGTGTGAGAGGTGAGACACCAATGAACGAGCAAATATAAGATGCGTGGCCTGCCTCCGGCAGTGGGCGAGGAGGAGGGTGCACGAGAGGTACGAGGTAGGGGAAGGCTGGGAGTACCCCTTTAGATTGAGTGAGTGTGGTACAGAAAGTGGGGAAAAATGCCCTGAAAGCTACTTCTGCAGGCCGGAAGGTACTGACTACTCCTACTAAATGTGCTCCCTTTTATACCTCCTCGACGACTTCCCATGTTTCCAGAGGTGCCATGCGGGTCGCAGGTGTTTCCAGGGGGCAGGGGACAACATGAGGTGTTTTGGGGTGCACATACGGCAGGAGACTCAGTGCCTCTGCTGAGGAGACCAATTGTCTTTGGGTGCGCGCGAGGCACAGTGAGGCCAAGGAACCTCAGAACATGTTCGGAGCTTCAGGCACGGCCAGGTGGTCGCGTCGGAAGGTGCTCAATCGTTCAGGATGGAGGAGAGACGAGTGGTCTCCCTTGGCTAGTCGATGCGTAGTGTGAAGTGGGGAAGAAGGCAGTGTTGGGATAAGTTCTGCCTCGTCCGCTGGATTGGTGTCAGGCACGGGCAAGGTCTGCCCGGTGCGAGAGGTTGTCTGGAAACGGCGACAGGAGAGGTCATCCACATGTTCTGCCACAGGAGGGGACCGGTCGTATCGTGTCGATGAGTATAGGTGAGACGCTTCGTCTGTGTCGGCCAGGAGAGCATCGGTCTCGTTCGTATGAGATGTGTATACGGAAGGTCGCTTGCCGTTGCGTCATAGGAAGGAGCTGAGAGTCTAGACCTGGGGAACCGTCGTATCCTGCTGAGATGGTGTGGGAGCGAGTTCGAGAGGCAAGAAGGCGTTTCGGATGGTGGGGAGAGCGTTAGTCTCGCTCGGAAGCTGCTTCTGGTAGCATAGAACCCCATTATGGAAGATCTGTTGCGTACATCCGAGCTCATCCCGTTACTCGTGCAGATGGTTCGCAGGGGCCATGAGGCAACGAGCGGTGCGTAGCATGCTCGGAGACCTCACACCGTTTGCACACCCATCGGCTCGAGCTTTGTCTGTTCGATCGGCTCTCAAACCAGCCCTGTAGCACCCAAGATTCTCGAATACCAGGAGCTGGTCCCTTTCCTCCTGCCCTCGACAGTGAATGTGCAGCTTCTCTCGGATTTAGACTTCACCAAGTACGCTGTCTGGTACAATTCGAGTGAGCATTGGAAGGGGCATGTCCCGAACTCGGCTCCTTGAGAATCTCCCTTCGGAGAGCTGGAAGAAGATCCCGTGGGGATCTGCTACGGAGACTCATGCGTTGGAACAACGGAGGAGACTCGGGAAGTGTACACAAACAACGAGGATGTCAATCAGCTGGAGATCATGTCAGAAGGCAGCTTCTTGAGCAAGATTTGGGTTGACGAAATCCTCCTCTTAGAGAGGCAGCTCCATTCTATCTGTCAGGCTCTAGCCACATGGTCAGACTTCTACAGGAACGGAGGAACCGTAGGCAAGTACCCCGATCCGCTCAACCAGGACAACCTACGCAGTGTACATCAGCATAGCCAAGCCATGCAGGTAGTAGCGCAGGGAGCAGTGCGAAGCATGCTGAGCATGCTGGAATTCATAGCCTGGTTCCTCACAGTCGTAGAGCTCCACTATACGTGTTTATCAGGTGAAGTTAAAGAATTCATCAAGAGCCTGTGGCTAGACGAGCAACCTAAGATCGGGGCAGTCTACGACCTCGGAAGAGACGTCCATGAGCTCAAGTTCACTCACCTGATCAACAATGATGTTCCCTTCCATTACGTGTGGACTAACAGGGAGCGGGGGGACCCTCGCTTCATCTGCTTCAGCCCTGAATATTACCACGAAGTGACAAATTTCCTCATGGTGGCGAAGGGCAGGGACATAAGGCTCAAAGACCTGCCAAGCTACGATCAATGGAAGGAAGACTTGGCTGGGACAGACTGGATGGGTCGGAATTTATGCATTGGCAAACAAGGTTTCACAGACTTGGTCTTCAAACTGGATTGGGAGTATGAAATCATCGACGACCATGGTTTTGGTGCACAGCCGCTCTTTCACTGGAACGTGATACGACCCTATGCAGAGTGTTTCAAGGCTGCAACTTGTTTGGGTTATATGACCACTGTCTGCACCTTCTTCCATCACAACCCAATCACCGTAGATGAACCAGCTTTTGTTTGCCCCCTTTCAAACCATCACTTTGCATTGACTGATTTCGCATCCTGCACCGACAGCGAGGTCGGGCCAGAAGCTGACTATTACTACGAATCCTCGGTAAAAGTTCAAGAGCAGGTCAAGATGTTATACACACCCTGTCCTGAATGCCGCTTCTCCTCCTTCAATGGGAGACGCAGATGACGGAGTCGAGCAGCTGCCAAAGCTCAGGCATCACTCCCTGTCTGCGAGCTCGATGCATTTCCATTTGGAGGAGGACCAGGTCAGTTCTGAAGTTGGGAGGCCTCTTCGTAGCATGTGGGTGGACAAGATGGCGGGATCCCGCTCCCGTTTGAAGCCTCAGCAACTCTCAATGTTGGTGGAGGGAGAAGTTTGTAGCTCGATCGCGAGCAGAGCTAACTCGCTGTCTTCGCGATCAAGCTGCAGGTCGCTTGTGCAGGAGTCCTACAACGTGGCAAGCCCTGGACCAGAGGAGGGAAGCACACAAGAAGAGTGCTCATCCCATGGGATCCCTATAGTAGACTTCTGCGAGAGACATGACACCACCCTGTTCTCCACTCCCCCATTCCCTGCCGACGCTTGGACCTCGGACTTCCAGACTCTGAATTACGCTCTCAACACAATCTCCCAGTTGGCACCGTCAATTATAGACGTGAAGCCTCACCAAGTTTCCTATGGGCGGCCTAGACTGGGACCAGACGTGGCTCAAGCACGCATACCTGGTGTGCAACAACTCCCGTACCGCTACAAGGCTCAAGACCCTGACTGCTACCCTTCTGCCGGAACTGGAGCAAGTCAAGGACACGCTAGAGTATGCACTGCGTTGAAACGGTGCACTTGATATACAACTAGAAATAGCTTAGATTTGGGATTGCACAAAACAACCACAAAACCACCACTACAACAATCTATTCCTCCAAAGATGTAAGTGCTTCTCTTTGTGAGTTCGGGTCCGGGCCGTAGTATGCGACCAGCGGGTTTGGAACAAACACAATTCGACTGCTAGACTTCAACAAAGCCATTCAACAACACGCTAGCACTACGCAGCTGCCAACAACAATACCACTAGCACCTGGGATGGGCAGGGGTTTATGGGTTGGATACAAGGTGGCTGGATCGCTAGATCGAGGGCACCAGGGCAGAGTACGTAGGTTTGTGAAAATCCTCGCAATGGGGTACCCAAAGACTATTGAGGCTAACAACAAGGGACTTCAATCCTCAAGTGACAAGGCAGTCCTTAAGCTGCTGACCTATTCTGTAACCAAGAACAGGAACATTTCCACTTTGTATTGGCAATAGACACTATAAGCGTCCAGCTAGCGACCCAACACACTACGACAGCGCTTCCGTCAATATCGGGGTGAAGGCAAAGTAACTGACAAGTTACAGTCGGTCTAGAGGTGGGGGCACCTAGTCCATCTTCTTCTTAGTGGGCTCAAGGCAACACACAACTACCTAGCAGGCGATCCAACACATTATGACGGCGCTTCTGTCAATATCGGGGTGAAGGCAAAGCTGCTAGCGCAACTGCTAGCTGGGTCTCGAAGAGAACACCCTTGGTTTCATACGTGAAGACTCCTCGAGTCAACAACTAGAACCTCAACTTGAGATCTCGACGTGTCCAGAGTCAACAGTATTGATTCCAATAAAGCTACTACTTGTGAAGTGTGTTACAATCTCCACTAGCAACCTGAGACCACCTGCACCAACTTCGTACAAAGTTGGGGTGTAATAATCTGAGGTTCTAGCCTGCTCTGTGCTCCCTTTATACTACTGGGTCCATGATAGATGTGATATACAGAATGAATAATAGAAATGAGTGAAAATGATGTGATTGATACAGCAGCCAATAAAACGACTGCCGTTTGGTTTTATGATGGGTCTATGCCAAGCAGAACAGCCACCCTGATCCACTAGCGTCCATTTATGGGTATCGTGAGTGATCCCTCAGCTTGCCATCAGCTGCTGGAATCGCTATCCTGACGAAGCGGAGTTGAATCCCCTGCCTGGAGTCATCTAGCACGAGTCAGAGCACTGGCAAGCAGTCTGTTTATCCGTTACTGCATATGTGGTGACCCGCGCATCCGCACCAATAGCCTGCTAGCTATTCCTCTACTGTCTACTTTGCCTCTGTTTGTGACTCGCGACCGCGTCGCGACCGTCATGTGCTCGCATCTGTGTTTCAGGTCTCGGGTAGATTGCTAGAGGGGTACTGCACACTAGTGCCCTTGCTAGAAGGCTGCTAGCGCATAGTTTATGTGATGGGGTGTCCTATGGCATTTCCAAGGCAGACGCTGCCAGACCTATAGATAGATTACCATATCTTAGATCACATGTTCCTATATTGTTACATCATGTAAATCACGTAAAATAATCTTAACTTGCCATCTACTATGATATAGCGAGTCCAAGGTCACCCCGGCGAACCACCATTACGCGTTAGACCACCTGCCTGGCTGAGCATCCGTATAACTGCTCCATGGTCCCGGTGCTGCAGGGTCCCCCTCCAAGGGTGACATGGATCCTTGTCGAAGGGTTACAACAACATTCCTCTGTGAGCTACCTCACTTCTATTACGGCTACTACCCACAGTGAAGCCTTACGAACTACGATGCGCATCTCCCGACCCGTGCCGCATCACAGTTTACTACCCTTCAGATCCCAGACTTGCTGCTTGTGCCTCCAGCTACCGTGCTCGCAATACCACTCTCCTGTGTATCGCTTCCTAGGTGCTAGCACCTTGACTGTTTAGGCTTATGGTTATTTCCTCTTAGTTTATGCCTCCAGACCATGCTAGCGCGTCACACTAGTTGTATCTGGTGCTACAACTAGCAGCTTGGGCTCACTCCAGTTCTCCTTTATATCATCTAGCTAGAGTCCTGAGTGCTAGTAATAACACATCAGAAGTGCTAGCGCTTTCCCGTTGTATAAATACTGGTCCTAGGAAATCGCAAAATAGCACTAGATGCCGCGCGCTCTTGTTATGGTGTTTCAGCGTTTTGGTATGCCTTTCGAAATCTACACGGATTTGAATTGAGTTGGACACTTCTGGGACGTTCAGCTCTCAGCGCTGGAACGAAGGACCTGACCTCAGTCTATGCGTACGGGTACAGGGATCAGTTGATGCAATGGTCTGGAGGCAGGGAGGAGCAGTACCGAGTGTACCAAGGAAGCTTGCACATCCTTGGGCATCCCAACACAGTCGCTTTCCTGATGATGGGTGGGCTCTGTAAATTTGTCGCCAAGGTGTACACTCCAGATCTGATTCACTGCTTTGCCTGCAGACCCAGCCCACAAGTAGTGGAATTTGTCATGGGAAAGCAGCACTGGATTTCTGTGGAAGGCGAAACTGTCGCCCATTCGACCAATCAAGTCAGTCCCAGGGAAGTCAATATCCTCTTGGGGCAAGTCAGTAGCAAGCGGGAAAACGACATGGTTAGCCTATGGCCCCCTCTAGCTCTGCTTAGGGATTGGCACGGGTTGGGGTTGGCCCAGCCGGGTCCGGGTCGGGTCTGAGCTGGGTTGGGGTCAGGGTCTAAAAAATTGAACCCGACAACCCGGGTTTGACCCGTCATTGTTGACATTGACATGGTTGTGAGTTTGGGGACGGTTACGGAAATGAGTACATGCAATGAATTAGGTCATAGTCTAGAATTGTAATACATCTTGGGCTTTATCCACCACCTTATTGCCCCAAATCCTGTGGGTCACCTGCAGACCCCCCGGGTCTGACCCCGACCCTGGCCCGACTTCAGGGTCTGGGTGAGAACGGGGTTGGGGTCTGGGTCAGCGATTTCTGACCCAGGGTTGACCCGCGCCAATCCCTAGCTCTGCTGGAAAAGCATTGTCTACACATGAGGGACTACTTGTCGGCCAGGGCCTATGACTTCCTGGAAAGCTTGAGACACAAGATCATGGATGAGAAGAAGTACAAATGGAAGTCTAATGCGGAATGGAAGTACCTCCTCAGGAGCAGTGCCAAAGGGGTGTGGGCGCTGGCCCACGTACCTTCTCAGTCAGACTTTGACGAGATGGATGATGTCCTTTCGTGCTCTTTCCCTCTTGATTGGAGCGAAGTGTCTTTTGGGACAGCTGGGATTGCTGGAGAAATTTGAGCCACATTCCAACTGGAGCTAGGGGGGCTCTGTAAGGGATCTTAAATGTATACATAAATTTGCTTTACTTTTGTAGCTCCGATCCAAATGCAGAGACAGTGTGGTTACCTTAGTCAGTAGAGTATCACGTGATATATCATACTTTTTACCAACTACCATCACCAGCTTCACCGCCTCACCAGCCCTTGTATGAGGCACTGATAGAGGCTCAAAGCTCTCTGAATCTATTTTGTTAACAGCATTGACCTACGTTCCACCGTTTCTAAGGACCCTTCCTCCCGGTCTCCATTCTCTCGCCACGATAGGATTGTGGGGAGACTAGATTCATCGACATCTGAAGCCCGGAACGTCCAGCTTCAGGGTGAATCTTTAAGAATTGGACTGTTATACCAAGGGTCTCACAAACTAGCTATTCAGACCATCCGTCAGACTTAGTCAACCAAGTAGACTGGTCAGAGGGCTCTACAGTCATCACACTGCATACATGCTCAACTTATTCATTTCTCAGATCAAAATACTAACCAGCCTTGCATTGCAGAAACTGTTGCCAGCTGGACAAAAATTGCAATGAATTACAACAATTACATCAAGGCCATCATGGAAGGCAAGAACCTCGGCCTCCTTGGCTGGCTGCGGGACGTGGACTTCAAGCAGATGTCCAAGCAGTCTGCAATCAGCCCATTTCACACCTTGCACGATGCGCTCAAGACCAGGACATGCAGGTGGGCCGTCCTCTCTGCCAACCAGAAGAAGCAGCTCCTTGCCGAGTTCAAGGAGATGGTCGATGATGGCAAGGTGACAGAGAAGGCAGCAAAGCCACAAGGAAAGGGAAAGTGAAAGGAGGCGGGGGAGCCAAGGAGGTCAACGTGTATGGGGAAAGGAGCACCCAGCCAGCATCTGATGACAATGACAAGGAGGGTGCGGTGGAGGAGGAGGAGGAGGAGGACACAAGCCAGGGTGAGCAGGGTTCATGTTGGTTACAGCACGGGAAACCGTCTGGGGTGGCAGCATAGGAGGTGCAACACCAGAGGCTGCTTGCCCTGGTGGGTTGCAAGAACACGGCGGCAGGTAGCAAGCACGAGGGCAAAGGTCCCAAGTCAAGCAAGATAAAGGGTGGGAAGCACAAGTGCAACACTGATGCGAAGCCCCGACTGTGAAGGCGAAAAGTGGAAAGCACAAGTGCCTCAATGACAACGACGACAATGCCCCCGCCGCAAAGAAGAAGTCTGCAAGTGCAAGGAAATGCGGGCACCCGGCAGATGAAGAGAACAATGCCCCAGCTGCAAAGAAGCAGAAGGCCTCGGACCCTTCAAGACGCACGTCTAGGGTTGGGCACGGGTTTTTCATCAAATTGGACTGATGGCAATATAGTATAAGTAATTTTTGAGTGTTGGCTAAGATACTTGGATATAAAGGAAGAGGGAACTGCTAGCTACCTTCTGAACCAAGTCTGGTTCAAATAAACCAGCTGGTTACACCTCTGAAGCCAGAATACTGGAAATCGAACCCGTGTGACAACCCGTGATGGACCCGTCACACAAATTGCCAATTATGGACACAGGGGTTGCCAGATATGCCTTGAGATTTGATAGAGGCATAACTAGCTCATTTCTGCACCGTTTGGCTTGAAATTTTGTTGCTATGGTCAGAATTACTGGCTCTACAAGGCTAGCAAGCTGTACCCGTGGAAACCCGTGGGTTAACCCGTGCCCAACCCTATGCACGTCAAAGGGCAGGGGGAAGCCCTCCACCACTACGAGCAGGGTGGTGCCTGGTGAAGCAAGGTCGAAGCCAAGGCCCTTGTACAAGGTGTCCTCGTCATGCACAACACCTCACTCCGGATCCCCCTCATGCAGCACCCCTCCGTCTCGCACTGGATCTCCTGCACACACCACCACTTCCCCTGGACACCCCACACCCATGTCCACCTCACGTGGTGCATCTCCCCCCTGTGAGGCTTCCCCAACGTGCTTGGCCTCCCCATCTGCCCGTGGGTCATCTGGGGCCTCCCATGGGTGTGCCAATGTCATTAAGGGAAGGCGCAGAGGGCCACCTGGGGTTCGGTTGATGTAAGGGACAACATAGAAATTGCTTTATGTACATGTTGCGAGCACCACTAATACAACGATATATTTCTTCTTGGGTAATTTGTTATGACCTTTTCTTTTGACAATTAGAATAGGTACTTTCCTTTTTGGGCCACACCACTGTTGGGTGCACATGGGCAGGTCTCAACATAACACAATGTGACTGTCTCATTATGATTTTGTTTTCAATATGAATGCATTGCGGTAATTTCCCTTTTTGGGAGATCCTGCCATCGGGGGTGGGTGAGCAGGAGGTGCAGCCATGGGATCACGCAAGCTCAAAAGCTCTAAGTCCATAGGCCCCGTATGCTGCAGTCTCTCTGCAGCATATATGCAGCATATCTGCAGCATTTATGCGGCATATCTGCAGCACATCCTGCACCACGGGGGAGACGACCCCAATTGCCCCCAACCAGAGGGGACACCCAGGGGCCTGTGGCCCCCCCAGTCAGACCGGCTACATGGGATTATTAGGTGAGAAGACTGGCCCAGAGAGAAGCCACCACATTGAAATCGCTGTTTGTACCCTATGAGATCGGTCGTCTCACTTGCCATCCGAACGATGGTGGTACCATCATCTGTGCAACATCCATCACACATCCAGCACTAGTTCAAAGGGGAAGAGTGCACCAAGGAAAGCAGACGGGGCAACACATTTAGGGTTCCAGTACGCTCGTACAGGGGACCAGGTCTAGTATATTCACTCTCTCTACACCATTTGGCTGACAGCAGGTCCACCACACTCGTTCTCACCCAGGAGACGAACAGTCTCCATGAATTACTGTACACACACACTACCAACACAAAGCGGATCCTTGTACCGATCTTCCTCACTATCATTTGACCATACTTTCCCCTCTAGAGGACGAATGCAGTTGTATTCGAATCACATTACCTTTCAATAGC
This sequence comes from Mycena albidolilacea, assembly GCA_029282495.1. Classification (NCBI taxonomy): domain Eukaryota; kingdom Fungi; phylum Basidiomycota; class Agaricomycetes; order Agaricales; family Mycenaceae; genus Mycena; species Mycena albidolilacea. Next base: position 533,559 of record JARIHO010000032.1, on the reverse strand, counting down.
AACACCACAGTCCTTATCACAGTGGTGAGATTAAGTGTGGAATTCAATTTAATCTCACAGTGTTGAGCTTCAGATGTTGCACGTTGTTCAATCAGTGCATAACCAAATTGATGACTGGCAACATATTGCCAACATTGCCATTGATATGCATCAAAAACCAAACAGTAGACAATAGGACCAGTTGATTTATTAATTATTTTTAATGGTTGCCCCCTGGGTTTGCAATGAGCTCGGTTTTTTTGTCCAGAATAACATTAGTTCTGTTGTCAACATATCCTGGGATCCATTCCTGACCCGAGCCCAATGGCTGTGTTCTGTGGTGATTGTTTAGGACATCTTCCTCATCATTCTCAGTTCTACTCTGCGCCATGACTTCAGCTGTGATTGTGGCTCCATTCAACCTGCATGCATTTGTACCTTATCTGCTACTTTGTTACATGTCTCCAGGACTGGAGTCTAGGTAACTTCTGTAGTGTATTAAATTGGTTTCTGAACCCCAGTTCTCTACGCTACGGCTCCAGTCACGATGCTTGTTCTCAATGCAACACCAGCCAGTAGTATAAGAGGAACATGGTGCAGAGTCAAGACCCCAATCTGCTGCAATCTCCTTCAGTCATCTACACATCTTGAAAGCTGCCACGCATCCCTGCCCTCCACTGTCTTTGCTAGGCTCGCTCCTCCCTCTTTCCTCGCTTCTGTTCACCTATATGCTCCACTGCACTCATCTACCTTCTCCCACCTTCCCTTCTTCGCTTGTTACCACTTTGTCTTCCACTCGCTCGACTCAGTCTTCCCTCCCCACCCTCCTCTCCCTCCATCCCTTTCCTCTTCCCTTCCACCCTTCTCTTTCTCTCCTCACTGTCCTCTTCAACTGCTGCTTCACTCCACTCACAAACACCCACCTTCCCCTCTCTCTCTCTCCCTCCACCCTCCCCTTCTTCCTCATATCTACTCTTTCCTCCCCCTCCCTCCCCCCTCTCTCTCCCCTTCATACCCTTACTAACACCTCCCCCACAGCTCTGGCCTGCAATCTGGATGCTCCCGTCAACAGCACAAATGGGCTGTGGCCATGCTCCAGCAAAATCAACCTCATAGAAAGCAAGGGGAACAGGTTGAGGTATACAAATTGGTGCGTCCCACCTCAGTCTACTGTACAGTGTACTATGTCAACTAAATGTTCAGGTGACGGTGACACCTGATTTTTTTTGATGTGTCTAAAATTTGCTATAATTCAAAAGAAAATTTATTGGCCACCTCAGTTGACAAAAATCTAAAATAGTGAACATTTGGTCAAAATAGTACAGTATCTTTTCGAATGTGTGAAGGAGATATGTCTGCTACAATTGCTGTGATGCAATGCAAGGAGAGGAGGGGGCGGTTAAGATGGGCTTGCCATGTGGTGGTGGTGCAGGGATGCCCAAGGAGTGCAGGTGGGCCAGAGACCATGGACAAGTACAAGTACACGTAGGCGTGTGCAGACCCGAGAACGAGGAGTGGCGGCGAGTACAAGTGCAAGGATGAGGCTGTTTGCCATGCAGATCGTGGGTGAATACAAGTGTGAAGCAGGCAGACTAAGATGGTGCACAATGTGTACTTGCTTGTACACTCGCAGGGACTGTCTTGTTTCTTCTTCTTATAACCTCTCACTGCTATACAAAGACAAAGTACTAACCCCCCTCCCTCTCCACAGCAGCAGCAACTATGTCCAAGGTGCGCTGAACTGGGGCCCTATGCTCACACTCAAAGGCATGGGCAAGAGCCATTCTTGGCAGACCAATTGACGGGTGCCATTTAGTGAGGACTTCCATATGTATACTACGATGGAGTGGACAGAATTTGCATCTATCACACCGACCTACAGACATCTAACTTATGTTTTTCAAGAGCCAAAGAGAAGTCAGGTTAGGTTTGTTCAGCAGTTACAATGGGTTCGCTTGTTTTAGTTTGTGTGGTTTATCATTTTTCGTGACTCAAGTGGACTTAGAAGTATGTTGTCCAAAAAGAGAATCAATGCTGTTCTGCCCCGTCACGGATTCCTTTTGACTGCTCGTTTTCATCTTCATGGCTCAGTTGTTACATGTTCTACGTTTTCAATTTATTGGTGTATTGGTGGTACTGGGTCTGACTCCCACATTGCTCACTTTTTTGCAGGATTTGGGCCACCTACTCCATTTAAACGAGCAATGCTTGAACCAGATTATGTGTCGAGACAGGAATTGATTAATGAAACTGCATATGGTTACTGTTCATGCACTGTTTCACCTCCTCATCTTGGTGACTGAATGGTAATGAGCCTCACGAAAGTCAAAGAAAAACAGGCACGCACTCAAAGTAATTGTGTCCTCCTTCTTGATCTTGTGGTCCGCAACAGTCTTTGTGTCATCATTCAATTGCCAGCCATGGAAGATCGGTCTCTGATCCTCAGCTGGACAGCTATGTTGGAAATTTGCTTAGCTTCACAACGAGAACAGAGAACAAATAACAAACCCCGTCTTCTCTTGGATTATCTCCTTCATTTTGAGCACTGTGGCTGAAGGCTCAATGTCCAAGGAAATCTTAGTCTGCCCATTGACGGCGTAGGAAAAGGGCAGATTGATGAATATGGTCATTCTGAAAGGTTAATTGGGAGGAATGTTTGGAATAAAATCAGAACATACAGTTTATTGGACACCGCAGATGAACTGGCTTGGGCTGGAGCTTGGGGAGACTTGGTGGGTGGAATAGGCTCGTTTGAGTACAGTGGTGAAACACGATCTTCCTCCAGTTTTTTGGATGCTGCAGACGAACTGGCTTGGGCTGGAGCCAACGCGGCTGGAGCTTGCGGAGACTTGGTGGGTGGAACACCGAATGTCGGGTCGTTCGAGTACAGCGGTGAAACACGATCCTCCTCCAGATGAATAACAACAATTTTCCCTTGAGTGACCGCCCGCGCAGCAAGCATTTCGCCATGTTCAATATCTGCAATCTTAACATTCCATGCAGCCTCCGAATCGTCGACCCAGGTGTCGTCGATCTCTGCTGGTTCAAAGCCGGCCACGGGTTCCTTCATCCCCACAAACTTCGAGATTTGCTTGGAGCAACAAGGGCATTTGGAACGCTTGAGCATAGCCTGGCCAAGACACCCGCTGCAGGCAGTGTGCCCACATGGCCGGAACACGACCTGAGCGAGAATTTTCGCGTGTACCGAGCAACTTGGGGGATGGTCGGGGTCAATGAGAGCCTCAGCAGCGGGAAGCACCTGATCTTCTTGTGCGGCGACTTTCTCGCGGTCAATTTGGGTGATAGACTTGACCGTTCCCAAGCGATCGGTTTTCGGGGTAATAGCGGTGGCGTTCTGGTCGGAGAGCGTGAACCATGGGAGGTTGTGAGCTTGATAAGTGGCTGGAGTGATCGGGGTTATCGGGGGTAAAACACCAGTTACGGTCTGCAAGAATGAAATCAAGATCGATAGGAATGCGGGACGTTGTGTTTCTGACCTCCCAAACATCTGCCGAGATAATGTGAACGTGGAATCTGTGACCCTTTTCTTCATCGTAGACCTGAGATTGGTCAGGTAAGGTTTAAGATCAAACACATCAGGAGACAAGTATATACTCTGGGTGGGAGCTCATCTTTGTAGATTTTTTGCGAGCTGATGTTCAGTTGAGTGAACCTCAAATTAAACTCCAGGAGCGAATCGGAGACTTACATTTTGCCTCCAAGACCAATGCCCATCGGGGTAATCATCTTGTTCGAAGGATCTACCGTCTCTAGAGTTCGAATCTTCGGCTCTGGCGGAAGATACCCTACGAGCATACCGCCAATCCCAACTACAGGAGTGGTTAGCGACTGGTCTCGTTATTTCCAAGAAAAAGACTTGCTGCGTCCATACGTGGCAATCAAAGGGAAGTTTCCGATTCTCTGCTGGTATGCTCCAACCGTCCATTCATGCTCGGACCGCACAGGCCAATGACGGCTGTGGACAACACTTCATAGGCGGCGCCTGCTGCACAAAATATCAAAGGTCCACCTACACGTCATAGAACCCAATTATAGCGCCGTCTGGGACCCCGAGTTCAGCGGGAGTTTTCAACAGCTGCAACTTCCTTCCCCCTGAAGCTCTTCCGCGGGGGGTTTCAAAGCGCATATTGAACTCATAAAATCTCCCGTTGTGGGGTTTGGGTCGCCGAGGGAATATGTCGAATTGAAAGCCGCCTTCTTCCGCTTTATCGGTGACTTGTTCTTCAATGGTGTAGTTTCCGCCGTGAGACATCGCAACGAACTGAAAGAATAAGTAATCCATGCGTTCCGAGAGAGAGGGATATCTGACCTGCCGAACAACTCCCTCTTCAGTCATTGCTCCATCGATCCATGGCTGGAGCCCAGCGACGATGTAGTCCTGCTCTCGAACTTGTGCATCATGAACATTCTTAAAGACTCCGGTGAGAACATTAACACCTGTGTCGAAAATGAGTGCTGATCTCCAAGTAAAAGGACATGGCTTACCGCCGGTCGACACCTTAACTGCAAATCTCTCCCAACTTTTCTTCGCCTCGAATGAGATAAAGAGTGCTTCCCGCTCAAACATCGGCTACCGGCAGGTGAGTTCATACTTCGTGATTGAGGTGAAAGGAGGCGTACCATGAAAAACCCGCCACGACTCCTGATGCTCTCGGGGAGTCTATGAGCAAACTTGGCTACGGGAAGAAGAGGGAAACGCCCCAAGTCCTAAAACGAGAGCATCAAAGCACGAATCAGAAATCGACTCTAGCACCAACCACAGGCAACCGATTTGCATCCAAACTATCTGGTACCCTGAGCGTGCGATGGAACCGAATCTTGACGCCTCCGGCCAGAACCGCAGTCGTACCACCCTCGCCATTGGACTCTGCGAGTTCTGCTAGAGTATGCCCAGGCGTCGTGCCTGGGGCGATACCATGGAATTCGCGGTACTTGCACCACCACGTTAAAATGGGGGTCTCCCTACCGCGGTTGAGTTTTCTCGATCAATACATAGCAAAGACGACTGCACGCCAACCTCGATATCTTCAACCCGCCAGGCATCGTTGCATCGAACTGGTCCACGTCTGCGGTATTCATCATCAAGGCCTCTCCGGTGAGGTCTGTTGGCAGAACATATCCAGCTTTTCTGATGGCCTCCAGGACGTCCTCATAGCTTGAACGAATATTGACGTTAGGTATCGTCACTGGGTCCTCGTATACTTGACCATTTGGCGTTTTGAGGCCTGAGACTTGAAGGGAAGTATGAGAAGAGGATGCTAGATGGTGGCCAACGCGAAGATCCGGGGTTATGTCGGTCGTATTAGAGTCGGATTCGATTCTCCTGTTAGCAGGAGAGACGTTGCTGGTCACGGGAGTGGAAATCTGACCAAAACGTGTAAGAAAAGGGTCGATAGTCTGGGAAAGTACACACATTCTGGCGAGCTTGCGACAGAATTGGGCTACATCGGATTTACGTCAAGCCTCCAGCGAAGACAAGGGCTGAACTTACGAAGACCACTGAGCACTGTCCCCAGTATTTGGCGTTCGTAATCTGATATCGATTTCGGCCAGCTGAAGACGTCAATTCAGAGAGGAGCTAGAAGACTGCGCAGGGAAACGGACTTTGATCATGATTTCCTCAACTGAGGAGGAAAGTGTCGTGAACGCTTGTGCATTCGTCCTGAAGAGCTCAGTAAGTTTCGGATCCTTTGGGTAACCGGAACGCATACGATTGTATAACGTCGAGAGTTTTGACCTGTCAGTGCCTATTGTGAATAACGGCCAAAAGAGGCCAACATATGAGACGCACCACATGAACATTCAGATAAGTATCCACGTCCGCAGTTATTCTCTTGATCTCCAACGCGATGTCGTCCCTACGCCAAGTTCGGTCGCCCAGAGAGCGTTTGAGGATCCTTCGGGTAATACGCTGGGAACGCTCAACAAGACTACCGGCGCGATGTTACCAGCAGTGACGAAGGGAAGATGGAAGGGACGAACGAAGCGATGACGGTCAAAGCATCTTGGTATTCGGCGGGCTGAAGCTCATTCCGCTCACGCGCTTCCTCCAGCGAAGTCATGACATACTGGAGACGATTCGAGAGGCGTTGGAGCTCTTCCTTATTTTCTTTGACCTGGACTTTATGTTGAAGGAATGAAGCAACAACTCAGACAGCGACATACCTTATCAACAACATCCACTATGTACCGTATGCCGCCGACTATCTCTCCAGGGCTGAGGAACATGGTGGTCCTGTCCAGGGATTCAAAAGCTTCCACCGTTTGTTCACATCCTTGTCAGTTCAGAGATCCTTGTCAGCTCAGAGATCCTTGTCAGCTCAGAGTTCACACTCTCAAAAGCGCCCCAGGCATTCAACAGCTTCCATTTCCCCAGTCTGATCCTTATCCGACAGAGCTGTGGAGAGTTGCTAAAGTCAGTGCAAGAGACTAAATCTGAGTCGCTTGCCTATTTTGGATGCGAGCAGTTGTTTGGCAACAACACATGTCTCAAATAGTAGTGCCAGGAGAGTAAAATTGCTCCTTACTGTGCCCTGGGTTGCCTCTCAAGCTTTCAATCCACTTCGTTAGAGTTCTCTGGACGACCTGACATGCCCGGCCTTGATCTTCCCCAGCGTGGCGGTAGTCTCTCGGAGACAGACGCTTCAAACAAAACTGATCTCGTACCTCGATTGTTTGAGTGTGGTGGGGCACCTCGTTACTATACCACCCGATGATTTCTGGCCTATATAAACACTCCAGAAAATGTGATGTCTTGGTGCTCCTGAAGATGCTCCTGATACCATTAGTATATGAACAAAAATAAGAATGCTTGAAATTGTACCTGATATCCAACAAATATGTAGCACTGGAACTGCAACCTGTATGGGAAGTACAAGAAACAGTTCCAGGCCATCTGATATTCCCCATTTCAGCCGCAATTTAGGAGTGACTAATATTGTGACTGATACTCGATGTATCAGCATTGATTTACGTGCATCCGAAGATGCCGTAAAGCCGTATCAGCGGCAGTATCAGCCGCGGACCTGATACGAGAAGAATCAGGTGATAGTATCAGTCGCGCTGATTCGGCTTTACGGCATCTCCGGATGCATGTAAATCAACGCTGATACATTGAGTATCAGTTGCAATATTAGTCACTCCTAAATTGCAGCTGAATTGGGGAATATCGGATAGCCTGGAATTGTTTCTTGTACTTCCCATACAGGTTGCAGTTCCAGTGCTACATATTTGTTGGATATCAGGTACAATTTCAAGCATTCTTATTTTTGTTCATATACTAATGGTATCAGGAGCATCTTCAGGAGCACCAAGACATCACATTTTCCAGAGTGAAACCTCTTGCGCACATGCAATGTCTCCATCAGGCAGTGCCCCCATTTCCTTCTCCAACAGCCTTTTTTTTCACCTGCCTTTTCGCTTTGCCTTCCACTTTTGATTTCAACCTTCAATGCAAAGCCATCTCAAGGCTCCTTGACAGATCTTTTGTTATAACCTATTTCTCAGTGATTCAACAAAAAAAAAAAAATGGTCTATGTCCATTCGCGTGAATTCTGCTACTGCCTTCCTGTGAGGCTGGGTGTGTTTGTGAGTCGCTTTCTATGTCGTAGTCGTGTCCATTTTGAACCAGTCCAAAGGTGATGAGTCTCGGGGCACTGGTCTTAGGAGGATTGCTTGCAGTCAGTTCTATTTTAGAGCTTAAGAGTACGCTTCCGTCCTTTGTCTTTGTGATAAATTCTAACTACACACAGATGAGAACTCGCTCCTTGAGAAGGTTAAAGCTGTAGTAATTATCTACACACTCACATGTACATTCCCTCTTTCCTCCTCCTCCTTTTTACCTGCTAACTCTGCCTTCTCCCCCCCCGAAAAAAGTCTCAGTCCTGGCTCTGGTGGGCAGCTTCAGCTTCATCAGTGCCATGAGCAAGCAGACCAGATTCATCTTCCTCTTCTGTAGGCTCCTGGCCTCCCACCTCAATTTCAGCTTCTTCACGGGAATTTACATGATCTACACATTGTTTAAGCGCATCCCCGACACAGCGCTTGTGAACTGCAGCAACAGGTCCAGCAACCAGACTTTCATCGACAGGTGTCATGAGAGGCTCAAAATCCTTAAGATCTTGGTGGTAGTTACCTACTCTGTGACCTGGCTCATGGAGCTTTGTGCGTCTTTTTCCTTATCTATTCTCCATATTCAATTGCACCTCACTGACTTTTTCCCTTTTCCAGGGGGCATCTTTATCATCACCAGCTATGTCCAGCAGCTCAAGGAGGAGGTGGCCACTGAAATGATGCCACCCATTGTCGCTATCCCTAACACCCCAATGCATTTCTGAGAACTCTGTGAGACGGCGAGAAGCAAGCGAAAAGTGCAACATGCTTGTATTTTCATAATATCATCATATGCTGTCAGATTCCAGCTTTGGTACAGATAAATGCTCCATCTTGGCAGATAAACCCAATGTCATTCGTGACCTGGACTGATTCAGCTTTTTTCAGCAAATATTTATTGCAAAAAACCCACATCCACGGTGCTACACATCACGTCCACCTCCACCGCTCTCTGTGTGAGCAACAATATTCTTCATCCTCACATTTGTAGCTGTCCCACGCTAGTGTAAAAATCCAGACAGAAATCAGAGAGTTCCAGACTTCACCTGTACCAGGATATAAATCCAATATGACAACCTCTCTTCCTGTCACATTTGCAACGAAAAACCAGCAAGGATCAGAAATGCAAGATCCTTCATTGGGGCCAATGTCCCTTATAGTACCAGAGAAGTTTTTGAATAAGAAATCTTCAATGTGGGTAGCATTGTTGGGGTCAGGGTTTGCAGGTATGATTGGTCAGGTCCCAGTCTATAAAAAGGGTGATTTAATGAACGACTTGGAGTCAATGTCACGGCTGTACCTCTTGGTCAAAATAGCTAGATAAATTCCAGCAGGCGAACAGAATCAAAGATGAATCAATATGCGTACTTTTGAGTGACATATATGGGGAAAATAGTGTCTACAAATTGAATATTTCTGTAAGTCACACTTGTCAATTGATCAGGACTGATTTGGCCTCAGAAGTTGGTAGTTTAGCTTACTTGCGAGTTAATCCAGGTCCACCTGTGAAGCTCTTAAACCTGGTGCCATAGAGGCCTGATTTCTATGTAGAGCTCAATGGATGTAACATCAGTAGGTAAGTCGGGAAACTAGCCATCAGAACATTCTCAAATCTACCAGATGTTTGTCAGTGCAGGTTCCATTCTGTGATCTGTGACATACAAGAAGTTCTCTCCCATTGCAAAGGTCTTGTTGCCGGCTTAAGCCTGCTAGAAAACCGTCAGCGAGTGTTCTATCGTAGCATACGAGAAATAAAAACACAAGCCTCAATACTGAGGAAGTCGACTGTAACGAACCTTGAGAAGATACATGACGCAATCAAAGATGTTTTCGGCAGGAACGTGTCAAACACCGACATTTGGAAAGCCATATCAGTGAAGGATATCTTCCCGCATACAGCCCAGTTTCTCTCGAGAAGCATACATAATGCACACAGGATAGGAAAATATTGGACTCACATCCCCGAGTGTGGAGATCACGCTATATGCAAAGACCGCGAAGTAATTGAGATCTAGATCACATCCTGACCGGTTGCAAGAGTCCCGGACAAGAGATCATATGGGAAGCAGCCAAGTCGCTTTGGCTGGAGAAGGAGGCCGTCTGGCCGACGGTGTCATTGGGCACAATACTAGGATGCAGCCTTGCCGAGTTCTGCAACGACAAGGGTAAGACCAAACCCGGTACACAGCGGCTATACTGGATTCTGATGTCCGAATCTGCATACCAAATTTGGTTGATCTGTAACAACCGTGTTATCACTTGGGACGGTGCGCCGGCATCAGAAGGAGAAATTAGGAACAAATGGAAATTTGCTGTGAATCAGAGACTACAAGTAGACAAGTCATTAGTGAATAGGCCGATCCGGGGGAAACACCCAGCGTTGGCCCAAAAACTGGTCCTAGAGACCTGGTCCGGCACCTTGGACAACAAAAGTAGCTTACCAGCCAATTGGTTGCGGGAGCCCAGAGTTTTAGTGGGTAGCTATGCATTCCCACAAACCCAGACCCGGCGACGACTCCGCCACAGAATTGGGTAGCGCAGTAGTCCCACACTGCCCTCAGGTGTGCGAAACACGTTTCTCTGGGTGGTGGAAACCACTCCCTATGGAACTAATATTCCAACCCTTACAATCCAATAAGGCTAACCAATTGTTAGTTGCTATTGGTATTGGCCAACGTACCACCAAAAAAAAAAAAAAAAAAAAGGTCTTGTTGGAGCTCAAACCAATGGTGGTAGAGAGCCCATGCGAGCCTTTGCAGTAAGCATCGCTGTCAATTCAGTGGTGAGCAGCACATAGATATCAAGACAAGAGAATTACCGACCGAAATGTGATGTTCACGGCTCCATTAGTGATTGTGATGCAATTGTCTCTGTTGACAACATAGTTATTTTCGAAGAGCTGATTTGTTCCTTGAGCACCAAAACTTGGGAAGGGAATCAGTCTGAACTGTAGTGGGAAGGGAACAAAGAATTATACCATCGCTGTGGAGGTATGCATCAAATCACTGGGTAATGGCAAGGGGAATAAGAAGGAAGATGACTTGTGTATTGAATGGAAAAGACTGGAACATGATAAATCTTCAAATTGATAAGCGAGTCCTCCACATACATCGGTATCTGACTTCGCAAGGATTGTATTTCCAAAGACATGCACATTGGAGGATCCAGTGGTCTCATAGTTCCACCCAATTGGCTGTGCTCACAGTCAGAATAGAGGCTGAAATTCATTCAACTGAGGCTATAGACCTTATAAATTTTCATATCTCGGATGGTTCCTCCAGTGATATTGTGAAAATATTGTGAAACCATATCCCGTGAGGGCGATGGGTTTATTCCATTGCATCCCACCACTTGATGAGGTATAGATGATTGGATGGTGCAGAAAGCGAGAAATAAACAATGTACCGCTTGTCCATGTCCATTGATCCAACCCCACTCACAATCAGTGGTTCCTCTGAGAGTGACATTGGTTCCCCCAGCAAAAGTCATCCTAAAAGAATATCAACAAGATGGTAGTCATGGAATGGGTGACTTACATCGCTCCAGGATATCCCTATAAGCATCAAAGCTCACTCAGTCCCGATGCTCCACCATAATTATCATCCATACCTTCGCAGCAGCAACAGCTATTGTCCAAAATCAAAACTCCCCAATCTTAGAACATACCAGGGCAACCCACCTTGCAAAGCCGGAATATCCTCCAAATAGCTCATATTTCCTTCAATCCTAATCCCAAGATTTTGCAAGACCGGAAGTCGTATGGCGGAGAAGAAGTTATAGGTGATGCCTTTCTTGAAAATGATTGTCGAATTAACTGCCAAATTCCGTGTTGTCCCATTCGAAGACACAAACGCCGCCGTCAGAGTTGGCATATCATCTCCTCCAGACGAATTATGGGGCACAACAAAAGTGGTCCATCCGAATACTTGATGAACACTCATAGGGCGAAAGCGAGGAAGGAGATGGGAGTCAACATCTTTTCAAGATATGATGACTCCCTAGAGGCCTTTAAATCTCCATTGATTCCATTCCAGATGTCTTGCTCGCTTCTAGTTGGGTGTCCTAGTTGAGGTTAAAAAGCGAACATGACCCATGTGATCATGTTCATGATGGACCGGTTCGGACCGGTCTCTTCTCCTTCCCCATTCTTCAGTGCTTCATTTAGGGGCTGGTCGGCCGTCTTTTCCAAAATCAATTTTCAGTACTTAGCCTACTTTGTTTTAATCCCTTCACATGTCGGAGTTAAATTTTGAACTTGGTTGAGCTGAGCTGTGATTCACTGCGACTGTATTCCGGAGAAGCGGACATTCCTGAGTGTACTGTACTATTTCGACCAAGTGTTCAGTCACACGTCACACCCAATATTTTTTGATGTGTGCAAAAATCGTCTTAATTCAAAAGAAAATTTTTCGGCCTTCTCGGATGAGAAATTACATAATTTTGATGAACACTTGGTCGAAATAGTACAGTATTGGACACAGAAGTGATGGATGGTGATTGTGGGGAGTGCCCCAAGGTACTTCCGATGTCGACCGTTACACTCGGCTCTGGAAGCCGGTGCCGCCGATTGGGCCGGCATGGAGGGATCACGAAGCTATCGTCCTGGCAAGTACGGTATCGGCGTTGAGTAGCTTGATGATGAATCGAGCTTCGCCCGTGTCAAATACACCACCGGCGTCAGCGATACGCGCCGCGAAATGCGCCAGGAACTTCCTGTCGCACTCTCTTTCGTCAATGCACTCGTTGCGCGAAAGCCGATGGAGTGGGAAGAAGCAGGCCACCACGGTCGCATGGTAGTCTTCGGCATCGTGCCACTGCTCCGGCGAGAGGCAGTGTAGCACTAGCAGTGGGAGAGAGCTCAGTTAAATCTGCAAAGATAATTATTCAATTGGCACATACTGAGCGGCGGACGGATCTCATAGCCAATGCGAAACATAGCAGACATGAACACGCTTTTGCTCTTTCGGAGACAGCGTTTCTGGCCGAGCAGAGGAACAATGGCTGAGGGGTTGAGCGACGCTGCTAGGTTCTCAAAGGCGGCACGGGAGAGCGCATATCCAGCTAGATTGTACCCGCGAGATTTGGAGGACCTCTTCTTCTGTGTCTAGATTTCGGTGGTGGTGGCTTGCATGTCCAAAAGTTGAGATTATCCGACGATCCAAGATTTTGAACACGGTTTAGTTGCCTTCGGGTGGCCAAGTCTAGTCCCCCGGTCTTGGGTGAGGTAGAATGAGACCAGCAGTTATAAGGAAAGCAAAATACAATACGAGATGGGTGAAAGTACATGTATGCTACAATTGACGAGATTGGTCTCAAATATCAAACGCCGCGCTCTTCCACCCAGGGTTCTTCTTCTCCATCGCTGCCTTCTCGTCGACACTCTGCCGGAAAGACTGCACCTGTCCCTTCGCCTCCCCAACCGCGCCGCGCAATTGATTCTTCGCATCCGTCGTATCCCCGCCGATCTGCCCTTTGACTGTCTCTGACCCAGTCCCCAGCGGCCCGCGCTTCTCCCCAGGTAAAATCTGCGGCTCCGCACCCATCGCGAACTTCGGCGCATCCTTGTCTTGAGGACCCGCATCGACCACCACCCCCGTACCCGTCGCGCGCATGCCGAAGCTGCGCTCGCGAACCAAGTGCCCGATTTCGGACCACACCCCCGCCGCGAGTGCCGCCCCGCGCGCCATACCAGTGTCCGAAAACACGTCCGCGCGCCGCCCGACGTCCCACGCGACGCCGTTCAGTCCGTCCAGCGCCGTGCGGAACTGCTCCGCGAGCGAGCGGCTCAGCGCCTCGCGGAAGCGCTTGTTGATCATAGGCTTGAACAGCGAGACCATGACCGCGTGGTTGCTCTCGCTCATCTTGAGCTTGACTTCGTCGGCGATCTGGACGTCGAGGTGCTCGACGCGGTAGTACCCGCGCTGTGCCTTACGTTCCTGCGGGGAGGAGATATAGCGGAGCTTGATTTCGACGTCGAGGCCCTGCGGCGGGAGCGTGAGTTCAAGCATGCCGGTGACCGTGCTGGGCTGGAGGGGCGTGGTTTTCTTGTCCTTGTCCTTGTAGTAGAAGGAGACATCCTTGAGCGCGAGCTGGACGGCTTGCAGGCGGATGTGCGTGAATGTGCCGACGCCGGTGGTCGTCGCCTCGGCGGTTTCGGATGTGCGCACGTCGACGCTGGTGGTGTTGCTGATGAAGATGTGGGCCGGATTGACCGCGAACGAAGAGATATCGAGATTCTCGAGAACAAACTCGATGTCGTTGTCGACGTACTCCGTGCGCGGGATAGGGACGCCTTTGAGCATCGAGAGGACACGCTGGATAAGTGTTATTACCATGAATCTGCAGCAAAGCAAAGAAGACTTACCGGAGCGTATGCGGTGAAGAGGTCGCTCCAGAACCATGTCCCTTCCAACACTGCCTTCGTTCCCGCCTCCACAAAGGCATTCTTCGTGTCGTTCCCCAGCTGTATGTGCGCCGTCTGAACACGCTGGACATCGCTATCCGTCATCAGCGCAGCTCCAAACGTCTGCGCCGTCTCCTGCAGCGCGACCCAGGCGCGCCCCGCTTCTGTACTCGGATCCAGAAGCTCACGGCGCCGCAGCCGCAGTTTGTGCCCTACGTCCTGCGCTTCCTCCGAGCTGGGGTATTCCGGGTCGTCGAGACTTCGGTGAACGTGCTCAAAGAACTTGTCCACCCACGCCTTGAACTCACCCGAATTGCCCCGTATTGCGGAGATGAATTGTTGCGCCTTGTCAAGAACCTCGTCGACCGAGCTCTCGGGGTTAACGAAACGGTCGAGCAAGATCTTGAATGCATCGAGGGCCTTGTGAATGTGTTGCTCGGGCGAAGGATCTTCGATGAAAGCATCCCATGTGAAAGGCTGGTCCGAGCCAACAGTATCGAACGCTTTGGAAACCCACTTGTGCAGGGTGTCGAATAGCGTAGAGAGGGCAGAGTGGTAGGCTGGGTCATCTCGGGCACGTTCGCAGGCCTAAGGCTAGTGAGTAAAATACCGCGACAGTGGGTGGTAACTTACCGTATAATATGTATCCCAAAGAAGACCAGAGGCGCGCTCCGACATGTCCCCAGCTTTTGCTTTTGCGGACCGTTGTGCCCCGATAGCCCCGGAGCCGACGTCTTTCAGAGTGTCCATAGTGTGCTCAAAGGCCACGCGCTTGTCCTGCTCCTCCTCGAGACGCTGCTTGTCGCGGCCGAGGCTGTCACGCTGGCCCTCTTGGACATCCTGCTCGACGTTCCTGAGGCTGTCTTTGGTGCGGCCCGCCTGGCTTTGTATGACTTCTGCCGCATCCGAGAGAGTGAGGAGGAAGAAGGAGGTAACTTCGGTCGGTAGAAAGCCGCCGTCGGTAAAGTTGTTCCAGACGACGGAGAGGATGGTGTGGAGCGAGCTACGAACAGCCTTGATATCTGACGCAACCTGCTCGTTGTTGGCGACGTCGCGGGAAGGGTCGATGGCGGTGTTGACATCGCCCTCAGTGAGGTGCCAGATGGCCTCCTGAAGCAAATTGTCGTCTGAAGCGACGATATCAGAAAATCGTAATGAGGCAAGGGAAAGGACAAACGGTTTTTGTGCATGTTAAGCAGATTGTACGCAATGAGGACCTCACGGATATCATTCGCCAATACCTGGCCCTGTTCACTCAACGCATGCTCAGAGGGCTGGGCGGCCGGGATAGCGTAATGCGTGAGCCAGTGATCGAATGAATTGAGTTGCTCGGTGGAGGGAAGTTTTCCTGCATCGAGAGCAGCAATGAGAGAGGCAACTTTGTCCATTTTATGATGTAGATGTGGGTAATAGAAAGTTATCGGCTTTTAGGCAGACAAGCTCGACTCTTGAGCCTAATTTATAGATCCGCAGAGAGAGATGCGCTTGATATGACGTCGTAGAACCCAGCGAGACAGCCACAGAAGGTGACAGAAGGTGAAATTGAACGACCTCATACATGACGAGAAGGGAGACAAGGCAGACTTAGGATTCGTCCACAGACCGACACATCGTGCCCAGTTCGTCGTGATTTGTGCCAGCCATTCGGAACCCTTGGAAGAGCTGCGGAACTCCGCTTGCATAGAGTTCCGGTCGAAACATTCTTGACTTGTGACTTCAGATAGAGGCCGCTCGAGCCTCGAGCGCTCAGAACCAGGTAACCGCCGCGAGTGCGTACGATAGATCAAGCCAAGCCGAGTAAATTTTGATTGGACCAATCCTTCAAAGCCGAGCCAAACAACTAACGCTCTCGAATATGGAAATTTTATTGTCTCTTTCACTGAGCTCCAAAATGAAGCGTATCCGCGAAACCTGGGTTGCCAGGTATATTGAAGCGAGCCCGTTGAACGTTGAGCGGTCACAATTCTACACTAGTTGGGGAAATTACCACAGAAATCCGAAGAAATATGCGCACATTCCCATCCGCTGAGTCGCCCAAACCAAGTAAGCAGAAAACAGCCGGTGAGCTTATAACAAATTCGCTGCTAGAAAATTTGGAACACAATACAAAGTAGATGAATTTGCTGCTAGAAGTACATTGTATCATATGTAAACGCTACACTCGGCAGATCAAAACTCCTCAGATATCAAACGCATGGCTCTTCCACCCCGGGTTCCTCTTCTCCACTGCGGACTTCTCGTCGACACTGCGCTGGAAAGAGTTCACCTGTTTCTTGCCCTCCCGCAGCAAGCCTTGAACATGTTTCTGCACGTCCTGCGCACCCTCTTTGGCCGCCTGGCTGACGTCCCCCGGCGCTCCGACCTGCCCCTTGACTTCCTGGATCGCATCCCCAACCCGTTTCTCCACGGTCTCCGAGCCAGTCCCGATGGGCCCACGCTTCTCTCCGGACAAGACTTGCGGCTCTGCGCCCATCGCGAACTTCGCACCCCCTCCGTGCTCCTCCAACACCACTCCCGTGCCAGTCGTCCGCCACCCGGTGCGCCGCTCGCGACTCAGGCGGCCGACCTCAGACCACACCGCCGCCGTAAGCGCCGCGCCGCGCCCGAGTCCCGCATCGGAGAACACCTCCGCGCGCTGGCCGACATCCCACACGACGCCGTCGAGCCAGTCCAGCCCCGTGCGCAGTTGCCCCGCGAGCGACCGCCCGAGGGCGTCGCGGAAGCGCATGTTGAAGATGGGCTTGAACAGCGATAGCATGATCGGGTGGTTGCTCTCGCGCACGTCGAGATCGACGTCATCCGAGATCTCCACATTGAGCAGCTCGATGTGATGGTACGCGCGCCTTGCGGCACGGTCCTCTGCGGAGGGGATGAGCCGGATCTTGATGTCGACGTCGATGCCCTTCGGCGGCATCTTCAATGCGAGGAGCCCGGTGTATTCGCTCGGCGGCATCGTCGCGGTCTTGTCGTTGTAGTAGAAGGAGACGTCCTTCAACTCAAGTTGAACCGCCTGCAGCCGGATATGCGTGAATGTGCCCACGCCGGTGGTCCCCTGGCCGGTCTCCGAGGTTTTTACGTCGATATCGGTGATGTTACGGACGAAGATGTGGGCGGGGTTAATCCCGAACGACGAGATGTCGAGGTTCTCGAGGACGAGTTCGGTGTCCTTGTCGACAAACTCGGTGCGCGGAATGGGAATGTCCTTAAGCAAGGCAAGCATGCGCTGATATAATAATAACCGTGATTAGCACCAGTTCGTTCCGAGAAGAAGGGACACTAACCGGAGCGTACACTGTGAAGAGATCACGCCAGAACCACGATGCTCGTTCGAGGACTGCCTGCACGCCAGTCTCCGCCTGCTCTCCCGCCTCGACCAGCCCACTCTCGACGTCCTGCCCCAGCTGCGCATGAGCCGTCCGGAGGCGCTGAACGTCCTCGTCCGCCGCCAGCGCGGCCCCGAAAGTCTGCGCCGTCTCCTTCAACTCCTCCCAAGCGCGCCCTGCATCCGTGTTTGCGTCGAGGAGCTTGCGGCCCCGCTGACGGATATCGCGCCGCACCAGCCGCGCCTCCTCTGAGCGGGGGTACTTGGGGTCGTCCAGGCTTTTGTGGGCATAGTCAAAGAATTTTTCCACCACCGCCTTAACTTCGACTGAGTCGCCGCGGACGGCGGATGAAAAGCGCTGTGCCGAGCGAAGAACGTCATCGACGGAACTCTTTGGCTGGGCGAAGCGGTCCACGAGAGTTTTCAGGTCATTAATCGCTTTATGGAGGTGCTGTTCGGGCGACGAGTCCTCGATGATGGTATCAAGAGTAAAGGATTGGTCCGTGGCGGTATCCAATGCCTTGGAAACCCACTTGTGAAGGGTGTCGAAAAGCGTGGAGAGGGAAGAGCGGTAGGCTGGGTCTTTTTGAGCACGTTCACAGGCCTAGCAAAAGGGTTAGCAAGAGTCTTCGACCGAGTAAATGAAGGTACCTTGTAATATGCATTCTGAAGACGGGCAGTCGTACGCTCCGAGATATCCTCGGTTTTCTCCGTGGCTGCCTGGCCGGCACCAATGACACTAGAGCCGGTGTCCTTGAGAGTGTCCATGCCGTGCTCGAAGGCGACGCGGAGATCTTCCTCCTCCTCGAGGCGCTTCTTGTCGCGGCCGAGGGTGTCACGTTGGCCAGCCTGCACGCCTTGCTCGATGTCCCGAAGACCGTCCGCCGCACGGCCCGCCTGGCCCTGAACAGCCTCTGCCGCGTCTGCGAGAGCGAGACGCAAAAAGGAAGCAAAGTCGCTGAACAAGAAGCTGCCCTCGGAGGAGATGCTCTGCCAAACGATTGAAAGGATAGTGCGGAGCGAGCTGCGAACCGCATCGATGTCCGACGAGACCTCCTTTGTGTTGACCACATCGCTTGGCGCGTTGACATCAATGGTGGTGTTGATTTCGCCTTCGTTGAGATGCCAGATGGCCTCCTGCAGCAAATTGTCCTCTGAATAATAATTAGAAAACCCAAATGATGAGGACAGCGAACACACTGTTTTTATTCAAGTTGAGCGCCTTGTGCGATTCGAGAATCTTGCGGATGTCATTCGTCAAGACGCGGCTTTGACCGCTCAAAGTGTCCTCGGACGGCTGAGCGGCGGGGATGATGGAATGGGAGAGAAAGTCAATGAATGCATTGAGCTGTTCGGTGGTGGGGAATTTGCCCGCGTCGAACGCGGCAGTAATAGAGGTAAGTTTGTCCATTTTATGAGAGGGAAGTTGAGGACGAATGAGCAGGTTGAGCTGCTTTATATGCGCCGCAGAACCAATTTAGGGGTGCGATGAGTGTATGACGTCGCCAACAAATGGACGGAGCACACGATCTGAGACTTGCGTTCATCGATGAATCGATGACGAGTTAGTTCCGGAACGTTCCATTACAGTGGAGGCCGAAGGTCTCTCGGCGGAGCTCCGAACCACTGAGACGTGGGGTCAAGCCATTGGCGGAGTCGGTGGAAGACTGGTTCTCAAGCTAGATTGGGGCCACGGAGTCTCGTAGAGTTAGTTGAATAGATTCAGACAGTAAGACCACGGTCAGTTCGGGAACAGGCCAAGAACGGCTAGCGAAGTGTCATCGGAAGTGAAGCATTTTTCGAATGTTGGTTTTGATCCAAGGGCTGATCAGCATGCGCAAACAAACGCTCTCGGCCAAATCGGGTAATTTTCTGGTATTGAAAGCGTCACCCGCGATTACTTCGATCGCCAATTCGAATCCGAAAATACTTACAGAGCTCCTACACGGTTTTTTAATACCGCCAGCTACGTGTAGCACTTCACGGCGCCTTGCACTTTTCGCCAATCGTAGCTTCTTAGTCTTCTGAAACGACGCAATTTTGGCAAAAACTCACAGCGCTGCTTTCTTTTGTTTCAATTGATTCTCAGCTTTTGATGTCTCAAGTGCAACCTATTGTTGGCCTGGCCGACATCACGTCCTCTTCAATTTCTCTCAGTTCTCAGCGTAGCTCGGGCATCTTTGCCGCGCCAACCTCAGATTCTCCGAGCGTGCGAGTACCTTCTTTCAAAGCTTCGTGGCTTTCCTCTGGACCGAGACTCCTTTCTCTGCGGCTTCCACAGCGTACGACGGTATAGGGCTCCAGCCGTTTCCGTTTGAAACCGGTTTCAAACGGTTTTAACCGTTTTATTTTCGTTTGATTTGCTGGCTGGGCCAAAAGGTAAACGGTTAGCAAACAAACGGTTCAAACGGTTTTGAACAACCGACCAACTGAACACAGTCATTAGAATTTGTTTGGGTCTCAATCGAAATTCAAAACGGCGAGAAATGTTGGTCCCATTGAATTTTGGGCCAAAATACAAGGTTGCGAGGTCAATGGCGGCGCTGGGCGGTATCCTAATTGGGAATGATCGCTGCGGTTGATGGCGGGAGCGCACCTCTGCACAAGGGAAGAAAACAAGGAAGGTTCTCGTACACTTTTGAATCTATAGAATTGGAGCATACCACTGTGGAGAAGAGCTGGGGGATTTTCAGGTGAAATCGGGTTTGTTCAACCTGTTTGTTCATTTTCCCTGCCAAAAAACCGTTTGAAACCGGTTTGAAACGGTTTTAAAACGGTTTGGCAACCGTTTCCGTTTGATTTGCCCCAAACTTCAAACGGAAACTAAATGGTTGGAGCCCTACGACGGTAAACCCGACCCCCCGCAGTGACAAGGATTCTCGGAGCTACAGATTACTGATGCGCCGCTTGCCGGCCTCGTTTATTTTTCGCTTATTCGCTTACTCGCTTGCCTTCGGGCACGGGTAGAAGCAGTGGAGAAGCTTAGCTGCTTGGGGAAACAATGGAGAGATGGCAGGCAATGGCCAATCTTTGATGAATTCTCCGTTTGGACTTCATTTCTTCTAATAGCGAGTGCGCGCATCAGAGTCGTAAGAGGCCGTAAGATGTAAGTAGCGAAGTAGCGAGCGCTGGCAGGCGCTGGCGAGGTCAAGCGGGCACGAATCATGTCAGATGACAGGTTCTGTCGACTGGTGCCAATGTCGTCTTTTAAAAATAATGATATCTAAATAATATTATGCACGGAATAATTTTCCTAGAAACCAGAATTGAGCCGTTGTCAATTCCAAACTCGACCCAAACACGTACCGTCGGAATCCCATAATACGGCTCAAACAAGCGGACACAGCGCGGCGTCCAGCTGTTCCACTCCTCCATCGAGAACGGGGCGCCGGGGAAGTAGCACGATTCCTTCGAAACATTGAGCGTGAATGCAAACGCAGAGGGGAGAACACACGTACAGGGAAGACACAAGCGGGCCGACAGTTGTTCCATGCGGCCCACCCCAGCCAGTCCATGAGCCGGTCCACCTCTGCGCGCCAGCGCCACCTTGATTCCGATGATAACGAGACGACGCCTTCCGCCCACATCACGACGAGGGTGCGGCAGATCTCCCGGTTCGTCTCGCGCGCGGCGGTAAGCAGAAGGTGCTCCGACGGGGTGAGGGTCGCCTGCACAGACTCAGACTCGGCAAAGAGCGTGTCGGCTGTTGCGCACAGACGAAATACGGGTGTCGCCCAGGCGGTGCCGGAACCATTAGAACGCGCAACGGCGGAGTGCAGGCGGTACGGGGCGAGGAGCGTTTGGAGGAGAATGAACGCGGACTGCACAGGGGTGTCTTCAGCCAAAACAGTCTGAAGCACCTCGAGTCGCGTGGCATATCGGTCGCGGATGCTGTGGAACATCGCACGCCAGTCAATCCCGCTGTTTGATGAAAACGACGGCAAGCGCAACGCCCGCACGCGCGCGAGGAGCGCACGTGTGTCATGTTCGTCGATTCCCAGCACGCGGTGGTCCCGCCGCGTTTGGCCATGTCGAGACGAGACGAGGCTCGGCGCGAGCGCCGTGTCATATAGCGAAATTGCATGCGTGAGATCAAGGTGGAAGCGGGAGTCGCCCGGGTAGTGGTCATGCCATGCGCTGGAATGGTAGAACGCATATGCGTAATGTGGGAAGCGCTCCTCGTCCTCTAGTCTCACAAAATTCTGAACCTCTACCCCGTCTGTGAAGTTACACAGCATGATCTCGCTGACAAGCTTAGTTGTACGCAAAGAAGAAGAAAAGACCCATGACTGACAAGTTTAGCTGCATCCTGATATTCGTGCGTGTTAACCGAGGCCAGGACGCATACGAGTTATACTCGCCTGATGTATGCGTCAAATCCAAACGTGTCGCACAATCGATTAAGGCGTTCGTATTCCCAGTCAGGATTCGCGCGCTCCGGATGCACTGCGCCCCAGATGAGTAGGTCCTGAAGGTCCATCGGTCCATCAGGCATCTTGTTCGCACTGCTTCCGTCGAAATACAACACGCGCAGCGGCCGAGTCGTAACAACAGTCAGGAGCCAACAGTCTTCTGGTTCAACACAAAAGAGGCGCGCGAATTCACTGTCGGTCGCGGCCCATTCACGCGCAGTTGGAACATCAGGGTCGTTTCTCCCGTGATACAGCAGTGTGCCCGTCGGAATTGTTCCAGGGACAATGGTGTGACCTTGAAGACAGTTATATTTGAACTTAGCTATGTATTCGGCACACAAACCGCTATGGTATTTGGTGTTCGGCCAGTGTTCCAACAGAGAGCTAACTGTGTCGAACACGAGATGGCCGGTCGCATTGGGACTTGGTGGTGTGTTCAGACTCCAGTCCTGCGGAGCGGAAAGTGGAACCTGGTTGAATTGAACTGCATTGCAGGTCGCCGTAGCAAGCAAGAGGAGCCAGAAATTCAGTGATAGCAACATGTAACAAGGACAAACCGCAGCATACCAAATTGGGACTTGGATGGTTTGTTGTCCTCTCAACTCGACATAGCTTTTCTGGGTATTTCGGCTTGCGACGTTGCTGGCCCCGCACTGCTGCTTCAATTACCCATCTTGACTTTATTTTTAGCCGGTCCACCACAATATCTCTTTTTCTGAGTCTGCACTTGCCACTTGCCACTTGTCACCCTCGCCACCGCCAACACCGTGACAGCGTCGACGGCCGTCGTCGGACTTTCGGAACTGGCTCGTTCCTGAGATAATAATGTTTCTGTTGTTATGTGCAGATCCTGAGATTCTAAATTCTAGTCACCTTCTGACCAAGTCGCCAAGCCAAACGCTGCCCCGTTATTCAAATTGCGTCCGTTGAACAGCTTTCGAACGGCAATCCTGTTATCTATACAACCGGTTCTTTAAGTTTCTTGGAGCTTGAGACTTGCGGCGAGGCCCCGCGTCGACTGCCGTGTACTGATTATCCATCTATCTGAATTGGTCTGCGCTTTCTCCCACCGCGTCAGGATACTGCCTGCCGGTATCTATCGGGGACACGGGCATGCATGGTCAGTGAGTGCTCTAGCAAAAAGGTTTGAATTTTTCACCACTTTTTTCAGTGAAAAATGTCTGAAAAACAAACAACATTTTTCACCGTAAATTGTGCTGAAAATCTTATATCTCCCAACCAGTGTGAAGAAAGGAGTTATAGATATAAAACTTGGTGGGAGACTGTCTATAAATTGGTCTCCAAGTCCATTCAGCCCATAAAATCAACAGAATTCCAAATTAACTTGTTTTGCCTGATGAAAATTGGAAGTGCATGTTCCCGTGCAGAGATCAGATTGATTCCAATCAAATTCCAATACTGATGGTTCATTGGCTTTTTTAGCCTGGATCTGACCCAGCTTGCAAGTTCTGATGTCCTCCAGACAGGAGTAGTCCCTTTGACAGCATCGGGAGTGAATTTAATACACCCAGCAAATACAAGAAAGAAAGCTTGGCAGGTGTGTCATCCCCCACCGCACCTTTGCAGCGCGGTGGGGATTTTTTTTGAATATTTGATCAGCAAACCCTTGTCCAAAAAGTGGCTTTTTCAGATCCAGATAGCTCAAACCCATGGCTTTTTGAAGCCCAGTCTGAGAAATTTTCCAGACAATCCTTTGCAGGAGCTTCCCGGGCCTCTTTCATGCCTCTCTGAGAATCACCGGCTTGCCGGTGCGAAGAGAGCAAACCTATGTACACCGCGGCACAGCCTGAAAAGCTGTTGATCATGGCAGCATTGTGTCTGCAACCTGTCCTGCTACTAGTATTCTCATTTCTTTGTCCCCTACAACTACCTTGTTCTTTATTCTGCATACATGCCCGTGTTCGTGTTTGCATACAGATCCTTTGGGGACATCCTCGCCACCATACAACTTGTTATCAAGGTTGTTGGTCTCCTATGGAGTGGTAGCCGCTCAGTTGAGTGCGCTGAGACACAGGAGGAGCTCAAATCTCTGGGTACTGACCTCGCGAATTTGAAATCCATGCCTGTCAATGATGCTCTCCAGTCATTGCCCATGGTGCTTTCCGTCGCTGCCCGTGTCCAAGAGGAGGTGCAACGCTGCCACTTGCTTATCCTCAGGTTCTTTGAGAGGATAAGCACATCCAGCACCCTCTTACATAGAATTATGTGGGCAGCATCGCAGGACAGGGAGCTGGCGGTGTTCAGGATGAGCATCATCGAGCACCAAACAGCCCTCGGTGTTGTTGTGGGGATGATGAGCTCATGTGTCGCTATGTATATGCTTTTTGGATGTCGACTGATGCGTGTACACAGAGGCATCCTTCTGGCTGTTCAGGGCCGCATTGACCAGGTCGGCACAGGAAACAGCCAGATTCGAGATGCAGTGCAGGAGGATGTGAGCAGCCTCGCACAGCAACTCGCAACGTACCAGCAACAGATCGCCGCTGTCATACTGCACGTCTCCCACAGGGTCGCAGAAGAGAAGTTTGTTGTTGCCTCTCCTGCCAATGCTCAGGATTGGTACTTTCTTGGATGTGCTTACATGGCTGCCAAGAAGTACCACAAGGCCCACGACACATATTCACTGGCTGTTTCTGGTGATGGCCGGAACCCGACGTACTGGAACTCCATTAGCCATTTATACTTCCGGATCTACCAATACCGTGACGCACTTGACGCATACGCTCGCACAATTTGCATCAACCCGTTCATCGCGCAAGTGTGGTTCGACCTCAGGAATCTCTACGAAAGCAACAATAACCAGATCTCAGACACCATTGACGCCTCGCCTATACGTGCGCCAGCAAGATTGATCTTGACAATACCGCCTTCTCGTGGCGCCTCAGCACGCTACTGGAGAACCTGCAGGCAGAGGTGGAAGAGCCAGAGCAGGTGGGGCAGCCTGAGGGGGAACAGCCAGATGATGATGAGGAGGATGATAAGGAGGAGGAGGAGGAGGAGGAGGAGGATGAGGAGGGATGAAAGTACAGAGAGGAGTAACCTTACATCAACCAGGTCATCAAGGTGTTCAAATCTGTGCTGCTCGGTAGATGAGTATAATTGAGCAAGCTATAGGTCGTTTTCAACATATGTTGGAACCTTGACTCGGTGCCGCATGCAGCACAGACAAACCCATGTCGGAAAAATAGCAAACACATTATATCAGATCAAATCTGCTCACCACTCGTTATAAGCCAGTAATACTTGACCCAGCTTATAGCACATAGCTCATGTTCATATATTCTGTCATAAGCCACAGTCTGGCTCGTAAGCACTCACAAGGTCACAAGCCCCATATGTGCTCACAATGGCTTATAACTCATGCGCCGTGCAGCAAGAAAATAATTGGACAAGCTCAAGCCCTCATTCACTGAGCAAATCTCCTATCTCTTATTCCAAACTCTCAAGTTTTCGCTCAATGTAAGTAAAGCAGCAGCAGTGCTAAGTAAGTAAATTAACTTTTGCACAATGAAGCACTGTAAGAAGGATTCGTTGTGAAATTCAAGACTATTCTCTTGAATTTCCGATTTCACAATGTTTTGTCACAGTTGCGTGCTTGAATTTCATGATGTGGTTCATGATGGTTCAACTCTCATTTTTGTGTTTTTTTCTATCCATCCTGAATTCCCAGTAATTCAGCATGAATTCATGATGTTTCAGTTTTTCCGAGGGCTGTGGAGCTGGGTGGGGCCTCCACCCGGTGGCTCAAGCAAGGTACAAAACTCAAGTCATGACCTCCCAGTATACCCATGTATGTGTACATGAGACTTCAGAGCAGGTTCCTACCCAGCCGCGGTTCTGAGGCTCACAATCCCTGTAACGGTAGTTAGATTGAATACAGAGATTTTGACTGACCGGAAATTTTGGACCGTGTTATGTGTGATGTTACTGTGACAGAAAGTTGGGGGTGAGCCTCTCCACGGTGGCTGGCCGATAACATTTACAAACAACATAGCCACATTTGCCATCAATTCAAAAGAAATTCAATATGCATGCTCCACCATGGTATATAAAATACCTTGGGCTGTTGAAGGCATGATATATTGTCATATACAGACTATACTGAAAGGTGGGACCAGTAACACACATCTCTGAGAAGTTCTTCCCCAAAGGCTACCAAAACATGGCAATTCATGCTACAAGAGATGAATTCAGGTGAGTAAAATGAGATTAACTTTCAGACTTTCAGATAAGCTTGAATACACTTTCATGACTCTCTAGGTTCGGCAGATCAATATTCCTAAGATGTTGAAGACACCATGGTGAATTTCTCGAGAATTGCTTACAAATGTGGCTATGTTGTTTGTAAATGTTATCGGCCAGCCACTGTGGAGAGGCTCACCCCCAACTTTCTGTCACAGTAACATCACACATAACACGGTCCAAAATTTCCGGTCAGTCAAAATCTCTGTATTCAATCTAACTACCGCTACAGGGATTGTGAGCCTCGGAACCGCGGCTGGGTAGGAACCTGACTTCAGAGTTGTTTTAAGTCCTTCTAATTAGTGACAGTTACTGTAGACACATCCATGTGTGTAGTCTTTCATTACTTAAGTTACTGTACTCCTTACTTGATGTTCCCTTACATGACTAGGCTACTATGTAGCAATACTGTATCAGCTAGTTGTGAGCTTGTGAGTTTTTTTTCCAGTTCCAGGCAAGCCATTGTTCAAGATGAAATGTCATGAATTCATGGTCAAACATAGTGAAAGAAGCATCAGGAAGTGGCCCTATATTTGTCATGAATTTCAAAGCCCTGGTACACAATGTTTCATCATGAAACCATGTTCAATTGTCAATAAAATCAAGGTGGATCATTGGGAATTTCATGACTACAAGTCGTGAAAGACATGCAGAAATTCACAATAGTTTGTTCCCCCAGTGAAGTGCATTATAATAGATCTGATTTTCATTACACACATACATGCATGGAAAATTTTGAGAGGTCATGACCTGAGTTATGTACCTTGTTCCAGCCACCAGGTGGAGCTCTACACGGCTCTACAGTTATTAATATCTGCAAAATTGGAGGTTGAATGGTGTTGAATCAATACATTGGTGATTCTTCTGGTGGGACATTTGCAAGTAATTAATAGTTGGTGTTCAGGATACCACAGTGCATGATTGACATGCTTAGGTGCCAAGCCTCATCAGTGATTGTGAGCACACATAATCCCTCACAAGTTGATATGTGCCTTACATCCTATATGATGGCTTGAGACAGCTTACAACTTTTTCTGCCACAAGGTTATAATCCATGGTGATCCACTACAAGCCGGTAATCATCCTTAAGCCGTTATAACCTAAACAGGATTTTTCCAACACAAGCCGTTGTATTTACATAAACCAGTCAGTTGAAATTTGTTGTCAAGTCGTATAGTTCGTTTCACACCTTCTGGTTCCTTATATCGCAGTGCGCACACCCATTTTATCGTCGGCCTTAAAAGAGTACTCTTCTTGATGCATGGCTGACCTCTGAATATGAGCCTCATTGGACAGACCAACAAACAACTATTCATTTGACCCCGTGTTTTTCTTGAATTCTCGTGCAAGATCGCTCAGACGGGATCACTTATCCACTTTCTTGTGCCTACGCGAGGGTGCGCATCAGAGTCGTAAGAGGCCGTAAGATCTAAGTAGCGAAGTAGCAGGCGCTGGCGAAGTCAAGCGGGCACGAATCAAGCTGTCAGATGACAGGTTCTGTCGACTGGTGTCTTTTAAAATAATGATATCTAGATAACATTGTGCACATAATAATTTTCCTAGAAACCAGAATTGAGCCGTTGTCAATTCCAAACTCGACCCAGACACGTACCGTCGGAATCCCATAATACGGCTCAAACAAGCGGACACAGCGCGGCGTCCAGCTGTTCCACTCCTCCATCGAGAATGGCGCGCCGGGAAAGTAGCACGATTCCTTCGAAACATTGAGCGTGAATGCAAACGCAGAGGGGAGAACACACGTACAGGGAAGACACAAGCGGGCCGACAGTTGTTCCATGCGGCCCACCCCAGCCAGTCCATGAGCCGGTCCACCTCTGCGCGCCAGCGCCACCTTGATTCCGATGATAACGAGACGACGCCTTCCGCCCACATCACGACGAGGGTGCGGCAGATCTCCCGGTTCGTCTCGCGCGCGGCGGTAAGCAGGAGGTGCTCCGACGGGGTGAGGGTCGCCTGCACAGACTCAGACTCGGCAAAGAGCGTGTCGGCTGTTGCGCACAGACGAAATACGGGTGTCGCCCAGGTGGTGTCGGAACTATTAGAACGCGCAACGGCGGAGTGCAGGCGGTACGGGGCGAGGAGCGTTTGGAGGAGAATGAACGCGGACTGCACAGGGGTGTCTTCAGCCAAAACAGTCTGAAGCACCTCGAGTCGCGTGGCATATCGGTCGCGGATGCTGTGGAACATCGCACGCCAGTCAACCCCGCTGTTTGATGAAAAGGACTGCAAGCGCAACGCCCGCACGCGTGCGAGGAGCGCGCGTGTGTCGTGTTCGTCGATTCCCAGCACGCGGTGGTCCCGCCGCGTTTGACCATGTCGAGACGAGACGAGGCTCGGCGCGAGCACCGTGTCATATAGCGAAATTGCATGCGTGAGATCAAGGTGGAGGCGGGAGTCGCCCGGGTAGTTGTCATGCCACACGCTGGAATGGAGGAACGCATATGCCTGATGTGGGAAGCGCTCCTCGTCCTCTAGTCTCACAAAATTCTGAACCTCTACCCCGTCTGTGAAGTTGCACAGCATGATCTCGCTGACAAGCTTAGTTGTACGCAAAGAAGAAAAGAAGACCCATGACTGACAAGTTTAGCTGCATCCTGATATTCGTGCGTGTTAACCGAGGCCAGGACGCAGACGAGTTATACTCGCCTGATGTATGCGTCAAATCCAAACGTGTCGCACAATCGATTAAGGCGTTCGTATTCCCAGTCAAGATTCGCGCGCTCCGGATGCACTGCGCCCCAGATGAGTAGGTCCTGAAGGTCCATCGGTCCATCAGGCATCTTTGTCGCACTGCTTCCGTCGAAATACAACACGCGCAGCGGCCGAGTCGTAACAACAGTCAGGAGCCAACATTCTTCTGGTTCAACACAAAAGAGGCGCGCGAATTCGCTGTCGGTCGCGGCCCATTCACGCGCAGTTGGAACATCAGGGTCGTTTCTCCCGTGAAACAGCAGCGTGCCCGTCGGAATTGTTCCAGGGACAATGGTGTGACCTTGAAGACAGTTACATTTGAACTTAGCTATGTATTCGGCATACAAACCGCTGTGGTATTTGGTGTTCGGCCAGTGTTGCAGCAGAGAGCTAACTGTGTCGAATACGAGATGGCCGGTCGTGTTGGGACTTGGTAGTGTGTTTAGATTCCAGTCCTGCGGAGCGGAAAGTGGAACCTGGTTGAATTGAACCGCATTGCAGGTCGCCGTAGCAAGCAAGAGCCAGAAATTCAGTAATAGCAGCATGTAACAAAGGACAAACCGCTGCATACCCAAATTGGGACTTGGACGGTTCGTTGTCCTCTCAACTCGACATAGCTTTTTCTGGGTATTTCGGCTTGCGACGTTGCTGGCCCCGCACTGCTGCTTCAATTACCCATCTTGACTTTATTTCTAGCCGGTCCATCCACAATATCTCTTTTTCTGAGTCTGCACTTGCCACTTGCCACTTGTCACCCTCGCCACCGCCAACACCGTGACAGCGTCGACGTCCGTCGTCGGACTTTCGGAACTGGCTCGTTCCTGAGATAATAATGTTTCTGTTGTTATGTGCAGATCCTGAGATTCTTAATTCTAGTCACCTTCTGACCAAGTCGCCAAGTCAAACGCTGCCCCGTTATTCAAATTGCGTCCGTTGAACAGCTTTCGAACGGAAATCCTGTTATCTATGCAACCGGGTCTTTCTTGGAGCTTAAGAGCCCCGCGTCGACTGCCGTGTACTGATTATACGTCTATCCGAATTGGTCTGCGCTTTCTCCCGCCGCGTCGGGATACTGCCTGCCGGTACCTATCGGGGGCACGGGCACGCACGGTCAGCGAGTGCTCTAGCCGGCGCCCATAGTCGAGGATTTAAGCTCTTCTGGTTAAATATAGACGACTCGGTTGACAGACAAACGGCGGACAAGCGGCCGCGGCGAAACTGCTCCCATGTCACTCCACATCTTGAAGTCCTAGAGCCCACATCAATGCCTGGAGTCAACGCTCCTCGTTCCCTCTGAGCCTCACCTGACATGCCAAACGCTGCCGTGGTCAACGCGAAACGCGATGGCGAACATTAATGGCGCCGTTTGCCGCCGAGCCAGCAGATGTTCTTTGAATGCGCGGCAATTCAACACAATCCCCTCAACTGATGACTCTATATGTATCTGGCGTGCATCTGTATACACGGAAGGCAAAGAATCAAGGAATCACTGGAAGACACAACGGTTCGCACAATTCGGAAGCACAGCAAGCCTTGGGATGCAAGGCCAGTGATAGCTTGCACGGATAACTGACTAATTTATCCTATAATTATTATGCGAATCCCCGATGAGCAAACCCTAATATGGTCATCTCCGTATTACGACAAGGATCAATCGGTGATGCGTTTGAAGTTATTCATATTCATATTCTTCCAAGCGACATCTCAGCAAACGACCGGGTACTCAATTCAAGTGATCGTTGTAACGCCGAAAACCAACCCAAGCATTTCAACGGAAGGTCTTCGGGTTCTCAGTCTCCGATGACCGCCCTTGATTAGAGGGGTTTCGAGTTGATTCAATGATTGTCGCCCAACAACAACGGCTGTCACTGTTCCAATTGATCTCGGTTGTCTACTCTCATCAAGATGGGATCATCAGTGGTGTCTTCTGCTTATCTCTGCTTTAAAGGTGCGGGCCTCCGTGACCTGATTTGTTTCTTTTCATTCTTTCTTTCCCTCCCCCCTCCGCCCGTCCCCCTCCCCGCCGTCGAAGACTTCCGCCTGGTGTGAGTGATGCGCTCTTGGTCGATATTCTTAGCTCTGATCTCGTACCCTCTAGATCTCGCGACTTTTCACGGCTTCATTAAACCCGCCCTTTACTTCTTTACACTACGCGACCTTACTTTATTCGACCTCACCACCCTATTTGACTTCACCACCTTATTCAACTTCTACCACCACCTCTTATTCAACTTATCCAAATGTCTTCCTTCAACCTTCCATCTCCTACATCATCTGCGTCGTCTGGCGGCCCCCACACTCCCGAGAGTGCCGGGTACCCGTCACACCTTGCGTTGCCCGTGCTCCCTGACCTCGACGGCCGCCTTTCCAACCTTGACGGCTACGACGACAGCAGCGCCGGCGGTGCGAAGCGTACCTTGAAAATGAAGCAGCGTGCCAACACTGCCGAGCGTCGCGCATCCCACAACGCTGTCGAGAGACAGCGGCGTGAGGCGCTCAATGCGCGATTCCTCGTACGTTTCACTGTGTATATCAAATGCGAACAGACTGATCTGAGTCACCCATCTACTATTAGGACTTGGCTGCTGTCCTTCCCAACTTGGCCAATGTCCGGCGGCCATCAAAGTCCAGCATCGTTAACTCGTCGATTGCTCACGTCCACGCGTCGCGCCGCCACCGGATCCTTGCGTCGCAGCAGCTCCGTATGCTCGCGAGCGAGTGCGATTCTCTTCGCAGAGAGGCGAATGAATGGCGCGCGCGCGCCGGCGTGATGCGTCTCGACACCCCGTCGCGAGGGGAGACGTTCTCGACTGTGATTGGGGAGGAACTGCACTACGAGGTTGCGGACCTCCAAGGTGTGTGCGAAGAGGATGAGGACGACTACGCAGTGGCCGGCGTGCCCGGGTACCGGATGGAGGACGAGATGATGAGACTGCAGATGCTGCAGGCCCAACAACACGCCCAGTCCCCTTTCGCGCACAATGTCCCTGCCATGATGATGCCTCCCCACGCGCCTCTCCAGCGCTCGTCCTCGGGTTCTCCTCGCGGCCTCGCGGACCACCCGTACGCCTACGCCGTCCCCGTCGCACGCCCGCAGTCGCACGGCCACTCGCCCATGATCGCGTCGCCGACCTACGACAACTACGACCAACAACTGCAGCTCCAGCAGTTGATGATGCAGCAAGAGGCCGACGAGAAGTGGGCCTTCACGCAGCAGATGATGCAAGCACAAGGTGCTCTTGAACCCCAGCCGATCCTCACGCAGGACCGGAGCCGGCAAGGATCGGCTGCTGTCTGGTGAATACCTTGTACTTGTTTAGGTTTTGGACTTTGGATTTTGGGGACTTTCTTTCTTTCACGTCAATACTGTCACTCCCTAGCGCCTCACAACATACAATACAATACTTTATAATGCGGACTTTCTGTATTTTACACACCTATATTCTAATTCTTACCTAATAACACCTGCACTGAA
The DNA here is from genome assembly GCA_029282495.1 of Mycena albidolilacea. Taxonomy (NCBI): domain Eukaryota; kingdom Fungi; phylum Basidiomycota; class Agaricomycetes; order Agaricales; family Mycenaceae; genus Mycena; species Mycena albidolilacea. Next base: position 501,361 of record JARIHO010000032.1, on the reverse strand, counting down.
TAACCGAACTCGTTGAAGGTACTTGTAAATGAGTGTGCGCATTGCGCGATATTCTGTAATACTGGAGCACGCGGCGTTGTGGATCTCGTTGCTCTGCATCGTATATCACATTGTACATGCATGTCGTAAAGTCTAACCGAAAGTCCCGACGTAGGACGCGCCTGCATAGTTCTAGACGCTACGCCAGGCCACTTGAGTTGCTATGCCTGCTGTCTAGCTTCCTCTGTGACAGCATGGTTTACGGCAGCGTCAGATACTGCACCGGCCTCGGTGTTGGGCGGAGGAGGATGGTACACCTTGGGCTGGAGATTGATTTGAGTATTGCAGGTAAAATGCACGACCAGCAACGGCGAACCTTCTTCTGTTTCTTCTCTTTTGCGTTCGGGTCTGGGTATGCCAGCTTCTCGATCCTTTGAGCCTCCTCGTCCTCTGCGAACGCCTTACGGATCGGGTCCACCACCGCAGCTTTCAGATCCTTCGGGTGCACCTTCTTCTCAGCAAAATCATTCTTGAGGTCTTCGTAAGAGGCATAATGCGTCAACCCCCCGAACTTGGCGTCGCGCTCGATGGAGAACACCGTTCCCTCCGGCGCGTCGTCGCTCGCGAAAGGCTTCAAATCGCTGTCCTTCTCCAATATCGAGCCCCCTTCTTGATGTTCTCGAGTCGCAGTTGCGAGATGGGGATTAAAACGGCCTGGATGAACGCGAGGATGCCGTTCTCTGCGACGCTGCCCTCCTCGCAAAACGCAGCGTTGATCTTCTTGCGGACGACCTCCGGCGCCTCGAGAAAGTCGATTTTGGAGTTGGGGTCGGAGGCGGACATCTTGCCGCCGGCGAGACCGGGGACCATCGCGTTCATTAGGTGCGCGCGTTTGGCGTAGCCGAGGCGCGGGAGGTAGAGCTCCGCGAAGGTGAAGATTTTACGCTGATGGGACGCGTTAGCATAGTTTTCGTGTACAATATAATAAATGAACATCACCTGGTCGACACCGCCAAACTGGAAATCAACCCCGAGGTACTGCTCGTCGAGAGCCTGCATCCCGGGGTAGATCAGCCCACTGAGAAAAGGGCTCTCGGCCTGCTTGACAACTTCCGCGCCCGCCTTCTTCGCGTCGTGTTCCGTCACGGTCGCGGCCAAACGGTAGTTGTCCATGTTGAACTCTTTCGTCAGCTGGTGGTCGGATCCAAGGGCAAATTTTAATTTGTGCGTGGGGATGCCGAGGGACTTGAACACCGTGCGGAAAATGAACTGGTAGTACTTTGTTCTGTATTCGACTAATTCGAGGGGCGCCTTCATGTTATCGAGAAACGCGTGGATGTCTACGTAGCGTTGAGTGTTCGAGTCCGGAATACTTATTGGATTAGACTTGCCTCCGAGGAAAATAGTCATCTGTTGCATGAATTAGGTGGATAAGTCGAACGGTACTATTCAACAGAACATACCTCGACACCTGCTTGCAGAAAATCTGCGACTTTGGTCAAAGGCACAAAGTATCCAATGTGCGCTGGCCGAAACATAATTGGCTGCAGTACCAGTCAATCGAGTATTACTCACGTCTGCCTGTGGGTGCCGATCCTGGGAGAGAACTCCTCAGCTTTGTGGAGGCGATGGAGGAAGAGAATACGCACCCAAGTAGCCTTTGGGAGATCTGCCTTCTGCGAGGATGGCTTTCAGTATATCGCCACCGAGAACCTCCTGCAGGCCCCGAGTAATCAGTTCGTATTTTTCTGCGGCTTCTGCCATGAATAACTTGGAGCTTTGGATCGAGAGCAAAGACGTCGAGAGGAAAGTTGTGAAGTGTGACTCATTTTGAAAAATCTTGTCTTTATTCCAACTTGACTCATTTTGATCGAGTGGTTTCACATCTTTAATGAGGGAGCAGCGTTCACGGCCTTTTTGAGTACTTGCAAGCCTCAAAGGTTTGTCGAGTGCTGGGTAGTGCACCAGAGACAAGGTTTCATGGACGTGAGCAAGCAGATCTAGAGAGACACAGTTTCGCGATTTCAGGAGGATTAGAACCAAGATCCTTCTTGAGCGAAGCAGCCTGTCGCCAGAGAAAGAGACGACCCGTCTCCCTAGTGTCTCCTTGCATCATTTTGCGTCGACGTGTGAAGTAAAGACTTTGACAAACTGTGGGCTAGAATCAGATTAGATAAGGGAAATTTTGGATTTCGGGATGTCACACGGTTTCGCACATCAAATTTACTTCGTTTTCCTTGACCGTCTTGACGCAGCTTGACGCATCCCTTCAACGCGTCTTTTTGTACTCAAGAACCACTCTCGTACCCTCAGCTTTTGTGCTAACCACGTGCTAACCACGCTTCGTATTTCGAAGACTCGCTCGCCGTCTACAAATATTTGAAAACTAGCGGTATATAACTTCACCACGTCTTTTACCAGCAGTTTTTGAGTCGCGGGCCTTTTCTGCTGTCCTCCTTCGTCATCACGCAGGAACAGAGTCTGGGCCTCGACACGGAGAAGAGCGTGCGGAAATACCTTCAATGCTTTTCTGGCCCATTGACTTCTCGTTCGCATTCAGTGTCTTTTCGCTTTGGGATGGGTGTAGCGTCGCTTCGCCTATGCCTAGCACCGAATGCCGAATGCCGAATGCCGAATGCCTACGACTTGCCGTGCAGCCTTAATTCGTCGTCAGCGCCGACAACCGTTTTTTTCTAGGGATCATTATTGCCTCTTTGGGTTCGGGTCGGCGAGCGGCAACTGTGGCCATATCTGCAATGCGATGTTAGATATCAGGACGGCCAAAACGGGCGGCAACATCTTAAAAATCAACTCTCAATGCTGTTGTTGGTTGCGCTGCGCCGTACAAGCCTGACTGTGGCTTAATCAGTGCTGCCTTCAAGTGTCCGGGGCCCTGTAGGCCGTAACAAAGGATCATTCTGCCCACTTCGGAACATGGTTTTCAACCTCCTCTGGCTCTCGGGTTACCGTCGCGTTCGTGGGCTCGTCATCAAGAACCTCAAGGCCTCCGAGCCTAGCAAGCGCCGGGGACCGAGATGGCCATGAAACTAGATCCTATCTGCGCGCACAACGAAAGTTTGGGATTCTCGCAACAAGAACTTCCTCTATGGCCACCTTCTGTTCCTTCTCCATTATCTTTCGACAATTGTGTGTTATTTTATTTCATTCCTTGCATTGATAATAATAATATCGCTAGGCTGAGCCTTCGGCCGGTGAGAGAGCAGGCTAACATATGAGAGCACAACTCGTTCATCACACAATAAAACCCGACATCTCCAAACCCGCATACAAGAAATCATCTCAAAAGCATCTTGCTCTCCAACATCTCGTCGTTCTCAGGCCTATCCGCATACTCAACCGCAAAGAACACATCCTCCACCGTCGAAACTGTCTTTGGCTTGCTGTAGCTGCAGCCGGAGTGGCGAGTCCGGGTCCGGGGTGAGTTGATTTAGGTCGAGCGCACCCAGCTCCGCAGCGGCAATGTCCTCCGGCACTTGCCGTAGCACCCGCCAGGCGGCTGCTCGGTTCGGATCGAGCGCAACCAACTCGTCAAAATCTTCTGGGACTCTGAACGCGTATGGGTTCGGTTTGAGAGGGTTCTCTCGACTGCCATATGTATCGATTTAGCACGATGCAAAATGACATTGGAAGGCTTGCAACGCACTAACGTTTCGTCTTGAGCTCCATCGCTGCGAGCCCCACGGCTTCCCTATGCTTGGTGAAAATGGATCGCATAAAACCTGGATCAGGAAAAGACCCGCGCTCGTGGCCAGGAGATGCCTGCATGGAATCATCGTGAGACAGGATCTTGTGCAAGGAATGCAGTGGCAAGAATTAAATGATTCATACGACGTACAGCCACTCAGCTCTTTCTCTATATGGACCTCACAATTGGCTATAACGCTGGCCATATGCTCCGGAGCGGGGAGTGTCCCCATCGGACCCGACCCCAGCGCGGCGCGCTGGCGATACGCTGCTGAATAGCCTTTTGGGTCCATACGGAGGACGGCGCAGTGAGCCTCGGCTAGCATTTCATAGCGGTAGATTTTGCGCCCCGCGTACTCGGCGATGAGTTTTTGTGAAGCGGAGAGCTTCATTGCGTCGTAGTGGCAAAGATCAGAGGATGAATTTGAATTCGATAGGGGATGCACGACGCGTCCACAGTCCACAACAAGCGCGTCTAGTGTCCCACAGACAGACGCCCACCTACAACAAAAAATGCTCGTGCCTCCCATGTTGTAAGGCGCGTTCACGTCAGGAAGGCGCGTTGTTTCGTTGACCGCCTTTCTCTTGAAGTTCTTTGCCGCTAGTGCAGAGTTATATGTTTCTAGGCGAGGCTGCCACTCCGCACTGGCAGCTCCATAGAAATATAGACATTCTGCTCGAAAGCTCGAATGCAAGTTCACTATGAAACACCATTCATCCCTACACCCAGCTCAGCTGCTTTCTCTTTGTCTTCGCTGGCATTCACGATCTCGCCTTCCTCCTTGGTCTCGCCCGCACCCTTCTGCACCTGGGGCCAATCGCGCACGGTGAACTCAAAGACATAGAGCGCCATGATATCCACCGGCGTCTTCCACTGCTGATCTCCGCTCGGGCGTCTCGTCCAATATAAATACATCCAGAAGCCGAGGAAGTCGAGCGAGAACACGGCCAATACACCACACGTGGTCCACGCCAGAGTCGCGGTGGCCCAGGGAAGCCCGTCTGAGCCGTTGCAGACCATCGCAGCGGGGACCGCGAAGCACAACGCGGTGTGCAGGCGGCGAACGAGCCGCTGCAGCAGAGTCGGAGGGGGAGGGGGGGAGGGGTCCGGCCTAACTTTCTCGACCGCGATGTCGAGCAGGTAGCGCGCGACCGAGTCCGCGAGGATCCACATCAGAAGTGTGGCGTATGTGCACAGGCCGAGCCACTTGAAGAGGGGGGCTAATGCAGCGGCCTGCCATGCGAGATGCTCGAGGACCCTAAGGGGGAGCGGGGGTGGATAGCGGGCAAGCCCCTCGAGGGACAAAAGGTAGAGAAATCCGCCGCAACCGAGACCCACACAACGCCGGATTGCGCGCAACCAGACCGATTTGTGGGGTTCGAATGTAAGGCGTTTTTCGGGAGACTCGAAGACGACTGTGTCGGCTGTCGACGATCCATCCAAACCCTCCACCAAAAAAAAGGGGGATGTAAGGCGTTTGGTGGCGACCAAAAGCATGAGGAGCGGGATGCAGAGGATGAGAGGCGGGCCGGTAAGGATGGCTGTTGCGATCCCGGTGTGGGTGAAGACTCGGATGGCAAGTTCGATGGTCTCCTGCGCGAGGACAGAAGCTGTTGCCCTAGGATGCAAAAGCAATGCACCGGCGGGAAACGCGATCACCAAAAGGAGGATATGCATTCCTACTACTTGAAGTAGTACAAGGGACAGACGACTGTCCCCGCGATTCGCCGAGACGGGGATTTGGTTGTCAGGAGGTTGGAAGGATGTCACTGGGGGAGGCAAGTCGGTGTCGCCTTCAAGTTCCTCCTCATCAGGCTTCAACGAATGCCCGACGTCTGGCCCGCCGAGTATATATGTCAGGGGCTGATATACCAGCCAAAAAAGACCGAGCAGAAGTCCAGAGGCCACGGCGACATACAGAACGACTAAGACCGCAAAATCGATAACAGAGGTCAAAACATCGAAGAGGACGACGAAGAACTTGAACCTCCTCAGGTTGTTTAGATCCCTGCGAAGCAGCAGCAGCACAAAAACTGCAGTTAAAAATGAGAGTTTGTTGGGCAGAAGGCTTCGGAGGAGCCCAGCCATGACGGCGAGAGAAGATCTAGTATGTATGGCATGAATGTCAAAAAGATGAGATGTCGATGATTTGCTTCCGTCCTTGGCTTCCGTCCTTGGCACAGCAACCGTCGACTACTGCACAAAGGCTACATCGTCTTTTTCTCTACTCTGGCTGAGTTCGCTCGGAGTGCTCACAGTATTTGTATTGCAATCAACATCACAGGAGGGCATCCTTCGGTGAGGTGGGACCGTGAGTGTTGTCCCTCGCCGCCCAGGCTCCCCTTTGCGCACACCCACCCGCGTCTATGTCGCGTCTGGACCGCTGGGCTTTCGGCCCTTGGTGTATGTAGCGCAGACGCGGCGTGCGCATACCCTTCGGTCTCTCCACAAGACATCTCTCCTTTAGTCTCGTAGCCTAACCACTACCCCCTCCATCCCCTACACAAAAAATAGCCCTCCCGCGACTCGGTGCGGCTCGCGTTTGGCTTGAGGTAGCGCACGTCGCGGAAGTGCGGCACCAGGTGCTCCGTTCGGAAGGCGTCAATGAGGGGGTGCCGGAAGTGTTTTATCCTTCAGAGTTGAGTTCAGCTGGGCATACACGAAACAGAAAGACAAGGAAAGCGAACGCACAACAACACCCCGCCCATCTCGCGCCCCACACTCCGCGCCGCCCGCATATGGCGCTTCGTAAACTCGAAGACGGAGGTGCAGATCGCGAGGCTAGACTCGATGTCGTGCGACGTGTTGCCGGTGGAGTTGCCCGCCATGTCGCAGAGGATGACGTCTGCTTCGCCGGCGCCGCCGTCGCTATCGATGTCCGGGACGAGGGCGTGGAGGAGCCCTTCCGTGCTCGGCGCGAGGAAGTCCGCCTGCACGAACTGCACGCCCGGAATGGGGTCCATGCGGAGGAGGTCGACCGCGACGATCGTGCCCCGTCCGCGTCTTCCTCCTGCCGACTCGAACCCCGAGATATCAAGCGGGTTGGCAGCGTCCCACTCGTCGGTGGCGCTCCCAGGCGTATCTGCCCACCCAAGCCTCTGTGCTACGACTTGGCTCCACCCGCCTGGGGCTGAGCCGAGGTCGAGGACAACGTTAACATCGCGCGGGGTGAGAAAGTGCCACTTGTCGTCCATCTCGAGGAGCTTGAAGGCGGAGCGGGAGCGGTAGGAGGTGCTGCCGGCGACAGAGGCTTCGGAGGAGACGCGGAGCTTGACATAGGGATCGCGGGATTGGCGGTTGAGCCAGACTTTGGAGGAGGAGGATTTTTTTGTCAGGAGGATGGCGGAGGGGCGAAAGGGCTGCAGCATAGCACCAGTCCAAGAAATTCAGGTCCCAGCTCAGAGTATATCCAGCTTAGAAAAATATAGTCTCCAGTCCTTTGAATTGATACGCGGCGCAAAGCAAGAGCACGGGTTTGTTTACGCGTTTGTTTACTCGCCTCTTGCTCTCAACCACCACAACCGCCTCAAGGCCTCAAGACCACCACCACCCCACAACCTCATAACCCATGTCTGGACGCGGCAAAGGCGGAAAGGTCTCCTCACCCCCGCCTTGTATCGTCTCTGTGACTTACCAGTCTCCGTCTCAATCTAGGGACTCGGAAAGGGCGGTGCTAAGCGTCACCGCAAGATTCTCCGTGACAACATCCAGGGTGCGTGCCACCAACTCGCCGTCAGCACCGAGCACTCACGCGCTTTCCAGGTATCACTAAGCCCGCCATCCGCCGTCTCGCGCGCCGCGGTGGTGTGAAGCGTATCTCGGGCCTCATCTACGAAGAGACTCGCGGCGTGCTCAAGATCTTCCTCGAGAACGTCATCCGCGACTCCGTCACCTACACCGAGCACGCGAAGCGGTGCGTCTCGTCTCTCTTTCACCGCAGTCGTGATGCTCATATGCCCTCGCAGCAAAACCGTCACGGCCCTCGATGTCGTCTACGCCCTCAAGCGCTCCGGCCGCACGCTCTACGGCTTCGGTGCCTAGACGCCGCTCCCGTGACGTGAGTCTTGCGCCTCGGCTTATCATCGTGTTACTCAACAGTGCATTGCGGATTCTCGCAGACGATCCTCGTTTTTATTCTCGCCTTGTACTCGGTCCTGTTTATGTTGTATAGTCTGGTGAAACGCGTAGGGTATATGTGTGTATGATATAATGCATGGATACATTCGCGGTGCACCATACGGCGTTCCCGTTGAAGTCGTCCAGTCTGAGTCAGAGATGGGTTCTCCTACAGTCGATGCTCAAATTAAGGAAGAGAAGACCAGTCTGCATTATTCAATGCATGGAGACAAGCAGCGAAAAAAATTGAGAAAGAAATGCATTCCATAAAACCCATATAAGGATTCATCGCATAATAAATAGTATATTGTGTTCAGTCACAGCAATCCGCCCAGAGAAAGCGAAGCAAAAAACCGAAAGCAGTCGAAAGCAGATCTAATTAAAAGTGTAGAGCGCGCGCTTATCATGCTCGCCCCTTAGGCCGCCGCATGAGCCATCTCCCGCCCCGCCGGTATGGTAGGCGCCGCGCGCCTGTGCCCGTGCCCGCGCCCATTGTGGTTGTCGTCATCGTCGTCGTCGTCGCACGGGGTGGTGGTGGCGTGCGCGGAGGAGGTGGTGTGGGTAGAGGAGGTGGCGGTGGGGCGCGAGGATGTGGTCGGCGGCACTGTGCCCGACGGCGGTTAGCCATGCACGAACGAAGCAAACGAATTACCCACCAAGCGTGCAATCGATCCCAACGGACCCGGCAACGAGGGTGCCGCAGCATTCGGCCAATACTAGTGCACCAGAGCTAGACGCAACAAGATAAGTACGGTACATAGGCATGGGAGGCGAATCGAACGCAGACAAGACAAAAGACAAAAACGCACCAAGAATTAGAATTGCCCGATGGCGCCAGAGCGCAGCTCGTGGCGATTTTCTCACCGCAGCTGTTCTGGGGCACGCCGAGACCGCGGAGGATGTTCTCGACGGCGGAGCTGCTGGCGGATTCGAGCGTGGAGCAGCAGAAGTGTGCCTTGGGGCTGCACTGGAATGGTTTCGACGAGGTCGTGGACCGTTTCGCACCTGGGCAAGACAAGAGTGGGTATAAGAACACTTGGAGGAATGAGAAGAGGCTCACCCAGTGGACGCGAGACGCGACGCGGAGGAAGAGGTGGGAGACCACGTGCAAAGCGCTCGGCGTTGGAGTCCCCGCGAGTAGCTTGGACGATGGAGATGGCGTACGAAAGGGCGCAAAAGAGGATAGTAGTCTTCATGTTGTATGTTGGTCGTGGTAAGCTGTCGTTGGTTGTGTACTGTGTCGTATTGAGGAAAAACATCGCTGGCTTTTATAAGATTTTGAGGACGGGTTCAGACCGAGTTAGGAGACGAAAAAATGAGACTTTCGCGGAAACGATCGGTCTGGCGGCAGTTGCTTCCACGGCTTCATCCTCGCAGGTTGCCCAACATCCGTCGCCCAAGCGCTCGACAAGAGGGCGCGGCAGCTAAATAGCTACAGACCGGTCTTTTCTTCAAAGAGAAACATGCAGGCGTTGTGGAGAAAAGACCAAAGTGACCGAAAAGCAAGTGAGACACTCCGAGTCCAAAACGCCGAAGCAGTGCACGGCAAGTTCAGAAATCTTAGACATCCGCGAGACATTGGGATCGAGACGAGGCTGGCTGGGACTAGGCCTCGGGCTCACCGGACAACGACTCAAACCGTAAGTCGAAGTTGGTGGTTGCGCGTCCGTAGGGGTACACAGAGATGTGGGCGAGCATATCATAGAGAGTCCGCGGCTCCGCTCCAAAGCATGGGTGAACTTGGTGCACACCGACTGCTACCGCTGCTGCTGGCGCGCCTACTTATGCTTCATTGCTTTTGCTAACAAGCCCAAGCCTGGCAATGCAGGAGCGCCGAATAAGCAGAGGATGAGGCGGCGTCGAGCCAGCGGGACATGCTACAGATCCGGCGAACAGAGAAATTGGGCCTTCGCATTCAGACAAGCAGTTGCACGGGAACTTCGACGAATCGACTGTCGAGAGCCTTTGTAAGAAGCTGTTTGAGAGCCATCGTGATGCCAAACAACCGCTCTTGTCTGAATTTGGTAATTAATCGGCTCTCCCACTCCGCTCGGGATTGGGTTCACAAGGTGCAAAAGCAAGGTCTTCTTCATGCCACATTTGACGCGCCATATTCCTGAACCAACGGCGGCGAACCACGAGCTTAATTGTAGCAAAAATTGCCATTGCAACATCTCAACTTCATAAGTCCTCACCTTCTGTAAACTCATGTGTGCGCCAGAAAAAAAGATACATAGGTTCACAAAAAAGGTGGGCGTCCGGTGGGACTCGAACCCACGCCTCTCCCCATGCGCCTTACGGCAAAAGAGGGAGCGGCCTACCGCTGACCCACGGAGCCGTAATGGGTATTGAAATTTGAACATATCACCCATGTTTGTGGAGGATAGAAGTACAAGTACAAGCCCCAATCGTGCTCTACAAGGCTAAGGATACTGGTCCACTGGAGCTGGTTCCGAACGGATGGCCCACATCGACGCGCATCTAGATCTAAATTATTATCAACTTTATATCGAGTTTCCTCCGTCCTTATTCAGTTTTCTCCTTCTCCTTCTCCTTCGCTCGCCCAGTAGCGAGGGAATACCCAACTGTTCCCGCCAAAACCAGCCCCGCCCCAGTCCACATCAACCCATAGTCAACCACGCTCCCGCGTCCCCGGGCCATCCAAACGCTGATGATCAGGCCCGCGCCGAAGGTCATTGCAACATCTCAACTTCATGAGTCCTGCCCGAACCTTGTCACCTTACTCATGTGTGCGCCAGAACAAAAAACACATAGGTTCAACAAGAAGGTGGGCGTCCGGTGGGGCTCGAACCCACGCCTCTCCCAAAAGGGAGCGGCCTACCACTGACCCACGGAGCCGTGATGAGCATTGAAATTTGAACATATCATTCATGTCCCTAGAGGATAGAAGTACAAGCCCCACTCATGCTCTATAAGGCTAAGGATACTGGTCCACTGGAGCTGGTTCCGAACGGATTGCCCAATACATCGATGCGCATCTAGATCTAAATTATTATCAACTTTATATCGGGTTCCCTCCGTCCTTATTCAGTTTTCTCCTTCTCCTTCTCCTTCGCTCGCCCAGTAGCAAGGGAATACCCAACCGTTCCCGCCAAAACCAGCCCCGCCCCAGTCCACATCAACCCATAGTCAACCGCGCTCCCACGTCCCCGGGCCATCCAGACGCTGATGATCAGGCTCACGGCCTTGCGCACGACAAGCACGAGCGTCACTGTGAGCGCGCTGACGCGCGTCGTAAGCCGGTGTACGCCGGCGACGCAGACGAGTTGCGTGACGGTGTTGAGCAGCAGGGGCAGGTACGCGTGCGGCATGGTGAGGGCCAGTGCGCCGGTTGGGTGGACCTTGAGGCTAACTGGAAATGTAGAGTTCGCAGGGCCACTTGACACGAGGGAGAAGGGGAGGGCGAAGGGGGGAGGGATCGTCAACGCGGATATTACCGCGCGGGGCAGCGGTGCAGAGAAGGAGGCGCGAGAGCCCGCGTTGACAGACGCCAGCTGGGCCGCAATGTCGTGCCGCACGAAGAAAAACATGGGGAGCGCGAGAAAGTGGAGATAGAACATCGACTCTTGCCATGTCGGCGTCGGCGTCGCCCCTGGCGTCTTCTCGGAACCTGGCGGAGGACGTCCGTATTTAGAGTATGTGTAGTCCTGTACGAGGCCAAGGAACCCAGAGAAGAGAAGAGCAAGGGCCAGAATCGATATGCCTTGCAGGTAGGTGGACAGATTCGCATTCGAATCCGCAGAGGTGGAGTTGCCGCCGGAGGCAGACATGGTCGTCAGAACGACACCAAGAGTAACCGCAAGTACGGAGGACACTTGCGCAAATGTGTACCTGCCTTGTCGTTAGACCTTCAATCAAAAAAAGAGAGAGAGAAAAACCTCTTTCCGCTGATGAGCCAACCGAGGAGCATGCTGATCACCAAGCCACCGCTGCGGAAGATGATGTGGACGGACATGGGTATTCGATACGAGAATGCAGCATTATTCAACAGCGAAATAAAATAGAAAAGCGCGACCTGAACCAGGTACGGCGTCAAGGGTATGCGATGGGGCTTGAATCGCGGTCCATATCTCGTCCAAGCTATATGCGTGGGTATACCATGACTGAGGCTATTTCAGCCATGAAAAAGGTGGTAGAGTTGGAGACATACAGCGAGATGATGAGAAACTGGAAGGCGGTGATGAGGGAGCCAGAGAGCGGGTACTCTGTCGTTAGCTGTTCTAGCGTGATTGCGTTACTGCCGACGTTCTGTCATGGAGATGCAGATGGTAAAGTATATTCTCTCACCTACAGCATCCACCGAATATTAGAGAGATCGTGGTAACCCAACTGCCGACGACGGTCGAAAACATGCGTGACGGTGAAACGACACGTGTATATTTACGGCAGGTGTCATGTGATCTGGGATATCTCGCTTTGGCCGCCCCTATCTTCTATTGCTAGATTTCGAATGAAATCACAGCCCCCGTCAGGCGCCAGGCGCTACTCTTTATCCAACCTCAATTGGTTCGGTTTTTCTTATTGGCGAGCTGCAGATTATTCGAACCGTTACCAACCTGCTATTGTTTGATTCTTTGGACGCGGGCAAGTTATAGTACATAAATTAACAGCGTGGCGTAAAAAATGTCATCAAAGAAAGGCGACTCGTGATGCTCAAAAACTTGAGTAGAGTCCCAACTGCCACTCCTTTGCGGGAGTGCCTCTATGTTCAACTGATGTTCAACTTGGGCGCTTGAGCTCGACCTCATCTTTTTTTTTTTTTTTTTTTTTTGAATCATGTTATTTGCCCTGTACCTACGTAGGGTATGATAGGCATGCTTCTACACTACTTCATCTTCTTTCCTTTACTGCTGAGCGCTGAACACAAGAATCATCAACAAGATCGGGTTAACGCTTGCAGTGGGATGAAGCGACTACCATCATGCACTCTTCCATTCATATTCGCTGCCACGAAGCAGAATTCGTTGACTGCTCTCGAGTCGATTGTCGCTGGCCTCTGTAAAAATCAGAAGACAACCAGATGACCAATATCGTGCGTCGACGATCGTAATTGTATATTATAGTACTTGTTCGATAAGTAGCGGGCACGCCGGCGCGCCCAATGAGTGACAGTGAGTCACCTTCCGAACAATCTCGCCTAAAGCCACCCGGGTCCTTGAGTCCCGACGTCGGAGTTGTACTCAGTCTCGGCGATATCAGCGACAGTCTCGCAAGAAGCCAGTGAAATGTTCAGACGGATACTTCGGCATGCCGAAAAGACCGAACCTAAAAACCAAGGAATTTGAACTTGAGAGACGGGTTGCCAGCAGAGTTCCGTGATTCCCTCGTTTACTATGCGCATCGCAGGAGGTCCGGCGTTCTTTCAAAACATACTGTATCTTGAAGGATTCATTTCGGTGGCGTCGCTTGGACGGAACGACCACGGTGTTGCACACTGGACGTTCAACACCGAGCTACCCGCAACCGGGGAGGACTTGAGTACCATTGATTTGTTAGACCATTCTGGTCAAATGAGGCTGAGGCTGGATGGGGGATTTATTTTGAACCTTGCCAACCTTTGTCCTCTGGAGTTTACTGCAAGTGGAATAATCGAGCCCAAGAAGACTAGACAAACCGCAAGAACAAACCAACGAAGCAAGAAATCAGGATTAAAAGTGGCTGTAGCCTGTGGGGGAATCCCCCGCAGATCCGCGCGGAGTGGTATCGAACCCAAAATAGAGCACAGCTTTCCGGGGACGCGGCGGTGTGAACGCAGCCGAGAGATTCTTAGAGAACTCTCAAACAACGCCGCCCAACGGTGCGCGTCCCTCACGACGAAAGGCGCTCTATCCAGATGGGGAGGTTTTTTCCTAGTTAAAAGGTTCTCGTGCATGTCGTGCGGAAGAGTTCCACGCCCATGGGCGCGCGTGCAGGCCCTGCGCGTGGATGGATGAGTCGGAATAGCGTCGGACGAGCAGAACGAGCCAAGGAATTTTATATACGAACCCATAAATGGTCTGCACCCGGCAGGTCGCGGCTGTGAATAACTGATATCGATTGTATACGAGGGATCGACAATCACGGTTCGCGTGGATATTGCCTGATGTTCAACGTCCTCTTGGATGTGAGATGTCTCCGCGAAAGGCGACCATCACGGTCTAGGCCTGGAGCCTGATCTGGGGACGCCGAGGCGAGGACGGGCAGCTCGCAATCAACTGACACCGCCCTGAAGCCCCAAGTACAAACGGTGCGGGTGAGTGCGGGTGACGCGGAGTTACAAGACTCCGGAGTATCAGTAAGTATGTTTCAAATTGGCAATTGGTTGGCAATTAGATGATGTAGACACGACCAGAACAAGAACCTGAAGTCTGCACTTGAGTCCTAAGTGGGTAGCTTGAAAATAGTTTTGCAAGGTGCATCGAGCAAGATACCCCACGGAATAGGATCTTTGATGCAGACAGATGCAGACGCGGCGGGATGTATTTAGAAACATCTGTCAAGGGAAAGATCGGCGTTCAAGTTGGTGCCGGTATTTGATAAAGCGCTTGGCTTGGGATACTATCCATTGTGGTACAGGGCAAGGCAGGGAGCTCGAGTAGGCGCAATGTTGGTAACCTATATCTTGGACAAAGATCAGAGGACTTAGTAGCCATGAAAACTCTTGTCGGTGGATGCGGCAGTGCCTGGCCGGTTGATGTGGTGATGTTATTGATTTCCCAGGGTGTCACCCAATCGTTTTGTCTTTGGCGCTGATGGTAGTTCCCTACTAGAGCTCACCGGTCTGCCATCGCTATAACCTGGACCCTGGTCGAACTGGTGTCGCAGGGTGTTCTGTCTTTTCCTTTCCCTTTCCCAGCAGTGGCGGCTCTTTTGTCTTCAATGGTGCGTCCTCCGCTCTCTTCGGTCTCTTACGAGGATACTTATCTAAAAATCGGAAACAGAGCGCTAGTCGCAAACTGTCAGGGCCCGGTGCCGTCTCTCTTAAACCTACTCAATACGGCGGGTCACCGGACTCCCTTCGTTCCCGCTCTCAACGACCAGCAATGACCTTTGGGCCGGTCGCAACTTTCTTCTTCACGTTCCTCGTCTTGTCTTGTGCTATCACCCCGTCCTATGCCCAGACCAGCAAAATATTTCAGTGGGACTTCACGGGCAGTGTGCGGGTTTTCACGGTCGTTGGTCATCAGGAGCTGAATACCTTCGCAGCAATTTTCCTCATTACCGTCATGTCGCCAGTTTGGGATCGTGGTCAAACCTTTCAATCCTGCTAACAACACCCATGGCGTCCCCCCGTTCTACATGATGGCTTTCCCAACGGCTGGCAGCCCTGGCACTCCCAGCACTACGTTGATTGGCACAGATGAGAGTAATCTCTCTTGGACTGTAAACCAGCCCGTCGGTAAGGCTTGTCGGTGTCCCATAGCATCTCCCCACTCACACAGAGACAGGCGCTACGCTTCTGTTGACGGTGGTGGACTCGCAGGGTAGCTCCGGCGGGGTTCCCCCAAAGCTGTATCCTGTAGTTGGTATGCATCTCGCTGGTCTTGCAGCACGTATTTCTAACTCTGCGAAATAGCCGGACAATCGACACAGTGTGTCCCTGCTGCGTCGACCGGCCCAGCATTTACAGTAGAGGCCAATGTGACGGACACCCTCACCACCTGCCAACCCTGGGGAATCATTATCAAGGGCGGGGTACCGCCTTACAATGTCACCCTAGCCGCTGTTAACTCGCCTATTGTCACTAATGTCACTATGGGTAAGCAATGGTCATTTCATTCGGAAACAAGTTAAAATGGTATGGCTAGGCCCGACCGATAACCAGTTTACTTTCATTGATCGCGCGGACCCTGGTACCCAGTTGATAGGTAAGCTTTTATCTCGATTCACTTAATGCAAACTCTAATTCTATTTTGTAGCTGCGGTTAGCGACTTGTTCGTTTTTCCTCTCACTTGATCTTTTCCAGACTGACGCTTTGTGTAGCAACGGTCGGTGGGCCACTGGAACTCCTATTGTAAAAACCAAGGGTTCCTCTAATGTGGACTGTATTGGGTTGGTTAGCAGCAGCGGGGATCAGGCTACGATCGCGGCAGAAGCCAAAGCTGCGGCGGCGACATCCCAGGCCCGCAAAAAGACGGCTGTCATTACGGGTGTTGTGGTAACCCTTGTCGTACTCCTTCTGTTGGGCGGTATCGGGGTGTATCTGTATCTGCGCCGCCGTAAGGTGCAGGAGGCCACGCGGGAGCTCTCGCCGCGCCAATTTGAGGGTGGCAGCAGCACCGAGGCTTTCCAAGAAACTGGCACGCAGGTTCTGTCTATCAATGCTTTCATCGCTCCTGCCTCCCCGACTCAGCCTCGGTCGCCCAAAAGCCCTGGTCCTTCCGTCCTGTCGCACTCGGTCTCCACCTCTGCTCCATCAGCTGGTCCATCCGCCCGACGCTATTTGGCTGCACCCGAGTCAACTCAATCCGCATCATCAGCTGGCAGCGGGCTGACCGTCCGCAACCCGAACTTGAATCGTCCGGCGGCCTTCACGAGCTTCCCTACTGCGTCCGTGCGGCGGTCCGCCAAGGAGATCGAGGCTGGGTTGACCACCGCCCACTCAATCGACTCGGAATACTACGACGGTCCAAGTGAAACAAGTTCCGGCACGCCCATTGAGCGCAGCCGGTCGGCGGCAGTGGCCTCAGGGCCGAGCGCCGTGCGCTTCCCCGCGCGGTCCGCGTCGGTGGGCGCGAGTGCAGGGCCGACCGACGAGGTTATCTTCCAGCACCAGGACGCCGGCATACTCCGCGAGCTTCCGCCTCCATATGCGGACCGCGGCCGCGAAAACTCTTAACCCCCCCCCCCCCCCACCGAATCCCACCCAAGCAACGTGCACGTTGACCGCCCACTGTCGTTTTTTGTTGTAATTATTACCCACCCCAAATGCGTTTTTGCGTTTATTTTTTTCTCTCGTCCGTCTCTGCCTGGGAATGTTATTATGTTTTTTGTTTCTCACAATTATACGTAGAGCCTAGGTAATGCGGCCACCCGAGCCGATACGCCTATCTGTTTGTGTGGTCCGCGATTGGCGTCGTCTGCTACCGCAGACGAGGATCGTTCCGTTGATTCACGCATCGGATCGTGCGTCGACTACGAGGCGGTTTGATAGTACCTGTACATAATATACCACCATCAGAATACATGCTGTTGGCCTAATGAAACATCAGGATGCCTGGGTGTGGCGTGTCCATTGTCGACGTTCAATGAGAAGGAGAAGTCAAGTTTTGGCAGCTCAAACCGATTGAGCGGATGCGTCAGTCAAGATTCCGTTTCAGATGATACGCGGAGGGATGCGCGCTTCGCTTCAAGGACGGGAATAGAACACTGAACCCGGGCCCGGGACGGGGAGTGTGGCGGCTGGTAAGAGCAAGGGTCGGGGAGGACAGCTTTAGACCTCAAAGAGCAGCTTAGAGCGTGGACTGGCATGGGGATGCCGACATGCTGAGCATGATCATCATGCATGATACGCCGATAACTCTGAACTGAACTTGGATGCACAGACTTGGTTAAGAATACAATGTGTTTTATTTTTAGACGGAAAAGCAGCAAGGGGTGGAATTAAAGACGGTGGAATGAAGTCGCCACCGTCCCATGCGCAGATCGCGGGAAAATCTGGTTAGCCTGTGGTGGGACTGACGTGGCAGTTGTCAATCGTACTGCCACGGGCTGCTCGCGGCGAGTCGTAATGTAGACTTGTCTGGTAGACAAGGCCAAGGAAGGCGGACGAGATAACTCGGTCGACGGTCGAGGCTGCCACTGCGTGGTCGTTCGGGGAGAATGATGGCGTTGTGAGGGGAGGAACTTCCTCAGGCCATTCGATTCACGCGGCCACGAACGGTGGTACATACCAACCATGGGCCAGGCCACCAATTGGTACTCGCAGCGCCCCTGAGAAATGTCGAGGAAAATCAGCATCCTTGAGATGTATAACTGAGATGGCTACGCGGGGGATAAGCACATGGCCTACCTTAAGCTAAGAGGCACGCACAGCGAGGCCCAAACAGCCTGGCACGGAAAGTGCTTCTCAACATGAAAGCAATAGAACAGCGCTGCCGGAGATGGCAGCGACAGAATCACCAAAGCCGTGCCGGGGTTGCAATATTGGCAAGAGAGGATAGATGACCCCGGAGGGCCGAAAAGGTGAGCCGGAGCAAGTCGGAGATGACTTGGGCGTCATGCGCGAGGCGCACGCCGAGGAGACCCAGGGAGGCGACGTAGAGGAGGCCTAAGAGAAGCTTCATGGGGGAGGGCAAGACAGCTGGTAGAACCTAGCGCTTTATAGCTTAACGCCTAGTCTAGGTACCCTGATTTCCGCTAATTGCGGTCCGCAAGAAAGGTTAGATGGCCATGGACGTGGCGCGACGTGAATCAGTACTATAGAGGGTGAGAGACCGGCCCACGTGAGCGTTTGTGAATTGCAAGAACCAGGTTGAGCCATATGGAACTCAAATGGAACTTTCCGTGGTTAATCCGATAAGATGGATGGAGTGGACCTTGAAACCAGAGGGGACCCAGCACAACACTTTTTCAGTCGTAAGAGGCCATGAACCATGAGAGAAATGCTTCATTTGACCAAGAGTGCGGCGTCCAGAGTTTCCGATAGCATTTAAGGCGAAAATTCCCCATTTTTCCGCGTCCAAATCATAGATGACCGGAAGCGCCAAGCCCGAGACAAAGTGAGGGTTTGCTTGACGCTAGTGGGTAATGCAGTCGACCTTGGCAAAGACAGTGCCGCTTTCTGGAGAACTCCATTCCACAACCGGCTGACACGATCTCGGTGGTACATGAAGCCGGTGCCAAGGCCGTTAACGCAATACTGCGTCCGGATCCACTTCTGTCTCTTCGGCATTGGTGCATTTCGCCACTCGGCTAGTCCCGTTCTGAGACGCACTCTCAGAGCCTCCGCGAAACGCGCCCTGTTGAGAAAAAGACACGGTTGAACTGTTACGTTCAAAGATCAGTGGCTGTGCTGAAGTTTGGCTAGACCAAATAACGCCTATCTAAACCACCAATGGCTGAATTTTCGTCGGTATGCCCAGGATACAAACAGGTCGATGCATTTGGCCCCGACGACGAATACGAGGAGGAAGAAGTCACTTACGTGACGCTAGACCTCGGAAATGTTGAGCTATCGCTCATTCCAAGCTCCTCCCACTACCGCCTCATCGTGCGTTCAAGGATCCCGAGACTGCTGGTGCTTAAACGCTGGTAGGGCCTGGACACTGCAACACCATTTTTGCAACTGTCCGGCACGATCTTCAAGGGCCGGCATGACGCGCTGTTGGGCACAGAGCTAATATTCACCGACGGAAAGGGTACGCCGAGTATTCTCTGCATCACACACGTTCAAACCCGCGCCAGACCCGGCGGACTCGAACAAAAGAGCCATCGTCCATGTCGCCAATACTGAACAGCGCATTCGCTTCACCGAGGTGCAGCTGAAACCGAAGCAAACCACCGCTGATGAGGACGAGGGGGAAGACCCCAAAGCGACAGCGAAAACGGAGGAACTTTTCAAAGTCGACAATATCACAGGGAAGAATGGGCCTTTGGAAAGACGGAGCCGAGCGCGTCGCCCACGCAAAGAGCACCCGCAACCTGAAGTGCAGGATTCTGGACGGACGGACGCTGTGGTCGAAGGGGTTTCCATCGAAGAAAATGCTGCACCCGAGGTTGAAGGAGAAAAAGCAACGGAGGAAGGCGAGCCATAGTCGCAATGGGTACTCAGGGGCAGAGACGCGACGCGTAAGATGTGATTGATATACAAATGTAAACTGTAATTTTGGAATTTTGGTCTGCACCATCGACTGCATGTCGCGCGCGATCCCGCCGCATTGGGCGCCGTCGGATATCACCTCAAAGATCGCACAGGCCGCACATGCAAGCCGGCCAACCCCCCGTCTCGGCCGAAAGGGATTTCTGTTCCTCCAGAAATCCGCTCCGAACGCTGCAAAGCCGCCGGAGAGAGTAAAAATCGTCGCCCGCCGCATGGTAAAGGCGGAGCGGGACGAGCGTATGGACGTTACTCATGCTCTGACGCCAGTCAAACAGTGGGTTCATTTCTATTTCGCGACTTTACATTCATTCCGTTCCCTCAGATATATGGCTGGGTTCACGCGTCCCACCGATTTGCGGACCTCGAATTGGTTCCCCGGCGGTGCATACGTCGCGAAAGGAAAGGTATACGAATCTCCGGTGGAGGAGGCATATCAATCCCATACCGTCTTCATACTCGAATCCCGCTACCACATACGATATGGTGTTGGCCGAGTGGATGCGCCGGATTATATCTACGGAGTGTGCCAGGAACAAGACCTTCCGGGTGTTCTCAAAGCTTACAATTCTTCGGCCGCGCCCCGCTGGGTGCTGGAAGACATGGACAACGCCCGGTGGCCTCAGGGTCCTCAGCGCAAGCCCCAACCGCGGCAGAAATGGTGGGTGGATGGGGAAGACCTGCGGCAGACTCTACGGGGACTCAAATCAGCTGCCCCCCCTCCAGACCTAAACAATCTGAACAAAGACGAGTGGGAGCGCGTCAGACCGGAGAAGCGCGCGAAGCCTATACTACGGTCAAAGTCTAGCTCCAACGCAACCATTCCGCCACCAGACCAGAATCCATCCGCCCCATCCTCCTCCCGCGCTTTCCACTCGTCCTCTACTCTGCTTGACCCCGATAATATCGTTCCCGACTTTTACGTCCAACATAAACAGGCCAAAGCCGGTAGAGAGAAGGACGCGGAGGAAAGCGACAGAGAGGAGCTCCAGGATTCTCCGTTTTTGATGCGTGATCTTTCGGATGGGATTCTGTCGGACGAGATTGAGGCTTCGACGCGCCGACAGACTTCAAAGATTCCTGTCGAATTCGAGGCCGATGGAGTCATCGTCCACCCCTCTGGTTTCGTCGTTCCGACGCCCTCTCAGTCGTCTACTTCCCCTTCGCGCGAACCGCGGGAAGGCGATGTGGCGCTGCAGACTGCTGCGGTTGCTGAGCGGGTCGCGGAGGAGGATCTCGCAGATGTGACGGCGGAGACGTCGAGCCGCAGAGGCAAGGTACCATCCGAAGTCCGGCTAGAAGACGGCACGGTCAGCCACCCCAGCGGCTTCGAGCCCCCCACTGCCGCGGACGAGTTCGAGCATTCGCACCTCGGTGTACGGCCGCTCGTGGTGGGCGGCTCCAAGCGCGGGCTCCATACGACAGCACTCGTGCGCGCGGCCGAGGCGGAATGGGACTTTGAGCGCGCGCGCGCAGCGGACCCAGACGCCAAATACGTGCCGCGCTCGGAATACATGCCCACTCTCGCCGAAACGCCCTTCTGGCGCCCACTCGTCACGCTCACCGTGTCGACGCGGCCCATCGCGTACACGCTCCTGCGGCTCGCCAAGGGCCTGCCCACGGGGCGCCCGTTCCACGCCGACATCGACAACAACGACAAGAAGTGCCGCGTCTCGTACATCAACCGCATGCGCTCGCTGCGGCTGCACCGGGTGCAGAATCTGACGGTCAACATGGCGGGGGTGCTCGGCGGGCTGCGCGGGGGCGTCGTGGGCATCCGGTTCGAGCCCGACTGCATGGGGCGCGGCGTCGCGGGCGAGGGGCTCGCGGACCCCGTCCCGTACGACAAGCGCGTTGTCGGCGTCGGCGTGGGGAGGTGGTACGCGCTCGCGGAGCAGTGGAAGGAGCTCCTGCGCGACAGGGAGGACGAGGTCTTGGCGGACAAGCCGTTCCAGATCTACGACCTGGACGAGTTCGGGAACAGGTACGCGGAGGGGAGCGGGGAGGTGGTCCCGTGGAGGGCGCGCCAGGAGACGAAGGCGGACAGGCTGAAGCGCGAGCCGTGGTACGCCGAGTACCAGCAGCTTCATCGGGCCGACAAGTATTTTGCGCGCTACGCGCAGGCGCTTGCAAGCCAGACCGGCGCGCGTGTGGGCCGGGAAGCTAAAACGAAAAAACTCAAGGCTAAATCTGAACCTGCTGCTGCTGCTGCCGTTGATGAAGACCAAGACAGCGACGACGAGCTCCGGAGCGACGACGAGGACAACGTCGACGCCGGCGCCGCGGACCCTACTCCCGCTCCGACGGTTATGAAGACACCGAAGGATTCCGTCGACGCCGCCCCCTCGTCGGAACTGCCCGGCATTCCGACGGTTATGATGACACCAGAGGCCGAGAAGAGGCTCAGATTCCGGGACCAGCTGGACGACAGCTACCTCACGACGCACGAGGATCCCGACTTTGTCATGTACACCCACGACGGGAAACTTGCGCTCGGGCCGCGGGACCCAGAGACGGGCGAGATTCTGACACAGGGCACGCGCCCTGTCCAGCCCCACCTCGCGCGCGTCGCGGTGAAACGGCGGCTCGACATGCTCTGCTGCACGAAGACGGAGGAGCTTGGCACGATACTGGCCGCGCGCAATGGCAAGGTTGACACGCCCAGCCGACTGAACAACTAGGTAGATTACTGTATTTTTATCTCTCACCACTACATACTGCATACATACTTACATACCGCACGCAAAGCACCCTATTCGCAATTGTATCGTGATTTGAAGTATCCGCCGGAGCGCCATACAATATATTCCGCGAGTGAATGGGTACGAACAACAAAAAAAGGTAAATGAGCGGACAGCGTTTTGTAGGGTATATAAAACACGTTTTGTGCGAGTGGTAACAAGCCATTATCCAAACAAAACAGGGCGCGGGACAGAGACCCCAGGCAGAGAGAAGAGGTTTTCGCGGACGCTCATCGCCTGCCGGTGCCGCGGCCGTAGCCGACTTGGAGGTTGTCGAGCTCGGCCTCGAGCTGCTTGATGGCGCTGTGCGCGAGCTCGAGGTCTTTGTTGAGACGGTCGCGCTCGGCGATGAGCTGGAACGAAGTTAGCGTTGCGTTGGACGGGAAGAGGAAAACTCGATTACATGCTGCTCCCATTGCCTGAAGCGGGACTCCTCCGCCTTGACCTGCTCCGTGAAGCGCTTGCGCAGCTGCTCCTCCTCGTCCTTGAACTTGGGGTTGTCGCTCTTCTTGACCTTGGGCGCGCCGAACGGCCGCGTCTCCATCTGCTGCTGGCGGTAGTTCTCGTAGTGCGACTCCTCGGTGGTCGAGATGAGGTCGAGCATGTGCGTGCGGATGAGGAGCGACCGCAGCTTCTTGAAGTCGCAGTGGTTCTCGTTCTCGACTGGGGAATGTTAGCTTATTGAGATGAATAGTAAGAGACACGCACCCTCGGCCACTCCCCAGAGGTATTCGCGGCCCTTGACGACGCGGCCGTCGGGGGTCTTGACGTCCTCCGTGGAGCCGATGATGGAGAAGGGGATGGCGTCCTGGAGGACGCGGGCGTGGTCGGCGCCCTCGTCGTCCGTCTCGATAGGCGGGGTGTAGATGCGGATGCCTTGGGCAGCAATGACCTCCCGAATCTGTGATCAAGATGGCTCGTATGAGCTCATAAAGGATAAGATGCAAAAATACGTACGCGCTGCTTGAACGTGAAGAGATCATTCTGGGTGAGGGTGTCGGCCTTTGCGACAACAGGGATAAGGTTGACGCGGGTGCCCAGACGCTTCATGATCTCAATGTCAAGGGGTTTGAGCCTAGAAGCAATGAGTACAGATACGAAGAGAAATTAAAGGACGTACGTGTGTCCGGTGGGTCGGATAAAGTAGAGACATGCGTGTACGCGCAAGTCAGTCTTCTCCTGGCGCTGGGGCTGCTGCTCCTGGCGCATGTACGCCTCATGCTGGTCGTCGACGAACTCGACGATAGGGGACCAGGAGTCGCGGTTGTTGACGTAGTCTCCGAAGCCAGGGGTGTCGATGACGGTGAGCTTGACCTTGAACTGCTTCTCCTCGAGCTCGGCCTTGATGATCTCGACCTCGGTGAGCTTGTCGAGTTGCTTGACATGGCGTTTGCTGTAGTTCTTTGCGGGCGACAGCTCGGTGGAGAAGAGGGTGTTGATGAGTGTCGTTTTGCCCAGTCCCGACTCGCCTGGTCCTACTCAGCGCCGATTCATGACCATTGTTTTGAAGAACGCACCAACGACCATGATTGTGAAGTGGGCGCCACGTTTGGCGACAATCTTGTGTTTCTAAAGAACCATGAGCGCCAGTTAAATGGATATGCGGCAGCACGAACTTGATTGGGCAAATTTGCAATGCCAATTCCATCTACAACGGGGGCGGCCATTTTCTAGAGCGGATTGAGGGCGTGGATAAAAAGTGAAGAATAGGGCGTACCTGAGAAGCAAAGCTGGAGGGCGGAGGGGGGACGAGGAGAAGGTAAAGCTCGAACGAGGGACCTTGTATATTTCAAATGTGATCGCCAAATACTAGCATTTCTATGCTACATCGGTTAACCTTGCAATGTCGTTCGTTTAAAACGACGTTTTCCACTTGTGCTGTTCTCCTTAGGCCCCGAAATGGCGCGCTTACTGGTAGTGCAAAATTATTTGCGGATGCAGCCAAAGAAGAGGCAGAATCAGAGGCAACCGGTCCTCAGCGCGTCCCCACCAAACCCGACGACCTGAATTGGACCGGAGACGAGCGCTTGGAGGACACGGTAGGTAGAAATCTGTATTAGATACTAATTCTTATCTATCCCCAGGTTCTCCGCATGCTGGTGGACAAGTACAAGCCCTTGCGAACCGGAACCATCCAAACAGCCGAGCAAAAGCTACGCAAGTCCCCAGCGCGTGTCCAGGAGTACCATCCAGATCCTTCTCCTACACCTTCGCCGTCTCCCGTGAACGGTCCTTCCCCTGGCAGCTCATGGGCCGATGTCCCGCTGCTCGCAGGTTCAGCAGACCACCGGCCCTGGCACACTGAATTCAAGGTCCCCGAGCACGCCAAATCCTCCATAAAGTTCGGGCACTTCCCTCTCCCCTCGCACACGGCACGAGCCACACACACCGGAGATCTAGAGCAAAGCCGCAAGACTGAGAAGGAGTTCAACAAGACACTCGGACGAATCATCGGTGCGCGCGAGTCCACGCTCGACTACCGCCTCGGCCTCGGTCCCCACGCGAAGCGGACTGGCCCCCGCGTGAACCCCGTCAATATGAAAGGCTGGACGAGTCTCATCGAGGACCGGATCGAGGTACTGCTTTCCGTCTATCCACGGGATCCTCGTCTAATCCTCACGCCCAATAGCAAGCCCGCCGCGCAGGCTTCTTCGCCTCCGTCAAGGGCCGCGGCAAGCCCATCACCCGCGCGCCGGAAGAGTCCAACCCCTTCATCGGCCGCGAAGAGTTCCTCATGAACCGCATCGTCAGGCGCAACGGCGCCGCCCCGCCGTGGGTGCAGCTCCAAGCCGAGCTCGACGCCGCCCTCGCCACCTTCCGCGCCCTCCTCCACGCCGGCTGGACGCGCCACGCCGTGCGCGCCATCACGCTCCACGGCGTCCGCGCCGGGGAAGACGACGCCGCGCTGAGGGGGTTCCGCGACCCCGCCTGGGCGCGCCGCGAGGCGGCGTACCACGCGACCGCGCTGGCGGAGGTGAACGAGCGGGTGCGGCAGTATAACGCGCTCGCGCCGTATGCGGTGCGCCGCCCGCTGTATGTGCTCGAGGCGGAGCTGGCGGGCACGTATGACCGCGCGGGGGAGGACGTCGCGCGCGCGGTCGCCGAGCGCGCGGCGAAAGAGAACTTGCGGGCAGCGGTGGATGGGCACCCGGATCGGCGGCCGGCTGGTAGATATGATTGGTCGTGGCTGCGGAGAGTTGGAGAAGTGCTGCTCGCTGTGGGGCGCCGGCTCGCACGGCCGGTGCGTCTCGGAACGCGGTGAGCCTGCTTTATGAGTTCGTTACAGTGTAGCTTTTGTTTTTATTTAGACATGCAATGTATTTCTTCCTCCACTCTCTGCAGTCTTGAGCAGAGTTGCAGATTCTCGGAAGGTATGAAAGGCATGAATTAGCGTGCACCTCTGAGTCCCGCTGCGCTGACCGCAAGTGTCCCAAATCCTTCGATGTTTCCTTTCACTGATTACATTTCATTCTGTCCCAGCAACGCCGGAAATAAGGGGCATTTCAACCGTGTAAAGCGTCACTATACGCTCGTACTGGGCTGGCGATCCTGTACTCGCACAAACCAAATACGCACGAACCATGAACCGCTGTGCGGTGGTACGTAAAGACCTCGGGTTTTAAAATTCTGCTTGGACTTGGTTTCTTAGAATGCCAGGAGAAAGGTCCGACTCTACGACCGGATTTCTGCTTCTTCTTCGTCTCTCCTGCGCTTCGCGGCATCGACCGCGGACACCATTCACATAGGCTCCGTTAATTCAGCTCGAAATACGACCGCAGATTCAGTGTTTTTCGACATCGAAACGCCTCCGAAGTCCAAATTTCAGTACTTTCTGTGGCTGGTTCGCGAAATAGACCCTTGAAATTCGGCTTTGCTTTACATGTGCTTTATTCACGAACCGAATCATAAGGTAATTACCGGGGGTTACTGTTCAGCTGCGTTGGTACGTGTTCGTGAATTCAAGGTGAAGTTGAACCAAAGTTGAACCAGGTTGAACTTGACGCACTGCCACATCGGTGGCAGTGCACAGCTCTAACTCCGGCGAAGAACAACTTGTCCTTCGCTTCTGTGGTCATTTCGCGGGACTTACGTACTATCCGCAACTCAAACGTAGAAGATCGCTCGATGCTCGGGGCTGCCAATCTGCCACTCAAGGCTGGCCACATGTCCCGAGAACGGTTCGTTTCAACCTCGCTCTCGTCCACATTGCTAAATGTAGCAGGTTTAATTGGCTTTCTGGGTTTAATTGTTTTCTATGAAGTCTGTCAAATGTGCTCTTGCTCGCTGTTGCGTCTTCTCCGCCAAGTCGCCGCACTTTCACGCTCAGAGGCTGGTCTCCACTTCCTTCACGAAGCGATTACCCGTGGCTTCCACTGAAACCTCGGTTTACCGTCAGCCTACGGCCCGGGCACTTAATAGAACGGAATTTTGATCAGTGTTTCAATTCGCCACCGATTGCTTATAGTTCATTTTTCACTGCTGAGGTACCGGAAGACGGCCTCAAAATCATCTTCCGTTCAGAAACAGTCCACAAACATCTTTCCCGCTGGTTTCGGCCTGGTTTCTCACCACCGGAAAAGAAACCCGCAGCCCACCTCAGGTCGAACCGCCTATCGAACGGCGTCCATGACAGGTCTAGTACATAACCATCAGCGATACTGGTGCTATCCTCGTGATTCGCCGCTTCCTTCTATTTTGGGTCTCATTTAACGCGCCTCTCCTCACCTCGCGCGTCCGACCACGTATCCTCATGCTCGAAAAAATGCCTTTCTTTGACGAAAAAATGCCCGGCTCTCACCTCTCCACTGGCCCAGCGCCTGACAAAACAACGTCCGAAGCCTCTACCGAAAGGCATGCCGAACAAGTTTCCGAAGGAGGACTTCGAGCTTGGGCAACTGTCGCCGGAGGTCTTCTGGTGTATATGGCTGGGCTTGGGTAACACCTGTTGCATTCTCGTTGTGTGTGAAACCTAACCGATCTCAGATACTTCAATGCATATGGGTACGACTAGTTCTTTCTCTCTTTTCGTTTCGGTTGACCGAAATTACACTGGAAGCGTCTACCAAGGTATTTTTTGACCGCCTTTCGTATTTCGGGCCCTCCAATCTTTCGCCAGATTTTTATGTTCGAGAATTTATGACGAACAGCAGTCCCGCAGAAATCGCGTCGGCATCTCGTCGTCGACTCTCGTAACAAAACTCAACCTGTCGTAGATGGATAGGCAGCTGCCAAATCGCTCTCCAATTCCTTCTCGGTCTCCCAGTAGGAAAAGCCTTTGACGCAGGATACTTGTATGCCCACCTTTTTCTCCCGTGTCGATTGTACTGAGATGGTCAGCCACCACCTGATGATAGGTGGCTCTCTGATCTACTGCTTCTCGCTCTGGATGCTCAGCCTCGCAAAGCCAAATCAGTACTATATCGCACGTCTTCCAATCGAACTCAGTCGTCTCCTATCTAACCTTGTTGCATAGGTCTTTCTCACCCAAGGCGTCGGTAACCTCGACTTTATCCCACCTGTGCAGCACAAGGCAAACTGACGTTCGGATCCTAGGTCTGGGCATCGGTCTGGGCCTTACATTCCTTCCTGCGCTTGGTGTAGCTGCCCACTATTTTTCGCGGCGCCGTGGCTTAGCTATTGGAATAATGACCCTTGGTATATTGGCTCACCCTAAACTTTATGCCGCGTTCTGATTGGATTACAGGTGCTTCGATTGGCGGTATCATTTTCCCGATTATGCTCAACAACCTATTATTTCGCCACGGATTTGTTGTCGGGGTGCGCGCGAGTGCTGCGCTGATCACCATCCTCATGTGCGCTGTCTCTACATAAAGTTCGACTCTGTATTTATCGCTGGTTTCACAGGGTGCTAGCAAATCTGCTCATGCGTCCCCGTTATCCAAAAAACCAGCCTGCCGCCAGGACGTCGCTGCCCCTGATTTTGACCGACCTCCCATACATGATGTTCGTGTTGAGTGGGATCTTCATCATGCTAGGAATATTCTATCCCAGTCAGACTCATCCCAAGCCGGATTTTTTTCGAACTAACCGTCTGTTTCCAGTGTTCTATCTTCAATTATACGCAATCAAGCAGGGAATTCGCGAGAAAATTGCTTTTGACACAGTGCGTTGCAGTCTTACGCAAAGATTCATCTGATATGTTACTACAGATTACCTTGATCAACGCAGGCAAGTGCGTGGTTGGCCCCGCACTTATTTGCTGATAAAGCTTCAGGTGGTGTTGTGGGACGACTTGCCGGGAGCTTTCTTGCCTTGCGCATCGGCAACTTCAACGTAATTATTCCAGTTATATTTTTCGCCGCCGCAAGTGTCCTCGCTATGCTAGTGGTCGCGTTGAAATCCGCTGGTATCATCGTCATCTCGTTGCTGTACGGTGCGATGAACGCTGGCTGTGGGTGTTTTGCCCAATATTCATTTCTTCTCGTCGAATTAACTACTTTATTATAGTCGTATCGATATCGCCCGCTCTTTTGGCCGATCTATCCAACGACAGAAGCGAAATCGGGTTCGTCGAATCTAGCTCACCGGTTAGAGTTAACCTGAATACTTCTCCAGAATTCGAATGGGTATTTGGTTCACAATCACGGGTAAATTGGTCTGGCCTACGCCTCTGGGGATCATGCTGACTGCAACTTCATTTCAAGCTGGCGCAGCCTTGGGGGGACAGCCTCTCAGCGGCGCGCTCATCCTGGGCGACTTTCGGTGGTCGACTGTGTTCGCTGGGCTCTGTCTTTGCACCGGTGGTTGTCTTGCGATTTTGGCCCGATTTCTCTTCCTTAGAAAGGGTTCCAACGCTGCATAAGGTAAACCAGCTTGGGCCTACTGGCGATTGTTACCTGTAGTTTCCGCCGCGCGGCTATTGGTCTGGACCATATCTTGCACCACATCTTGTTGTCAAACTGTTAAAGTAATTAAACGTCACACAAATGATAATTTGTGAAAGATACAGTACAGATCTGAATGGAAGAGAATATTACAATAACCTGAGGACTTCCTTGCTCAACCCCCACCCCTTCTCGCGTCCCCGATTTTCCACAGCCTTAGCCATTAACTCTTTCATCTGAGTTTCTTCTTCCTGAAGTCGCTTTTCGTCCCTTTCCTGAATCATTTGTGAATGGTCGAAATCCAAAATTACGGGCTCTCCGTCTTTCAGAAAAATGTTCCGGAACCCTGCTTCAGGCCAGACAGTCCTTTCCTCAAGATCCCGATGAAGAATACGCGCGGCGTGAATCGGAGCTAGTGCAGCCAGTATCTTGGCCTGCATCACTCCGCCGCCGTCGATATCATCCGGCGAGACGAGCGTGAGGTCTTCGTAATGTTGGAACAAGAGGCCGTGCAATTGCGGCACCGGCTGTTCGGGACCATTTTGACGCTTCTTTACTGGCGGATGAAAGAAGGGATCCTCCACGGATATGTAGCCGTAACACAGCGGCCAGGAAAGGCGATGCTTGCCATTGGATAGTTGGAGATGGGTTTTGAATACTTCCAGCGGCTGCTTTCCGGTAAGGACCTTGGTATTCTCAGATGCATACTGGTGCAGCGCGTGGTTTGCTTCGCATTCTGCTTTGAAGCAAGCCGTGTTCGCGGCATCAGGTAGGAACTTCCATGATAGATAAATAAGCATTTGAGCGAATTGAGTGACAGAATAATGAACTCTCACAATTTTGAGGAAACAACGTTCTTGCCCACCCTCGAACGCGTCACTGAGAACGTCGACACAGAATGCGGAGGCTCGTTTTCTCTTGCGACCATCCGAGAGGATAGTAAACGGCTGTTGCACTTCCACTAAAGTGGAAATGTCCAACAACGGGTAAGTTTCCGGGTTTTGTCTGCCCTTGACTGGTGGCATAGATGCAGTACCGCGGACGCCAGCAACACGCAGTGATCGTGGGCGCAACTTGCAAATCGCGATCAGGTGACCGACTCGAAAAAATAAACACCCCGATTTGGCTGGCTACAATTCTTCGAAAGAAAGGCTACACGACCTAGAATCTACAGTAATACTTTACAGTGAAGCGTTTGAATAAAGATAAACATCTCCTTAAAAATCACCAGCCGTCGTTCGTTTCCGGTTGCCAGTCATGCAGCGGTACAGGACATTCTGGAAGGTAGTCTGGACAGCCGCCGCTCCACTCATGAGCCATGGCGGCTTTCGCGCTCGCTGTGTTCCTCGACCACAGATTTCCGTTGATACTTGTCACAGCCAGATTGCAAGCCTTGACGACATCTGGTCTGGCTGCCGTGCCACCAATTTGTTTCAAAATATTGATGCCCCCCGCATTCACGATTTCCTTGCGGATAGAGGTGCCGCCGACGTCCGAAAGAAGGGCGATTGCGTAGGCTAGCTCGATGTGGACCTGCGGATACGGCTCATCTGCAGCCGTCCTCAGCGCTGCAAGAAGGGAGTCCACGACCCCGGCGTCGACCAACGCCTTGCGGGTTCCGCTTCCCCATTCTGCACACGAGAAACGCTGGATGGCAAAAGCGAACGAACCCAAAGGCTCGACTTCTTCCGTCGGTAGCATGTTTGGTAAACGCGCAAGACCGCGAGCAACCCCAGCGTCGAGTAGGACCTTCGCCATGTCGCTGCTATTCGGCCGCATCAGACACCCAACTGCCCGCGCAGTCCAGAGGAGAACCTGCGGGTCTTCGGCTGTGACGAGTAAATGGGCGAGCATTCCGACGCACCCGCCCTTGGCGAGTGCTTTCGAAATCTTGATCGAGCGCGATAGTCGCGCCACGGCGTAGACAGTAGCGCTATAGTCCTCCGGGCCAGCGTTGATCGAGTCGGAGCAGCGCCGCAGGTGCTCACACAAAGCGCTGACCAGACCCATTTCTGTCAGGGTCTCCGCAATGTTGTCCGAGCGGATTAGAATTCCCAGACACCATGCGGCAATGCGGGACGTCCGCGGTCCACCCTTCAGTCCTTTTGTCACGAGCACCCGGCCGAGATTGAGCTTCAGGAGGTCGCTAGCGACCTCTGCAGTACGGCATACGCGAGCAAGACACCACAGCGCAAGCGCTGCAATATCGTCCGACAGCGCCGCGTCGACAATCTCAATCAAAGTGAGGGAAATCTTTTCACGATATATGGTGTTGGCAGGAATGGGGTCGTGCCTATGCATATGTGAGGGATACATATATAGACGCGGCAAAGCACGTACGCGAGGATGCCAAGAGTAAGTAAAACAGTCTCTAGTCCGATACCATCAACAGCACGAGCTGTGAGCAGTAATATGAGGGTGCTGATCAAGCCGGCTGTGACCAGCTTCTGTGCGTCTTTGTGTGATTTGAGGCAGAGCTGCTGAATCTTATCCAAGTACCCATCAATCACGTCTGGCTTCCGTCCTTCCTTGAGCTCGGTCAGAAGCGCACCGGCAAGAAGAGTTGCGTTGGGGGCTGAGGGTAAATGAATAGAGGGCCAAAGAGTGGGAGCAGGAAACGTACCGGTGCCGCCGCTGCTGGGCTGGCTACGAATAGATTCAGCGTATGCGTTGGCAGACGTCGGGACACTCCGCGAACTGTACTCCGTCATCGGAAAGGTGCTGGTGCTCGGCATGTGCTTCAAATACGCAGGTGCAGGCTGAGGCCATTTAGAGTAACCGCGCGGTGTCGGAGATGGGCTTGAGGGCAAGCTATGGGAAATTCCAGCCCCAGACGGATACGACTCTTCTTCACCAATTGGACCGATATTCCTCAAGCGACTTGCAGGAGCTCGGGGCCCAGAGTGACGAGAGCGGGAGGAACCACCTAATACTATTCAACCATCCCCAGCATCGTCGAACAACGAAAAACTCACCAGACGACGATGTACGGACCGAAGGAGATGGTGCTAGTCGACGGTCCGTGCTCCAGGGTGTATTTGGTGTGTCCGGCGATTGTAGGCTCAGGGAGTTATTGAACATGGGGCTCATACTTTCTTCGTCTAAACTGTCGTCGGGGCTAGATGGGCTCGATGCATCGCTTCCGTCGTGCATGTATTGAGACCGTGGTGGGAGCGCGAAGTCACTCGGGGCTCTTCTGGGCGGCGTTGCAGTGCTTGATGCCGTGAATTGCGATACCGTCGGGGGAGCGGAACCAGGAGGGGGGTCGCTTGACCCCTCACTTCCGTCGCGGGCATATTGGGCCCATGGACGAGGCGGGAAGTCGGTCATAGCTCGTTTGGAGGAAGGGTGCTGTGTTACCGCAGTAGGGGAAGCGGAATCGGGATGTGGGTTGGTCGGCGCATCACTTTCGCCGGGGGTATATTGCGATTGCGGCGGGGGAGATGCCAAGGCGACTGGGGCTCGTTTGGCGGATGTGTTCTGAGTGAATTGCGACATAGCAGGGGGGGCAGAATCAGGGTGGGGGTTAGGCATGACCTCATAGGCGGGTGGACCACTCATGTGCGTCCGCATGGAAGGCGAATGGTGTGGGCGCCGGGAATGTAAGGATGCCAGGCTATCTCCAGCGCTGAGGACAACGACGGGAGGAGCTAGCTGTTGAGGTGTTTCGGGTGTCACTGCGAACGAGTCAATTTGAGGAAGAAGGTTTAAGAGAGTTATGAACCTTCAACGCGAGGTATCGAAGACCCACCGACCAGTTGGATTCTGTTGCTGGTATGGAGAAGGTTGGCCAAAATGTCGAAGGTGGGGCGCAGACGGGATTCTCTGTGCCAGCACTCTTCCATCAGCCCCCACATATGATCTGTTAATCCAAAATCTTCGTCGGGACGGTCGGGGCGGCTGTCTTGCCGAACTACTAGGCGAAATATTTGTTTTTCGGATAATATGCCCCATGGCGCCTTGGAAGTGAAGATCTGTGATGAAATGCATCAGGATGAATTTTTAAGAAATTATATTTCAAGATGTACCTCGAGGGCAGTCATAGCCCACGCAAATACATCTGAAGGGCGCGATATGGTCTTCGGAAGGCCGTTAGGCTACGGATCCTGTGTCAGAATGGAGAGCACGTACCCCCTTCCAAGCTTCGGGGCTGAAATATCTATGCCCATGGCTTCCACTGGTTTGGACCTCGATCATTCCATAATCCGAAACGTATGCCTTTCCATCGCCGACTAATATGTTCGCGGGTTTGAGACTGCCGTGCACGACCCCGCACTCATGCAAATACTGCATTCCCAGTACGACATCGTAGACCTTAAACCGGTCAGATTCGACTACGCTGCTAAATCATTGTCATGCGCTTACTATTCTCGTCCGATCCGCATTCGGATTTCGTTGGAGGAAGCCAAGTACGTTGCCCTCAGGTTGGTATTGAGTGACGACGTATAGTGGATCAGCATCCCAGGGCGACACGCCAAACATCTGCAGAACATTGGCATGCCGGAGACTGGTCCAAAGCTCGCCGCGCCCATGCAAGGCCTGGGACACGACGCGTCATTTACGCCCAATTTAACGGTTGTTACTGGTGACGCACACTGGCCTCTGCTTGTTTCGACAGGACTTTGACGATTACCAGACTATTTCTCCATGTCCCTTGCGCGATGCGACCGCCGAGATGGGCGTCATTTTCGAGATGTAATTCGTCTGGTCGGATGATCCAAGCTGCAGTTGGGGGCAAAATCGGTGGGTCCGACATGGGAGTATGGAGCGAAGTTGTCGGTTACTCATTCGAGAGGGAAGTAGTTACTGGCCACACAAAACATTTGACGCCATAGCCCCGATAAGAGCGGCGTGCCGCCGTGTACTCCTAAAGAACCACGCCGCCGAAAACAAGCCGGTAGTAGTACCGATGGGGCTGAGCCAATCCAGTCGTTCCTGGGACTCCGAATGGTTAGTGGTCAAGTGACACGGTGTTTTGCGGCGTCTTGAATTGGTGCGAAACGAGCTCTTTAAAAAGACACAGGAAGCAAAGATGGTTAGATTCATGTGGCACCAGGTATTCTTTGGAGTTGCGGGAGCTTTCTGGATGTGCGAGAGTGAGCGCTATTGATGGCTGTGTACATTGCCTCCAAACCGCTTCATCCCAAAAAAGGAAATCCTCCCCACCACATAAGATCTCTTGGATCCATGTCGGCGTTTTTCCGCTTTCTAGCCACTGGACTAACGCCCCGATGTCCTCCACCGCAAGCACACGGATTACTAGCACTCTTTATCCTCAGGGATCCTTCAATCCATACCAAGTGGAGGAAGAACCGGAAAAGGCCCCCCCTGTAGAAACCCCCCGGCGTGAAGTTTACTCAGAAAGGCGCTATTCTAGCAGCTTAAATTTCTACCGCTCAATCAGCTGGATTCTCGGGTTCAAGGACAGATACAGTCTGCTTAATTGTTTTGTATGGGGCGGAGCCATGGTGGGCTTTTGCCTTGCCAGGAGCGTAACCATGAATCCAGGAACGATTGCCGCCCAGCTTATCCCGGGTACCTGACTTTAATTTTCATTTTTCTGCGATTAACGGCCTTGTTTTAGGTGAATGGTTTTGGTTCCGCGAGTCAATGTACAAGGTCAATCTGTTCATTCATATTTACCTTACAATTCGTATGGTTTCCGACTTCTTCGTTGATTAATCTGATTTTTTATCTTTAGTTGGAGGTATCTTCGCCGTACTTCAGTTCTTCCCGGCTATTCGCAGAGTAAGCTGCAGTTGGCTGGATCTGCTCCAATTCATGCTCATTTTTTTCAGAGAGCAGTAATTCTGCATCGTTTGAACGGTACTTGAATTCCAATTGAAAGGAAACCCAATAACTCCGTCCCTGTTTTCAGGTTATGGTGTTTCGTTCTGTCTTATCGTGGGCAATATATCTGGGAGCATTGTTGCCCGGCGATCTTTTGGCGGCGAACTGAATACTCAATCGGGATATTATACTTTGGGCATCATGATTGTCTTCGCTGGGCTCATGGGTCTCTACAATGTTAAGA
The DNA here is from genome assembly GCA_029282495.1 of Mycena albidolilacea. Lineage (NCBI taxonomy): Eukaryota > Fungi > Basidiomycota > Agaricomycetes > Agaricales > Mycenaceae > Mycena > Mycena albidolilacea. Next base: position 466,121 of record JARIHO010000032.1, on the reverse strand, counting down.
AAGACACTCGGCGCCACAGAAAATGGATGCTGCGTATGCCAGACTGCATAGCATTCTCTCCAATTCTTGACCTAAACTCTAGGCATGGTCACTTACTTCTCGGCGATAATCACCGCAAGGCTAATCATGTTGGCGGCTCGAGAGATCATCACAATTATCGGCACCTATTACTCGTTATTCTTCCTCTGCTCTTTCATCGCCGCAGACTAAATCGAATCGATATAGGGTCTGGCGATGCGACGAAATAATCGAACTTCTGGCCGACCCGCAGGCCGTCCAGAGCGCGTTCCCGCAGTGTGTCGCAGGAGGCGTCAATCACACGTCGCTCTGGGTCGCTGTACATGCGTCGACGCGCGAGGGCCCTCTTTACGCAGCGTCTTCCGTTCGCGCGACGAACGGTGCGCTGTTCTTCGTTGCTGCTACAAAAAATCTGACTCCCCGTCGCAGGAATGGCGCTGTGGATCGCCACGCTCATGCACATTGTGGGCGTCGAATACTACGTGCGTTTCTCTTGCTGCGGATGAGATTAATCTTCCACTGACTGAGTGCCGGCACTTCCTTCAGATCAACAAAACAGAGGCGGCTAACCAAGTACGACTTGGCTTTGTGCTTGAGCCCCTTGATTTTGCGGAGAGTTCGACAACATCTTATTGACTGATATCTGGTGGATTGGATGGCCAGATGTGTAACAGGTTCGCCACCGTTGAGTCTGATCGTTCGTTTTCTATTTATATGAGATGAGATGGCATCTCTTGTACTACGATCAGCCTTGTAATATGTTTGATGTCCGTTAGGGACATGATCGGGACTTGTTCACCGCAATAAATTTTCAGGTACCAGTACCAGCCAAGGCGCCAAGGGACCAAAGTGTGAGCATGCTATGATAATACTAACCTTGCTCCAGATGCCTATCACGCCCAGCATCTTTGCCGTTACATTGTGCGTCCCGTGATAGTATGCAAGCACTTCTATTCGAAATCAGTAGCTATAGGTTCTGCGAGCTGGATTCTCCGTACATACTCGGCCAAGTGTACATGTGCACACCCGCGCGCCGGCGTTCCAACATACCGCCACCGTTCTGCGCGGAAAGTCGTCTCTTGAGCTGGGGTTCTCGGATGTCCGTATACCTGTGTACCAGTAAGCGATCCCGCATCTCGCATCCCGATACCGCGGATCCAGGATATTGCCACCTCCCCAATTATACGTGAGCGATTTCCACGGGAAGCAGAAATCTATGATACTCCTGATCAACTCTTCGCCACGAATCTTTGGAGCTTCTCCCGCACCTCTGGATCCGGGCCTGGCCAGCGACCTGGTGTGGGCGTTTGTTTTTGATTTGTTTGCTTCTCTTGGCTCCACTAGACGCCGATGAACCTTAGCTCTTGAATCCCGCAGATGGCGTCCCGAACATCTATATCATTGGTCCTCTGGTCCGATATCCATGAAACACTTAGACTGACGACCGATCTGTCTATGAGACACAAGTTTCGGTAAGCCTGCGCGCATGCGAAAAATTATTATTGCGAGAGCGGGCATACTAAATGTTCGGAGTGTGCTTTCACCTCATCTCACAAGGCAGATACGACCACAATACTAGCATTAAGCTTCTTGGACCGGATTTCAATAGTGACGACACGAGCGGCCCAATCCAGCCCGACATTGGACAACTTTGTCTTTGTCCTTTGTTCAACTAGAGAACTGGAACAAACGAACAACAGATACAAACTAAGCTTGCCTCTTCTCTTTATCCAATTCACTCTTCGTGCCCAACTATAACATGCAGGGAGACTCTCTTGCCTCTATAATAACTCTCACTCCGCAGAAAACGAAAGAGACCGGATTCTTTTGATGTGGACGAAGAAATAGAGGGTGCAAAAATTGTCCGCGATCCGGTGTACTACAAAACGAGCGGAGACTGCAAGATACGCGTAGATGACGCGCTTTTTTGCGTATGTTCTTTCAGCAGGTTATTGTAAAATGTCTCTGACGCGTCGTCCGCCAGATTCATCGTTTCCTACTCGAACAAGATTCACCCATGTTTCAAACCATGTTTCAACTTCCTCAGGGTGGCGTTGAGCCTCAGGGCCTCACGGACGAAAATCCGATAGTTCTCGTGGGAGACACCGTGGAACAGGTTCGAGCACTTTGCTGGGCTTTGTATGCACTGCAAGCCCAACTGGGTGGAAATATCGAATCATCGTTAATGTTGGCGTAGGCCAGATGAGATCGTAACGCAGAGCACATACGGAGGAGTTGGCAGCGGTCGCCACAATTTCTCATAAATACCAACTCGCTGTGTTCTAGTCATGGTCCATGGATTCGATTCGGCAACGCTGTGGCAGAACTTTGCGCCGCACGGTACTCATCCCCTATCTGAAGGTCTGCTCGCCGCATTTATTCCCTCTCCTTCTCCGCCTTTCCGTACTGTACGAAGACGATGCCCTCCTAAACCGCATTATCAACGCTTGGGTATTTCGTTTCGGCAGTTCCCCCGAATCATATAGCTATCTTCCCTCTTCGGCATTCTCGATCTGCAGAAGAACATCATCTTCGCGGATTTCTTGGACAGCTCTACTATGCGATGGTTGGAATCGAATCCACCGAATCAGTTTTCCCGTGGATCGATTTCCCTACAAGCTTCCAAGGGTTGGAGCTCAGGCACCTGCAGCGTGTTTTGCGAGGATCTTGGTCACTGTCCAACGCCTGGCAAAGACTCGTTTCCTACCCACCCGAACTGCCCGCGAGTGCCAGATGCCGACCAATTGAGCATGTGGCCTTCTGCAAACGGGAGTGGATTGGATTGTGGGGGAAAGCCAGTGCCGAGGATGGCGCCCCGGATATTCAATGCAAGCTCAACTGGATCAAGGCTTACCTGGATTCGCACTACCCGGATGACATGGATGGCCTGGGCGGTGACATTGAGCGCTCTTGCGCCAATACAGCCAAAGGTGTTATCGAATCATTGACCGCACAGGTAGATCAGGCTTTGCCCGAATATTTCCTGGGGCCTCCATAACTTGAAATCATCCGAATGTACAGACTATCTCATGTTCTGCCCTCGCAAACCAATAGTAATACGTGTCTGGCTTCAGCTGCTTTGAGTCCAAGTATACAGAACATGGGTCACCGGTGCGGATCCGGAGGTAGGGGGGAGGAGGATCGGGCTCGGCGTGTATTCGTCTCGGAGTTGGCCACAGATACTTACCACACCAGTGATCTGGTTCCGCATCTACGCCGTGTTGTGTATTCTTCAAGGGTAGGATTCCGGGATGGACACTGGACGTTCTGTTCTGATCGATTCAAACGCTAATATCATTTGCGGGAGATTAAACGAAAAAAATACAATAAAGTAAAAAGAACGACGGACAACGGATTCCCCGTTGGAGGACACAGCGAATGAAGGAAGTTGGATGATGCAAAGCGGGGGGTCATTATCGTCATATACACAAACGAAATCATGGCGGTGGTCGCGGTACGGGAAGCGGGCGGATCCGCCGCGGCCCGTTCGACGACGCGAGGCCACTGTCAGTCGACGCTTGGCGATGGACTTTGTTCGCGGGGGCATCAGTGGCACTGGCCACAGGCAAAGCTGGCAGGGCGCGGGAGGACCAAGAGTGCGGCGTCACATTTGAAGTCTTGTCCGGCGGCGACGGTTTATAGGGCGGTGGGGGTGCATGTAGCCCATTGCTGGCGGCGGATGGCAGCGACGACGAGCGCGGGTAGAATACGCGGGGGCGGCCCGCGTCGTGCGCGCTGTGCGTGGCTGTTACCTGCGTCGAGACGAAGATCTGGAGGGCCTGGCCGCTGTACGAGTACTGATCGTGCCCAAACGCCGTCTTCGGCTTGGATTTGGATTTTGAAGGGCGTCTCACGCCCGACCGGGGGAGGAACTCCAGAGGCCGCCGCGTGTCCGGCGATCTAGGGTGGAGCCCTTCGCGGGGAGAATGGCAATCGTCGTCCATACGCCGGTCGGGGTTCTCGGACGCGTAGGCCGGAGCCACGTCTGCCTTGCCGCGCTTTCCCCGAGTGCGGCGACTCTGCTTCGGAGAACCGAAAAATGAGTGACCAGCTCTGACTGCAGGGGACCGCGCGCTCGCAATCTTTGGGGGCGGGATGGGAGGCAGGTCGCGGGTATCCAGCAGGAGCTTGGGGCGCGCTGGAAGGGGTTTCTCTACGAAGATATCATACCTGATGAATATTTTACGCGTACAATGCGATCAGCACTCACCGTAGTCGTCCTCTTCCTCTTCATCCTCGAAGTCGTCATCGTCCTCCTCCACCAGTGTATCGATGTAATGATGATACGTCCCATCACCGCACTCGTCCTCTCCAATCGGGAGCGGGGAATGCTCCTGCGGGATAGCAGCTTTAGTGAGGTTGGCAGACCACGCGGCGCGGCGCACCTGTGCCTGGGCCAGCCATTCAGCCACCGTCCAACGCCCCATAAAAAAAATTAAGTGATGAAGAAGAAGAAAGGAAAAAGGGAATCAATCGAAGAGCACGCATGGCTTGTGTTAATTTAAATAGCGCAATAGTCGCGGTCTCCGAACGTCGCAACCGCTGAGACAGTTTCACAGATCCTGGATGGAAGAGCCTATTAAACATGACCGGGCATCAGTGGAGACAGTTTGTCTGATCGGGTACGCGGCTGATGAGGAAATACCGCCGAGATCGGCTTGAACCTGCTCGAACTGACAGAAATTGTAGCCTGTCTAGGTTCGCCTCAACATAACATCTTTAAAAAGTCCTGAGCCAAGCAGGATACAACCTGATGATATTTCCTAATTAAGTACATGCAAAGGGTTCGAAAAACAGTCAAGGTTCCTGATCCATCATTGACATTCTGATGAAATGGGTTTGATCGGCAGAATCTGTCAAACCAGCTGCAGTGGTGTTGCCGGGCTGCCGGTGCGGACTTTACCAAGTGCGACCCTGAACCCTGTTGTTCTTCAAACGACGTCGAAAGACAAAACCTCGCACATGGTCCATGTCAACCGCAGTCGAGCGACCTCGTTGGATTCAGTAGACTGACAGTGATAGATATAGAAGATATCATCAAACCATGAACACCACTGATTATTCGCAAGATGCTACAAGATGGTGTAGAAAGCAGCGAACTGAGCCGAACTGGAGGAAACATGCGGTCCGTTATTTGAGAATGCCCCGTAAACGAGTATCGAGGATATGGGTACCGAATTCTCCAAGAACTTCTCAGAGCTGGAGGAAGTTGTAAATTTCCTCGCACCTACTCATAAGTAGTCGAAGATACCAAGTCAATGCTGCGTTAAATGCATCATATCATCGTCAGAATCAAAGACTGGCGGAAGCTCGAGCCTCAAGCTTATTGTCCGAAACGCGAACATTAGCAATGTTAGGCCATCAACAGGATCCTGGATCGCGTGTCGGAGGAACAACGGAAGGGCTTCAAAGGGATCGCGCTCCGTAACTTACTGGTAGTCAAGAAGCTGAGAATCGGAAGTATGAAACGATTTACGGTCCACTTAAAGTCTCCGAACTTGAAACGCCCGCAGCCCGCTTGAACGGAGGAATATACGGGATAAAAATGCGAAATGGAGGAAATGCGTTCCACAGAAACTTGGACTTGAAGATTTGTTGGCGGCGGCAAGCGAGATTGAAAACACACGGGATCCAGCAGCAGGCAGATTCGATTTTGATGAATGTTGAAAAGCTCTCATTTACCCGCTTTGCGCTTATTCAAGTTGAGAACTCGCATATCACCCCCAGCTCCGAGTCAAGTTAATTATATTGTTCGACTGGTTTAAGTAATAAACGAAGGTGGTGCGTAAAGCGACTCAGAACGTCTTCCCAAAAAGGTTGATCGAGATTCCTTAGAACGCCTGCACGGTGTCGAGCTGCCACTCCTGGTTGATGTTGGCGCCATTGCAATCCCACAGCTGAATCTGCACACGATTTCAATACGGAACTCAGCCATTGAACTAAAGAAGAAACGGGACGCACGGGGTTCCCAATAGTCGAGTTGCCGTTCGTCAAGTCGAGGCACTTGCCCGTTCCCTTCCACTCAATCGTGTTCGGGTTCGCGTGGATGGTGAACTGCTGGTTGGTATTCCCATCTGCGCAGGTCCAGATCTGCAGCTTTTGCCCGTTGGCGTTGTTCCCGTTCGGCACGTCGAGGCACTTGTTGTCAAAGGTCTTGATGGTGCCGGTGAGCGGTGCGAAGGGCGCGGTCCAGTTGTAGTTGCCATTGGGGAAGTTGGGCCCAGCGTTGCTGATGCCGCAGCCGAGGAGGACGACGGCCGCGCCGTCGGCATTGGAGGCGGCGCCGACGCAGAAGGGCTGGCCGCGGACTGCGAGTTTAAATTTTAATGTTTAGTGGTTGAACCAGAATTTTCAGTGACGGATATGCTTACTAGGTTCAGCCTGGTTGGTAGCTAGACAGGTAATTGATGGGTTGAGATTCATACAGAACCGACGAGGTGAGGGAGACTCACTGTTCCCGCCCAGAATGATCTGAGGGCCCCCATTGTCGGGGTTCGGGGCACTGCCCCACTTCTGGTTGGTGTTCGTGCTGGAGCAGGTGTAGAGCTGCAGCTGGTTGCCGTCCGTGATCTTCCCATCGCTCAGGTCGATGCACTTGTCGGTTCCGCTCCATTGGAAGGTGCCGTCCAGTGTGTTGACCCACTGCTGGTTGGGACCTCCAGAGCATGTCCAGATCTGAAGCTTCGTGCCGAGGGCGTTGACGCCGCCAGTCACGTCGAGACACTGCGCGGCGCGGGGGTCAGCGTGAAAGAAGAAATAAGAAGAATGAGCAATAAATCTCTTGCCTTGTCGCCAAAGATTTTAATAGGGCTAGGCGAGGTGTTTCCGCGGACGGCAAAGGTTGCGGTCCAATCCTGGAGGGTGAGGTCCTCGGTGTTGCAATCGTGAATAACGACGGGTTCGCCGTCGACATTTTCGCCGGCGCTGATGCAGCCCTGGATTCCCGCGTTGAAGACTATGCGTATTTATTAGTTTAAGTATACCATAAGCAACACCAAGAAAAGCCATACAGTTAGGGCTCCGGCTCTGAATTTGACGGGCCGAGGCAGAGAGAACAACTGCCGAGAGGGCGACGAGGGTGGTAGAAATCATAATGAGGACGTTGAGAGAAGACGAAAGAAAAGTTAATGAACCTAGCTGCACGCTTGTTCGCTCCTTTATACGTATCGCTAATCCAGTACAGATTCACTTGACGGCGTCGCCTCGCCGAATGAATTGATTATGATGTGCAACGCGATGTGAACCACATGTGCGACAGCTTGCGAGAATCTTGGCCGTTTGTGGTATGCGGACCTGATGCGCCGCGGATCTTCGCAACCGCCCTGAACGCAGCGTTAGGCGGCCGAGGAGAGGGCGGGATCATGATGACTGTTGATGATTGCGTACTAGTGTACGTGATCTGAACGACTGTCTTCAGATTCACGCCCGGCAGACTAGAGAGGCTGAAACGAGCCTATTCCGTACTACGGTAGTCCAGAAGCTGAGAATTGGATGTATGCTTGAAGCGGTTTACGGTTCAGGCTTCACGCAAAGTCTCCGAACTTAAAACGTCCGCTTGAACGCAATATACGGAATGAAAATGCGAAATGGAGGAAATGCGTTCCACAGAAACTTCATCTGTTGGCGGCGGCAAGCGGGAGTGAAAACACACGGGCAGATTCGAAGTTGTACGTTCCAACGTTGTCACGCAGGTCACGCGTTACATTTAGATGTCAACGTTCTCCGAGGACCTGGCTTTTTGGACGCGAACTCGCTTTCTTGCAAGCTGAATGACATCCTTGAGCGCTTTCGAACTTGTCTCGCAGAACTTACTGTCTATCGGCGCGATTTCCATCAATGATTTTTTATCCTCTGGGTATGCGCATGAACTCGTCCAAAAACATGATGTCTTTCATCAAGGCCTTTCTTCGTTGAGCGGTTCTTCCGATGCTTCAACTTCCACCCCAGCCTTACCCCCAGCCGCTGGCTCATCAAAGCCCAAGTCGTTGGCTCCGCCGACCAAGTTGGATTCGGCGGCGGCACAAGTATCGCAGCCTCCAGTCGCGGTGGATCCGGTCGCCCAATTGCAGTCTACCTGCTCCCACCAATTCGGACCCTCGAACCGCGTTCTGAAATTCGAGTTTTTGGAGGAGTCTGTAGACCGTACATAATTCATTTTGCTCCCAACTTCGAATTCGCGCGGGCTCATTCATCACTTCCAGGAAAACAATGTATCCTCACGATCGGCCGCCCGGACGGCTCCGCCAGATCCTACAAGACAGAACCCGTATTTCGGCGTAGGGTGGACGCCCAGGCCCAGGCAGCGGCCATCGCCATCGAGCACGACGCGATAAATTTCATTATACGCGGGGATTCGGACGAGTTGAAGGCTAAGAAGGGGGTGCTGCTTGCCCCGCTCGATGATACGCAACCTATTGCCTCGACCTCGAAGTTATCGTCGAATCCATCCAGCTTCCTCTCTTCGAATTCATCATCCAGCTTCCTCGTCGCACCGGAGCTGACAGCGCGCGTCCAGGAAATCGACGCCTGTTGCCGAGAATGGCGGGGGGACCAGGTGAAGCCGTGCTGGCTCGATTTCAACGACACTGCGGCGTCGGCTTCGTCCAGTGCGTGTTTTCTCTGTGCACATGCTGCTTGCTACTCACCGCACTTCTAGACTGCGGTGCGGTTTTGAAAATCCAGCTGGCCCCGCATTGCTATCGCGTCTATTCCTGCCAGCCGGCATTCGACACGCCCGCAGAGGCCCGGGAATACTGCGCGGGCGTTGCGATTAAAGAAGGCGTTATGGAGTTTATCAAACACGGCAACGGACAAACGACACCCCAATCCGACCTCGCCTCCTCCTCTTCTGGGACCCAGCCCGAATCGACTGCACCACGCAAGCAGGACCTGCAGTCGTTTTACGAGTCCTTACCCCGCCCCTTCGACGAAGCCTTTGGCGACAGGCTTGCGTACGAGATCAACGCGCCCGTGTGGCTGGGCAAAATCCTCACCAAAGCGAAAGGCGCCCGCTTCAGCGCCGAGTTCTATCGCCTGGTATCGACATTCGACGGCCGCCCGATCGCGGACTGGATCCACCCACAGTCGACGGACTTGCAGGGCTCTGTGTTGCGGCTCAAGCGCCCTGGGGAGTGTCGGACCTACCTCATGGAGCCCCGGTTTCCCACTTATAAGAATGCGAAAGCGGCGGTGTCGTTTCTTGCCTTGTCGCAGGGCGCGGGGAAGTGGATACGGGAAGTCAGTGCGGACTTGGAGGCGCTGGTCACGCCGGAGATGCGGCGATTTGCGCTGAAATCGCTGTTCCCCACGCTCGCGCAGGAGATGCAGCGCCTCACCGGATCTGGACCGCGGTTTGACTGTTACACGACCGACGATGGTGCGGACCGTCGCGTTGTCGTGGTTCGCCGGTTGATGGACCATTTCTAGCGTTTGGCTGTAAACTCAGCGTGGACGTCAAGCCAAAGGGGCAGGGCGACGCGGCGAGCGTTCGGTGCTACGAGGTCCCGGCGACGTATGGCTCAAAGTCCGACGCGAAGATCGCCGTGGCGTACCTCGCCGCGCAGCAGGGCGTCATCGACTTCCTGCGCCGCGGGGGCGAGCCGCTCCCCCCGGGCCAGCCCCCTGCGTTCTCGTGCCTCGACGGTCAGCCCCGGCTCGCGCCAAATACGACAGCGTCGGTGGAATCCAGGTCCAACAAGAAGAAGCGAAAAAAGAAGGAGAAGGAGGGTGCCGGCGACGAGGGCCCGCCGGCGAAAAAGCAGAAAACTGCCAACGTCTTGCCGAAAAAACCGGGCGGCGGCGCTGGCGCTGCGTCGCTTCCAAAGAAACCGGATCAAGGCTGGTCTCAGCGGAGTACGTCTATCTTCGTTCACTCGAGCTGAAGAGGCTTACTCTGGCTCTGTAGGCGTCCAGCTCGCTCCCCAGGTGGCCGGAAGTTCTTCACACACAGCAGCCCCCGCACCTAGCCATAGTGGTGATTCGCGGGAACGTCGGTCTCCGAGTCTTGAAGAAGGGGAATGGCAGGAGGACGAATTGTAGCAGCACATGAGTGGATGACTCGAGAGGGAACGAGCTCTTCTGTGGGGGTTGTCTGTATTTTTACATAGGAGCTTTTGTGGACTTGCAGCCATAATGCAAAATATTTTTTGTCGAACATCTGCTGCTCTCCGAGCCCCTCGAGACTCAAGAGTGCGCGTCCAGCTTTGTCACGCGTCAGTCACAGTCACGGACATACGCGTTCTCTCTTGCGCTCATGGACCACTTTCCGACAAATTGGGGCCGCCCTGTAAGTTGCGCAGGGGCATTGCAGAGAAACCTATTCACGATCCATTCAGCGAAACGATGCCATAGATCTGTATGGCACCTACCCCATCCACCAGCGCCCAACCAATGTCCCAAAGGACGCCTTTTCCGCGGGTATCCAACACACCCAGCAACCCATCGTCACCGGGACGAGTGTTCTCGGTATTAAATTCAAGGATGGCGTTATGCTGGCCGCCGACAACCTTGGTGCGCTCCAGCATGCAGATCGAATTAATGCCTCATGTGCTTATTTGGCATATTTTGGCTCCGTGCAGCATCCTACGGCTCCCTCGCGCGTTTCCGTGATATCCAGCGTCTGCACGCCGTCGGAGAACACACGGTCGTCGGCGCGGGCGGCGACATGAGCGACTTCCAGTACATCCAGGGCATTCTCGACGAGCTCATCACCGACGAGTTTGCAGCGGCTGACGGGCACACGCTCGGGCCGGCCGAGGTGCACAACTACCTCTCCGAGCTCATGTATGCGCGCCGCTCCAAGATGAACCCGCTCTGGAACGCGATGCTCGTTGGTGGCTTCAAGGACGGGAAACGGTGGGTGGTGATGCCGAAATATCAATCTGCAGAGTGATATTCATACTCGGGCGTATGTAGTTTCCTGGCGTTTGTTGATCTGCTGGGCACGACGTATTCGGCCTCGACGCTCGCCACCGGGTACGGCGCGCACATCGCACAACCCCTGCTCCGCAGTGCCGTCGAGGGCAAAGAGGACACGTTAACCGAAGACGAGGCGCGCAAGATCCTCGAGCAGAGCATGCAGGTGCTCTTCTACCGTGATGCCCGCAGTCTCGACCAGGTGTGATTAACTCCTTGCCTGCATTTGCTCTACTCGAAACTCATTTGCGTGTCGTCGTAGTACCAAATTGCTACCATTACCGCTAAAGGCGTGCATATCTCCGAGTCGCGTAAGCTCGAGACGTCGTGGTCATTCGCAGAGGGTATACGGGGGTACGGTGCACAGACACAGTAGTATGCATCCGCAATGAAAATTGTACTGAAATTTCAAGCCGTTTCGATTCCTCGCTGGAAGTAAATTATAATTATTACAAGGTTTGTCGTCGTCCGCCTTGGACATGTCTGCTGGAGTGTCGATTGGACCCTGGTACTCGAAAGTATTCTAAACGTAGCAGAAATACGCCTGCGGCGCAATTTATATACTAAACCGAACGGGGACTTCGCCTCCCACCAAACGGCGGGCAGACGCTGTTCCGTCTCTCCAAGCTATCGGCTCGGCGGCCAGGCGGAGCCCGTCTCGTCTCGGAATATGTATCCATCCATCCTCGCTCGCCTGCTTCTAAACGGCGGGCAGATCTGCATGCCACGTCCGATATGCTGGTGGCCGTGCTGCGTGCCATGACCCCGCATGCTCTTTGGCGTGCGCGAGGAACATTCATAGACAGACCGGCCACTGGTCTACGTCCATTATCGCCTCATCTGCACTGCCCAGACCGCTCGAAATATACCGTGGTTCACTCTGCCCCCGGCGTTCCACCTCCCCACCATCTCGCGCCTGGAAGGCCCAACGTACGCTCGTTCGCCTCGACTGCAGCTGGCACTTGAAGCCGTCTTCTGAGCGCACTTGATATCAAACGCGCATTAGAAGCCACCACAAACGAAGAGGGAGGAGAGTGGAGAATGAAGGCAACTCACGGTGCCGGTTAAGCCCGTCCATGCGCGCAAACTGCCTGTTGCACCCCTCACACATGAACGGATAGGGCCTCTAAGGACATATGAGCTCATGTCGCTTCAAAACGTACTTGGTGTAAAAGCTTCGGTAGCACATCCCGCATATGAAATTTTTGATCGAATTGTGAGACCGCATATGATCTGTAGAAGGATAAGATAGGCAGAAAGATGCTGAAATCAATACTCGCTGTTTAAGTTGTGTTTGACAGTGAAATCTGCGGGGCAAAGCGGACAGACATGGAGTGCCCGTCCCTTGACTCGTCTCAGATGATTGGGGGCATGACGGCCTGGGGCTATCCCGACCGGAACCTTTCTTTCGCTAAACTTGTCGAGTCGTTCTTCTGCATGGAAGCCCTCCCCCAACAGGACATTTGCATGACCTTCCGAAGGCACTATAAACAAAGTCGCATCAGCAACCGTTCGACGGAAGGAGGAAGGCCAGGAGACTTGCACAAAAACGGGTCTGGGCTGAACTCAAAAGCATTCCCGTGTATGAACGAAGCCTCTGTGCGTTGAGATATCGGCGCTTCCTCGCCGACGGTCCCAGAAAGTGTCGCAGGGTCGTCGGGGAACGGTGCACTTGACTCCCGGGCACTGAGTCTACACAACGCACAAATAAAGTCGTTGTTCAGATTTCTAACACAGCCACTATGGCTCCAAAACTTGCACCTCCGACATTTGACGGTGTGCTGCGATCCGGAATCTGCAGCGATATTAGTTAGCCGTCGAGGGAAGTAACCGAATTGTACTACTAACCGAAATCGCCACAAGCACACCAGAGCATCTCGTAAAGACCGACGACTTCGTGGCAAATGGGACAGAGTTCTGACGGGCCCGGGGCATTGTGGGCCACGACAGCGCTATCGAGTGTCGTAGTCGCCAACGTGATCTCCTCGCGGACGTACCCCGCACAGCGGTGTGCACTTCGCCCGTCTGTCCAAGTCATCCTGCGAAGAGATGAAAGATTCATATCTAAATCGAGGGCGATCCTGCTCGCAACAGTCGCTAAAGACTGCTGGCCGCGATTCATCTTCCGCCAGACGTATTCTCGCCGAGGAGGAATATCAAGTTCATCCTCTTGAGTGTTTTTCGATAACGACAACGACGCCAACGCCGGTCCAGATGGCAACAGCGACTCCCCTGGGTTCTTAGAGGCCGCGGGCCTTGATTGTACGACATCGAGGATTGCAGAATCCCTGTTAATTTCGTCGTCTGTGCACACCTGTGAAGAGGTTTTGGAACTGGAATAAATAGCACATACGATGTAGCACACGATTGGCGGACATTAAAGTCTGTTTCAGGTCTCAGCGTTTGAAACAAACGAAGAGTTGACCAACCAGCCTTTTGGCAGAGCGCATTGAGCACAGTCCAAGCGCTTTCTTCTTGCTCCTGGGCGGTATCACCTTCCACCAATGATGGTGGGTGAGGGCAAATCACAAATCGGTCGTCCAAGTCGAGGAAAATGTCGAAATTCTGGCGCAGTCAGCTTCAGAATTGATTGACCGAATATATACACACTTCCACTCTCATCGACCCCAGCGAGAGCCCGTGAACGGAAAGATGGTTCATTCCTGCCTATGGAGAGCAAGTCAGATGGTGAATATTGGAGAGTTTCTGACCCACGGAAAGTCCTTCTATCTAAAAGAAATCGGGTCAGCCAACGCAGATCTGATGACAATATCCATATCGTGCCAACCATTTTGAATCCAAGCCAGATACTTCTGTCAAGGTCGTTTTTCAGCGCCACCGCAAGTGGACCTTCTGCATTCTGCCGATGAGCTGAAACCAGTCGTTATTCCTTGAAGACACACGAGGGTGTGAAAACTTACCATTTTCATACACTATGAAGTGGGACAAAGACTCTGGTGACGACATGCCCAAGAGCCGTAGAACGTTCGGATGCCTGAGTGGAGACAATTCTTGAGTGAATGCGATACGCCGATTAGTCGATAGTAGTACGCACATGATTCCCTTCGAAAGAGCTACGACTGACTCCAGTTGCTTACAGCAGTCGTGAGTGAGGTTCACGGTTGCAGAACTCCTCACTCACCCGTCGAGCCGCTGAGTCCGGACCCGGATTGAAGACTTTGACGATAACCGTATCACCTTTCTTCTGGCCAGTATGGAGAAGGTATCCAGGACCGCCACCAATCTCGCGAATGAGCTTCAGCTTCTTGCTTCGAATTATCTGCTGAAATGTCCACGCTCATGGCTTCTGCTGAAGGGACATTTCCAAACCTTGATTCCAACATCCTCATTCAGTCGACGACGCTTCCCCGCTCGTCGTGTTAACAGCACCAAATCCGATCCATCTAAAGGTTTGGATTGAGCCGATCGTTGAGTCGTAGAACGTAGAAGACCTGCCTTCAATCTCTTCGCGCCTGCGCTTCGAATTGTAGAAATTGTAGATGTTCCCATGTACATTGGTATACACGCCGTCGCCAAGACTGAAATGAGAGGCGTTCTCGATGAAAGACATCACATCGTCTGACTCGTTCGCAGAATTTGCCACTGCAGTCTGGGAAGAGGCTGAACTGGCAGTGTTCAAGAGACAAAGAACCATTAAGAGGCGGTGTGGGAAATTTTGTGCCTTGGGGCGCTGAAGCAGCGCAGCTAGGCTAAATCCTAAGATGGTGACCGGGCGTCGAGCGAGCTCAAACTGCCGCCAGCAGCAAGTGAGAAAGCGACACTCACTACATCCGTCATAATCCTGACGGAATCTAGTGTCAATAGACGCGTTATCCTGCTTGCTCGATGAAGTTGGAATTAAGTAGAACAAAGAGATTAGATTAGATAGCAGCATCTCCAGCCACAGCCACCTCCGTATTTCAAACAACTTGAAGCACCTCCTCACTCAGGCAATGAGCAGCGCTCAGCGTTCAACGTTCAGCGCTCAGCCGCCCCCCCCTCGACTCATTTAAATCGACGTTTTTATTAATAAACTTTTTCTGTCTGGACCATCACCAAGGTGGACTCAACTTCAGCCCAACGGTCGTCGGTCCCGTCCTGAATCCGACACCAGCTGGCTCCTGAGACTGCTCACAGGTACTGTCCAGGCAGCCGAATGCTGTCCTCAAATTTCAACCTTCCTATCAATACGAATGGAGACTTATCGAAGGTCATTATTTCACTGATTAAGGGTCGCACTGCTCCTGTCCACTTTCGACACATCAAGATAGAAAACGCCGCGGAAAATGGTCACCTTGCTAGTGCAAAAAAGGCAGCTACTGATGCCTGTTCGCTTCCAACGCCGCTTTCGGTCCTATCGTCACCTAGCAGAACTGCGATGGAAACCCCACCTGAGCACATCAATGTTCCCAAAGTCTCGGCGAACATACCCGATGATAAACTCCAGGAAGGACTGTCGCTCGAGACTAGATCAAAGCGCCCCGAGTATCCAGAACCACATAGAGGCCGAGACAGACTGGCGAGTATCAAGGACTCGAACCGCAAGAAGGTCGTGAAGGCCGAGTCAAGTGGCGCTTTTTGGAAGGAAATTCGACGGCTCGTAGATCCGAAACCAGCGCCCATCTCAGTTACTGCATCCAACCTAAAGGATACATTCGAAAGGCGGCTGAATCCCCCGAAAATTCTCCCCTCTCAATTCGATGAAGCCCAACATGCTATTAACCAAATTCTCTCTGGCCTTCTTCCGGAAACGACAGAGGATCAAACTCCCGAAGGTTTCTTCAGCAGAAGATGGGATGAGGGGGACATCGGTCGATTAAAAGATCATTTGCGCAAGCATTCCTTGGACAGCTCTCCGGGTGAAGACCAAACGACGTACGCTGATTTGCTAGCCGTTCCAAATGAGGACTTGGCGCCACTGTACAACGAGTGCACCGCGCGTAGGGACGCGCCGTCTATTTGGTTCATGACACCGCTGATAGGGATCCTTAAACGTCTAAAGCCGCACGACAACCCAGACAGCTATAGACTCGTCGCTCTTGAAAGCTGCTTTCTGAAAGGCCTGACGATCCTCGTTCACTGGGCTATTTTAGACTGGGCAGAGGCTCGGGCTCTAATCCCGCGCTTCCAAAACGGTTTTCTTCCCGGTTACCGCACAAATAACAATCCCTTTATCTTGCGCTGCCTAATCGAGTGGGCAAAGGCAAACGGACTCAAGTTATATGTCGCCTGCGTTGATTTCACCAACGCTTTCCCATCCACAGATCAACCAACCCTATGGTTGAAGTTGTTTCGCATGGTTATGGGCGGCAGACTCTTTGACTGGCTCCGAATGCTATACCACCGCATGTCGTACTACGTGAAGCACGGGGACATGCAATCATCGATGTTCAAAGCGCTAATCGGATTGCTGACCGGGGACCCGGCGTCACCGATTCTTTGGAACCTGTTCCTGGCTGACCTGTCAATGCTTCCGGACTTCGAAGATTTATTCCTTGCGGGCGTGCGCATATCTCTTCTAGCTCAAGCCGATGATCTATTGATTGTTTCTCTATCCGTACGTGGCTTACAAGTAAAATTGGGATCTCTCGAACAATGGTGCGCGAAGAACTTCATTCTCGTCAACTTAATCAAAACAATTGTTTTGATCTTTGGCGCTGTTCCCATCCCGCTTCCTCGTTTCTTCCTGGGCTCAAAACAACTTGAAGTAAAGGCGGATGAGAAGTATGTCGGCGTCAACTGGCGCACGGACACTCGGAACCCGCTTTCCAAGCACTATACAGCCAAAGCAAGCACGGCGCGTTACTGTGGACATCGGATCATGGCTGTTGAAGACATGACGGGCAGACTTACACCCAAGGAGCTTAAACAACTGTACATGGCGCGCGTAGACTGTCACTTAATCCATGCTTGTGAGATTACACCAGACAGCGAAGACGTGCATGTCAAGCAGTTGTGTAAAGTTCAGGTGTCATTCATACGTCAAATGCTCAACTTACATAGCCGGTCCATGATCGCACCCCTCTTCACAGAAACTGGGATAATGCCTCTGAGAGTTCGTCGTCTTCTCCTCGTCTTGAATCACCTTCGATATTTTCTGGGCCTAAACGATGATCACTATGCTCGCGCCGCATTGAACAGTTCAATTGAACTGGCGGAGAAGGGTAAAAAATCATGGGTGTCAGATGTTACCAAGGCTATTACGAGGCTGCCATTCGTTTGCCCTGAATTCGTGTTGACTCGCCAAACCACTGATAAAGAGGTCGAGACTTACGCGAAACTCGTGCGCAAACTTATGTTAGAATGGTTGCAAGACGAAATTGACTCTTCTGATAAGCTCTACCTGCTCCACGGCCGTCGGGAACCACAAAAGGACAAATCACCAACCCAAGTTACCTCCTGCATGCGGCATTATCTAACAATGGTCAAGACACAGAAACACCGAGAGGCGCTTACCTCTCTGATGCTGTCAACTCATTTGTTAGCCGTCGAGATTTTGCGGTATGTTGATCATGCGCATCAACCTGTGCCTCGCGACGAGCGACTTTGTAGGTTCTGCAAGAATGAGGTTGAAACACCAGAACATGCCTTGATTATTTGTGAGCATTCAGAATCACTTGTAGAATTAAGAGCAATTTTTCTAGGACAGCTTTTCACCACACTTCCAGACCTGCGTGTCCAGATGATGGAACTCTCGAACACGGATTTCTTGAGAGCCATTATCTATCCTCGCCCAACGATCGCACTAGTTGCAAAATACGCGTATGAAGTCCTGGAGTTGTTCTATGCAGTGCCTGTGTGGCGTCGAAATGCTTGAGTGAGGTATTTTTCCATTGATCTGTTGACTTTTTTTGCTTCTTCAGGTTCCGATAGTTCTACCGCGGCGAGCTGGTCCGGACCACCCGACAATCCACTGCGACCGTGAGCTCGGCTAGAGGGATCTGAGGAGGCCCAGGGGCAATGGTGTAATTACCGTGTACACACCGGGATAACCCCTGGAAACCGGCGTTCCTAAGCGGGACCGTGCCGTGTAAATCTACCTACCTACCTACCTACCTATTACGAAAATTTATACCTCTAGGCTGGTTGAAGCGGTAGCTTTCTGCCTTCTCACTCTCGCTTTCGATGCGCATTGCAAGTGCTATTACCACCAACCTGAACAGGCCCCGGGAAGCTCCACCAAAGGATTGTCCGGAAAAGTGGCTTTTTGAGGCCGAAATTTTGCGATTTCCTTGTCCAGAAAGTGGCTTTTTGAGGTGAGATCGGGATTTTTTGGTTTGATTAGTCTCATACCTGAAATTATCGCTGCCAGCTTGTTTTCATTACACCAGTCTCGCACAAAACGATGAGCACTGATACCTGCAATACATTCTGCTGTACGTTTTTGCTGCCACGCCAAGGGCGCGGCGGATTTTTTGAATTTTTCCTCTGCGAACACGTGATGAACCTTGTCCGAAAAGTGGCTTTTTCAGGCCCAGACGCTCAAAAAAAGTGGCTTTTTGAGGCCAGATTCGAGGATTTTTCCGGACAATCCTTTGGTGGAGCTTCCCGGGGCCTACCTGAACGGATCTCCCATCTTGAAAAGGGCACCTTCCCCCGCTGTTTTTTCGACACCCGAGTCCTGACTCGCAAGACCTTCCCTTGCCATGCGAACCAGCTTCCGCCGTCCTACGCGGGCAATACGAACCCAGCCGCCTGGCCGCAGGAGAATCTGAGATAAGTATGGCACCTGTCGTTCTTCCGCCAAACAACCACCCCACCTTCCTGGGCTATCTATACGGCGACTGCTTGCGACACATCGTTGACGTCATCCTCAAAAAGTCTGCGGACGAAAATATGTGTTGCGTACTTATCATGTAAGTATCTTGTGGAAAGCCTTATTCTATATGTTTTTCCTTGGCAATTTGGTAATTGCGCCAGTATAATGGTCCTCCTACTCCTCCTCCGGCTCTTTGACACCTCAATCCGGACTACCGTCAGTGTCCCCAAGTTCGATCCAGACAGTGAAGCACAAGGTGCGATCATTTGTGCTATGCAGTAAGTACGCAGTGGGTTCATCCCATAGGTTTCGTCGCCACACCTGCCCGATGCCCATAGCCTCATATTATCGATTCTCCTGATCGCAGTGCCCCCTTGGCATCCTCTCCCTCCTCCTCCGCCGCCTGGTTGAACCAACTTGACCTCGGCAGGGAGAATTCGTTCATCAACTTGGCGGGGTCGGCTCGGTACTGGGAAAATCGGCGATATCTCCGTTGGCACGCTCGCAATATACTGGTATTCCCCGTCCCCACTGCATCGCACCGGAAACTGCAGGGTACACCAATCAGCCTGACTTTGGCTGGCACTCATCCCTATCCCAGCGCACTGAAAATACACATCTGCATCAGCAGTCGCTACAAAACGGAGATAACTCACGGTGCCGATTCAGCCCATCCATCCGCATAAACTGTTTTTTGCACTCCTCGCACGTGAATGGCCGATAGTTTGCATGTAACTGCTCATGCTTTTTGTAGTTGTGGTGCCGTTCGAATACCTTCAAGCACCCCGGCCATTTGCATACAAACGATTTCCCCTTGTCGTGGCTCAGTATGTGCTGCTTCAGGTTGAGGCTCCTTGTGAATGTGCTTCCACAACCTGGGACAGGGCAGAAGAACGTAACGTCCTGCCTACGTCGAACTATGAATTTTGAATTTACAGCGGCCCCAGTGGGAGTGGCCCTATGTATCGGGGGCGCGGAGACAGGGAATCCCTTGAAAATCGCATATAAGGTTTCCGATGTGGCGGCCATGGGTGTGTCCTCCCCATCCGCCACTTCCTTGAAGAACACTGGGTCGTCATGCTTCGTCCTTACATTCGCCACCTGGTACTCTGCGCCACCTTCCGAGGGCTCTGGAAAGGAGGCCAAGCCCGCATCAGCAACCTCTTCTTGCTCCGCGGACGTTTGTATACCTCTCCGCAAGCACAACCAGCAAATAAACCCGTTCTTGGAATATCCAACACAGTCGCTGTGGCTCCAAAGCTTGCACATCTGGCATTTAATTGTACGCTGCAATCCAGGAGCTACAGGGCGACATTGGTTAGGTGTTGAACAACCAAATCGTAGGACTGACCGTGATCGCCACAAACGCACTGGAATATCTCGTGGGGACCGACAACTTCGTGGCAAACGGAACAGAGTTCCGACGGGCTGGGTGCGTCGTGGGCCACAACAGCGCTATCAAGTGTCGTAGTCGCTAACGTGATCTCCTCGCGTACGTATCCCGCACAGCGGTGTGGACTGTGCCCGTCTGTCCAAGTCATCCTGCGAAGAGATGAAAGATTCATATCTAAATCGAGGGCGATCCTGCTCGCAACAGTCGCTAAAGACTGCTGGCCGCGATTCATCTTCCGCCAGACGTATTCTCGCCGAGGAGAAATACCAAGTTCATCCTCTTGAGTGTTTTTCGACGCCGATGCCGGTCCAGATGGCAACAGCGACTCCCCTGCGTTCTCAGAGGCCGCGGGCCTTGATTGTACGACATCCAGGATTGCAGAATCCCTGTTGATTTCGTCGTCTGTGCACACCTGTCAAGAGGTTTTGGAACTGGAAAATAAATAGCATACGATGTAGCACACGATTGGCGGACATTAAAGTCTGTTTCAGGTCTCAGCGATTGAACAAACGAGGAGTGGGCCAACTAGCCTTTTTGCAGAGCGCATTGAAGACAGCCCACGCACTTTCTTCTTGCTCTTGGGTGGTATCACCTTCCGCCAGCGATCGTGGGTGAGGGCAAATCACAAATCGGTCGTCCATGTCGAGGAAAATGTCGAAATTCTGGCGTAGTCAGCTTTCAGAATTGATTGACCGAATGTATACACACTTCCACTCCCATCGACCCCAGCGATATCCCATGAAGGGAAAGATGGTTCATCCCCGCCTGCAGAGAATTAGTCGAGTGGAAAATATCGGAGTTTTTGAAACCAACAGAAAAGTCTGCTATCTACAAAAAGTTTGGTGAGCCGAGGCAGATCTGACGATATCTATATCGTGCCAACCATTTTGAATCCAAGCCTGATACTTCTGTCGAGGTCGTTTTTCAGCGCCATCGCAAGTGGACCTTCTGCATTCTGCCGATGAGCTGAAAATGGTCGTTATCTCTCAAACACACACAAGGTTGTAGAGACCTACCATTTTCATACACTATAAAGTGGGACAAAGACTCTGGTGACGAAATACCTAAGAGCCGTAGAACGTTTGGATGCCTAGGCGGAGAAGTTCGTGAATTAATGGGCTAACCAGTCGACAGGGTGTAGCTACTACGCACATGATTCCCTTCGACAGAGCTGCGGTTGACTCCAGTTGCTTATGGTGGTTATAAGCAAGGTAGCCGAAGGCGGGTACCGATTATAGAGACCGTGCTCACCCGTCGAACCGTTGGGCCCGGGCCCGGATTGAAGACTTTGACGATAACCGTATGGCATTTGTACTGGCCAGCATGTAAAAAGTATGTGGGGCCACTACTGATCTCGCGAACGAGCTTCAGGTTCTTGCTTCGAATTATCTGCTGAACATTCATATTCATGGTTTCTGCTGAATGAACATTTCCAGACCTTGATTCCAACGTCCTCATTCAGCCTACGACGCTTCTCCGTTCGATGTGTCAGAGGCGACAAACACGATCCATCTAGAGTTTGGATGAGGCGATTGAATCCAAGACCGCAAAGGACCGACCTGTAATCTGTTCTCGGCTGGGTTCTTTGCCGTGGAAATGGTAAACAACATTCCCATGTACATGGTTATAGACGCCTTCCCCAAGACTGAAGTGGGAAGCGTTCGCGATGAAGGACATCACACAGCCAAGCGGTAGGTGTTGCAGTCTAGGAAGGAAGAGTTCAAGGAGCTAATGACAGCGCGAAGCATACCAATCAAAGCAGAGTGGTTCCGCGAGATGGGAGTCCCATGCCGGTGGAACAATCACACAGCGTGAGATGGTGCGCTCTAAAATGGTTCACTAGTACTCCGCCACAGCAACCGTATCGACCTTGTTTCCATTTGCCATGATCACATAGCGTCGCAGCAGAATCAGACGGATATTTAGAACCGGAAGAAATCTGAAAGATTGGACCTTCGAGCCAAAGGCCACCAAGAGAATGAGCGCTTGAGCATCGAAGAGCAGACCAAGGGCGGCCGAGAACGCGCCATTCATTGTGAAAGAGCGAGGTTACGAGTGGCAAGTCAGTATGAGCGATTAAGCAGTGGGTTCATGTCCCATAGGCACATCCCATTTCGTCTGGTGGCAGATCTCCCCATAGTCTCATACTATCGGTTTGCCTGCCCCCTTGTCCTCCTCCGCCGTCTAGTTTATGAACTAAGACCTCGGCAGGGAAAATTCCTTCAGCAATTTGGAGGGTCGATTGGGTCTCCCAAGTCGGGGTGGATTCGGTCTGCCAGCAAAGTCGGGATCTCCGCCGCTTTCTGCATCGTCTCCTTGTCTGCCCTCCCCAGCTCACTCGGAATATAAGTGTGATTCTCGAAAACAATTGCATTGCACTTCAAAACATGTGTGAACTCATCGTGTATTCTGCTGGGATTCTGTTCATATTTGTTGTATACCACCGAGTGAAGCTTTTCACGAAAGGTGGGCGAGTATTGTCTCCGCTTTGGTGACGGTGAGCTCGCTGGGTATCTCTTCCACCGCAATCGTCTCGACCGTCTTTCCATTCGCCACAATCACGTAGCGCTGCAACAGAATGAGACGGAAACTCTGCTGGAACTGGAACAAGTGTTCGCACCTTCGAGCGAGGATTACCCAAGAGAGGTGTAGCATCGAAGAGCAGACCGAGGGCGGCCGAAAACGCGCCACTGTCGTCCGAGATGAACTTGAAGCGCTCAGCGTCGGCTAGCCAGGTCGAGTAAGCAGAAGTTTTGAATAAGCATCGGGACATTACGAACGCAAGCCTCCTGGAGCGAGGTTCTCTTTCCATGCTCTGAAAAATGTTCGCCGTCATAAATACAATATTATTGTTGCACGCACTTGAGGACAAAGACGTCATTCACAGCGACAACAGCGATCTGCTCGATGCCCTTCGCCCTGAATGCCTCGAATTGGGAGATATACCCGGGAACCTGTGCATGACAGGTCCCGGTGAACGCGCCTGGGACGCCAACCTGCGAATCAGTGAGAACCAGCCCTAGAAGTCAAGACTAGCGAGACAAACAATGAGGTGCTTTCCCTCAGGGAACGTAAACGGCGCGGGCTTGTCCGCGGCGGCCTCTTTGACGGAGACAGAGTCCGGTAGCTGAGACCCAGCCGTAATTGTTTCGACGTGACCCGGGGTAATCGCTGAGGTTGCGACTGAATGTATTGCGCGGAGAGCGTCAGAGATGGATGACATGGCAATGAAGGAAGACGAAGACGAAGAACGCTATTTGTAAGCGCAAGGAGGAAGACGAAAGACGAAAGAACGCTATTTGTATGGTACACCAACTCACATCGCCTGCCGATCAACTTGATTGCGGTGTGTCCATTACCGCAGCGAGGGCGATGCAGAACCGAGTAATTCGGGGCGGTCCGCAGTCGTTGGGCAGTTGCGACGCGTAGAGATGCTGTAAGGGACGCTGGAGGTCTCATAGTGGTGAGAGAAAGAGTGGCTGATCATGGCAGACCAGAGAAATCAACAACTCGCCATCCCAGCATCGAACCAAATGTATTCGTCATTTTACATCAAGTATACTATTGATTTTGGAATTTCTTTGGTCACTGGCACTTCCAGGTCGGATTCCCGACTTGAAAAGTAAGTTATGTGCCCTTGCTTGACGTCAGGGATTGAGCACTGATTGAGCACGACATATTTTTATGGTCTGATGACTCGCGGGAACGAATGGTGGCGAAGGGTACAGCCAAAAAATAGCGGCACTAGGAGTGTTGAATCTTTTTGTGATACCAGGATATTGAGAGACAAAAGACACGGCTTCGTTGATGTTCGGGCTCAGAAATCAGTATGTCCAGTGTCAGCCGACGAATTCAAGCCAAAGAGCCATCGTCCCAGGAGTACAACAGTTTGGATGAAGAGGGATGGCTAGAAGAGTGGCTGACTTGGAGCTCGAGATCGACAGCTCCAGGCGGAAGAATTTGGAGGTCTGACTGATGCGAAGCAAAAACTGTCGAACGGTAGAGTGATTCGCTCTTCCTGTATATCAAGTCGTAGGAAAGGAGGGTTGGGTGCTAGTTTAGAACAGTGGCATCAGTTTAAGCTGCATTCCTTCCAGGGAGACGCGCGCGACCACAAGTACACGAATATCCACCACGGTTGAGACAGAATGAAATCTCAGGGCGTTCCATAGACCTCCAATATTTTCCCCGCCGCAGTCTGTCCGCTCAGATATGCGCCCGCTACAGTCCCGCACTCCTCAAACGGCGCCGCATGTTCGCCGCAGAACCACAATCTCCGCTCTGAGCATCCTGTACGGAAGGCCAAAACGTCCTCGTCCGCCGCTTCCGAGCCAGCTGGGAAGTTGCAGTAGCTCGCACCGCCGCTGAGCTCATCTTGCACCCACTCGGTTGCCAGGATGTGGGCCGGGCGGCAGATTTCGCTGTCTGGATCGAACCCGGGCAGCCTGGAATAGTACGGCCGGAAGAAGGCGTCCAAGAGCCTGTATTTTTCGTCCGCAGGCTTATTGTGGATGAGGTCGACGATATACCGCGAGCAGTCGCCATATAGATAGAATAGGAGGGTGGGGTGATTGTTAGGTGGAGCGAATGACGACAGGTCCCATATCTCCTGCGGCCAGGCGGCTGGGTTCGTGTCGCCCGCATAGGACGGTGAAAGCCAGTTCGCATAACAGGGGAAGGCATTGGCTTGGGGGTCGGGCGTCCAGAAGACGGCAGGGAAGGTGATGAAGACCTTTTCAAGCTGGGAGAGGCCGAGATTGGTGATGGCGCTTGTAATACGCGGCGGAAGTGAGGGCGAGAAGGCGGAGAGGTTCCGCTTCAGCCAGCCGAGAGGCGTGGATAGGACAACTTGGTCGAAGGAGAGTGAAGAGCCGTCAGCCAAAGACAAAGTCACTTTATCATCTGAAGTTGCAGGCGCCGAGACGCGAGTGACATATGTGTTCAGACGGATGTTCGCCCCAGCAAGGGCAGGCGCTGCGCAGGCCTGGAGAATCTTCGAATAGTTGGACGTGACGAACATCTCCTCTGTCTTGAGCGTTAGTCGCGCGATATGTAATTTCAGCGAATGATACGGACCCCCACCACAACACTCCTCCATCCAAGCAAACCGCAAGCTCTGCTTCCATACAGGCTCCCCAACGTAAGCACCAAACATCTCGCTCATCTGCGCCAGAAGATCTCTCTCTTTTGGGTCGCTGAGTCGCGTGGCCGCCTCACGCTTGACGAAGTCGTACAGGGTCTCCTTGGCAGGAATCGACTTGCCACCGTCCTTTTCGCGAGCCGCTTCGCTGTACTTGAAAGCATCCTCGATGATTGCCCACAGGAGAGTGGAAAGACGCTCAGTGACCGGGTCTGGCAGCGCGTTGCCGTCCGAAGCAAAGATGAGCTGCTTGTTGTTCCAGTAGTGAACCGGTGTGCCTGTGTCTGTTGCAAGCTTGAAGATGGGGTGCGGCTCATCCGAGTCAGTCCAGGCATGGATCCAGTTCGGACCACTATAAGCAGCTGAGGAAGCCAGTACTTGACAAGCTATCGGTGAACGCACATATCGACTGTGTAGCCAAGAGCATCGGATTGGCAAATCTATACGCTCTCTCAGTTGGCGGAAGTAGAATTTGAAAACCAACGAACTCTACCACCTATCCGGTCGCGCGCCTCAAGAATTGTAACTTGAAAACCTTTCGAAAGAAGGACATCAGCGCATCGGAGGCCAGAAATGCCAGCCCCGACGATGCACACGTGAGGTCGTGCGCTTGAAGATTCAGGAAGAGCCATCTAGTGTATAGGGAGGCATATGCGCAAGATTCCCGCTTTATATGGCTTCATGGCAAGTGTAAAGCTGTGGCGCCGTCCGAATCGCAAACGATCGCATGTTCCTGTCAGTTGTCTGTCGACTCCTACAGCTTTTGTGCAACCGCATCTGCCATGATGGATCAAGTACAACTGGATTACAAAAATATACAGTAGGGTATATGGTACTATTAATAGTAGTGGAAAGGAATACAAAATGCATGAAAGTACAAAAGAGAGAAGAGAAATAAAGGAAAAACTTGAGAACGAAGCACACAAATTCCCGAAACCAGATTATACAGTTGACGACCTGGATCTGGCCAACGAATCAACACGGGCCCTGGTGAAGGTCGTTAGAATTGGGGCAGATTTTAAGATCGGCTGAGGAGAACTCACTGAGCAGCCTCCTTGGCCCTTAAATCCCGTATGGCCGCCTCCTCCTCAAGCATGATCACCAGGTCCGCGTGCCCGCGTTACTCAGCTAGGGATATCGGTGTGTCGCCGTCTACATCGACATTGTCTATTTTGGCGCCGTGGTCGAGCAGGAGGCGTGCAATCGCCACATGCCTGCGACCCTTGAGTTCCGCAACCGACTTCAAAACCAAGCAACTTACCCGCCATAGCCACACATTGAGAGTGCGCTCCAGCCCCACCTGTCGACTGCGTTCACATCCATGCCTATGATGCCGTCAGTCAAAAAGTTAGAACCGCAACAAATGCTCATACCCAGGCTGATGAGACGTGCAACGCGGTCGATGTTGGCGTCCGACGCAGCCTGCACAATAGCAGTTTGTTTCTGGAACAGCTTTCCGACGAGTCCGAAGGTACGCCGCCTCTGCACAGCGGGTCGGGCCGTCTGGGAGGAGGAGAAAGAAGAAGAAGAGGCAGAAGGTAGGGAGTAGGTGGCCGATACGGCTAGGGGGGCGAGCAGCTCTGCCACACTCCGCTCGTTGCGCATGCGCTGCACTTCGGCGTCGAACGCGCTGCTCGTGGCGCTCAGGTCGATGACCTCGCGGCGGGGACCCACGGACGGATACCAGTTGGAATCTGGCTCTGCATCGTTTGTCGGCGTGAGACAGCGGCTGCTAATGCCGTCGTCGTTGGTCGGAGTGATGCTGCGGTAACTCATGCCCTCGTCGTCGGCTGGCATGAAACTACGACTGCTCATACTCGCACCGTCAATGCCTACGAGACGGGCGTTTTCGTCAAGCATGCCGGCCGCCGCCGCGTCCTTGAGCCAGTTAATGATGAAATCGCGGCGCTCCTCCGCGACGACGGGGGAAATGCCGACATCGTCCAGTTCGCGGCGCAGCTCGGTCCACACCTCAGGCGACTCGATTGAGGACGCAACATCCGAGACCGACATCACAGACCGTTCGCGCATCCCAGCCTGTATCTCCGTAATGAGCTTGATGAGTCTTTTCTCGATACGTGTTGTGGAGGCGCTAAGAAAAATGTTAGGATTTGAATGATAAGCAAAATAGAAAAAACGAACTTGGTGAGCATGGCAGTAAAGCTGGTTAGCGATGTGACGCTCGTCGTGAGGCGACTCCGCACGTCCGCGAGGTCTTTTAGGCCAAATCCTGAACAAGGCGGCGAAGCTGGTCAGGGATGAGACACTCGTAAAACGGAAAACGCACGCAGGCGATCCCAACTGCGCTGGTGCTGCGTGCTGAGGCTTTCGTAACGGTCATACAAGTCCTGGAGTTCTTTCAGAGAGGCCATGCAGGGTTCTATCAGCATAACGAGGCGATTTCTGCGTGAATCTTCCAGCTCTTTCCCGTGCTCTTCAAGAAATTCGCGGGTCTCAACTAGGACGGCGTGGAGCGACATGAGTTCGACCGACATGCGCCGGAAGTCTTCGGACCTGTGGGTAGGCGAGTGGCTCGGATGTGTAATATGGACGATGTTGAAGAAGCTTACGACTCCTTGCAGTTTTTATAAAGCTTCCAAGCCAGAGTCGTCACCATTGCAATGTCTCCCGCTCCGAAGCCGAAACTCATCGTGTTTGGAGGTCCGTGTCGGGGTCAAGCTCTTGGGGGAATATGATACGGCGGCCAGTGACCACCAACTCGATATCATCTATCAAATATATGGCAAAAGACTCAAGTAAGGCGTTAAGGTGAGCTAAATAAATGTGAAGGGAGTGTTGGGAAGAAGATAGGCTGGATGGATATACCAAAGGCCGCGACTGTTAACGATTGGAGTGGCAGCTAAAACGTGCGCACGGTCAACACATCTAAGAGCGGGATGCAAATAAATGCTAGAGAACAAGAACAGCCTAGGATAGTAACGTTACGAGGCGGAGATATCTATCAACGTTCCATCATAATCCCTAGTCTTTATTTAATTGGGGTCTTCCTGATTGAGCAAAAGTTTTTGAAGCAACCTGGCGAGGCTTGAGCCCACAAGGACTCGGAGAACGAGGTTTGGCGAGCCTGGGGACTGCAGAGTTCTCTCCTTCATAAGTAGAGTCGAAAGAATCAATTGAGAGCGACAGCGGCACCGTGCCATCGGTCGTTGCAAGGCACCGGTGGTTGACAGAATGACTGCCCTTCATCACTTCCATTGCCTGATAGGCACGTAAGACTTCAAAGTCAGGTTGCGAGACTAGGGCACAGACCCGTTCTGCATCCGGGTGAAAAGTGACGTCGAGGAGCCACAAGTTGAGCAGAGATTGTGTGAATGCGGCCGGCTGACGCGAGGATGCCGTCCAGTTTCAAGTTCAAACGAGACGAGCCTTAATGAGCGTCTATCTGTCTACGAGGAACAAGTGGGTGGTTGACATGAGTAAAGGTGATGAATTTATGGGTGGCCTGCATCTAAGCTGAGAGCCTGAGATGGATAGAACAGCTCCCAGAGTACTGGGTCTAGGAGAGAATTGTGCCGAAAGGGCTTAGGAAGAAGCGCGATCTGCATAAAACCGGCCGTCCCAAACTCTGACACACAAGAGTCTCGGCCATTTAAAGAAATCGAATTACCACAACGGGACAGCTCGCGAGAAAAATGGTACTGACGTACCGATGATAAAATATATAAATTACAGCGTAGATATTGGGTTAGAATTATTTCAATGGATGGTCGTGTAGTTTCACATCCAACCAGTTTCCGATGTCATCCAGCTTGCGACTCGTCGCCCCATCTTCGAACCCGAAAGTGAGGCGTGCTCGCAGTGTTTTTACGGCATTTTGAATTGCCAATATCGCTGTAGAATCATTCAGCCAAGGGAACCCCGAATCGTTGAACAGAGGTGAGCTGATAATGGCTTGCAATAGACGCGGGTGGTCCGTACGTTCCGACGTAGTGCGAGCAGAACCTTCCGCTAACGTGCGGAACGCGAGGGCAAATTTCCGTTGATTCTCGCTATGCGCAGGCCGAGTTATGATGAGGTTCGTCGTCGAAAGATTATCGAATGTGTCCACCGCGTTAAAGGGTAATCCCAAGTCGGCGTCGGCGGAGCAGGTAAGCATGAATTCAGTTGTAATCGCAAGGCGCGCTTCGTCCATTCTCCTGTCCAGGCGTGGAAGTAGCTCTGTCGCCGCGCTCACAGCATCAAAAGTACGTTTATGCCAGTCTTGATAGCCTGCAAGTGTTTGAATCGTATGGGTTGGGAGGGGCCCCAGCTGCTGCGGCAGTGGCCGGGTTCCCATTGTGGGGAACTGAAGCATAAGCGAGAAAACGGCAGTTATGAGGCCCCAATCGCCCTCGATCCTCCGCACTTCCACCATCAGAGCGTGCGAGGCAGACGGGTTTTTGTTGGCGCTAAGTTGGGTCTCGAGAGCCTGCAGATGCGAAGACAACTCCTTCGACTGATAGGTTTTTTCATATGCGTTCAAAATATGTGTTTTGAGGAGTGCTATAATGGATGCCGAATACGGGGCGGCGGGGGCCACTGATAGCGTACTCGGGTTGAATTTCGGCCAATCGGACAACCGCGCGTCTGGCGTAGACAGACCTGGGAATAAGAATGCCAAATTCCACATCGCCTTCGAATAATCCCCCAACAAATCCGGACGGCACGTCTCCAATCGCCCCGTAATGCGCTCCCAGACGCGGGTGAGGTCGGAATCTCGGAGGGCACGACAGACGGCCGCGCTTGAATTCCGGTTGTTGATATATTCCATACCGCTGTCATTGACCCGTTCGACCATCTCGACGCCTAGGCCATTGGCTTTGTCGACCCAGGGAAGTAGGGTGGCGATGACCGTATCGTTGTGCGTTATGGCCGGGATTTGCATCTGCACCGCCTTCCGCACATTATCGCAGAAGGTAGCGACAGCAAGCCCTACGGGAATATTCACAGGTTCCAGCCCGGCCTGAAGAGTTTGGACAGTCAAGTCAAACTCGTACGGGGGTTTGTCAAGATCCGTACATCGCTGGAGGTAGGAGAGAAGGACCCGATATTGAACACTATTGAAAGATGTGGGAACGATCGTGATGATCTGAGAGACATTCTGAATCCAGTTCGACGCAGCATGGAGGGTGAAGGGCAGATCCGCCTTGGCTAGATCCGCATTCACAAGCTCGTCCAGATTTAAGTCCAGGTAGGATGTTGGAACGAGATAAGCCCATTTGCAACGCCCTCGTTCCGCAAGGAATCCCTCCACCTCAAGGCGGAGCTGCTTCAAGTCAGGAAGCCGTCCTTCTGCTAGAGCGACTTGAGCAGCTTGCAAAGACGCCACGAGTTTTTTTACATGGCCGTACAGCGAACAGAGATTGTTCCAGTCGACCAGCGCAGCGATGGACGGCAAATACCTAGCCGTGACCTCGGTCTCGGGAGGCAAGAACCGCAAGCCTTGGAGAAAATTCAGAGGCTGGGCCGGGTTGGGGGGCGGTGGTTCAAGGGGATCGATATCGGGATCTTTGCCTGGCTCACGATCCTTCCCTTTCTCCGCCATCATCCCCAAACACCATATCGCTTTGAGGCACGAGATCTCGCGCCGCGTTTTGACTATGGGTTCCAAAAGACCGCTCTCGCAGCTGAGCATGAGATGCTCGATGCGGGATCCCAATTGGACCTGCGGATTGCTGAGGAGACCGCGAAAGAGATTGTCGTATTTGCGACGCCGGCCTTGAGCTATAGGTGGGGCCCAGGGTCAGAACTTGAGGCAACGAAAAGCGCGAGGTAAACTTACGGCCCCATATCGCGGACGGAATTCCCTCGACAAACGGCTCGAGTTCGTCGTCGTCCGCCAACGATTTCATCGTCCACACGAGGGCCCGGTTATCGCGCTCTTCTCGCGGGATCGAACGAACCGTCGCCTTTGCGATCATGGCGTTAACCATGGAGCGTCGATGCAAATTTACACCCTCCAATGATAGGGGAAGTTCATCGTGCGCGTCGTCGGGAAGGCCTTGGTAAAAAGCCAAACGGCGGAGGAAATATCTCCGCACGTTCCAGAACACATTCGAGAGCGGTGTTTTGTACGGACAGTCGAATTGAATGAGCGGGAGGACTGTCACGTATCCGTAGAGTATGAATATGACTGCCAGTAGCCCGGCGGCCACATACGCCACAGCTCTGTTGACATCAACGAGAAACGCGACCAAGCCCCCGAAGAAGAAGAGGAGGGAAAAGTGCAACAGGAGCGGGATAAGCCCCACGACTGCGTGCATGCGGAAGCGCTGCAGGCCGTAGTACAAAAAGGTGAATATGCGGGCCCGTTTAACTGGAGACGGGAGCATCTCTGTCCTAGTTTTCTTGTTAATAGATATACGTGATTAACGCACGACGACCATCTACCTCTGCAAAAACTCCCGCGCCCACTGCTCGACCAGCGTAGCCGTCAGGGCACTGGCGAGACTGAGGCCAAGACTGATGAACCAAAGTATATTACAAACCAGGGATGATGTGTCTGGCGCCGGCGATGCAAGCGCCTGGGCAAGCTTTTCGCAAGGGTGAGTGGGGAAAGCGGGAGTGGAACCGGTGGCATTGGCATTCTGCTGCACAATACATGCCAGGGCCATGCTATAATCAGGCTGCAAGGTCTTGTAACTTTCGATGATAAATGCCGTCAAAATGGCGGAGAACAAACCAGCCTTTACGGGGCGCCGGCGAACATTAGCGATTGAAGATTCGAGCGTGTGCGGCTGAGGGACATACAAATATGAGCATTCCATTCATGTTTCCCCGCCAGCTATCGGCCAGCGCTTTGTCGTATTTTTCTGCTTCGGAGATGTAGACACTCCATATCTTTGCGCATGGCTCATCGCCTGCGGAAGTAAGCAAGAGTGGGGAGCTTGGAGCGGAAAAGGGTACCTGGTGTGTCGAGTACGGGTATAGGCCCTTCCGGGGGATCCTTTTCCATAGCTTAGTGGGCTCGCCCGGGTCGTACGACCTGGTCCAGAGTCGAGCTATAAGTAGCCAATTGAAGGGAGTCCCGAAAAGGACTCGGAGAGATCATCATGACAGCGCCGCTGAGCCACTGACAACGATTCATCAATTGAGTTTGACGAACGAACGTTTCTCAAAATTGCACCCGAGATACTGTAAGTGGAAAGATATTGATTGTCAAAAGGTACAAATACATTCTCGTCCATTTTGCGAGGCGCCTAAAGACGAAAGACGCTCGGCTGCGTCAAATACAAGCTGAGACTGAAGGCAGAGTTGACAAGGCCACCCATGAGCAGCGTCGCCCCGCTCACGCCCCACGCCTTCGGAGCCAGCACGCATGTGAGGAGCGAGAACACAGAGCAGGCGGAGGTCATCGCGACTGCACCAACTGGGTTAGCATTGATCAGAGAGGTGGAAAATAGGTAAGGACATACAAATGGCAGGCAATGCAGCGGGGCCAGATCGCGCAGCTACGATGGTACCCAGCCCCACCGAGGCAACGAGGCAGGCGATTGAGTGGTTGAATCCTGGGGCGGCGGAGGCGTTAGTGATGTACTGCGGACACAGGTTTCTTCCCGTAAGTTTGTATTGATCTTCGAGAAAGAACGGTCCGACGAACCAGGCCGGTAAGAGATGAGAGGGCTTTGGTAGCCACGGACTCGTAGAGCATCGTCGGCTTTGCGAATAGAATAAGGCCGACGCCGATATCAGCGAGGCCTTTCGCGAAAACAAGTGTCGAGGGATTCATGATGGACTGGGAAGACTTTTCGAAACAAGGTGGGTGGACGAAGGAGGATGGGGAGAATGCGAGGGGGTGGGCAAGACGGATTTTATGATCCACCTGTGTCTTGAATGAATAATAGTGCTAACCCCTATTGCCGTCGTCCAAGTGTCAACATGAAATCCAGAATCTATACAATTGGTACATACACTGAAAAGACTTCTAGGGGCCTGGAACAAATCTACAGTTTGGTGGTACATTTCCTTCGCCGGCGAAGGGTCTTTTATCTCGTTGAGCTTGCGCCTAAAACGATATGCAGTCAGCGTCGGAATGCATGGTGCAGGAATCAAACGTACCTGTTGGGCCGCCCACACCCTTGTTCGATACCCTCGAGCGATCGTCGCTGCGCTGCGGATCGGCACTGGCGCTGCCCTTTGCATCCCCCGGCCACACGACATCAAATCGCCGCTGCCTATGCTGGTCCTCCAGCGCGTTCACCAGCCGCCCGATATTCTCCATGAACACGTCGATCTCCTGGATAAACGTATTCGAGTTCGGCGGGGGCGTGCGCGGAGAAGGGGTGTTCGATAACCGCGACGACGGACTCGCAGACGGCGCGGCCAAGGTAGGGGTGGCGGATGTGCGGGCAGTCATGAATGAGTCGATGGAAGATCGAGTCGAAGAGAGAGATGATTTCCGTGGGGGCGCTGGGCCACCGTGCTTTAAACTCGGCTTCGATGTGGTTTGCTTGGCACCTGTTGCCATGAGCGATCAAGTATTTCTGATGCGGGCGATCACTGGGCGATCGCAGACGATCACCTTGCGCGGCTTCAAAATGTCGATGCGAAAGTCAGAGGGCTCCGAAGTTGGAAGGAAGAGAGAAAGACGCGGGCGGTACTGTCGTTGCCTCGAATCCGCCTTAAGAGAATAGCAGCAGCCAGCCAAGACGGGATCCCAGTCCAAAGACAGACGGTTACCATGGGCGGGTGTCGATGGATCACATTGTTGGCATGGAGGTACTGGAGCCCTGTCTTTGCAGTGTCTGGACACCGCGCCACGCAGACAGTGGCAAACGAATTTTACCAAAGATGGCAAATATCGAAACAAATAACCACGTTTCGTAGAATCCGCTCGACCGAGATGCCCTGGCATACATACGACTTATTATTGAGAACCGGTTCCACGCGTGGCTGAAAATCCCTTGTCGATCCAGAAGCCTCCGTCTTGTGCACATGTACGTGAGATCAGTGTAATGGAGATCAATGCGTTCACCGACACGCGCCGCTTGTAAGTAGAAAGCGAAGGGAAAGTGATACAGATTGACCATTGCGTAGATAAAACAAACAAATCTGCGCATCCCCGTTAGAGCATGCCACGATTACTCCTTGCCTCACTCACCAACTACGGAACTCGAACGCTTTCTTGACGACAGTGGATAGGGCGGGTGGGGCCTAGCGGATCGTCACCAGAAAAACCGGTTAGAGACGGGTGGTAATGCGAGATGAGGACGGGCCGGACTCACGTTGGGTTAAAATCTCCGCATCGGAATATGCGCAGCGAATAAATAACGCAACACAACACCCGCATCCCAACACTCCGAAATCGCAAGAGACCGCCAAATACCGTTTTTCTTCCACCGCCTGCCGAGCCCCCTAAATGGGCTTGATCTTGAAGTGCAGGGAGATGAGGGAGAAGATCAGGCACTGCGGCGGGATGGATGTCAGTTTCGTTCTCAAGGTCGCGCGCGAGCCAACCCACCTTGAGGTCCTGAACGAGGTAGTAGAACACGCGGAGCCCTTCCGGGTCTTCGCTGTCCTGGATGTCGACCAGCGAGCCGATTTTTGCGGTCTGGAGTAGATGGTCAGCTCAAACACACAGCACGTTTTGGAGAATCCCTGGGAAGTTCCGGAGAGTTGCGCAGAAGTTTCGGAAAACCCAAGTCGAGTTTCGACCAGGAACGTTCTCGAACAGGCTGGAGCTTCCCAAGAACTCGTCGGGCACATACCTCGAACGCAATGTGGTCGTTCCCCACCCGGATCTCCAACTCCTGCTTGCCGACAATGTTTTTCTTCGGCCAGTTGGTGTCGTCCTCCCTGTGGGACACAAGGAACTATCAGCACGTCTATCCTCCGAAAACGGGGCACGGCGACACGGACTTGGTGATCTCGCTCGCCTCGACGATGCGCTTCAGCTCCTTCACCACCAGCGGGCCGACCCACACTAACGAACGAGGATGGATGTATGCATTTAGAACTTTCACGGTGTCGCAAATATAATAAAATGGATACAGACTCTCTTTGCGGATGAGACTGTCGTTCCGGTAGTTGGAGTTGTTGGCGTATCGGAGTCGGCCATGGGAGTACTCGAATTCGAGGAACTCGTGGCCGTGCTTGCCTGAATGGCCGGTGCTGTATGCGGTCAATTCGTCGTTCGGGGGCGGAAGTACGGGTATTCCTTACTAGTATCTAATAGCAAGGGTCAGTATAGGTGAAATGCAGCTCGGAAAGACGGATACCTGAGGTAGAAGGGGTCGTTTTCGTGTGCAGACATCACCGCCAAGTGTAGGCCAAAACTTGCACGTGAGTAGTGGCTGTGCGAAATTTTGGCTGGCGCCTAACAAATAAGCATGAGGCTCTGAGCCTAGCTTACAGCTCCGGCCTCGAATCTCATTGTCGTCTGCAAGGAAAGCTAATAGATAGCCCGAATTTTTAATTATGCCTCGAGCGTCTCTACAGTTTTAATGTTATCCGGAGGCGGCGGGGCGCGTCCAGCCCCTCCGTTCAAGCCCTGCTCCACCCGCACAATCTTGTCCCCAAGACTCTTGATCCTGCTCTTGCTCGGAACCGCCTGCTTGCTCCGATTGAGCGTGTCCCTGACCTCCGTGTCGAGTTTCTGCCCCACCCCCAGCGGCATCCGCTCCCACCTTACGCACCGCATCCCCACGCCGCCCATCGCGTGCCGCTGCAGGTACTTGAACCACAGCTCCACCACCGCGGGGTCCGCGTCGAACGCCTTGAGCCCGCGGCGGTGCACCTTGCGCTCGAAGTTCTCCTGCGACTTCTTCCCCGCGAACGGCGCGCGCACGACCGTCCAGAGGCTGCGCTGCGTCGGGAGCGAGTACATCCGCGAGCAGGGGATGCCGAGCGAGTACGCGGCGTGCGTCGCAAAGTGCACGAAGAGGTTCATGTTGAGGATGTCGTGTGAGCGGAACTGGATCTGCGCAACGGGGTAGCTGTGGGTGCGCGGATGCCTAAAGGGCCGGTGGATGCTGCGCCCGTGAACGACGGTGGAGGCGTATTCGATCTCGGTGAAGTCCTCAGGCAGAGGCCCTGGTAAAGGCAATTTCCGGGTGTCGAAACCGTTTGGAAGGGTCTGCAAGGTAGCTTTTTCCCTGCACACAGTCGGTGAGCACGGTGGTCAGATTCATGAAGAGTACGAACACAGAGCCGAACAGTTCTCGAGAAGTGCTCGCTACTCTAGACAACGGTCAGAATGAGTTTGCGAAAGCACAAAGTATTTTACTTCGGGGGAGCTAATATCGAGGCATGAAGGACTTGCTCCGAACGCGGAGGGTCTTCGCCAAACACTTCACTAATGACGGTTGAGCAAGCGAATATCTCGGGCTTGCTTGTTATTTCACCTGAACGCGTCGTCGGAACCCGGCATGGGTGGTGGAGGCGCATTGAGGAATCCGTCGAGCTCACTAAAACAGAATGAGCACCAAAATTCGGTACAACACCGAGGGAGTAAGCAAACCTGCGGACGGCGGGGTCGGTTTGGCTGGGTATTGTGTCAGAGCCACGGCACGCATAGAGAACGCAGTACCATACTTCTCTTTCTCTATTTCCAGTAGATGTCGAAGTTTCGGGTCGCTGCGGACATGAGCTCAAACGCGATGGGGCGGGACGGGAACTGACATGGGCGGGGCGGTAGCATATGCCCTCGGGGGTGGTCCAAGTCGCCTGGGTATGCGACGCGCCAGGGAGAGGAACATAATTTTTGACGGTAAACAGACGCAAATCGGACTTGTTATGGCAGACCAACCAACATATAATGCCGGCGAGAACGTATTGTGCTACCACGGCCCCCTCATCTACCTCGCAAAGGTCCTCAAAGTGCAGCCTCCCGCGGAGGGAGACGAGAAAAACGCGGTCACAGGCAAAGAGGGGCAGCACTACTTCGTGCACTACAAAGGCTGGAAGACAACGTTGGTCTCGGTGCTATCGAGGGCGCAGGCGCACGCTGACTCGGTGCTAGATGGGACGAGTGGGTGCCCGCGGACCGGCTGCTGAAAGACAACGAGATGAACCGCTTGAAGCAGAAGGAGCTGGCCAAGGAGCACCCGGCGTCCGCTGCGGGGACGCGCACGCAGCCCAAGGCCACGACCTCGGCCGCCAAAGAGGTCATTGCTGGGACGAGCGCCAGCGCAAGTACACGCTCGGGGACGCGTAAAGAGACGGGTACACGGGGCACCAAACGCGGGAGAGACGATGTACGTGCCACAATCGAATGTTTCGCGTCGGCGTATACTCAAGCTTCGGTGCATAGCCGGATGGGACCCGGAGGCCAGAGATGAAGCTCAACATTCCGGAGCAGATAAAGGCCAAACTGGTGGACGACTGGGAGACGGTCACGAAAAATAGCAAGGTAATCGCGATTGGGTCTCGAACATCGCGGTCCACCGCGCGCGCGGATAGTGGATTCGGCTTTGGTCTCGCACTGTCTCGTGCTATGGCGATGTTTGAAATACCCTCCCATCTGCATCTCGTACTTATCATATTTTCCAGCTGGTGACGCTACCACGGTCTCCCACCGTGCTGGAGCTGCTAAAAGAGTTCGAAGAGCACCTCAAAGAAACGAAGCCCGCTCAGTACGTCGTCCTCTCCCTTCGTCCCACGTCGAAGCTCACCCTCACGCAGCCTCAAAGACCCCCTCGGCCTCGCCTCCACCGTCGTCTCGGGGCTGCAAGTCTACTTCGACCGCTCCCTCGCGAACCACCTCCTCTACCGCTTCGAGCGCCCGCAATACACCGCCATCCGCTCAAAGTACATCACCGGCCAGAACGTCGTCATCGGGCAGGAGAAGGAGATGAGCGAGATCTACGGCGCGGAGCACCTGCTCCGCATGCTCGGTGCGTCGCCTTTTATTCCCCTGCAGTCCATTAATTATTGCATCCACGTTACTTACTTATCTCGTGTGCGTGTAGTGACCCTCCCGACGATGATAGCGCAGTCGTCGCTGGACGCCGAGTCGACGGACATTGTGCGGGACTATGTGAACGAGCTGCTTGCGTGCGTGTTCCTTCTTCGGCTCCCGTCTGCTTGCTCACCCGGCCCGGCCCACAGATGGATGCTGCAGGAGCAGTCGCGCCTGTTCCAGCCGGACTACGTCGACCACGCGAGTATTGGGTACCAGAATGTAGCAAGGTCTTGAGTCTTGTAATGTACATACATATATCTTGTAATATGCTGTGATTTGTTGGTTCTGAATCGGGGTTCTGCGTTTTCAAAATCGGAGTGGACTATTTTGGAAGTGGGCCACTCGGCTGGTTGTGTGTATCATGAACTTCTCGAGGAAGATATTACTTTCCTGGACCATATAGCGGATTATGACAGGTATAGATCTTCTAACAATACGGGGGAAATGTTGAAAAATTTCAATACTATAAATCATCTGCCAGCGCAAGGGCCACCGCCAGCGGAAATGGCCTTCTCCAGCGTCAATGTACGTTCGGCCGGAGGCTCCTGTTCATAGGAGTTGAGTTGCAACATAAAGAAAATTGAGTCCACCCACATAGGAAACCAAAGGTAGAAGGACAATCGTATTTGTATATCCATCCCCTCTTTCCGCAGACGCGCAAGCCGCAATACAGCACTGCGGTCCAGGTCGGACACCTCCACGAGCGGGGAATCAAGGCGGAATGCTGTCATCTGCACCGGCAGCGACACGGTTTCCGGGACATTCCACCTCGACTCCAAAAGATCCGCCAGCAACTCCGCGTCCTCATGAGCCGCAGACGCCCGCCGGATGCTCAACGTGCGAAGGTTTGGAAGGAGGTGGGGCTGCATCTTCAACAGCACAAGGCCTATGTCCACCGATTTGGCGGCCTTTCGGAGGTCGAGGTCTTCGAGCAGGTCGAGGGCCGAAAACAGCTGCAGGAAGTAATCCGCCGTCCAATGTGTCCCCACTCTTATTGAGAGGCTGCGTAGGAAACAGGGAGAGCGGGTGGTGAGGGATGTGACGCTCGTGATCTCGCGTACGTCCTCGATGTCAAGATCGAGATGGTGGAGAGCGGGAAGCGTCAGAGAATTGAGCAGCGCCGGCCCGCGCGTATGACTCAGGTTAAACGTGAGGGATTCGAGACGGGTGAGAGGCGGTATCGAGGGAGCAGGGCTTGCGGTCCAGATTGTCGCTGTAAAGTTCACTAAGTTGGGGACCAAAGCCAATGTCCTGACACATTCTACGGGCGCCGAGTTGTCCAGTCTGAGAGTCGTGAGCTGCTCCCATGGAAGAGCGAGTATTGTGGGAGACCCCGAAATCATGTGTAGCTCCCTCAGTCGCGGCGCCTGGGAGAATCCGCGCGCGAGCTGATTTCCTGACGGTGCCCAGGGTCCATAGCGTAATACGAGCCGTTTTAGGGAGGCGAGATCTTTGTCGGGCGAGGCGAGTAGAGCGCGTGTCGGAAATGGGGGCATCAGCTCGATGCTTGTCCAATGCGGGGCGTACTCCTTCAAAAGTGCCTCCAGTTTTCGCTGAGGGGCTTCAGGGTCGGTGACTTCCAGGTTCCATTCAGCGCCTTTGTAAATGAGGCTCATCGAAAGAGGAAGATTGCCGGCGCGCGGGATCCAGAAGTCAAGGAGTGGGGCGACTTTCAAGACGGAACGTGGGC
The DNA here is from genome assembly GCA_029282495.1 of Mycena albidolilacea. NCBI lineage: Eukaryota > Fungi > Basidiomycota > Agaricomycetes > Agaricales > Mycenaceae > Mycena > Mycena albidolilacea. Next base: position 426,306 of record JARIHO010000032.1, on the reverse strand, counting down.
GGAGGCTGAGATGGACTGTATTCCAAAGCTCATGGGTAGCCATGGCTGCATCTCGCCAGTGTCGGCATATACCTGCCAAAAGCAAGGGGGCTTCCGTTCTCCAGGGTAATGCATCGTCTTCCGGGGGAAGACAGAAAACGAATATCTGCGCGATTATTTCGAATGGCAACGTGAGGATGTATGAGCCCATACTCTAGGACCTAGCTGACAATATATTATCCTGAGTCTAGGTGGTTGTGGTTCGAATCAAGCCTGTTTGGCCGGACAAACAACCCGAGAAAAGTTAGATCAACCATGGAGGCGCCCACAGCAATTCAAGTCAAGATCACTGCTACGCGGAAGAAAACTTCGCTTCTGCGGTCTCTGAACCTTCCCTTGACCCTTTCCTTCCCTCCGTCGCCGCCCCCGACAGTCCGGGATGTAAAAGCTGCGATTCAGCAGGCCCACCCTTCTGTTCGTGAACTGTTGCTGGTGCACTAAGATATGCTGAAGCTGCGCTAGTTCTATGCCGCTCGCCAAAAGATCTCGCTGCCCGAAACACCAAAATCCCTCCCTGACGAGTCGGCCATTCTGTTTGATTCCGCGGGAGAGGTAGAGTTGACTGTGGGTGACCTCGGCCCGCAGGTCGAGTGGATTACGGTATTCATCCTTGAATACGTGGGTCCTCTGTTTCCGTGTGTGTTTTTTCTCAAGAAAAACTCATCACCAGTTGGGACCGTTGTTGATACACCCGCTCGTGTATCATTTACCCAAGCTGTTCTATGGAACGGAAGTAGAGCACAGCGCGCTGCAGAAGTACGTCTAACCCTCCACATTCGATGCTGGGGCTGAAGAAAAGCAGGTCGGTGTATGCATGGGTTTTGATCCATTACCTTAAACGCGAGTTTGAGACCTTTTTGTACGGAGACCGTCTTGTTCCCCTGCTCAGAAGCTGACTCTGTCCTAGCGTGCACCGTTTCTCCCATGCAACTATGCCCTGGACCAATCTCCCCAAAAAGCGCGTATAGCGGTACTATTTTCGTTCCCATCGACTGACCATCTCGCAGCTCCGGTCATTACTGGTTCCTTTCGGGTCTCTTCCTCGCATACGATGTCTACCGCCCTGCGTTCTCCGCGCCTTCTGTCGCGGGTACCTGGCAAGACGGGCCATTATTGACTGTCGCCTGGGTTGTTTGGGCGGTGCGCCTGTTTTTTCCCGTCTTCCGTACAATTAACTAAATCCTCGCAGTACGCCCAACTCTCCAACCTCAGCGTGCACCTCTATCTGCGCTCGCTGCGTCCCGCCGGCACCACCACGCGCGTGGTCCCCATGGGCTACGGCTTCACCGCGCCCTTCAACCTCGCCTTCCCGAACTACTTCTTCGAGCTGCTCGCCTGGACCACCGTCCTGGCCATCACCGGCAGCCTCGCTGGTGCGTTCCTCTTCCCCGTCTACGTCATATATCGCCTAACCACCTCGTCTCGTCTTGCAGCACTGGTGTTCGTCATCGTCAGCGCCGTGCAGATGTCGCTGTGGGCGGCGAAGAAGCACCGAACGTACAAGAAGGAGTTTGGCGATAAGTACCCCCGCAACCGGAGGGTGCTGTTCCCGCTCATCTTTTAAACGTCTGCACACCAACTCGGTTTACATAAAACGGACAGACAATCTCAAAATGGCGTTGCTTGTGATAGATTACTCCGGTCTATCGTATTTGTCTTCTGTTCTTGGACGCTAGGGCCTCCAGTCCTTCGCTAAATTATACCCACAAAGATTGATTTCATTATAATAAATTTTATAGCACACAGGGACATGATGGTACGACTTCATGATACATTTGTCGAGCGTACACAACCACTCTGCGAGAACGGCATCAGACGGAGGCGCTAGGTTGCATCAGACAAAAGAATGGAGTATTAGGTCAAGGCAACCACACCGACGACGAACCAGAGGGACAGACTCGAGAAAATGCCACAGCTTACGCTGGCGGATCGCGTCCTGTAAACAATCTTCTACGAAAGTGGCCGCTGTTGGGAAATTCAAGACATCGGAGGCGGTTATGCTGAGGAAGACGTACCAGCCCCGCATGTGGGGTAGCGCACCGCCGGCTCCTCGTAGGCCCCGTCCTCACCATGTTTGCCATACTTGTCGTACCAGACGGATCTTGCCTGTTCTGACATCTCAGGGACATTGGTCGCGTCGTTTTTCCTCCAGGGGATAAAATCGATGGCGAAAATATATTCGTCCCTTTCTCTGGGAAGAATTTCGTGTCTATCGCGTCCGACGTACGACTTGAGAGCGAAAACAGGATCCGAACGGTGGCTCTTGATAAAGGCGGGGCTGCAGGCAGCTAGGCCCGTGGCTTCTAGCTGAGGTGTTTTGACGACGAACCCCGTTGCATAGGTCAGCGTGCCATGGACAACTTCAAGAATACACGATTGGCCTCTCCGGGCCACCGCGTTTTAGTACTTAGGTTATTTGTTGCGGGATAGAAATGAAGGAGGCGGGCGATCAAACAACTCAGCGTTTGGGCCGAAACCTCACTCCGGATGCGTTTCTTCGCCTTCGTGTTGGGCATGGCTCCTGAACCGGACGTAGGCGACGGTTGGTACTCGTGTGCATGGAATTTGCATGAGTCGATGTGCGAACCCCCCATCGAAGCGCAAAAGGAGCGGTTTGCACTGGGTGACGAGTAGGGTTTCAGTTCACTCCCTCTGCCGCAGGCGACCCAGCAGCAGTGGCGTAGCATGTCAGATTCTATAGACAATAATGTAAGTATGCATTCACGAGTAGTTTGGGGATCGAAGGACTCTACCGACTCAATCATTAAAGTCTAATTGGAACTGACAGGTATAGTTCCAACGGTTGTAGATGCTTTCACCTGGATGCCCATCGTCCATTCACATGTATCGGAATACAATCCTGTTCCTCCACTTCTAAATCCTTTCACTCGAACTGCTTGTCTATATATCCCCGAATGAGCGCTAGCATCTCTCTGCGCACGGCCAGTGGCAACGAAGCTTTACACGCATACAGTTCAGCCTCCTCAGATATATAACGAAAGCGGCTCACTTGTGGCAGGCGGAATCATCTCTTCTAATAGCGCCGTGAACGACAGCGGTTCCATGGTGCGCGCGCGTTCTGTCAATGTGATGAGATTTAAAAGTCAAGGTTGGTGTCGCGTCGTGAGAGAAAGGACGAGAGAATACATACCCTTGCTCCGATTCCGCATATCGTCCGTCCATCCGCTGTCGTTCAGCTTGGAGGCCAGAACGAATTTAATCCTGTAGTACGCGTCTCAGTAAAGGAACAATAAAACTAAGACGAATAATTGGCGAACAGACAACGCTCATAACCGGGACACGAGGGAAGCTAATGCGACCACTCACCTATCCCATTCCCCGCTCTCGAGCAGCCGCTGTGTGAGCTGCGCTTGCAGCGCGTCGAGGTCCGCGGGGGCGACTGGTGGCATCGCAGTGCGCTGGAGCCAGTACCTGGATTTCCGCTGTGCGGTACCTGCACGCAAGACTCGCAGGCAAGGGGAGTACTCCACTGGGTCTGCGAGACAGATGGGCGTCGCAGGACCAGCAAGATGGAGGCGCTAAGCAAGCGCTAAGAAAGAGACGCTACGACCCCGTGACCGCCACTCTTCTTGTCGCGGTGCCAGAATTACAGCATAAATCCATTCGTTTCGCTTTCACTCGATTTCGGAATCAGCAAGCAAGCAAATTCTATAATTCTACCCAATACACGAACTCCAAGTACAGGTATGATACAGAGGAAGTGAGAAAGAAATCTATACGCAATGAAGCAAGCATCGAGGTCTGACGGTCGTACAGTGAGGAGGGGAGAGAAGGAGAAATCGTCCAAGCAGTGACGAGAAAATGGAGGGATTGGAAGGAGCAGGTAATGTTCTAGGGCGTCCTCGGCGACTCCAACAGCGGAGGATTCAGAGATGTTTTGGTAAAAGACGTTGTCGCCCACGCCCATGGTAATGCTTATCCTGTTGCCGCGCTCCCTATCGAGCGTCACGTCCAGCGTTCCGCAATGAATCTTTGTGCCGTATCGCCTCGACGCGTCACCGTACCCGGGTTGCTACCGTAGCCAGCAAACCGGTCGGTGGTCCCGCCCGCCCAGGTCAGAGAAGCACGTCTGCTCCTCCAACTCGGGCGGGCGAGACGATCCGGACCAGAAGCACGTCTGCTCCTAGCCCAGATCCCACCGCCCAAGCCCAAGCCCAAGTTAGAGAGGCACGTCTGCCTCTCCAGCTCGGGCTCGGGCTACGCGAAGGGTGGAAGCGTCGGGGGCACGTTAACCCCGGCGCTCCCGTCCTTCGCGCGACAACGGTGGTCGACGGGTTATCGGCGAGTATGCGGTGACACCAATGCTGGGTTGGCGCGGTTACGACTGTATGGATAGGACGATGGATGGGCGGCCGGTATCAGCGAGATGTGTGAAGCATGCATGGCCCGTGGGACTTGGTAATTGATGAGCAGCAGCGGGAGTCGAGCATAGAGCGTGGAGAAGGAAGCACAGTCCAGGAAGCAATGTTCTTTGCGGGTCAAGGTAGATGCAGGTCGAGGAAAGGGGCGAGCGGCGCTTGATCTACGCGTAATGGGGAATTTGAGGCCAGACACCGGAAGGCGGCCGATTCGAACGTCCATGGAAGACGATGCCAGAGGAGCGCGGCGGCGCAGGGGGCACATAATGGGATGCTGCAGGGACGAAACCAGATGTTGAATACAAGGTTTCAGGGCGATTGCGAGGTATGCTTGACGTATAAACGAACGAGCCACGCGTTGAGGCAGTATTGCAGCCGAAAGGGGTCTTATGCTGTGCCCGCGTCAAGGGAGTCTGGTAGATGATGTGGCCAGACACTGCCGTTCTACGGGCTAAAGCGACAGCTAAAGGGTTGACCGACGACGTCTTAAGCGTCTCGTAGATGATATCCTTATGCATTGGTTGGATGTGTCCTGAAGCAAAGGACGGAGGACTTGAAGGCGCGGGGTTAAACGAGGCAAAGACAAACGGCGGGCTGGGCGACTCGACCGGCAAGTGGATTGGCGTCTCCTCCGCAACTTGAGCGAGAGCGGCATTAGCGGGTTTCGAGGAGACTGCGCCGGATGGCTGGGGTGTAGCATCGGCGATCTGCACCGAGGGAGTATGTGTCGACTGGCAACATAGGTAAGTATGCTGCGAGTGGAACGATATCGAAATGGACGAACCTCGCTCTCAGATCGAGTACAAGCCGGCTCGTTCACGGCTTTGGAGGACATTTCGACCTTGGCGGGAGCGGCATTCACTTGAATGACGGCCTGCTCCTTCTCCTCGACGAGAGTCTCATCGAGTTCCTGGAACGGATATGAGAAAACGACACTGGAATGAGGGTATGGGAACTGACCGATGCAACGTCCTCGATGGTGCAGACCGGTCCGCTCGTTGCCTGAACAAGGAATGTGCTCTGTAGGAGTGCGAGTGAGTAAAAGTCTGCGATAAGCAGGGAGCCACATACAGTCAACGACCGTGCCAAAGCCCATTTGAAAAGGAGTATACCGGACGCTGCCGAGAAGAGGGTCCCGAGACTGCAACCCAGCAGCACGTAGCCGAGAATCAGGTAGCCGAGTGAGGAAGACTGTGACGGCTGGGGCATGGCTGTGATGGGTAATGTGCCTTCAAGAGCGACGACAGCAACAGGAAGCGCGTTGGGGAGGACGTGGAATGTGGGCTCCTCGAAATCGATAAAAAAGCACTCAGGGTACTTGCGAGTTGGGGAGGTCGGCATGTCGTCGACGAACTCCTCGAATTCCTCGGAGGCAAACACGACCTCGATGATAATGCGACCGGTCTGTTGTTCCGGGTGGCGAAGAACGATCTCTGCCGCTGACCATATCTGCCGTAGGTTCTCGAGTGCGCCGTCGACTGCGTCTGCCTGGACAAACGCCTGCTCGTACAGGTCGTCCCGAAACTCGTTGTATGTCTTGGGACCAAAGGTGACTGCGACGGGCCAGACAGCCTTGAGGATGAGGATGCCGAGGAGGAGAACGGCGACAACGGCGACGAAGGAGACGCGACGGACGCGAGAGGAGGAAAGGGTGAACATCGCGCAGGACGTGACGATGCGAAGGGCAAGGGTGTGGGTGAGGGTGTGGAAGGCTGGAAAGCTTCAAATGCAGAATCGACAATATGGTAGGAACCAAGAGTCAATTGAGAAAGCAGAACCGCGATTCTGGCTTATATACTCTGTGTTTGATCCGCGCAAATACGCCAAAACAAACGCGTCGCGTAACGCGCCCAGGTGACCCACTCCCCGACGAAGGTAGCTTGAACAAGGGCGAGCATTTTCAGAACAGAAAAGCAAGATGAGGAGGAGGAAGAGAGGATCTTCGTGATCCGTTGTACGTTTGGGATCGCTGATCCGGGGGCACGGGTGCAATTGCAGAAATGTTGCAATGCTCTCCAGAGTCTCCAGCGATGTTCAGGATGAGGTCGAGAGGACTGGACGCTGTTGTTTCCGCCTCTATGTTCTCGAGCCAGCTATCCATGTCTTTCCGAAGCTCGCCTGTAGTGACCGGCAAGCCGTTTATCTGCAATGGCCTCAACAACCGTCGGCTTTTCCTGCACCTTTGCAACTTGAAACTCTGCTGAGCGGTCTCTAGGCTGAGCTGTGGCGAGGGTCGCTCAAAATTTGAGGGCTGGGAACGTGAACTGCCGCAGCGTCGAAATGTGTTCCCAAGAGTGCTGAGGCCACGAGACTTTTGGCGCTCGAGCATTATCAAAGCAAACGACTGTCTCCTTCTCTTAACGGCAACTGCAGTCTTCTGCCATTCACATCCTATCAGTATCGAGAAACAACCGAGACTCGTACAACTGCCATGAACGTTGACATACCAGCTCCGAGAAACCGCGCCCCCAGATCTGAACATCCCGCTAGATCGTGCGTCACCAGAGTGGCGTCTCTGAACCCTAGACGTACTCCCGATCCCGAACCGCTGCCAACTGGATGGGACCGTCGTATCGATCATTTAGGACGAGTTTACTACGTCGACCACAACACTCGCACCACCTCGTGGATCCGACCAGCGGCGAGTGTCCCGGCGCACAACAACGCTGCTCGCGAGCCGCATGATCGCCGAGTCGCCGCATGCAGTCCTGAAAGCCTCCCCGACGGCTGGGAGGAGCGTGCCACCCCTACAGGTCGGGTCTATTTCGTTGACCACAATACGCGAACCACATCCTGGGACGATCCGCGCAGTCCCCTTGAGGGGCCGCTGCCCCCAGGATGGCAGCGACGACTCGACGCCAGCGCGCGCGTCTACTTTGTGAATCACAACACAAAGGCGACCACCTGGGACGACCCGCGAAACGGCGGCCAATCTCCGCGTCCTACGCCCCCAACCTATGCCCCGCCCCCACGCCACGGTGATCGTGAAAGAGGTCATGGTCGGCCTCCTCAACCTTCAGGACCAACGCACCACTTTGGTGCTACAAATGAGTGGACCGCTCCTCCCCGACGGGCTGCAGCACCGGAACCTTCTCCCCCTGCGACGCAAGCGCAGGAGACCACCCACGTCGAGCGCACAGGTTTATGTGCCATCTGTCAGGACGAGGAAGCGACCATGGCCGTCGTCGACTGCGGGTACGGTTCCTTCTCCCCCCATCTGTCTTGGATCTGACGCATTCGATCGATCTCTTAGCCATCTGGCCATGTGCAAAGACTGCGCCGAGCTGGTTATGTGGAGCTCGCGTGAATGCCCTCTCTGTCGGACGAGGATCGTCACGGCAGCACGACTGATCCGGATATACAAGACGTAGACCGACGGTACAATCTGCCCATGTATAGGCTTCCCCCATTCCATCCATTGTGTTTCACCACTTTCCTCTCCAGTCATTTAGCGATGCGCAGATAGGCCATGTATCGTTGAATTTATTGTGCCAAAAATACTTCTGCGAGGGGAAATACAGTGGCCCGGCGCCAATGCGCCACGCGGGTACTTGAGTTCCCAAGCGCCTGCGGCCTTGAGGCCCGGGCGCCTGAACGAGACTATGACTTTCACCGCTTGCCACACCTGCGACTGGTCAGAAAGACGATGAATTGCACAGGAAATTGAGATGGCCCGCCTCGATGGACTGTCTTGCACGCAATATCCATTCATTCTCGATTCTATTTTGACTCTATCTCATCTAGGGGCCCTCCCATCCCTTGGCGCTACTCGATGGAGCGCGCGCATCCGCCGCTCTCCGACTCCAGCGAATAACCCGCTTCAACGCACTGTAACCTGGGCTCCGCTATTACGGAAGGACTCATTGGAATTGGCTCGCGAGCGTCTCGAGTCTGCCGTGTCCAGCACGCACAATTCTTATTTTAGTCCTATCTTCACTCATTCAGATCTAGGCGATAATCCTCCCCAGCATTCTCGAAATGCCCGTCGCCCTACTAGTAGCCCAACCCCGCAACCTCAAGCTGGACCGTCCCGACGCACTACCGTTCCTCCTCGTTCGGCTAATGTCTCATCGCGTCCTCGAGCTGGCACGCCCCCTCGCTCATTGCTTTGTCCCCAGCCTCCACGTACTGGCGTCACGATCTCACCGCGAGCTAACGCATCGTCAAATCAGAGTGCTGGACCGTTCCGACGTACTACCGTTCCTCCTCGTCCGGTTAGTGTCCCATCGCGTCCTCGAGCTGGCACGCCCCCTCGCTCATTGCTTTGTGCCCAGCCTCCGCGTACTGGTGTCACGATCTCACCGCGAGCTAACGTATCGTCAAATCAGAGTGCAAGGCGCTCGCAGAACACGAATCAGCGGACTCCGCCCACAGGGCAAGCTGCTGCACCAGTTCTCCTCTTGATGCCAGAGTCTGCGCTGGAAGCTCACGAGAGGGTTACCCCCGACCTTGAGCGCACGGGTCTCTGTATTATTTGTCAGGATGAAGAAGCCACTATGGCCGCCGTCGACTGCGGGTATGCTCACTCGCGCACCCTCTATTGTCGTTAGTCTGATTTTATCATTTCCTTTCAGTCATCTGGCAATGTGCAGCGGATGTTCCGTCGTGGTGATGGGGAGCTCACGGAAATGCTCGCTTTGTCGGAGAGGGATTGAGCGGCTCATCCGAATATACAAGACTTAAATAACGATTTCTTCAGGTGGAATTTCTTTCGGCTGTAATTATTATACGCCATGCCAACACAACTCTTTCCTCAACTTTAAAATTGATTGGCCAGAATGCCGCCGACTGCCTGTAAAGGCGTGGGGTAGGAATTAAAGTGCCCGGCTTCAATAATGCGTCGTGTGTGCACCGGGCCTCTGGCCTCGAGACTTTCGGCGCTGTCTTCGCTGCTTGACTATACATACCTGATGAACGTAGAAACGAGCAATGTCGTATACATATATACGTAATGCCCATTCATCTTCATCCTGACCTTTGTTTTCGTGTAGACGCCAATCTTCCACGCCATGCAGTCCCACCGCCCTCCCCCACTGCTGAGGGTAGCAGCCTCGCTCCCCGCTTTATAAATCCACATCTGCAGGCTACCCCTGTTCCAAGCAGACCTCAAGCTGCCCCGCATCCCAGTCTGCGACCACAAGTGTTGGAATCGAGGCTCTAGCCTCTTGTCAGTGTCGCGCACGTCGAATTGTCATTCTCAGTCTTATATTTCGACTCATTAAGATTCAGACCTGTCGATGATTCTCCACAGCTAGGTCGTGTACATGGACTCTTCCTACTTGGAAGTTGTTCTTTGTGCGAGATGCCGTGGCGTGGTGCCAGTAACGCCTCGTGTGTGACCCTCTCACTGTTCACGCAAGTGCGGGCGCCGGGCTGGGAGCAACGTGACGGTAGCACCCATTGTGCATCTGCCAGACCTCGGCAGTGGCTCGGCTGCATGCTGCCTATGGAACGGCCATCGCATTCAAACGTCTGCAGCAGTACTCTATCTCCTCGTACTCTCGATATGGCTTCTGTTGAGCCCTCACAGCTAGACCAGTTGTTCACATCGGTCGCCGGTCAGGCTGTTGAGATCTTCACTGACGAGGTCCTCAAGGCCGTTCCCGGCGCCAGTCTCGTCGCCCCTCTCGTGAAATCCTTCCTCTCCAACGCACTCCATCTCTCCACGGATGAAGAGGAACTCACTAATCGTAGGCTTGATGAGCTTGCCAGCAAGGTCGATGCTTTAGGTCGCAAGATCGACGATGCCACACAGCTCTCGCAGCTCACTACGGCTCTACACGAGGACGTCGAGACAGCTCGTTCTCAGATCATCGTCTGGTCTAATCAACTCAGGCATCACAGAAAGGTTTGCTCCAAGTCATGAACCCGAGACGATTGGTCTGACGCTCCGCTCGAAGAACAATGACATCGAGGAGATGAATGACCTTCTTACCACTGCACTCAGTGCAAATAATGGAATCGGAAACATGCTTGGCAATATGCACGTAAGGCTTGTGGTCAATAATGGTCCGGAGCTGCAGACTGTTGGCGGTCGAACCATCACTCTTCCCATTCTCGCGCAACTGCGTGAGGTTCTCCAGGAGCGAGCCACGTCAGAGGCTCGCGCGCCAAACTACGACGTCGTCGCGCTTAACACCGATCTCATCAAGTGGAACGATTTCATCGTCGGGATCATGGCGAAGGGTACTGCGCTCGCCATAACTGCCGAAAAGTGGCGCCTGCTGAAGAAGCGCAATGATAAGACCGTCTCGGCGGCCGACCAGCATGCGTTCGAGATGACGATTGCGCAGAACGTCGCTGATCTGCAGCTCGACTTTGACAATCGGCGGAAGAAGTACGCGCACGAGCTCTTCTCCGGTGTCATAGGGTACCCTTTTGCACAGTTTCTCCTGCGGCAGGCGTCGGTTAGCCTTGAAAATGAGTGCCCGGCACCTGTGCTTCTCAGACTGGAGGGTGCAGACAAATACCTCTGGGTGCGTTTTGTTCAAAGTGCAAACAATGCTTGACACTGATGGTCATACCCCGTACAAGTAGATATCTCCTCTCGCAGGGTCGGAAGGCATGTACAAACTGTTGGACACCGAAGTCCTCGGCCATCAGACCTGGAACAAGTTCTTCGCGTTCGCTCGCGTCAACGACCGTTGGACTCTACGTGGGTCAAGATACGAAGCTAATCCGGACGTTCCTAAGAAGAGTCTGCTCTGCCGCAACTCCGGCAATGACACTTGGGGACTTTCTACCAATGCCGAGTGTGTATTTCTGGTTCAACCACATCCACCCCCATGTGTGCTGAGCATGAGTTTAGTCACGCTGAGTTATGCCTCATACCTCGCCCCGCTGGTAGTGACAATATTGCACCATTCACTCTTTTACTTCTCGACAAGGATCGGCAGAAAGTCGTCAAGCGCTGGGAGGTCATCGCCGAGCACTCTGATGGCCGCCTGCTGAACCACATCTCATTTGTCCCTGGCAACTCTGCCTCTGCGTTCAGCCTGATCCCATCGCACGACCACAAGCGCATCCTCTTCTGGGTCAATAACCTCAGGAGTGACAACTGCGTGCTCGTGCTGCAGGCCGTCCGATCTAGCAACTTTTCAAGCTTTGTCTGCCCGGGCATGGTGTGGCTCAAGGGGCAGCGGCAGTGCTTCATCGTGTGGAGGACACCCTTGGCCGACGATGACATAAAGCTTATCGCCATCTTCCGGTTGTACAACCTTGACCGGATCGATGCGACGCAGCAGAGTTCCGTGGAACCGCTGCTACATCAGGACCCCGTCAGTGGCCGTCTTGCCCTGCGTGGAGATCATGTTCAGGCCGTGGCAGACATCTACCTGACGATCTTCAATCCCATCGGGATGAAGCAAAACTGGGTGTCCGCGCTGGCGCTCATGCCGCTTGAGTGGGATAACCACAGATTCGGTTTCCGAGGAGAGGATGTTTCGGACGTATCTCAAGACGACAAGGTCGAACAGCGTATTGAGCAATCGCGGGCGTACCAGAAGGAATCGAAGGAGGTCTCGGGGCTATCAAAGCTGAAGATTCATATTGGGGGGTCGAACAACCCAGATGGATCTATTGATGTAGAGACTGCTTGAGAATGGTAAATGGCTCCGCCTAAATTTTGAATCTCGAATTTTCAAAAATTATGATTATATGGAGGCCTTTGCTCAGGTTTGGCATCGTAAAGAGCATGATTTGCTTAGGCACCGTGGGCGCCTATAGCTTTGTTTCCCACCTTGACCACACCTCCGATGGGTGAACTTGGACGTCGAACAATAGATCTATTTGGACCCGCTCGCCTCGAACTCGTGGGACTATCTGGTACGCAGTATCTATCATTCCCGGTCCCAATCTAACTCTCATCTAGGCGCACGGAATCATGCCTACGCACCGCCCCCTCGCGCTGTTGCGGACGGCCCGCCTCCAAGCCTATCTCCACACGCCGTCCGTTCCGGTGTGCCTCCACGTCCCGAAGTTCACACAGTCCCGCGTCCTGTTATCCGTTCCAGCATGCCTGCGCCCCCCCAAGCTGTCATCCGTTCTAGCATACCCCCGCGTCCTCAACTTGCCTCAGTCGCACGTACTGTGCGCTCCGGCGTGCCTCCCCGTCCCGAAGTTCACACAGTCCCGCGTCCTGTTATCCGTTCCAGCATGCCTGCGCCCCCCCAAGCTGTCGTCCGTTCTAGCATACCCCCGCGTCCTATACCTACCCCAGTCCCGCATACTGTGCGCTCCGGCGTGCCTCCCCGTCCCGAAGTTCACACAGTCCCGCGTCCTGTTATCCGTTCCAGCATGCCTGCGCGCCCCCAAGCTGTCATCCGTTCTAGCATACCCCCGCGTCCTATACCTCCGCGTCCTATCATCTCTTCCAGGGCCTATCCGGGTCCTCGACCTGATCTACTTCCGCGTCCTGTCATGCGTTCTAGCGTACCTCCGCGTCCTATACCTCCGCGTCCTATCATCTCTTCTAGGGCATATCCGCATCCTCGACCTGACCTACTTCCGCTTCCTGTCCTGAACCTGACCCACCAGGGCGTACATTCTTCCCGTCAGGTTGCTCTGCGCTCTGAATCGGAACCAACGCTACGTGTTATCGTCTCGCCACACTTTGAAAACGCTGCAGCAGCTGACCCGGTGTCGCGTACTACCGCCCCACCACCGGCTGGGACTGGCGCACCTCCCCGTCCCCCAGTACGCCGGGATAGCGGCTATGTTAACACTGTTTCCTCTGCGATGGAGAGCGCCGAGGTGCAAACACCGCAGGCAGACTACGAACCTATCGATATCTGTGTGATTTGCCAAGATGAAGAAGCCATCATGGCCAGTGTTGCTTGCGGGTAGGCTCACTCGCGCACCCACTCTTGTCGTTAGTCTGACTTGCTTTTCTTTCAGACATCTGGCAATGTGCGGCGGATGCTCAGATCGGGTGATGGGGAGCTCGCGGCGATGCCCGCTTTGTCGGAGAGGGATTGAGCGGCCGCTTCTCCGAATATATAAGCCTGGCAATGGCCCATAACGATCACGATCTGTGCATGTGTAATTTTCTTTCGGTTGTAATTAATATACACCAGGCCAATAAAACTCTTTCTTCGACTTTGGAATTGATTGGCCCCAGAAGGCCGCCGACTGCTTGTAAAGGCGTGGGATAGGAATTACAGTGGCCCGGCTTCAATAACCACCTTGTGTGCACCAGGCCTCTGAGTACGTCTGGCCTTGAGGCCTGAGCACTTGGGCAACGGTGACCTTTGCTGTTTGACTACACCTGCGACTGGTGAACGTCGAGGTTGAATAACAATGGACTCACTCGCCCGCGCCCGCCTCGAACTCATTGGACTGTCTTGTAAGCACGCAACGTCCCTTAATCCCCAGTCCATTCTGACTTTGATCTGCTGTAGACGCGAATGCTCCACGCCACGCCGTCTCAACGACCTCAGCTCCCGCTGGGGGCAGCCCGTCCCGACCCACTCGCCGCTTCACAAGCCCACAGGTCAAGCCGCTTTCACTCCCCATCGGCCCTCAAAGCACTCGACGCTTTGCGACTCCACGAGCCAACCCGCCTAGCAGCCACCACAGCCCGCGACCGCAAGTCATAGACGAATCCCTGGAGTTAGCCCTCGCCCGTCTTGAGCGCATTGGACTGTCGCGCACGCCCAATTATCCTTCCCATTCCCGATTTTGCTCACTCAGATGCAGGCCACGATTCTCCATGCTACTTCCCTCCGCCCTCGAGCACGGTCCAGGCGAGTCCGCTCCCGCACCGTGAAACCGCCACACCGCGACGCGCACCGATGCGTTTGCCATCCTGGAGGTCATGTCCCAGCCCGCCGGCACGCACTAGCGTCCCGCCGCGTCTGCAGGATCAGCATGACACGCCCGACCATACGATCGTGAGATTAGACGACACGTACGAGCGGCTCAGCGCCAACTAACGTGCTCGCCCACAACAGCACAACTCGACATGGGAGATTTGGAGCCCGATGAGGGCATCACAGAACACAAGCGACGAGAGTGTAGGGCGAACCCTGTCCCCAGCGCAAGAGCATAACGACCAGAGGCTGACGAGGGCCAGTCCGCCGCGACCCCAAGCTCTCCTCTTGATGGACGAGGCGGCGCTGGAAGCGCACGAGGTCAAGCGCACAGGTCTCTGTGTTATTTGTCAGGACGAGGAAGCCATCATGGCGGCCGTCGACTGCGGGTAAGTATGCATGCATTGAAGGTTCTCCCCGGTCGCCGTTGGTCTGACCGTCTTCCTTCCTTTTCAGCCATCTGGCGATGTGCAGAGCATGCTCGGACGTCGTGATGCGCAGTTCGCGTGCATGCCCGCTCTGCCGGAGGAGCATTCCCGACGCACGGCTTGTACGAATCTTCAAGACTTAGTGCATGGAGAGATTTGAATATTAACGGCGGCGGCGGAACCGTGCCGATTAAATCTAAGCTTTCGGAATATGAAATCCGCAGGTCTATCACGGATGGATAGAGAGGAAGGAACGAAGCCACGAATCTTGACCCAGGGTAAAAGTACAGGTACACAGTCATTACACCTTGTACCGACGCCCGGTCTTTGTGAAGAATGTCTGCAGCACGTATACCTGGAAACTGCCGGGGAATGAGGTTCATACGTGGAACGAAATGCGGAGTGCACTCACACGGCCATTCCTATTACGCCGAGGCTCTCCAGAACCGCGTACCAGAACAGGCGGCTGGAAAGGTAATTAATTCGGTTTCGATGAAAGGCGTTGGAGCAGAAGATTTACTTTTGTATTGACTTGACGATGGAGAAGCCGCGGTTTTCTCGCGTGTGGAAGCTGCAATACACGTTGGCCATCCGTTCACCCACGATACTACTATTGGACGCACTGTTTTTGTGTTCTTTTGATGTTCATGAGCATTCCATTGAGGCGGAACACACTCTCCTCCAAGGAGCTCGTGTGCTCGGATATCTGGCCCGGCTTCGCAGGCGCCTCTCTCCGGGGTTCGCTCTCCACCATGATGTCAAAGTCGACGAGTTTCTCGGTGAGCGTCGACATGTCGTTTTCGAAGCAGAAGGAGTATTCTCCGACGGTGTTTGCGGTGAGGACGTAGTCTCCCTGGCGCTCGCGCTCGCCGTCGAGGATGATCTTGTCGTTCGGGTCCTTGATGTCAAAGTCTATGTCGAACGAGCCCCCAGATTGCACCTACACAACGCCAGAAAAGTTGGAATGGAGCAGAGAACGCGGCGAAGCACATACTGCAAAATAAAACTACATTCTAGGGTCAGCGGGTGAATAATGTGAAGAGTAATGGGGCGCACGCCGATCTTCTCTCCAGCTTTGTCCACGTCAGCATAGAAACATAGTCGCTCGTTGGCGGCGATGGCGGTGGTCAAAGCGGAGGCGCGGGCGCGTAGAGAAAGATTAATAAGGTAGAATAAGGCCCATACGAAATGTAGCAGAATCATCGCGAAGGACGCTTGCCAAGTGGTAGCGGACAAGTCTTTGGTACACAACACAAAACAACCGCTCTCTTCCAAAACAAGAAGGTCCATTTTTTTGGCCTGCTGTCAAGCCCTTCGGACTACTGGCCTCGTATTCTTGCAATCGGCATTCGCTGGCGACATTAGAACTCACTTGAATGCTCCACGGTAGCCACATTCAGTGTTGTAACTTCTGGGAGTGATCCGTTGGATATCAAACTTGCTACAGCTCTCGACGCCCCCCTGGTCGTCCCCGAACGCGCTCTTCTCCGCCTGTTACTCAGTCCTGCCCGCTGGCGGAGATACAGCCTCCAATAGATTGTCGGCTTCTTGACAAGGTCATCAATGCTAATGGCGGCCAGAAACCGCATCTCCGTGGTCTTATCTATTGTTGTCTGTTCTTCTCCGCCTAACTCTGACTTTGGCTGCTACTTGGCGTGCAAATGCCAGCAAGTTGCCAGCATGTTTTTTTCTCTTTTGTTCTCCACATTGTTGTTGTGACATCGCGTGATGTCACAATGGTCACTAGGCGCGCTATTGTGTTCGCCGTCTTATATTTAACTGGCTCTGTCCGCCATGGTTCCCCCGCCTCCCCATTGTATTATCTATGCGGTCCCTTCCCTCCCCTCCCACTTCCGCCGCTTTCCAGTCCGTCAAGACTGGCGATAGCACCACCTTTATCTGGCCTCATGACACCTCGACGTACAGCACACCTCTTACCGCTCAATCCTTCGTGGTGCGGTTACCAATAGGTGTCGAGCTCCCCAAAGCCTCGGGCGCGCCCCGTATCTTGAAGGCACGCCGTCGTGAAGGGGTGATCTTCGGGCACTCCCCTTCATCTTCGGTGTCCTCGTTGGACTCGTCCTCCAGTTTCGGCAGCGTAATAAAGGCCGAATTTTGGATGCCGCCTCAACCTGCCGTCTCCGTCCCCGTAGCCCCCCTCGTGGCCGACGAGACGAAAACGTTAATGCCCCCTACGCCGACAACGCCGAAGACGAAAACAAAGTCCAAACCTGCGAACATAATGATTCCTCGGAACTCCCCCGACGCCACACCCACTCTTATTGTTTCACCCGTTTCCCCCTCCAACCCCGCCCCGGCGTCGGTGTCCTTCCCGACCATGACACCGGAAGCAGTGCTGTGCACTTCCCCTCCACAAACCCCGCTCTCTCCATTCCTCCCACTCTCCCCTCTCTCTCCAAACCGGCGTGTCCAAACTCCAAACGCCCGGATCCGAAAAATGGCCAAACTCACCCGCACGCTGGGCGAAAACGTCCCCATCGAGCTCGTCTTCCCCGGAGCGGCCTCCACGTCGGCTGCGGCTGCGGCTCCATCACTCATCCGCAGCGCATCGCCTGCGCCTGCTCTCGCACCGAAGCCTGCCAAGCGGGCCAAGCTGCTCTTCAGCGACAGCGTGCAGCGCGTCCTGCCCTCGGGGCCGCGCACTCGCACCCCCACTCCCTGCCCCACATCCCAGGAGTGGCCACTGACGCCCACCCCGGACTGCACCATCAACGCCGCGGCGCACACGCGCACCGCCGTGGGGCTGCACTACGCGCTCGGGCTGGACTCGCTCCCCACGCGCAGTGCCACGCCCGCGCCCGCCCCCGTGCCCGCGCACGCGGCGCCCGTGAACCCGGCGTCGCCCGCACCGTTCTCGAACGTGTTCAACGTGGACGACGTGTCGTGGGAGCGGGCGCGGCAGGTGGCGATGGCGCCGCGCGCGAAGGCTTCGCAGCAGCCGAAGCGCGTGTTAGGCGGGGTGCGCAAGGCGCCGGCGCCGGTGCTGGTGGAGGCGAATGGGCGCGGGGCGTGGCGGAAGAAGGAGAACACGTGGAGCGGCGAGTGGAACGTCGAGGACATGGAGGAGCTCCAGGTCCGGCTACGAAGACTGAGACGCCTTTGAAGGCGCACGATACCCAGACGCTTGCACCCAGCACGATTGATATGATCATGACTCATTGACTCTTTTCCTTTTCTTGCCTCCTCATACTATACTTACACGACGACTAATGCTCTCCTCTACTGTACACCATAACTCCTCCCACTGTAGCCCTTCTTTTCTTTTCTTGGCCGTCATGATTATCGATCTCTGTACAGAGCAGGCTGGACTTGTGCGCATGTTATGTAGCAAAAATATATACTTAGTTGGAAGTCTCCCGTCGTCGGCCGCGTCCACCAGAAACCGCAACCACTTCCAAAAAGCGCCTCCAATACCCCATCCTGCAAGAAAAAAGAATCAGCAACATCGTTCATGCACAGTCAGGCTGAGGACCCACAGATCCTTCTGCGCAGCCGCGGCGGGATTAATCGCAATAACCTCCGGCTGGAAGTAAAACATCTGCAGCAGCCGCGCCGCATTCTCCGTCGTGCAGGGCGCGTGGTGCGCCAGGTGCGCGTGCAGGTCCTCCACGCGCCCGAATGCGGCGGGGCACCCGCTGCAGCTGATGCGCTGGCGCGAGTGCAGGTGCCGCTGCTGGTGCCGCTGCAGCGCCCTTTTGGTGGGGAAGGTTTCGGGGCACGCGTCGATGCCGCATTTGAGAGGGGCGGGTTTCGCTGCGGAGCGTGAGGGCGCGGCGTTGGGCTCGGATGCGAGGGGGGATCTCTTGGCGGGGTGGTAGGAGGGAGGGTTGACGGCTTTGCGTTTGCCGCCGGTTGCGCCGCCGTCGTCTCCTGGCGCCGAGTAATCCGATTCTGACGCGAACGAGGACGAGGACGGGGATCGGGAGGAAGTCGGCGGTAGGGGAGGTCTGTCGTTTTGGAGGACGCGGAGGAGAAGGGGAATCGTAGGGCGGGAAGCTGGTCGTGAGTTCGTTTGGGCGACGATGGCTCTGGTGGCTGGAGTCGCGGGTGGCAGAGGTATGCCGCTCTGTAGAGTGCGAAGGGGAAGGGAGGATTCGCTCGGAGGTCGTGGATTCGACAATTGGGCGGCGGTAGCTGGCACAGATATGCCGGTTTGTCGAGTTCCAGATGGAAGCGAAATTGTAGGGTAGGGAGAAGATTGAGTGGGAGCTCGACAGGTATTCAAGGAGTGGGCAAAGCCGGTCACGCTGTTCTGTAGAGCTCGAAGAGGAAGGGGTTTTGTAGAGCGAGAAACAGACTGGACGGGAGGAGGACGGGGATTCGACGATTGGGTGATAGCCCGCGAAGACTGGATAATGCTTTGAGGACAGATAACCAGCGGAGCATCTACGATGGGAAGCATCCACGGATCTGGCAGCGCAGAGTACCGTATCATGGGAGGAGGAGCAACGTCCTTGTCCCACCCAAATAGTTGGCATTCGAGTGAAGGTTTCGGAGTAAGCGGTATCATGCCACCATGGCCATTCTGCTCATTTTCGTTCGAAGGATATTTTGCAACCGCAAAGGAGTGCGAAGGCGAAGGCAGGAAGTGCTTCACACCATACAGCCGATCGTGTCTTCGCTGTTCAGCTGTGCGGACCTACTGAGGGTATTCAAAACACCGATCGTAAGGTGATGGAAAGCGTACGGTTTCGGGTGTTATATTGGGAACGTAGTCCTTGACTGCAGAGGGATCAAACTGGAAGACACATGGTTGATGGGTGTAGAAGCTCGTCAAGAGTTTGTGAAGTTCTGCATCAGCGTAGATGAAGGTTGGGGGCTTGGGGACATTGTTCACCCCTCCATTGACAAAAACAGATGCCCTTGTCGCAGTGGCATCCATCGTGGCGGAGCAGGGGATGAGGGTCGCCTTGTGGCTCCTTGTGGCTCAGCCATAACCGTTATAAACGCACGGACAATGGAACGTCAGTTTCCTTTCTTGGAGTCTATGCTCATGCCACCTTGAATTTCTGAACCTTTGGCGTTGTTGGAGCACACAGTACGGGTTTTTAGGAGTGGTATACGATCCATTGCTTTTGAAAGGAGGGCCCGGGCCTCGATACGAGCATCAGTGGTTCGTCAGGCTAGAGCTGGATTTGAAGCCATGTTGGAATAAAGCATGGCCGAACAAAGCATTCCGAATCCTCGCGGTCTAGAACATTCCTTCACCGGACGCAAGTGGCATAAGATACAAGATTTGATTGTTGGAGCGTCCATGCAATGGTGTCTGAGAGCAAAAGCTAGAGATCTAAGATGCGGAGGGTCGAGGCGCATGGCAGTGGTCCGCAACTGTTGACTGTATCAGATACTTCCGTCAGACGGTAAAGGCTTGTTACGAAGAAACGGGACGCGCCGAGAACTTGTGTGCTGCGGCTCTGGCAGCTTAGCGCTCAGCAATGTGCGGCTGACCGAAAAAGGAAGTTCGAGCGCTTAGAGGCGCTCAGACTCTTGCCGCAGCCGGTTGTCGACGACGTTTTTTTCTTCCAGTAACTTCAACTTTCGAGTTTTTTTTTCAGTTTCTTCTACTCGCCCCTTTTGAGCTGACGTTCTCCCAGGTATCCTTTTGGATCTGACTCGGAGGCCACCAGGAAGCAAGCGGAGGATAAGTTTTCGGAAACAATTCACCGCAATATTCCATAGCTTTAAGTTCAGACAATCTTCATCTGCCAGCCACCCGGAGCGCCTGGCTCAACAGCAATCTTTTCGTTGCTAGTAACTGTGTTTCATGTTCCACTCTGAGGGCCAGGAACACTGGCAGCCGACTTTGCTATATTTGTGGCTTACCTGCCTCCCACTCTCTTGTGGTTTGCAGTGGGACTGCGACATTCGTCACATTTTTTACACTCGGGCGCTAATCATGAATGACGGATTCCTGCGGGAAGCGGGAAGCAGATCGGGGCATAACGACCGATGGCCCCAAGAACAGCGCTCAAGGATCTTATTTAAGTCGCGGAGTCTGTGAATCCACTCCCGCCCCTCACAATCTCCCAGGCGAATGTTTTCCATGGATTCTATGTCTCTACCACGTTGAGCTTTTTCACTATAGCAGTTATCGAGCATGCATTCACCGTGGACATCATACTAGGTTCCCCGACCACGATTTATGCTTTGGAAACCCTGGTAATACCAGCAGCCTCTGACATATTCCTTCGCCTGCGATGATCGATTTTCTCAACATTACGAATCCCAAATCATATCTCACTGAGTATTGCAACAACCCACCAGTAGACTCTTGCGCTTTTGGATATTGCCCTAATCCTGATGTGGCCAGCCCAGCTGTTCGGTTTTCTGGTACGTATACCCGTTTCGATTTGTTTTGGTTTAACAGTAATAATTTTTCATCAACTTACCTCACGTCACTTGTTTCGGCGATCCTCGTTTTATATTCACCCGCCGACGTCGAGTCCTCCTTTTTCGCCCAGCTTTTAAATGTCTATTCCCTTGTTATCGCAGCCATTATTGCGATAGCGAAGCACAACCTCACCAAATTGCACAGTGTTGTTGCTGTGACGTTGGCTGCGTCACCTCTCAGCTTGTATCTGCTGGCCTACGTTGTCCGCAGCCTTTTTGGTAGACACACGAGGCTGGACAAAGTGTTTGGTAAGGGAAGGCATCTGAACCGGGGTATCGTTGTTTTGGCCTTTCCGCTCTGGGTTGGTGTTCTGGCTTTCACAATGTTGCCAAGTTCGGGATTTCAGCAAGCCGCATGCGACTCGTTGGTTATCTGCACTCTGCAACGCACCGTCTATTGATCGCTTATTATCATAGAATTGTAGCGGACAACAAGATCGCTTTCTGGTTTTTCTTCCCCTGCATCGTCTTCTTTGATGCGTTTCCCGCGACTGGTGCAACACTCGTTGGAATATTCTCACTAGCGTGGGGAACCGCTATCTATCGGCTGCGAAAGGTCATATGGGCAAAGCACAACAAGCGCCTTCCCTTCGCCCGGATCTGGTACGAATTTGTTCCTTTTGGTGCATTTTTAGACACTGATTCACAGCGCAGGCGTAAAGTCGTCGAACGCTATCCATTCATTCAATTCTGCACCGTCATCTTCATACCCCACTTCTTCTGGATGTTCAACGTTGAAATTGGTCTCCGAATTTTGTCAACTCGCGAGTCCTTCAGTGCTACATATGGACAAGTTCGTCCCGCTAATCCGCCCATAATCCTAGTTGTTTAATCTTTCCTAGCTCCTCGCAGTCTTTGTCACGGTTCCTTCATTTATCCAGCTGTGTCTTCTCCTGCCCCGGGTGCCCCGCTGGTTTGTCGATTTGACATGGGTCCGATTTTTGACGTGTCGCTGGAACAAGCCACGACTCAGCGACAACTCATACCAGGAGTCTGGAATTCCCTTGGAAGCAAAGTACGATCCTGACAGCTTGTCCATGTCCAATGGTTCCACTGTCCACTTGCTTTGAGCTATGCGCTGGAGAACTCAGACGGGAGGTATACATACTGTATTTTAGCTACATCAATCGCATACCATAAGATTTTGTCCATAAGATTGTCCTCCTGGCCGTTATTGGGCTTGGCCAGCGTTGATCTGATGAGAACTGGTTCACCAACTCAACGTAAAGCACTAAGTACTACCAGGGATCAAACACAATGGATGGAGGCATACGGGCGTAGTCTTCGGGTCGTGACCGTCTCAGCATATTAAATATGATTATCAAGAACGAGTTCTGTATATCCACACCAAAAAAATAATTACCGTACATCGCCACGGTCTACGACTTGAATATCCGTAGCAGCCGCGCCTCCGTCACAATCCTTGTCCTGCAGAGCGGGCATTCGCGCGAGCTGTTCATGACCAGGTCAGAGCAGCCTCTGCACATTGCAAGATGGCTGAAAGAGAGTGAGTTACCAAACACAGAGAGAGCAAGGAAACCTACCCGCAGTCGACAATCGCAATGTTCGCCTCTTCGTCCTGGCAGATAACACACAGCCCCGTGCGCTCGAGATGCGACGCCATCGCCTGCGCCTTGGGTGGCAACGGTGGAGGAACAGACGAGCTTGAGCTCGTCCCCTCTGCCGCTTCACCGGCCGGGGTCTGCTCAGCAGCAGCAGCCTTTTCCCTCTCCTCCCTCTCCTTCTGTTGCCTCGCAAACTGCTCCATCATCACCCTCTGTTGCTCGATCCGCTCCTGCTCCTCCGCCTCTTCAGCCAGGCGCTGCCGCTCGCGTTGCCTCCGCTCCTCCTCGATCAGATCCCGCACCTTTTTGACGAGGTCGGATTTTTCGAGAACGACGCCGACGTTGACGTGGTTCGTAAATAATACTTCTTTGAGCGCGTGAACGGAGAGCGCAGCGAGGGCATCGTCGCTCATCGCCAGCAGCTGGTCGAGTGTCGGCGCCGGTACGGTCGGCGGGGGTGCAACGGACGCGGCGCGCGCACGAGGCGGGGTCCGAGCACTCGCCGCGTTTTGAGCGCTGAGGTTGTGCGAGGAGCGGGAGGGCCGAGGGCTCTGATACGGCCCTGTGTTCGGCTGTTGCTGTCGCGGCGCGGCAGGCGGTGCACCTGGGTGGCGTGGCGGCAGGTGGGAGTTGAAATGCGATTGAGAGTGGTAGCCGCTATGTGGATTGTGATATTGTGGCGTCGGGTGCGGAGCAGGACGAGGGGCTGACGCGTGTCGGGGCTGGGTCTGCGGTTGCGAGGCGGGCCGCGTGGGAGGGGATCGGGGTGGCGGGCCCGGTGGAGGTGCGTACCGAGGTTCATCAGGCGCCAGGTCTGGTCGAGGGAATTCATGCGTAGATTGATTCGGTCGAGGAGGGAGAGGCGGTTCGCTAGGTGCCTGGGTGGTTGGTCGAGAAAACATTCCCCGAGAACGGGTAGATCGGTCGGGAACGGAATACTTGCGATAATAATTCTGCACATAGGTTAGATGAATCTTCCAAGGACAAAATGGACACAAACCTCATGGGCGTCAGACAAGCAGCCGTTCACTCCCTTTGTTTAACAATGACAATCGGGACATACGGGGATGGCACTGGGCTCACTATTGCTGCAATAATGGCGTCAATAAGGTCGTCTTTTTCGACCGCCTGATCCGCTTTAATGCCATATGCGTTGATATATTTCTTGAGTTTTGCAAGCGGCATAGATTTGAGTCTTCCCCGGCCGAATCTGCATTCGGCCGTTACTAATCCACAAGTTCAGCTGAAGCACGATTGTTCCTGGAGGATGGACGCACTGCTCAGGAATTCGATACAGTAACCGCACACATTCATCTGGTCATGGCCAGGCTGATCACCAGTTCGCGGCATAAGCCCGTAATAGTCCGTGCAACTATAGCAATACGAGTAGCCTGCATAATCTGGACCTTAGCAACCCAGCGTCTACCAAGAATCGCGAAGCACATGCCGCAGTGATTGCATTTTCGCCGAGGAAGTAGCAGAATCCTAAATTCCTTCAGTGCAGAATCGTGAACGGCTCAAACAACTAGTAGTCCAGTGACGCAGTACCTTGCTGCATTTCCGGCAACTTGAAGCTGGAGGATCGGCGGGTGAGGGTGGTGGGGGTCCGGAAAGGAGGGGAAGGCCCAATGTTCCCGACATGAGATCTAAAGCTTGATATTGGTCGAGAGAAAGAGACTCGGGAGATACTTCCGAGGCTGAACAACGATGTAGTAAGCACAGAAGGTGCTAGAGCGCTAAACGATCACGTGAATTTCGCCTTCAATTAGCCGAGAGACGCGTCGCGACTGGCAGTGCGAATAAGCGTGAGGAGCTCGGACTCAGCTCCTACGCTCGGCAAATTACATCGTTCAAGTACTCAACGACGTTATAGAGGATTTGAAATTTGGTTTGAGACGGCAAGTGCCGAAGCAAATGCAACTGCCAAAGCGAGGAGCATGCATATGGGAGAGACTGTAAGCACGAAACTGCTCTTTAGCCGTATAAAAACGGCTGGCATTGCTCACAAGAAATCAGGATCTCAAAGTTTCTCATCCAGTCCCAGATGTACCCCAGAATAGCATGCGTGCCCCCAGATCGGAAGTTCCCGGTATTCATTGAATGCTGCATGACTACGAGCAGTATGCAAATTACTTGACTCAGGGTGTGCTCAGCCACTCGGAACACCGCCGATCAAAGGTAACCAAGATTCGCGTCGACTGTCCGTGAAATTATTCCGAATGATTATTGTCAGAATTTTTCAAAAAAAAGAACTGGCGATTGCAGGCTGTGTTTACTCTCGTTATCGGGCTAATGGTCTTTATTAGACTGCACCCACGGAATTTACGAAGAGATCCAGAGCAAGGGGGTTTGATCAGACCGCTGAGCAGCACAGACAAACAACCACTCCTGGCCGAATCGGGTAATTTCTGTTTTGGATAGCGCACGGTAAATCATACATGAAGCTGTAAAGTATTGCGTATGATTAACTGGTTAAAATCCATCTTGGGGAAGGCAAAAATATCGTAACAGTATACACGTGTATGTCGTGCGCGTTTAAGTGCCGCACGAAGGGCTGTCCTTCCACTTTCTTCCCCACTCATCCATACTACCCTCAAGAAATGGCCTCGAGCCTGACCCTCATCCCGTGGAATCAGCCCGATGCAAACCAGGTCGTCGCAACGATACATGGGAATTCTCGCCCTCATGGTGATAGATGAGCGCTTGTCCTCAAAGCGATACTGTCTCTGTCCCCGGTTCGTTCCTTGGACCGAATGTACACCTCCTCAGGCTAATCATGCAGCATATGTGTTGGGCGGCCCAAACGCTTAAATTACATAAGATTTAGTCACTGGAAGTACCCTGAAGATTTGTCAGAGCCATCTCTTTCGACGTTGTCGTCGAAATCTTCTTCCTCAGGAAGGGCCCCGTGCAAAATATGTTCAAAAATTGTCAGTGCCTCATCTCTTTCGAGCTCGGAGTCGAACTCGTCTTCCGAAGTGGCTCCGCTCGACGGGGAGTGCTTTCTCTCGCCGTCCGAGTAATACTCCCAGCATTGGTCCGGGTGCTCCTCCGAGCCGTCCTCCGAGCACCATTCCTCTTCCGAAGTGAAAACATAATTCGAGTCATCGCTTTCATCGTCCTCGGGGAATTCTTCAGACCACAGCACCGTCAGCCAAGGCCCCAGCGGGAGGTCGTATTCATCGGGCGTATCCTTGACAATGCTCGATACACCGTCTGGTCCACCTGGTCCACCGCGAGTCATCGGGGGGAACGCGGCTCCGTTCTGTACATATCGGCACGCCCGCAGCGCCGGGAACCGGCTCTGCAGGCGCTCGAATTCCCCGTCGAGGGGCAAGCCGGGACGACTCCCACTCCGAAAGATGTTCAACGATGCAACCGTCGAATGGCACAGCGGCGGCTCCGCATTTACAGCATACTCGCTGATGCCTAGGCACTGCAGCGCGGGACACTGGGCAGACAAGTCCTGGAACGGGAGGGGGAGCGACTCGGGCCAGCTTACGTTCAGGGGGCATACCGTGAGTGCTACGACTGTTGCGCCATATGCAGCGAGAAAGGTGCGGGCGAGAGCGTGGTAGACTTCGGTTGCGGTGCTTCCGCAGGGGCGGATGACGAGTTGCTGCAGGCCCGGACATACCCAATACGCTGCAGAGACGCGGGAGCCGGACATAACCGCTATGCGAAGATTTTCCAAACGCGCGAATGTGAGCGTCGGATGGGAATAGCCGTAGTTGTCGGGGAGGGGCAGAGAAAGAGACTGCAGGGTCTGGCAAAGCTGGACCAGCGCTGGGAGGACAACGGGGTATTCTACATTATCACCGATGTCGAGATTGGTGAGCGCCAGGCAGACCCCGGCGATAGCTGGGAACGCTGGGGGATGTGCTGGTGCACGATGGCCGCCGGCGATGAGGTGTGAATTGAAAACAAAGTGTGTCAGGCGGGGACACAACTCGAAGATCTTGTCAGCCTCGGTGGAGTGCAGGGCAGTGTATCCGCGCAGAACAGGGTAGCAAATTTCCAGACGACGCATGAGCGCTGCGAGCTCCGGACGAGCTTCAAGAGTGCGCATGAAGGCCGCCAGCTGGCCAAGGCTCCGTAGCATTACGTTTTCGTACAAGAACTCGAGGCCGAGGCGGTGCCAGGTCTTGCAAACTCCCATGATGCAGAGTTTGGTCTGAATGTCGGCAGACCAAATCTTTTGCGGAAACGGCGCCAAAGATGATGCATAGCCCATCACCCACGACGGCGGAAGTGCGTGGCGGAAAATGACGAGTAAAGTTTCATTGGGAAGTTTGCTTGTTGGGTCGACAGATTCGTTCTAAGATATTTGGTACTTATGGGTTCATTTCATGATGGAAACCTCTGCTCACCGTGGACTCTGTATCTTCATCTTCCTCATTACCGGCATCTTCTACATTTGCATCCGACATTTCAGCCGGATCCAGTCCTTCTATCTTCTTGGCTGGTCAGCAGTAAAATGAGGGAGCAGAGCCTGGTTTTTGACCTTTATTTGTTCGACGGCGGTGCCACTGACCTCGTCCTGCATTGAATCATCCAAACGAAACCCGGGATCTTGGCCTTGACCATCGCTATAGGCCAAGAGTTCAGCTGAAACTTGGGGCCCGTCGTCGGTCCGCATCGACGTACTTAGGAAGTAGATGGATGGTCTTTGTGTGCGATTCTCACACTCGCATTAGTATCTTGCACTGACTTCCCACTCACAACCTCGTTCTGAACACTCGCATCAAAGTTGATAATCAGACAACGTGGGCCGCGGCGGTGCCAACTTACTTAAGGTCTGCGAACCGCCGATTGTTTTTGTACTTAAGCCATGGAAGTGATGATTTTATAGTTTTACTCATGGAACATCGTCATTGGCAGATACGAGAGTATATGTGGGTTCTGAATGCCTGAGATATGTGGAACTATTGTATCAATATGCACCGGGCGGCGGGCGACGCTTCATGTCGGTTGAGTCGGCTAACACTGCAAAGTCCAGAGCTCCTTTGTATTCAAGGTTTCCGACGAATCTTGAAGAGACGGCACCGAATTCCCGGTGTCAAATCGGGATGGACCCGCGAAATATTTTGGAATATTCAAGTACGTAGCTGGCTTCCAATGTGTTTTGGCGCGCGCGAGATGCTATTGTGGTTCGCGAAATCTGTAAGTTCGACTATGCAACTTATCCCGGTAGGAAAACAAACAAGAAGCCAGGACCCCAGAGTCTCTCTTCCAGTTCCTTGCTCATCACTCATCGACGAAGGTGACATGCTACACACCAGACCACCCCTTCTCCCCCGCCTGAGTACACGGTCCTCTTTGCCCAAATTACATGCAGCGACTTGGCCCGCAGATGGAGAGAAGGGTACGCACGCCGTGTTCGAAGTGCGGCCCCGAATGCAATCGACAGAGTTCTCCGCGGTCGTCCTCAAGGTCCGCCCCATCACATCCCTCCCGCCGCTGTGGACGGGAGAATAGGCGCAGCCGGAGCGTTCTGGTGCGATGCGGAGTATATGGCCTCATTTCATTTCATCCCGCCAATCGTCGCGCATGCGGGTGTTCTCGGACGCGCTGTATGCGGAGAGTATGATCCGTATTTGTACCCCCGGGCGGAGCTCGGACGCGTGACAACCACGACGGTGGATCGAATTAGACTGAAATGTGTAGATTTATGGTCCTATATCACCGCACAAGAAAGTCAGAATTGATTTTTACAGACGGCTCATTGCGGATGTGGGCATTCGGATCGCGTGCGCGCCTGGGGAGATGTGTACGGGTTGAGGGTCCAGACGAACGAGAGCTGCTGGCGCCTAGTGGCTTTCTGATGGAATTTGATTCCCTGCCGGACCTTGAGCTCGGTGAACTCGAAAGGCCCGCGGTTTAGCGCTTGGGGCAGTCAGGTGGTGCCTCCCGCAGCAGGCGGGCGGAGCCCTACAAATACGGTAAGCAGGTGTGCACTGTAGGTTGGCAGTACCAACACGCACAGTTCTCTAAATCGTATCTGAGGTCCGGAACGATACACCGACGCGCCGATCCGAGGCATCGACCATACTTAACTATACTTTATGGGTCTGATCTTGCTTCCAATCCAGCTTGAGGCTTCAGACACCCAATGTACCCTCCGTGCGCGAGCTTGCCTACTTGAATTCGTCGTTGCGGACACTGGGCGGATCAATACGTCCTCGTCCTCCGCGGCCGTCCGTCGTGCCTGGGAGATCCGGAATCATTCTGCGACAAGACAACCACGTAGGCTTGCGTCATGGCAGCACACTGTTTCAGAATTTGAAAAGATGTTGTGATGAATAGAATGTCAGATATAGACCATGTCAGTATGTCCTCGTCCTCCTCTCGAGGCATGACGATCCAAGATTCCTTGCAGAAGACCGCCGTAGCTTGCGCATCGAATAATAAGATTAGAGACTGAGAATGAGTCCCCGCCATTATTCTCTTCTCGAAAAAGTCCCAAGAACTTAAATTCCCACCGTGCTTGACGGACGGCTTGGAAGGAAGGCAGACGGTATTTTCAGTCGAACGACTCGCGGGAGCCGAGTGGGAATCAAGGGGAACCATCGAAGGTTGAGAGGTAATTTCTCGAAGCGTGTCGGGCACGGAACTCCAGCTAGACAGCAGGCCAGAGAGCACGCAGATGAAACATAGAAGAGCGAGGGTGTGTATTGTTCAGATAAAATTGCATATTCTCTCCGTATTTGTCGCAGTGGAACCACCGAGGCAGGTAACAGGGGAAAGAACGGTATATAAAGAAGCGCGAGAGGGCGGGTTGAGCAGGATTGAAGCTCGCGATAGAGGCCTAAAGCAGAGAGCAGAGTGCCGAGTAGATGGTCCGGGGGGAGTTTGTGCTGCCAAAGGCGTATGTTGTTCCCAGACAGAACAATTGGAGATATTAGTAAGCAGTCCAATGGAGATATTAGCAAGAAACGCGCCCTCTTGTTTGACTTTCCCAAACAAAGTTCATTGGCTCATTCCTCCCCACAACAGTCATGGACTTTACTTTTTTCGGCGGAAAGTACAGACTCGAGGATGAAATTGCTACCGGTGGATGTGGTATGTCGTGTTCGTCGTTGCCGACGTCGTCCTCAACCCCTCCTAGGCCAGGTTTTCCTCGGCGTGCACACCGTTGCAGGCAAGGAGGTCGCAATCAAGCTCGAACCAGCCATTGCAAAGCATAGTCCGCTCAAGCAAGAGTCCAAGATATACAAGACACTAATGGGTGGTACTGGGGTCCCCTGGGTGATGTGGTCTGGCCGACAGGGCGATTATAACGTCATGGTCATCGACCTCCTGGGTCCCTCGCTAGAAGACTTGTTCAAGATGTGCAACCGCCACTTTTCGCTCAAAACCGTCCTATTGCTCACCGACCAGCTCGTGGGTTGGACTTTTCTTAGTGGCATGGCCCCTGCTCACTCAACTCTGAACAGATTTCGCGCATCGAGTTCATCCACACACATGGCCTCGTCCACCGCGACATCAAGCCCGCAAACTTTGTCATGGGCACAGGCAAGGCCGCGAGCATGGTCAATGTCATCGACTTTGGGCTCGCTAAAAAATTCCGCGACTCGCGGACGTTCCTCCATATCCCCTACAAGCAAGACGACTTTCATGGCGTCGGGACGTCCCTGTTCGCCGCCATAAACACGCACCTCGGTGTCGGTAAGTCTCCTCAATGTTCTCTTTCCGTTATGGAGTGTACCTTGCGTACCAATGCGTGGCTCCGCCTGCGCGTCGAATGGAAAGCGCGTGTACCTGCGCCGCAGAGCGCCATTTTTGTATTACACGTTACTGACACCGCCCCAGAATCCTCGCGCCGCGACGACCTCGAGTCCCTCGCCTACATGCTCATCTACTTCCTCCGCGGGACCCTCCCCTGGCGGAAAATCCGCGCCCCGGCCGCTCCGCCCTCCACCTTCCTCCCCTCCTCCACAGGCGCTCCGTACAACCCCGTCTCCGCTACATGGGACCTCATCCGCGACGCCAAGCTCGCCGCCGAGCCGCTTCTCACGTGCGGCCTCCCGCCCGAGTTTGATGTCCTTTTCCGGTATGCGCGCGGGCTCGAGTTCGACGATTTGCCGGATTATGGAGGTTTACGCGCGCTGTTTCGCGGGTTAGGGGAGAAGCTGGATATCGCGTATGATGGGGAGTTTGATTGGAGTGTGCCGCCGCCGAAGGGCGGCGCACATGGGAGTGGTACAGGTGGGGGGCACGCGGTGAGCGGGAAGGGGCGCTTTTGCGAGGCGTGCAACAAGAGGGAGCTAGCGCGGCGGTAGAGGGAGGGGAAGGGTGCGTGTCTGGCCCTTGCCTGCTGAAGTGAAGGGGACATCGAGGATGCAGCGCACGGCGAATTGTGGCCCGCTTCTCGGCGGCCCGGGAATTCATTCCACGCTCCGCTCTTCTCTTCCTCTTCCCTTCTTTTCGACAGCGGCTATGCAAGCGCTCATCACAACGGTGTACGCTTGCCCTAGCCCTGCTCCCATCACCACGACCCTAACCCCGCCGCCGGCCGACTTGCCCGATCCTCATTCGTATCTACAATTCAAGAACCAGAACGGCATCCATCCGCGCACCTGCTCCCAGCGGCGTTCGTTGTATCTTTATCCGTATGTCTCTCGCTTCTTCACACACATCGAAACTTATTTGCGTTTTGCAGCCCGCTCTTATTTTTCCCAGCGGTTTAAATAATGTATTTTTATCGGCGCCTTCCAAGTCCAAGCTTCATGTCACATACACACCCATATACGGCGGCGCACCCGAAATTCCATCCACCCTCAGCACGGCGTGGAGTCTCCAGATCTACTTGGAGAGTCTTCACCGTCCCAAGTCTGGCCTGGAATCCTTCTTCACCCACCGCCCGCGACGACCTCTTACGCCTCACGAGATACATACACTCCATCCAACCCGCCTCGACCCCCTGCCCCTTTCCGTGTAGATATTAATACTTCGCCTTCCACGCGCGTTGTGTAGTTATATAATTTAGTACTCGGTATTTTGGTAGGTACTTATTTTGTCACATTGTTGTGCTCTTTTTTCGCTTTGAAGAATTGAATGGATCAAACCAAACTTTGTTATTGAGGCTTTGAGATGACGAGGATGAATGAACAAACCGACAAGTCGCAACCAGCTAACCTTGGTCCAATAAAGGTATGATTTCCCGGCAATGGCTTGGCCGAATTTGGCAATCACCGGGTATTTTGTTTGCACCTACCACTTCGCGACCCAGGTTCTTCGGGCTCTCAAAGTCACTGTAACATGGAGGGAGACACTCCGGCCTTATCGATGCTCGCTTCCCGGCCGAGAAAACGGCCCAGAACCGAGTCTTTTGACGCGGACGCCGATGCGACTTTGATTGAAGAGCCAGCAAGTGTAAAAGTTGTTCGCGACCCCGTGTACTACAATCCGAGCGGAGATTGCAAGATACGCGTAGATGACACGCTTTTCTGCGTATGCTCTCTCAGCAGTTCCGGATTACCAATTTTTTGACGCTCGCATTTTAGGTTCATCGTTTCCTGCTTGAACGAGATTCGTCTACTTTCCAAACCATGTTTCAACTCCCCCAGGGTGTGTCTCAGCCCCAGGGCTCCACGGATGAAGATCCCATTGTTCTTGTGGGAGATACCGTGGCACAGTTCCGAGCACTTTGCTGGGCTTTATATGCACTGTAAGTTCGAACGGCCACTGATTCCAATGATCGTGCTAATCTTCTTTAGACCGGATGAGATTGTGAAGGAGAGTACAGCAAAGGATTCTATTGAGAAGCTGACGGAGGTCGCCACAATTTCTCATAAATATCAACTTGCCGCATTTCAGTCTTGGTCAATGGGTTCGATCCGACAACATTGCCAAGGCATGCGGAGCTCCGAGTCAGACGGCCGCTTTCATCCCTATCTGAACATTTGCCCGCCCCATTTACTCCCTCTTTTTCTCCGCCTTTCTGTGCTGTACGGCGAAGATGCCCTCCTGAGCCGTGTCGTCTCCGCCTGGGTATCTCGCCTGGGGACCACCTCTCCTTCATCACCTTGCTATCTCCCTGTTTCGGCATTTTCTACCGCTCTCCAATCGGGAGAAGAAAATCATCTTCGTGAATTTCTTGGACGGCTCTACTATGTGCGGCTCCAAGTTGCCCACTCTACCCCGAGCCATTCAGTCCCGCTCACTGAGCTCCCCTTCCAAGAACTGGAGCCCAGACACCTGCAGCGTATTTTGCGAGGATCTTATTTACTGTCCACCACGTGGCAGAATATAATTTCCTCTATACCTGAACTGTCTCGGGACTCCAAATGCTACCAACATTACACATGCGTTCCAGAGTGGAATAAATTGTGGGCGGAAGCCAGTACCAAGGGTGGTGCCGCAGATGTTCATTGCAAGCTCGACTGGGTCTCCGCTCACTTACACTCGGGTTTGGATGGATCGGCCAAGATTGCACCCTCTTGCGCCGACAAAGGGAAAGGTATCGTCGAAAATTTGATCAAGCAAATGAAACAGGTTTTGCCCGGCTACTTCTTAGGGCCCCCATGATATTTCTCTGTATTTTCCGATCAACAAGCTGATCGATCCATGTTGTAGGAGGAGGAGGAGGATGTATACCGACGCGGTCCCGTTAAGAAACAGCCGGGGCCCGTACTACATACAAGTGTCAATTGTATGCTACGGATACTCTCATCCTTTCACCATTTCACAACCTGAGTACCCCGTCAAACAGCTCCCCAGCTAGGTCGGTAATAAAAAAGTGAAAAAATACCGGTGGGATAGAGATGCATTCAAAGTCCCAGGGCGGCCTGGTGTCCAGAATTGAGTATGAGGGATGATTTAACTGGTATTAATGCAATGATTAATGCAATGCGCTGTATGTATATCCTGCAGGCCTGAATATTGGCGTAGTAGAATAATGAGCAAGGACGTCGTAAGCATATTTGGCTAATCGCTGTATAATATCGAGATTCCGCGTGTGTATAAGATATCGTATAAAGTCGTCCATGGATGACCACCTCCGAGGGATAGTGGGCAGCGTCGAATATATGTCAATGAGGAAGCACTGCCTCATCTCGACAAGTGTGGGCACGCTGCATGCCAGTAGCGCGTGGCCCTCGCTCTCCACATCGAGCAAGCATAGGCGGCATAGCCTTGCATGCCGGGGGACGGGGGGCCTCCGTCGTTCCTGGTAGCGGAGTAGTTCAAACGGAGTAGTTCAACCGCCAAGGAGTGGGAGGAAAGGAGGATGCGCGTCAGGGCTTTGCGGGGGTGAGGGAGTCCATGGACAGGAGGACGGGAACGGGGAGGTGAGATAGTGCGTAGGTCTCGGTAAGCGACGCCGGCGAGATGGGTTGGTGGAAGCGACATCAGGTGTGCTAGATAGCCGATAGCGAGGGATAGTCGCCTGTAGCGCAGAGGGATAATACCAGTCTCGGAAAATAGGCTTGCAATCACAGAGCGTCTGTTAAGGCCGAGGAGTCGGCACAGATATTCGTTCTGGATGTCCTCCAGCTTTGACACGTGGGCGTGAGTGACATCCAGGGCGACTTCGCACCCAAAGGTGAGATGCGGATCGATTCAAAGGTCATATTCGCGACAGCACGGGCTTTTGAAGCTTTCTTCGCATAGTGAGTGGAGAAGATATCCCTGCTGATGCTGGTGAAGAGAACACCTACAAATTTGTACTGATTCACAAGTGAGATGAGCGTTCCGCCGACGCGCATAATGGGAACGTGACGTGGTATTTCACCGAAGATCACCCACTGCGTCTTAGATACACTAACCACCATGAAGTTCACTTTGCACCACGCAAAGAAGGTGTTAATTTTCCGCTGTAGACCCTTAGGTGTGGTGGAAAAAAGAACGATGTCGTCGGCCTGCTCGAGGTGTCAAGGATGATGTCGTCACCGTCCTCGCTGGAGACTTCCGCAAGGTCGGCAAAGTAGACATTCCATAAGACGGGTGAGGCCGTGTCTCCTGTGAGGATGCCTATGAGCGACTTGAAAGAGGCCGTGACCTCCGAGCCCTGTCTCACGACATACGACATCCGCGCGTACAGCGGAGCCAGTCGCAGAGTGGTCCCGAGACCCCCGCGGCGTACAGGTTCCCTACCTGCGCAGTGTCGGGTTCGTGCACGTAGCCGAGGACGTGGCAGCAGTGGCGTTGGGTGGGCACGCAGCGGGGAGCTCCACGACCAAGGACGTGGCAGAAGTAGTGTTAGGTGGGCACGCGGCGGGGAGCTACACAAATAATGTCGAGCCAATAGAGCCCATTCATCCCGAAGCGGTTCCTGAGGACACGAGCAGTGCGGCAGAGGAGCCCATTCATCCCGAGGCGGTTCCTGAGGATGCGACTGGTGCGGCAGAGTATTTTGGACGGCTGGTCCTTGACTGAGGGCATGTGTAGAGAAGCAGGGCACAGCGTATAGTGATTTCAAAGTTTAAGTAGCACATTAGTAGTCAGTGCAGAACGTTATAGAAACCACATTCCGGGCAGCGTCGGAGAAACGGTAGGGATGAATATAGAATTTCGTCCGTCGTAAAAATAATTTTGGGAAATTGGGTGATTAGGGAAGGTGCGGGTAGAAACGGGCCACGGGAATATCACCCTGAACGTCCCGAAGAGATAGGGGCAGGGAGAGTGCAGCCAACATCATAAAAATGAGATAATGGCGAGAGACCCAGGAGGCTTGAGAAGGTTTTGGCCATGCGGCGTAGGTACCGCGGTGAGCAGGGAGGGAGGATGAGAGCAAAACAACATTGGGAGACCCCTATTGTGTGTAGCGGCAATGCATAGGCCGAAGTGAGCTATCTGCGACCATTGGGAGTACGCCATGTATCCCTTTTGTGCTCAGGCTATGCCCTACGCATCTGGGTAATACTGGTTTCCTCGTTCTCTAGGTCATTTGCAGTGGATGATGATGGTAGGAGCGTGTATTCCGGCACGAGTAGTACGTTTCGTAGTTGTTGATGTGGCTGACGATTGGTATCCAAATCTTCGCTATTCGGCGGCTTTATCGCTGTGTCTCAGATCTGTGCTAGCAATAGACATTGGTCGCTGTCTCACACCTGGAGCGCCAACGGATGTAACAGCGAGCTGCCATTGTCCAAGTTCAGAATGATGAACGGCGTTGACACTCCGTCCAAAGATGAGCACAACGAGCGGTAAGTAAACTACGAGTCCAGGTCACTCAATCCGCCCTCGCAACCAGCTCAACAGGCCCTTCGTGCCCTCCCGCTCCCACACTCGGCGCGCAGGAACTCGGAATCTATCGAGCATAACAATATTCAGTAAGCTTATTGTCAAAAAAACAAGGACATCGGAAGCACGCACACGTTCCCGTCGACAAGCAACACATCCAGCGGGAGTAGCCCCACCTCTGCGGGCAGCTTCGCGATCTCGTTGTCTCGCACATCGAGCTCCTCGAGCCCCCACTCCGCGACGGAGCGGTTCCCCTTAAAAAGCAACCCCACTTCGCGCAGGCCGTCCAGGTCTGTGATACGGTTCCCACGTAAATGCAGCTGCTTCAGGCCCTTGCGCGCGGGGGTGTCCGACGCATCAGCGGGGGAAGACAGGATGAGCGCGGTGAGGACGGGCGCGCTGAGCGCAGCGCTGGTGAGGGTATTATACGCGAGGTTGAGGTTGCGCAGACTCGGGAAGAGCTCTGTCAGAAGCGGGAGGAGCGGTTTCGTCTCCGAGGCGGCAACGGGCGTCGTCTCCTCTG
The DNA here is from genome assembly GCA_029282495.1 of Mycena albidolilacea. Classification (NCBI taxonomy): domain Eukaryota; kingdom Fungi; phylum Basidiomycota; class Agaricomycetes; order Agaricales; family Mycenaceae; genus Mycena; species Mycena albidolilacea. The sequence goes on along the minus strand of JARIHO010000032.1, from coordinate 389,967 downwards.
CCGACGCGTGCGAAACCGCGATAGCGTCGCCGAGATTGCACCCCTCAAGGCTCAGCTCCTCCAGGCGCGGGAGGAGCGGCTCCCCAGAGGCTACTGAGGGCAGGGTGAATGAGCGGTCCATGCGGCGGTTTGTAAGCAGGAGGATTTTGAGGGTCTGCGCGAAGGGCTGGGTGGCAATGAGCGAGAGGGGAAGGGTGGCGGTGGGTAAGGCGACGTCACTCGATCTGTCGGGGGTGAGCTTCCCGAGAGACGTGGCCGCGAGGGAGAACGCCCTCGCGTGTCCCGAGAGTTTCGGCGGCGTCGACGCGGGAAGCGCAAGTGTCTCCGTTCGCGCCGTGTGATATTGCGGATCGGCCAACGATGGCGTCTTCGGCGTCGGGGAGGGCTGGCGCGGTGGCGCACCGAGACCGACACCGGAGTTCGCAGCAGCGGCTCGGGCGCGGCGTTTCCCACCCTCCGTCAACAATCCCTGCTCTGCCTCAATCTCCCAGGCCTCTTTCACAACGGGGGCCTTGGCCTTTGCAGCGGGAACCGGCGCCCCGGATTTCTGTTGCTGCACCGGCGCCGCCTTCGCGCGCGACGACGACGCCGGAGGAGCGGTCTCCCAGTCGTCCAACACCGCCTGACCCGCCCCTGCGCGCATCTTCGATCGCCGCTCCGCCTCGAGCTCCCACGCCTCCCGCACAATCTTCTTCCCGATGATCACGCGGGCCACGCCCGCAGGCGGGTCCTCGTTTGTGATCTCGAACGTCAGCTCCTGCGTTAGGCCCTCGAACGCCCGCTTCGCCCCACCCTCCGTGACTTTGGTCGACCCGAAATCAAAGACCGCCATGGCCGGAAACGCATTTCTTGGGGAGTCTGCGACGAAGCCCTCCAAGGTGGCGTCCGAGATGTCGGCCTTTTCGCACCGGAGGACCTTGAGCTTCTGCAGCGCCGCAAGGGCCGTGAGGAGCTTACCGCATGCTTCGGGCCCCTCGGATTCCAGCGGGTTCTCGGAGAGGTCGAGGGTGATAAGTGAGTTGGGGATGTTCAGATGAATGGCGCCAGCCGTCAGCTGGTTGTTCGACGCATCAAAGATAGCGAGTTTGGGGAGAGGAGTAGAGGCGCGTGAGATCTCGGGCCCGCCAAATAGGCCGCGGGCAGCGCTCCCAGTTGGCCGCTGGGACTTGGCAGAGGAGAAGGGCGCGGAGAAGGGTAGCGAGGTAAGCGCGTTGTGCGAGACGTTGAGATTGGCAAGTGCAGGGAGAGAAAATAGATGGGCGGGAAGAGATGTTAGAGCATTGTGCGATAGATCGAGGGTCGTCAGAGCTATTAGATCGGTGAACTGATCCGGTAGAGAAACAATCTTGTTCCTGTGCAGCTTGGGAAGGGTAAGTCGAGGTGCCAAACCACAACACGGTTACGCACGTCTATTGATTTGAGCGAGCCGAAGAGCGATATCTCGGGTTGTATTTCGACGATTTCGTTTCCCCACGCTTTCAGGAGTTCTAGATCCTGGGTCTCAAACCAGGCTGGCACGGGTCGCTTCTGTCGGGTTTCCGCTGCAGGTGGTAGAGGGGGTTCTTCAGGGACAGATTTGAGAGGCACAGGTGTGATTCCGAGGTGTATATCGAATAGGGCCGAGGGGATACACTGCAAAGAGCGCGTCGAAAGGTTTATAGAGCCTTTCGAGACCTATTGAGATGAGCCGGACACAGACGTTGTTTGGTGTGCCATACCGGTACTTTTCGCGCGTTCAATCGTTTCTCTGAGAGGTGGGCGGCCCAAAATATCATCGTCCTCCGGCGGAGGGACGTCCGGTATGGAGTCCGCAAGACTGCTCATATCGTCCAGCGGACTAACGGCCCCACTGGTTTGTGCTTTCTTTGCCTGAGCGCGTTTCAACGCGATAGCTTCTTTGATAGTCAAAGGCTTCGAGGGAGGCTCTTCCTGTGTAGAATTTGGTTTGTCTAAGAAAGAATCTGTATCGGCATAGAGTTTTTTCGTGGGTTTTGAGGGCGTCGTCGCGCGTGTGACAGTGGATTTAGTTCTGAGCCGTAAAGGGACATCTTCCTGTGCAGATTTTGGTTTATCTGTACCAGCCCCCGTGGATTTTGAAGACGTCGGGGCGCGCGCCACAGAAGATTTGGTCCTGAGCCGAGGGGTGTCACCCGGCGCGGTGAGCTTGGTGGGTGACGCTGGTGCCTTTCGTGGCGTACCGCGAGGAGGCTGAGGAATGCGCGACATGGTTATGGTCGACGTTCAAGTCCAAAACGGCGTGAGGACGCGAACGGCGTGATCAGGCGATGTCGCAGTGCCGTTTCCTGCTTCGCGCCAAGCTCACCCAGCACAAAAAACTGACTGGATATTATATGAAACTCTCATTCTGGATTCTCTGGTGGCTTTTGCTGGTTATCCGCAAGGTTTAACCCTCAACCTGTTCGAAAACTCCTGAACTCGGAGTTGCCTCATGAATTCCCGGGCCAAGACTGGTCTATTCTCTCTCTGAGTCTCTCGTGTTGTTCCGTCTGATCATGCCGCAAAGTCTTTGCAATTCGGCGTTTTCTGCTTGCGATATACAATAGATGGGATCTGAGACTCCCAGCAGCAATCATATAAACGACAAGGCAGATTGCATATAAAACCTCCAGACCCACCACCAACTGCTCCCGCTTCTCCTGCCTATCTGCACCAACAGGCCTCGCTCGCTCGCTCCTTTCTGTCCTTTAAACTTGGCTTCGATTCGGACGTCTGGACGCCAACAGCTAACGGCGAACTGGACTGACCGGCTGTTGCAGTGTTAAAGTTCTGAATGATCCACGGCGTCGACGCCCATTGGTACAGCATCGCCGCTCTACGACGTCTTGACGGTTGCCTCCGTGTCCGCTCGTGAGAATCCATCTGCGCCCCGAAATAACCCAGCTCGCGGGACGCCGGCTTCAGCTTCATGACCTTGACCTGGAACGACGACGACGTGGCATGCTCGAGCAGCGAAGGGCAGCCGGAGAGCTCGGCCCACTCGTCCTGGAGCACCAACAGCTCGAGCGCCTGGGACGACTGGCCGCCGGACTTTGACGGGACCGGGCTGTTTGAAAGCATCACCCGCGCGGACGAGCCCCCGATATTTCGGTTTGACGTCCGGATGGTGTTGGATGAGGTAGAGACGCAGGTCGGGAGCGCAGTCGTTGATATCCCAAGGGTCGGCAAGGGATCAAATTATTTTGTACGTTTCGCGCGCCGGATTTAAGTAATATTATTAACGGATGGGTGGGCAGGGAATGCATCTGTGCCTGGAGAACGGGATGGATGTCCTGGTGCGGATGGCCAGGTGCGATGTAAACTCGCCGCGAGGCCTGGGGAGACACGTGGACGAGATATTCGAGATAGTGCAACAACAGGTCTCTGAGGTGCAGTTCGAGGCGGAGATATATCGACTCCTCCGCCCACACCGCGGGATTCTGACTCCGAGTCTGTTGTACTGGCGTGCACCGGCCTATGAACCCAGCGCGCTCAGATCAAATCGATCACCACCTCGGGACATCCTCGGCCGCGCCTTCTTCGTGTTCGAAAAAACCCAAGGCGTGAACAACGTCTGGCCAGACAACATAGAAAAACGCGTATGTGTCGTGTTCTATAATTAGATCCATCCTGCTAAAATTCTTTCGTAGTTCTCAATTTTGAAACAATGCGCGCGCATCCGAGCGGCGCTTTTCTCTTTCCCTTTGCCTGTGGACTTTGTCGCGTCATGGTTGACCCAACGCTCTCCCTGCGCGAAATCCGTCTCCGTCGACATCGCGCCTACCCGCGACTTCGCTACTGCTTTTCTCGCTGCCAAAATTGAGGAGGTGATCCCGGACGAAGGCGACTTCATCGGCTGGGAAGAGGACCACAACCTCGTCGGGCCCATTGCTCTACGAGCCAAGAACTCTTTGCTACGGCTTCTTCCGTACATCATGCCGCCTCCCGAGGAGCATCTCTACCGTCTAGTCTTGGAGCACGGTGACTTTGGCATTCATAACATGACGATTACGGATACGGACGCGCCCGCGGTCACGTCGTTGTACGACTGGGAGACGGGGCACATCGTGCCCGCGATTCTGTCCGACCCGCAGATGGCGGTCTACGTCGATTTGGAACTCGATTTTGAGGGCGAGCCGGCGATTTCGAGGGTGTGGGAGGGGATCGGGGAGGAGGAAAGGCGGGAGTGTGGGAGGTGCGCGGAGTATTATTTTCAGGTGGGTTTCAAGGCCGTTGTTGTAAGCGTCAAATTTTGACTGACAGACATTGAAGACTTTGGGTGAGGAGGCGCCGGAGTATCTGGATACCTTCAAGGCGGGGAGGGGCGCCCGAAGGATTTGGTTTGCACTGAAAACTTGGAGAGGGGATAATCCTGAGGAATATTTCGGGGCGCTGGGCGCTTGGGCTGAAGAGTTATTGAAGCAGGTTGTGGCTTAAACACCCCAAAATGTAATAGAGGTTTCGATTCTTGGCAGGGACATATTTTCGGACAGACTATTAGCAAGAATCTAAACCTCATTATCGCGGACTGGCCCCTGGTTCGCGGCGAAAGTTTGCAAGGACACTCCCGGAGGAATATTTTGGGACGTTCGGCGCATGGTTGCCCAAGAGGCCGGGAGATCGAGGAGTTTATTAAGGAAAACGTGAGTATATATTGCGAGCGCTGTGGTCGAAAATCGAAAGTCAACAACGAGTAGATACTATGTCCATACATGTATAAATCATGGGGGCCCTAAGAAATAATCGGGTAAAGCCTGATCCACCTGCTTTTTCAATTTTTTGACAATACCCTTCCCTCTCTCCGCACAATGAAGCGTAATCTTCATTTCTCCATGACGGCCTGAGGGTAGACTATTGTGGACCCAGTTGAGCTTGCCTTTAACATCCGCAGCGCCTTCCTTGGTCCCAGCTTCCGCCCACAATCTCTTCCACTCTGGAACGCACTCGTACGGGTGGTGTGGACACTGCACTCCCGGCCCCGGGGGCAGCTCGGGTCTTAATTTCTGCCACATTGTGGACAGCAACCAAGATCCTCGTAAAATACGCCCCAGGTGCCTAGGCTCCAAATCTTGGAAGGGAAAGTCAGTGTGCGGGGTAACCGAATCAAGGTGAGCGATTCGAAGTCGCGCGTAGTACAGTTGTCCAAGAAAATCGCGAAGGTTGTTGTCTTCTGCAGATCGGAGAGCGGTAGAGAATTCCGCAACAGGGAGATAGGAAGGTGAGAGAGGAATGGTCGTAAGGCGAGATACCCAGGCGGAGATGATACGCTTCAGGAGGGTATCATCGCCGTACAGGATAGAAAGGCGAAGAAGGAGAGGGAGTAAATGAGGGGGGCAAGTCAGAAGAAAAGTGGCAGCCGAGCCAGAGGCTTGGCACTGGCTTTGCACTGAATCCATAGACCAGGACTCGAATGCGGCAAGTTGATATTTCTGAGAAATGGTGGCGAGTTCTGCCAGCTTCTCGATATATTTATTTGATGTAGTCGCTTTCACAATCTCATTGGGCCTAAATCACATTAGCGACGATTATTGGAAGCCAGTCTTCGTTCGAACTTACAGTGCGTATAAAGCCCAGCACAGCGCCCGGAACTGTGCCACAGAATCTCCCATAAGAACAATGGGATCTTCGTCCGTGGAGCCCTGGGGTGCATGGGCGCCCTGGGGAAGCTGGAACATGGTTTGAAAGGTGGCTGAATCTTGTTCGAGTAGGAAACGATGAATCTGAAATACGAGCGTCAAAAGAAAGAAAATATGAGTCGGCTGAGAGCATACGCAGAAAAGGGTGTCCTCTACGAGTATCTTGCAATCCCCACTCGGGTTGTAGTACACGGGGTCGCGGACGATTTTTACGCTTGCTGGTTCTTCGATCAAAGTGACTTCTGCGCCGTCCGAGTCAATAGAGTTGGCTCTGGGCCGTTTTCTGGGCCGGGAGAGTGCTGAAGAGTCTCCTTGCATGTTGCGGTGAAATCAAGGGAGATGGTTGAGAGAGGAATTTCAATTTGTCTGATGAATTGGTATCCCCTATCTTCACGTCTCATGCACAAACACCCCATCACAACGCGTCGTTTCTTCTTTCTCACCACCACGTTGTGGCTGACTAGAAATGAATGAAAAGTGCGTCTCGAAGCAAGGTCTGCATAAACCACTCACTGACTTTCCCTGTAGCACGCCCGTTATCAGCACCATAAGCGGAATCTTCTGCTTGGGATCCTTCGGCGCTTTTCTTTTCCCCCATGGACGTCGACTCACCTTCCTTGAGGATGCACTCACAATACACCATGGAGACACAATACTCCCATATCCAGAGTCCTGATTTTAACTCCTCTATGTTGCTTGCCTCTCCTTTTGACAGTGCCCAGATTATTTCTACTATGCTCTCTGTTTCTCCTGATTTTGCGCTGTCTGCCGCATCCAATTCGTGGCCCTCCGTCTTTGCATCACCCTTTAATTCACCTTCTCGTTCTGCTGAGCCTCCGGGCCCGACTCAGAACAGCTTCCAGACACAACTCGCTAACGATGCTACACGTACCACGCCTTCCGTTGACGCGACCATGCGCACGCCCGCAGACCTTTCACCTTCGCTACACGCGTTCAAAGACGCTACCACGCCATTTGGAAAGAGTTTCGAGCTCTCGGACGACTGGATACCCTCGGGATCCTATGTTTCTCCCATCATTCGTGCACCACGTACAAAGCAGCAGCCGCTGAAGCTTTTCTCCAGTCCTACGATGTCATTCATGGACCGTCTTAAAGCCACCTCTTCTCCTTCTGGCGCTAGTGTACCTCCTCGACACGCGAAGCACCACGCACGCTCGTCCTCACCCTTGCTTTCTCCTTACAGACTGACCCTTCCACTTCGCGCTTCCGTGAAGAAAGAAAATCGCACTCTCGCACAAGTTCGCGCGCCGTTCCTCATTGACCTCTTTTCTTCTCCCCCGCTGACCGCGTCCCCCATCTCTCGGCGTTCGCTCTCACTCAAGGCCCTTCTTTTGTCGCCACAGCGTCCCGCCAACTCGCTCTTTCCGCTTTCCCCACTGACTCCGCTGACGCCGTCTCCCAAGTCGATGTCGCTCAACTCGAAGCAAATCCCCCCCGCCATAGACGGCAAATCCAAGAAACGCCGCCTGTCGCCGTCGATATCCGAATCCCCGACATCCCGCGCCAAGCGGACGCGATACAATACTCCCCGTGTGCCACCGCGCACCCTCCCAGCCTCCGTCGTCGTCTCCCCGGATTTTCCGCTCTTTTATCGGCGGTTCCCTGCGAGCTCGTATTTTCAGACCGCTGATTCTGGGTACGTCATTGTCGATTCAAGGGCCAGGTGTTCACGCGTCAATTAGATCGCCGTGTGCGCTGTTCGGGGTGAGCCATCCAGGCGGGGAGTACAAGGCTCCACGCAGTGCGTTTGATTTGTACAGCGCGCGGTTTGTGAAGGGTAAGGGCGCTGACAAGATGGGGCTCTGTCCGATTTGCATCGAGGCGAAGTGTCGCGGCGGGGAGGGGAAGAAGGTTTGGCTGTCGATGAAGTTTTCTGCGTTCAAGTAGTGCGTTGGTCTGACCTTCCTTTTCATCTTCTTTGTCGAGCTTACGATCTCCCAGTGTCTCATTCTGCTTCCATTGTGCTCCAGTAACGTCTTCCAGTTATCATATGCAGTTCCATCATGGTGCGCCTGTCTGCTGTAGGCGCGGATATCTGTACTCACCTCTTGCTAGGTATCTCGGCGGCCTCGGGACGTCCACTCTCACCGCCGACCGACTTCCGCGTCGTCGCGCGCCCGGTTGTGAAAGGGGAGCGCGCGGAGATCAAGCAGGGCAAGTGCCACAAATGTCTTTCCTGGGTCGCCATCGAGACGGTGAAGAACGTCGAGGTCAAGGTTCGTTGTCTCGCCTCCCTGCCTACTCGAGCCTGACTATGGATCTGCAAGGTGCCCGAGATTTTCTGGTGCGTCTTCTCATTCTCTTTTCGCGCGCGCTTACGGGCGAACGTGAATCTTGCAGGTGGAAGCATGCTGTGTCGTGCCACGCGGGGTCCGTTTCGGGGGAACTAGGGCACGTGTTTGAGGAAGATGAGGTTTATAAGGTGTTGAAAGGGCTTTGAGGTGGTGGATGCTGATTGTGCCGTTGCTCGCTTGCTCTATACCCTCTTACTTTGTGTAATTCAGATGTGTGCTTGAAGAATGTTTGTGAGATGGACTCAGAATGAACTGTCCCAACGGCCGTTCAATTCCCAGCAAATTAATTGAGCAGAGGACGCCACCGTCGCGTCTTGGTCAAATTAGAGTATCCGCGACGCGACGCGTGATCGTTCTCCGTGATGTTACCACTCTGAGTCACACCGCCCTCCTTGATTCTCCCGGACTCTTTGCTCGCTCTCTCGTCGTCGATATTATTATTCGACCTTCCTTGGATGTTGTAGACAACCGTCTGCCCGATCCCGACTCTCGCGCTTTCCCGGACGACTGACCGCTCATTTGATCCCCGAGTCACTTTCCTGTCAGTTTGTGGCTTATTCTCAAGTTTTGGCTAAATTCACAATCGTCATACAGTCATAATTTAACGTGTAACTCCAGCCCGTATTGTAACCCTGTGTTTTTGAAGCCATGGTAAGCTCCGGAGCGCGTCTTAAAGGCAGACCAGCCGACGCCGCTTCCTTAGCCTTCCTGCAAGGATTGCGGAGGAACAGTCCTCGAGTACGATACCGCCGCCGGCAATGGAGTCTGCGTTGCCTGTGGGATGGTCGTCGAGGAGAATGCCATCGTCAGCGAGATCACCTTCGGAGAGACATCGTCCGGCGGAGCTATGGTCCAAGGTTCTTTTGTTGGACAAGGCGCCAGTAAGGATTTCTTCCCCGTACCAGTCTCTGCATTACTCATCTGCCTTCGCACAGCTCATGCCAGGATGAGTGGGCCGTATGGAAACAGAGGAAACAGCGACTCGAGGGCGCAGACGATTGAAAATGGTACTTGATTCGTAAACTGACTGGACCCTATCCGTTCTAACAGCGTGCCAGCTTCCAAGAAAATAAACATGATTTCTTCTGTTCTACGCTTATCCGAGGCGATATCGAACTCGGCCCTTCGTCTCTACACTTTGGCTGTCGAGCAGAAATTTACCAAGGGCCGCAAGAGTATGAACGTCGTTGCAGTTTGTCTTTACATCTCTTGCCGACAGAAAGATCAGTACACACACATGCTCATCGATTTCTCGGATCTGCTCCAAGTTTGTCGTGTTGTTCCTGCATCTACTGCCTTGCTCATGCAGATGCACAGGTGAACGTCTTCGAACTCGGCCACACCTACCTGCAACTGGTTCAAACACTCCACATCCGGCTTCCCCTCGTCGACCCCTCCCACTACATCTCGCGTTTCGCCGCCCTACTTGAATTCGGGGATGAAACCCCCAAGGTGTCGATGGACGCCGTGCGTCTCGTGCAGCGCTTCGACCGTGACTGGATGACGCGAGGCAGACGGCCCGCGGGCATCTGCGGTGCGGCGCTGCTCCTTGCCGCCCGCATGAACAACTTCCGCCGTTCGGTGGAGGAGATTGTGCAGGTCGTCAAGATCGCGGACACGACGCTTAAGAAGAGGCTGGATGAGTTCAAGAACACGCCGAGTGGGGCGTTGACGCTTTCGGATTTCAGAAGCGTATGGCTCGATGCAGAGGTGGACCCGCCCGCGTATACGCGGAACAAGGTGAAGGAGGAAGCAGAACGGGTGGCGGCGGAAGAGGCGGCGGCGGAGGCTGCTGAGCTCGCGGCGACGGGGGTGGTGAAAGAGAAGCCGTCTACCAAGGGCAAGAAAAAGAAGAAAGGGAAAGGGAAAGGGAAGAGAAAACGGGAGGATGACGATGAAGCCGATCTGGAAGCCTCCAATCCGGACGGCAATGGCGAAACCGAAGCCCCTCGACAGCCTCTGGACCCAGCGATCCTCAACGACGGGATCCTTGCTGGTACCTCCGAGCCGCTTTTCCTACCAGATCTGCCCGAAGACCCAAATGCGAATATCGATCCGGCCCTGTTATCCCAGTCGTTTCCTCCAGTCTCTTCCTCTGCAACGGCCGTCGCGCCACACTCTCCCTCGCTCCCTCCCATTGAGACAGCTCTCTCTGAAGTTCTGACCGAAGAAGTCTCCACTTTTCTTCAAAATCCCCAGGGTGCCATGCTCTCGTCTGCGCTCGACGAGGCGCACGAACGTCGTCTCGCACAAATCACAGTGGTGGACGAGTTGCTCGGACTGAACGAGGAAGAGCTCGATCGGTTCATCCTTACCGACGAAGAGGTCAAAATCAAGGAACGCGTGTGGGTGGAGCTAAACAAGGACTACCTCGAGGCACTTGCTGGTCAGTCGCTCACAATTTCGTTTACATCCACTTCTGTTTTGCTGAAACGGTTATGTTGTGCACAGCGAAGGGAGATGTGGAGCAAGCACCTAAGCCGAAGAAGGTTCGTATCTCGCAAGTGGCAAAATTTTCGTCCCTTTGTTTTCCTATTTCTTGATTCTTATGTCGTTTTGTCTTGCGCAGCGTCGGAAAAATAATGAGTCGAGCGCACCGCGCGATACGTCCAATCCTGCGGGCAATACCGCCGCGGAGTCTGTAAAGAATCTCCTCAACAAGAGCCACAAGTACAGCAAGCGCATCAATTACGATGCGCTTCGCCACTTGCTTGTTGAAGGCCCCAGTCTCGACGAGAAGGACGATGACCAGCTGTACACCTTGGACGACAAGAGCGACGGGGAGGGGATGAGCATGCTGGTTATCGAGGAGGCGCCGGGGACGGTCGTCTCGGCCCCGCCGCCGAAACCCAAGCCCAAGAAAGCGTTGAATATTGCGGCAAGGGTTGCGACGGCTGGGAACGGGAACGTTGACGTGGACGGCGACGAGGACATGGATCCGGAGGAGGGGAGCGACAAAGGGGAGGATGTCGGGTGGGAAGACGCGTATGAGCAGGAGGTGTAGGAGACGACTCGGAGTGGCTCTCGTTGCATTGGCATCCTGTTTTTTTCACTCTGCAAGTGTAGTTGTAGCTCTTTGCATCGCATATGTTATACAGGTAATTGCCTGCCCAGTACTGTGTTACATGTAGTTAGTAGAAATTCGAGTCAAGTCTTGGTCAAGCGACGCGGCACAGCCTCACATCTCGCTTGACTTGAACCACTCATTTTTTTCGAGGTCTTGCAATCCATAACACAGGCACAGCAAGGAATCTGACTCGATTCAGAATGAGTGTTCGAGTCATTGCAAGTCGCAATCTCAGAAATGAGATAAAAGAGCGTTGATTCCAACTTGATCCTTGTCAACAAATCGTCGCTAGTCCCTCCTCGTGTCAACTTGGGCCTCTCTGCAATACTTCTTGTCGACTTTCTAATATCATGGCGCACGCGGAGTCCTGGACATCCGACAGGATTCGCAACGAGTTCTTCAACTATTTCAGAAAGAAAGATCACACATTCGTCCCTTCCTCATCTACGATCCCGCTGAATGATCCTGGTTTGCTATTCACGAATGCGGGAATGAACCAGGCAAGTGTCGATGTTTTCCAATTGATACAGTGCTTCAAGTTGATAAAGCGCCTCAAAGTTCAAACCCATATTTTTGGGAACTGTGGATCCGCATTCTGAGATGGCGGCATTGAAGCGTGCGTTTAACAGCCAGAAATGCGTGCGCGCGGGAGGAAAACACAACGGTGCGCTACGTTTCCCAGGAAGTATGAGGAACCCCCCTTCTTAGGCGCTTCGACTAGATCTTGACAACATTGGCAAGAGCTCGTACCACCATACGTTCTTCGAAATGCTTGGCAATTGGTCTTTCGGAGACTACTTCAAGGTGAACTACTCATTCTGTACGCGCCGATTTAACCGGCATAATAGAAGGGATCCATCGCCCAATCTTGGGAGGTTTTAACGACTGTGTATAAACTACCGAAGGACCAAATTTACGCGACCTACTTCGAAGGCGATCCCGAAAATGGGCTTGAGCCGGACCTTGAAGCCAAGCAGTATTGGCTCGATCAAGGAATGGTAGAGGATCATATCGTGCCTGGAAGTTCGAGCGACAATTTTTGGGGTAAGGCGCGCATCTGAAATAGTTTACTGCTCCTCATCTGCTCGTAGAAATGGGAAAAACTGGTCCTTGCGGCCCGTCCAGGTACACCTTGAAATTTTACAACATGCTGTTTTAATCAGCTTCGAGCCCATAGTGAAATTTTCTTCGACTGTGTCGGGGGGCGCAACGCGTCGCATCTGGTGAATCAAGACGACCCCGACGTGATAGAAATATGGAATAACGTTTTCATTCAATTCAATCGGGAAGCGGACGGCAGCCTTCGACCGCTTCCTTCCCAGCACATCGATACGGGTATGGGATTTGAACGCCTGGTCTATGTTCTGCAGAATAAGCGTTCAACATACGACACGGATCTCTTTACGCCTATACTCGCTGAAATTCGACGCCTCACGGGGATGAGACCTTATCAAGGACGGTTCGGGAATAGCGATACCGACGGCATCGACACTGCATACAGGATCGTTGCGGACCATGTTCGCGCATTGATGGTTATTCTCAGTGACGGAGGAATTCCTGGAAGTGTCGGAAGTGGCTACGTTCTGCGGCATATTTTGCGCCGCGGTGCATTGACCGCAAAGAATAAGCTTGGCGTTAAACTCGGTTCATTCTTCTCTTGCTTGATGCCGGTGGTTGTCGCAAGTTTGGTATGTCGCCACTGTTCGATCCGCTCTCATGGCTTACACCGCCAAGGGACATGTTTATCCGGAAATCACACAAAGGACAGAGGAAATACAAGACATTCTTAACAGTGAAGAGCGCGCTTTCTCGCAAGTTCTAGAGAAGGGCGAGAAGCTGTTTAATCAAGTCGCATCTCGTGCCACGCAGCAGGGTGTAATTGAGATCAGCGGTGAAGATGTCTGGAGACTGTACGACACATTTGGGTTTCCGGTTGACTTGACGCGCTTCATGGCTCAACAAATGGGCTTGGAAGTCAATGAGACGGAATTTGAGATCGCAAAATCTCGATCCAAAGAGAACAGCACGGTGGCAGTTGCGGGGCCGGCAGATGGTGTCACCCTCACGGTGCATAGCATTGCACATTTACGCGGTGAATTACACTTGGAGACTACAGATGATTCTGCGAAATTTGGTGCGTGATTTCAACCGATACTCAGGTCTTTTTACCAAAGTTTCGTTTCTAGAATTGCCGACTCTGAGCGCAACCGTCAAAAGCATTGTACACGATGGCCGTTTCATTTCGTCGACGTTCGATATTCCTAGTGGAACGTCGTTCGGAATCCTTCTCGACCGTACCAATTTTTTCGCGGAGTCTGATGGTCAAATTTATGACACGGGAATGATTTATATCGACCAACATTTCGAATTCGAGGTCGAAAATGTTCAGTCGTATGGCGGATATACGCTTCATGTTGGCTCGGTCCGACATGGGACTCTGAACATCGGTGACACGGTTGTTAGTTCATATAATGTGGTACGAACGCTTCTTTTATTACCCCAACATACTCTAACATTTCGCTAGAACCGCCGCACTGCGGTTTGCAACAACCACACGGCAACGCACATCGTCAATCTTGCCATTCGTGATGTTCTGGGCAACAACAGTGACCAGAAGGGATCCCTTGTGGCTCCAGAGCGACTACGGTTTGACTTTCAACATGATGGACCACTCGCGTTGGCAGAACTGTCCAAAATTGAAGCGAGTAATCTTCGTTTGATCAACCAAGACATGCAAGTGTTCAGCGCGATTGTGGGACTGGACAAGGCGATGAAAATTCCCGGAGTAAGAGCGGTCTTTGGGGAAAGCTACCCGGATCCTGTCCGGGTTGTGGCGATAGGAAGATCGCTCGATGAGATCCTTGCCGACATTGGCAATTTCCAGTGGAGAGACATCAGTGTTGAATTATGCGGCGGGACGTGAGTATATTTTCTCTGTGTTCTTCGTTGTCGATACTAACGCCCGACTGAATCGCTGGTTTTAAAGTCACGTTTCCCGCACTGCTCACATCGAGAACCTTGTCATTACCGAGGAATCTGGAGTGGCGAAGGGAATACGCAGAATTACCGCAGTCACTGGCAGCGAGGCGCGCGAGGCTGGTAGCTTGGCAGCGGCATTGGATGCAAGGATTTCTCAATTCGAGGCTCTGAACGCACTAAACTCTGCAGATTTGAAAACTTTGACAATTGTAAGTTTTCATTGAACTGGTCTGTTGCAACCCATGTATTAACATGTCGGTACAGGAAGTGACACATGCGAATGTCTCGGTCATCAAAAAGACCGAGTTCAAACAGCGGTTGATGGTACTTCGCAAGTCCATGCTAAAGAGCCTCAAGGCCGCCCAAAATGAATATCTCAGGACGGTAGGTGTTATGTTACCTTGCGTTGTTTTCTTTAAGTTCAATAACCATATTTTCTTAGGGTGTGAACAAGATTGAGAAATACTTTGAAGAACACCCCGACTCTGAAGCTTACGTCGCGGTTTTGGAAACAAACGAAAATCCGAAGGTTTGTTCGTTGTTTGTATTAATTGGCTTGATGCTGAATCTGCCTGGCCTCTACATAGACACTACGCGAAATACTGTCTCGCGTCGAGACTTTGGACAAAGCGTTGTATCTGTTCAGCGTCGACGAGTCTGGAAATAAAGTCGCTCATGCGAATTGGATCCCACCGAGACTGAGGGACAAGGGCCAGGGAGGAAAACAATGGATAGATAGTGTCACCGCAGTCATTGGTGGGACTGTGAGTTTACTCAACTTGGCCGATTGGATCGTCTAAAACTGTTTCTAGAACTGGGGAGATGAAGAGGGTGCACAGGGCGTCGGTTTAAATTCCGATGACCTTACGACTGCCATTGATATGGCGAAACGATATGTGGCTGTTTCGAAATAACTTCTCAAGCAATTCATCTGGTAGCTTTCGTCTAATTCTGCCTGGTTGAAGTTGTGAAGCCAACAAACTTGAACAAAGAAATTCAACAGTGAGTCATCATGATGACGGATGCCTATCACAACCTATTCTTCTGTCCCTCCTTCACCAGCCATTCAATAACTCTATGAGTCAACAACCCGGCTCTTCGGAGAAGATTGAAGAACAGGGCACAAAGAACATCCAAATGGCTACCGCGGAGGCACCGTCTATGGCAGCCACCCATGTACTTGCAGCAGCCGCCAGACGCTCGCAGAAAGACAGCCTTTGCCATCTCCTCGCTCAGGCCCCGAAACCCCCATGATATATATGGAAGAGGCGGAGAAACAAGCCGACAAGTTTAGGACTGAGATCGCGACATTAACCCCTCGCGTAGACGCTCTACAAGCGGCGAGTCACCGCACCCACAAATTCTGAAAGAGACGCACGCGCGAGAGTGTGCAGACCTCCGGGCACAGCTGAAGACAGCCTGGGTCGGCGAACGAGAGATGCTGAACCAGCAGAGGCGGTCCAGTACGGCCGAGAATCCGAGTGCTGAGGCGTGTCAGTCGGCCGACAGCACCAACAAAGAAGATGTTTCCATGGAAGAGGAAGAGGAAGAGGATGACAGCGAGTACAGCGATGATGAACTGGATGCGGAGATCGAGGAGGCAGAGGCGAGCAGCTGCCGGATCGCGGTTTTTGTACCGGAGACTGACGCGTTTTTCAGATGATCAATATCCGACTTGGAGCATATCCTTCCCCCACACTGAGCCGTACGCGCGGTGTCAGAGTGAACTACGCTAGCGCCAAAGCACTAGCCAAAGGTGCTTTATACCGTCTGGCAATGCGTGTCTAGCTTTCTTTATGCATTTCCCTTCAGCCGGCTTGACCGCCCGTGCTTGAGAGGAGAGCGAATTTGAAGGAGACGCCGTGATTAAGGACTAGACCGCAAGCCAAAGAGAGTCAAAGCGTTCGAGCTCGACGAGTCGTCTATATATTAATATTGCAAAATTTGTAAGCCAGCTTTTAATTAAAAGAACGTACTGCGCTGTAACCTGACCAAGTAATTTAACGCAGCTGCCAAGACAATTTTGGGGCTTTAAGTTGAGAGTTGATTAAGACTTTAATAAGACTCAAGTCTCAGAGCAAGCTGAAAGCAAGTTGAGCCCGCCAGTGCCTGCCGAGTCCGCCGGCTGACGGAGTTCGAAAACTCTCGTTTAACTTCTATCTTCCCTTCTTCTTTGTCTCGAGCTTGATATCCGTTCAAACCACAACTCTCTTGATCGTCTTTTTATGGCTCTAGAGCCAGTCAAGATCGAAGAACAGGACCGAAAGGACATCCAAATGGCTACAGCTGCCGCCGATCCATACGCAGCTGCTGCCCGTGCACTCGCGGAAGCACAGCGTGTTCTATCTGTTGCTCGTTCAGCGCCCCAGGCCCCCATGATTTCCGTGGAAGAGGCAGAGAAACAAGCCAACAAACTCAAAGCCGAGATCGCGACATTAACAGAATCGCTTGCTCAGGAACGAGCCCGCACGGTCGCTCTACAGGCCGTGGCCGACGCCGCAAATGAAGAAAAGGATACTGCACACCGCGCGCGCGATCAGATGTGGTTGAGCTCGAAATGCAGGTTCTGAGAGAGACGCACGCGCGAGAAAGTGCGGACCACTGCACATAGTTGGACACGCTAAAAGCGTCAACGGACAGGGAACGCGAGGCGCTGAATCATCAACGGGAGGCGATGGAGAAGAAACATGAATATTTTATGGATGTGATAGCAAAGAGGCGTTCGGGGTTCGAGGCCGAACGCGACCGCGCGCAGAAGGCGATACTCGAACACCACAAATCGGTCCTGGAAAACTTCGACCAAATGACAAAATTACTTCAGCCGAACCCGTTCCCTATTACATACCAGGGTACGGACCTGGTTCCTGCTCCTGGCGAGTCATCCTTCATGTCGTTCACCTAAATCTAGATCTCACGCCTGCGCCCGTGCCGACCACCTCTCTCCTGCTTCCTGCGCAAAGGAGCCCTAAAACCCCTCAGCACGACGCATCTGTCCCCGCTAAGCGCCCAAGGCCGGAGAGTGGCCCAATTCCGAAAAGCCAATCTGATACATCAGCCGCCAAGCGCGCAGAAGCGCGCGCGCATGGAGAGTGGCCCTCAAGTCTCGAAACTCGTTATTCCCTTCACTGCCGTGGCCGACTTCTATCCCAAGCGCCCGCGCAAGGAGCCCAGCTTTCAGTTCCCCAGCCACAATAAATTCACTGATCCTAAGCGCCTCCGCACGGAGACCAGCCTTTCGGACTCCCCGTGGCCCAAAATCAATCAACGGCTGCTGGTATTGCCTCTATTTTCATCCACCCACCATTTCTGACTCTGTCCATTCTAGGGACAGGGAGATACGTAGCGTGGACGCCTTCCTCGGGGGACATTTTTGGCCCACGCCCTCTCTCCCCTCAGCAACCTCCACGCGACACGAACAACGCGTGGGGGTTCCGATTCGAGAGAATAGGGAGACGAGCTTCTCCGCAATAAATTCAGTGGTTCGGTGTACTAATATGACCAGTCCGATGGCTACTAGTTTCCCTATTTAAATTCAGACATTTCTTGGCCATCAATCCATCAATTTGTACAGTATCAAAGTCATAGAATCAGACTAGTTAAACGCCAACTTCTTGTCTTGCATGGATGAATAGACGTTCGAATAATTGAAATGCCTAATTACATACCGTTCAAAGCAAAGTATTGACCTAGGTAAATACACCTGCTGAAAAAAATTGCGGGATTTTTGCCATTGGTCTGGAAAATGCCGGACCAATACCACGGCGATCTCAAGCTGAAAAACACGTTTAATGGTTCAAAAAGGAAATGTCCGATCAAAGTGTCTGTTGGTCCATAACGCCAACCTCGCCAACCTTGGCTCGGCCATGGGTCTGGCCATCTCGCGGGGGCTGAACCGCCGTACAAACACCAGTCCTGGGCGAGAGTTCCACGAGCGTGGATCGTTCCCACATGTGTCGGTCGATGCTCCACACGATCACGATAATGCGGAGCATTCCGAGCCGAGGAGAAAAAACACCATGGATGGCCACCAATCGTCGTCGACGCGGGACAAAGCATCGCCCCCAGCGCCTACGGAGGCCGAGATTCTCGCCGATCTCCGTTCCAGGCTTGTCGAGCTGAATTTGGGCATCTCGCATCTCAGAGGGCCGCTCCTCCGGCCCAATCGTCTCGTCGAAGAACGACATGCTATTCGGCGGGCGCTGGAATCTATCGTCTTCTATCCAATTCTCACCGTTCCGCCCGAGATCATCGAGGAGATATTCTTATTTTGCCTCCCGGACGACGGCGAGGGCCTGTTGTTGCCAGATCCCAAGGCCGCCCCTTTAGTGCTGCTCGGTGTATGTCGCAAATGGCGTGAAATTGCGCTGTCTGCCCCACGTCTGTGGGCGTCCATACGTGTCAACCTCCGGTCGCAAAATTACGGAAACAGCCTCCCACTCTTCGAGTGCTGGCTGGCGCGTGCGCGGTCCCGGCCACTGGCGGTAGCCGTGGTGTACATGAATTACGAAGAAAACCCCTCGCCCGACCCCCTCCTCGCGACCCTCACGCGCTCGAGCGAGCAGTGGCAGGACGTACGGCTCGAGTTGCCGTTCAAGGATCTGCAGCGGCTTAATGGGATCGAGGGGAAGGTGCCGCTCCTCCGGAAACTGCTCATTGGACCTACCGATGCATATTTTGCAGGAATGCATGGGTTGCGTATCGCGCCCATAACTGCGTTTAGCGTGGCTCCATTGCTGCGCGAGGTGCATCTTGTTACGGGATTTCCTTTCACTCTAGAACTCCCGTGGGCACAATTGACAAAATTGCAGGCGAGTAGTCTCTCAAACCAGACACTGTGTTTCTAACTTGCTTGAAGGCTACGTCGTTGAGCGTTTGCGAGTGCCTCGAAATCCTGGAGGCCTCCCCCGCGCTCGTTGAGTGCACCCTGTCCCTCCGACAATCGTTCGACACCGCGCGGGAGAGCCCGATCCCCCCGCTCGAGCACCTCCAAGTGCTCATCCTCCGCACATCGGGCTTCCACGCGGACCTCCTGCACTGTCTCACGCTCCCCGTCCTACGGGAGCTACAGTTCCACGTCGCCCCCTCCGCGTCGAGCGAGGACTCCAGCCTCGCGAAGGTGACGGCGTTCCTGGAGCGCTCGGGCGCGGCGTGCTGTTTGAAGGAAATTCATTTCTCGGGGATGCTGGATTTGTATGGCAGTCCGATGATCAGGGATATGGTGGCGAATGGGATGCGGCTTGGGCCGCCATTGGATTTTCGGAGACGGTGATTTGATTTGTCACTTGGAATGGAATGGCGCGGGGCGGGTTGGACATAGAATAGAGGTTCATGTCGTATGGTTGCATGTATGGTTCATTTCAGGGAAACATGGTTTGGCTTGTGGACCCTTGGCCCTAACGCAGCGTAGAAATATTAGGATCGACCCCACCAAAGCCAGCAGGAAGAACTGACGGCTAGTTTCAGGACATTCGGGAAGAACGGAGGGCTAACTTGGAAGACCAACCAGGCGCGCGATGTCGAAGTTCAAGGTATAAAGGGAACAATTGTTGTGGGAATCCGAGAAATTTATGGTCAGCATGTACACAGGGTGTGGTCGGATGCAAGAGTACTCGTGGATCGCTGTAATTTAGGGCTTGTCGTGTACAGAAGGGAAGCTCCGGCAGCTGGAGCGGTGGGTTCGGAGGCCAACCTAGATGCGGCGGAAATTCGGCGACCTCACGAGAAGGAAGTTTAGGCACGACGCAGGTGCCAAATTCGGGGAGACGGTTGAAAGAGAACATAGGGAGCCATACGATGCACATGAGAAAGATGCCCAGTGGGGCCGAGAAGAAAATAGCTGGTACATAGTAACGGGAATGACCAACTTGCATGACACAAAAGTGACGACACTAGTGCGGAGGAATGCCTAAAACACGACACAGGACAACGATACTCTCTTGCTTAGGACCTCCATGAACGCGCAGAGTACTTACAAGATTGAAGACACTTTCCATGGCGATTCACGACCAGAAGAAACCAGAGAATACCGATGGCTAATTCGGTAAGTCTCGTAATTCAAGTCCGAATTCACCGGGAAAGATATTGACGCCTCGTTATTTTGACAGAAGTCTTGCACGAAGAGGACCCGCGGCGAGCAACCCAGCGCAAAGAAAATGGGGAGACAAGTTGGGACTTGTTGACTCTCCAGAATGCCAAGTTGGCCAAGTACGTCGTTCGCCGAAATTGAAATTCTTTGTCATTCCTGTCAGAACTTACGGTCGACTCTCGTCAACTCTCATCCAAGAAACGTTTTGCTGCTCTGGAGGACGAGGCCATGAAGCGACAGCTCTGATGATAGTTTCTGGTAAGCTAGCGAAGAGGCCGGCTGCCTGGATCCAAAATTACGTCACTACGCCGGGCTACTCTATCCTCTTCTTCCCAACGACATGTCCGACTTCACTTTGGTAGATCCACGCGGCTGGGAATACGACCTGCATTCTGTGCGAATGGAATTGGTTTCCAGTAGTTTTAACTGACACGGAGCGAACTCAGGTCTATTCTGCGTACATGGGCTATTTTCAAGTGAACAACATTACCTGGTGGGTTGCGCATACTATTGGCAAAGATGGATAGGCTACCGCCATTCCGGGCAACCAATGGCTCTTCTCTTCTCTCGATGGGCTCTCAGTGGGCTTTGGGCGCGCTCGGAAGTTGACATATAAATATCCAGGTATGACCGCTCGTGGGGCCATCTGTTCTCCACGTTCGAGGACTTTCTCGCATTCTCTTGGCCCTGCATTACTTGCACCGACGTATGGACCGGCCGCGCACACATCGTCACCCGTCTCACCTCTATCGGCGCCTTTCTCAAGATGATCAAGACGCGGTACGTTTGCCCGCTCGGTGTTCTCATGCCGTATGTTAATATATTTATGGTCACAGCTTCGGCGAAACGTTGCCGCAAGCACCCAATATCCTCCAGGTGCAGCCGTTCGAGAGCTCTTCACGGCCGCTGCGGACGGTGTCGGATTATGCGAGCTACAAGCGGCTGCATTCGACCCTCTCGGCGGCGGTCTTGTCCGCGCTCAAGCTGCGTGTGCGTGCGGGGGAGCCGAAGGCCGTGCGAGAGCTGTGGGCTTCTCGCGATCGAACTTTCCTCGCGATCGATTTCGAGTGGAGCGAGAGGAACGAGAAGAGCTGTTTGGAGTGGGGGTATGCGGCGGTACGGTGTGGGCATTTGGAGGCGTGAGTTCTTATTCGTCTAACGAAGCGGTGAACGGAATCTCATGAGAGTGTAGGCTCGGGCATTGGCCTCCCGTACCGGACGCGAATTATCGGTAGGAACGGGGTTGATTCTAGTTGTACATTGCTAACATTTGACTCAGAAAAGGACACTATATCGTGCAGGAATACGTAGATAAGG
The DNA here is from genome assembly GCA_029282495.1 of Mycena albidolilacea. Taxonomy (NCBI): domain Eukaryota; kingdom Fungi; phylum Basidiomycota; class Agaricomycetes; order Agaricales; family Mycenaceae; genus Mycena; species Mycena albidolilacea. The sequence goes on along the minus strand of JARIHO010000032.1, from coordinate 368,571 downwards.
TGGTCAACAAGCACTGTCCCACCCACCCGTGGCAGGTGAGTCAAGCTGCTGACCTACGGCAATTTGTTTCTAATCTATTTGTCGCAGTATTCCGTCAGTGCTTAAGATATTGTACCACCTCAGTGAATTGACAACCTTGCAGTTCGGCGACAGTCAAGTTTGCGCCAAGGCGAAATTGCCTCAAATTATCCAGGGGATTATTAGGTTTGCTCTGTTTTCTCTTCCTCTTTCGCGACCGCTCAAATAAATTACAATTTGTAGCAGCCTCGCGAGTCCTGACTCGGAAACCAGTCCCAATACCTTGGTGCTCGTTGCACATGGGATAAGCGGGGACCTTACGAGGATGGAGGAGATGAAGATCAGTAGGTGTTTCTCGGTTTGTTGTGTCGTAAAGCCTCAACATTGTGCACAGAGCTTCCACATAACATGCTCATCTTAGATACTGCCACCTTCGAGCGCGCGCTCTTCGCCGGCGGACATCGCTCCACCATGATCGACCCGCACACCTCCACCCCGGGAAACCCTAGGCCGCGCGGTCACGGCTCGACCCTGAGCCTCGAGAACCTCCTCCGCTCCCTGCCTTCTCCGGCCGACCCGCAGGCGCACAACCCCGCGCTGCAGACGCAGGTACTCGTCCCGGGCCAGTTCCCGCAGCCCGGCGCCATGGTCCCCGGCGTTGTCATGCACAACTCGGGCAACGACGCGTTCATGTGCCTCTACGCGCTCCAACTCCTCCTCCAACCCGAGGGCACGCAGGCGCCCGTGATACAGAAGAAGCCGCGACCGCTGTCGTTTGTGCCCACGGCGAACGGGGCGCGGCTGTCGCCGTCGGCGCTTGCAGGCGACTTTGCGCAGCTGTATATGCATGCGCCGCCCGGGTCGATCTTACCCGGGGGGAGGAACTCGATGTTGGTGCCCCCGGGGTCGCCGAGCAAGTATGTGAATGGTACGTGGCACGGGAATGGGAATGGAAACGGGAGTGGGACGCCCGGGAGGAGCTCAAGGAGGCTGAGCGCGACGCCCACGGGGGAAGGGTGGTCGAGCGTGCGCCGGGGATAGGCTTCTTCCCCGCTGTTTGCTAACTGCTTGGGCGCGGCGCGGGAAGTGCAGGCATGGACATTGGACGTTGACGTCGGACACTTTTTTTGGGTATCGGTATGGTACTTTTGCTGCTGCTTTGGACTTGAGCCTGATTTCGCTGAATCTTCTTGCTTTCACTGATACGTATGTATAATCTCGCACTCTACGTATTGGCATTCCATGCACTCATTAATTATATCAAGTTCTTTCATATACTGCTCTGCTGAAGGACATCCGAATACATAATTCGTTAATAGATTGTTTTGTAGTGAAACGCTGCTGGAACGACTAAAATTGCATCTTTTCTTGAACCCTCACTCTCCCTGGGTAGATGCTTCATAGATATTTCTTCTCGATCTCATCCTCATCTTCTGCATCTCTCTCTCATATATTTACCTAGAATATGGGATTTGCTTGCTTGTTGAATTGAATGAAAAAGAATGAAAAAGAAATGGAACGCACCTCCCGAGTTTGATAATTAAGCCTCAGTTCTTTGTCTCAAAACGACAAGACATATTCCTTGGCTCTGGAGCCACCGAGAGAAACACCGACCTTGCTGGGCAACACCGCAAAACTAAATATTGTCGTGTTGTTCGATGCAAAGTTTACGAGCGGGGTCACGGCATGAGAATTACAAGGAAATATTAATAACAACAAGATAAATACCAAATAATCTGTCTACACTTTGGCGCACCATACGGAATCCTCTAAGCAGTCTTCGCCTTGCCGAACCTAAACGCCGGATTTTTCTCGTCAAGGAACGCCCACGTCGCCTCCTCCTTCCACCCTTTCCCCTGCCACTCATCCAGCACCACAGGATACGCCGCCGCCCCCGGCCGAATCACAGGCGCGACCGATTCGTCATGCGCCAGCACGACGAACACGTCCCTGTTCGCGTCAAACTCACCGAACTTGTCGATCGACTCGTGCGCCGACGCCGGGTCCTCAAAGTAGCCCTTCTCCGAGATGTTCAGGAGGGGCGTCGTGCGTGAGGCGAGGTCGAATTCGCCCGTGGCGGGTGCGTTGTGGAGGTGGGCAGGGGAGACGACGACGGACAGGCGGGTGGCGGCGAGGAGCTCGCCTGGGCAGGGGAAGTGCTTGTGCAGTTTGGAGGTGGGGCGGAGGACGCCAGCGTGGTGGCACGTATCTGCGCCCATGAGGACGAAGCTGGTGGGAGTTACACGGGCGAGACCGCAGACGTGTCCGGCTTGGTGCTAAAGAAAGCCCGTTGAACAAATTTGAAGTTGAGTAAGTTGAGTTCGTGGGGAAAACATACACCGGGAACATCAAGGATATAAAACGACCCGTCGCCGAAGTAATCGAACGCTTTGAAGCCGCCGATGATGAGCGGTCTGGCATCGAAGTCGATGATGGTGAGTTTCCGGCCTCTGTAGATTGAGTATTAAAAATACCAGGCAAATTCAAAGTGTGCGGACGTACGCAAAGTCGCTCGGAAGCAGGGTACTGCTGGGATTCGATTCGTGGGTCTCCAGCGCCATATCTTTGCTCACTACAAGGTCTGTCGACGAAGGGAATTTCGACAGATCGCCTGGGTGCAATCTGAGTTCAACATGCACATCTCGCCGTCATAGAATTGAACTCGCCAGTATGATCTGCATGCGAATGGCTAGCAAATAAACGAATCAGATACCCGAACCACGAAGATGCGATTCAGCAGCGTACCTCCAGATAGCAGCGCTGATGCTGCTCAATTCCACTCCGTTCTCCACGAGCTGCTCGCCGATGTCTTTGGTAACAGGCATGGAAGCCGCGCCGGCCTTCACCGCCGCTGCCATGCCCGGGGCCCCATTCTCGAGGTCCTTTCGCGGGCCAAGATCAAACAGCACCCGCGTCTTCGTCGTGGTGTTCTCGACGAGGAACGCGAACATGGGGCAGGTCAGGTTTTCATAGCCTGGAGCGACGGGAGACACGAAGGATGCCGCAGCGGCTATGATTGTCTGGGGGTCGTCGACGACGTCGAAGATCTTGACTGTCACGGTGGACGAGGAAGCGGGGATGTTGAGGTCGGCGAAAGACATTTATGCGCTAGTAGGTAAGGCTGAGAGAAGGCTGGGTTGTTTGATGCAGACTGGTGGGAGGATGCTGGGTATAAATATTCGGCAACCGGCCAGGGGCGCGCGCTTCACGGCGGGAACGACTCGGAAGATACCTAAAACAGAAGAAAATCAGTGATGGCGACAGAAAAATGTGAAAGTATTCCGCTGACCAACAGCGAATCTGACTTACAAATTGCTTGGTAAAGGCATTCCATGTCTTTTCCGCTGCGGCTGGTTGAATTGAATGGGCCGGAAATGACGTGGACTTGAGTGCGAAACGGGAACGACAAGGAATTGATGTGCATCCAAAAACTTGAAGGATCGGTGCGAAATAAATTGGTGCTTTGATTACTGGGTGGCTGTGCTGACCTAGTGTCGCTCGAGCAGATGAACCTTAACTTAGAATGCTTCTGCCAAATAAATAAATCTGTTCCAGACGCAAGATTCAAGTTCAGCTAAGTACAGCTTGTTCGTCGCGCTCTTTCACATACGTGTTTTGTGGCACTTTTTGGTACTGGTACGTTCTTTTCTTGTCCGATCTTGGTCTTGTCAAGCCAACGTTAACGTGTGGATATACAGAGTCACACGGCGGAATCGAGCTATGCAGCTGCTGCTTGCATCAAATTTTCCTCCCCTGATCAGGCACAGGCGGCGACGCTCCAGAGCCAACCATCACATGAGTCCCGACACTTGTGGTATCCCCGACAGTCAGGTAGATGTACCCTATGCAACGAACCATCAGCAAGATTCGCCAGACTTCGAACGGGATTATTCCTGTACCTGGACCAGGCGGATACACTCTGTTATTTGGCGGACTCGATATCTCGAGTGTCTTGCGATCCGAGGATAATTTGGCTTCAAGCCAAACAAGCCGGGAACTCGAGTGGAACGCGTGTGAGGAATACCCCAGATCCATCAAAGCAACTGGATTGTTCAACGTGTAGATTTAAGATTAATACTGCCACAAGTCCGAGACGGGGAAGATGAGAATACCTTTGACTACGGAGAATGCGGCTATATGTGCAGAGAATGTGACCCGGACGGTGAACTTGGAGTTGAACACGATCTTGGCCGGCACGTCTGACAGCGTCGGTCTCGGTAGAGAAAAGTAGGGCGGGTTCAAGTATTGAACGCGGAATTCTCTGAATAAAAAACGATTAGGCGTTTGAAGTCGCTGTAGAACGGGAATGGCTGACGTAAGGAATTTGACAGTCTCGTTTACATTCGCGTTTGGATTCGACCCGGCAATAAGGATGTTGCTAGCGAAAAGCATAAGAGCATGCAAAAAAAAAAAATGGTGACTTACCCCGAAGGCGTTAGGCTCACTGAAGAGTGATACAGACGGGCAATGTCGGTGGTCGGCAGACCTTTGTTGCTGATGCGGTGACCGAGAGGAGCAGTAGGGTCATATAGCGAGGGTGTAAAACTGAAAAAGAAAAATTATTATAGTGTCCCGAAGAGCATGAAATCACATACGCAGCATGGTCAGCATTGGAGTTGCCTTGGAGGACACCCACGGAGGAGAATGCTGCGTATCCAGTTTGGGCGCCGTTGATAATGAGGACCTGCCCGGTTGGCAAGAGGGTCATCTCTGGCATCATTCGACCCTCGAGCATCCTCTCCACTTCCCAGCCCTTTTTAATGCCAGCAGGTGTGAGTGTGATGCGGCTGCACTGGTCCGAAGCGGGATCCTGGCTGGACAGATTGAGGGAGGGAATTAGATCACTTGTATTTGTTCCACCGCAGACCAGGACCTCGGGGATGTACAGCGGTGGGGAAAGCGGAAGAAGTGTAATGGTTCCGTCGAAGGGATTGGTTGCCCGGACGCCGTTGGGAAGATCGGGGAGTATGGTCTCGGTGTCGGCTTCAATGTCGTAGATAATGGACTGGAAGGAAGAAAGGTTTATGGCCGTGGTGGTTTTCAGGAGCGACGTACCTGGTTGTTTGCGACCATGAAGATTTTGCCATCGGGGAGAGCGAGTACACTGAAATGGAAAGTTCAAATAAGTGAAAACGAACTTCATAAGAAACCTGCCGAGGAAATAAATTCGCAGTAAGACTGCGTTCCAGGAATGCCGACGGTCGTGGAGTTCCTCCGTCCTTTGAAGGGAAGAACTCAAAGCTGTTGGCAGGGTCCATGTTGTAGAAAGTGGTCGCTGTGTGGGAACCCCCAACGATCATCTATCATAATAGATTGTGAGAGAGAACTTCATCTCGGACTCATCTAGTCGGCCCCCACCAAAGACCCATCAAATACGCGCAAAGAAGATGGATACCAGCGGGTTTCTGCCAGGTGCACAAGATCGGGATTGTCGAACAGCGTGCATCCCTCTCCATCGGGGCTGCTGCATGGCTCGAAGATTCGCAGCCCCATTCGTCCGTCAATGGCTGTAGTACCAGTGAGTCCTATGCCGCCCACGCTGACCTGTAGTCAATTGAAAGCTGTCACGCAGCCGAAAAAGCACATTAAACCAAGAACAAACCATCGTCCCGTTGCTCAAGAGCCCTCCGGAGGCGCAAAAAGTGTCCGAGACTACATCCAAGGCCGTCGCTTGGTTCGTCTCGAGGTTCCACAGAGCGCCCCAAGCGGAATGGCCGTTGATCTGGAGTGGACCGCCAGTCCCAGAAAAGTCAAAGAATATTGCGAGTGTAGGGGATACGATGATGGCCTCGAGAGCTAGAATGCCGGAGGTCCCGTTCGTAACAAACTCCCATCCTCTGCCAGTAACAAGAGTACTGGTGGATATGGCGACAAATAGAGTGTGAAGGAAGAGATTCATCTGAGATGGAAGTGCAGAGATGAAGCAAGGAGGTATTATTATATACAGAAGAGGTGAAGTAAGCCCGAGATCCCGAGAAGTAGTGGAAGCGTTCCGGTCAACAAATGGAATGACGAAGCAGCAGAGTGTGGGCTTGGAGCTGTCTGAAATCTCACAGACACGAAGAAGCAGATCAGTTCCTTGTCAGCTGAATAGAAAATATGCAGGATTCTGAGGAAACCTCGTTCGGTATCTATGACGGTCTAAGTGCACATTTAATCGGCCGCAAGATAGATGGCTGATTTCGAATTGTCCGAGTCGTGTTCAAGAATCTTGCAAGAATCAAAATCCATCCCGAATGCGTTCCAGAACCAGAGCAAGTTGCGGACAGGCGAACTTCGGAAAGACTTGGATAGCTGGCTCGAGAACATGGAGGCGGAAACCATAGCATCGCGTCCTCTGAGTCTTGCTCTCATCCTGGACCTCGCTGGAAAGCTGGAGAGCATCGTAACATCTCTGCAATTGCACCCGTACCCCTGGATCAGCGATCGCAAACGTACAACAGATCACACGAAGATCCCTCCTCTCTTCCTCCTCCTCACCTTGCTTTCCTGTTCTGAAAATGCTCGCCCTTGTTCAAGTTACTTTCGTCGGGGAGTGGGTCACCTGGGCGCGTTACGCGACGCGTCTGTTTCGGCGTATTTGCGCGGACCAAACACAGTATATAAGCCAGAATCGCGGTTCTACTTTCTCAATTGACTCTTGGTTCCTACCATATTGTCGATTCTACATTTGAAGCTTTCCAGCCTTCCACGCCCTCACCCACACCCTTGTCCTCTCCACCCTTCGTATCGTCGCATCCTGCACGATGTTCGCCCTTTCCTCTCGCGTCCGTCGCGTCTCCTTCATCGTCGTCGTCGCTGTTCTCCTCGGCATCCTCATCCTCAAAGCTGTCTGGCCCATCGCAGTCACTTTCGGTTCCAAGACATACAACGAGTTTCGGGACGACCTGTACGAGCAGGCGTTTGCCCAGGCAGGCGCAGTCGACGGCGCACTTGAGAACCTACGGCAGATATGGTCAGCGGCAGCAATCGTTCTTCGCCACCCACAGCAACAGACCAGTCGCATTATCATCGAAGTCGTGTTTGCCTCCGAGGAATTCGAGGAGTTCGTCGACGACGTGCCGACCTCCCCAACTCGCAAGTACCCTGAGTGCTTTTTTATTGATTTCGAGGAGCCCACTTTCCACGCCTTCCACAACGCCTTTCCCGTCGCTGTCGTCGCTCTTGAAGGCACATTACCCATCATAGCCATGCCCCAGCCGTCAGTCTTCCTCACTCGGCTACCTGATTCTCGGCTATGTGCTGCTAGGTTGCAGTCTCGGGACCCTCTTCTCGGCAGCGTCCGGTATACTCCTTTTCAAATGGGCTTTGGCGCGGTCGTTGACTGTATGTAGCTCGCTACTTGTCGCAAACTTTCACTCACTCGCACTCCTACAGAGCACATCACTTGTCCAAGCAACGTGCGCACCCGTCTGCACCATCGAGGACGTTGCATCGGTCAGTCTCCATTCCCATATTCCAATGTCGTTTTCTCATATCCATCCCAGGAACTCGATGAGACTCTTGTCGAGGAGAAGGAGCAGACCGTCATCCAAGTCGGCGCCGCTCCCGCCAAGGTCGAAATGTCCTCTAAAGTCGTGCGCGAGCCGACTCGTCCCCGGTCTGAGAGCGAGGTTCGTCCATTCCGATTTCCATCCGACTCGCACCATACTTACTTCCATATTGCCAGTCGACACATACTCCCTCGGTGCAGATCGCCGATGCTACACCCCAGCCATCCGTCGCAGTCTCTTCGAAACCCACCAACGCTGCTCTCGCTCAAGTTGCGGAGGAGGCGCCAATCCACTTACCGGTCGAGTCGCCCAGCCCGCCGTTCGTCTTTGCCTCGCTCAACCCCGCGCCTTCAAGCCCTCTGTCCTTTGCTTTAGGACAGATCCAACCAATGCATAAGGACATCATCTACGAGACGCCAAAGACGTCGTCGGTCAACCCTTTAGCCGTCGCCTCAGCCCACAGAACGGCAGTATCTGGCCACATCATCTACCAGACTCCTTTGACGCAGGCACCGCGTAAGACGCCTTTCGGTTGCAATACTGCCTCAACGCGTGGCTCGTTCGTTTATACGTCAAGCACACCCTGCAATCGCCCTGAAATCTTGTATTCAACATTTGGTTTCGTCCCTGCAGCATCCCATTATGCGCCCCGTGTGCCGCCGCGCTCCTCTGGCATCGGCTTCCATGGACGTTCGAATCGGCCGCCTTCCGGTGTCTGGTCTCAAATTCCCCATTACGCGTAGATCAAGCCTCATTCACCCTTTTCCTCGGCCTGCATTCACCTCGACCGCAAAGAACATTGCTTCCTGGACCGTGCTCCTGCTCGACGCTCTATGCTCAACTCCCGCTGCTACTCATCAATTCTCAAGTCCCCACGGGCCACGCATGCTTCACAGACTTGTCCATCCATCATCCTATCCATCCCATCGTAACCGCGCCAACTCTGCATTGGAATCACCGCATACTCGTCAGCAACTTGTCGACCACCACTGCCACCGCACGAAGGGCGAGAGCGCCGGGGTTAACGTACCCTCGACGCTCCCACCCTCCGCGCAGCCCAAGTTGGAGAGGCAGACGTGTCTCTCTGGCTTAGGCGGTGGGATTCGGATCAGAAGCAGACGTGCTCCCTGGCCCGGGTCGTCTCGCCCGTCCGAGTTAGAGGAGCAGACGTGCTTCTCTGACTTGGGAAGGCGGGACCTTCGACCGGTTTGCTTGCGGACGCGGACATAACGCGGCGAAGTGGTACGGCACCAATATTCCTGGGCGGCTGGATTGCGGAACGCTCCATAGAGGACGCGGGAACGGGAGAAAAGAACACTATCTGCTCCTTCCAATTTATTTTCCATCTTCTCGGCCCTGCTTAGACGACATTTCTCTCTTTCTCTGTTCTTGTCACTGCACACCATAGATGCTTCATCATAGATTTCCTTCTCATTTCCTTGGCTGTATTTGTGTATCATATCTGTACTGAACGGGTAGAATGATAGAATTTACTTGTGGTTAAATCTGAAATTGAAGCAAACGACTCCGGAATCCCGGGACGACTCGGACGAGAAAGATCATCGCGTTGATTTGTCAGCTGGTCTACAGCCAAACAAGGATATTATGTCTTCCCTTCGACTGCTGGCCTCCGCTGCGCGCCGTGCGCCCTCCGCCCTCGCCCTCGGCAGAAGAGGATACGCAGAGGCCACCGACAAAATCAAACTCTCCCTCGTTCTCCCCCATCAAGTCCGTTTTCGTCCTTTTATCTGCGCGACACCAAAAACTCATGATCCCGTTCTCTAGCCCATCTTCACCTCCACCGATGTCGTGCAAGTAAACATTTGCGCCGCGACCGGCGACATGGGTATTCTCGCCAACCACGTCCCGTCAATTGAGCCCCTGCGCCCCGGTGTCGTCGAGGTCGTCGAGTCTAGCGGGTCCAAGAAGTGGTTTGGTTAGTGCTTTGGCTCTCTGCGTGCTGGATCCGCGTCTCATGGTGGAAACCAACCAGTCTCCGGCGGGTTCGCAACCGTGCACCCCGGGAACAAGCTGACCGTTAACGTCGTCGAGGCCGCGCCGCTGGAGGACTTTTCTGCGGAGGTACGTTCACCCGCCGGTTTATCTCGTCGACGCAAATTGGTGGTCTGACCGATGTGCGCATCTTGTAGGCAATCCGCACGAACCTGCAGGAGGCGCTGCGCGTCTCGACCGGGAATGGCTCGGAGGAGGACAAGCTCGAGGCGCGCATTGAGGCGGATGTGTATGAGGCGCTCCAGCACGCCCTCTCAAAATAATCGGACGTGTAGCTAGACGACATCTGCGCGCAATAGATCCGGTCTGCAACTCGACGCGTATGTTACGAGCCCAATACCGGAGAACCAGCCGGCGCTTGAAATTTGACTTGCTGGACTCAATAGGATTCAAGTCATTTCGCTCAGCTTCACATTCCAACCTTTTTGGGCTTGACTTGAGAAATTTCTCCCAGTCTGAGGGTGTGATTTCTAGCTGCGGATCTGGATGCCTTCAATCTCACGGTGGACCGGGAATCCCTGTCTTTTCCTCCTCCGATTCTTATCCTCCTTCTTTCCTTCTTTCCAAGGCCTTCACCCCTTCGGCTTTTTCGAGTCGCCTCAAATGATATTCCTTCCTCTCAGTCTCTGAATGGGCCAACCGAGGCGTTGAAGCAATCCCCGCTTATTCTGATGCCTGACGGCAGGATGGACGCCTTCAGGTCTTACCGCTAGTTTCCAAAGTTCCGAAGTTTTGGACTCTTTCCTTCTTTTTGACAAGACCCTCATTCCTCGTCCGCTTTAGCTTTCTCCAGTTGTCCCGTATCCTGACGTAACGCGCATCCCGTCACTGAAGCCATGCTCCCGCCGCGGCCGAGGTGGGCGAATCCGGCGGGTCGCGGAAGGGCTTTCCGGTCTCTCCGTGCGCTGTGATTCGCGTCTCATCCTAATCCATCGTTTAGACTGCACATTGATGAAAAGGCTCAAGATATTTTTTACGCCTTGGCAAGCCATCTCGAAGAACAAATGAGTTAAGAGGGAAGGCGATGTTACTACAGTACGTTTCGGACGAGCTGAGGCCGACGAAGAAATAAAGCAGAATATGTGGAGAGGATGGGACAGCGGCGACTGTCCGCTATAGACCATTTGTAGCAAGGCCCCGTCCCCATTTACTCCTGGACTTGGATCGACCAGATCGTCCTCCAGACCGCCCGCTAACCATCTCGTGGGATGCCGGTTTCTCCACCGTTTTCTCCTGGAGGTGAGTCGCCTCCGTCGGCTTCGAGGGAATCGTCTGCTGCTTCGTCTTCGGCGCAAGCGCCGTCGAGAGAATATTGCCGAACGCTATATTGCGTCGCTAGAACGGGGGTAAGTGATTGCGAATGATATATAACGTCGATTGTTGATTGAGATAAACCGAGACGAAACGCAAGAGCTTCACGAGTGATACTCCCACCAAGCCTAGGTCCTCTGGCTTTTGAGGGGAACACAGGAGCGAACACCAGAATCCCGAGGCACAAACCGAGTAGACTTGCGTCGAGCTCTAGTTCAGAATCGCGGGGTCCCGTCGAGACTGACAATCGTTGGTCAGTATAGGTTGATGCGACAGGGTGCGACTCACCAATCCAAATAGCCTGGAAGAGAAGGAACCGCACAAAATACGGGACGCTTGTCTGTCCCTCCGATTGGATTGTTATTATGGAGTACAGCACTCTCAAGAATGGCGCGACTGGGTTTTTTGGATTGAGTTTGACGCATTGTGGAATGGGGGCCAAACGAGGGTTATGACCAATATGCTGGCGAGGGGGTGGAGAGGGAGGACGGTCTATCCTGTTCTAGAAGTGGAGAGGGCGCGAGACGCGGCGCGGTTGCAGCGGAGGGTGCGGCGCCGTATGAATAAACCATCTCCGGAGAAGCTTCACCCGACTTGATTGGCCTGGGCGGAACCAACTTCTTAGTCTCCTTCTGCAGAGGATTCGTTTCCGGAAGATCATTGGCTTCCCTGCCTAACACTCGCTGGAACGGCGAAGGTCACTCATTAAACGGGAAATGATGTGCAGCGTCGATGAATACCTTGACAGCCAAGAAGAAACGCACGAGCTTGATAACTGGTATTCCCCACCCACCGAGGTCCTCGGGCGTCGCCAACACGAGCACCGTCGAGTAAAACGCCAGCGCTCCGAGGCACAGGCCCAGCAAACCTGCCCCAAGTCTAACCTCTTCGTCGGTTCCCATCGACGCTGCGCATGCATGATGAGTATGATGTTTTTCTTAGACTTGGTTTTGAGGAGAGAGATAGTCGTGCCGACTGTAATGACTTCTCAATGCCCGCAGTCCGAAGGTGCAATTACCCCTTGCCCGCATTTGTCCTGGACCTAAACTTACCGGCGTGTCTTGGTCCCAAATTGCTACCATTCCATTCCCTGCATGTGCATATCTCTGGATATAGGGTAGAGACACAGTATCCGCAATGAAATTTGCATTGAAATCAAGCCGTCCCAATTTCTCGTCAAAGGCAGACAACATCTCCGCGGCTAATACAGTCGGGATGGAGAGCGCGGGCGGCTGATAATGGGAATGAGATGGGAGTGAGATGAGACGCTTGAGAGGGAAGTATGGGAATATACGCGTGGGCGGTCGTGAGCGTCCGTGAGCGAAAGGAAGGCCAGAACCAGAGAAAGAGAAATCGAATAAAAAGAGAAGACAAAGGGGAGTGACCGCACGCCGGCCTCCAATAACGAACGGCGTCGGCGCAGAGGTGATGGTGGAGGACATGCTTTGTGGTCGAATGCGAATAAATTAGGCTTGGCTTGCCGCGCACGGCGCCTCGCTCTCCTGCGCCTATTGCTGCTGCTCCGTTGGCGCAGGCCACCGCGCAAACGACGAGAACAGGCGCGCGCTGTCCTCATTTCCCTGCGTGGGAGCCGGCGGCGGTGCGCGCACCCCGAGCGGATTCTTGCTGTACGAGAGCCGAATCCCCCCGCCCTTGACCAGCCCCCCGAGCGTGTGGCCATATAGCTCGTTCAGCGTCTTTGTCGCGTACCCCACATCCTCGAACTGCACAAAAGTTAAATCAGTATCCACTCGCTCTCGTTCGTATAAAAAAAAACGAACCTGCACAAAACACATCGGCCCACTCGTCTTGTGACGGAACGACATCCGGCGGAACCCCGGCTGGCCCGCAAATAGCTCCCTCAGCGTACCGTCCAAGGACTCCATCATCAGCGCCCCAGCGCTGCCCATGCCCGCACCCCCATTCAACACCGGCAGATTCCCCACATACAGGGTATTGATCGGCGGGTTCTGGTACACCCCCCCTCCTCCTGAGCCCGACCCCGAGCCGGAGCCAGAGCTGGAACCAGAGGCTGACCCCGCATACAAGCCGTACCCTGAGCCCGCGGGGCTCGCAAGCTGCGGCGACCCCCCACTGCTCGTGCACAACGCACAAATCAAGTCGCTGTTCAGACTTCCAGCACAGTCACTGTGACTCCAAGACTTGCACGCCTGACATTTGGTTGTACGCCGTAATCCAGGAGCTGCAGCGATATCAGTTAGCCACCAAAGAAAACGACCGAATCGTACGAACTCGTATCGCCGCAAGCGCACCAGAACTTCTCCTGGGGACCGACGACCTCGTGGCAAATGGGACAGAGTTCCGACGGGCTGGGTGCATCGTGGGCCACGACAGCACTATCGAGGGTCGTAGTCGCCAGTGTGATCTCCTCGCGCACGTATCCCGCACAGCGGTGTGGCCTTCGTCCGTCTGTCCAAGTCATCTTGCGAAGAGATGAAAGATCCGTATCTAAATCGAGGGCGATCCTGCGTGCAATAGTCGCCAAGGACTGGCCGCGATCCATGGTCCGCCAAACGTATTCTCGCCGAGGCGGGACACCAAGCTCTTCCCCTTGAGTGTTTTGCGACGACGACGCCGGTCCAGATGGCAACAGCGACTCCCCTGGGTTCTCAGAGGCCGCGGGCCTTGACTGTACAACATCCAGGATCGCAGAATCCCTGCTAATTTCGTCGTCTGTGCAAACCTGTGAAGAGGTTTTGGAACTGGTAATAAATAGCACATACGATATAGTACACGATTGGCGGATATTAAAGTCTGTTTCAGGTCTCAGCAATTGAACAAACGAGGAATGGGTCAACTAGCCTTTTGGCAGAGTGCATTGAAGACAGTCCACGCGCTTTCTTCTTGCTCTTGGGCGGTATCGCTGGCGGAACCTTCCGCCAGCGATCGTGGGTGAGGGCAAATCACAAATCGGTCGTCCACGTCGAGGAAAATGTCGAAATTCTGGCGCAGTCAGCACTCAGATTGATTGACCGAGGATACACACACTTCCACTCTCATCGACCCCAGCGAGAGCCCGTGAACGGAGAGATGGTTCATTCCTGCCTGCAGAGAAGAAGTCAGATGGCGAATTCTCGAGAGTTTCTGACCCACAGAAAGTCCTGCTATCTAAAAGAAATCTGGTCAGCCGTTGCAGATTTGATACCAATATGTATCTCGTGCCAACCATTTTGAATCCAAGCCTGATACTCCTGTGGAGGTCGTTTTTCAGGGCCACCGCAAGAGGACCTTCGGCATTCTGCCAATGAACTGAAAATTGTTATCTCTTGGACACACATGAGGTTGTAGAGACTTACCATTTTCATATACTATGAAGTGGGACAAAGACTCTGGTGCCGACATGCCCAGGAGTGGTAGAACATTTGGATGCCTGAGTGGAGACAATCCACAAGTGAATGCGATTAGTCGATAGTGGTACGCACATGATTCCCTTCGAAAGAGCTACGGTTGAGTCCAGTTGCTTAGAGTAGTCGTAAGTGAGATGAGCAATTGCCGAACACCTCGCTCACCCGTCGAACCTTTGAGTCCGGACCCGGATTGAAGACTTTGACGATAACCGCATCACCTTTCTTCTGGCCAGCATGGAGAAGGTATCCGGGACCGCTCCCAATCTCGCGGATGAGTTTCAGCTTCTTTCTTCGAATTATCTGCTGAAATATCTCCACTGATGGTTTCCGCTGAATAGACATTTCCAGACCTTGATTCCATCATCCTCATTCGATCGACGACGCTTCCCCGCTCGTCGTGTTAACAGCGCCAAATCCGATCCATCTAAAGGTTTGGATTGAGTGGATCGTTGAGTGGCAGAACATAGAAGACCTGCCTTCAATCTCTTCGCACCTGCGCTTCGAATTGTAGAAATTAATGTTCCCTTGCACATTGTAATACACGCCATCGCCGAGACTGAAATGGGAGGCGTTCTCGATGAAAGGCATCCAGCGAGGCGACAGTCTAGGGTGGAGGGATGCAAAACGGTACACAGCACAGACAGCTGTGTGATTCCAGAAACTGGCCTCGTGTTGGGCTGTGATCTCTGTGATACATATCTATCTTTCGGATTCTCAAAGGAAATTGCAAGATAATGGTTGACTTTCCATAAGGCATTTTCTGTGTTTTCGAATACTTTGAGGTCTAAAACCGCAGGATCACCGCAATGACATGACACCTGTCAGGACCCCATTGGGCCCAGATCTCTGTTAGAATATTTTCGACCCTCTTCCAGACTTGAATTCAAGTTTAATCTGGAGGGGGGGTCGCTACCCCCTCTTCAGATTATTTTGCGCTCAAATAGAGCTTCTGCGACGCTTTCAAACGATGTTTCGCCTCTTCGGGCGAGCGCGTCTCACCGCCACACCGCGCCTCAACTGTTCAGCAAATTGGGTGCACCACAGGGATTTCGGCTTCCTTCTTAACCACAGTTATCCAGGCACTGAGATGTCTCAGTGCCTAGGATATGGCTTCCTCCAGTCTTTTGGCTCGAATTTACGGCGCAAATGAGGGGAGGACGACGAGTACCATCCATACCGTAAGGGTTCAATGAACGATGTGCGACACTGCGAAGGAGCTTGGAGCCAAACCTGTATGGTACTGACTCGCACAAAAAACAAACCCGCGGGTGCTACCCAGCTGCAGTCGTCGGATGTCGCGCAGATCTTTATTACCTCTAGAACTTATTTCAATGCTTATATGATAAATTATGGGAATACTGTACTATTTCGACCAAGTGTTCATCAAAATTATGTAATTTCTCATCCGAGAAGCCCGAAAAAATTTCTTTTGAATTAAGGCGATTTTTGCACACATCAAAAAATCTTGGGTGTGACGCGTGACTGAACACTTGGTCGAAATAGTACAGTACAGTGATTAAATTATTCAGAATAACCCGTATGCCGGCACGCTTGGGACCCCTCCATTAAGCTCGAGAATAGAAAATGCCTTATGGAAAGTCAACCAATATTGCGGCTGCTTTTGCTCAAGCCAAGTTAAGTTGAGGTCGAGCTTGGGTCGAGTCAAAAGCGCCTCGCATGGAAGCTTGCTCACCAAGTTTCCAAGAAAAGCTTCAAGAACGGAACCAGAAAGAATATAAGACCCGAGTATGGATTCCAAGAAGCTAGAGAGAAATATACAGGGAGAACGGAATGGTGGCGTGAAGTAAGTGAGACTAGTCAGTCGTGACGTGACGTAACGCGTAAGTAAAATCGTGATGTGAGTACGGGTCACTGAACGGGTTTACACCCTCCCCGTCTTTGAAAAAGCCCATGTACCGTGCCAATTCAACCAGAAAGAGAAAAGTAAGGTAAGTATCCGAGACAAAATGCATGCCCGGAGGGTATGTCGCGACATTAAAGCCAGGCCACTATGGGCTGACCCCCCGACTGCGAGGTGAAAAGAAAGGTTTCGCCGGCCGGCGCTTCGTTGTCCGTCAACAAGTCGAGCCAATGGCGGAGCACGTCGGTATGCGCAATCGAAGCGATGGGTCCGGATTGAGCGGCCTTAGAGTCGAGCCAGTCGCGAAGTGCGTCGAGATGGGCGACCTCGCGTCCGGGGAGCCAACGGGCGTCTTCGTTTCCGTGGCCGGCCCAGCGCACCAAATATTGGAAACTGCGGCCGTGTCTGCGCTGGTCGATGATGTCGGCTACCTCGTGTTCTTCGCCGAGATCTGTTATAATAGGGCCTGGGCAGTCAAGTTTCCGGCCCGGAAATAGCTCATCGTTGTTTTCGATGTACGGTTCGATCTCCGAAGTATGGAAGACCGGGAAAATGTGGGGTTGAGACACCATGTCAAGTGTGACGGTGGAGCATTCTTTATGAACGGCCTTGATCGTGAAAGGGCCATCGAAACGCGGCATGAATTTGGCAACACAAAGTTCACCTTTCTCCCCGCCGCACACATAAGCGCCCCTGCGGTTAGCGGTGGAGAGTTTCACGTGTTCTCCAACCTTGTAGTCGGGATCTGGCCCACGTGTTTTGTTAGCCTGCTCGGCCTGTGTGAATTTGGCGGCGAGGAGGTTATCCTGGGCATTGCGGAGGTCTGTTTCGAGCCGTTTGATGACATCGACTGCGAGTATATCCGCTGGGACCTTCGAGACGGGAAGCGTCGGTGCGAAGGGTGGGATGAGTCGCGGGGAACGACCGGTGCGGAGTTGGAAGGGAGAGTAGCCAGTGGATGCATTGACAGAGTTCATGATGTGGAACCGAACACGGGGCAGGGCGCGCACCCAGCCGGTCTGGTTCCAGGAGACGTGGTAACGGATGCACTGGTCTACGGTCTTATTTGTGCGTTCGCTCGAACCATCTGTCTCGGGGTGGTAGGCACTCGAGAGCTTGAGCTTTATGCCAGTGAGTTTGTGGAGAGCTTTCCAGAAGGCCGATATGAAAAGTTTATCCCAGTCAGAGACAATTTCCAGGGGACAGCCATTCTCGCAGTACCATTTATCAAAGAAGAGGACTGCGAAGTCCTCGGCTGAGATGTTGGTGCAAGTGGGGGCAATTTGTACGTCAGAGCCCATACGGTCGGTCATGGTCACAATGCAGTTAAAGCCCTGGTCCTCGGGAAGAGGGCCGATGAAGTCGATCCCCACCGAGTCGCAGCGACCATCGGGGATTGGGAGTGGATGAAGGGGACCTGCTTTGATGGCGGTAGCGGAGTAAGGGGCGATCCCGGGTCGAGGACGCGTCGAGACGATTGAGCTCGAGTGGTCAAAGAGTGAGGAACGGTGGGTTTTCTCGCGGCCAGTGTGGTGACGTGGCACGAGGTGGGAAACGGCGGTGCGTTGGGCGATCTCGCTGAGCTTTGGGCAGGAGCTTCAGCAAACGGCGTGACGATGGTACGTCGGGTGAGGTGCTCGGCGGCTTGGAATCGGAGACGGTGCTCGAAGATTCCCCTCAAAAAACGGTATCCAAACCACAGCGGGTGGATATATTCAAAAAAATGGAAGCTTGCTCACCAAGTTTCCAAGAAAAGCTTCAAGAACGGAACCAGAAAGAATATAAGACCCGAGTATGGATTCCAAGAAGCTAGAGAGAAATATACAGGGAGAACGGAATGGTGGCGTGAAGTAAGTGAGACTAGTCAGTCGTGACGTGACGTAACGCGTAAGTAAAATCGTGATGTGAGTACGGGTCACTGAACGGGTTTACATCGCGATTGACACAGCCACCAACTTCTATTCTCAACTTCAACAACTTAGTGGTTCTCTGCGATATCAGCAGCTGCAGGATCTTATATTGTTACAGTCCGATTCTTCCCAACAACTTCATTCTGGCAATACGGTGCGTACTGGTCGATTGACTCTCGACTTTTTGAAAGATTTCAATAAGCCATCTCAGGCTAGTCCAACTTCAGTCTTCCATGGCCCTTTCGACCTCCGCGTCCTTGGTGGCGCTCCTCGGGTCCGGTGACGCACCCCCTCGCACCCCTTCCTTCTCAGAAAACTCTCGTTCATGAAATTTTACGAGACAAGCAAGCCGAGCTATCGATGTTGGCAGATGAGATCTCACGGCTTGAATCCACCATCTCCTCCCTCCGGATTAAACATGCCGAGCTGGCTTCTGAAATGGATCGGTTCAGCAATATCCTCTCCCCGATACGAAGTGTTCCACCTGAGATTATCACAGAGATATTTCTCTATTTTGCTCCTTCAATGCACCGCTGCAGCGACAGTTTCTACCCTGTCCAGGTGAAGCTCCCTTGGAAATTGGGGCTCGTCTGCCACCGGTGGCGGACCATTTCGTTGTCACTCGGCCAATTGTGGGCTGTGCTGGATCTAGGACCACTGTGGCGGCGGTGGCAGTATGAAGGATTCTTGGAACGGCTTGTCGAATTGCCGATACTACCAGAGTTTGTGCATAGCTTGAACCCAGGGAGCTCTCAAAACGACACCACACCATTCCTTGCGCCGGACGTGGTCGCCGAAATCAGGAATAACGAGGACTCGCAGGGCTTCGAAATTGCGACTACGCTGGATTACAAGGTATTTATCCAGTGGTCTAAAAATCGACCCTTTTCTTTTTTGTCTTTGGGCCCGGCATTTTGCGGCTCCAGTTTTCTTGGAGGCCCTCCTCAAGCATTCGGCACTCTGGCAGGAGATAGTGCTAGTGGATCTCCCTCCAGCTTTTCTCCAGCGTCTCTCCCAGTTTGACAGCCACCTGCAGCGTCTTCGCAAGATTGCATTGATATATCAATACACCAACTATTTTAGAGCTGAAGAGCTCTTCCAGTATTCAGTTGCTTCCCATCTCACTGATCTCGCCTTGGTGTGAGTTCACATCCATCCTGCGAGCCATCGACAAATCCCATGGTCTCAGCTCACACGGTATTGCGAGATAGATTGTTCATGGTGGCACCCTGGGTCCAAGCAAGGGTACCAAGGAAGATTGGCATCGTACCGACAACTTGCGCATCTTGCGCATGCAATTATCGGCATCCCGTTTTGAGGAAACCGACACCCCCGCGGCACTATACGTTGCCGAAATTATCCAGTCGTTCAACATGCCGGCACTGGAGAATTTCACTCTGGAGTATTACGGCGACACTCATTTCAACATCCTGATCCCTCAGGCCTCGCCGAAGTTGAAATCTCTCCGAGTTCAGGCACACACCAGGTCTCTGTTCGATGGTCTGGATCCGTTTGTTCTAGAGCGCGCCTTCAAATGTTTCCAGGATCTCGCAGAACTAACCGTTGATTTCTTCAACCTCATCTCAGACTCTGTCGTTTCTCGACTGACGCCGAACAATGTCCAGTTGCCCCTGGCACCCAAGTTGGAGATTCTCCGACTTTCGAACAGGTTCTTTGTCAACAAAAGCTGCAAGTGGCAGACACTTGTCGACATCCTCCACGCTCGATTTCGGCCTGTGATTCAACGAATAGTTCAGCTTCGCACATTCGAATTCTCGGACAACTTGGCCAGCGACGGTCATGTCATCTCGGGGTTGAAGGCGCTCAGAACGCGGTACCATTGGGACGTTAGGGTTGATGACGAGTGTAAACTTCTTGTCTGGGACGAACTGCATTTGTAAATGGCGGTCTCCGAGTTCGAGGGTCGGTGCATCGTGTACATTTTGGACAAAAACATGCATGTATACATGGTTTTAGTTTTATAGAGGCACAGAGGTGATGATGTGTATTGCGAGATTTCAAATCTCATCTCTTAAGAGATGAACAAGGTAACGTATATCCGGTATCACAACGATCTTCTCGACTCTGTACTTTTGCTGTCTGATCGACCAGAACAGACCAGAACGGAGAAAAGACAAGTCGGTGAAAGGAATCCGTTGATCATGTATGATCCCCCGGTGTGTTACAAGAGTGATTATGCGAAAAGCCAGCAAACACGATAATGACTGAAGTCCAGGGGGATGCAAGCGGAGAGCCCAAGACATGGTCGGACAAGAGGAGACGGCTAAAGTCAGGGCATCAGTGAGGAGAGGAAGAGTGAAAAGGTCGTGCGAGCAGAGGAGGCGGTCGGGTGCGAAGGAGGATGAATCCGATGAGCAGCTGGAACGGCTAGCCGAGAAAGTTCTAGAGGAAGAAGAGCTCGCACGGAGAGCGGAAGACGCCGCGTGGCTTGAAGAAAGAAAACGAGCTAGGACGAGGAGCGGAAGAGGAGGAGGTGTGCTGGATGACGAGTTTGAGTGCACTGCGGACAAGGAGCTTGAACATGCTGCATGAGCTGCTGGGGCGGGCGATGATACCGAGCTGCTGGGGCGAGCAATGGAGGAGTTGGGGTGCGCGGAGGAGCCTGCGATCCGGGAGACGAAACAGTGCTGAGCGCTGGAAGGGGGGTCCGTGGCGGAGCGTACTTTGCCCATCCCGCACCACCACTCATCATTGACGGTACCGAGCTGTGGGGGCGCGCGCTCGGAGAGCTTGAGCGAACGCTAGAGGAGCTTGAGTCGAGAGAGAGTGTCGCAAAAGAGCATGCAGTGGGGGATGCAGAAGAGCTGCAACCACTGAAGAGGGAAATGTTGTTGTAATCTGAATCCAAGCACGACATTTAAAGTTGGGAGTGATTTTCGGGCAGCGCTCTTCAAAGGTTTTGCTGGAATGGAGCGAAGGAGAATAAAATTAACAATATAATACAGACGGCTTCTTCCCCCCTACAACTGGATGGCCCGCATGGCCCGCATGGCCTGCGTCACACCAGGCTTCGTACGCGGGGTAAAGCAAAAAGAAAAGGCGCCCGATCCGTCCTCTCCGACAAGCATGTCACAGCTTCCGGAACAGCGAAGCGTTCGTGCCCCGCAGGCGGATTGACGCCGTAGAGCTCTTCGATCGAGCGAACCGGGCTCTTGAAGGGAGCAGGAGCTGCAACGGAGAGGTGATAGTTCGGAGGGGCGTTCTCGGCGGCTCCCTTACGGGTGTCGAAAAAGTCGAGGAAGAACAGTCCGTCCTGCGGGTCGCTGTCCCCGGAATAAATTCGTATTGATAGTCGATTGTTGGGGATGTCGACGAAGAAAAGGTCGTCGATGGGGCCCTGCACTCCCTCCGGCTTTATCTGTGAGTGGCAGCCAGCAAAAGAGCCGGGAAAGGGCCTCCGCACACACCCAATGTAGCGGAGGCGACCACGAGTCGCATTCAGCCGGCCGTCTGTCTGAGCGATCAAGTCTCGAACCACGGCGTCCCTGTGGGGTCCGGGAGGGTGGCCTGCGCTGGCGAAAATGCATTGTAAATTGTCGAAGGTGACCCGAGGAATGTCTGTCGCTGCCAGTTGTTCAAGGTGGAGCTGCTAGCGCGCGATGCAGAGCTGCCCAAGTGGGATGCCGACGAAGAAGAGTGGGCGGATGAGACTGAGCTGCTGGCACGGGAAGCCGACGGGGAGTTGTGTGCGCTGGAAGACGAGCTGACATGTGAAACCGATACCGAGGACGAGTGCGTGGAAGAGGACGTGGCACGCAAGGCGGAGCTCCTCGAATGCACAATCGACGAAGAGCTGGCGCGGGAGGTTGATGCCGACGACGACGCGGAGCTGCTGGCCCGAAAAGCAGAGCTACGGGTGTGCGGCCGACGACGAACTGTGTGCGCCGAAAAACGAGCTGGCACGCGAAGTCAATGTCGGATCGAAGAAGAGGCCCCGAGCTGTTTGCGCGCGAACGGAACTGCTCGACCATGAGGCCAAAGAAGACAACGACGAGCGAGAGACCGATGCGGAAGAGACGAGGGTGCTGTGTGCCGAGCTGCTCGCGCTGGAGCTGAAGAGGCCGATGAGAGGAGTGAGTCGCTGATGAGGACGAAGAGGACGCGGGGCGTGAAGAGGATGGTGGCACTGCCAGAACGTGTCATCAGACATCGACACAACCGGAAACCAAGTTGCTCGCTGAGCGTGCAGTCCTAACGGACCGAGGAGCGAGGGTGTCACAACATTTGGCCAATAAGTACACCAGAGCGAAACATAGCAAAGATAGATAGGCATGGGAGGCGAAACAAACACAGAAATAAACGTACCGAGAATCGCCCGATGTTGTCAAAGTGCAGTTGGTGGCGATATTCTCGCCAAAGCTGCTATGTGACACACCAATACCATGGAGAATGTTCTCCGCGGCCAAGCCACCGGCGGATTGAGGGTGGAACAGCAGAAGTTTGCCTTGGGCTTGTACTCGAACGGTGTGGACGAAGCGGCGGACTACTTGATACCTGAGAAAGCATCATAAGGAAATCAACACGAGAGTGAAATTAAGAAGAAAAACACCCGAACCTGAGAAGCGATGTTTGGGAGGGAGAGGTAGAAGGCCGTGAGCAAGATGTTGGGTGTTTGTTTCGCGATCGTCAAGAGTAGCCCCGACGGCTGCGATGGCGTACGAAAGGATAGTAGTTTTCACGTTGTGTTGTTCCGTTGTAAGTCGTTGTTGGTCGTTGCAAGTGAATTCGGAGACAAAAAAACTGAGACTTTTGCAGCTTTTGGCAGAAACGATCGTCCTAAGACTTGGCGCGCTCGAGATGTGTACGCGCGGCGTCCGAAGAAGATGCATTGGAAGAAAAAGAGGCCAGGACCCTGCGTCAGCCTGCGTCAGAGCATAGACGCGTCTCGGAGCGCCCACTCAGCACTGGCTCGAATATCCAACGAGCATCATCAAGTTGCAAGCAACTTTTGAAGCAACTTTGAGTAGTAGTCACAGTATCCGGGTCGGTCCGTGGCAGGTTCTGTCCGTGGTCTTGAGGAAAAATCGCCCGTTCAGGCCAAAAGAAAGCAGTTCGTTACGCCGTACGGATGCGAGAGCAGCGACCATTTGACGTCCATGTTGGTGCCAAACAACCGCTCTCATCCTAATTTGGGAAAACACAGTCTACGCGTACGAGGGGTGCCGGAATTTTGTTTTGCTCAAGATTTGTAAATTGGCCACACTAGTGCATGTTACCTACAAATATTGTTCTCTAGGCCCGTTCATTGTGTCTCAGCCATGAGACAGTTTATTGCAACGGTATAACGACGATATGATGCATCATGCATGCTCTTTCCCTGAACCGCAAATCCTGTTCTCGCGCGGCTGCCGGTCTGGAGCTCCCGCCCACTTCAGCGACGCACGTCCGCACGTTAAAGCACCTGCAACGTGCGAAACCGCCGTCTGCGCACATAAAGTGAGCGCGCTTTCTGGACCTCACGGTCGACACCGTGAGGTGGTGTACAATCTCCCAAATTATCATACTGAGAAAACGGGCCGTCAGATATCTGCCATATTTACCAGAAAAAGAAGTCACTCACCACGCGTGCAGTCGATCCCAACGAGCCCCACGGCGATAGTGCCACAGCATTTCGCCAATGTTAAGACCGGAACGCCAGGAACAATGGTGCTAGACGCAAGAAATAATAAGAGTTGATGACAAAAGACTACGGAAATAGGCTTACCAAGTCCCGCTGATTAACGACGGGGAGACGCAACCTGTGCCGATTAAGTCACCGGCACTGCTCTGAGGGACACCGGCAGTAAGAAGGAGGGTCTCCGCAAGCGTGCTCGTAATCGAGCCGCTGGTGGGTAGGTAGGTGGCACAACAGAGGTTTCTCTTGACACCGCACTGGTACGGTGTCGATGAGGTCGTGGCTCGCCGGGCACCTGGAGAAGAGCGAATAAGTCAAACTACTCAGAGAACCAGATGATGAAGAGACACACCTGAACGTGAGACGCCCATATTCCTGGGAGGGAGAGGGGGGAGGCCAAGCGCAAAGCGTTGGGCATTTGTTTGCGCGGGAGTTGTCTCAACGACGGAGATGGCGAACGCAAGGACACAAAAGGCAATGAAGGTCTTCATTTTTAGTTGGTGTTGGTGCTGGTGTTGGTTTTAGATGCTTTGTGGTGATGCTGTATCAAGGAATCCTGGCTGGGTTTTATAATATTTCGAGAATGGGTCCAGATCGAAATAGGGGACAAAAAAGTGAGACGTTCCGCGGAAACGATCGGTGCAGATATTTTGCTTCCGCGGCATCTTGGTACGTTCAAGCGCGCCACCTGTCGTCACGGAGCCTGGTATGCGGGTGTAGTAGCCGAAGAGAATCATCACCCTTTTTTCCCCAAAGGAAAACACGCCGCCGTTACCGAGAAAAGAGGAAATTGGTCGAAAGTCAAGTGAGACATGGTAAGTCCAAAATGCCGAAGCAGTTCGCGGAAATTTCACAGGTCCAAGACATCCACGAGACATTTGGATCTAGACCAGGCTGGTGCGGGCTAGGCTTCGGGATCGTCGGCCAACGATTGAGACGACACCTAAGAGCTGAGGGTGGTCACGCCGCGACGCGTGGCTTGAGACACGGGGACGCGCATTATACGTGAGGAAAGTATTCGGCAAGTATCATCCTCAGGTTCTACGTCTGCGATCGTCGACGGTGGTTGTGGCAAACAGGAAGAGACTGATTGGAGCCTATGCCGATGCCAAACAACCGCTCGCATCCTAATTTGGCGATTCTCGCTTTACGTAGTTGTGAAGATCTTCCGCTGGTGCCAATGGCCTTCGCAACTTCCACCCACCGCAGCGCAGTGGTGCAGCCAGCCCACACCTTTTAAATCGGCGTAAAAAGTCGGAGACGCCGTCTGATCTCAAGGACAAATAACGCTTTCTCCGCAGGCCAGAACCAGAGAAACAGGAATCGAATAAGTGAAAAGATAATAAAAAGAGAAGACAAAGGGGAGTGAGCGCGCGCCGGCCTCCAATAACGAACGGCGTCGGTGCAGAGATGATGACGGAGGACATGCTTTATGGTCGAAGGCAAATAAATTAGGCTTGGCTTGCCGCGGTCACGGCGCCTCGCTCTCCTGCGCCTATTGCTGCTGCTCCGTTGGCACAGGCCGCCGCGCAAATGGCGAGAACAGGTGCGTGCTGTCCTCATTGATTCCCTGGGCGGGACTCGGCGGCGGTGCGCGCACCCCGAGCGGATTCTTGCTGAACGAGAGCGGAATCCCCCCGGGGTACCGAAGGCGGTCCACGCCGTACGATCCGACCGGCCTCAGGTGGGGAATCGCGACGGGAAGGTGTGAGGAGAGGGCGGAATTATGCGAAAATGATGTATGGTAGCCCCCGGATCATGCTGCCCGTGCGGGTACAGGTCGTCGCGAGGCAGGCTCATACTGCGCCGAATGGGGCCAAGCCCCGGAGATTCGTACTCCTTCTTGGCCTTCCACCACTGTTTACGGAGTTCTTTGAATTCTACGATGAATAAACCAAATGAATTAGAATTCGCCAAAATAATAACCAAGGGCGCTAATTACCGTTCAGACTCCGCTTCGCGCCGTGTTTTTGCATCTGGACGTGGGCGTTGAGGTGGTTGAGTGTGCCATACGCCTTGTTGCAGTCGGCCCAGGAGCATTGGTAGAGGCGCTCGATCTCGTCGTAGCGCCGGGGCGCTCCGAGCGTGTGGCCATATAGCTCGCTCAGTTCTTTGAATTCTACGATGAATAAACCAAATGGATTAGAATTCGCCAAAATAATAACCAAGGGCGCTAATTACCGCTCGGACTCCGCTTCGCGCCGTGTTTTTGCATCTGGACGTGGGCGTTGAGGTGGTTGAGCGTGCCATACGCCTTGTTGCAGTCGGCCCAGGAGCATTGATAGAGGCGCTCGATCTCGTCGTAGCGCCGGCGCACCCTCAGCCTGCCCCCCAAGGACTCCATCATCGGCGCCCCAACGTTGCCCGCGCCCGCACCCTTCGGCAGATTCCCCACATACAGGGTATTGATCGGCGGGTTCTGGTATATCCCCCCTCCTCCTGAGCCCGACCCCGACCCGGAGCCGGAGCTGGAACCAGAGGCTGGCCCCGCATGCGAGCCGGACCCTGAGCTCACGGGGCTCGCAAGCTGCGGCGACCCCCCGCTGCTCGTGCACAGCGCACAAATCAAGTCGCTGTTCAGACTTCCAGCACAGTCACTGTGACTCCAAGACTTGCACGCCTGACATTTGGTTGTACGCCGTAATCCAGGAGCTGCAGCGGTATCAGTTAGCCGCCAAAGAAAACGACCGAATCGTACGAACTCGTATCGCCGCAAGCGCACCAGAACTTCTCCTGGGGACCGACGACCTCGTGGCAAATGGGACAGAGTTCCGACGGGCTGGGTGCATCGTGGGCCACGACAGCACTATCGAGGGTCGTAGTCGCCAGTGTGATCTCCTCGCGCACGTATCCCGCACAGCGGTGTGGCCTTCGTCCGTCTGTCCAAGTCATCCTGCGAAGAGATGAAAGATCCGTATCTAAATCGAGGGCGATCCTGCGTGCAATAGTCGCCAAGGACTGGCCGCTATCCATGGTCCGCCATACGTATTCTCGCCGAGGCGGGACACCAGGCTCTTCTCCTTGAGTGTTTTGCGACGACGACGCCGGTCCAGATGGCAACAGCGACTCCCCTGGGTTCTCGGAGGATGCGGGCCTTGACTGTACGACATCCAGGATCGCAGAATCCCTGCTAATTTCGTCGTCTGTGCACACCTGTGAAGAGGTTTTGGAACTGGTAATAAATAGCACATACGATGTAGTACACGATTGGCGGACATTAAAGTCTGTTTCAGGTCTCAGCGATTGAACAAACGAGGAATGGGCCAACTAGCTTTTTGGCAGAGCGCATTGAAGACAGTCCACGCGCTTTCTTCTTGCTCTTGGGCGGTATCGCTGGCGGAAGGTTCCGCCAGCGATCGTGGGTGAGGGCAAATCACAAATCGGTCGTCCACGTCGAGGAAATGTCGAAATTCTGGCGCAGTCAGCTCTCAGATTGATTGACCGAATACACACACACTTCCACTCTCATCGACCCCAGCGAGAGCCCGTGAACGGAAAGATGGTTCATTCCTGCCTGCAGAGAAGAAGTCAGATGGCGAATTCTCGAGAGTTTCCGACCCACGGAAAGTCCTGCTATCTAAAAGAAATCTGGTCAGCCGTCGCAGATCTGATACCGATATTTATGTCATGCCAACCATTTTGAATCCAAGCCTGATACTCCTGTGGAGGTCGTTTTTCAGGGCTACCGCAAGAGGACCTTCGGCATTCTGCCAATGAACTGAAAATGGTCGTTATCTCTTGGACACACACGAGGTTGTAGAAACTTACCATTTTCATATACTATGAAGTGGGACACAGACTCTGGTGCCGACATGCCCAGGAGCGGTAGAACATTTGGATGCCTGAGTGGAGACAATCCACAAGTGAATGCGATTAGTCGACAGTGGCACACACATGATTCCCTCCGAAAGAGCTACGGTTGACTCCAGTTGCTTACAGTAGTCGTAAGTGAGATGGACAGTTGCCGAACACCTCGCTCACCCGTCGAACCGTTGAGTCCGGACCCGGATTGAAGACTTTGACGATAACCGCATCACCTTTCTTCTGGCCAGCATGGAGAAGGTATCCGGGACCGCTCCCAATCTCGCGGATGAGTTTCAGCTTCTTTCTTCGAATTATCTGCTGAAATATCCACACTCATGGTTTCCGCTGAATAGACATTTCCAGACCTTGATTCCATCATCCTTATTCGACCGACGACGCTTCTCCGCCCATCGTGTTAGCAGCGCCAAATCCGATCCATCTGAAGATTTGGATTGAGTCGACGGTTGGTGTGGAACGGGGAAGACTTAAGCTTGCCTTCAATCTCTTCGCGACTGCGTTTCGAATTGTAGAAATTGTAGATGTTCCCATGTACATTGTTATATACGCCGTCGCCAAGACTGAAATGGGAGGCGTTCTCGATGAAAGGCATCCAGCGAGGCGGCCGTCTAGGGTGGAGGGATACAAAACGGTACACAGCAGACAGTATGGATTGGGACCGGCTCGCTCGTGCAGGGTAAGTAAGTAATATATTGTAATATAGAGTAGATTGATGGGAAATGGCTCAACACTTGAGCCCGCTATGCTCCTAGAAAGGGAGGGCCTCGGCAGCCCACTGCGTAGCTAAACTGACTACGCAAACATGCAAAAAGGCTAAGGGATGGTGGGTGGGGGTCGGAAAAGATAGGCTATGAAGGCGACGATACGTAGGTCCAGAACTCAGGGACTACGACGCGACAGGACCCGACAGAGGGAGAGGTAAGGAGGGGACGACGAAAAAGGCTGAGATGACAAAGCAGGGAAGCGGTGCCTCTCCAAATCAGAACCGTGCATCCACTTGATTTCAGGTCGAAACGTCGATCTTTCCTTAACAGACTCGTCGATTTTTTAGCCGTCAGCTGAGCCAAACGCTCCTCCGAAGGGAGCAACACGAGAAAATCATCGCGCGGCGACGACGCCAACGGAACACACCATCCAGCAAAAGTTCAGTCGCCATTCTTCAACGCCCATTTCTGCACGATATAGCGGTCATACTCTGCGAGGTGCCTCCCATGAAACATTTGAACTATTCCAAGTTGATTGCAAGGCCGTGGATTGTAGCTAACAAAATTGGATTCATGTGCGTTAGAGTCGAGTCAAAGTAAACATTGTTATTTGGATGTGTTGTGTGCCTGAACGCCCAAACTCCAACGCGCTCTAATACCGCCACTATGCCTTCGCCAGCGCCGTTCTCTAATCCACAGAATAATTCGCCCTTCCCTGCACTCTACCTGTACCCTCTAAATGACTCCTTCGTCCCGAAACACATCTCCCTCAACCCCCCTGGCCAGCGGGTAAAAATCGGCCGCCAAACCAACGCCAAAACCAGCCCGGGAGAACGGAATGGCTACTTTGACTCGAAAGTACTCAGTCGGCAACACGCAGAGGTCTGGGAAGAGAACGGAAAGGTGTGCCGGACCCTCCGTATATCATCTAGCGCCTAATAACCGCTGGTTCTCCAGATATTCATCAAAGATGTCAAGAGCTCGAACGGGACATTCGTAAACGGCGAGCGACTCAGCCAGGAGGGCCTCGAGTCCGACCCGTTTGAATTGAAAACCGACGACAACGTCGTAAGCCCCCAGACGCGCCTTCGTTTGCCTGTGCCTGTTCTCACGCGTCGACTCTCAAGGAATTCGGGATAGACATTGTTGGCGAGGACAACAAGACTATCATTCACCACAAGGTCGCCGCGCGGGTAGCATGTATCTTCAATGAACAGCAAGGGCGCGTCGACCAGCAGCAGAATCAGGGGCAATACTCGCAGTCCGCGATTCTCCCGCAAGGTGCCCCTCCAGGCTCCTCGTCCTTCAACTTTGCGCCGGGTGGGCCCCAGGGCCAGCGGCGACCCCCAATACCCCACCAGGGCCTGAATGGGATGGGTGGGATGGGTGCCAGCATGCGCGCGCCCGGCAAGAGCGGCCTCACCTTCGATCACATCCTCAGCCGGCTCCAGGGCGAGCTGACCAAGTGCCGTGAGACGGGGCAGGACCTCCAGACGCTTAGTGGGGCCATGAACGACATCCAGGAGACGCTGGGCGGCTCATTGGTCCGTATGCATTGCTGTTCTGGTAAATTAATTAACTGAAACTAATGTATGTAGCCTCCGACTCTCCCGCCGTACCCCCATGTGCTGCCCCCAGTACGGCCACCACAGACCGAGCAGAACGGAGCTTCGCCCTCGCAGCTGCATCCGCCTGCACCTGAGAGTGCCCCCAGTGGATCCGCTCTGTCCGATTTGCAGTCGCAGCTCGTAACAACACAGTCGTCGTTGGCGTCGCATGTGGACAAGATCCGTGCGCTGGAGGGCGTATTCGCCGAGCAAGAGGCGATAAAAGAAGAGGTGCGGACACTGCGGGATCTTGTCGGCGTTTTGCGAGAAGGCTCGGCTTCGGCGGCGCGGGAAGACCACGAAGGGGAGCCGAAGGGTGGATTTGATGTCGAGGATGACGAGGGCGAGTTGGTGGACGACGACGACGACTCAGATGCGCGGAGTGTCGCGACCGTTATGCCGCATGCGTTGGAACGGGTGGACGAGGAAGACGAGGAGGAAGAGGAGGGGGTTGTTGATGAGATACCTGAAGACGACAAACACGGCGAGGAACAGGATACGTTCCGGTCGGCGTCACCCGAACACCAGGATATCTTCCAAGAACACGATGAGGACCGGGAGCAGCGGCGGGCAGAGCTTGGGCGGCCGCGGACGCCGGAACCGACGAATATGGGCATGTCCCGCAACCTTGCACGCTCCTCGACGCTTCGCAGCCCGCTCGCCGCATCTTCTGAAGCAACGCCGTTGGGTCCAACTATTGACGAGCTCACCACCCGCTTGAGCACCCTTTCGACGCAGCTCGAGTCAGCTTTGGTCATGTCGTCGACGCTTCAGGCGCAGCATGCCGCTGCGCAAAGCACGATTGTCGCGCTGGAGGATAAAGTAAAGCGGTTGGAGGGTCTCGTCAGTGCCGTCGTCGCCTCTGCACCGTCGGCCGACCGCAAAAACGACGTCGCCGAGCCACCATCTGCCACCGAGTCTGTCACCGCCGCGCTGCTGTCCTTCAAGAGCTCGCTGCAGGGCCAGTGGTCGTCTGTCCAGGAGGAGTGGGCGCAAGAGCGCGATCGCCTCCAGCGAACGCGAGACGACTGGGAGAACCAGATGCGCGGGATGGTCGACGAGCGGATCAAGGCAAAGTTGACAACTTCTGCGTTCGCCCCGACGTCGATGTTGTACCCGCACGGGAACGGCGGGCTGGCGACGCCGCCGAGTCCGCGGAGTCTTTCGGCGGATTCGGCGCATGGGTCGAGTGGCGGTGGGCGGAGAAGGAGGAGGCGGAGCGCGAGCCGGGGGAGGTCAGGCTCGCCGAAGGGGCTTAACGGGAACGGGCACGCGCATAGCAGCAGCAGCTCGGCGGGGAGCCCCGTGTCGGATGATGACGACGCGATTACGGAGCTGGCGCTGCGCAAGGGCAACGGGGGCGTGCTGCCGACGCCCGAGTCATCCGTGCACGCGTCGTCACTCTCGTCCTTTGACGGCAGGGCGCTGGGGCCGGGCTTCGCTTCCTCGTCTCCCGCGAGTCCCCCGGCCGAGGCTGAGGTACGCACTGCTTTCTCGCCCCTTCTCGTGTATGTGTTCTTTAGTTTGTTGATCGTGTCTTGCTGTAGAAATCTCTCCGAGCGGTGAACAAACACAAGTACGACGAAAATACGACTATGCACATACAGACTGCGATCGGTGTGCTGGTGCTGAGTGTTGCAGCCGCCGCTGTTATATGGAGGGTTAAGCCCGAGTAGTGAATGGGGTTTTTTTTATGTAGCTATGATCCTGCTGGA
Organism: Mycena albidolilacea; assembly: GCA_029282495.1. Lineage (NCBI taxonomy): Eukaryota > Fungi > Basidiomycota > Agaricomycetes > Agaricales > Mycenaceae > Mycena > Mycena albidolilacea. Next base: position 337,114 of record JARIHO010000032.1, on the reverse strand, counting down.
CGCCCGGCTTAACGATGTCTTTTTACTTTTTTATTCGTTTTTTTTCGCTTTGACACACAACTCTTGTACGACTAATCATTGTTAAATGTATTCTGGGGCGTATTTGGAAGAAATACCTTGAGGGTAGAGGAGGAGGTGTATTTCACGACTTGCACTCCTCGCGGTCACGACAAATGATGGTGTTTGTTTGATGGCACTGGATGTTCACTTTTCCCTTCGATGGTCGATGCCGAAAATTTCTTCCAATAATGTTCAGGGCATATTCTGGACCTGCTGCGGAACAGCCCCCGCCTCCCAAACGATGGCCCGGGCGTCGGAGGAAGGCAGTCGACGCACACCAGATGAGGGTGTCCCGTCAATTGGCACGTATCATGCGCTATGGCGGCAGATACGGGTTCCTACCGACTCGGGCAAACGGCTATGTTAACGTCGAGGCGCTGGTGTGTATATGGCCTTTTTTGTGGGGAATCTCATTGAGACGACAAAAAATCAGCTGAAGCAGGCTTCGTTTCGTGGCGTGGACTTTGCGACGCTCGAAAAAGTCGTACGGCAGGACCAGAAGTCGCGCTATCACCTTGCGTACGAGCCGTGGTACTGCAAGAGTTCGTCCTGGTGGATTCGCGCCAACCCTGAAAGCCGCGAGTCGGAGACCAATCCCGTCAGTTTTTTTGGTCAGAAGTATCGGATTGTAATTGACTTTTTCAGGATACCTCACTCGATTTGAGACGAGTCAGGTCGGCGCATGAGATTCCTACTGCGGTGCACGGAACGTCACTGAGCGCCTGGGAGCTCATCTGTGCGTCCTCGTCACGTATTTTCTGTTCCGATCGCTCATCCCATTTTTTTTAGCCAAGCAGCCTGGACTACACCGAATGTCGCGAAACTACATCCACCTGGCTAAAGGCGTGGTGGGCGACGTGGTGAATGGTACGCCGTCGCCCATTCCACAATCGCTCGCTGAACCCGTCGCGCCGCCCGCGTAGGCATGCAGACCGCCTCGGAGGTGCTGATATCGATAGACGTGGCCCGCGCCATGGAGGCCGACATCAAGTTCTACGTGTCGCCCGAAGGCGTCATCCTTACGCCCGGCGACGAGATGGGGTACCTCGAGCGCCGCTTCTTCCGGCGCGTCGAGCGCATCAAGGTCCGTGCGAACTCGGTGCTGCGGGGCGAACCCACGAAGACGGAAGGTCACGTCGACAAGCCGCCACCGCCGGCCGCCACCGACGCCGCCGAGCTCTCGAGGCAGCGGCTGATGCAGTCGAAGGAGAAGGAGGAGCCAGGCAAGGTGCGGAGACCTGCTGCTGCCTTCCTCCAGCACCTATTTCATCGGTTATTCTATTAGGGTGGTTGATCGTGAGTGCTACACGGTGCCTCTTGCGATAGCTGCAAACTGAACAGCAAGCAAGGACTTCGTCCTACCCACCTACCCATGGATATCGTCCGTCCACACCCCCATGCTGCGACTGACACTTCTTGCCCGTCCTACCGCCTCCTTTGGCAGCACAACTGGAACAAAACGCGGATGATTCGACGCCGAGTCGACCGGCCTATCGCTGGCACGCACCGTTGCCTGCCATACGCAATATTGCGCTCGAGGCACTGACCGAGACGACGGGAAACTACACAGAGAAGAATCCCACTGTTACCACCCTTAGAAATTAGAAACCAGTACTTTACTGCCGTTGTAATGGCCTCGAGTACTGAGGGAGGGAAATATAACACAACCAACTACTCATGATTCTGGAGCGAGATAGTTGAGAATTAATTTTCTACGATAGTGCGGGAACTTTCGGAATCGTGACGACCAAAGCCACACAAAAAACCAAAACCGCCTCGAAACTCTGCTCTGGTCTTCCAAATCGTCCCTTTGGTCTCCCCTTGAGACATCACGTTGAATAACTGAATCTACACCATCTATTGGCGCTATTTCTGGCTCCGGATTTAGCTCATAACGCACTGCTTTCACGGCGCCACTCATCGCGCTCAGAGGCTATTACTGCCACGTAGTCCGTGGACACTGGAGACGGGTCGCGCTCCTTTGTGAAGAAAGAACCCTTGTCAGTCACTCTGAAGTTTGACCATTGAAAGTCGATCCTGAAGCTGTCCAACCAGATACACATGGCTTCGACCATTTCAGTTCTCGATTTTCCGCCCGAAATCACCTCTCTCATTTTTCTTCATTGCGTGCTCGACGAGTATAACCCAGAGTGGCATGATCAACGGCTCCCTACTTTCGCGGTAGATGCAGCTCCGCTACTCCTTGGGAGAATTTGTAGCCAATGGAGGAATATAGCAGCATCGACCCCGGAGCTATGGCAAGCCATCCAGGTTAGTCTCTCTAGACGGTAGACACTATATATCTTTTTGGACTCGTGCATCGTTGATACATACATTCAGGTGGTTTGTCCGTATCTTCTCGAGGACGTCGTCCCGCACCTCGATCACTGGTTTCGCAAAGCGGGCTCCCTTCCGCTGACGTTCGATATACGATATAAAAGCCACTCTGACACATCGTCGGACGATCTTCTCAAGGTGTTACAGCGCCATGCGGGGCAGCTGCAGGACCTCACCCTCAATATAACACCCGCCGACGACCTTTTCCGATTCGTTGGGCCATTTCCAGTCCTCAAGACAATGTTCTTGACCTGCGTATCGCTGGGGTCCTACCGAGAGACGATCAAAGGCTTCAAGGAGGCTCCAGAACTCAGAAACGTGCGTATCCTCGCGAACTTCTCGTTCAGAAATATCGATCTGCCCTGGGGACAACTCACCAGCATTCGAATCGACTCGTTGACCATGCCCGATTGCCTGCTGATTTTGTCGCTCGCGTCGAGTCTTGTCACCTGTCGTTTCGAATGGCAAAATGCGAATGGCCCGCTTGCCGTCGTACCGCCCTTGCTACACCTCAAATCCTTCATCCTCCGTTCATACGGAGAGCCCTCGACAAACGTCCTTCGACACCTGACGACACCCGCGCTGGTGCATCTCGAAGTCGAGGAATTGGATCTCGATATCTGGTCTGCGTTCCTCGCTCGATCCCGCTGTGCGCTTGACCACCTCACCGTCGTCGGAACCGGGTGGACCTCCGCCATGTACAGACAATGCTTAGACGATCTTCCCTCTCTGTCCGAGCTCGAAGTTCGGCAGGTGGGGCCCAGCTTCTTCGAGGTCGTCCGTCTGCTCATGGCCCAGCCCCGATTTTTGCCGAACCTCAAATCTTTCACAGAGGATTTGAGTGGTATGGACTCCAGTTGGCCGCGGCACAAGAACGGGGCGGAACTTGCCCAGCTGGTCATTGAGATGTTGGAAGCGCGGCGGGGCGCAAACGAGAAGACTCGATTAGAAACGTTTCGGCTTTTCACAACGAAAGGATTCGTTGGGTCTTCCCAGCTCGCGGAGCGTTTAAAGGCACTCGTTGACGGTGGGATGGACGCTCGCATCGCGGGTTCCAATTCGTGGGCGCGCGCAGTACGAACGTAATATTACTAGTAATATTTCTTGTAATTTGCTCAACTATCCGGCTCTTTCCATTGCGGTGAAACACTGAATTGACACTCTGGAGTCCACATTCACCTCGAAGGAGAATAGCTCATACCGGCGGTGTTTATAATACGATCCGGATCCTTGAGTCCACTTCAACCCTGAAAGCATCTTCGACATGAATTTGCAGCATGTTTGGTTCTCCTTCTCAAACACCACTACTTGACCATTCTCCGTACGAATGTGTGCCCTCAGACACTGGATACAGGTTTCCTCCTTCTCAACTGACGATGTTCGTTGGATCGCGCAATGCCAATTGACGATTCACAACCTCGGTACCAAGAGAACGCTTGTAAGAGTTCAGTTTTTTGGCCGTGAAAGTTCCTTATTCACCGCGCTTGCAGCCTCCTTACTGCGCTGCAACCTGGCCTCCACCCCGAATAATGATAATACCCGCACCGTATGGACTTTGTTCATCTTGGTGTGTCCATCTTCAAACGGAATTACTGACCACTGGCGATGTGTGAGTTCAAATTTTTCATTGTTTGAAGGCTCCATATGACAGCAGCAGATTTTATGGGCATATTTGACTCCATTCTGAGACATGGAGAGACCTTCCACGCCAGCTGCCCCGAAAGTAGCACCAGCATCGCGTACAATGTTCTCCGCGAAGTCGGTAAGGAGGTTAGCGTGGTTCTCCACCTATACTTCGTCATGGCTGACTTGTTCCAGGTTGCGCGAGCCCGCACCTGGCACAGACGCTGTGGCCCTCTAAACCGGCGGACCGAACCTCCGTGTATTCAAGATGGTTAAGAAGACGGAGGTCAAGATCTTTTACGCGCAGCATAATCTCGTGCGTCCTTCTGCCTTCGTACTCCAAATTGAACCCCGGACTGGCGCGCAGTAGTTGGCGAGGGCAGCGTGCTCGGAGCCTCGAACAACTTGTACGAAGGGGCGAGGTATTGGGTGTAGTCGGCACAGTAGAGAACTATCTTGAATTGGCCGTCTTGCAGGCCAACGGGTAACTTGTTCGGAGAAAATCTTCGCAATCTGCGTAAATCTTCACTGTAATCTAGTAGTATAACTCGGCGGCAGATCTAAATAGACTAACAAGTCATTATTGTATGCATATCTCTTGTGGGGGTCAGGTCTTGGCCGAGAGAAGGCAGGTGTCATTGCGACCACGACGGTAACTTGATAGGAAGGAGAAAGACACCCGAGGGGCGGCAAGGGCAGATTTCCAGGAGTATCAATGTGCTTAAAGATCAAGTTGTAGCGTTTTGGCGCGACTCGGAAACTGTGAAGCTGGATGAGCTTTCCCAGAGAGATACGTTGAAAAGGGTTACCCGGCCCGTGACGCTACGTCAATCTGATGCTGATAGGCTCTCGACCGTCTACAAGTCGTTGGTGAATGATATTACTCGTAAAGGACGACCACTATAGATTTGGGAGCGAGTCAGAAGCGCAACACGAGATGAGTCAAGAAAGATACGCACCCCATTGCCAATGAATACGGCGGCCTTCCGGGCTAATTGCATGTCAATCGCCATGCTCACATCCGTCTGCTCTGCGTCGAGCTGAAGGTCGCGCGTAGTGACGATACTGTGCCATCCCGCTGCTTTGAGCTCGACCCTGAGCTCGTCCAGCCACACGCCCTGCTCGTTTGTTAGCAGATACAACACGTCAAGCAGGCGCCCCGGGCCCGCATTGACGTAGTCGTCCCGTGCATCGTGGATCTTGCGCACGATCTACTCGTTCGTGGGCAGACAATGGGCGAGCATCTTCTCGATGCGGTCTGGGACGTCGTCTGGCAGCGGAGAGAACGAGTCGGGGAGGCTAGGGAGCTGCGCCCAACCGTAATACGTCGAATTCCACTTGGCGAGATTGGGACAGTGGACGAGGTAGTCGCCTCGGCGGATGTGGATGGCGAGCATGCGCGCGAAAACATCGCGAGGCGCAGGGTGCGGCGGGCGGGGGCCGCGCGGGAGGAAAAGGTATTCGTTGCGCGCAATAGCGGCTTCGGCAATCGGGGAGGGAGCGAGGAGGCGAGATATGGGGGATATAGAGAAAGAATCCCACAGAGAGAGCACGCGCGCGGAGCCCCAGAGCCAAAGATCGAAGACTTGGGGTAGATGGTCAATATCCGGAGTGGGGGGGATGATCTCGATGCAGCGTTCGGTGCTTTCGAGAAGGATCTTCTGCCAGTGCGCAAAGAGGGCGTCGCCGGATAGATTGGCCACGATAGGCTTGACGTCGGGGGTGTAGATGAGATGTCGCTCGCTCACGGGACAGACGACATCAAACCAACGGTCAGAAATCGAGCGCGGAGCATCATCGCCCGCATCCCAAAGGCCGCCCGCCATGGGTCCTGAGACGATTGCAGTTAGTGGCGTGCGGGGGTTGCTTTCGGGTTGCTGTACTGGCGGCCACTGATAGTGCTCGCGAGCCCAGACGTAGTCGCTGAAAACATACGCGCGTTTTGACATGTACGCCAAATGCACATTCATAAGCCTTGCATCGTTTTCAACCCAGTTGCACCAGCAAAAAAAACAAGACCACTCACCGCTCGTTGAGACAGTTATTCCACTCGACATCTTTGAATTCGTTGGAGAATTTGACATATCTGCCCGTCCGCCCCTCCGGAAACGGAAGATCAAAATCTTGCTGTGGAAGATCGTCCTCCCACTTCTTGAGTACTTCGTATGTCGGGGGACCGGGCATCTTCAAAACGGCTTTATCCGCTTCCTGGGTCTCCGTCGTATTATCCACAGTGTGAATTGTGTCATCGTTGTTTGGAGGCATCGGAGGCATCGTGTCCTCTCCCGGTTGCGTGTAGTTCGTTCCATCTCCCAGAGTCGTACCGAGCTCGTTATAATAGTCATTTCCTATTTTTCTGGTCGTAGGGTGTACAGCTCCAAGCAGCAGGAGGAACCCAAACAGGCCGAGTGTGATGCATACAAGCTGCCGGCGCCGCGAGGAGGGGGCCCAGTTCGGCTGTGTCGACGTTCCCAGACGGTGGTACACCCAATTGACCATCGCGGCGGGGAGTGCAGGAAGGAGTTATGAAGCAATCCATCATTCAAACATCGCGACTACTCAACGCCGAAGACCGGATAGGGACTGCAGGAACCTTATCATCGAAGATTCTTGATTAAAGTCAGATTTTCTTTGAAAAGGGTGCAGGGAACAGGATAATGAATTCAAGGTTGCATTCACACAAAGTTTACCAAACAAGGAAGCAGATTCTATATTCTATATTTTTACACGATCTATAAGTGGGTGACTTCCCGCAGGGCTCAACAATTCCGGCGGAGTTTCCGAGCCTTTTTTGAGGGTGCCAGTGATAGGATCAATGTGAAAGATATTCACGCCGTTTTGGGTTTCTCGCAACAAAATAGTGCATTTATTCCTTGATGTACTCCAAGACCAAGCCATATATACACTCCTAAATCGTCCCTGCACCATGTCGGCACATTTGCGAGGAGCCAAAGAAAACCAGACAACTAAAAATGGTGTGCGGCATCAATCCATTAGTTTGCGGGAGAACTGCTCTAAAACAGCGGTGCTGGGGCAGTAATCAATGCAGGAAGGTTGGAACTTTGACAAATGGCCGGTTGTGTGAGTCCAGTCCTTGTAAATGAAGGGTAGAGCGGGTTTGAGTACTTGTGACGAAGATGGCATGGGCCGACAATCAAGGATTTGTGCCCAAAACAGTCATTCACGATATCTTAAGTCTATTGGGGGGATAGGTACCCCCCAAATAGATTCGACTGATGCGAGAATAAATCGCTACCGTTTCTGGGTTGCTGCATTGATGGGGTCCTGACAGTTCCATCGGCATCACGGCGGAAAGTGTAAAAGATATTCTGGGAATATTTTCAAGTCCTGCGGGAAGTCACCCAGTACAAGACAGAGATATACATGAAAATTGAGAGGAAGAAATATATGAAGCATGTATGTGGGTCGACTTGGTTTGGTGATGTTACAGAGAGATCCGAGCAAAGGAAAGAGAAGATGGAATATAGCAAATTTAGAGGTCGTCATCGTCTCGGGAAATCCAGCAGCGGCGCGTCGAGACGGAAGAGTAGAGCATGTTGGGTGACAGCCCGATGGATATTTTGATCTCTCGACGTCTCTGTCGCGCCCAGCGTTCCGCAATCCCACCGCCGAAAAATATCTGTGCCCTACCACTCTCGACGCACCATCGTAACCGGGTTAATGTACAGCGGCCACCAGCGAACCAGTCGATGGTCCCGCCCGCCAAAGTCAGAGAAGCACGTCTGCTCCTCCAACTCGGGCGGGCGAGACAATCCGGGCCAGGGAGCACGTCTGCTTCTGGTCCGGATCCCACCGCCTAAGCCAGGGAGACACGTCTGCCTCTCTAGCTTGGGCTGCGCGGAGGGTGGGAGCGTCGAGGGTACGTTAACCCCGGCGCTCTCGCCCTTCGTGCGGTGGCGGTGGTGGTCGACAAGTTGCTGGCGAGTATGCGGTGATTCCAATGCTGAGTTGGCGCGGTTACGATGGGATGGATAGGATGATGGATGGACAGGTCTGTGAAGCATGCGTGGCCCGTGGGGACTTGAGAATTGATGAGTAGCAGCGGGAGTTGAGCATAGAGCGTCGAGCAGGAAGCACGGTCCAGGAAGCAATGTTCTTTGTGGGTTGAGGTGAATGCAGGTCGAGGAAAAGGGCGAATGCCGCTTGATCTACGCGTAATGGGGAATTTGAGGCCAGACACCGGAAGGCGGCCGATTCGAACGTCCATGGAAGACGATGCCAGAGGAGCGCGGCGGCGCACAGGGCGCATAATGGGATGCTGCAGGGACGAAACCAGATGTTGAATACAACGTTTCAGGACGATTGCGGGGTATGCTTGACGTATAAACGAACGAGCCACGCGTTGAGGCAGTATTGCAACTGAAAGGCGTCTTAGGCGGTACCTGCGTCAAGGGAGTCTGGTAGATGAGATGGCCAAACACTGCCGTTCTGCGGGCTGACGCGAAGGCTAAAGGGTGGACCGACGACGTCTTTGGCGTCTCGTAGATGATGTCCTTATGCATTGGTTGGATCTGTCGTGAAATAAAGGACAGAGGACTTGAAGGCGCGGGATTAAGCGAGGCAAAGACGAACGGCGGGCTGGGCGACTCGACCGGCAAGTGGATTGGCGTCTCCTCCGTAACTTGAGCGAGAACAGCGTTGGTGGGTTTCGAAGAGACTGCGACGAATGGCTGGGGTGTAGCATCGACGATCTGCACCGAGGGAGTATGCTTCGACTGGCAACATATGTAAGTATAGTGCGAGTCGGACGGAAATCGGGATGGACGAACCTCGCTCTTAGACCGAGTACGAGTCGGCTCGCGCACGGCTTTAGAGGACATTTCAACCTTGGCGGGAGCGGCGTTGACTTGAATGACGGCCTGCTCCTTCTCCTCGACAAGAGTCTCATCGAGTTCCTGGAATGGATATGAGAAAACGACACTGGAATGAGGGTATGAGGACTGACCGATGCAACGTCCTCGATGGTGCAGACCGGTGCGCTCGTTGCTTGGACAAGGGACGAACTCTGTAGGAGTGCGAGTGAGTGAAAGTTTGCGACAAGTAGCGAGCGACATACAGTCAACGACCGCGCCAAAGCCCATTTGAAGAGGAGTATACCGGACGCTGCCGAGAAGAGGGTCCCGAGACTGCAACCCAGCAGCACATAGCCGAGAATCAGGTAGCCGAGTGAGGAAGACTGTGACGGCTGGGGCATGGCTGTGATGGGTAGTGTGCCTTCAAAAGCGACGACAGCGACGGGAAGGGCGTTGGGGAGAGCGTGGAAAGTGGGCTCCTCGAAATCGATAAAAAAGCACTCAGGGTACTTGCGAGTTGGGGAGGTCGGCATGTCGTCGACGAACTCCTCGAATTCCTCGGAGGCAAACACGACCTCGATGATAATGCGACCGGTCTGTTGTTCCGGGTGGCGAAGAACGATCTCTGCCGCTGACCATATCTGCCGTAGGTTCTCGAGTGCGCCGTCGACTGCGTCGGCCTGGGCAAACGCCTGCTCGTACAGGTCGTCCCGAAACTCGTTGTATGTCTTGGGACCAAAGGGAGCCGCGACGAGCCAGACAGCCTTGAGGATGAAGATACCGAGGAGAACGGCGACGAAGGAGACGCGACGGACGCGAGAGGAAGAAAGGACGAAAATCGTGCAGCATGCGACGATGCGAATGGTGGAGAGGGTAAGGGTGTGGGTGAGGGTGTGGAAGGCTGGAAAGCTTCAAATGCAGAATCGACAATATGGTAGGAACCAAGAGTCAATTGAGAAAACAGAACCGCGATTCTGGCTTATATGCTCTGTGTTTGGTCCGCGCAAATACGCCGAAACAGACGCGTTGCGTAACGCGCCCAGGTGACCCACTCCCTGACGAAGGTAACTTGAACAAGGGTGAGCATTTGCAGAACAAAAACGCGAGATGAGGAGGAGAAAGAGAGGAGTGCTCTTCGTGTGATCTGTTGTACGTTTGCGATCGCTGATCCAGGAGCACGGGTGCAATTGCAGAGATGTTACGACGCTCAGTCTCTCCAGCTTTCCAGCGATGTCCAGGATGGGAGCAAGAGCCAGAGGACGCGACGCTATGGTTTCCGCCTCCATGTTCTCCAGCCAGCTATCCAAACCTTTCCGAAATTCACCTGTCCTCAACTTGCTCTGGTTCTGGAACGGATTCGGGGTGATTTCGATTCTTGAATACGACTCGGACAATTTAAACCCTTGCCACTGAGCAACGCAGTCCTTATTTCGCACCGATCCTTCGAGTCTGTGAATGCACATCAATTCCTTGTCGTTCTCGTTTCGCACTCAAGTCCACGTCGTTTCCGGCCCATTCAATTCAACCAGCCGCTGCGGAAAAGACATGGAATGCCTTTACCAAGCAATTTGTAAGTCAGATTCGCCGTTGGTCAGCGGAATACTTTCACATTTTTCTGTCGCCATCACTGATTTCTTCTGTTTTAGGTATCTTCCGAGTCGTTCCCGCCGTGAAGCGCGCGCCCCTGGCCGCCTGCCGAGTATTTATACCCAGCATTCTCCCACCAGTCTGCATCAAACAACCCAGCCTTCTCTCAGCCTTACCTTCCACTAGCGCATAAATGTCTTTCATCGACCTCAACATCCCCGCTTCCTCGTCCACCGTGACAGTCAAGATCTTCGACGTCGTCGACGACCCCCAGACAGTTGTAGCCGCTGCGGCATCCTTCGTGTCTCCCGTCGCTCCAGGCTATGAAAACCTGACCTGCCCCATGTTCGCGTTCCTCGTCGAGAACACCACGACGAAGACGCGGGTGCTGTTTGATCTTGGCCCGCGAAAGGACTTCGAGAATGGGGCCCCGGGCATGGCAGCAGCGGTGAAGGCCGGCGCGGCTTCCATGCCTGTTGCCAAAGACATCGGCGAGCAGCTCGTGGAGAACAGAGTGGAATTGAGCAGCATCAGCGCTGCTATCTGGAGGTACGCGGAATCACGTCTGGGGTTGCAGGCCACGGATTAATTCCTTTGATAGCCATTCGCACGCAGATCACACTGGTGAGTTCAACTCTGTTAGCGAGATGTGCGTGTTGAACTCAGATTGCAACCAGGCGACCTGTCGAAATTCCCTTCGTCAACAGACCTTGTGGTTAGCAAAGATATGGCCCTGGAGACTCACGAGTCGAATCCCAGCAGCACCCTGCTTCCGAGCGACTTTGCGTACGCGCACACTTTGAACTTGCCTTACGCATTTAATAATCAATCTACAGAGGCCGGAAACTGACCACCATCGACTTCGATGCCAAACCGCTCATCATCGGCGGCTTCAAAGCGTTCGACTACTTCGGCGACGGCTCGTTTTATATTCTCGATGTTCCCGGCGTATGTCTTCCTCACGACGAACCTGACTTCAAATTCATTCAACGGGCTTTCTTTAGCACCAAGCCGGACACGTCTGCGGTCTCGCCCGTGTAACCCCCACCAGTTTCGTCCTCATGGGCGCAGATACTTGCCACCACGCTGGCGTCCTCCGCCCCACCTCCAAACTGCACAAGCACTTCCCTTGCCCGGGCGAGCTCATCGCCGCAACCCGCCTCTCCGTCACCGTCTCGCCCGCGCACCTCCACAACGCACCCGCCGCGGGCGAATTCGATCTCGCCTCACGCACGACGCCCCTCCTGAACATCTCGGAGAAGGGCTACTTCGAGGACCCGGCGTCGGCGCACGAGTCGATCGATAAGTTTGGCGAGTTTGACGCGAACAGGGACGTATTCGTCGTGTTGGCGCACGATGAGTCGGTCGCGCCGGTGATTCGACCGGGGGCGGCGGCGTATCCTGTGGTGCTGGATGAGTGGCAGGCGAAGGGGTGGAAGGAGGAGGCGACGTGGGCGTTCCTTGATGAGAAGAACCCGGCGTTCAGGTTTGGCAAGGCGAAGAGCGCTTGAGAGGGTGCGCCCGAGTGTACTTACAGTAGTATCTAGTTGTCGTCGAAACATTTTAATTCCTTCCAGTCATTTCCCAATTGTATCCATTTTCGCTCTGTGCTTCGGACCTCAACCACAATGTCGAGGCGGCGGCATCCTCGGTCCGAAGACTTCGCACGGTTCAACTTGAGGTTGGTTGGAGTTCAACTGATACGTTTACAGAGCGAGTGCGTTATGATTCCCAACTCCTTTACTTCAGATTCCCAGCGACAGCAACAGTAGAGTACAACAGTGCCCGATAGTAAGTATTTAAAACCCGAATAAGTAAATGATGCAATGCAAGAGTCAAGTGAGTGTGCCCAAGTTGATTCAAAACCGAAAAAAAAAATTACTGCTCTCCCCACCACACCCAGCCAGCGCGTCCTAGGCCATATAGCCAGAACTGAAGTGGGATGCCTCGCGCTCCCACCCGAAAGGGAAACCCACCCTCACGGCGAATGCAGACTGAACACCCAGCTCAAACGACATACGGCGCAGCGTTCACCACATCCTCCACAACCGGCAAACTCTCGCACCCCGCCCCATTAACACACCGCGCCACCCGCGCGCCGATATCCTGCCCCTCGAAATACGCGCCGTGCAGGAAGCCGAAATGCGTCCGGCTCGTGCCCTCGCCCGCGAACCACAGCCGCGCGCCGACGTTCGCGCGCACTTTCCCCTGCCGCGCGCCGACGAAGCCCGCGGGCCAATTACTGAAGGAGCCGCGGTAGAGCGGGTCGGCGCGCCAGCGGGGGAAGAAGAACGCGGTGGGGGTGGGGATGGGGGTGTTGGGGAACATGGAGCCGAGGATGGAGAGGAGCTCGGCCTGGACGGCGGCGTCGGACATGGCCTCGATGCGGGTGGAGAAGTCGCCCTACAAAAAGGATGAGAAAAATGTGAGGAGTGAAAGGAATTTAGACGGACGGTGACGGTGGCAAAGACGATGCCGGATCCGGGGAGGAAGCCCTGCATGTCGAGGCCCTGCCAGACGGGGTACCGCCCGCGCTCGCGGTCGGCGTACAGCGCGAACTGGGTGTCGAACCAGAATTTATCCTCAAATTGGAGGAAGATTTTGGTGTATGTTCCCTGCGATAGGATCAGGAAAAAACGATCGTAGCCAGGAGGGGGGAAAACAGACCATCGCCATGCTGTCGATAGCCTCTTTCTTCCATGCGGGGAGCGCTGGCTCAAACTTCACGTCGTCGTTCTGGAGCACGCCGATGGAAAATGTTGTGACAGCAAAATCGGCGCTCAGGCGCGTACCGTCCACGAGCGTCACCACCACACCGTCCGCAGAGTGCGCGATAGAGCGGACGGTTGCATTGAGGAGGGTTTGGGATGGGGAGAGGAAGGTGGCGGCTTCGGCATGGATGAAGTGTTTGAAGCCGCGCTGATCAGTGGAGAAGAGGTTCGCGTCGGAAAAGCCGCCTGCGGAGGCAGAGTACGTGAAGTTGTTGGCCCAGGAGGAGGCGATCCAGGAAGTTTGTTCGGGAGTTTGGGCGTATTCCCAGTCCTGATAAAATCAGATGCTGAGGCAACCAAATCGAGAATGTTCTTACAAACATATAATACTCCGACGCCATCTCATGCGGGGTTTTTGGTTTTGAATCGACAATTGAGTAACCCGTCCGACACGAAGAGTCGACTTGATTTCTTTGTACCCGTGCGCCACCGGCGATGGTCAAGTCGGTAAATGCGTCGCCGGCTTTGTTAAATATATCCATAAAGTCAACTGGCCCGGTCTCGTCGTATGTTTGTATCGACTCGTAAAAGTCACTCTGCGTCGCGTTGAGCCCGTGTTTCCGCGCAAGAATAAGGATCGGGTTTGCAGGGCCATCTTCCTCCTGGGTGCCCTGAATCCAATTTGCGCCAAGCTCGACGGTGACCTGCCGACCCTCAGCGCCAAACCGTTTACTCCGCAGACGACCGCCGAGTTCGTTCCGAGCCTCGACGATGAGGAAGTCGTCGATCCCCTGCTCGTGTAGAGTCCGTGCCGCAATTATGCCTGCGACACCTCCGCCAAGGATGAGGACGGACCTGTGGTTGGGAGTGGGAGGAGGAGGAGGAGCAAGGGCGAGACCGACAGAGACAGCAGCGAGGAAAAAGCGGAGAGAACAAGTCCGCATTAGAAGTGAAGAAAAATAGAGGCCAGGCACATACCTGCCGCTCCTTTATAGACATGAGAGTCTAAGGAGTTCCGGTACAAGACATAGGGGAATGTTGTGGTGTGTTTGGTCTTTTCTCTCTGCTCACCGTCACATCCTCACAGAGGTGACTTCAAGGGTGACCTACACGCCAGTCACGACGAACGCGCCTAGTCACATCATCATATGGATGGAAAGGACGCTCGCAAACGACCACGCGAAAACGAAACTCCCAGCCAGCGCTTGAAACGAGAAAAAGCAGCAGAGCGCCAGCGTCGCAAACGAGAGCGCGACAGAGCTTCCTCCGGTCTCGGTCCGCCCCCGGGCATGCCATTCCCCACTCAGGTCAACGACGCGTACGACTACATGCCCCAGCAGCAGCAGCCCCAGCCCCAGATCGACCACGATCTCTCCCCCGACGAGCAGGCTCGCAGGGAGCGTGTCCGCGCAGCTGCGCGCGAGCGTCAGCGCAAGCACCGCCAGCTTGTCAAGCAGCGCAAGATGCGTGAGCTCGGCCTCGACATGGGCAACGATATCATGGGGCCCGGCATGGAGGAGGTGCACTATCGTGTCGGCGCAGACGGCCAGTATCAGCAGGTGTTGCCGCATGATATTGCTGCACAACAAGCACATCAGCATCTCCTCGCACAGGCGCAGCAACACGCACAGCAGGGCCCGCTCCAGGGAGAGCCCCCGTTCCCCCAGGGCCCAGCCCACGGCGGCCAGACCTTTGCCACCACCATCCTCCTCTCCTTCTCTTGCGCACCCCTCCTCAAGCAGCACCTTCTTCGCACCCTCAACATGACCAACGACGAACTCGCATCCCTGGAGCCCGTCATTGCAGAGGCATGGGACCGCTGGGACGCAGGCGTAAGTCGCCCCTTTCTTTTCCCTCTCTTCATAACACTCACTCGTTCGCACAGCGCCGGATGCGATACGAGCACCCCGAAGGCTTTCCCCCGGGCCAGCCATACCCCCCACCGTACGCTGGCGCCGGCCCCCCACCTACGGACGACTTCCGCGGCCGCTTCCAGCGCGTCATGGCCGTCCCTGCGCCGTTCCATGCTCAGGAGGGCGGCCCGCCGCCGGGCTTCCCGGGCCCCGACGCTGCGAACGCGCAGTTTCCCAACGGCAGTGCGGAGTACGCCTCCCCGAACGCGCAGGCTGGCGAGGGCGAGGGCGAGGGGAGCAGTGGTGGGGGGGAGTCGATTGACCCTCATTTGGGCGCGAGTCAGAATCAGAAGGAGGGCGAGATGAAAGGCGAGGCAGCGTAGGTGGACGTTGTGTGGTCGTTTTCTTCATCGTGCCGTGCCCGTATTCGTATTCCCCTGGTCGACTTGACTTTCTCCTACTGTACTATACCGCCTTCGGACCCCTCCCTCTCCTCTCAAGCGCTGGCATAGATCATCCATGTATATACAAATTACATATGGCATGCATGGCGGCGTAGTATCCCGTATCCCGTATCCGTAATGTGTCTACGTAGTGTAACTTGGTATTTGGTTTATTTTTCTGGAAAGGCTGAAAAGTGACCGCATTGGGAATCAAGGAAGGGTCAAGACTGGAAGATGTGATATACCGCGGTAACGAGGACATGTAGTAGCTATGGAAATGAGAAGCCTAACAGAGACGAATCTTCAAAGAGTGTATATAGACAGCGTAACAAAACGTCACGATCTTGGATCCTCAGACGAGCAGAGTATATGCAGACTGGGAGGGATTTACAACGAGGGGGAAGCCTTGGGTGTGGAAAAGAGAGGACCTTGTTATTTGGGCAGGACTCCAAGATCAGCCGCCGAGAAGGTGGGGACGAAGAGGATACATATCGGAAGCCTGAGAATGAGACAGGAGCGCGTCGGAGGCGGAATTTCATCAGCTCGCCAAGATCAAGATTCACCACGGGCAAGATTTTGCCTCCGGGTCTTCGAAATGCCTCTTCTCTGGACCGTTGAGTCCAAGACGGGTGTGGAATCGGTAGAGATATCACGGCAAAAATTAGAGTTCGCTGGAGAAACTATCGATCGACTTGACTGGATCAGCTGTCCTCCGAATGGGTGTACACGACCGTGGACCTCGATAGTGGAGGACACGGTCCGACGAGTGTTTGCCGGTGCGAACTCGAAGTGTCAGTGTCGTACCTAAGAGCCCAGTGAGCATCTGAACTTGGTGCGTGAAGCCGTCCTCGTGCCCTACACAGATATCCTCCGCCAGGAATGCCCGCGGTACGCATCCACACTCTCCTCCGCGTTCCGCGACTAACGCGTCGTGCATGCCAGCATCAAAATATGGGTGGACGGATGGGGAATATTTGGCCACTTGGATGCAGACGTCGTCATTAAGAAGATCGCAGGCATTATAATGGATAACAGTGTGAAACCTGAACAGTGGGCAATGGCGGAGGAGGGATTCGACGAGTCTTGGATGCCGATAGAAGCGCTTCGAGAGCTTTAGACTGAGGGCTACATATCTGCCTTCATGCCGTTTATTTTGTATTTCTTCGATCCAATTTCGCGATCTTAGTGCTAAGTGCGACGGATCTTTTTAGTTCCAATTGAGCACGGCTGCATCAATCAACCAGGTCATTGTATTCGCACTTCTATTCAAATATGACAGCAAGCTGTGAAGTTCATTGCTAAATGTGGAACAAGAGAACACACGGCGGAAGAACTCACCGATGTTCCAGCCTTCAATGCGATGATCGCGTGTGAAGTGCCTTTAATATCGGATCTTCTGGCATATATCAATAGGTGATTTTTCCCTTGCTCCCACTTCTGCTCCCACTTCTGCCCTCAATGAATTCCGACGCCGAAACCCCCTCCGAGGATGGCTTATCGTTCTGGAACGACCGAAATTTGAAATTCCGTGTGCTTATCCTTGGCCGTGCGAATGCCGGCAAAACGACAATACTTGAGAGACTAACTGGAGCCTCCATGGACGAGGCGGAGGTCTGGCGGGATGGAAGAATATTGCCTGGCCAGGTTCATCAACCTTTGAAACACTTCAATTATCATGGCTGATTGAGTTGATCCAGGCAGTGAAAGGCCAGATAGATGTATGTTCTTAGACTGTTGTTTTTATTTGGTCTCTAAAGGCTCAAAGCGCGGTTTGCACAACATCGATGATGAGATCTGCTTTCGCCCCAAGCCTGGATTTGTCTTTCACGACTCGCGTGGTGTCGAAGCAGGCTCAGCCACAGAACTCTCCACTATCCAGCGGTTTGTGGAGGAGCGGTCATCGGCAGCGAAGAATCTTCGAACTCAGCTGCATGTCATATGGTAACAATATTGTTGTTCCATGCAACATGGACTTTCTGACACATTCTTCAGGATGTGCCTTCCTCTTGATGAATGTCGGGAACTATTTGAGAGTGAAAGGGACATTTTCCGGCTATTGAAGGGTACAGGTGAGTGGCAAAGAGAACCAGCATTGAGGCTTTCTTTGATTGACAAGCCAAAGTTCCACTGGTTGTAATATTTACTAAGCGGGATGGGGCTGTCTCCAAGGAAACATCCCAGATCCTCATGGGTTCCCTAGGAAACACTCGCAGCCGGTCCATTAGGAGGGGGGCACGCGGCCAAGCAGAACTCGAGGTTATTGACCGTGTGAAGGAACTTGAGGGAGAGCTGAGGGGCCTGGGCCTCACCGATGATACCACAATGTTTCTGACGACTGGTGGTATACTGATTGATGTTGATGTTGGTGGCAGTGTGCTGACTGTCTTCAGGGATGGAAATGCCTACAGTTGATGCGGAAAAATCATGTCAACAACTGATTGATTTGACGGAGGAGTGTTTAACTGGGCCAAGAATCAAGACATTGCTATCAGTGGTGTGGGGCCATAATCTGTTGAAGCGTGGATTCTGGTGTTTGTATTGGTAAGGAGTTACTTTGCTAACTGGGCACCAATGACTGATTTTTTATAAAGGGCCTTGAGATACAATACTTCAAATTTTGGTATCATTGGATGCATATTGAAATTTGTTCTGTTGATGTATTTTCCCTATTTTCAGGAGGTGCAAAACTAGGCTCAGGAGCGCCAAGCATGCAGAAATTGATACAACATATTTGCAGTGACATGGTGAGTAACATGACCAACGTGGAGAACATACATGGGCTACCAAACTTTCTGAACACTATTGTAGTCGGTAGGGTGGCACAGTTCCCACCAAATGGCCAGACTGACTAGTCTTCCTTCTTGCGTGTCTAGTTTGTGAGTCTGCCCCTTTGCCATCAGCCTGCTCCCTCTGCTCACTGGTCCTCCTTTGCACCTGTGTAGTATGTGAGTCTGCCCATTGGCCGCCGGCCTGCTCCCTCTGCTCACTGGTCCTCCTTTGCACCTGCATAGCATGTGAGTCTGCCCCTTTGCCGTCGGCCTGCTCCCTCTGCTCACTGGTCCTCCTTTGCACCTGCATAGCATGTGAGTCTGCCCCTTTGCCGTCGGCCTGCTCCCTCTGCTCACTGGTCCTCTTTTGCGCCTGCATAGCATGTAAGTCTGCCCCTTTGCCTTCGGCCTGCTCCCTCTGCTCACTGGTCCTCCTTTGCGCCTGTGTAGCTTGTGAGTCTGCCCCTTTGCCGTCGGCCTGCTCCCTCTGCTCACTGGTCCTCCTTTGCGCCTGCGTAGCTTGTGAGTCTGCCCCTTTGCCGTCGGCCTGCTCCCTCTGCTCACTGGTCCTCCTTTGCGCCTGCATAGGATGTGAGTCTGCCCCTTTGCCGTCGGCCTGCTCCCTCTGCTCACTGGTCCTCTTTTGCACCTGCATAGGATGTGAGTCTGCCCCTTTGCCGTCAGCCTGCTCCCTCTGCTCACTGGTCCTCCTTTGCGCCTGCGTAGGATGTGAGTCTGCCCCTTTGCCGTCGGCCTGCTCCCTCTGCTCACTGGTCCTCTTTTGCACCTGCATAGCATGTGAGTCTGCCCCTTTGCCGTCGGCCTGCTCCCTCTGCTCACTGGTCCTCCTTTGCGCCTGCGTAGCTTGTGAGTCTGCCCCTTTGCCGTCGGCCTGCTCCCTCTGCTCACTGGTCCTCCTTTGCGCCTGCGTAGCTTGTGAGTCTGCCCCTTTGCCGTCGGCCTGCTCCCTCTGCTCACTGGTCCTCCTTTACGCCTGCGTAGCCTGTGAATCTGCCCCTTTGCCGTCGGCCTGCTCCCTCTGCTCACTGGTCCTCCTTTGCGCCTGTGTAGCCTGTGAGTCTGCCCCTTTGCCGTCGGCCTGCTCCCTCTGCTCACTGGTCCTCCTTTGCGCCTGTGTAGCCTGTGAGTCTGCCCCTTTGCCGTCGGCCTGCTCCCTCTGCTCACTGGTCCTCCTTTGCGCCTGTGTAGCCTGTGAGTCTGCCCCTTTGCCGTCGGCCTGCTCCCTCTGCTCACTGGTCCTCCTTTGCGCCTGTGTAGCCTGTGAGTCTGCCCCTTTGCCGTCGGCCTGCTCCCTCTGCTCACTGGTCCCCCTTTGCGCCTGTGTAGACTGTGAGTCTGCCCCTTTGCCGTCAGCCTGCTCCCTCTGCTCACTGGTCCTCCTTTGCGCCTGTGTAGACTGTGAGTCTGCCCCTTTGCCGTCGGCCTGCTCCCTCTGCTCACTGATCCTCCTTTGCGCCTGTGTAGCTTGTGAGTCTGCCCCTTTGCCGTCGGCCTGCTCCCTCTGCTCACTGGTCCTCCTTTGCGCCTGCGTAGCCTGTGAGTCTGCCCCTTTGCCGTCGGCCTGCTCCCTCTGCTCACTGGTCCTCTTTTGCACCTGCATAGGATGTGAGTCTGCCCCTTTGCCGTCGGCCTGCTCCCTCTGCTCACTGGTCCTCTTTTGCGCCTGCATAGCATGTAAGTCTGCCCCTTTGCCATCGGCCTGCTCCCTCTGCTCACTGGTCCTCTTTTGCGCCTGTGTAGCCTGTGAGTCTGCCCCTTTGCCGTCGGCCTGCTCCCTCTGCTCACTGGTCCTCCTTTGCGCCTGCGTAGCTTGTGAGTCTGCCCCTTTGCCGTCGGCCTGCTCCCTCTGCTCACTGGTCTTCCTTTGCACCTACATAGCCTGTGAGTCTGCCCCTTTGCCGTCGGCCTGCTCCCTCTGCTCACTGGTCTTCCTTTGCACCTACATAGCCTGTGAGTCTGTCCCTTTACCGTCAGCCTGCTCCCTCTGCTCACTGGTTCTCCTTTGCGCCTGTGTAGGGTGTGAGTCTACCCTCTTGCCATCGGCCTGCTTTCTCTGCTCACTGGTCCTCCTTTGCGTCTGTGTAGATTGTGAGTCTGCCCCTTTGCCGTCGGCCTGCTCCCTCTGCTCACTGGTCCTCCTTCCCACCTGTATAGGATGTGAGTCTGCCCCTTTGTACATTCAATTCATTCTCTTCATATTCTCTGTCCACCCACAAAAGACCATCATGCAACGTGTTGAATCTGTGGTTCCCTCACTATTTCATATGCCTGCCCAAGTATTTACTGTTTCTCTGCTCTGATTACTTCCTATGTTCTGACTGCTTGCCTACAGAAACCCACTGATGTTCATGCCCTGGCTGTCACAGTTTGTATGCTCCAACTTTTACCCTGGGTTGTTCCCTCCATCTTTACTATTTGCTCTTCACAGTGATGATGGTTATATTTCATGCAGTCCGGCCTGGTGTCCTCACCCTTGCGTCACCCACTGCCAAAGATTGGATACAGGCTGTGGCCTCTTTCATTGAGTATAACAAAGTGCCTCTGCACAAGAAGGCCAATACCATTACTGCTCAGGTAGCAGCTATTGTTGGGGAGATGAAGCATAGGAATATCATCCCACAGCTGAACCTTCTACATCTCCCATGGAAGTTTCGAGACAGGGAGGCAACAATTCTTGCTACTGAGCTGTCTCAATCTATTGTGGCCAATCTCATGTAATCCCTTGTATTTGGTATGATGAAACCTTACATGGACAATTTTGTTGAATTGTGACCAACATTAAATTGATTGGCCTGCAACGTGTCAGAACATCTGAAATCCAGATCCAAATGCTGTCCTTTCAGTACCCAGACCACTAATGAACAACAGGAATCTAACTGAAAATAAATTGATCATCCTTGTGGGATGCCCATGTGCACACTCCACAGCAGATTGCAAAATATTTTCCTCATTGACAGTAAAGTATGTTTCAGACGCCAATCACCCAGCTACCACTGGGGACAATGTACAATATAACTGGCCCGGATATTGCCTGGATATTTAAAATATCCAGGTAATATCCAGGCAATATCCGGACCCCATATATGGTAAGTCACATGGGGTCCAGATATTATCTGGATATTGAAACCAAACAGAGTAAAATAGGTAACAACACCTTCTATAAAAGGTAAATGCACCAGGATCACAACAACTTCATTAACAGGTAACAGCTATGCAGTTACTTATACGGCTGTTTGCATTGTACCAAAGACTGTTGATCACTTCTTGGTCCTGATCATGAGCTCAGATTGAATGAATTCCAAACTTGCAGGTTCTTTTCAGGCATTCAGTGAGTTCTTACAACATATGAAAAGGCTGGTCTCCAGTCCAGAGGACCTTTGCAACAGTTCTCTCTAGATCTGGTTTGATCTCCTGTTGAATATATAAGTGTAGAAATTCAGATTACATGTGCTACAATTAAATATCTATCTAGTGGATTTAAGCTCCAAAATTCCAGCCAGTGATTTCTCTATAGGTGTTATATCCATGTCGGAGAAAGGCCAGAAGACAGAAAGGCCAGAGGATGGAAGGCTGAAGGACAGATAGGCTGGGAGGTGATACCACAAAAACGAGTGGGTACACCAACCAACTTAGCTTTCAATGAAGGAAGCAGAAGTCAGACCATGGAACACTGTAAAACCATTATACTTGAGACAAAGTTGGAACCTGAAAGGCACTCCACACACTGCCTCTGCCTGTCACCACTTGCTGCCTCAGTAGTTGCATCCCACTGTGCTTGTCACCATGCTGTCTGCTATCCACTGCACTGTGCGGGGACTACACCAGTTTGTGCTTGGTGGCACAAGCCAGGGACACAGGGATCATGCTGACCCACTGGGCATAGCCACTCGTCAGACTCCCCAGTGCCCACTGCACTTCGTCGCCTCAAAGCAGAGGCAGACAACAACGGTTAAGGAATGGCAGCACAACCGGTGCAGATGTGCTAGGGCTGCCCTGCACAATCACAACACTGAACAATGCGCCCTGGGTCACTGTCAAATGCCCAGGTCTGGGTCTGGGAGCCATTCACATGCTCTCAAGGAGGAGGGTGTCGAGGTTGTCTGAGGCAGTGCTGGGCAACCACCTATAGCCGTTCGTGGGTTGGTGTTTGTTTGGGGGGGGTGGGTGGGTGGGTCTGGGGTTGGCATGAGGAGGTGGAAGCAGCAGGCGGGTAGCGCGAAGATGACACAGCATGTGATGAGGAGGCTTGGGTGGGCGCAGAGGTGGTGAGGCTGGAAGAGGAGGCGGCAGAATAGTATTGGTGTGGGTGGTGGTACTGTTATATCCGTGTCAGAAAAGGACGGAAGGCCGGAGGACGGAAAAACCGGAAAGTTGGATATGGCCGGAAGTGATACCATGAAGGTGAGCGGGTACACCAACTAAGTTGGCTCGGAGACGGAAAGACAGAATCGGACCACGGAGCGATGCAGAGGCAAAGCACGTTAATTTTCAACTAAAGATACAGTAGAACATAATACGTATTTATACTAAATACGGAGATAAGTCTAATGCGGAAAGAAGTAAGTAAAAGACAATAAGTACAGTGAAAGACAATAAGAACAATAAGAGGGAAGCATGGTTGCATAAGTCATATGTTGATTTGGGGAATGCTCAGAAGACCTTCATTGCGAAAACCCCAAAGGTTGTGCATCAACGGAACTAGCCGGACGCAACATTAAGCGGAACTGCCGTAACCCGAATTGGCCGGAAACGACCAGAAAGGATCGGAAAGTGCATGATCGTAACAGGTACTGCGAGATACAACAGTATCAAGATAAAACGAGTCAGAGAGAGATAAAAACAAATAAAAGAGAACCTTCCAAAAAAACACCAGAATGAGAATGGGGAGAACCCACGGAAAGTGCAAGACACCCAAACCCATGTCGGCACAGAAATAGCGAGTCAATGACTTCACCCCGAAGAACAGAATGAAATCAAGTGGAGCTGCAAGTCCCCAAATCTCCCCACTCTCTTCAACCCAAATATCGGAGCAACCACATTCAACTTGAAACCAAAAATCTCCCAAAAAACACAACTGACAAAAAACTCACCTCGTACTCCTCCCCATCCACCTCACCCTCTTCAGCTCTCCCCCCCCCTTCCCTCTCTCCCTCCCTCCTCCCCTTCCCCCATCTCTCCCCCCTTCCCTTCCACATTCACCCGAATAATGCATGTCAAGACTCTCTGCCCTTGGCTGCCGGGCTGACGGAGACCCATGGAGAATTGTTGTTTAACTGTCAACAGAATTGTGGCAAATGACATTGAGCAGCAGCTGAAGTTGATTAAATCGGAAATAAGTATTCACAGGACGGGGTGTATTGGGTAATGATTCAGTGAAGAGACGTATCTATATATTTTCAGGTGAGGTCAAGGATGGGGCCTAGAGAGGTAGCAGTCGAAAGGCGCTGAAAGGTGGTGGTGGTAAAAGAGTGCCAAGGGTGAGGCTGTGTTGGTCCAAATGAGGAAATATGATGCCCTAATTGGGACTCGTCCTCTCTTTTTTGTGTGCAGCGATTCAAGCGAGGCAGAGCCAGAGATAAAAAAAAAAAACACACAATTAGGATAGGTAAGGTCTCTGATTTATTGCAAATGTAAAGATCTGAATGTTTGCTATCAAGTACAGAAAGAAAAATATTTTGAGGGAAGCGGGGGCAGTATATCATAAAGGGAAGGAAGTGAATAAAGAAGAATAGGCACGACGAAGGATAGTGGCGCAGTGTGTGATAAGTAAATAGGTGAATGTATGAATGATAATTACCGAGAACAGACATGCTCAGTGCAAGGATGAAGACCGGTGCACTCGCACTCAACACAGTGTCCACCACCACCCACGATTCTACTTGACCGGCGGGCAGGCGGACAAGTGCGGTGTCAGGCTCGCAGCGGAGCTGCTGGTGGGCAAGGTGTTGAGCTCGCGAGTGCATGGTGATGGGTGTGCGTGTGCAGCGGGGGTGCCTGCGACAGGTTCGCATTGGGTTTGCATGCACCACGAACGTCGCTGCAACGGGCGTGGCTGCGATGTGAGGGGTGCGACAGATGTGCGTGCAGAGGGTGTGGGCACCGAAGGAGCAGGTACACGATGGGTTTGCGTGGGTGCGACAGGCGTGCGTGTGCGAGGGGTGTGACATGCGTGCATGCGCAAGGAGTATGCATGCGTGATGGGTGTGCGTGCCACGGGGGGTGCGACGGGGGGTGCGTGCAGCGGCCATGGGTGCGCAAGGAGCCAGTGGGCATGACGGGTTTGCGTGGGCGCAACGGGCGTGTGCAAGGGCAGCTCATATGGTCAGGATAACCAGTTAACTGCTTGGCCCTGTCGAAGGGCTCAATGCATTATCTGTGGCAACTCCATATATGGAAACTCCACAGGATAACCAGTTAACTGTTCGGCTGTGCCGACGGACGTAATGTGTTATCTTGTGGACCTTGCCGTATATAAAAAAAAGGGTGCTCAATGAGTGGTTTGAACTTGAGACCTTTAGCTGTTGGGGGCGGCAGGGGTGAACAGGGGGCATTACCTTTACACCATGAGAGCTATAACAGGGCAGTTGTCTGTCTCAACTAGGCTAAGCCTAGGCTTAGCCTACCTGGGGCTGCCTATACTCACCTCTAAGGCAGGGAAGCTGCCCTAGGTCTTTGAAAACAGTTTGTCACTATTTCTTATGTGTTTTGGAGTGTTTCAAAACCCTAAACAACCCTAACCCCCAACCAAAATAAATAAATATACCTAGGACCAAGGCACTGACCTCTACTACCCTCTAACCTGAACATAAATAGTGACAAACAGTTTTTAAAGACTTAGGGCAGCTTCCCTGCCCTAGAGGTGAGTATAAGCAGCCCCAGGTAGGCTAAGCCTAGGCTTAGCCTAGTTGAGACAGACAACTGCCCTGTTATAGCTCTCATGGTGTAAAGGTAATGCCCCCTGCTAACCCCTGCCGCCCCCAACAGCTAAAGGTCTCAAGTTCAAACCACTCACACCAGGGGCAACCAGCGAGGCATGTGAACACCAAGTGCGTTACACGCATGTGGCTCACAGTCGGAACAAAGCCCACAAAGGTGCCTTTAACAAGCAAAGGGGGGCTTTGTTGCATGCTTTATTCCCCTGTACCAGAGAACAAAGCATGCAACAAAGCCACCCTTAGTCTGGTAAAGGCAGCTTTGTAACCTTTGTTCCATATGCGAACCACATGCGTGTAATGCATGCGGTGTTCACATGCATCGTTGGCTGCCCCCGGTGTCATTGGGCACCCTTCTTTTATATACGGCAAGGTCCACAAGATAACACATTACGCCCGTCGGCAGAGCCGAACAGTTAACCAGTTATCCTGTGGGATTTCCATATATAGAGTTGCCACAGATAACACATTGAGCCCTTCGACAAGGCCAAGCAGTTAACCAGTTATCCCGACCATATGAGCTGGCGAGGGGTGCGACATGTGTGCATGCACAAGGATTATGCATGCACGACGGGTTTGTGTGGGTGCAACGGGCGTGGGTGCACGAGGGGTGTGAGCGTGGATCACGAGAAGGATGCGGGTGCACATGGGCGGAGGGTGCCACGGGCGTGCATGCACAACGGGTCTGCGTGCGTGCCGAACGTGCACACGACGAGGGGTTTGCATGTGCCACGAGCATTGATGCGCAACAGGGATCGCTGAATGAGTGTACTTGCGATGGGCTGCATGTGTGCAACTGGTGTGAGTGAGCGAGGGGGTTTGAGTTGGGCAGGCGTGAGTAGTGAGGGCGAGGCGGGCGGAGGTGCAGAGGGGGGCGCAAAATAGCGGGTGGGGGTGCGGGGTGAGCCATTCTGTGGGCCTTCGGAGGCAATCCAGGGGGGAGAGCACGCACACGAGCGTTCGAAGTGGGCGTGAATTAGGGGTGTGGTTCGCATTCAAAGTAGGCGCAGCCCACGCATTCGAAGAGGTGGGCACACCCGAAGTGGGCAGGGCGGACATGCAAAGTGGACGTGCAAAGTAGACAGGTGAGGTGCATTCAAAGTGCGGGGCGCATGCGAAGGTGCATTCGAAGTGGGAGGCGCAGCGGCATGCGAAAGCATGGCACAGGCAGGGAAAGTGGATGGGAGTTTGAACGGCAGGGCAGGCATTCGAAGGTGCGCTTATTCAAAGTAAGCGATGCCTTCGAATTGGGCGGGGCAGGGCTCGAATCAGGCGGGGCGAGCCGTTCGAAGGGTGGGTGCACATGCAGTTGAGGTGGGGCCGTGTTCGAAGCAGGCGGACATTGGAAGTGCAGGGCGGCAGGTTAGTCAAAGTGTGCATTCAAAGTGGGCAAGTGACTTGAGGGCGGTGCGAGCGAGGGCGGCTGAAGTTGGCGGGGCTAGTTCAAAGCAGGTGGACGGGCGGGTATTCAAAGTAGGTCAGCGTGCACTCCAAGTGCAAGTCACGCGTTCAAAGTGAGGGTGAGTGTGCGTTCGAAGTGGGCGTGCGCGCACGGGCATGCAAAGTGGAGGCGTCTTTGAAGGGTGGGTGTTTGCCGACGTGTTCAAGGCAAGGGGGCGGGCATTAGAAGTGGGTGGCACGGGTTCGAAGCGCGGGGCGGACGAGCTTTCGAAGTGAGCATTAGCACGTTAGAAGTGGGTGGGGTGGTGTTCTAGTAGACACACCTTCAAGAGCTTAAGGAAAGCTGCTAGACACGTTCGAAGTTGTACGGGAGGGGCATTCAAAGCGGCATGCAGGCCTTAGAAGCGGGTGGGCATTTGAAGTGGGGGTTAGAAGTGCGCAGGCGGGTGATCAAAGGGACAGGCACGGATGGCGCATTCGAAGTCAAAGAGGAGGAGGCGGAAGTTCGAAGTGCAGGGCGATGGGGGTTCAAAGTGGGGTGTATGTGTTCAAAATGGGAGGGCACACATTCGAAGTGGGCGAGGAGGGCGGGGGCAGGCGTTCAAAGTGCGGGGTGGGAGGAGGTTCAAAGGGCAGGGCAGGTGTTCAAAGTAAGCAGACTTACAGGCCTGCTGCCGGTGGTGATAGTGGAGGAGATGTGGGTGTTCGGCGAGAGCAGGAGCACGAGCGAGTTGAAGGCGTCGGAACGGGTGTCGCAGCGGGTGTCTCGTCTGTGAAGGTGTGCATTAGCCTCACACAGTATTTTTTTGAGGAAGAGAAGAGAAGGCAACTGACCTGTGGTCCGAGTGCGATTGAGACGAGTAGGGTGCTGCGCCGGGTGCGAGAGATGGTGCGCCGCAGACAAAGAATGGGGCGGGGGCATGTAATATCCTTCTCTCCTTTCCCCTCCCGAGGGGCCATGTTACAACCCTGCACTTTCCAATCTATTCTGGTCCCTTTCCAGCCGTTTACGGCCATTCCGGTTACGGTCTACTTTACGGCTGTTGCGTCCTAACCAACTTTCCTGTTGCTTCCGGCTAGTTCTGTTGACGCACAACCTTTGGGGTTTCTGCAGTGAAGGTCTTCTGAGTGTTCCCCAAATCAAACATATGACTTATGCAACTATGCTTCCCTCTTATTGTTCTTATTGTTCTTATTGTCTTTTACTTACTCCTTTCCGCATTAGACTTATCTCTGTATTTAGTATAAATATGTATTATGTTCTACTGTATCTTTGGTTGAAAATTAACGTGCTTTGCCTCCACATAGCTCTGTGGTCCGATTCCGTCCTCTCCGTCTCTGAGCCAACTTAGTTGGTGTACCCGCTCACCTTCGTGGTATCACTTCCAGCACTTTCCATCCTTCCGGCCTTCCGTACATCCGGCCTTTTCCGACACGGATATAACAGGCAGATACAGCCCTCAGTCACGGTTGGGTGAGGTGAGCATGAAATCCTCGCCCCACGCCTCCTGCACGCGCCCCCACCACAGCTCCTTCCCAAGATCGAGCACAGGCGAGAAGCACACGTGGATGCTGATGCTGCGCGCCTCCGCACCGATGGCGTGCCCAACGGCGTACGCGAGATCTTGTCGAACGATGCAGCGAGCCTGATGGACTGCGGGAACATGCTCTGTTTGAAGGAGCCGATGCCGTGCAGACACTCGCCGGTCTGCATGAAGGGACCTTGAGGCGCGAGTGTTTTGTTAAATACACATCAAGTATAGAGGAATACCTATTACCGTACAGAGTGTTTTTGGAGTTGGGTCTCACCATATTGTTTGTAACATGAGGTGTAGTTGTATAACTATTGGGCTGGTAAGAAACCGAGTTTGGGTACCGAAGAGATTACATACCAAGCTCAGAGATGGTCATTTTGTCCAAAAGCGTGTGAAAGGTCCAACCATCTTTATCATCGCGAGCCTCGTCGCTGCATTGAAGGCCGAGCGATTCAGGCGGATGTGAACAGGGAGGAGGTTGGCGTGGAAGTTGAGTATCAGTAGCAGTGGTACGTAATGCCCCGGTAATCATCTTACACACCTGCCTCTGAACTTGCTTTTGCGACCCACACCGTGCGCGCACGTCTCACTCCCTCCCGCGTTGAAGGCAGCCTGTACCACACTGGGAGCGCGTACCCCATGCACGGGAAGACAACAGTCAGGAAGAGTTGCCGGACGTAGGAGTGTGGGAGGCCGAAGGAAGGGGAGGAGATGCTGGCAAGTACGGGCTTGGTGCCTCGCCTCTGGGCTAGCTCGACATGATTGCGGAAGGTGAGTTCTTTATCCAGAACCACGCCAAGCAGCTTTGCTGTGGGTGATGCC
Organism: Mycena albidolilacea; assembly: GCA_029282495.1. NCBI lineage: Eukaryota > Fungi > Basidiomycota > Agaricomycetes > Agaricales > Mycenaceae > Mycena > Mycena albidolilacea. The sequence continues at coordinate 308,207 of JARIHO010000032.1, read as the reverse complement.
TCACCATCCTCTGGGGCACAGCGCAGTAATAATGATCTCTGTGGCGGCGTCGCATGCGAGGCCTCCACTGCGCTGCAGCAGATGCTCGGCCAACTGATCCATGCTGCTCAACACCTCCCCGCCCTCCGCGAGATCAATATTTCTTTGTTTTTTTTTTTTTGCATGGGAACACCACCCTCGTGCGTGACCTTGGCCCCTCAGTCCAAGGTCACGCACAAAATTGCCTCTTTTGAATCCCCTTGTGGTGACAGGCAAGTGAAAGGGTCCTGATGGCACTTATATAATGACTCCCATCACCAGAATTATGGCAAATTCAGTCGGTCCATCGTACGGCGTCAACTATCCACATTCTGGCCAAACGTTGAGTGTGAGATCGTCCCAGTTTCGCATTTTACAGAGGATGTCCCAGACAGAATTTTTATTTTGGCTCTCAATGCTTTGATAATGGTTTCCGTCACCAGAATTTTGGCAAATTCAGTCGGTCCATCGTACGGCGTCAACCATCCACATTCTGGCCAAACTTTGAGTGTGAGATTGTCTCAGTTTCGCATTTTACAGAGGATGTCCCGGACAGAATTTTTATTTTGGCCCTCAATGCTTTGCATGTTTAATGTGTGTTTCGTGTTCATTTTTTAACAAAAGTTCTAAGAACAAATTGGAAAATGTGCGCGGGACATCCCCTGAAGATTTATTTTGTCGGTTCATTGCATTTTATTTTAGGGCGAACGGTATAGTATTGGATGTGCTATGATGGACCAAAGAATCCGCTGTGAAACAGCAGAAGTGATTGCATCAGACGCGTCCACCTGAGGGTCGATTTGTGGTTTGCAGTGCCATTTGGTGCTTTTAAACATGGAAGATACCTTGAATGCCCTATTATGAGTGTACAAGATGCTTTGGATAACTTGAATCAATGTTACGGAGTCTCTGGTCGATGTGGAGGCAATTTGGTGCAAAGGGACATTCGATGTCCGCCAGTTGCCTGTCACCACCCCTTGCCCTTGGCCTCCCCCACTATGACATTACGAAGACATTGAGGACGCAATTCGCAATGTTCGCCCACGCATCGATGCTGTCCCCGATTACACCGCCCATCACCCTCGTCTACACCGCCCCGTCCCCTCCTTTCGCGTTAATTTCGAGCCTACGACGCCATGCCGTTTGCTGACGATTTTTTTTTCGTTCTTTCCGTAGGTGTCCAGGGACGGGATACAGGAGGGATGTGGGTTCCTATAGTATGTTCTAGCGTTGCTTACCGTGTTGTACCTCTGTTACCTTGGGATGCCGACTTGGTTTTATGGAAATGTTACACGCCCATCATGATTCTGCGACGTTCCACACCTGATTTCTGTGCTGCGACCAAGCAAATGACTCTCAACACCTCCCGGTACGGCACGCCGTAGTTAGACCCACTCATCGCGGAATTCGGATCCACCCGTGCGTTTGCCGCGCAAGCGAACGTGAGCGCCGAGGCGGACGTCGCATGCCTCTTTGCAGAGAGCAACGCGGCGCTGGGGCCGGTGCAGGTCGTGGTCATCAACCACGGGATATGGCCCACCGAGGACGTGCCAGTGCGGGAGATGAGTCTTGTCTACGCCCAAGGTGAGCCTTGTGTCTCGAATTCCTGGCACTCTTTGGCGTATCCTTCCCCTTCAGTTACAACCGCGCCTTCGTTTTGGGAAAGAACCTGCAAATTATCTGTAAGTTTCCATTCTCCCGATTCAGAGCTCGAGCCCCAGCCAACCGTGCGTGCAAGATTGAGTCCTGCACGGAGTCTCGCGCGGTGCGCCGGCGCTACGACGAGATCGAGCGCCTCTACCAATGCTCCTGGGCCGACTGCAACAAGGCGTATGGCACGCTCAACCACCTCAACGCCCACGTCCAGATGCAAAAACACGGCGCGAAGCGGAGTCCGAACGGTAATTAGCGCCCTTGGTTATTTTGGCGAATTCTAATCCATTTGGTTTTTTCATCGTAGAATTCAAAGAACTCCGTAAACAGTGGCGGAAGGCGAAGAAGGAGTACGAATCTCCGGGGCTTGGCCACAATCGGTGCAGTATGAACCTGCTTCGCGACGACGTGTACCCGCACGGGCAGCATCATCCGTACGGCGGCCACAGCCACGGCGTCCACATAGATCATTTTCGCATAATTCCGCCCTCTCCCTACACCTTTCCGTGGTGATTCCCCACCTGAGGCCGGACGGATCGTACGGCGTGGACCACCTTCGGTACCCTGGTCAAGGGCAGGGGGATTCGGCTCTCGTACAGCAAGAATTCGCTCGGGGTGCGCGCACCACCGCCGGCTCCCACGCAGGGAAATGAGGACAGCGCGCGCCTGTTCTAGCCGTTTGCGCAGCGGCCTGCGCCAACGGAGCAGCAGCAATAGGCGCAGGAGAGCGAGGCGCCGTGACCGCGGCGAGCCAATCCTAATTTATTCGCATTCGACCACAAAGCATGTCCTCCTCCATCTCTGCGCCGACGCTGTTCGTTATTGGAGGCCGGCGTGCGCTCACTCCCCTGTCTTCTCTTTTTATTCGATTCCTCTTTCTCTGGTTCTGGCCTTCCTTTCGCTCACGCACGCCCACCACCTCACGCACGCTCATGACCGCCCACGCGTGTATTCCCATACTTCCATCTCCAGCGTCTCATCTCATTCCCATTATCAGCCACCCGCGCTCTCCATCCCGACTGTATTAGCCACGGAGATGTCTGCCTTTGACGAGAAATTGGGACGGCTTGATTTCAATGTAATTTTCATTGCGGATACTGTGTCTACACCGTATCCAGAGATATGCACATACAGGTGATGGAATGGGAGTGATTTGGGACCAAGACACGCCAGTAAGTTTGGGTCCCGGACAGATGCGGGCAAGAGGTAATTACACCTGGTCGGACTGCGGGCATTGACAAGTCGTTAGTACTAGTAGCGCTTACAGTCGGCACGACTATCTCTCCTCACAACCAAGCCAAAGAAAAACAAGAAAATTTCATATTGTCAGTGCTATTTTTGAGCGAGTATGCGGGGAGAGTTTTACGATACGCAATATGTACAACATACAACACGACACAATCAATATCAAGCAAGGCAAGGCACGCTCCTCTTCTCTTTTCTTGTTCTCGACTTGTTTGCGTAGGCTAAGGGGAGGGGAGGAGGGGTGGATGGAGATGGAGTGGACGCAGGGAGAGGAAGGGAGATGATAGAGTAGTTTGAGCGCAGGCTACACCATATCCACCTGCCCGAGGCCCAGCTGCCCGCCCTTGGCGGCGGTGGGCGTGAACGTGTGCCAGCGGTCGTTGAAGCGCACGTCTGGGTGTAGTTGGTTAGGATCACATCACATCAAAGGAGAAAAGAAAGAGACGCACCGAGCGGTCGGCCGCCGTACATGTACTGCTGGAATTTCGCTGCAAGGAGTGATGAATGGGTGAGCCAAGGAAATTACAGTGGGAGAAAAAGAGGGAGAGGAAGAGGGAGACGACTTACCAATCGCCGTCTCCGCCTCGCCGACCTGCGCAAACTGCACCACCCCGCACCCCTTGGAGCGCGCGCCGTCGAACAGGATCTCCGCGAGCTCCACCTGCCCCGTCGTCTCGAACAGCTCCACCAAGTCTTCGTTCGCCGTCGACCAGGGAAGCTAGGCCAGGTCCGCACCATCAGCGAGCGAAGAAGAAAGAGGAATCGAAGAGAGAGCACGTACATTCCGCACCATAATCTGCTGGCTCGGCTCCGGCTCCACATACCCCGCGGCCCCCGGCCCCGCGAAGGCCGCACCATGGTGCGCGCCCCCGTGTCCCCCGCCCCCGTGTGCATGCGCGCCGCCGTACCCGCCCGCGCCACCGCCCCCGCCGTAGCCGCCCGCCCCCTGGTCCGGCCCCGAGTAGTCCGCGTACAGGTCCTGGTTCGAGAAGTCGCGCCCCCCGCCGCCGAACCCGCCCGCGCCGCCGCGGAATCCGCCCCCGCCGCCGCGGAAGCCCCCGCCGCGAAGCCCGCCACGGCCCAGCCCGCGCGCGCCGCGCAGGCCGCCGCGGAAGCCGCCGGGGCCGGAGAGGCCTGCGTAGCGGTCCTACATACGGTGCGACGAACGTGAGTGAGAGTAAAGGCAGAGTGGGGCGAAAGTACGTACCTCGCGCACCTCGAGCGTGCGCCCGTACCAGTCCGTGCCGTGGTACATGCCTGCGTGGGCGTCAGTAAAGACAATAGGTACGAGCATTGAGCACCCACTAATCGCGGCCGCCGCGTCCTTCGGGGTCTCAAACACGACGGTCCCCGAGCCCTTGGGGCGCCCGTCCGCGCCGAGGTTGATGTCCGCGCGCACGATGTTGCCCGCGACGCGGAAAAGGTCCTTGAGGTCCTGCCAGCCCGCTTGGTACGGAAGCTACGCGCGTCATGTCAGCGAGCAGTCGCGAATGGACATCAGTGAATGAAAAAAGAGGGGCACCCACATTCCCCACGTAAAGCTGGTTCCCCGGGTTCGCCTGCGTGCCAAAGTAGTTGTGTGACGGCGGGCGCGGGGGTGGCGCGGCATTCAGGCCCTGTCCCGCCATCGCGGCGCCGATCTTGCCCGGCACGGGCGTCGCGCCGAAGCGCGCTTCGGTTTCGCGGTCCTGATAATGTAGGACGAATTAGATGTCTATTGAAATTAGTGTGGAGGGAGACGGCGCACCTCGCGGATGAACACAGGGCGCCCAAGAAGGGACATCTCAGACAGCTCGCGCACCGCGCGCTGGGCATCTTCCTGCGACGCGAACTCGACGATGCTGCGGGTCTGTTAGTCATGTTGGGGAAAACAAAAAGGAAGAAGCTCACCCGCAACCCTTGGAGACGCCTGTGGGCGTAACAAGCACTTCGGCGAAGAGCACCTCCCCAGCTAACCAGTCCCAAAAGAAAACCTCCAATCAATATCCTCTCGACGACTCGGCCAATTCCCAGAAACATGAAAAAATGCACATCCGCAGCCTCTCATCCACAGCTTCTCGTCCACAGCTTCTGTTCCACAGCCGCTCGTCCACCACCACCCCGGACCATGAGAAACAAAAACTTCTCCACCAGCGCCCCGACGCGACACGACCAAGTATGAGTCAGCCAAATGAGAGGCGTTCGCATGCCCACATCTTCTCCGCCTCTCTGCCTCCCCGCTCCGGCCAAACCAAGACCCAAACACCAAAAGAAAACTAATAATCCCCCACCCACCTCCCCTCATGAATTCCATCAGGTCGCGGTAGCGGACCTCGTAGCTGAGGTTGCCGACGTAGACGCGGTTCTCCCTCTTGCTGATCTTTGCAAACTCCATGGCCTCTTCGTGGTCGGCGTTCATCGGGCCGCCAAGGGAGCGGGCGAAGGTGTCGGAGGACTTGCCGCGGCGGTGGTCGCGGTCACGGCTGCGGCTGCGCGAGCGGGAGCGCGGGGATCTGGAGCGGGTGCGAGAACGCGAGCGGCGAGAGCGCCGGCGGGGGGAGGCGGAGCGGCGTCTGGAGCGCGAACGGGAGCGGGAGCGCTTGCGTCGCTGCCGAGCGTTAGTTGGTAAGAAGGCGTAACAAAAAAGGGACTACCTCGGCATTCCTGGCATCGGGCTCCCAGTGGTCGCCTCCGCCACGTCCTCCACGGCCAGGACGTCCTGCAGAGCGTGAGTTTGCGTCGGATGAGTCAGAAAAGGACATGAACGAACCCGAGTCTCTGCGGTCCTTGTCGCGTCTGTCTCTCGGGTCGCGTTCGCGGTCTCTGTCGCGGTCCCGGTCCCTGTCCTTGTCGCGGTCGTAATCGCGGTCCCGGTCGCGATCTTTGCGGTCGCCGCGGTCCCTGCCGGCTGCGGCATCGCTGCTCCGTTTCTCCTCCTCCAACGGGCCCTCATCCTTGATTTGCATGTCCACGTCCATTTCAACTCGGTCGATAGGCGGTTATGGCGGAGAGGAAGCAAAAGCAACGAAAATTAATCGGGAATTTGTGCGAGTTTGGCGGCGGCATTCATATCGTTTCATATTGTTTTATTCAATAAGACGTTTCTGTCTTGCGCAATGCCACGCTCGGCGGTCCGGATTCGCAACCCCTATACGCATTACATTTACAAAGGAACCGACGTGTGTATTTTACCCGCCGCATGTGCTTACACACGGCGCTCAAGCTGTGGACGCTACGCAAATGGGTTCTCGAGACACGGAAGATGCCCTGTGTCGTGACGGAAGGAAACTGACTGGGACAACGGTTTTAAACTCAAGGAATCCACAACTCTCAATAACTCGGCAAGCAGAATCCACTGCACGCAGGATGTATAAGCCATAGAGAAACGCATATGCATTGGGTGGGAACATGCGGATACGTAGTATATGCAGCACACGACTACTTGAGCTTCTTCTTCCTGCAGAAATTGTAAGCAACGATACGAGTGGCGCAAGACAAGACTCACGGCCGGAGCTGGCTGGAGTGCCCGCACGAGCGCTTGCGGCAGTTGGTGGCACGGGGAGGCAGGCGTGCGTAGCACTTGCGGCAGATCTGCTTGTCGCAGTTGTACTTGCTGGCGAGCACCTTGAGCGACGGCTCGATGATGCCGCCACGGAGACGCAGCACGAGGTGGAGCGTCGACTCCTTTTGGATGTTGTAGTCGCTCAGCGTGCGCCCGTCCTCGAGCTGCTTGCCCGCGAAGATGAGACGCTGTTGGTCCGGGGGGATGCTGTCCAGGGGATGTCAGCCAAGACGACACAGCGTTGGTGCCGGACCCACCCCTCCTTGTCCTGGATCTTGGCCTTGACATTGTCGATGGTGTCGCTCGACTCGACCTCGAGCGTGATCGTCTTGCCCGTCAGGGTCCTGTTTTTCGCCGATTAGTACTAGTCTCTACGCTCCAGTAGGGAGATACTGACTTGACGAAGATCTGCATCTGTGCACTGGGTCAGTAAGATGTAGCAAACGACGAGGACGAGCGTACCGTAGCAGGTGGTGGTGGTGGTGGAGGATTATGATTTTGTCGAAAGCGGTGGGAATATCATCACGGGACTGACTAGGACGCCGGGAGATGCCGAGTTCCCACGGTTCAGTCTGCAAGTTGGCTTTTCCGGCGCTTGGGACGGGAAGCAGCGTCCCTAGGCATCTTCTTCGCACTGGCTCTTCTTCATTGCCGGACCTCGATTTCACAGAAAATGCCGCGAACTAGAATTGATGAGCGCTCGAGCAGTCGTGTATGCATTAAATATCAGTAGCAATATATATACTATGGAGTACAGATGCGTAAATCAGTAGCAGGATAGAGCATTGAGTGGCATAAAAAAGATCGGAGCATGCGAGTGGGGTCGACACTGAGGCCTGAGGTCAAGGGGGGACCATTGACATGTGTCAACAGGTGGGGCAATGAAGAACTCCGGAATCGAGGGAAGTGCTTCGCGAAATGAACTACTATGCCGTTCTTATAGTAACCTGAACCGTTTGAAGCTTGCAGTTGAATTTCGATATAAACAATGCCAATGATTCTGCAGGGTTCGATCCCAACGTGCGGCGGGGGTCCGGGAATTCGACGTTGCGCAGAGCAGGGACAACGAAGCTGTTCAGAAACCCAGCCTCGTACCCGTCATAACCTGGTCTGCTCTTCAACACCGACGTTTCTAAGTAAGGAAATGTTACATCGTGGTTGAATTGAGAAAGAGGATACTCGCAGCAGATTTCACAGTACAGAAGGTTTGGCATCTGCTGCAAAATATTAAAGCAGTGCGCCGTTTCGCCAGGTATCGCAAGGTTAGGGAAGGCAATTGTATCCATGGTAAAGCGACTCTTTCCCCGGCGCTGGAACTGAGGATGACTGCGCGAAGGAGGGGGGCCTCGTGGTCATGAACTGTCCATGTGCTGTCTGGGTTTGGGCCAATTTCAGGTCTAGATGGCGGAGCAGAGACAGTGGGACTCGAACAAGAGGGAGGTCACCATACACGATGCCTAGTTTCAAGTGCTCCCAGCGAGCGCAACGATGGACCAAGTCTGGAAGGGGGGGATAACGGCCCAGACACAGATGGAAAGAGGCCAGAACAGGACCTTTGCAACCACTCGTCTGCGATAGCGAGCTGTAGATCTCGGGCGACATAGGGAACTCTGGGTCGATAGGCCAAGGGATGTGCGGTGGAGAGTTGGATAGCCTCCACAACTTGCGAGTGGTAAGTGCTATCTCTCGAAACGTATGTCAGTAGTCGGCGAGTCTTTGCCAGTGAGCGGCGGGCAGAGCGGGTATAAGGAAATGGATGAGTACCTCGCTGATAATTTCGTTGGGCAGCGTCAAGACGGGGTATTTGAATGAATCGAGCCACTCTTGTGCTGGTGATTTCTCTGCGCGCAATCGAGGAAGGGAGCGCTCGAGATCCAAGATTTTAGTTTCGACAGCTGCGAGTCGTGCAACGCGAGCGCGATCCGCTTCCAGGTCCCTAAGCATGGCCGAAACCGAGTATGTTCATGGTGGCGCTTCTCCCTCCACAGGAGCGCAATGGAGATGGTCGTCGCGGTTCAACTCCAAAAGCCTTGAAGCGTGACAGAGATGGTTCACGAGACCGCAAGACAAGTCAGCAAATGACCTAGCGAATTTCTCTGAATAGGGTATACCGAGATGAAATAGAGGTTCGTTTGTTTTCTGCACGCCACAGTGGCCATGGTTTAAATACAACCAATGGGTGGCAGTGCAGCTGAATTGACACTTGCTGTTCTTTTGTTCTCTTTCGATCCATCATTTGGCTTGTTCTCCGCTTGTTCTGCATTCGAGTCGTACTTACTTAACTCGAACTGTTTTGCTTCGCTTTCCTCAAAATCACTTTGGATATGTGGTATGCTCCTCCTCGACTCGAGACGAAACGTAACGCGGCGTCTGAGTCTTGCCTTCTGCACGACCTCTTGCGACGGAGCCGGTAACACCATCTACAAGTAACTACAGCTTCCGGCTCTGCGACGCACGTGTTCAACGGAGCAAAAGAGCTACTCTGAGTTTCAGGTGAGTTACCGAAGGTTCAGGTGGTCCATGGATCATTCAAGCATGCCTTTTGCGGACTCAAATCTTGCCAATCTCCACGCGAACGATTGATACCCCAGAATGGGTGTACTGTGCGACGCGCGCGCCAAGCGCAAGGGAACCGTCGGTTGTCCCATGCAGCATGTTCGCATTCTTCCATCCCAGTTAGCAAGGTCGCCCACTTTCTGTCTTTTGCTTCCGCCATGAAGATAAGGCTGTCGAGTAAGCTCGTCGCTGCGATCGTTCTCTTCTCTGGTCTCGCCTCGGGTGCACTCGACTCGCTGCCTGCTTTCCAGCAGCGGGGTTCTCAAAAGCCGAAAAGGACCTCTTCGCTGCTAATAAGTCAGTATTTACTTGTTTTGGATACAACCGCCCATACTGGTGTTAATTCAGATCCTGATGCTCAACCGGACCTGCCGACTGCTAAGGCGGCCACTGCGGCTGCGAGTGCCGCTGGTCTGAATCTGGACGATATCCAGGGTGACATATTGCAAGTTTTCAATTGGCTTTGAGAGTAACTTGGGCTTTGGATTAAATGATTTTGGCCGCTTAGAATCGGAATGAAGAAGAACCAAGAGCTGTTTTATTTCTTCAGCATCGCAAACGCGACGGCATTCAAGCCCAAATTGGCTTCCGAAATCCTTCCTCTTATAACCACGACCACGGAGCTACTCGATGTCTCGACTCAACCAATCACGGTTCTCAACATCGCATTCTCCCAACGGGGTCTCACAGCCCTCAATGTGACCACTTCACTTGGCGATGCGTCGTTCGCTCACGGTCAATTGGCGGATATCAGCACTCTGGGCGACCCAGGGTCTACGAACTGGGTTCCCCAGTTCGCTGGCACGAGTGTTCACGGTGTTCTCTTATTTGCATCCGACACGGTCGACAATATCAACGACGCCGTCTCCAGCCTCGAGTCGGCACTGGGGGACAGTATTACCAAGGTATACTCTCTCGCAGGTGCGGCGCGCCCCGTGGCGGGCACCGAACGTGAGTATTTCCCGGCTCTTTGGGCAGATCCTCGGTGCTCATTCGATTTGGGCGCAGACTTCGGCTTCCAAGACGGGATCTCGAACCCCGCCGTCACTGGCTTCACCGCTGCACCCTTGCCGGGCCAGTTCGTCGTCCCCGCCGGCGTGATCCTCGTGGGCGAAACAGGCGACACATCCGCCTCCGCTCGCCCGGCGTGGGCGAAGGACGGCTCGTTCCTAGTGTTTCGACAGCTCAAACAGCTTGTACCCGAATTTAACAAGTTCTTGGCTGATCACCCCATTGTCGAGGATGGGCTCACGGCGCAGCAGGGCTCGGATCTCCTCGGCGCGCGAATGGTTGGACGGTGGAAGAGTGTACATTGAATCATCTCTCACCACTGCCTTGCCGCTCATCGTTCGAATTTCAGGGTGCCCCCGTCGACCTTGCACCTCGTTTCGATGACCCGGCGCTCGGCGCTGACCCGACGCGGAACAACAATTTCACATTCTCGCATCCGGACGCGGTCCTCACCACAAATCAGACGAGGTGGGTGTTGCATTTTCGATTCTGCAGCACTGAGACTGATACCGAACACAGATGCCCCTTCGCTGCGCACATCCGCAAGGTACGCCCCCGTGCTGATCTGGGCACGCCCGAAAACACCGTGCGCGCCATCATGCGCTCCGGCATCCCGTATGGTCTTGAAGGTCAATGCCCATCTGGCTTTCGCATTTCAACGCTGATTAAATTGTTTAAAATGTAGTTTCCGATGAGGAGGCAGCCTCAAACACCACCTCGACGGAACGTGGTCTCGCTTTCGGTCATATTATCATCTCAATTTTCGTGCTGAACTAAACATGCCGTCATGCAGTGGCGTACATGTCGAACCCCAGCAATGGCTTCAGGTTCTTGCAGCAAGCCTGGGCTAACAACCCCAAGTCAGTTATCCGCTTTGTACTGTGGTCAGAATATTCTTGAACTTGCATTCATCCACAGCTTTGCGCACGCCGGCGTCGGTGTAGACCCGATTATTGGCTCACTTGTCGGTGCTGAGCGCGTCATCACCGGTCTCGACCCAACGAATTCCAACGTGACTACGACACTCACCACGGGTAAGTTGACTTATCTTGCAATATTGGAGAACGATGCTGACTGCCCATGTAGACTTTATTATCTCGCGCGGCGGAGAGTATTTCTTCTCGCCTCCGCTGTCTGCTATCACCAGCACGCTCTCGGTGTGATTGCGAGTCCGACAGCCTCCTCGTATCTCACGACTTGCTTTATAGACTGTAATTTACGAAATTTTCTGCGACAGAATCTATTGAACTGTTTATCGAATGCACCTGGTTGTGACAAAACAGGCGCCCACCAGTCGCAGCCTGACCGCGAAATACTCCCGGCGGAACTCGCAGCAAACCAAGGCGCGCAAAGGAGGTCCAAGCGTGCCTTCGCGATTGGATCACGTGTACGGCGTAATCACCCCTGTGCCACACCATGTCTTCCCCACATCTCGAAGATCTCAGAGAACAGCTGAGGTACCTCGCCCAGCCAACTCCGGATAGTCTTCCTCCCAAGGAATTCGATCCGCCAACACCACCTCCAAGCCTGCCCCCTCAGTTTGGCAACCTTCCGCGAAATATTTACTTGGACGTCGCATTGGATTACATTAAAAACTACGACTTCGGTCACCCATTTTTCACGCTTTCGCTCCTTTTCGACAAAAGTATGTCAAAATCCCCGACGGAAAATGGCAAGATAAAGCCCGGATGTATTTAACGGCCTGCATCGAGGTCGATCGCAGTGTGCTGGCGGGGCTTCAACCTCCAGGTTCCTCAGCATACGACTCAAACTACGCCACTGATACCTCTTTTCACGAAGTTATCTTCGAGGAACGTTGGCGTTTGGGGGAGGTGGCATTTGAATTCATGGAGCTCAGTGCGTTGCTTTTCAAGTTCGTCGACCACTGACATTTCGTGAGCGTCTGAAATTTGGCAAGTACACTTGAAAACCCGGATGCCCTCCGCGGCCATGACACCAATGTCGAGTGGCCTGCCGAGAAACCCGACCGTTCACGATCAGGTGTGTGGAATTCCAAAGTTCTTGAGTCAGGTTTGACTGTGTGATCTAAGTCTAGCTTCGTGACGTTAGTTTCCGCGCAACGGGTGTTTTATTACGCTTAAGCAAGGATAGTAAACTCTAATCTTTAACTTAAAACAAAGTCAGAGCAACCCTGAAAGTCGCGCACGACTTACCCCTTGCAATGGGTGAGGGGGTTCGTCCTCTCCTTTGAATTTTGTGTATGTCTGACTGATTGGATTAGGCCTTCGCTTTCGTCCGCGCACTCACTGGCACCCTGTGTGAGGACTGGAGAGCGGATTGCGTTCAAAATGCGCTTCTACTTCATGCAGGAATCCATGCTTTGTTCGGGGCTTGGATGATTTATTTGGAATGGGTCGACGAAAAGGTAAAAGATATTCTTTTCTTGTGATCTGGTAATGTATTTTATTCAGATTCTTGTCCGCACGAGGACTGGCGCCGCAGATACCTATGAGAGTCTTGGGTTTGCAGATTATCAGCGACGCTTGTGCGACGAGCCCGGCGTCCTTATTGACCAGCCGCTCCGCCCACGTAAAGCTCTTGCGATCCCAGAAATACTAAAAAAATTATTTCTCTTTCACAGGTTCATTGGAGATATTGTTTGGCTCGCGGGTGGGCCGGAGGACGAATATGAGCACGCAGCCATGCGGATCATGACTGACGAGAGCATTGGCCAGCCCCGACATGGGTCTCGTTGTGCGCGAATACCAGAGATTTTTCCTCACCCACCAAGTCCTAAAAAATCTGGATAGCGTGTGGTAGTGTCTCGTTTTGAACAAAATAGTAGTGATTTCAAGCTCATTTGAGCTGAAAGATGTGAATGGAGGAATACATGATATTGATGCCGCATACGCGCACTGCCTCATCTCCCATTTCAGGACAGCGTTTGTTTACACTCGCCAGTCGATTGCTCACTCATGAATTAATGCATGATGACCGCTACCTTTACTTGTTTTTCCAGTCTAACGTCTATCTCGAAAATCCAACCGTCTCCTGGCAATAACCCAATTCTCTGTTCTTCTGCTACCCTCAAGTACAGCGCTATTTGGGCTTCTTGGGCATTCTGGCTTACCCTTCTCCAGCGATGTCTACGGATTGCCCTATACTCGTCTGGATGTTGTCGCTGAATCGTGAGTACACGAAAGAGGTGCGTCGGCCTCCCGTTCGCCTTATCAGCGCTCATGCGCATCGATAAAGGAGTACGATGCTTGCCACAAGGTCGTGGACGACTGCGTGCATCATTTGAAGATCCCTTATGACCCCCCGAACGCTGATAGTTTCCGTACGTGCGTCCCGAGCACGCCTGGTTTGATCCTGACCTTCCGCAGGTCAGGTCATGACCCATATGCTCCCGCTGCTCATGATGCGCCATCGACGAATACCCCGCGCCAAGTGGCGCGACTGCCAGACTGCCAACGGAAAGCATTGGATTGAACAGGTGCGTGTGTGCGCGACGTGGGCGCTGTTGAGTCTGAGACATGACTCGCCGTAGACGCCGGATGACATGCCGCCCGAAAAGTTTCTGCACTCAATGATCGGGTACCACCTCGCGTTCGAGACGTCCCTCTGCGGCATGGCGATGACCCAGGGCATCCAGCGCAAAGTCATCAACATCGGTCTCGGCATCAAACTCGTCGCCGTAGAGCCACGCGGCGTCTCAGTCAAGACATACACCGAATCCATGGCGCACAAGCTCACTCCTGTCGAGCGCGCGCTCATCACCCCGGATCTTGGCGATGAGGTTGTCCTAAGGCGCCTGTGCACGCTCCTCGCGCTCAAGGCCGCGTACATCAAGGCCATTGGCCAGCCGGCGGGCTTCGACTGGGCGCGGCTCGAGTTTGACATCCCGCGCGAGGCCGCGCGGGGTGACGGGCACCCGCTCCAGGGCTGGGAGTTTCGCATCTTCCGCGCGAGCCTCGGCGTCGCGCGGCGTGACCTTCTTGTCGAAGAGCACTACCAGTGCGTGTGCGCGTTTTTCCGCGGCACCAAAGAGAGCACGTTCGTGTGGCACGACAGCGCGAAGGACCTCGAGAGCTGGGTTCAGTTTATCAACATCGACCAGATGGTCAAGGTCATTCCCAAGCTGACCGCATAAAAGCCCAATGAGATCTTGTAGTAGCCAAAAAAGAAAGAAAACCCACAAAAAAAAGTTCCCTCTATGTAAATTGAAATCAGTAACGGTAAGCCGTTTCCCGCACTGGTATTACTTAAACTGATGATAGTATAGCTTAATGGTCGGCCGCAAGTGTAGTATTTGCAACGACTGGAAAGAAAACGGAAAAAAAAACCTTCATCTCCCCCTGTGAATCGCAAACAATGACGGTTGGCCCTCTAGCACTCTTGATTTACTTGGACTGATGGGCCGCTATAGCGCAGTGCCCTTAGCAGAACCTTCTTCGTCGATAACCAATGAAGAAGACCCGTCTTGACCGCATCGCGCTGTCCTTGCTCCGTTTGACGAGCATCCCTGCGGCAACACTCTGATAGCTCTTTGTCCGTCTGCTCCCTTCCCCCATTGCTGTCCCTCGTCCAAAGTTGGCCCCCAAGCTTGCCACAACCCTTCTCTTTCTGTTCTACACAACCCTGCAGGCGAATTTGCCTGCCATCCGCAGCTTCCTTCGAACCCTGGTCCTCACTTCTTTTTCATTGCCTTTCTTTCTTGCTATGAACACTACCCACCTACCGTATATCTCACTCTAGTACTCAGATTCTCTTTTCCTCTCCTCTGGGCCCCATTCCGTCCTGCAACAAAGATCTTCTCCCTCTGTCTTCCTCTTTCTCTGTCCTCTATCCCATTGGCTGTAGCTGGATGATCTAGCTTACCGCCAGTCCAATCCTTCCCTCTCCTGCCATTGTAATTACGTAGCTTACTTAGCCATGTATAGGCTCAATTGAGCCGCCATTACTCCATTTCTGTTTCATCTTCCTTCCCATCTATGTCGGTGTCTTGTCTCGGGAATCTCTGTATCGCACGCATGTATCGCATGTATCCTATTTATACATTGTGCATTTTGAAAATGCATTCACGATCATCTATCTACTCAAGCTTGGCACGCATCGATACCGATTCGACAGGCGCCAGTCAAAAGTTCCACGTGGGTTTTTTTTTTTTTTGCATTCCCATAACTCTGCCCTCGCTGCATGCGGCACATTGGGCATACGTCTACACACTTGTTATTTATGGGTTTTGGGTTGGGATATGATGGTATATGTAGAGTCAGCAAAATTGTATCTGAGTGCCAAACTTATGACAAACGGATGGAAGTGCTTTTGCACAAGTAAGACTGTGGGTTAAGACCTGGATAATAAAGTAAGTGGTTGCAAGCCTAAAGTATGTGGGGTATAGGCCCCTGGGTGGGTGGGTGCTGGTGAATAAGGTAGGGCCGAGTGGTAGGGGGCGGTTGTACAGCTAAGGCTTGACGGGCAGGGCGAAGTTACGGCCGTAGAGGATGGAGGAGGCGAGGCGGCGGAGCTCAGTTATTGGCAACAGTGCCGTGGATGCTGTGGAAGCGACCCGTGCGCCCCATGCAGTGGGGTATCCTAAACACAGGACCCCAGCGGCCTCGAGCGTAGGCAGCGCCTCTGCCAAAAAGTCGTCATTGTGATTGCGGTAAGCAGGGAGCACAACCATGATATGTCGCAGGCACGGGAACCGCGCCGGGCACAGCAGCGTGTCCAGCACTGCCCAGTCGGCGGACTGGAAAAATGGCCGGTTGAAATCCATCTCCAGCCGCTCCAGGTTCGGCGCGGCGAGCGTCGAGAGGAGTGGGAGCACCTGATTAGCGCCAAAATCGTGGTAGCCGCCCGACACGCGGCGGATTGCTAAGGACCGCAAGCCGGGGTGCAGCGAGAGGTCGAGCCAGGATAAGGTCGGCACTGCGCGCGGTCGGGTTGAGTACTAGCATACAGGCGTAGTTGATACGCACCGTCAAAGGGCAAGTCCAGGCTAAGATCAAGAGTGCGAAGGGCGCGGCCGATTTGCGGCAGCGCCGTGCGCGCGACTGGGATGTGGTCGCTCCGCAGCTGATGTAGCCTGACTGAGTCCACATTCGGCAGATGGCCCGCGGCGTGCAACCATGCGAGAATTGGGCCCGGCGCGTTCCCCGCGAGATCCAGGCTGCGCAGTCCCGGTGGGGGGATTGCATCGGAGGGGGTATACGGGCTGTCGCTATCCCTATCGCAGTCTTTGATGCGCAGCTCTCGCAAAGCCGGGAAGCAGGATATGAAATCCATGAGCGGCAGAGGTACTCTGGTGTCGGAGAAAAGGTGAAGATCTGTGATATCCGGAAAGGCCGATGCAAGGAGCGAGTAGACTCCTTCCGGGCACCCGGAGTACTGGATGCGCATCTCGAGCGTGCGGACGTCGGTGAGGCGGACCTGTCCCGCCGCAGCTGCAATGGCGTCGACGGGGAACAGCCTTCGGATACTGAACCGGACTATGCGAACGTGGGTGAGAAAAGTGCAGTAAGGCGACTGTTGAAGATCCAGGAAGTAGAAGATATTGTGGGTCATCAGGGTTTTGCACCTTTGAAAGAGATGGGATCTAGTGCGCGAGACCCAGGAGCGGCACACCAGGGAACAAGCACTGAGCGAGAGCCAAGAGTCAACTGCAATAAGATCGATGACCAGGTCTATGAGTTCCTGCGGAAGGTCGACGGTCATGGTTTAGTTTAGAGAGAGCAACCGAACACAGCCATAAAAAGGTGTTGAGACTCAGAGAGAAGCGATCAACTGTTGGGAGAGAAGCAACACAGCCTCAAATTGCCTTTTTGAGCCTTTGGAGTTGTTACCTCTTCCGACCGCGCACATACAGTAACTTTCAGTCGTGATGTCCTGCCCGCAGCGCCCCAGAAGCCTTGAGCGACGGCAGCGCCTTGCGCAGAAACTCGTTGTCGGTATTGTGTTTTTAGGGAACAGCGCGACTGTGAGGTTTCGCAGACAAGGAAACCGCGCGGGGACAGAAACGCGTTCAGCGCTTCCCAGTCGGAGGATTGGTACAACGCCGCATTGAGGGCCAATTCAGGTCGCTCGAGGTCCAGCGTGGTGAGCGTCTTCATAAGTGGGAGGATCTGGTCAGGACCGAAATCCTCGCAATTTTGGCTCGAGGGACATAGTGAACGTTCGCGGATGGCTAGCGACCTGAGTTCTGGATTCGGCGAGAGGTCCCACCACGCTAAGTGGGGACTACGCGGGGTGAGGTGGGGGGAACAAAAAATGGGTGTCGATACACACCGCCATCGATCAAAGGCAATTGCAGGATGAGGTGAAGATGGCGGAGGGCGCCGCCGATCTGGCGCAATGCCCCGCGCACGGTGTCGATCTCGCTCCGCAGTTGATATAGGCTGAGCGAGTCCACGTTGGGGAAATGCCCCACTGCGTACAACTAGGCGAGAATAGAGCCAGGCGAGTTCACCGAGAGCCGCAGTTTATGAAGCTGCTGCATTCGAAGAGGGGTGCGTCATGACACCAAGGTACCCGCCGAGGTACAGTTCTCGCCAAGCCGAGAAGCTGGATATGAAATCGAGGCTCTCTGGTGACGTCGCACGCGAGTCCAAGACTTGTGTTGTGGTGTTTGGAAAAGCCAATCCGAAGTAGGTATGGTTCTCGGGACGGAGCATGTGAGCCTGCAGGCTGCTGACGCGGGTGAGGCAGCGCATGTCCGCCGCTAAGATATCGTCGAAGTCATGGATGCTGCACTCTACTGAAACAATATGAGGAAGAAAAGTGTAGTACGGAGAGTATATAAGATCTCGAAAGGCGCGCAGCACACACGATTTTAAAAACCACATACTGACCAAGGGGCTTTCTGTTGTGCTACTCCGGCCGCAGCACCCCAGAAGTCTTGAGCAACGGCAGCGCCGTACGCAGAAACTCGGCATCACCGTCATCAGGGAGCAGCACGAGCGGAAGCACCTGTCCAGGGCCAAAATCGCCGCTATATCCCCGTGGAGGGGCGACAATAGCCAAAGATTGAGTTCAGGGTGCGGCGACAAGTCTAGCCAGGCCAAGGTGGCCACTGCGCGCCAGGTTGAGTGGGTGGAACACGAGCGTTGTTGAATATGATACGTACTGTGAGAGTCTGTGAAGGACCAGCCAGCGCTGAGTTCGAGATGACGGAGCGCGCCGCCAATTTGTTGCAGCGCTGCACGCACGATGGCAATGTGGCCACTCCGTAGCTCATCTAGCATAAGCGAGTCCACGTTGGGCAGATGCCTTGTTGCATGCAACCATGTTAGAATTGGGCCCGGCGAGTTCCCACTGAGCTTCATCCTGCGCAGCCCCCGAGGCGGCGGAGACGGCATCTCACCGGAAGGGTGGTACAGCCTGTCACTAACGCTGTCATGGATGTCCAGCTCTCGCAGAGCCGCGAAGCAGGAGATAAAATCAACAGGTGGAGGTTGGCCTGGAAGGTTGCAGGAAACTTGGAGACTTGTGATGTCTGGAAAGGCGGCTGCGAGGAACGAGTAGACTTTTTCCAGGACGTCGCAGTTGCACATATAGACGTCTAGCGTGCGGACGTGGGTGAGGCGGCGCATGTCCCCGACTAGTATATCGTCAAAGTCCTCGCTGCTGAACAGTACTGTGCGGACATGAGGAAGAAAGGTGCAGTACGGAGACAGGACAAGGTTTCGAATGGCGTGGGATCCGAGTCTTTCAAAGAGGCGAGATCTACTGCGCGGGACCCAGGAGCGGCGCACAAGAGAACATGACTTTAGAGACGGCCGAGATTCCCGTGCAACCCGATCAATGACCAGTTCTATGAGTTCCTGTGGAAGTTGGATGGTCATGGTTTGAGGGAATAGCACACACCCACGAATAGCCTTTTCGAACATTTCTAGCGCCGTGGTCCTAATTTGGAAGTAGATTCTCATGTTTGCAAATGCTGTTCATCGAGGGAGACTAACACTCTTGACCTCATGTTTTACGAGGTGCAAAATAGGTTGCAAGTGGAAATTGAGAGCAAAGCTAGACGAAAGTGGGAAAGAAAAGTTCATCTTCATCGAGATTCGCAGTCGATCGACAGGTCGAGCTCGCTTTCGTATGCGTTGGAATAGATTGATGATGCACGAATCCAAACCGCGTCTATACCCACCCAACTAACCGATCTTTACAGTTTTGGCGTACAGACTCTCTACGACCTTGCCCACCTGCTGCAGCGTGTCGATCGCAGTTGCGTATGTTGTCTGTGTAGATGGGTATTAAAATTAGTGCTGAACGGGAGGGAAGGGGAACACTCACATCCGCCTCGGTGTCGTCGAAGACCAGCAGGCATCCGCGCCCCTGGTCGAGCACGCCGTGGAAGACCTTGTCGAGGATCATCTGCGAGAGTCTGGGCGGCGGGTGAGTACGATTATGAGTACAAAGACCGGGAAAAGAAAACGAAACGCACTTGGCCTCGACCGCCTGCCTCCCCTGCCCCACGCACTCGCTGACATACTCGAGCTCCACGACGCTGTACGGCTCGACGATCCGGAGCAGGTTCTGCTCCAGGAGCGTGTCGTACAGCGCGGCGAGGTGCGAGCGGATGGTCGGGTCCGAGGACAGCTCGTCCTTGTAGTCGCGCAGCGCCTTCTCGAAATCCGCGAGGTTGCGGTCTTGATGCGCTCGGGCGATGGCGCGCATGGACTCGACGTCGCGCAGCTGCGCGTATTTGAGCGCGAGCTTGATGCTGAGAAGAGTGTGTACGTCTTCGGGCTGCGGAAAAGAATTGAATAAATATAGGCGAAGGGAAAGAGAAGGGACGTACCAGGTTAAGCATGACCTTGCAGAGGAGCATGTACTTCAGCGCCTCCAGCGCGCCCTTGCCCTCGGTGTCGATCTGCTCGCCCGTCACGGGCGTGGGCACCGCACCATCCGCGCCCTCGGCGCCCTCTTTCCGTGCCGGGGGCGCAAACGACGCGGCGGATGCCTGCGCCTCGAACGCTTCGAAGAAGTAGCTGTACGCGGTCTTGTAGTCTTTTTCCTCCGCGTGGAGGATGCCGGACTGGATGTCGAGCGCAGACTGCAAAGGCGGGGGCGTGTAGATGGACGCCGCGGACGTGCGTGACGAGGTCAGCGCGGCTTTGGCTTTGGTGACGTTGCCCACGCCACGGTAGACTTTGCTTTCGAGGAGGTGGACCTCGGTGAGGATGAGCTTGTCGTCGAGGCGCTTGAGCTCTGTTAGCAAGCCCTCGATTATGGCGAGGGCGGGGCGGTAGTGGTGGAGGTCAAGGTGGCTAGGGCAATTTAGTATTCGGTACAAAGAAATTGAACGAACATACATGGAGGCCAAACGCGTCTCGAGACTGTGCTTCAGAAATATGCGCTTCTCCTTCTTTGCCCACGCGATGTTGTCCTCGAGGACGCGGATCTGGGTCTCGGTGCTGTTCGGGATGGTGCCAAAGTGGTTGAGAAGTGTCCGGACTGAGTGAGTGGCCGTCAGAAAATAAAATCTAACGGTTGAGATATTATACGCACTGAGCTTGGCAGTTTTTGCCTTTGCCGTGCTGGACATAAAGAAACCACGCGAGAGCGTGATGACCTTGGCCAGCCCTTCCGCGTTTCTGTTACAATACCTGGTTCATACAGATTTCACGGTATAATACTCGGACACGCACTGCTGATCGCGATACAGGCCTCCTAGTTGTAATAAAGCCGCCTCTTGCTCGCGCAGGACTTGTGCATGGGCTTCGGGGGTGATATTTGGGGGTGTGGCTGCATATTGCTCTGACATGAGCATTTCGCGGCCAAATTACACGGGAAAGCGCACGTCGGGAGAGGATATCCTGGTATATCTGTTCCGCCTTTTGTGGGGTTGTTCCAGGCGCAGAAGCCAGGGCCAGGAGATCTGCAGGCGTTTGGGATGCGGACGCCATGGAGGGAGACGCGTAAGTACAAGATTAGCTAAGCTGGTACATATCCCCTTTAGATTTTATTTTCTGCTTCCCTCCACCTCGTTTTGCAGAAAAATAATGGGTAAGGCTCAGAAGAAAAAGGCGATGCGTCGACACAACCCAATGCGCGTCCCCGACTCGCACCTCCCGCAAGGCCTTGCATCTGCCTCGGAAACTTCCTCAAAAACAGAGGCCATTCTGCCCATAATCCAGAAGGTTTTGAGCCTGTTGCTGCTGCTACGACACCACGATATTCATTGGGTAGATGCAAGGCACAGACGTGGCAGAGCGCAAATGGGCTTGTGTCGCCGTATCCAATCTCATCCAAAACGATCCCTCGACGCGCCGTCTGCTTCAAGGGAAGAACGTCGTTGGCGCACTCATCACGCGCCTCACAGACAGCGAGGAGGAGGTCGCAATAGAGGCTCTGGGTGCCCTCCGGTATGTAAGCCGCGATGCGCTTGGGCGTGGGCACAAAAATTTACTGATATACCAGAAATCTCTGTATCGACGGCGGGTACGACATCTGCGCGGAGATGTACAATAAAAGCATCCTGGTGCCGCTACGGACGTTTGTGCCCAAGGTTCAATCTCTTCATTGCACACGATGTGCACAAGTTAATCGAAATCAGGTATCCACCACCCTCTCGCAATACCTGGAGGGCGCCCAAAATGCACCAGAAAATGCACAGACACTCGTCTATGAATTTGCGGACAATCTCATCACCGTCCTCTGGTGTCTCTCGTGCGTTTTACCGCTCCGCACTCTTACTTGGCCTAATTAACAAACCCAAGCGAGACCTCTAATAAAGCACTCACCGCGATAAACGAGATGAAACTAACACCCTTCCTCATGTCCTTTTTGGCTGCGCGCGAAAAAATACCGTTGGCGCCTGTTACGGCGGCAGGTGCGCGACTTCCCGTGTATTGTGGTGTTCAGGCTCTTAACTTTTTGAATTACTTGCAGCGCAATGTCTCTACGTACTCACGGACGACAACTACCCCGCCATTGCCGACGTCCGCTCCGACGGCAGCTACATTGCGTGCCTCATGTCCATACTCACCCCCGACGAAACCTCACCGCCGCCCAACCCAAACGGAAAGGCGCCTGTGGACAGCCCCGACCCGCGTGCCGTGACGCTGCGGGTGCTGGCTTCTGGTACGTCCGCCTCTCGTGTTTTCAGAGCGAAATTTGCTGAATGATTTTGCGCACAGGCATCTTACGAAACATCTCTCCGATTCCCCCGCCATCCGCTGCCTCGGCGGTCGATGTGGACAAGGATATCGTGTTACCGCAGCTGCAGCCCGTCGTCTCGGCTCTCTCACTCCCCGAAGCGTCGGCGTCGGCGCTTGAGCTGATATCGAAATCGCAGCAGGTGTGCGACCGACGCGTTTTTGCGCATCTACTCGCACTTTTAACAACGACCGCGTAGGATTCGACAACCCCGAACATCGAGAAGCTCTCCCTGAAGAACACGCCGAAGACGGACCATAAGAGCCCCGCGGAGATCGAGCTGGAACGGCTCGAGGGCAGGCTGCGCACGGTGCAGCTTGCGCTGGAGATCCTCACGGGCGCGTGTGCGACGCTGCCGGATCCTGAGCCTGAGACTGAGGGGGAGGTACCGACGGGGGCAAACGAGGAGGGCGATGACGGTTTGCTTGTCTCCGTTAACCGTGGACAGTGGAGACTCATATTGGACCGTAGACATCGCAGAAGACGCAGAAGACGACGATGCCGACCTCCCGCCCGACATGGACATGGCCATCGACAACGACGTCGCCATGGACGCGAGCGCACCGCAGCCCCTGCCCGCTCTCGTCCAGCCGTTGCTCGCGCTCATCCAACCCACGACGCTTTCCTTCCCTCCACTCGCCGCACCGTCGCCGCACCCGCCCACCACCTCCGCCCTCAGCGCGATCCACGTCGCGGCGCTCGAGTGCCTCAATAATATCTTCCTCGCACTCGCTCGCAGCGGTGGTGGTGGTGGCAGTGCGGCGGACACAGCTGGTGGACGCGCGGTGTGGGACGCGGTGTGGGCGGCGCTAGGGGTTGTGGGGACGCAGACGGGGCCGGGGCAGGAGCGCCGGCGCGCGATGTGGGAAGTCGCCGTGGGGGTGCTGTGGGGCGTCGCGAGCGTGTACCGGGGGAGCTTGGTACGTTCCCACCTCTAATTACGCCCCCGCATTTACTCAACTTGTTTACCCACGCAGGACCCCAACCCCGAACACGTCCGCGCGCTCATGGCGCTCTGCGATGGTGCCTCCGCAGCAGCGGCCACCGACGCGCAACTACGCGTAAAATGCATCGGTACGCTCGAGTGTCTCGCTATGTCCCCCGCCCCCGCTTCCCTAGAGGCAAACGCCACCATCGCAGCGTACCTGCTCTCCATGCTCCCCAGCCTGAGCGCGCCGGTGTCGCCCGCGGGGACGGAGCCGATGCTGCAGGCCGCGGCGTCACTCATCGACATCTACTCGGACGAGGGCGCGCCGTGGGATGGGAACTTCCGCACCGGTGGTTATTTGGAGAGGCTGGCGGAGAGTGTGGAGGGCGTGAAGAAGGCGGTAAGGGCTATTGATCGGCGGAAGGAGGGCGGGAGAGAGCTGAGGAGGAGAGGGGAGGAGGTGCGGGATAATTTGGTGGCGTTTGTGGAGTATCGTAGAGGGCTGGGGCTGTAGGCGTGTGGTATTTACGAGTGCGCAGCTTTTTTTGATTCTGTCATTTCTGTCGGGCATCAAGAATTGAGCGCGTCGCTGAGAAAAGGGAGACGTATAGGTGCTCCCTGCGGTAATTAGGATATTCTCTCTACTAGTACCACGAGCGGTTGTTTGTTTCTGCAGTACGCGTCTTTCCTGCTGCCACCATGTCGCTCTTTGGACAACCGCAGCAGCAAACCTCCAACATCTTTGGCGGAGGGACGACCCAGCCAGCAACCACATCCATCTTCGGGCAGCCCAACACGTCCCAGCAGGCGCCATCGCTCTTTGGTGGTGCTGCAAACACAAACGCGAATACGAATGGCACGGGGGGCGGTCTATTCGGCGGTGGCACCAACACGAACGCGCAGGGTGCCAGTACGGGACTGTTTGGAGGTGGCCAGCAGCAGGCCCAACCGGCAACGGGCGGGCTCTTTGGAAACACGCAGCAGAGCCAGCCTGCTGCCGGGGGAAGCCTTTTTGGGAACCCCCAGCAGCAGCAGGGTCAGCAGCCTGCCTCGGGTGGCCTTTTCGGAAACAACGCCAACGCGGGTGGGGGTGGGCTGTTTGGTGCCGCCAAACCAGCGGGCGGTCTCGCTGGTGCGCCCACGCTCCCATCCCTCAACACCGGGGGCAGCTCGCTGTTTGGCGGTGGGAGCACCAACGGCAACGCGCAGCCGACGCAGAGCATATTCGGCCAGCCAGCACCCGCGCCGGGTGCGCAGCAGCAACAGCAACAGCGACCGGGGCTGTTCGGCGGTGCGCCGAGCAGCAGCAATATATTCGGTGCCTCCGCCGCCAACGCCAACGGCGCGCCGAAATCCGCCCCTGCGTTCGGGAGTAGCTTCGGGCTCGGCGGGCAGCAGCAACAACAGCAGCCCGGCAACGCCTTTGGCGCGTCGATGCTCTCCACGAGCGCCCTGCGCCCCCCAGGGGCCGCGCAGCCGGGGCAGGGCCAGGGCCAGGGCCAAGCCGCCGACGCGCAGACGCAGTTTGCGCGGCTGACAGCAAGGATTGAGGGGATTGCGGCGGCGTGGAATGCGGCGGGGCCGGGGTGTCAGTTTCAGGTGAGTAGTAGGCGCGTCTCGAGCTCTTCATTCCCTTCCTTACTGTCTTCACTCCTCCTTCCCTCCCTTACTCCTCCTCCTTTTCCCTTTCTTTTCCTTCCTTCCTCCCTTCCTTACTCCGCCTTTCTTTCCTCCTCCTTATACTCAGTTTTCTTTTTACTCACACGTCTACAGTACATATTCTACAACCGCGTCGACCCCGCGCAGGTCGGGCTGTACGGGCGCCCGCCGAACGCCACGAATGACGCCCTGTGGGCACGGGCGGTGAGAGAGAATCCGGATCCGAGTTGGTGCGTTGCTCTTCTTTTTTTGGGTTTTGGAAGGGGAGAGCGGGCACGCCTGGGTACGATATGATACGGGCGGATGGGACGATTGTTTTGCGTGCCCAGGCATCGCCCGAATACAATACGAGGCCTGGTGTCTTCTTCCCTTCCCTTCGTTCCCTTGCCTTCGTTCCCTCCCTCCCTCCTCCCTTTGTTCCCTCCCTCCCTCCTCCCTTCCCTATCCTTCTCTCCCTCATCCTAACTCATTGCACCACACAGCCTCGTCCCCGCCATCGCAGTGGGCTTCGACGACCTCCGGCAGCGGGTAGACGCGCAGGGGACGCAGGCGGGGGCGCACCAGGAGAAGTTAAAGGTATGTTTGCTTGATTGATTGTTTCTTTTGCAAAGTAGGGGAAGGGGAGGGGGGAGGAAGGGAGGGAATATGACGAGGGGGCGCGCACAGCGTCGGGTTATCAAAGGCTGTGAGACGTCCCGCGATGCGCTCGCTCCTCGTCTATCCACCAGCGGTGGCTTGGCGCGCTTTCTGTCCTCTGCGCGTGCAGAGCCGCCCGCGCGACGAGTGTGCGTGGTAGAGTGGGTTGCTCTCGTCGATCGTGCACCACGAGCGGAGGAGGGAGAGGCGCGCCATCGTGGGCGATCCCAGGAGCGCAGAGCGAGAGACCCTTCGCCGCTCTTCGCAATCCTGGGCCACAGTGGATTTGCGACTTGAATTCATCTGTCTCTCTTTTCTTTTTCCGCTTATTTCATCTCGCGCGGCTCGTCTCCTTTGCGCGGGCAGCGGAGTTGGCTTGATGGCTGTCCCTTTGCACTTGCAGCGCCGGGCGGGAGAGTTGGTGGACGATACTACGACCTCCAAAGACGCGACTTCGTCAGTGAGTGGTAGAGCTAGTGTTCCATCTCGTCGAAGTCAAGAGCTGCGCTATCACCCGCTTCGCTTCCTTTTGTTTCGCCGCGACCCGAGACGAGGACGGTGGGTGGGAGCTAGTCGTGAGAGCGGGAGCCGCCTTGTGTCGTCCCGACCCCGTCGATCCTGGTCCGGTCTCACTGCGCTGCGGGCGGGCGAGCGGGATAGGAGTAGAGCGGGAGAGCCTGTGGCTCTTCTCTCTGCGTACACCCACAAACTCGTCTCGTCGCGCGTTTTCGTACTCTCATGTTCTTTGCGCTTACCAACCGCTTCATGCTCATGTCACTTGGTCGCCACGTCCTTCCTTCTCATCTGCCCATCCGTCGCAAACCTTAACTAACACCCACGCCCTCCACAGGAGCTCAAAACCCGCCTCGCCACCCTCTCCTCCACACAACACCAAAACAGCGCCCGCCTCGCGCGCCTCGCCGCCGCGCAGACGCAGCTCACGCATCGACTGCTGGCGCTTGCGAGCCACCTGCACCTGCTCGTGCCCGCGCTGCGCTCGTCGGGCATCCGCGGCGAGGAGGAGGAACTGCGCGGATGGCTGGAGGAGCTAAGGGAAGAGGTGGGCGTGCGTGGGGGTGGAGGGGGGCGGATGCGCGGGAAGCTGGGCGAGCTGTGGGCGCTGGTTGGCGCGCTGGGGGCGGCACGGGAGGGCGCCGCGCAGAGCGGGGGTGGTGGTGGGGAGTGGAAGGTCGTGGATGAGGACGGGCTGGCGCGGATTGCACAGGTGAGTTGCTATCTCTCTGGCGGTGAATTGTGCTTCC
Organism: Mycena albidolilacea; assembly: GCA_029282495.1. Taxonomy (NCBI): domain Eukaryota; kingdom Fungi; phylum Basidiomycota; class Agaricomycetes; order Agaricales; family Mycenaceae; genus Mycena; species Mycena albidolilacea. Next base: position 281,572 of record JARIHO010000032.1, on the reverse strand, counting down.
CGCTGACGCGTCGCGTGTGCAGATACTCTCCGAGCAGCAGGCGGGCCTGGTCCACCTCACGAAGATCCTCAAGGGGGACCTCGCGGATATCAATGTCGTGCTGAAGGGCGGCGGGCGACAGGGGGAGGAGGGAGACGGGGAGGAGCTGTGGGGGTCGCGGTCGAGGCGATAGGCGTAAGTATATTAACATCTCGTGTCAGGATCTTGCTTTGAGGGCGGCCAATCTATTTGGTGTTGTATCATGTTGAACGCTACAACGGCCCTCCTCGCGACGCTTGACCACCGTCGTATAATCGAATTATATTTCAAGCATTCTAGCAGGTGTAATATACCGCTTTCAAGCGCTTTCGTTTCCTTTGCCCATCGATGCTTGTTGCATCAGTATCGAGGAAAATGAATAAACTGCCCCTGAGTTCCAGATAATTGGTCCAATTATATGACTCAATTGACAGAAGAAAGACGCACACTGAGCTTCACTCTTACCCAGAGGCAGATACAATTTGCGCGCATCGCAAATTTGAAGAACGTTCTCTAGCTGAACGGCATACCACCTAGGAGCTGGTGGCGAGGTGAGCTGCACAATACCGTACAGGAAGGTCAGAGTGCTTCCGCTGCTTCTTACATGCCTGAGATCTACAGCCTTAAAAGCGGCGAGCTCGTCGAGGGTGTGTGGGTTGTGGCGTAATGGTAGTATATTCAGTAGGCCTGTTTTTACTATGGCACTACAACTCGGCACGTTCCGAAAGGGGACCTAGCTGACCAAATATATTATCCTGAGTCTTATCCTGAACGAGATAATGGTCATTCGAATCCTCAAAAAATAGAGCCCAAAAAAGAACCCGGGTATAATTCCAATAATGGTAATACTCCGATCATGAGACACAGTAGATTGATGCAGGAGCGCCGTTGTGCCCGATGCTGGTCGTGAACGCCACTCCAGCAATATACTCGTTCGTGCCACAGCTTCCCTTGAGCTGCCCAACGGCAAAGTCGCCGCCGAGCTGATCTGCACGGTTGTCGTTCTGGTCGAACCACACCGTGCGCCCCGTCGTGCCAAGAGAGCGCGATGCCTTGGCACACATAACGGTCGAGACTTTGGCGCCCCGAATCGCCCAGCCCGTGACGAAGTAGTTGGCCGGGCAGGTGTACTTTGTGTACCCGCCGGCCCAGTCATTGGTGACGTGCCGCTCGTCAAAGACGACCTCGATGGCGCGGTCGGACGACCACAGGCTTCCGTAGGTGACGTCCGTGCAGAGCCCACGCGTAGAGCCATGCGAGAGCCCAATGAGCCGCAGGTTATCGGGGCAAACACCCTTGGTTGCGCCGTTGTCCCAGTCGCCGTTGTTGTTGCGCACCGCGAGCGACTGAGTGAAGTCGCCGTGGTCAAGATGCACCAACTTCCATTCGGGCACGGACGCGATCTGGCCAGTCGCACCCTTCGCGGCGATGAGCTCGTTCCAGATGGGAGCACGCCAGTCGTCTCCGTCGAAAAGGCCCGTGCGTTTCCCGGTGAAGTCCCAGTTCATGAGCGACCAGCCGTTGCCCACGCCGTTGTTCAAGTACCCAACGAGCGGCCAGAAGGCAAAGTCCGCGTCGGTCTGCACGAGGAAGTCGACGTAGTTTTGGAACCACACCTTGTCGGAGTCGATGTTTTCCCCGCGTCCGGCGACGCCAAACTCGCTCATCCAGACCGGTGCAGTGTAGTGCATTTGGCTATTGAGCGCGACGTACGAGGCAGAACTGGTCATCACGTTGAAGAGGTCTGTGAGACTGAGATCTCGGTAACGGGGGTCAGTAGTCTCGCCGATGCCCGTCGCACCGCTATGATTCGGGCCGGTGTACGAGTAGAAGTGGGCAGAGTAGACAAGCTGAAGGGTACATAGTCGGTAAGTAATTATTGGACTCGACTAGATCTAGAGCGCACCTTGTGCGACACGAGTAACGTGTGCGAAAGTCCCGAAACGGGAGTAAGTGTCGGCCGGCCGTGCGGAAGGCCGTCGACTGGGAGTCCGGTCCAGTTGATACCTTCGACGATAATTAGGATGTCCGGATTTGCTTGCTGTATCTGGTCAGCCGCTTGCTGCGAGGCGCTTTGCCAGTCTGCATTATCGCCGTTGCCCCAGTCTGGGTCTGAATGTCCGCAGTCAGTATTCTGGGGGTTAAATTGCGACTGCACTACATACCAGTAAGGATGTCGCGGCGGACCTATATCAGGTATTAGGGGATGGAAGATATTATGAGTCAGAGGGTGCACGACTCACCTCGTTGTACAAATCAGCACCCACTACTCGTTTGTTGGACTTATACCGATTGACCACAAAGAGCCAGTCGCTGATCCAGGTACTGATGCTCTGCGACTCATTCCAGCGTTCATTTCCATCGATCCCACAACACCAGATACTCGTGTTGGTGCTGGAAAAGAGGGTCAATAATAGGTTCAAGTACATATGAGAATGCGACTCACTGGTTGTTCACAATAACAGCGATGCCACGTGCGGTGAGCGCCTGAATAACGGCGTCGTACACCTGCAGAGGTGTGAAACCCTTGAATTGTGGGTTCGCGGCGACCCAAGCGTCTTGAATCGGGGTCGTGTCGTGCAACATCTGATTCGAGAACTGCAGGCGGATGGTGTTAATGCCCATTTCGAGGAAGCTGTCGATAATCTGGTCGATGGGGACGTATTGGAGCCCCAGAGGCATTGTGTGTCTGTATCGCTCTTAGTTCCATGCGTCGGAAAGACAGGAAAAGTCATACGAATTTTCGCCGGCGTGGTGGTTCGCATCGTCGTTAATGTCGCCGGAGCCCGTATACGTCCCGCTTCCACCGTGCCAGTTACCACCCTGGAGCCGGAAGCGGTTACCATTAGCGTCAACAACATAGCGGCCGCGCGTGCTAAGAGGGCCCGTCCACGCTGGGACGTCGCGAGGTGTGAAACGAGCGGCGCTGACCGCGGTCGCGGCGAGACAGAGACAGAGGCCAATGGCCTTACCCAGCGAAAACCTCATAATGAAGAGGGAAGGAGAAAGAAACAAGGATATCGACACATCCAAGCCAGTTAAGTATGTATAATGCAATGGCCTAATCTGGTGACCCTGGTGCACGAGCTCATGCAGATCGCTGCAGATGGGCGGGTGATGGCTGCTTGATGGTCGCCCCCTAGTCGCGTGGGTTGATTTACCATCTCGGATCATGGGGAAGGCTACACTGGGGAAACCATCGGGGAGCCGTAAGTTGAAGGACTGGTTGCCACTGAAAAAGTGACACGGTGGAATCTTCTGGAATACAAGCTCGCCGGTTTGTTGGATTCCTTCCAAATTATCATCCAATTGCAAGAGATTCTGAGCATGTTCGACTTGGAGAAGGACCTGGAGCTGCGTGCAGAGCGGCAGGAAGATGGCGAGAAGCTCAAGACATCAGCCACGTGGACATCGGCTAAAGTTGCAACTCAACGCTTGAATCCAATTATAGTAATAGCAGAAAGGAGCTGTGATTCAATTTAAATAAAAGCTCCGCAGATGGATTGAGCGGTGAAATAGTGGTCGGTGCTGGCAGAATATGCGGAAACTTCTTTCCGATGTTAGTCTGTATCGCGCGCTGATGTCTTATGACATTATCGTCGAACTTTCACTGAATCGGGAACTCAACGCTTTGGACCAATTATGGCAGGTTGCATCGATTGCTACCTTCAGAGGTTTCAGTATTTGGGCCTGGATCTACCCATAGGTGACCTATTTTCACTGCAAAGGCTCGAGCGATCAAAGTAACGATAAAAATACAGCGAGCGTGATTTATTGCGCCAAGGAATCGTCTACGATTCTAAGTATAAATATTGCTGGTGTCTAACAACGTCCATGGCAAAGCACACATCGTAGAACAGTTTAGGGAGGCACAACCCATGGCTTGAACGCATTGTCGACTGAGTACGCGGAGGCGTTTAATTCTGGGACTGTCCGTCCGATGACGGCTCTGAAGTCCGACTGATCGATATAGTCCAGGCCCTCCTGCGTGTACTGCAACCAGACATCAGCCTCAGCACTCAAATAAAGCTGTCGGGACTTACGACAGCCGCCGTATAATCCGTCGTGAAAAACCGATCCGTCATCAATCGTCTCGACGCAGCCAAAATAAATGCCTGGAACTGCGTGTTGCTGAACGCGAAGCCCGTCGCCCTGGGGCTTTCTGCTAAGCTCCCCGCAAGCATATCTACCGCCTCGACGTCTTCGCCGTAGATGGCGCGTAAAGACGCGACGGCATTCTTGTCGTCCGAGATGTCATCCATGGTCTTGGCGGGAGCGAGCGAGAAGAGGCGACGGAATTCGCTGTAGCGGGGAACGCCGCGCTCGCGGTCGCGTAGAACGTCAATCGCGCCCATGTCCATGGTGTACGGGGCGCCGGGCTTAACGAGTGACTGCATCTCGGCGGGGTAGTTGCCCAAAATCTGTGAGAGGTTAATACCGAACAAAAAATGGACGAGGAGGGAAAAACATACCAGGGCACCGGGGTAGTCCGTCGCAAACGTATACACGACATCACTGAAGTTGTTTCCGCGAATAACATCTTGCGCACCGCGGAACGCGTACTGCGAAATGTTGTACGAGTTGGCGGTGTACTTGCCGTCGACGTGGTTGCGGATCGTGATGTTGTCCCGGAGGAGCGAGTGGAATCGGTACACGCTCACGAACTCCTCGCTGTGTGCGAACGAGACGCCAGCGAAGTCGGGCTTGCCTCCGACGATGCCTAAATGAAAAATCAGCCACAGGACGGGAAGATGCAGGAGCAGGTACATACCGTACCAGGCCTCGGCAATCTTCTGGCTGAAAATGTCGGGGATGGACTGCAGCCAGGCCGGCGCAAGCCCGTACCAGTTCGCATTCATCGCCGTTTGCAGAATTTCGTCCTGCAGCAGCGCGGGCGTCCACTCAACGGTGTGGATTTTCGCATTGAGCGCAGTTGTGACAAGACGAGCATGGTCGAAGAGTTGTTGGTCGGTCCAAGTCGGGTTGCTGCAGAAATTCAGATCAGCGTCCGTGTCGATGAATAAAATGAAGGCACCGACCTCTTCTTGAACATATCGGCCACCTAGAAAACACATAATAGTCAACTGTTGCTGGTCAAGCAGCGAGAAGGGGTAACGGCCACAAACCAAATTATGCTCCTTGGTCCAGATGTTGTGCAACATGCTAAGGCCCACCCACCAATTATCATTGAAGCCCGTCACATCCAAACCGTCGGGGCCAACAGGCAGCAAGCCGTCTTCAGCGACGAGTAGTTTGCCGTCAACTCCAGAACGGAGCTTGGCGTGCACCGTCTCGTCGACACCGTACACCTGGGAGAGGTCCCACCAGTGCGTATTGATGTTGTTGTAGGTCGCAGGACGGTCAGTGCCGTGCGTCTCCCTCAGTGTACGGCGTAAAGTCATATTGGTTTGACCAGTCGCGAGGAGAGGATCGCTCGCCGGGAGAGGAAAGACCATGAGGCTGTTCGGGTCGTTGATGGCTCCGTGGCTGAACCAGTCGTGTGTTTGGAATTGGATCCAGGCTGTGTTACTGTTAGAGGGGTGGAAAGTAAAAGAGCATGCTTTAATATACCTGCTGCGAGGAGGTTGATCGAGGTGGCGGGCGTAAAGGACTTGCGTTTGAAGAGCTCTTGGCTAATCGTACGCGGGTTGGGCGTGTACAGCTTGTCGTCCGTCTCTCCCCATGTGTCGTTAATGGGCACGAAGCGAGAAAAACGCGTCCCAACGGCACCCATGCCCGGCGTGTCGAGATTGTTACACAGACCATTGAGCGTCCGGGCGGCTGAACAAGCAATTTCTTTAGCTGGGCACACTCGAAACCGGAAGTAGAACTGACCTGTGTTTATTCCAGCGCAGGTGCTGACGGGAAGCTCGCCCGGAAGATAGGTGTCGTACAGATTGTTTTCCGAGAGCTGCGTCCGAGTCGCACCGAGGTAGATCAGGGCGACATACAAGGGCAGCTACAATCTCTTTGAGAACAGTACGGACAAGTGACTGCTGGAACGTACATTCCACCACTGGGGTATAATGATGTACACCATCGTCGAAAGCGAAATGAAAATGGCAGGGGCCAAAAGTTGCGACAGCCCACACGGCCATTAAGAGTACCACGGCAGCAACGAGGTTTAGCGGGAAGATAAGAACACAGAGCTAAGAAAAGCATGAACCATGCGCGTCGGGAGGTGAACATGTGTGTGTGCACTTCGAGCCCCTCGTTGGCATATGATTATGCGGTGGGCGGCATCTGATATCCACGTTTACCTCCTGCAGCCCCAGTAACGAGAATTAGCCGACCGGAGATCGTCTACACTTTACTGAACGAATCCATCAAAGAGATTGACGCAGATGTGTTGGAATCGCAGTTCGGTACCGCCGAGTCGTATTTTGATGAGAATGTAAACACCGAAGATTCTGGACAAGAAACAAGTGACCAGAGAGAGGGAAGTCGAGATTGATTGAGTCGAGGAAAACCGATGGTCCCGGAACTTGGCTGGAAGTCTCGTAGATTCGCGACGGCGCAAGCGGGGTTCCTACAGAAGCAGAACATAAAGATGAATAGATTCGTTCGAATATTCAAACTTGCAGCGATATGATGGCGTTTTCAGACAGCATCCCGTGGCTGTGCCTTCGAGTTTTACACGCGGTCTCTTCGAACCATCGAACCCCGAACTTCTGTCGTCAACGAAAAGGCCTCAAGATAAGACGAAACACGACGCAGAATGAATTGTGCGCATCAAGTAGATGGCGTGGCTGCATGGCAGAACTGTTTCGCGGTAACCTTGCATAATTCACGACATCTATTTCCCTCAATCGCCTCATCCAAGACTATTCCCCAAAAAAATGTTGATTGTGTCTAGATTCGCGATATGAAATAATTTATCGAGACCACGCAATTGAGACCGTGCATCAAAACACCACCAGGGCTACCGCTTCTTGGCGTCGGCCAGAACTGCGTCCGCCGCCTTCTCGCTGATCTGGTAGATCGCGGTGGTCATGAACATTCCTGAAAAAACGAGAATCGTCGGTCAGTATTTACTGTGATTATAACGATGTACAACGAAAGTCAAACGCACCCGGAATCCACGGGAACGCACTTGCGTCCACCACGCGCAAGTTCCCCACGCCCCGCACCTTGAAGTCCTTGTCGAGCACCGCGTTCGCGTCGCCGTCCGCCCCAATGGCCGCCGTGCAGCACACATGGTGCCCCCACGCATTCTTCGTCACAAAGTCCTTGAGCTGGTCGTCCGTTTGCACGTCGGGCCCGGGCCATGTCTCGGCAATCGCATTGCTGTTCATGCCGGGCTTGGCCGCCCACAACGCACGCGTCTTCTTGATGGCGTCGACGGTGACCTGCAGGTCGTTGAGGTCTTCCTTCGTCTGGAATTGGTTTTTGTTGATGTCGAGGAGGTCCTGCGGGTCGGAGCCGGTGAGGCGGACCCAGCCTGAAATGAAAGAATAGACGAATGAGCTCGGGGACAAGCCTGTGTTGAAAAAACGCACCCCTGGACGAAGTGTGGGCCTTGAGAATGACGTTGTTGAAGTGGTTCCTCGCCTCCTGCGCAAGGATGACCGGGTAGCCCTTAAAGTACCCGCGGAACGCGCCGGGGCCCCACATCGACCACACATCGAGGTATTCGAGAGCGGGGTCCGACTTGTATGCGTGTGCCCAGACCGCAGGTCCTGTCCTCACATATCAGCAATCGTTGAACGAGGGGTGATGAAGGCGGTACCCGAGGAGTAGACGTTCTCATGCCCGCCCTGGGCCCACTCCTTCAAGCACGGGTCGGTGGCTTCGCTGTCCTGGAAAGTGCACCCATCGAACAGAGTGTAGTTTTTCTTCAGCTCCCAGATGACGGTCATCTCGATACGGTCTTGGAGGTTCGTGCCCACCCCGGGAGCGTCCTTGACCAGAAGGATAGAGTGGGCGGCGAGCTGGTCGGCAGGGCCGATGCCGGACAACTGCAGCAGCATGAGAATCGTTTCGCAGACGAACAGAGAGAGAGAAAGAAAGCACCATAAGCAGCTGAGGCGTCTGGAATGTGCCCGCGCTCACAATCACCTCCCTCTTCGCCTTGAAGACAGTAGTCTTCAGCCCACCTGCGGGCTTACCCGTAAACGACCGGTGCACGGGGATCAGTGCCTTTCCGCTCGCTGCTTCAACACCGTACGCGACCGGGGCCCCTCCAGCGCCGGCGCAAGTGAGGATCTTGGTGGCCAGGGTGTCGGTTTGGAGGATGAGTTTCTGTGGGTACGCGGCCTGGGTCGCGATGATGTGGTCCCGGACAGAGGAGCGGTTGTGGGCGGCGTCCTTGGTGAGGATGACAGCCGCGCCGCCCTCGACACCGTCGTTGTTGGGGTCGCCGTTGTAGTCTGTGCCGGCTACAGGCGTGACAGCGGTGATGACGCTGGTCAGGATGCTGAGGAGCTGGAGGTCCAGATTGCTATTGTTTGCAGAATGTAAGCACGAAATAAGGACAATTTGAGAAGAGAACGCGCTGACTTGAGGGAGAGAAGGAGGTTGAGCGGAGGGAAGTCGGTATTGAGCCAACCGCCATAACCGTCTGATCAAGAGCTTGAATTTTAGGAATGGAAGCGGAATAGAGACGGAAACGTACAGCTGAGGAACTGGCCGATGATCTTCGGAATATACTGGTTATTCTCGATTTTATCGGTAAGATAGCTGCGCATCGACGACGCGGACCAGCTGTCGTCCTTCAGCTCGGTCGCCATCTTGTCCAAATCATAGTCGTGGGGCCGGAGGTGAATGAGCGCGTTCATGGCGGTCGACCCACCGAGGGCGGAACCACGGGGGTACCACATCGTCACGTTCGCTTGGCCGCCTGGGGGGTAGTGCGCGACCTCGTAGTCGAGCGCCATCTGCGGGTCCTCGTTCGCGCGCGCGAGGTAGAGCGGGATGGTGGTGTTGTCGTTAAAGACGTAGTGGCCCGCGTCGATGAGCAGGACTTTGAAGTCGTTCATGGCAAGTCGGGATGCCAGAGGGCCGCCTCCGGCCCCTGCGCCAACGACTGACGCGAATATTATTTCCAAGGTCGAAGTGGATGCAGAGTTACCTACCAATGTAGTCGTATTCGGCGGTGGACGTGTCCTCGCAGGCGGTAAGGGCGGCAGACACATGGCGTGCCACGACCAGGAGGACGCCCAAGAAAGAATGAAAGCGCATAATGGATTGCGCACTAGGGAATGTGAAGATGAAGAGGGATATGGAACCGTAAAATGCGAGTTGGCTTTTGTATCTGCACCATCTTTACTGGGCGACTGGAGGTCAGCACATGGACGCACATTCCCAAAATGATTTACATGTGATCGAGAACCGCAATCGTTGTGAAGGAACTGAATGGGGCAATCCCAAATAGGTCACTCAACGCCCGGAAGTATCCGCTCATAGCCGCTCTTCGCCATAGCTGTTCTCTCGGCGCTTCAGGAAATAATTAATCCCAATAGTTGTCCTCTTACAATAAATCTGGGGTAACAATAAATTGTCACAAATTGACCGCACGGTCTCGCAACACGCCTTCATCTGTCTAGTTTCGGTCTCCACCTTGGCGGCGTACATCCTGTCCGTTCGTTCTACTTCCCCGGTTCGGCATCTTTCATTCCCGGTTTTCTTCTTCTAAGCAGGCTGTAAGAAGGACTCGCCGCCAATTCTTCTCTCCGTGTATCCGTGTATCCGTGGCTCCACCCATGCCAGCCTCGTATTCCTGTCGTTTTCAATTGCTTCCTCGGAGACAGTTCGAGCGGTCGCTGATCGGGAGTAGGGATCCGCGCCTCAACTGCACCCTCCCACCTTTCATTCCTTCGTTCGTCCGTCTATCCGTCCATCCGCGACTGCATTATCCGTGTTTCCTTGAGCTTCTGTTATGGACTATGGTTTTCATGGCAATTCCGACTTTCATGCACTGAATTTTGCCTATAGAAGAATCCGCCAATCGTGATTGACGCTTTGGATTTTGGACTCGCGCTTGAAATCTGGACATTCGCGACAAATACACTCGACATACACAGAGAAAAAACAAAAAGGAAGAAAGACATCACTCAGTTCTTTGCCGCTTGCCGTCACCGCCCTCTGTATCGGGATTATTGCGCTTCTCCGCGCCGCCCGCCTGGCTCGCGCTCCCGCGCAGCGCCTCGATCTCCTGCTCGATACGCTGGCGCTGCATGCGCTCCTCCTCCCACATCCTGCGGATCTCGTCGAGCTGCACCTGCAGGTCGCCCATTGCCTGGTCCATGAGCAGCTTCTCGAGCGTCCACTTTTCGATATTGCGCGCCTCGTTCTCCTTGAGGTGGTGGATGTACTGCACCGCACGCGAGAGGATCGCGCCCTTGGCTTTCTCGCCCGAGCCGTTCGGCACGATGCGCCCCAACTCGTCGATCCCCTCGTTGATGTTCCCCCGCCGCCGGCGCTCGACTTCTTTCTGCGTGCATCGTTAGTTACAAACGCAAACGAAAGGAAAGGAAAGTTGCGAGACGTACATGATTGTCTTTCCGCTGGCGCGTCCACTCGTCGCTGCCCATCGCCGCACCGCCCCGGCCACGGCCCTTGCCGCCGCCCGAGCCCCGTCGCCCCGGGGTGTCCGCCCCCTCGGGTTTGTCGACGTACTCCCCGTCATCTTCGCCGCCGTCCGCCGGACCTGGGGGGGCCATGGGCGGGAGGACCGGCATGGCGTTGGGATGCGGCGGAATGGCGTGCACGAGGTGGTCGAGGTTCGGCGGCGGGGGCCCGTTGGGGTGAGAGGACGGGCCTGGGTCGCTGACGCGGAAGCCGCCGGGCCCGGTGCCGTCCTGCGCGAACTGGGAGAGGTTCGAGAGCATCTGGGCGGCGTCCTCCTTGAGCGTGCCGTCGGCGAGTTGCTAAAGGAACGGTTAAGAAATTTTATGGGAGGACGGCAGGAGCATGGTGCTTGAATCTTGGGTTCTCAGGACGGTGTCCCGTAAGAAATCAAAGATACGAAGGTCTGAGCGCCTGTGCTCTCGACGCGCTAAACCGCCACGTGAGGCGGCGTGCTCGACGCGGAGGCGTGATGAGCGCAGAACGATCACGTGTAGTCGGGAGGGCGCGCGGAATTCGGCATTCAAGCACACAGGGGGCGTGCCCACAATAGCATACGCTCATAAGCGCGAGTAGACAATGGCGCAAAACAAATTCGAATGAAAAACAGCCAACGAACGCACTTTGGTGAATACACCGGGGAGATGCCTCAAGAGGTTCATGATTTCGTTCGGGGCGAGGTTGGGGAGTGCCTGCATCCCATTGGCCTGTAGTTGTGCGAGATCGATGCCCGAGAGGTTCATGCCGGGAGGACCACCGGGTGCGGGTTCAGAAGATAAGGTCGCATCGTGAGGAGGTGGTGCGGAAGCCATTGGGGAAGATAAAAGGTGTCGCGGGGGAGATGTCAAGAAGATATATGGCTGCTAGACGTCGCGCAAAGCTACCAGTGCAGCTTGGAATGCGCAAAGTAATATATATCTGCGCTCGAGAAAAGGAGGCCAATAGCGCGTCTTGGAGAGATATTTTGGGGTTGAAGCGTAAAGAACAGCCACGCGCAAGAGACAATGGAGTGAGTGAACGAGCGCTTTAATTCTGGTCACTGTCTGGCGCTGAGGCGGCGAAAGGGGGGAAAGGCGTTTTATGGCTGTGCTGATTGGATCAAACCCACGCACGGACCGCCATCTTCAGACATCTTCAGTTTTTTTTCTTTGATCCAAATCCTTTTCCGGCCATCCTCACATTCGCTGGACGACCTCAACTGATTATCTCGCTCCACGGGGTTCGGATTTCTGTTTTTCTATGTGCACAGAGCAATTCAAATGACAATTGATTATACATTAATTATACATGAGCATGTTTAGGTCGTCGCGTCGACACAGAAAAGTAAAGTAGTCTCAATGGACATAAACAGGCAGATCCTGCCCAGCATTGCCATTAGCCGTCCGAAAGACGAAAGCGAATTAATTGCAAAACGCACACTCAATGCCTGGCTGTGAAAAGAGATCTTCACCAAAGGAAGTGCCGCGCGATAGGAATCCTCGGGTACCGACACTCTGTTTACGACGCAGAGTTCTTGTAGCTGGCAGTGGGATTTGGCTAGGAATGAGGCCAACGTATCGATGCAGCTGGGCGCAAGCATCGATTCCGGAATGCGAAGATTGTGGAGAGTGGGGAGAGTTAGAGTCGGAAGATGCCCCACTCTCGAACTACCGGTCAACGTCAGCGACTGCAATGACGGGAACGCGATATCTGGGAAAATATCGGTGTGGTCGTCGTCTCCAACGAGACCCAGCTCGCAATGTATGAGGCTGGATGTGTGCTGCAGAACGGGAACACATTCGCATGGGTACACCCGGCGCAACGTCAACGAGGTCAATTGCGCCCAGGGTAGTGTCAGGTTTTGGAGAGTAACGTCATTGAGAACGGCTGTGCGCAGTAAAGGCGCTTGAAATTCAACCATGGTGAGAATTAGATCATTATCGACCAGCCACAGGTCTAGGTGTCGGAGGAGAGGCGTTGGGCCTTGAATCATGCGGAGACGCGAGACTGAAAGTCGAAGATTCAGATACTCCCAACGTGCGCAGTGCGGGAGCAAGGCGGTCATTGCTTCTACTGCGTGCATGCGATCGATGGAATCCTCGTCGAAATCGAGGGAAAGCGGGTAAGACCAAGACCTGCTCAGCCACATCTTAACCACATTGTCTTGTTGTTCGAAAGGGATGCTGGAATCGGATAGCGATATCGCCCGCCATAGGGCGGGAGTTGCGAGAGCTATTTCTCGCCACTGACGACAAATTTGGGTCGAAAGAGATGGCGAATAAAGACCTGTAAGCGGTGGACAGAGTGGGTAAATCGGCATGAAGTGCATGAAGATGTCAATGGTGATTTCGTTCAGCAGCGTCAAGACTGGATATTTGTATGTGTCAAGGACCTGCTGCTTCTGGGAGCGCATTATGGAAAGAGAGCGCTCAAGATCCAGTTGGATTCGGATGTCGAAGTCGGTAAGGCGAGCATGATCTGCAAGTGAGCTCATGAAAATGGCTAAATATCAATGTGGTTTCAGTACGGATACGCACGGATTCGTGGCCTTGGTCGCTGGCCTGACAGGAATGAGAAAGGAAGGATAAGTACTTGTGTTCAATCGTCACTACTTGATCAGGCTGCAGTTCAGCTTACACAAACAACCGTTTGTGCCCAGATTAGGCAAAATGTGGCTGTGTGACATGATCTGATGGATATCTGACTTGGAGGAACATTGCTTGTCCACCTATGACTTTTAACAGAAGATGAACTACTAGTTCCCAGTTTCAAATTTCCGCTCGCCTTCCACCGGAAGACGCGACGTTACATATCCTGACTTGCGGTCTTGCGTACCTCGCAAATTTGAATGTGTGGGATGGATTTCCAACGTATTTGCATACACCTGGCCCACCAAAGAGCGCAGATTATTTATTTTGAGAAGGCTATATCGGATATGGGGAGGGCCAAGTCACCAGGACTGAAGGTAGCAGGACGGCTAGACGAGTAGCAAAGCCGTGTGCTTGATGATTGAGAGGCGCAGACGGTGAGTTGCTGTCAATCCCGAAAATCATTGTTAGCCGGAGGCAAGGAAAAACTGAACAATTTCGAAACACACATAGATATTTCAGCCGTCAACAAAATAAACCATGATCGACGGAAATGCTTGACGGTAGGCATCATCGGTTTTGGATTGACTGTATGTGAGGCAGAGGTTCTGTAGCTTGCAGCCGGCTTTGGATATAAATGATGCCAAAGTGTCGATGCAATGGGGCTCGAGCGATGGTTCCGGAATATGGAGATGATGGAGGGCAGGAACAATTAGCGTCTCGAGATACCCCGTCACCCATTCGCCACGCAACGCCAATGATTGCAAAGACGGGAGAGTGACATCCGGAATGCCGTCGGTGTCGTTTTTCACAAGATGTAGGTGGCAATCTACGAGGTTCGATGTATGCTGCAAGATTGGCACGCATTCTCGCGGGTATACCCCGTACAACGTCAACGAGATCAATTGCGCCCAGGGTAATATTAGCCTTGCAGCAGCAATGTCATTGAGAGTCGCTGTGCGTAATAGAGGTGCGTTCCGAAACAAATCAATTTTGGTGGCGACATCATATTCGGCCTCATCTGCCTCCAAACATAGGCTGCGAAGCAGAGGTATTGGGCCGTGAATGGTGCGAAGGTGGGTGAGTGAAAGTTGGAGATCCAGATGCTCCCAGCGTGCGCAACGCGGAACAACTACTGCTGACAGTAGTTCACTCGGGTGCAAGGGATCGATGGCGTTGTCGCTGAAATCAAGGGAAAGAGGGTAGCAGCCAGACCGGTTCAGCCACATGTTGCACAGCTGAATTTGGCGTTCGGAGGGCACGCGGGGGTAAGATCTCGATATGGCTATCGCCCGCCATAGAACGGGGGTTTCCAGGGCTATTTCTCGCCATTTACGACAGATTCTTGTCAAAAGAACTGGGGACTCGGAGAACCTGCCTGTAAGCTTTGGGCAGTAAGGGTAGGTTGGTAGGAAGTGTATGAAGATTTCGATGATGATCTCGTTCGGCAGCGTGAAGACAGGGTACTTGTAGGAGTCAAGGCGGGCGCACAACACCTGTTTTTCGGATTGCAATTCTCGAAGAGCGCGCTCGAGATCCAGGATTTGGGGGTTAATCTCTGCGAGGCGGGCACGATCTGCTGCAAGTGAACTCATGGGAGCTGCGGAGAATCGAATTCGGCGTCGAATATAGTTTCAGTATGGCGCAGTACGCACTGAGTTCAATTCGCGCCCTTGGTCGCTTTAAGGTGTCACCGCACTGCCACTGTCCACCATACTTGATCCGTTACCAACATCTGGTTTGTGGAAACTCTGGGCTCATCTAGCAAAGTCTTGCAGATCATACACTTTCTGCCAGAGAAGTTCCATTCGAAGCCGGTGGTTTCTGACCTTTTTGGAACAACTGTCCTTGGTTCGTGGCCTCGCGTCGCGAGTCGGCACCGACGGTTTTTGACTATGCTCGGTACTCTGGAAGCAGATCGCGCACTACTCGCGGATTTGAACGCCCTTGAAATGCTGGGTCTTGATCCAGTGCAGAAACGGCTCGATTCAATCCAGTACCCCGTTCTGTCATTGCCGAACGAAATCACCACCGAGATCTTCATCCATTTCCTGCCAATCTACCCTCTGTGTCCGCCACTCGTTGGGAATCTCTCCCCGACCACTACGACCCACGTTTTTCGGGAATGGCGAGAGATAGCGCTCGCCATCCCCATGTTATGGCGGGCATTCGGTTTCTCTTCCCACTCAGATAGTTCTCGCCAATACGACATCCGAGATATTTGGCTGAGCGTCTGGTTGTTGTCCCCTTTCCATTTCTGTCAACGACCAGGCTGCCGCCGGGTCTAACCTCCTTGGGGCCTTGGTCCCTCACAAAGCACGCTGGAAGTCCCTGCAAATTTTCTCTCGCCAAAGCGACCTCCACTATATTCAAGGGGCACTAACACTGCTCCGCCACCTGGATTTGGATATCGCTCGAGCGATCGAATGGACAGTCCACGATGCTCCCCTTCTGCGCAGTCGTCCTCACTGGTTTTCGTACTTCATGTCACTTTACCATGGATGCAATTGACCGCCCTAACCTTACGCGATCCAACGCCAAGCAGCTGTGCTGCAATCTTGCGGCAAGCATCAAACCTCGTACATTGCGAGCTCTGGATCAAGAGCTCATATATCTGGCCCAATACCACACTCCCATACTTGGAATCATTGGTTTTGAAGGACTGAGGTTGCAAGCGGGTGCCTGAATTCAGGCGCTTCCTCGTCCCAGCTCTCCGCAGCCTTGAAGTCCCCGCCAAATTCCTTGGGCCCAATCCCAGCAAATTGATGACATCGTTTATGTCGAAATCTAGCTGCCACCTACAAGAACTTCACATCACCGCAGAGCTCGACGACCAGGACAGGTCCTTGACCGGCGTATTCCCCCTGATTCCGAAGATTTCTTTCGGAAACCATCATACGCGATTCCGAGTAGGAGTTTGCGATAGCTGCCACAAAGCTGACAGTACAGTGTCGGCTTCTCACTTATCTTCGGACAATGTTTCGCAACAGTGTCTGTTACCCCACCAGAATACACCATGTTTTGTTTCTACGCGCTACGTATTTGCGCGTCCACTTAATTGTTTAGTTGTTTACTGCATTTATACAGCTGTATCAATCCTCGAATTCTCTGAACGAAGGGCAGTGTATCGGCCAGAACACGGATACAGGAGCAACGCATCGGTGAGCAGCCGCATCTGCGACATCAGAGAATCCCAGATTTTCTGGGCGACTTCGACCAACTATCTCACTCCACTCTTCTGGCGGTTCGGGTTTCTCATGCGCTCAGGGGAATCCAAATTCCAATTGATTATATATTTAATTATACATACGGGTAGTCTAGTCATCGGTAGAGGGAGCGCTCAGTCACGCTGCAGCTCGTCGTGGATCGAAAATCCCAGTCTTCTCTGGGTTTTAGCCGCCTTGCGTCCTCCCGTTTGTCTGAGCAGAAAATGAGTGAGTGAAGGAATTAGGTACGAAAAAACACGTACCGCTGCTCCTGACACACAAAGCTCTCTGGCGCGCCCTCCCAGTCCTCCAGCACATACTTCCCCACGCCCGTCTGCAGCTTATCGCCCTCCCCAGTCCCGAACAGGTCCAGTGCAAGCTGCGTGTGGCTTACCCCCGCATAGGTCGTAACGCACCGCGGGTTCACCAGGATGCGCGCAGGGCGGAAGACGGAGTTTGGCATCGAGAGGTGGATGGGGTCGGACTCGACGAACGGCGGCTCCTCGATCGGGTCCCCCTCGACATCATCTTCGGGCATCGCGTCGTAGTCTGACCCAGCGTTCGCATCTGCATCGACCGCAGGCCCCGCGGCCGGTCGGCGTCCCGCCGCGGCCTGCGCCTGCCCCACAGCTGCTTCCGGTGCGGGTGCTCCTTCGGGGTCGGGCGCAGGAAGCGGGTCTCGCTCCACCACCTCCGCACGGCGCCGGATGCGGCCCTCGACTTGTCCCGAGTCGTGGTTGTTCACCTTGTCGACCTCATCCATCGCGTCGCGCGCGCTGCGCACCCAGAGGTCGCGGCAGAACCATGCCTGGCTGCTGTCGAGACATGGTGCGTCGGGGTCGCGCGTCGGGACGCCCTCCGCACGACTGAGGTTGTGGAAGTCCGTGCCCGCACGGTAGGCGATGTTTTTGTAGTACGACTGGGCGGGGTCGATGACGTGGGTGCCCGACTCGCAGCAGAAGACCTGGAATGGGAGGTGCTGCGCGTAGCGCGAGGCGCCGAGGCGGTCGCGCGGGGGGACGGCTTCAGCCTTGGAGGAGGACTTGGATTGTCGGAATTGGTCTCCGTCGAGATCGCGTGTGCGCCAGCTGTGAGTAAATATAAGAGAAATGTCGACATAGAATGTATAGCACCCACCGATCCGAGAAAATGAAAAAGCCGTTGTGCTCGGCCCAGTCCATGCCACATACCATTGCCGCCTCGTTCACGAAGCTGACCTTGATCGTTTCGAGGATGTCGTTCGGGCACGTAAAGCCCTTGAGCCATACAACGCGATGGAAATGAATACCGCGCTTCTGATGCAGCTCGTGCAGCGGCTCGAGTGCGAGATTGCGCATATGTGCCTCCTCGAGCGGGTAATACGCCGCTGAGGGGTCCGCCGTCATGCCGGGGACGCGGCGGATGCGGAAGGGGACGCCCAGCAGAGTCAAAACCGCCTCGCAGAGGTCCGTGAGCGTTTCTGTCGAATCCGAAGAGTCGTAGTCCAGCATTGAGACAAAGAGATTGTTCGTGCCGAGGCGCTTGGCCATCTGGACGATGACGGCGAGCTGGTCGACAAGAAAATGGTCGGCCGAGTGGATGATGATGGCGATGTAGTACAGGTGGTCCTCGCGCACAAGGTCGTCGTATGCGTCTTCGTGCTTGTTCTGGCCGAAGGGACGCATGAGCGTCGGGCACAGGGCCGCGACCCAGCCGTTGAGCGACAACAGCTGGTCGATGGCGCCGACAACGTGCTGGGCGTCCATGGACGACGTGTCCTTGCTCACCATGCTACATACACCATGAGCACTTGGAAGTGAAAAGCAAACTGCGCGACTGACTAGGGCATCTGGAAGCGTTCCCAGTAGTCCGCCTCACCATTGCGGATTTCGGTGCCCATGAGTTCACCCCGCTCGTCTCTGCCCATGCGGGCCTGCAAGAAGGGGTGCCGCTGGACATTGAGGGACTTGTCGGGGCGGGTTGCGCGCTCGATGAAGTTGTGCTCCTTGATCTGGTGGGAGGCATAACTCGACGCCGACACCGCCGACGGCGTGAAGAACAGCCAGCGCACAGCGAAGGCGCAGACGGCGATGAAAAAGACACGGGACAGACTTCGCCGGCGCAAAGAAATCATGGAGGCAAACAGCCGAGTATGCGATCACGGGTACTGGCACACAAGCGCTAATGTACAAATTAAAAGGTTCCGCTATAACCAATTGAACCTTGATCGTCCCTCCTCATCGTCTGCCCCAGGCGACATAGGATACGCATACACCCGCCGAGACGACGACGACACCGTGTCCACCCCAATCGAGCCCATCGTCGTGTCGTCTACTACAGAGGAAAATATCATCCCCGTCGCTTCTGATTCGGACATGCTCGACCGTTGCACTTCTACTGATAATATTTTCCGCCGCCGGAGGATCAGCAGAAGCACGCGGGAGCACAACACGGAGTGCAGAACGCGTTGCGGTCTGCACAAGTCAGCCTCGGTTCCTGCCAGCAAAAGAGACAGACGCACGTCGCAAGCCAATTTGCAAACATTGAGGGCGCCAGTATAGGGACCATGACATTTGCAAGGGATATAACTGCCACTATAAGCCATCGTGAAAGAGCGCAGTAATATCGCACTTACTGAGAAGGTACACATAAAACAGCATGCCTAGATTAATTAGTACTACAGTACGCGACGCACAAATTCCAGCCCACTCACCGTCCTTGTACAGTTTCAATATCCACGGCACCCGCGAACGGCGCACTTGACAACAATTAATCATTTGATCCTGGCAGTTGGAATGCTGGGAGCTCACAGTCCCGATATGCCTTTATCGCCGTCAAAACCGCAATCGCTGATAGGTGTGGTGATAAGAGAATTTTCCCGTACTTGGCGTAGCGCGCGTACCGGTCTCGGAAATCATGATAAGCACGTAGGCAAAAATTAGAATAGACCCCGCGTGGGCGAGTGTGCAGCCTAGTACGTCTGGGCTGCTGGGTTTATCTACGGGTTACCGTTAAGAGGGTGGTATGGGACAGTATGCAGAACTCACAATGTAAGGAACGCGTTTCAATGTAGACGAAGACTATTGCTGGTACAGAAACAACCTAAAGTGAATCTGGGTAAATACGACGTGGATAATTAACAGAGAGACATACCACGGCGAGGGCACAGAGGAAGATCAGTACACTGCGTTTCCGTTCCCAGATGGCATATGTGCGTAACATTAAGATACCTGTGCTGATCGTAAATTGAAAGCTTCGAGGATCCGCATGGATCGTACCCTCTGAGAGTAGAATGCCAAAGACGGAAAGCCCTGGATGACGTTACACGAATGGTCGAAGGCCAAAGAAAAGGAAACATACACCCGAGGGCTATATTCCGCGTAAGGCATTGCTTTGAGAGAGAGGATAAGCATTGGGTTCAAGGGCCAGAGCGAGCCCACACACACCTCGGCCGACAATCGCGTAAATTTGGCTGTTGAGATAGTCAGCCCCAAAGCATGTGTATTGCGGAAAGCTGGCTTGCATGAGAGGCCCAGGAAGGTGTCGACGAAGGGAAGGTATCGGTTCAAGAGAAACAGCGCGGTGCTCATTGACCACGGCTGTGGCCAGACGTACAGTATCTGCGTGAAGGTCAGTTTCGTGTTCGCGGGAAAGGACAGCGAAATGTACCTCTTGGTCGAGTGTACACAGAAGGTCATACACCTGAGTGCCTGAGTTCGCGGGGAACGAGAAACAAATGATTGAAACGAACCAGAATTGTTGCGCAAGCCCAGAGGGTACTTGGGACCAGACGAGATTCAAAGGACTGCAGACGTGAGCCTGCGGATTCAGGCAAGTCTGCGGGACGTACCGCTGCCAGGGACCCCATAGGGTACGCGTTGAGGGAGGATTAAGAGGATTGACTAGGGTTTCCCAGCCATGGAGGCCAGACAAGGGTCAAAAATCCCATCGCAGCTTCTGATCAGTGCATTTCAATTTGTTGTTGCTGTTTCAGGAACCGGTCCGGTTCGCTGCCGGTCGGTCAAAGCGACAATTATCAACCGGGAATCACCTTTTTTTGCACAATAGCATTCGTGCACATACGCACAAGAGCCAGACTCAGAGGCTCAGAGCCGGAAAAGCCAACGCCGCAAATTATTGGTCTTTCATCACTGCACGATGCCGAAATACCGACATGTGTTCCAAATGTGTTCGAAGAAGACAGAAGTTATGTGGCGTATCGCGACAGCGATCATCATCGGTTCTTTTACAGTTCCCTCCACAACTTTCGCTGCTTTGAATTTTATTCTACTGTGGGTTGCTGAATTTTTCGAGGTTCTCCCACTCGCACGGCGACAGGCATTCATTGGAAAATTGGTTTGAATCACATCACATTCATCATACCAGTACAGAACTCCAGTCAGTCGACCTGACAAAGTCCGACCAGGTCCGCGTCGGCCGCGCAAGATGTCGACGACTGTCCGCTGTAGTTTTTCCGGCGTAATCTGCCACCATGTCAGCGTCAGACGTAAAAACACCGAGACCAAAAAAAAATCCGCACATCCACATTCTTCGTGGTATTTCAAGCTTTCCAGAACCTCCAGCGCGATTCTGTGAGGCAGTCCAGTGGCCGTCATGAAATCCCCGTCGCTAATTCGAGCGTATACAATTTTCTTCCCGGTTACTGGTGAAGAAAGAAAGATTGGCGCGGCAAAAATCGATCGAGAAACATAAATACGCACTTTCCGCGAGCTGAGAGATCATGTCCCCAATCGTTATATCCTCCCCGGAAGTGAGCACTTCAGAACCCGGACCGAATTCTGGAGACTCAATGGCCTCCCGAACGAACAGCCCGTAGTCGTTGGGCGTATCAATGACAGGGAGAAGGGTCTGTGGTCCGACGGGCAAGGCGAGTACGTATGTGCCATCCTCCACTCGTGTGGGTTTCATCCCATCGAGCTTCCAAAAATTGACAGCATACCACCCGGATTGAACATTGACGAAAGGGATCCCAGACTGGCGTCCATACTCGGTTATTTCGCCCTTGCCGTTGAAATGGTGCACATTCGGGTACTTTCCGTGTGAAACGTTAATAATGGACTCGAGCCCGGACCAGATGAACAACCCGATGCCGACGGCTTTCGCAGCGTCTATGAGCATCTTTCCCTCCGCGACTTCCCTGTTGACATCGAGGTGTTCCCAGTAGTTCGTGACCACCTGACAATCGATTAGATATTGTTAGACGGGCGGGTCAGATGACCAACTGACGAAGACGATATCGGCTGCTTTGAACGCTTCGCGCGCAGCAGCGGCGTTCTCACTCGTCAGAGCGACGGCGACCAGTTGGACGCCTGCCGCAGCAAGCGCGCGAGCGGTAGGTTTTGTTGTATCGCGCGTGAGGCCGCGGATGCGGTACGATTTGTCGGATTCAGAGAGCGCCTTTACGACGCTGCCGCCCTGGTTCCCCGTTACGCCGACAACGACAACGAGTGGAGCGGAAGAGTCTTGAGTGATTGTCATCGGCAGGAGTAGGAGGACTTTTTTGAATGTGGAATGTTAGCCGAGCTTCCTTTTAAATACTTGAGACCACATCCATTTGTCACCATCGGCGTCAATTATCCGAATGCCAAAATACTTCAGTCAGCGACGACGATTCGGAAGACACTTGGAATCCCTACCTCCGACAGATATATAAAGCTCATTACCGTTTCCAGTGAGCGCATTGTCAATTGTCAGCTATAGAAAACTTCGTAAGATGGATGCAATGCGATTCGAGTCTCGATACATAATTGCCAGGTCGAGCACCCGGCGGTTGGTTGTGTGGGTTGTTTGTTGCGTCCAAATTTGCCGGTGTTCGGTCGACCGCGATTTTGACTGCGATTTTGACCTGCGCGTTCGCCAAGTGCTGCTAGGACTTAATTAAGGGTTTAAACCCGCCGCGCCGGAATTTGAACGGAATCAAAATAGACATTTGTAAGAATGTGTGTCGAGGGCTGACTTGAGGTACGCGGACGAGGCCAGGGCTGAGCATGGTGTGGATTGATTGACTTGGGAGTAGTTGCAGCTCAACGCAGGAGATGACGTTAATTTGGCGTTAACGTTGAGTGCGGGGTTCAATGACTGGAGAGCACCACCGGCCTCTTGGATGACTGGGTGCTACTAGCCTGACTTGAGCCTGACAATGTTGGCCTAGAGTGACTGCCCCAACGTGACATGTCACACTCCTGATTCAAACCACATTCACCGAGATTTGCCGATTCGCATTTAATAATGGGCTTCCATACAGTACCGGCGCGCTTGGACCAACATTTGAAAAATTCGACTGAATGAAGGTGTCAAGTACTAGGCCGGAACTCCGGAAGTCCTCGCAACCGTGGCGCATACAAGGCGTGAAGGCTACTGAGTAACTTGCCGCTGAGCTTGCGCTGGGCACCCGGGTTCTATAACATCAAGTATATCTATGGCTCTATCTATGGTCATAGCTCATAAGTAGCAATGCGGAACCTGCTGTAACCGAGCTAACCATTTCGAATTCCAAAAGCAAGATGTTACTTAAAAGAAGTCGAGTCTGGCCAGATGTCGACATGGACCAAAAACATGTATGGTTCCACTCCGATAATCCCCAATATCACGGCTTTCTCGCCCAAAAGATCACGAAATCCTTTTGGGTCCCCGGAATTTTGTCTCACTCTCGCTCAAGCCATCCAAAAGCTAGTCATAATCAGCCTCTGAGGTGACGTAGCCAAAGCCAACAGCCTCCAGAATTGGCGTTTTTATTCCTCTGAACATCCTGACTTCCTTGGCCCGATTGTTGGCTCCAATATTTCCGGCCCATTTACCCATCAGTTGCACCCGCCGCTCGCTTCGAATATTCACGAATCCAACGTCTCCAAGCATCTTCGAGAGACCTTCGGTGCACTGGACATATAAATTCCGGGAACGTGCGAGGCATCGATACATGGCAACAAGCTTTTCTATGCATGGCCTGCCGGCACATTCACCTTCATACCACGTAGCACTTTCGGCTAGCTGGATCCATCCGTTGGGGCAGAGCACCCGATAGATTTCTCGCAGAACCGTTGGTTATCGAGGCACTTGGCGCGCAAGGATCAGGAGCCGCTGGTGAACAAACGAAAATGTGTTGTATCGCTCCATTCTGAGGGCAGATTTGTTGCCGAAGCGACGCGAAATTCGATGTTTTGGGGTGCAGACTTTGGGAAAAGTCGTGATTCAATAGGTGCGGTCAGAGTTGTCCGAACAGGAGTCCGAACAACAAGTCAGAACAACTTGTGATGGCAACTTGTTCGGACGTTCCGAACAAGCCACTTTCATACCGACTCATATAGCCGGTATACGCACTGTTCGGACGCATCCTGACAAGCCCATGCTGAGTGGGCTAACCATCACTACTTGGTCTGTGCGCATCACTACGGGTCTTCTGTATGTAGCACATTGCAAATTCACTTCTCCCTCCCCCATGGCACACGCGAAAGCCGGTGACTCCACGAAGACCTCCGGGCGCAAGAAGCGCAAGTTCCAGTCACGGCTGAGATCATAGCTGCTGTTATATCTGTGTCGGAAAAGGCCGGAGAACGATGGAAGGCCGGAAGGACGGAGATGGCCGGAAGTGATACTACAAAGGTGAGCGGGTACACCAACTAAGTTGGCTCGGAGACGGAAAGACAGAACCGGACCACGGAGCAATGCGGAGGCAAAGCACATTAATTTTCAACTAAAGATACAGTAGAACATAATACGTATTTATACTAAATACGGAGATAAGTCTAATGCGGAAAGAAGTATGTAAAAGACAATAAGAACAATAAGGACAATAAGAGGGAAGCATAGTGCATAAGTCATGTTTGATTTGGGGAACACTCAGAAGACCTTCATTGCGAAAAACCCCAAAGGTTGTGCATCAACGGAACTAGCCGGACGCAACAGGAAGATGGTTGGGACGGAACGGCCGTAAAGGCCGTAACCGGAATTAGTCGGAAACGACCGGAAAGGATTAGAAAGTGCATGGTCGTAACAGCTGCAGACGACAAGACTGTGCCCAAAGAGCTCCAGAAGGACCCGTGCGTGTCGAAAATCTGTGCTTTACCCACGACTGACCCCGCACATTTAGCTTCAAGAACAACCCCAGCAAAACAACCACCATGGTGACGGCAATCGGCGAGAACGAGTCCTATCGCAACAAGCTGTACCCACCTCCCGGCCAAAATCAGTCAACTGCTGAGGGCGAAGGCCTCTCCAAGGCTTATATCTACTGGGAGCTGTTCAAGCTGCTCTGGGGCAACGACTACCCCAAGTTCGTCAAGTACCTCGAGCGCGGCAAGGCCAAAGAGCGCGAGGTGATTACCGACAAAATTAAGTATCGCCTCACCGCATATGTGTTCTCTTACTCGCCCTCTGCTTGTAACTCACATAGTATAGGTTGGAGAAGGAGACCAAGAAGATTCAGAAGGACATGAAGCAGACGGGTGAGGGTAATAAGATGACACAGCAAGAGCTCGATGCTTTGCCTGAAGATGATGAGTGCCGTTCTGCCTGGGGTGTGTAATACATTTTTTCTATCTAGTGCATCAACTCACACTACGGCCCTCAGGTGCTTGACTCGCCGACTTCCCATGGTACTTCGAGATGGACGATCTCATTGGCAAGTGGCCCAACTCGCAGCCCGTTGCCGTCGGCAATAGCAACAGTGAGGAGTTCCTCATCGTGGATGCTAACAATTCCATCGCCGACTCCTCTGATGGTCCTGCCATTGATGTCGACAACAACAACAACACGGAGGATCCCATCCAGGCCAAGGGCGATGCTGGCGACTCCAACACAGACAGCATCACTGCTGTAGCTGCCACCGGCTCAAAGCGCAAGAAGACTGCTGTGCAGCAGTCATCGTATACTCGGGCTAACAGCACCACGGCACCCGGGCCTGCATACAAGAAGGGCAAGGTGGACATCGACTCGGTCGTGAAGCAAGAGCAGGAGACGCAGCGCCGTCAGCTCGATCTTGCAGCAATCAAGGCGAACACCGAGCTTGAGCGCATGAAGGCCCACCGCATCCACACCAAAGAGGTTAACGTCCACCGCGCTGAGGCAAACGTGCTCAAGGAGAAATGCAAATTGGATGAAGCTGCGTTCCAGCGCAAGATGCAGATCCTCAAGGCGCAGCAGGAGTTTGGGATCAAGGCAGTTCGCGCCATGTTCCCAGACAAGTTTAGCGCGCTGTCTATCGGTAGCAAAACTTTTACCTCGCCGGGCCCATCGCAGCACAGTTCACCAGGCCCATCTCATCCTCATCTTTCCCTGGCCAGTGACGGCTTCTCTACCGGCAGCGGATATGACGGCATTGGTTTCTATAGTACTCCCCAGTCCCAGTGGTGATTGCACCGTAAAATTCTCAAAGCCACTTTCAAATACTGTATAAAAATTACATTCATTTTATTCGTATCCAAGCCTACTTCTACGAGCATGTAGTGCAGAAAGTAGATAGTATTTCAATTCATTCCGCTTTTGTTTACCAGCAGCAAGGCGAGCACGACGACCAGCAGCAGTGCTGTCATCGTGGGCAGCAGCAGCACCGGCTGACTCAATCCCCTCTGCAATGAATGGGTCACGACTAGGAGCACCATACTCACTAGTGTGCTGTGCCCAAAGCTTCAGCTCGTGGAGGAGAGCGAAGTTGTGGACAGCAACACAGGCCATGATCCACTGTGTCGTGTAGATGTGATCCTCGCGGTTGTTGATGGTGAGACAAAGGCCCTTGAGCGACTGGAAGCGTCCCTTTAAAAAGCCGATGCAGTGCTCCAAGCAAACACGAACAAATGAGACGTGGTTGTTGAAGATCGCGTTATCGGGATCATCACGCTCGGGGCTCTTGTAAGGGGCTTGTACACGGTTCGAGATCTACAAAATAAATAAGGATGGTGATGCCTGAGCACGAGTGCAAAGGATCACGTACAGGATATGCTGAGTCTGCCCAGACAAACTCTCCCTCCAACAGGAGTGTCTCCAGCTTGCGGTACACCCGTGTCCCAGTCCACGCAGTCGCGTCATGGGTGCTGCCAACGTACCCGTACCTGATGTCAATGATGAACAGGTTCGGCAGGTTAATGACCTGGCGAAACGACATGAGCACGAGATCACGATGTGGAATAGATACTCACCTGTAGGTTCATTGAGTAGTTCATCTTGCGGTCGAAGTAGCTTACACCAAACCAGTGTGGTCTCGATGCTAGGGGTATCAGTGTGCCGTCAACCATGCACCAGCCATCCCTCCACTCGTGACATCCAGACTGCCTCTCCACCCATTCCTTTGCGTGCTCCTTCTCTGCTTCAGTCGGCATGCGCACATACCTCTTCAACATCCCGGTGCCCAAGATTGCTGTGAGGACACGACGTGTACATCGCAGAATCGTGCCCTTGCCCAATCCCGACCACCAGGAGACTGCCTGCAGCGACGCTCCATTCCCACTGTGGCCAAACTGGTAGAACACAACTGCCAGCTGGATATCGACAGGTGTTTGGCCTGCGTTCGAGTTGTTGGTAAAGACGGGATGCAGCTCAAGCCTCCGAACCAGTCTGTCGAAGGTGAGAGGCCAGATACGGAGCTCGCCGCGGAAGAGGGCAGGCTGGGTGTGCTTCCAGATGTGGAGACAGGTGTGGAGGGTACCCCGAGGTCGCTCGAGACGCCTGCGAGCCACGTTGTACCTCTGAGAATACATTTTGTCAACCTGGCTCTGTACCCAGCCAAAGACGCGGGTGGAAGTAAAGAGGGTGCAGCGCCGGCGTGGAATGTGAGGGGGCTCGTAATCGTCTTCAGAGGAGGAATTAGATGATGAGGAGGAGGAGGAGGAGGATGAGGAAGAGGAAGAGGAAGAGGACCAGTCCGAGGAGTCCATGTCGCCAAAGTCAGAGTCGTCATCAAAGATACTGTTGTCGTCACGGTCGGAGCCGTCAAGCTCGAGAGGAGCTGGAGGTGAGCGTATAACCCCTGATGTTAGGAGTGTGAGGGTAGCGAGCGTGGCGGGGGATGCTCCAAGCACACGAAGGTGGTCGATGTAGCATTGGCGCAACTGCCGTGCACGATAACAGCGGACGGCATAGCTGGCAGCTGCCTGCAGCAGGTGGGCTGCCTGCCCATGACGTGAATCAATGCACGCCATGGTATCAACTGGTGAAAAGGGATATCACCTGTGTGCATACCAGCGGTAATGAGAACTGACATTCCAGATGTTGTTCCGGGTCCGGTCAAAGTTGGAATCCGAAAATACATCCGAAAACGATCTGTACGAACAACTGTTCCGACTCCTCGTACTGATCCTCTTTGGACGCTGTTCGGACAACTCTGACCGTACCTAATGTCGAATGTGACCATTCGGATAGAGGGGTCCAAAGTTTTTGCAAAATCCGAGATCCAGAACCCTACATTGAGGCGAAAAAATACTCATGTCCGACGACTTACTAGGGCCAGTACCTATTTCCAAGACCTGGTCGTTATTGTTCAAACTGACGGGTGCAAGCAACATCCGGTTTCTGAAGATCTTCGAGGTAGTATGTTGGAGTGAAAGTCTTTTCCAATCCTTGTCAGACAGTTATATTGAAGACAATTTCGATCTCACCTCTGCCGTTCCAGGTCGTCGGCCGGGAGTGTGTATTTGGATCCAGGATATGCATGGTATCCGCGGGAGGTGTGCCCTATCGGTACTGCATGTTCCTCCGGTGAGTCACTGATGTCGTTGGACAAATATTTCTTCTGCGGATTGTGTAGCATTAGGTACGGTCAGAGTTGTCCGAACAGCGTCCGAAGAGGATCAGTACGAGGAGTCGGAACAGTTGTTTGTACAGATTGTTTTCGGATGTATTTTCGGATTCCAACTTTTACCGGACCCGGAACAACATCTGGAATGTCAGTTCTCATTACTGCTGGTATGCACACAGGTGATATCCCTTTTCACCAGTTGATACCATGGCGCGCATTGATTCACGTCGTGGGCAGGCGGCCCACCTGCTGCAGGCAGCTGCCAGCTATGCCGTCCGCTGTTATCGTGCACGGCAGTCGCGCCAGCGCTACATCGACCACCTTCGTGTGCTTGGAGCATCCCCCGCCACGCTCGCTACCCTCACACTCCTAACATCAGGGGTTATACGCTCACCTCCAGCTCCTCTCGAGCTTGACGGCTCCGACCGTGACGACAACAGTATCTTTGATGACGACTCTGACTTTGGCGACATGGACTCCTCGGACTGGTCCTCTTCCTCTTCCTCTTCCTCATCCTCCTCCTCCTCCCCCTCATCGTCTAATTCCTCCTCTGAAGGTCATGGCTGAAGCTTAAGCGCTGATGCGCTGAAGTACGGTTTATGATTACCTTCGATGTTGTCACCACAGAAGTCTATAATTATTTGGGTCGGATGCGTCCGCTGGACTCGGGGTGGGTTGAGCCATGTAAGAATCGCGAAGGTTGAGGTTGAGGCTAACTTCCGTGTTGTGGCTGTGACCGGCAATCATTTTCACTGCGCCGCTTCTTTCTCTCTACGTTCCACTTGCAGAGACTTGCAGCTTTGTGTTTCGCTGTCCAACCCGAAACCCCCTACAGCGCGCGCTTGATCACTGTTCAGGAGTGCGGCCCAGTAACTTTGCCGCGCGGTGGACTTAGCCAATAAATAAATAAATCACCCCTGACTTCCATTCGGTGGTGCAGTCTCGGCAAGCGATTCCGAATACTTACTAGGAGGAGGTTGAGGCACCTTGGCTTTGAATGGACAGAGACACTCTCGACTTCGTTTATTGATTTTACCTTGGGCTCCATTCACTGCTCCCCCCCGTCAACACTGGTGGCACCTTGGCAGAAGGCAACAAAAATATGGCAAGGTACGGGAACAAAAACAGGCACAATTGAGGTGATCACCCCTAATTTTCGCGCATAGGAGTTAAAAAAAAACAAATTCCGAACGCTATAAGATGCCTGAACGAATTGAAAAATGTATTGCTCAGCCATGAACACTCACCAGCCTATCGTCATCGTAGGTGCCTCAACGTCAAGGTCGCTAACTAACTGATTGTTCAATGCTCAGGTTGGGATTGCCGCCGAGCTTCCTAGCGGTGAGCATAGCACGTCGAACCTAAACCATGAAGCTTTCCACGAGTTCTTGATGGAAGGAAAGGACGCATACGGGAAAATACTGGGAGAGCGTATGAACATCGACGCGTAAGTGGATCCAATTTGTCGCGTCGATATTCCGATATTGATACATTACAGATGGGAAGGGCAAGGACTTGGTCAGATCAAGACTACTCGGGGCGCATTTTTGAAAAATATCGACCTGTTCGATGCCACGGAGTTTGGGATCACTTCCAAGGACGCGCGCGCCATGGCTGTGGGAACTCGCAAGCTAATCGAGCTGTCGTTCTTAGCGTTACTCGACTCCGGTATCGATTATCATGGACGCAATGTCGGGTGTTACGCGGCGTCGACTGCGTACAATATCGGCACATTTGCGGATCTGGTGAGTCCACTATACTTTGAAATGATGCAAGAAGCACACTCATCGCGTGCAGCCGGAATTTGAGTCGACAGCGTCCTTCGCAGGCAACCCGTGCATGGTCAGATTTTAGATTTGAGTTTTCCTGCTTCAGTTCTTCACTGACGTTCTTTCCCTTCTGTAGGTGGCTAACAAGATTTCCTATCACCTGGATCTGCGGGGTCCTTCTATTCCTATTGACACGGCCTGTAGCTCCAGTGCAGTTGCGCTGCACATGGCGGTCCAAGAGATCAGGAGCGGCTCCTGCGAGGCCGCCGTGGTCGCGGGGTGCCAGATCAATATGAGGCGTGTATCAACGAATCCACCGACGATCAGCGCTGAATATTAACCTATTCTGAAGGGCATCGGAGTGGGCACCCTATAGCAAGGTCGGTATAATATCGCCGGATGGAGTTTGCAAACCGTTTGATGCTAGCGCGGACGGGTGCGTAGTTGTTCACTTAGTGCATCCAAATCAGCACTGACTTGGAATGCAGATTCTCCCGAGGCGAGGGTGCCGTTGTCGTTGTACTGAAGCTTCTGGACCAGGCTATCAAAGATGGTGATCACATTTATGCGTCGGTATGTTATATGAGAGAACACTGAATCTGTGCTGATCCAAGCGATCAGATTCTTGGTACAGGAGTTGCATCGTCGGGGTCTCTCGCTCCTGTGCATGCACCTGTCGCCGAGGTACTGAGAATTATGGCACAACATGCGCCTGAGATTGACGTCGCTCCAAATAGGCCCAAGCAGACGCAATGCTTCGCGCATATGCTGGGACCGGCCGTTCTCCACACGAGGTGGACTACGTCGAAGTACACGGGACTGGGACTGCTGCTGGCGATCCTGTAGAGGCAAACTGGGTCGGCGAGCACTTTGGTCGTCGGCAGCAAGAACTGGTGATCGGCAGTGTCAAAGGCAACATCGGACATCTCGAAATCACTTCGTTCCTCGCACAGCTCTCTAAAGCATGCTCTCTTTTACGCACTGGAAAGCTTGCTCCTCAAGCTAATCTGAAGACACTCAATCCCGCAATTCATTGGGTCAATCACAACATACGGGTTGCAACGACCCCGGAACGTCTCGTTGCACGCGATCCTTCCGGAAAGCTCCTCGTGTCGATCTGTAGCTCTGGAATCGGTGGAGCTAACGCCCATGTAGTTGTCGAGGGTGTCGAGCCAGCCGCCCCTCTTCCGGCCACGTCGAAAACCGAAGAGCCAGTTCTATTGATTGCTGGGGGGCTGTCGCCGCGTTCAGCTTCGATTGTGGGCGAAAATATTGTTGAGGCTCTCTCAGGCAGCGACGACTCTGTTGTAGACTGCTCAGTTGTTCTCGGTCGGCGCGCACGCTCGCTCACTTGGCGCAGCTTTTCGGTAAAGCAACCTGGGGAACAAGTCCAGTCGTTCTCGGCACCCGTCCTTCGGCCGAGGTCAGCAACACCGATTGCTTTCTTGTTCCCTGGTCAAGGCCCGCAGCACATTAACAGTGAGTCTATCAATTGTTCTAATTACAATTTTGATAAACCGTAAACGCGTCCAGTGGGCCGCCAGCTCTTCGAGCGATATCCCGTTTTCCGCCAAACTGTCTTGGAACTTGACGCGGTTTATAAGCAGCGAATGGGAATGTCACTCATTAACGACTTTGGCCTCTTCGCATCCCCTTCCACTGCTCGCACTTTCCCCCTTGGATTTCCAATAATTCCGTCAATTACCGTCCTGCAGCTCGCCCTAATCGACCTTCTCACAAGCTTCAATTTTCACCCCGACCTTCTCATAGGGCACTCAGCGGGTGAAACGGCTGTGTTGTACGCATCCGGCGTAGGGACGAAGGAGATGGCCCTCGAGATCTCGATTGCCCGGAGCATTGCTATGGCCGTCGTGGAAAAGAGCGTTGATGGAGCGATGGCGGCACTGTCTTGCTCACCATCGGTCGCCGAGCGCATCATTGAACAGGTCTCGCAACAGAATCCAGGACAAGTCATCGAAATTGCATGCTACAACAGCCCGGATGCGGTGGCGCTTGCCGGGCATGCAGCTTTGCTTAACAAGGCGGTTGCGATCGCACAGGAAACTGGAATCATGGCTCGCAGGATCCAGACGCCTGTACCCGTTCACTCCAGTCTCATGGATCTCTGCGCGGACGAGTTCAAAAAGCTTGTTGACGACGTCTTTTCGCGCTATTCTGGTAGCCATCGCACTAAAGTTCCCACATATTCGACTTACACAGGTCGCTTGCTGGAGGAGTTCACCGCTGAATACTTCTGGGACAGCTCCCGCAGCTCAGTGCAGTTCACCTCCGCCGTGCGTCAACTGCTGGAGCACCATTCGAACGTGCAGTTCATCGAGATCGGTCCTCACCCCGTCCTTTCCACATACGTTGCCGAGATCGGTGTTTCTTCCACCACCATCAACACAATGCGTCGCTCGAAGACTTATGTTCCGCACCAGGAGCAGACTACGCTGCTCACTGCTATCGGCCAAGTCATCGCCGCAGGTTACAGTCGCATCTGCTTCAACAGTCTCAGCGCCCGCCAGGGATCGAGTGTTGCTCCGCGCCCCACGCTTCCAGCGTATCCGTTCGCCAAGAAGAGTGTTGAGCTTTTTCCCGAATATTCACGGATCATGCACCGCCAGATGAGCTCGAGGAATGGTCCGCTCAACCATCCAGACTTGCGCGTCAATATTGCGACACATCCTGAGCTTGCGGGGCACGAAATTAACTCTGAACCTATAATGCCTGCGTCCGGCTACGTGGAGATGGTGCGCTCTGCTTCCTTATGTGTGCCTTCATACTAATTGTGTGCAGGCATTGGAATTCGGGGCGAAGAGTCTTTGGAATATCAAGTTCCACTCAATGCTGTCTCTTTCTGCGCTCTCCTACTCCTGTGGAAGTGGTCGCCAACGGGAAGTACTTCTCAATCAAATCTCATGCAGTCAACAACGGAAAGCTCTACAATCTCGACGTAAGTCTGACCATTACCTGAAGATATGATACACTGGCTCACGTTGTTCGGGCAGCCCTCGAGTCTTCGCCTGCACGCCGATGGGTACTTCTCTACCGAAACTGTCCCACGGCCCGCAGATTTGGACCTTGCCGCCATCATGCAGCGATGTGCTCCGGTAGAGATCAAGGGTAGGATGTTTGGCTCATTTTGCCGTCTGAGCCACTCACTCTGAAAACAGATTTTTACGGGGAACTCAGCCATTTTGCGCAATATGGGCCAACGTTCCAGCGAGTGGATGAGCTGCGCATCAACGACGTAGAAGTACTCTCGCGTGTGAGGGGTCTGACGGCCGATCTCGCGAAGTGGGTCTCGTCGGCATTTTTAGGAGCATCTACTAATCGCTGCACATAGCGATGGAAACTACGTCCTGCATCCTACGCTCCTCGACGTGACTCTGCATGCGGGAATCCACCCCCGCGTGCACATGACAACAGATCCAAATGTCTATTACCTCCCGCAGCGGATAAACTCAATCTTCATCTACGATGCGCTGGACCGCGCTACACTGAGTTCTGCGCATCTCTACGCATACGCCACCTTCCAGTCATGGACACCGTGTACGTCCTTTCCGTTATTTGCTTGCTCCGGAGCTGACGGCGCCCAGCCGAGCTGGTCTACGACATGGTGCTAGTGACTCCTGCAGGTCGGCACCTGTGCAAACTGCAGGGATATGCTATGGCACGTCACCTGCAGGTGCCAGAGGAGCTCTCGCGGCGATACGAGCTGACCTTCCGGCCATTCGGCACATCTACGTATAACAAGGTAAAGCCAAGTAGTGCTTCAACGACGTAGTTTCTGATAATTCGCAGTCATACCTGCATGCCAAGATCGACGGCCTCGAAAAGACTTGTCTCGAAATTGTGGACCACATTGTTGCCGAGTCTGAAAAAACAGATTTCCGCATTCTGGAATCTCAGTCTGCCCGTGCGTGCACCTGTTTTCGATCCATTCAGATTGCTTATTTTTCGCAGATTCACCACTCATCAGCCGCCGTTTGGAAGAGTTCCTTGTGCCCAAGGACACAGTCTTCCCGGCTTTCTTCATTATTCCCCGGGACGGGAAGCCCATCGGAGCCGATGCATCACCAAAATACTTTTCTGCATTGCAGGCTAAATCTGGGGCAGAGGCACTACTACCGGAGCTCGACGTACAAACCATTGACCTAGTTATATTACCCGAGGACTCGACAGTCGACAGCACGCTGCTGGAACGCCTTCGAGCCGTTCTCGTCCCCGGCGGTTCTCTCGTTCATGCAACAACTTCGACAGCAGCGTCGCAAGCGGATCTCTCTGTCGCGGGATTCGAAAATATCACCGTTTCTGGGGCAGTTGTCTATGCCCAAGCACCAGTCTTGCCCTCAGAGCTGCCGACGGACGAGGCCGTTGGCCAGACGCTGATGATGATCCCGTACGCCGTCGGCGAGGAAATGGCTATCCAGGCACCCTTGCGCTCATTGGACGACACATTCGATCGGCTAATTTGGCTTGTTGCGACCGAAGGCTACGACGCAGACGGGCTTCAAGGGTTCGGGCGCTCGCTGCGGCGCGAATATCCTCAGTGGAATATCCGAATTGCTGCGTTTGCTGCTCGCTATTCGGACAACGAACGCCGTTCTATCATTGTGCGGTTCCTGCCCCAGACTGGGATGGAGTGCGAGTTCTTTGTGGACGGAGACTTTTGCATCAAGGTCCCGCGTATCGTCGTTTCGTCACCTCCGAGCAATTCTGAGGGCAGCAGTATCGCACGGACGCGGACGATTTCCCTCGAGGAGGAAGAGGTTCTCGTCGAGGCGTCGCATGTGTCTTTTTCAGAAACCGGCGTCTGGGCGGTCGTTGGCACTGTAACTGCGATCGGCAGTTCGGTCCCCGCCCAACTCGCCAGCCAACCTGTTTTGACCATCGTGATGACTGCTCCTTCGGGGACTGTCCGTGTTCCTCAATCGGTGGTGGCTCCGATTCCAGCGCACCTACGCAGTCAAGCGCTCGCAGACAGCGTGCCTGCGCTGCTTTTTGCACTCCTCGTCTTGGGCCCGAGCATCCTCGACACCCCCGGTGACTTCAAGGGCCGCGTCGTCGTCTCGCACACGGACGATGACGACAATGGTCGGCTCCTCCTTGCGCTGTTCAAGCATCTGGGGCTCCGGCACGCGGCGCTCCCCTCGGCGTATTCCGCTGAGGAACTTTCGAAGCTGCGGCTGAACGTAGAGGAGGACGTGATCCTGACGGCCTCCGACCCGAAGGACGAGCTGCTCGCGTCGTTTGTAGCCCCGTTGGCGGAGGTCTGGTCGTGGACGACGTCGAATACGATCCAGGCGTGTTTGCGCCGGCACCCGAGACGCATTGTTCAGGCCGTGGAGGGATTGTGCGGGATGCGTCGCTGCTCGCCGTTAGATCGAAGGTGCCTGAGGCACCCGCAGGGCCCGCGCCACTGCTGTTCAGCGCGGACAAGTCGTACATTCTGACTGGTGGTGTGGGCAGCCTGGGTCCACACGTCGCATTGTGGATGTATCAGGTGCGTTCTCTTTCATCTTCTATTCTTATTCCCAATTGGCAACACAGAACGGCGCGCGGCACATCGTCCTCACCTCTCGCTCCGGACGTGGAACCCTCAAGAAAATGGCGGGCTCTCTCCCTGAGCGCGTCTTCAACTACGTCGCGCAACTCCCCAACCTTCGCCTCGCCGTGGAAGCGGTGGACGCCACCGACGCTCCCTCGATGACCAAGCTGATTCGCGCGCTGAAGAAGCCTCTTGGGGGCGTGATTCTGCTCGCGGCGCTGTGGGACGACCGGCTGTTCCTCGACCAGGACGAGGAGAGCTTTGCAAAGTGCTTCACGTCCAAGGCGGGGTCATTCAGGGCGCTGGAGGAGGCGGTGGATATTGGGAGCTTGGATTTCGTGGTGTCCATGTCGAGCGGGACGACATTTGGGAATCAGGGGCAGACGAATTATACGAGGTGCGTTTAATTGGTGTTCAAAGATTTATGAGGTACTGATGATGGTTGACCGACAGTGCGAACACGGCGCTGGATGGGGTCACGAAGAAGTACGCGAACGCGTTCTCGATCACGGCGCCGCTCGTACACGACACGGTAATTGCGACGGAGCGAGTCGCCTCGAGCACGGGATGGATCCACTGGGCCTGCTCGCCAGCAGCGCTGTGCAACTACATCGAGGACGGGCTGCGCAAGCTCGCCGACGGCCCGCTGGGGATCTACGTCTCGCCCGTCGACTTTGGTATCGTGCAGACGTACCTCGGGGCGTCGGCGCTCTACGATCACCTAGTGCCTAAAACACGGAACACCGATGCCGACAAGGGGGACAGCGAGAACCTGCGCGCGGTGCTGACGCCGCTGCTGCTGCAGTTCGTGGACGTGTCGGCGGAGGACTTTGCGCCGGAGGTGCCGCTAACGTCGTATGGCCTCGACTCGCTCTCGGCGGGACGGTTGTCGGTGGCGCTGAGGCCGTGGATTGTGATGTCGCAGATGCAGTTGTTGGGGGACGTTGCGCTGGTCGATTTAGAGGCGCGGATTGGGGCGGCGTAATTTAAACTC
This sequence comes from Mycena albidolilacea, assembly GCA_029282495.1. Taxonomy (NCBI): domain Eukaryota; kingdom Fungi; phylum Basidiomycota; class Agaricomycetes; order Agaricales; family Mycenaceae; genus Mycena; species Mycena albidolilacea. The sequence continues at coordinate 245,173 of JARIHO010000032.1, read as the reverse complement.
AAACTGAAGAACTGTTGTAAATAATGGGACACTGGAGAATAGAACACACACAGGCGGCGAGGATGGTAACGTCAAGATTTATTCGCTTTGGTATTGCGCGCCTCAGCCGGCACATACATGTTAACGTGTATCTTGACCAGCCGCTCGACCGACTTGAGATCCACCGCCGACTTTTTCATCTCGCCTCGCTGCGCGCGCCATCAGGGAATAGATCACAGAGAAGAGAGAAGATACTCACCAACGCGAACTGGACACCCCGATACACCGCGCCGTAAATGTCCTTGTACTCAGGGTGGGTTTTGGCAACGGGGAGTGCGTGGACTGTAGACTGCTTGATTATGGTCTTGTTCGCCTTTTCCATCTGACTCTCCGCGTCCGACTCGTCCGACCCGCGTTTCCGCTTGCCTTTGTTCTCCACGTTCCCAGCGCCGAAGACGTCCTCGTCCTCGTCCATGGGCTGCGGCGTCGCGCGCTCCTTGCCCGGGCGCGGGACGGCGGGGACTTTGAAGCTCTCGTCGGCGCCGAGGCGGACGCCGCTGCCGAGGTTCGCGACGCTGGGAGTGCGTTTGCGCGCGGCGAACGGGTTGGCGCCGCTGCTGGCGAAGCGGATCGGCGGGCGGCGCGGGGTAGGATCGTCTGGACGCGGAAGGCGGAGGAGCGAGGGCGGAGGGGGCGCGGGGGTGATGCGGGCGGCGCGCAGCTGCAGCTCGGTGCCCTGGGGACGCGCAAAGATGAGCATGAGGGTTGTTTCGGGGCCGTCGCTGTCACCGAGCGCGACCTTGATGCCGGACTGGAGGGACGTCGAGGGGTCGAGGCAGAAGGTGTTTTCGAAGTAGATGCGGGAGAGGGTGGCGGTGGGGTGGATGTCGATGGATATGCCGCCGGTCTCGTCGAGGTACGTGTCGGCGAGCTTGGCGGTGCCCATCCAGCGCAGACTCGGTCTTCCGCGCATGGTTTCGAGGGCGAGGGCGAGGGGGCTCTCGAGGAGCCTGTTTCCCGAGCCCGAGTGGTCCATGTGGAGGGTGAAGGTGAGGCCATCGAGGAGGAGATGCGAGTCGGGCAACGAGAGCGCGCCGCGGTACAGCAGGCGGAACCCGGCGGCGGGGCGGGGCGGGGTGGGCGTTGTAATGCTGATGGCGGGCGTGTTCATCGGTGCGTCAACACCCATCAACACACTCCTTCTTTCTAATTAACACCATGCTAATCAAGGTCAAGGTATGATTTCCTCGTTGCTTCTCAAATTCCGCTCAAACGCAGCCTGCAGACACTCACCGGCAAAATGGTACGCCATTCTGCGCAGTTTGACTGTCACTAAGTGAATGCAGATCGAGCTGGACATTGAGGACAGCGACCCGGTACCGTCCCCAATTCATCTCAACCGAGCCCTCCGTGACGCGTAGCCTCAGATCTCACGTATCAAGGAGAAAGTCGAGGAGCAGTCGGGCGTGCCCCCACCGCAGCAGCGCCTCATCTTTTCTGGGCGGCAGCTGTGCGTCTTTCTTTCGTTCCTTTGTCTTTCTCTTTGTTCACCGCGATGCAGCCAAGACGACAAGCTTGCCAAGGACGCGGGTATCGTCGCCGGCTCCACCCTCCATCTCGTCCTCGCGCTCCGTGGTGGTGCTCAGTAATCAACAAGAGTCATGTCGGGTCCGTCGATGGGCGTCTAGTCTAGTCTTGTGCGGGGAGAGAGATCCCGTTTGTAGAGTCTCATAATCGTTATCCATCCATTGCTTTCGCTGTATGCAGAGGACGCGTTAGCCGAGATCGCGTCGGGATCGCGTCAGCAACATATTTGCGTAACATTTCTTTATGAAGCAAATGCAAGTGACATGAGTACACAAAGTGTCCGTCTCTTGTCTTTATACCACGCCGTCTTTGGACGCTCTCTAAGTACTTTTCACCTCGCCCGAGGGCCCATCCCCATTCACAGCCGCGCCGACCTGGCTCAGCGCCGCATCCGCCTTCTCCAGATCGCGCTCGCTCAGGCTCCGGAACGTCCCCCCGCCCGGCGTCGACGCACCGCTCATCACGCTTCCCGCGCGGCTGCGCACCTTCATGACCAGGGGGCTGTGTGCGGTTAGCTCAGGCTTCACAAAAAAAATGGACGCGACTCACAAAGGGTACGAGTCCTCCTCCTCGTGCGCCCCGGGCCACGCATTGTACCCCCGGTAATCGCTCGTCTCGAGGGCCTGCATCTGCGCGCACTGTCAGTCCAGTAACATAAACGCGGGCACACGCACCTCCTCCGTCAACGTCCCCATATCCCCCGGCGTCGCAGTGCCCTTAAACCGCGGGCTCGCAGGCACGCTTGACGCGGCCCACCCCTGCCGCTCCGCCGCGCCAAAGTAGTCCTCGTCCCCCTCGTCGTCCTCTGCTCCGCCCTGGAACGCGTCGGGGTACGCGCGCCGCAGCGCCAGCTGGCGCGACTTGCTGTACTCGATGCCCAGGTTCTTCCAGTCGAGCAGCGGCGAGAGGCGCTCGACGCGGTTGCGCTGCGTGCGTGTTAGCGTTGGTTCTATAAAAGACGCGCGTGCCCACCTGGTTGATCCGCTGCCTCCGCGTTTTGGTGGAAAAGGCGTGCATATGGTCCGACAGCTCCTGCACCGCGTCCTCGACGCTCTGCGAGCGGCGGTCGACGATGTAGCACCCCTCGTCCTGCGGGCGCTCGATCAGGTCCGCCATGAAGCATCCGAAGCCCGAGAGATTCGTCGTGATGCTTGGGATACCCATCTGCGGCGAGTACATGAGTTCATTTTGAAATACAACTCGAGAGACGCGGCACGCACGACGGTACACTCGGCAGGCGTGTATCCCCACGGCTCGTAGTAGCTAGGGAACACGCCGAGATGCGTTCCGCGCACAAACTCCTCGTAGTCGAGCCCGAGGATCGGGTTTGAGCTGTTGAGGAAGTCGGGGTGGAAGACGATCTTGACGCGGTCCGAGGCGTCGTTGAAGAGGCGGACGCGGCGGATCTGCACGAGTGAGCATGCGTAAAGAAAAAGAAAAAGACGCCACCCACCTGATTCAAAATCGGGTCGTTTGCGTCGTCGGCCATGTTGTGCGTTGTGATCGGCGGGAGGCTGTTACGCTTGAGCGCAAAGATGCGGCGCTTGAGCAGCACGAGGTCTTCGTCCGAGAGCAGCTTGTCACCGACCGGGAGCGCGCTCGCGCTCGAGTCGCTGTAGGTAAGCAAACGTTAGAGGTGCATAAAAGTGGACCGGGTCACGGACCCCGAAAACCGGGCAGCGCTCTCAAACAGGCGTGCACCGATGCGATTTTGGATCTCGGTGACGGTGTCGCGGAGCTGTTTGGTGACGGCCTGCCCCTTGAGGGCCTCGATGGTGTACGAGTGAGTCGAGGCGGGCATGATGATGAAGGCGACGACGGTGACGGTCGAGTTGCTGGGAAGAGTGAGCAAGGGTGGAAAAAAGAAACGGAGAAATGCGCACGCTTTTTGGAGGCGGTAGTTTAACCGCGCGAGGGCTTCGATGAACATGTCAACGCCCTTGTTGCGGTACTCGTATCGGCCGGCAGTGAACATCTGGGAGAAATTAGACGAGAAGAAGAAAAAACGTTGATATTTACATAGAGCGTGTTATCCAAGTCAAAGTCGTAGTGGCCGTAGAAATGACCACGGACAAACTCGTCGATTTTTGCCTTTGAGGTGGCGTGGCGGTTCTGGAACTCGTGCATGGCCTGGAACTTGACGACATTGAGGCCGTTGGGGACAACGCCGTCGGGCTTGCGCTTGAGGAGGTGCTCGGCCTCGTAGGCGGTGATGTGGGAGACGGTGGTGAAGACGTCGGCGCAGTGGGTTGCGCTGCGCTCGATGCAGTAGCGGTGGTAGATGCCGCGCTTGCCCGCCTCGTGGTCGACGTCAAAGTATTGGAGGTTGTTGTAGAAATCGACGCTGCCGGCACAGAGGTAGCGGCCCAGGAGGGTCGCGTGGGTGGTGAAGACGGTGGTGACGTCGATGTGGCGCTTGCGGCAGAGGGGGATTGCGAGGCCGGCCTGCCACTCGTGGAAGTGGGCGACGACGGCGGTGGTAAGCTGGCGGGCGACGTAGTCGCCGAGGAACCAGGCGACGAGGTAGCCAAAGACGATGGTCTCGTTTGTTTCGTGGTCGTTTGGGGGAGAGGGGATGCCGGCGAGGTTCCAGAGATCGCCCTTCCACTCGTCGAGACGCGAGTACATGGAGCCGGTGTCAAAGAGCAGGACGTGGGGTGCGCCCTCGATGAGCCAGCGGCCATAGAGCGCCTTGACGCCTTGGTCGCGCATTCCGGCGAGGGTTGCGGCGAGATGGGGATCGGTGGGCTCCTCAGCCTCTACCTCCATGGGCGCGGTTTTGTACGACAGCGGGCCGATGAGGCAGTAGCGATCGCCATACTCGGAGACGGTGACGGGGACCTTTGTCTTGATGACGGTGTAGATGCCGCCTACCTTGTTTGCGACCTCCCAGGCGCACTCAAACAGCAATCTGGCCCGATCATCAGCAGAGGACGCGTTTTCTGTGTGGACCTACGAGTTGTGCACGTCTCTGCTGGACATGGCGTGTGCTACCAAGTAAAGAACAAGCTAATACCTGGTAGATGGCTGTAGATGAGAGTGGGGTCAAATAAAGTTCGGTTGTGACGTCACTCGCAGAACGCGTATATACGCGCTTGTTTGGTCTGGGGGCTGCAGCCATACACCGCATCACACCGGTAAGACTGTGGGAGTGGCCGGAATATTAGTTTATTATTTTCTGGACGTTATCCAGGTCGTACGCGGAGTCTGGCTTGGACTAGATTCAACGCCACCCAATGAATTTGCGATCATCTCATTTACGGAATTTTTTGATCGGATTTGTCTGGAGAATCGTTCGATAAAAAGTACCTTAAAATGTCGCGCGGTTTCTGTCTTTCCCCACCATGTCCTACGCCGCCTCCAACTCCTCCTCCCATGTCTGGTCAGGCTACCTCGAGCAGGCCCAGCAGGTCCCCAACTCCCGCTGGATAATTCTCGCTCTCATAAACACACCCGTCCTCGCCATCTTTTTCAACGTTCTCTGGCAAAAAATCGCTCCCAGGAAGACCTCTGACCCCCCGCTCGTCTTTCACTGGCTTCCTATCGTTGGTTCTGCTCTCTGGTACGGCAATGACCCAATTGGCTTCTTCGAGACCTGCCAGGAGAGGGTGCGTTGCTTGCCTTGCACTTCGGCTCGTCTCTGAGCATAAACAGTACGGGAACGTCTTCACCTTCGTCCTCCTCGGTCGCAAGGTCACCGTGGCTCTCAGCGCCAAGGGAAGCAACTTTGTCCTCGGTGGAAAGTCGACTGCGTTCAATGCCGAAGGCGCATATACGGTGCGTGAATAAAAAACTTCGACGACCTCTACCCTAACGATAAACAGCATCTAACCACCCCTGTCTTTGGCAAAGACGTCGTCTACGATTGCCCCAACGAAATCTTCATGCAGCAGAAAAAATTCGTCAAATTCGGCCTCACCACCGAAAACTTCCGCCAGTACGTCGGCATGATCGAAGACGAGGTCGACGAATTCATGAAGAAGGACGCCCGCTTCCGCACCTACCAGCAAAACGACATCAACGAGTGGGGCAACTTCGATGCCATCGCTGCCATGGCTGAGATCACCATCCTCACCGCCTCGCGCACGCTCCAAGGCAGGGAGGTCCGCGAGGGCCTCAACAAGTCCTTCTCGCAGCTCTACACCGACCTCGACGGCGGCTTCACCCCCCTCAACTTCCTCTTCGCCAACCTCCCGCTCGAGAGCTACCGCAAGCGCGACCGCGCCCAGAAGAAGATGAGCGAGTTCTATGTCGATATCATCACCGGACGGAGGAAGAACCCGGACGGCGACCACCACTACGACATGATTGCGTCGCTGATGGACCAGAAGTATCGCGGGGGCGGGCCGCTGCGCGACCATGAGATTGCCCACATCATGATTGCCCTCCTCATGGCAGGCCAGCACACCAGCTCTGCGACGCTCGCATGGACCATGCTGCATCTCGCCTCCCGGCCCGACGTTGCGTGAGCCGCCTCTTTTGTGTTGTGATTCGTATTTACTTACGTACCGCAGCGACGCACTCTACGCCGAGCAGGTCAAGCGCTTCGCGAACCCCGACGGCAGCCTGCGCCCGATGAGCTACGAGGACCTGCGCCACCTCCCCGTCCTCGACTCGTGCATCCGCGAGACCCTCCGCGTGCACCCGCCCATCCACAGCATCATGCGCCAGGTCCGCGAGGACGTACCCGTCCCGCCCACGCTCGCCGCGCCCAACAAAGACGGCGGCATCTACGTCGTGCCCAAGGACACCTACGTCCTCGCGTCGCCGCTCATCTCGCAGATTGACGCGCGCATCTGGAAGGACGGTGCAGCGTGGGAGCCCGCGCGGTGGAACGACGCCGAGGGCGTCGCGGCGCAGGCGCTCAGCGCGTACACGGACGAGGGCGGGGAGAAGATCGACTATGGGTTCGGCGCGGTGAGCAAGGGGACCGACAGCCCGTATCAGCCGTTTGGCGCGGGGAAGCACCGGTGTATTGGCGAGCAGTTTGCGTACCTCCAGATCGGCACCATCATCGCGACTATCATCTGCAGAATGGAGCTCCGCCTCCCGACGCCCGTGCCCGACCACAACTACCATGTGCGTTTCGCGTCCTCTTGCTCTCTCGTTTCGACGTTGCTGACCTCACGCACAGACCCTCATCCTGATGCCAAAGGACCCGAAAAGCATCCACTACCGCCGCAGGAAGTTTGATTAGGTTAGTTAGAGTGCGCGTAGTAGAAGGATGAGTATATATACCGACCGACTCTTGGTTGGGCTAAAATAAAGTAATAAATACAATTTTTGAAGCTTCGAGCTAACAGTGGGCGACTTTCTGTAAGCCATATCATAGATTAGGGGTGCCAACCATGCCGGCACACCACTTATTCCAATGAAATTTTATGCTCGAGGGTTCTCATGGGCCATAAAACATCTTATCTTGCTAGAGTTAATACTCCGCATGTGAGATGTAAACAACACGTCCCAGAACCCATCCTACACCCAGAACACACGGACATCGACGTGTTTTTCCTCCATCAGCAACTCGAGAACACCGCCGATGAAGACATACTACTGTACTATTTCGACCGAGTGTTCATGTAACGTGTAACACAGCCCTCTGAAGTAAACACTTTAGCTACCTGTAATGGTGACACCAGGCAAATGAACACTGAATTTTTTTGAAGCCCCAAATGGTGCCAAAACAACTCTAGCAGTAGTACATGCAAATTTTTCAAAAAATGCTACTGAAAATGCCTACCAGTGCTCCTCCCAAAGGGGCCCCGGTAGCACAAGGTCCCGATTTTCTTCCGCTGGCCACGACCAAGAGGTGCGGACGGCGGAGCTTCGCCTTTGGAATCGGATTTCTTGGTAGTCTTATAGCAATCACGTGTAAACCCGACACATACTTACATCGGATTTCCTACGTATCACGGACACTTACATCACCTGATTGTACTTTTCTTTTCTCTTACATTCATCACTCTTGAGCTCGAATACAATATCACGTTCATATTCTGCCTGGCCCGCTCTCTCTCTTTTTGGTGTTTCTCCCCCTGAGGATCTTGAAGACCTCTAGGTGAGTTTCCACTTTCTTTTGAATATCAAACACCGTCGTCGCCAATCAACAGGAGCATTTTTTTGCTCCTGTTCTGGCTCCTCCGTCCCCGCCAACGGTCGCGTATCACCCTAACGGATTTATTGACACCTCTGTCCACCGTCCACCATCCACCATCCACCGTCCACCGTCCGCCGCCCCAGCAGTCTCTGACTGACGCCACGTCACAGGCACAGCTACCCGTGTCGTACCATTCTGAAATCTTTTTTGCGCTTTCAAACTGTTGCACATACCAATGACCCCGACCCCACTCCAGACCAGGAGCCATTCTGTCGCCCCTACCCCCACCGTGTCTTCTCCGATAGCACCGCAAGAGGACTCTGGGATAGTCTCCAGATCCGCTATCGGACCCCGCGAGAGAATCCGCCGTGCGGTGTGAAAAGAAGGATGATTCTGTCTGTCTGTCCCCTAAACTGCCCTGATCCGTCCAACTCTACTGCCAAACCAGAACAAACACGCATGCACCAACTACCGCATGTGCCCCCCCCCTCCAGGCAACGTCCTCGTTGCCTGCGTTCCCGTCCTCCTAGCCCTGATCCTTTCCCCAATCGACGCCTCCTCCTGCTCCTTGCCGATTTCTTCGTCGTCATCCTCCTCAACCCACGCGCCCTCGTTCTCATCCGCCTTCTGCCGTCCTGCTTCTTCTGCCTGGCGCGATGCGCCCTCCTCTTCACGACTCGGTTCTGTCTCCTCCCGCAGCGCCGGTCCCGCGGCCGCGATGGCCTCTTCATTGGTGTTTCCGGCGTGTCGTGCTGCCTCGTATGCTTCTAGTGACGATCCTGTCGGCGCTTGCAGGGGCCTTAGGCAACGCGAATTATACTCCCCCTCCAGTTCCTGTCCATAAATAGTTTCAATGATATAGGAAGTGAGCAGACGCTCCTTGACACGAAACGCGCCCGACCACTCCGGAAGAATTTTCTTTGAGGTAAGGAAGGTCTTCTTGTACTTGGGATCGAGCACCTGGACCAGATCGCCGGCCTCGAAGATGACCTCGCCGGCCTTCGATTCCACCACACGGCGGTCAAACGCAGCCTTACGCGCCATTCCGTGCCGCACCGCGCGCGCATATCCGTCGAAACGCTGCTGGCCGGCGTACGTCTGCTGGATGTTGACGTCGTCCATTGAGATGGTGTTCGACGCCGCCTCCACCCCCGTCTCCGCTGTGTTAATAACCATGGCGAAAAACAGTTCGTTCGGGGTGTGGTCCAGCGCCCTCAGAATACGGTTATTCAGCAAGAATATCGCGGTGTCGAAATGGTCTGGCCAGTTATTGGGAAGATGTTCCCATTTTTCGATCTTCTTCCAACCTTCCTCCCCCAGGTCCGGTGCACACAACCGCTTCAAGATCCCCAATAATATCCAGTTAGTTCCTTCGACCAATCCATTCACCCACGGCGAGTATTTCGCCACGATGTGTGGCTTAACACCAAATGCCCCGCAAGTGCGGCGCACTATTTCGTTGTCAAAATGGCTTCCACCATCCGTCTGGAAAGTTTCCCAAGGCGCATACCCGCGGAATAGGGACTCGAGCGCGCTTCGTGTTGTCACGGCGGACCCGTGAGTCCTGTGTTTGAACCCGAATACGCGCTGCGACGCCGTATCCAAGTACAAACCAATTTCCTTGTAGCCTCCACGACCTTTTGGCATCGCCAGGTAATCGCCTACCAACAGCTCAAATGGGTGCCGTCGCGTAATTGGCTGGAGCAGGGCGTGTAGGTGAGTCGAGCCGAAATTCAGGCACTCGCCGCAGTTCTGAATAGCGCCCATGATCAGCTGGTCGATCGCCGGCGTTTTGAACCTGTCGGTAAGTTTCAGCTTCATGGAATCCCGGCCCATGTGCCCCCCTTCTCGGTGCTCCCTCTCCGCTTCTGTCCTCATCTCGTCTGGCGTCAGGCACTCGACGCGCGCCCGCGCTCTCCGTGATCTTCTGCCGCCGACGTGCCACAACTTGCCCCCCTCCACCATGTACTCCCGTGCGCGGTGCTTCGCGTGCCGTACTGCGCTCTCGTTCTCCCCTTTCGCGATCGTCTCCAGCGCCTCTATGGCCTGCCGAAACACGGGCACCCCCGCGAACCGTGCCTTCAACGCTGGCACCTCTCCCGCATCTGCTACCGTGTACAGGTCGAAGATCAATCCGCTTCCTGTGAACCAATCACATTCGATGGACCATGTGCTGCCGTCGTCTGCGGTCCGCGCGACGTTCGTGTACTTCCTGCTGAGCGCATCCCCAACAAAGTTGACGGCCCCGGGTAGATGGCGTATCTCCCGGATATCGTGCCCCATTACTGCCTCCAGCCAGCGTGTGTGGGTCGTGGATAAATTAGTGCTCATTACCATGTCCTGCAGAGCCTGACAGTCCGTCTCGACCTCAATCGGGAAGCCGTACGTTGTGTCTGCAAATTTGTCGAGGGAGTATTTGAGCGCGGCAAATTCCAGCAAGTACGGCTTGTACCGCTCTTCCGCCAGCGATGTGCGCTTCGATGCGAAGCCTATTGGGTGCAGGTGACTCACCACCTTCCCATTCGGCATGGTTGTGTCGAAGCGTTGGCATAACATCCCGCCAAAGCCTTCCTTTGACCCGTCTGTCGTCACCACAAACGGCCGTCCGTCGAAGACTGGGCCTTTCAATACCGGCTCCGATGTTAATGCCGCTTTCAGACGTATGAACGCCGCCTGCTGCGGCGCGCCCCACTGCCGCCGCAGCTCGACCGCTCTCATTCTCCGTCTCCATTCTCCCTTCGACCCCACTCTGCCCACCTTCGCCAGCCGCTCTAAGTCCGTGAGGGGCTGCGCGATGCGCGCATAGTTTTTGATCAGCCCCCGAAAGTGCCCGCAAAGCCCTAGGAACGATTTGAGATTGAGCAAATCGTGCGGCGTTTGCCAGTCTACAATCGCGGTGAGTTTTGTTAAATCGGGTTTTATGCCCTCCGGCCCAACACGATTGCCCGCAAATGTAGCTTCAGTCATGAAAAATTGCATCTTTGCCGCCGACAGCGAGAGCTTGTGCTCTCGGACACGTTGGAAGACTTGTCGTAAGTCTCCCATCTTCGCGTCAAAGTCATCGCCTGCCATCCCACAAACAGCTGGATCTTTGTGCCGACCAGGTCCCCGAGTGCGCCTCCTGTTGCCGTGCTGAACATCGAAGGTGCGCCTGTCAAACCCATTGGCATCTTGCAGTAGGTGAAATACCCTCTGCCTTCGACATAGAAGCAGAGGTACGGCCGTATCTCGTCGGCCGTTGCGCACGCATAGAACCCTTTTGCGAAATCGAATACCGAGACCCATCGGTGACCCGAGAGCATGCCCTGCTTTCGCTAGATGTCGCCTTGCGGCATGGCCGCGACCTTGGTTTTGCTGTTGAGCTCGCGATAGTCATGGCACACATGCCACGATGGCTTTTTGGGGTCATCTACCTCCGACATAGCTGGAGGTCTCTCTGGCAGTGTAAAGCTCGCCGGGATCCCTGCCGCCATGCACTGGTCGTTGATTTGGTGCTTCAACTCAAGAATTGTACGTGTTTTCCCGTTCTGGTGAGCTTTCTGTGCCAATGTAGTTGGGGAAACACACTTGACATCCTTAGGATTGATGCCCTCGATTATACCCGCCGCGAGCATCTCGTCAATGACTCCGTTGTACCATTCCTTTTGAACCGGTGTCGTCGGCCGTTGGTGGACCTTTGTATTGAATGTTGTGTCCTTCGGAATGTTCATGGTGTGCTCGGCCCCGGGTATCGGCATGACCTCCTTCATAGAAAGCGCAAAGCAGTCTGCGAATTCTGTGACGAAGTCCCGCACTGCGCCGTGCTGCTTCTCGGTGAGATCTGAGCCCATTGTCACAGCGTCTAAGACTGCCGTGACCCGCTTCGGATTGTGCGGGTCCGTGAGACGCGTGAACACCGACATGTCTTCCCCAATGTGGATCTCGGGCTGCTCGAAGCCTTCCTCCAGTTGCTCGCTGTCTGCAAATTGAGGCCGCAACATGCTCGCTTCAGCCCTGGAAGCGATGCGGACCAGGTATGCTGCAAATGCCGCTGGCGTCCCCGCAGAGAGTTGCTCCCATACCCGATGCTCCTCTGCTGCACGTCTCATGTGCCCTGCCATTTCCTCTACGGAGTATACGTGTTCTGGGGGACTTGTGTCAGTGCGCTTTTCTTCGAGGTCAGGCTCAGGATTAGGTACTCCCCTCGCGGGGGACTGCACCTTGTCCCCCACTGAGTTTGCGCGCGCTGGCCGTTTTGGCCGTATAACCCTCCCGTGCACGCGCACCTCGAACTCCAGGCCGCACGGTGGAATCCAATAGCTCCACCGTGGGTCTTCCCCCTCCTCAACCACCTCCTCCATCTCTTCTGGCTCTGCCACCGACTCCTTCACCTGCCGCAGCCACCTCCTCCTCGCCTTCATCCGTCGTGTGTTCTCTCCCCGCGTGTAGCGTACACGTGGTTGTCCTCCTGACATCGTAGTGTCAGTGAGGAGCACATTCTCCAATGCTTGTAGCAGAGTGGGTACTTCCCTAAGCGGGGATTCCATATCCCTGCTGAGTGTCCCTCGTTCGTTCGTTGTCATACCGGCACCCCCGTACTGCGCCGCTAGCGCTAGTATCCCATGCCTGATGGCCTTGCTCACCGCTCCCCAGGCTCGCCCGCTTCTCGTCGTTTGTCGAACCCTCGAAGAAAGGTCAGTATCTTTTGTCGACGAAGCTGCACGCATGTTTTTTGGTACGTCCCTGCGCGGGGATCGCGAATAATCCCCAGGTAAGTACACCCGCGTGCCTTCGCTGTTTTCTCCCCCCGTTCCCATGTGCGCCGCCTTTTCCCGTCCCGTATTCTGTCCCGTCTCCTCGTCCGGGTATTCGCGTGCTAAAAAGTAAATCTCGTTAGTATTGTCTTCATCCTCCCGGCATCCTGCATCCGGTACTTCCCTCGAGGGGGCTGGCAAAGCCCCCGTCGAGTTCCTTTGTGCCTCTTGGGGTGATCCCGTTTCGCGCTCCTCTACTTGCGGTACCGCTGCGTCCTGACAAGGGTGCTGGTTACTGCTTTTCGAGACCTGATCCGCTCCAGAAGAAAAGACGTGCCTAACAGGAGGTGCGCTACTTCCTCCTGCTGACATTGCGCGCGTTTTGGGGTCCAAGAACACAGTGTTCACACTGCCCCGTGCCTTGTCCCACAGGACAAATCACCCTATTTGATTTGATACCACCGTCGACCCCTTCTCCCCTGGTACCGAGATCGTGTCCGTCCCGTAGTCATGCACCGCTCCAAATTGCTCGAGGAGCGGCTTGCCGAACAGGAATGACCAGGATCCACCGCTAGGAAACACCTCGAAGCTCACGCGCACCCTCGCGCCGCCGAACCTGATGTACCCCTCCCAGCGCCCGATGGATGGCACGAGCGCCCCATTTGCCATCCTCAAAATCTTCCCCGACTGCTGAAGCTCCCCGATACGATGCTGCACTGCCGCGTACAGCACCGTGCACATCGCATTCACCATCGCCCCGCCGTCTTCCAACGTCCGCACCCGCATGTTCTCTCCCTTGGGCCCTTCCACTTCAATCCCACATATAAATGGCACGCTCGCCCGCCCCAGATCCCGTTCCTTAGCCCCCACCGTGTATAGGTCAACGACGTTCGATTCGGACGAGGTGGAGTACATGGGGGTCGACGTAGGACTACGGACTTCGGGACCCAGTGGCGCGTCCTTGGACGGTGGCTCATCGCACCCGAGGACTGTCTGTCCCTTCTCCTGCTCTTCTGGGGCTGTCTGAGCTTTTCTTTGGACAGCCCCTACACGTTTCCCTGGTCCTCCACCTCCTTGAAGTGCGCCTCGTCCCCTTCGAACGGTCGCCCATAATCGTTGGTGTCCCACGTTGGCGCAAACATCACCATGCGCACCGCTACGGGCGCCTCCCGCAGCGCCTGCGTCGCAATCCGGCGCCAGCTTTGCTCGCGCGCGCTGAGGCATTGATCCAGTGGTGCCTGGCATCGCCGCTGGAAGTTGATGTGGTTGCCCTGGCCGCACCGGAAGCACTCGCCCAAATTGAGGGGCGCGCACCCGGGGCGCAGCGGGTAGGGCCTGGCGATCGTAACCTTGACGTTCCCATTTGCCTGGCGCCAAGCCTGCTGCTGGTCTCCGTGCGCGCGTCGGCCCGCCTCGGTGTCGGGGTGGTGCGGGATACGCGGGATGGCGTCAAGCAGCGCGCGGCGGTCGTTGCCCATCAGCGGCGGCTGCGGCGCCGGCACCTGGTACGGTGCGCGTGGGGCTTGTGGCTGGTACTGTGCGCGGGGCGCCTGTGCTTGATACTGTGCACGTGGCGCAGCGAACAAATTACCTTGTCCACCTCCTCCTCCCCCTTGGAACGGGTTCGCGCCTGCCGCTGCCTGCGGCCAGCGGGCGGGGCCTTGCACCGGTGCCCCGAGCCTCGCGTTGGCGAGCTGCGCACAGATGCCTGCTGTAGGCGATGCTTGCAGCCTCGTCCGCTGCTCCACCAGCCTGGCGAGCTTATCTCGCTCCTCCTTCTCTTCCCTTTTCTCCTTCATCTCCTGCTCTAGGTCCCCCGTGTCGACGTCCCGAATGGCCTTGGCGAACACGGCCCAGTCGGTGTACACCTTAACGATCTTCGTACGCAATGGCCCGGGTAACTCGCGGCGGACTTGTTCGATGTATGTCGTAGTTTTGGCGACGCCGGCCTTCGTTGTGAGGCGTAGGATTTTGTTGATCCATGCGTGGTGTGCCCAGACGTCGTGGTCACCGAGCTTGAGCTTCATGCCCAGCTCCTCCGCCGTGAGCCGGGCCTGGAGCAGCTCTGTGGCGTATTCCGCCTGCGTGGGCTGCACGGTCACTTCCGCTGGGTATTGGGCATCGAGTGCGGCGTCGATCAGGTCCATGTCCGCACGCGTCGCGGCGGGCAGCATCGCGAACCAGTCGTCGGCGTCGCTCCCAGGCACGAGATACATCTTGAAGGCTTTGGCCTTGTCCGCGCTGCTTGTCGTTACTTTGACGTCCCGATGGAATGCCCGCAAAAAACTCTGCGCGGACATCTTTTCCGTATCACCGTCCCAGGCGTCTATGGGCATCGTGTCCTCGTCGTCGTCTGGTGCGGGTTTTGTTGGTGTGGTTCTCGGTGGTGTACGTGCTGGCGAGCCCGTAAGAACTGGTAAGTACCCGTCCTCTGATTCCTGTGTCAGCGACGACAACGACGATGGCGAAGACGGTGATGATGGTGGCTTCAGAGACGGCGTCCGGTGTGTGGTGAAGTCGATAGTTTCTATTGTGCTCGTAGTCGTGCTCGTTGCGGGTGTTTGGAATCTCCCGTTTCTTGCTCGTGGTTGCTGTCTCGCTGTGGGCGCCAATTCTCGTACTGTAGGTCACGTAGGTAGAATTCCACTCCGATCACCAGATGGGATAGTCTCCAGATCCGCTATCGGACCCCGCAAGAGAATCCGCCGTGCGGTGTGAAAAGAAGGATGATTCTGTCTGTCTGTCCCCTAAACTGCCCTGATCCGTCCAACTCTACTGCCAAACCAGAACAAACACGCATGCACCAACTACCACAACTCTCCGCTTACGAATCCACCCGAGACACCTGCCTCCCCCCGCCCCACGCGAACACACCGTGTGGTAGACTCCTCGGACTTGGACTCCTCCTCGCCCCCGCCCCATGCAAACACGCCGTGTGGTAGACTCCTCGGACTTGGACTCCTCCTCGCCCCCACGCGCTCCCATGGCCCTGTCCGACATCGCCGTCTTCGAGATACATTCCAACAAGCTCCCCACACTCCACGCTGGCGCCGTCACACTGCTCCTGCTGAAGAAATTCGAGAGTGCTTGCAAGGGTTACTTCAACGTCAAAGAAACCGCTCCCGACCGCAAGGTCGCCACCATCCTCGGATGCCTCCAGGACGACCATGTGAAGAACTGGGTGGCTGATGATACGGAACACAAGCGCGTCACAAAACTCAGCTTCCCCGCTTTCATGCTTGAACTCAAGGACCTCCTGCTGAACTCCGACTGGCAGGTACAGACACGTAACCAGATCCTCGCCCACAGGATGTCAGAAGATGACACATTTGACCTTTTTGTCACCCATTTCACCGTGCACGCGTCCCTCCTGCTCAACACCAAATACGCCCTCGATCCTACCCATATCCACTACCAAATCGAGGCCGCCATAGCTGACAACCTCCACTTCCAATACATGCACCACGAGACCCTGCCGTCCATGCCCGATGGGGTGTACTGCTGGGAGCGGCCCCGATGTGGCGGACGGCGATGCCAATAGCGACGAGAAGCAAGCTCGATATCTACACGTGCGACTACACCACGTGACTACCAACCGAACCTCCCACTCCATGTGCCCAACCAAAAAATGCAATGTCCTCGTCGCACGTCCGGCCCAAGAAACATCTACTCCTCACAACGGCCTCATCCAACCCAACGCTGTAAGCGCGCGACTCAGATCGCGTAACCTGGGATCACGGTCCCAATCAACGGCAGGTGGCGCTTTTCCAATTGGCACATGCAGAGTCGACGTGCGCGGGGTGAAGGAGGACATGAAACGCATGCGGGGAGTAGATGCAGCCTCGTGATTTTTTGTTAGTCGTGGATGCGATGTAGTACGGCAAAAACACGAATTTTGATTTGATTGAGAGCGGGGAAGCGTTCTCGGTGTGTGCCGGTGGCGTCGTTGTAGGCTCGAGAAAGGCTGGGAAACGCCGCTTCGAAGACCGGAAAAATCTCGAGCAACAGCTGGCGGCGGTGATTTAGGAAACATGGGTACCGGCAGGTCTCCTGCGTCCTCGGCCCAATCTAGCGGAGGGGCGGCAGCGTCGGGCGCATCGGTTTGCGTCTCGACAGAGCAGGTCGTCGTAGGAAGGGTGTCCTCGAGGTCCAGAACAATATTCGCCGGCACTGCGGTCTCGACAGACACAGCACTGCGCACCTTGTTTTCCTCCTCGCAAAGTCTCCACCCCACGTTGAATCCCCACATGTGCTCCTCCTCTAAATCCTTCTCGCGACGCTCTGCATGCGTGGCGGTCACTCCCTTCCACTTCTCCAGTGCGTCCCGAATGCCGGCCATCTTTCCCTCCTCGAAACCCTCCTCCTTCGCACGAGCTGCAACTTTTTCCCCATATCCGAAGCCAATACTCACGGCCTTGTCCCACAGTTCCCTCAAACAGTCTTGCAGCACGTCCCCACCCTTCTTCCGAGCATCCCACGGCACAGTTTGCAGCAATATTCGTTCGACACTGCGATCGTGAGCGTCAGGCTGCGGTGTGTTCGACATCTTCAAACACGAGACGCGGGGTCCACGAAACGGCGATAACGACCAGAAAGCACGACGGGGTCCATGAACGACTTCAACAGCGACACAACGGCGACAGCGACAGCTGGGATAGAGCAAGAGACGGAAGCAGCAGAAAAAGCGTTCAGCGGCGGCGTGGCCGACTGGCGAGCGAAACGAAGACCACTCCAATCACCAAAATGGGGTGTACTGCTGGGAGCGGCCCCGATGTGGCGGACGGCGATGCCAATAGCGGCGAGAAGCAAGCTCGATATCTACACGTGCGACTACACCACGTGACTACCAACCGAACCTCCCACTCCACCGACACCAACGCTGTTGAGTTGAAGACTTGGATCAAAGCTGTTACAAAGCTCGACTTTACTCGCCGCCATGACCTCGCCACCACTCAGTGCTGCTTTGAGCACATGGAGAAGGAGAACAAGCGTAAGGCGAAGGACGAGGGAGACCGCAACAGCGGCTCCAAGCGCCACAACGGCGGTTCCTCATCAAGCAGAACATCAAACCCCTTCATCCACCGCCCAAGGCCCCCGCCGTTTCCCACCGCCGCTCACGGCACCTGAGCGCTCGCTCCTCAACGAGCATGATGGCTGCACCAAATGCCGCCGCTTTTTTGCTAATCACTGTGCTGCACAATGCAACAAAAACCTGCCCACCGCCGATGGCTACAAGGAACTGTCCCAAGCCGATGTGGACGCAGCCCGCCGTGTCCCCAAAGGCAAGGCACCTGTGGTCGCTGCAGTCATGCCATCCTACAACGACTCCGATGACAGCACAGATGACGGCGACATCACTGAATCTTCCGAAGTGAGTCCCGCATCCTCCCCCGATGACGACTTCATGCACCTCATCTGGAGATGTCTCCTCGAGGGGCTGAAGTCGGCACTCGCCATCATCGTTAACACTCTTATTGACAATGGTTCCCATTTAGTAATCATTAATGACTCTCTTGCCGATTCGCTTGGACTCCGACACTTCACCTTACATCGCCCGAAAGAAATCACACTAGTGTTATCCGACGACTTGTTACCTACGGTACAATCCTTGACCCAATATGTAAAACTACGCACTGTCTCGACCGATCAATCTTGGACTTCGAATTCTGTATGCGCGTTCATTGCGCCGGGCCTTTGTGTCCCTCTCATATTAGGTCTACCTTGGCTCGTGCAAAATAGGATTGTTATAGACCATCATGCCAGCACTGTAATTGATAAACGGGTGAACATGGATCTTTTCCACCTCCCCAAGCCCCTCCCACCGCCTGTCCTGAAAATGAAACTTTGTGAAAAGTTCAAGAAGACAACTAAAGACCGCAAGGCTGTCGCCACAGAACTAAAGGCTGTCTGCACAGTCCGCCACGCACGTCTCGAAGCCGAAAACCTTTTTGAACCCGTCAAGCCGGTCAACATTGTTGCGGCTGTCTGTGAACGGGTTGAGGTTTTGGCGCACTGGGACGAGCTAAACAAACGAGGCGACCGTCTGAAGTCGGAATTCCCCCAACTCTTCGAACAGATGCCCCCATGTAGACGAACTCCCCACTGACGTTCTCTGTGAAATCAAGGTGAAGGATGCGGATGCTCAATTTCAAGCCCGCTCGTACAAGAGCCCGCGGAAATATAAGGATGTGTAGCAAACATTGATACAGGCCCATCTTGATGCTAGGTGCATTCACCCTTCCTCGTCACCACATGCCAGCCCCGTCTTCCTGATCCCTAAGGCAAACAAGGACACACTACCACGCTGGGTCAACAATTTCAGACCCCTCAACGCAAACACCGTCTGGGACTCTTTCCCTCTACGGCGTGTCGATGACATCTTAGCTGACTGTGCTAAAGGAAAGATCTGGAGTACGATTGACTTCACAGACAGTTTTTTCCAAACCCGCATGCATCCAGACTCAATTAAGTACACTGCTGTTAACACACCATTAGGACTCTATGAATGGCTTGTGATGCCACAGGGTCTACGAAATGTGCCGTCCATGCAACAACACTGAGTGACCACGGCACTACGTAGCCTCATAGGAAAGACCTGCCACATATACCTAGACAATATTATCATCTGGTCGGAGAATGTCAAAGAGCATGAAAAACACATACGTGAAGTGTTCGAGACGCTCTGCAAGAATTCCCTGTTCTGCAACCCCAACAAGACAAAACTCTTCCAATACAGTGTTGACTTTCTGGGACACCGCATCTTCGCACGCAGAATCGAGGCAGACCCCAAGAAGGTTGAAAGAATTGTGCACTGGCCGCAACCAAACTCAGCAACAAATGTCTGTGCCTTTCTTGGCCTCGTTCATTACCTCTCCAATTTCCTCCCCATGCTAGCCGAACATACCATGATTCTTGAAAAATTAACCACCAACAAGTGTGACAAGAAATTTCCCCAGTGGACCAATGACCACCAAACAGCTTTCAACGCTGTTAAGCAAATTGTGCTCGGTGTTGACTGCTTGACCACCATCAACCATGATGAACCAGGTGAAAACAAAATATTTGTCACTGCAGATGCTAGCGACAAGCGCTCCGGTGCAATGCTATCATTTGGTCCCACCTGGGAGACTGCACGGCCTGTTGCCTCTGAATCTATGTCGTTCAAGGCCCCGGAATTAAACTATCCTGTGCACAAAAAAGAAATGTTAGCCATCATCAGGGCCCTAAAGAAATGGCAAGTAGACCTTATTGGTAGTTCACAGTTTACATGGATCACCAAACACTTGAGAACTTCGACACCCAGAAAGATCTCTCACGCTGTCAGGCCCGATGGATGGAATTCATGTCTCAGTACGACTGTAAAATACTGTATATCAAGGGCGAGGACAACAGTGTCGCCGATGCTCTATCCCACACAGATTTCGATGGAGAACCGACCGGGGCTGAACCCTGGTCATGCGACCCCACTGCCATCACATCTGTTACAGTCCCAACTAACTCACCTTTCCATGCTGCCAAGTCCCTTGCATATACACGGATCAAGACTGACAGATCTGCTCCTGCAACGATTGCCTCCGTGTTACGCGTTATAAGCGACACGAAGATCCTTGATCAGATCAGAGACGGGTACAACATGGACCCATGGTGTGCAAAACTGCTCTCTACCTCCAAGGGTTGTGTCGGCCTGGAATTCCGTGAACCTGAACGCTTGTGGTACATCGGCGACCAGCTGATTATACCCCGCTCTGGTACCCTATGCGAGACACTGTTCCAACTCGCTCATGACTCTCTCGGCCACTTTGGCTTCGACAAGTCTTACAAGTCCCTCTGCAATGCATACTACTGGCCCAACATGTGTTCTGACCTCGAGAAAGCTTACATTCCTGGCTGCCACAACTGCCAGAAAAATAAGTCCTGCACGAAACCAAAGGCTGGACCTCTCCATCCTCTCCCTATCCTTGACCAACGAGGTGACTCAGTTGCTATCGACTTCATCGGACCTCTCCCCAAGGACCAGGAACACATCACTTTCACAGACCGCCTTGGCTCAGACATACAGATCATTGAGACGCACATGAAGATCACCGCCCCCGAACTGGCCCTACTGTTCTTCAAGCACTGGTACTGCAAGAACGGACTCCCTCTTGAAATCATCTCCGACCATGACAAGCTTTTCGTCTCCACATTCTGGAAGTCCCTCCACAAACTCACCAGTGTTAAACTCAAAGTGTCTACCGCCTTTCACCCTCAAACCAATGGCTCCAGCGAACGAACGAACAAGACGGTTAACCAGACCATCCGCTTCCACGTAGCACATAACCAGCGCAGATGGGTCCGTGCTAGTGCTGGGTTTGAAAGGATTTCGCCCGGGTATAATACGCGGGTGTGCAGCGGCCGCTATGTCTCGAAGGTATGGCTCGTTTAATACGTCTAATACCAGCGCCGCCGGCCCGAAATTTTCCGTGTATTTAAGGTATAATACGTGTATTTAATACCGTTTTTAATGTATGAAAGGTATTTAAAGCCACCTACCAGTTTCCCGCATCCCATTCGGCGTCCTTCGTGGTCCAGCTCCCAGTTGATGGTTTGGCAGGCAGCTTGGCAGGTCGAGCCGTCGGCTCCTCCGGCATTCCCTGGGTGGCAGCAAACCGCTGAGTGAGTTTCGGCGCCTTGAGATCAACATAGGCCTCGATCTCCAAGGTGGGGAAGTTGGCTCGCCGGATCACGAGAGAAGGAGCCACGGTATCGGTATCATCCTCACCTTCCTCCATCGCTTCTAAGTCTTCCATCCCATATGGATCCGCGTGATTGAACAGCGCATCTTCATCAATTGCCACCTGCTCAGAATCTGCATTGAGAAGATCCTGAAGTGTCGGAATCCTGGCAACCACAGGGTCGGAGGGTTTGCGGTTGGCCGTAGGGAGCTCCAATCGAACCTTTTGGCAGTGCTGCTTCACTTCCGAAGAACGAAACCCGTACCGCCAATATTGATTGAGCTGCGCACATCGGATGAGGCTCTCGGGCCCTAAATTGTTCCGTTTGGCGGTGCTCATTGCTGTGAGCTTTGATGCTGTACGCTCATCGCACATCTCACTTGGAACAACACTGAAGAGCTTGATTCCGAGGTGCTGCACCGGGATTTTTAGTAATAGTAATTTCGGAGGTCAAAAACATACCGCCAAAATGTTAGCATTGCTATATTTCGACATGGTCTTCCACCAGGCAAGTCATAGAGACATATCAGTGCATGGCAGGTCAAATGGTGCCTCTCGATACATGTACGCTTGCAATGAAATTAGTGTTGCAAGCCGGTGATTGGGTTTAAAACATACATATGGTCTGCTTGACCAAAATATTGCCTTCAGCTGCAGTGCCACTGCGCTCGCGTTTTTGCTCATGTTGGAGCATCAGCCGAGCACTGGTAACCAGGTAGACGACAAAAGGAGAGGCTGTTTTCTTTTCAAAGTTTACCCGAGGCAGAAGTCCAAGCCTAATGGCGCCGTCATGATAGTAGACTGTGAGATATTTAGTACAAGCTACGGACACGAGAAGAAAATCATACCGGGATCAAGAAGGTATGCCAGAACAAACATCCCTGGAGTGCAGTCGTTCATGAAGATTGCAAATCGGCGGTTGTAACAGTCTACGGTCTCTTGATGGTACTTGTTGATCGCGTTCGCTATCCGAAAGTCAGTGTGTAAGTTGAATATTTAATGGATAGACGGACATGGGTCAGAGAAAACATTCTGGAATCCAATTGCAATGCTGATCCAGATGGTAAAGACATCTGAGCATGTAACCTGGGTGCTCTCCAAGGTTTTGAGACCACGAGAAATCGGTTTGAGGAGCATATCAATGTTGTAGAGTTGGGCTCGAAGTTGGAGTTGCTCTGGAGAGTTGGTCATGAAGTATTTCCGAAGAGGTTTGGTCTAGTGATCCATTAATAAAAATTGCCTCGACGTTAGAACCAGACGTACCGCCTTTGTGTCGAACGCCAAAAGACCCTCTGAATAGCATTTCTCCATTGCCGGAAGACAGCAGCTTACACTACTGGACTGATCCGCAAATGTAGAGAACCGGGTGGCGCCAAAAGAAATGAGGCCACGCTTATCGTCTTGTTCTTTCAACTTGTCTTTCAGGTGCTTCTTGCCGTAGTTACTGTGAGAGAAGTATGTGTTATTTTCGAGACGATTTTCATCACCTACACGTGTACAATAATCAGCAACACTCAATAGAATATGTCAGCAAGAGATACCTCGGCAAACCCGTTGATTTTTGGGTGGGTCTTTGAGCCAACCATGATGTCTTTTGCGAGTAGATTCAGTTGATGACAAGGGTCAGGGCAGTTCAGAATCCATGGATACACTGCACAAATGAGAGCACGGCATTTCTTGACGTTCTTGGTTGTGTCAGACACGATCATTGAAAATCGCACGGCCGCATACAGCAAGAGAACCTGCGACTCGGTGAGGTGAAGTTTGATGAAAGGAAATATTGAGAACACCGACATTCTTGAGGTTCTCAAAAATGGTCTCGCCCGTCATTGACAGGCCCGTTAAAATAATGCCAGCAACCAGATATGACATATGGGTAGGTGTCGAGACGTGCACGGTGTAGATCTTGTCGTTCCTCCGGCTCGACCAGCCATCAAACGACATGGTAAGATGGATAAAACTTTCGAGGAGCTCTTGAAGATGTTTCATCGCATTTTCGGCCTCCATAACCAGATTGTATGAGATGAAATTTGAGTGATCGGGAACAGAGTAGCCCAGACACCTTGATAGACCGTCAGATGCTGAGTACTGCGGAGGGAAGAAACTTACATCACATTGCAGAAGTCGATAAAAAAACTGTTGTCGCAGAGTGAGAATGCAAGTGCACAGCACACGATGAGCCTGAGCAGGAGATAGTCTATAATTGATTGTTGAACGGCTGTAATATTTGAAGATCCCCATGAAGCATCAAGAGTTTTCTGAGTTCCTTTCCGAGATGATTCCCCAGAATCTGAAGTGTGAGGGGCTGTGATGCCAGGAATCGGAACACGTCCGTCAGCTGTATCCTCAATTCTTCTTCTTTTCGTTCGAAGGGCTGGTGCAGCTGCCTCACCGGACGCAACTTGCTCAGCAGAGGGCTGAATGGCGTCTTTGAACTCTTTATATGTTCTCGGAAAATCCCTCTGAAGGGCCTGGTACATTGTCAGGCTTGGGGAGCTCAAACAGAGGCCACAATTACCTTGCATGCTAACATATGGGGTATGTTACGCTTCCGGGTGTTGTTGCGGCATGAAGTATCACACCCAATGCAGTAATAGATAGGTTTCATGATACCGGCACCATTCACCGATTCGCGTTCGATAAAGACGGAGGCCATAAGGCCGTCGAATCCCCATCCAATATCCTTTTTTTCCTTGCCATGAATATTGCCATTGGCTTTACACCTAGCGCGCTCGTCCACTCGATCAGAGCCCAGGGAAGCATTCGAGAGTGTTGGCTGGGAGTCGGGCATTTCGATGTCACGGTCTTCCATGGCGGCGTTTAAAGAACCAGTCTGAGTGCACATCGGAGGCAACTACAATGCAATTTAATTCCAGAATAGAGGATATCAATTAGAACACACGTACCTTCGGCAATGTAGCTTTTTGTCCCGCCTGAATTTTCTCATCGGCGTCTCCCAAATCAGTCCAATACTTCGCCCAGGCCAAAGCCTCAGGCGATGCACAGTCAGAGCCAAAGACAGTCTTCATGAGCTCCGTAGTGTGAGGGTAGTTGAAGTCTTCTTCGGCGAGGAAGCGCTCAGAGGCGTTTTTGAGAGCTGCATATTGCTCTGGAGAGATTCCCATGGTGGATATCCGCTCGTTGGGGCAGGTTGGGGTGGGGCGATGCACAAAAAAAGTGGAAAACATGCGCAACTTTTGTAACGGACGAATAGGGGATGTCCACGAACACCGCTGGACCAGCACCACTACACCAATGCCACTACAACTTTGCACTCGCTTACAGAGGGTATTTAGTCGGGTACTGGATTTAAATACCATTAAATACACGGTGTTTTGGTCCCCCTCAGGTATGAAAGGTTTTATACCCCGTATAATACTCCTGTATAATACCGTCGTTAAATACAGCCTTTCAAACCCGGCACTAGTCCGTGCCCTACCTCGGGTGGAGCTCTCCATGTAGTACCATTATAATGTGCCCTGGTCGGGCCACAGGTGCATATTACAAAGTGTCTCCTTGCTTGCTAGGCCTGGTGCACATTATAATGTGCACCCTTCCCCTGCCATTCCCGGCATGCTGCTGCCTGTTCCGGCATCAATGGCATGGTCCTTATTTGTACCTGCTTATGCACCTTCTGTATTGGGCTTCAGATTGATTGATGGCATCTGCCTGTCAATCAATACCTTCTACCACAATCACAGGCTTTTATTTGTCAATTTGATGGACAATTCCCAGGCATGTACATCAAATTTGCAATCATTTATCGCCGGCTTTGGGAATTGTTTTGCATTTTGTGCACCAACCAGGGACTCTTTTACCAAACCGTAAATACATTCAGATAGGCCTCAGCAGGCTCTACAACTTTTGTTTTGAGTGTATTTTTAGGTATATACCACCAACTTCCTTTTTTGGCCACTACGCTTTTCGCCCAAAAAGGAAAGTCTACTGTTTTCTCCCTCCCTGGCTCAGAATTCAATCGTTTTTGATGTTCTAACTGGTCACAGATAATGTTGAGTACCATAAAAAGTGAACTAGACCACAATTAGAAGCAATGAATCCCTGTAATGGGGATATAATGGGGAAAATAGTAGATTTAGCTCTAAACTCTTGTATCTTTGTGGTATAGCCCGAGAATCAAAGCTAACTCCTGCTCCTTGATATATCTATGCCAGACATATGCTCTATATACAGTAAAAAGGACTTAGCCAGTCAAGAGAGCATATTTTGGCTACAATAGCAAACACCATGATTGCTGTATTCCCACAGCTTGTAGTCACGTCAGTGCTTTCTTTTATAATGCTAGTACATCTACCACTTATAGAAACACAATGGTGAGGTTATTAATGTCCTTTTGCATCAGCATGGCAAGATTGAAGATGAACATGCTCTGACTGACTGTTGAACCTGGTTACCACAGGCCACCACACCTAATAATACCGCATACCACCCTCTAGTAGAGGTGTCATACTGCGTAGATGGCCCCTCTATTAGAGGGTGGAAATGTTAGCCCAGGGCTCCACGCAATAAACCATGCAAAACCTCGCAAAAAAACACGCAATATTTCGCAATAAATAAGGTGGGAGGACTTGGAGGCGCGCAGGCAGGTGTTCTCGGCATGTTCCGGCATACCTGTCATACCCAATGTGTCAGTGTCATAAACCATGCAAAACCTCGCAAAAAAATATGCAATATTTCGCAATAAATAAGGTGGGAGGATTTGGAGGTATGAGGGCGGGTGTTCTCGGCATGTTCCGGCATACCTGTCATACCCAATGCATCAGTGCCATAAACCACGCAAAATCTCGCAAAAAAATGTGCAATATCTCGCAATAAATAAGGTGGGAGGACTTGGAGGTGTGAGGGCAGGTGTTCTCGGCATGTTCCGGCATACCTGTCATACCCAATGTGTCAGTGCCATAAACCACGCAAAACCTCGCAAAAAAACACGCAATATTTCGCAATAAATAAGGTGGCCAAAAAAAAAGTGTCAAATGAAAGTAAAATAAGGCTCAATACAATGCGCACTAACCGCCTGCTCTCAACAAAAAAGACCAAACAAGTAGCCATGAAAGCAAGAAAAAAAACACAGCCTGAGTGCCTATGCCTGCCCGACATCAGCTTCTCCCACTTGTAGTCATCCTCGCCATATCATAAATAAACTCAGAGAGCTCCTTGCCCTCCTCCTCCTTGCCTTCATTGTCCTTTATTCTGTGTCTCTTCCTCCCTCTCCTCTTCAATTGCCCTGGCAGCATCCAGTAGTTCCTGGCCACCATGGCTGATTTCAGCTACCGCTGTTCCATCCAGCACATCCTCAATACAAATTTCATTATCTTCGTCAAACTCCAAGTCTTTCTCATTATTGTAGCTACGCAGTGCATCTAGAGTTTGTTGTTGTGTAGAGCTCAGTGCTAAGGGACCTATAAGCCATCTGGTATCAAAATAGAAGTTCAACTCACCAGAATTCCAAGCTTCAAAGTCTTCAGTGTGCTTGACACAATATTCGTCTTGTGCCTTCCTGCTCTTCAAATTGACCTGCTTGAGAGTGGTAGGTTGAAAGGAGCTGCCCAATACCACAGACTTTCTAGAAGCACTACTACCAGATTTTTTTTGTTGGACATAAGGAAGCGGGCAGGAAGTGTCACATCAAAATGCGTTACGTCACATCGCGTGATCTGACAGCGGTAACTTCCTTCCTCTCTGCCACCACCATCTCTGACTTGTTGGCTGGCTAGCTGTCTTCCACTGCTCTAACATCCATCTCCCTTGGATATACACCTCTCTGGGCTCTTCTCTGGCTCTTCCAGCTCTTTGCAGGAGTTGTGCCACTCACCTGTGCCACTCATCACTGATGCGTCCCTCTGGTCCATGGGTAAGTTTTTTTTGCTCCATTTCTCTTTCTTTACTTCACTCCACTACCCTACCTCTGTAAACCACCTGAGAGACTGAGATCCGACCCTGGAACTATGGCAGACTCAGTGTTTGAGGGGGGCTCTTTTTTTCTTTCATAAAATGGGGAGTAATCCGCCAGGGAGACTGAGATCCGACCCTGGAACTATGGCAGACCCTGCGTATCCACTTTTTTCATGTTTTTTGACATGTTTTTTGCCCGCCTCCCTTTCTATTCTCAACTTTTCTGACAAATTCTTGTAGCGTCAAGGCGAAGGCTACGGTCCGGGAAATGGAAGACAATGCACACCAACTTACCCAGTCTGAGGTTCTTCTTCACCACCGGCAAGCTCAAGAGCCCTATCCTGCAGTGTGAGTCTCTCTCGGTGGCGGGCAGCTCGTATGTGTCTGCTCCTCCCTTTATCACTCTGTTAATCGTCTTCCAGCGACAACCTCCAGACTACCGCCCAAAATACTCGGGTCACCGACGAGCTCTTGGCCAGTGATTGCTTCAAGCGACTTTCGGGGTGGGCTAACTGTAAGATCGCTCCCTCTTGATCCTTCTTGCTGTCTGAAGATTGTTACCAGTACTTTTTTGGACATTTGCTCCTCTCCTTGCGGCATTCGTCGAGGCGCAGATGACCATCCTTGCTGAGTCCCAGCCATCCTTGGTCTGGAACTTCGTAGGGTCGGTCTTTGCAGCCTGCACCTTCAACTTTGGGCCACACGCAATCACTGTCCCCCACCTTGACTTCGGGAATCTCTCTTGGGGCTGGTGCACCATCACTGCCCTTGGCCGCTTCAATCCGGATCTTGGGGGATATCTCGTCCTCTGGGATCTCAAGCTCATCATCTGATTTCTGCCCAGATCGACTATCCTCATCCCCTCCGCCATTATCCGGCACTCCAATTCACCCGTTGCCGTCCATGAGTTCCGAGTGTCTTTTACCCAATACACAGCCGGAGGTCTGGTTCGTTGGATCAGAAATGGGTTTAAGACGGATGGCGAGTTTGAGATTACTGCTTCGCCTGGGGAAAAGCAAGCTCAAGACGACAAAATGGAAACAAGATGGAAGCAAGGCGTCGCTATGTACTCTACCTTAGATTCTCTAGATTTAGATAGTGTGTTGAGTCACCACATTTTGTAAATACCCTGTTTTCTTGTATGAATGCTTGTGCCTCTTCAAACACCCCAATTTGTTTGACTCGACCGAGTGAAAGGGCTTTGAGGCGAATCGGCCAAATGTCTGAAGCTTTGGAATTGGATGCCGATAGGTCAGAAAAAAAATTGTGGTACAATTTCTAGCAAGCCAGCATGCCTCGCAATTTTTCTGAGGGTGTTCAGATGCCAAATAAACCATATATGTAAAAACCAGATCATCCGGGGCTGCACAAAAAATGTAATTAAATGATTTGTTGAAAGTCGCGAACCCGCTCAACTTTGAAGCACTTTACGGTATTTGCCATACAAACAAAAGGCATCTTTTGGTCTTGACGCTCATCCACCACCAAAACAATTCTTGAAAGCTCATAATCTGTTAGCTCAATGACTGACAGCAATCGAGGCAACGTTCTTCGCAATTATTATTCCCGGTACGAAGCTAGAACATTTATTTTAACCGTCGTAACCAGTAACTCGTCAAATAGAAAGCAAGAGATACTCAGAGAGAAGGCTCACATTCGAATGCAAAGTGAAATCTTTGTCCTACCCTCTGTTGCTCATACTCATTTCTGCATCCAGACAGCGCCAGACTCGTACGGAGGGAGCCAGGCAAATTGCAAATGCAAATCACCGAAAGTATGATGCTGAATATAGAGACGCGTGGGTGGCGTTTTGTTCATGAACTGCTGTAAGATTGAGTACTAATAATAGCTGCTATGCTGCGTCGTCGGTGGGTACAATTCTTTTGCAGACCCCCGAGCCTCCCACCGTATTTACAAACAGACCAGGAAATACTTGAAGAAAAACAGAGTGGACAAATTTTTCAAGTATTATACTCCTCTGCTCAACGAGTTCAACAGGGATCTTGCGGGTGTTAGGGTTCCAACAGGGGAGGAGGATGGAGATGATGAGGACAGGCCAGCATTAGAAGGCAAATCGCAGTCGTAGGACAGCCAATTCTGTTCCCTTTTTTCTGGATAAAATTCAAATATGATGGTCTCAACTTGGGTTGCAGGGCTGTAAGAATAGAAGAGTGTTCTGTATCAATATAAGAGCAGTCTAAATGCTTATCAGTGAATTCTTTGCGCTCGAGGAGCGCTCACGTAAAGGTTACGGCATTATGATTGATGGTCCGCCTGTTTCTCTTCCCCGCCATGCCCCGCACAAGTCCCCAAATCTGTTTCCCCTGGTCAAACACTCCGGGCCCCCTCCACCTGATTGCTCTTCCTGCTGCCCATCGAGTACCTGGGACACAATTTTCGAGGGTACACCACTCATGACCAACATCAAGCCTGACACTACTGGCCAGTCTATCTGCAGGGCAATCTTGGGGGTTTGGATGTGACTCAGTGGGTGGCATCCTTATTCTATTTTCTGTTTTCTTTTTTTTTTGGGGGGGTGCACACACCTCGTCGACTCGTCGACGACTTGCGCGCAGGCAAACAACATGATGTTTGCCTGCATGCAATGATGCCTGTGCTGTCAACAACATGATGTTCACCGGTGCGCGAGTTGTTGTGTTGTCGTTGCAGTATTCTTTGACAATCACTCACTTGCTTGTTGGCTTCTGCGACTGGGGCCAAGAAAATCGCAATGAATTGGGTCCAGTACTGGAAGAAGATTGTACTCAAGCGACACGTCATCATACAACACTGGTCCCTTGAAGGCCATCCCAGGAACCCGGCCTCCATCCACAATGTTGAGAGCATGACAAAGCTTTGCAACGCCTGGGAATCTGGAGATTGCTACTGGCAGAAGCTGAACAGTGACGAGCAGAAGGAGGTGAAGGAGATGTACGAGGAGATGGTCACATCGGGCGAGGTGGAGGAGATGGCCAGGAAGACGCACATAGACAAGGGGTGAGCTCTCACAAATTCCAGCCATCTAAGGCTCTGTCGACACACAGCAAGGCGAAGGATGCACCAGGTCAACGTGTTTGGGAGGAGGATGAGACGGCTGATGAGGAGGGGACACGGCAGAAAGAGAAGGAGAGGAGGAAGGCGGAGAAGGAGAAGGAGAAGAGGAAGGCGGAGAAGGAGAAGGAAAAGGCGAAGGTGAAGGCGAGGAAGTCGGAGAAGGGGTCGAAGAAACGGAAGGCAGATGATACCACCGACCCTCGTCTGGCCACGCGCCAGTCCACCTCTCGCAAGGTAGATCCCCCGAGTGCAAAACACAAGTCCACTGCCGGCGATGGTGGTTGTTAACAGAAGAAGAGGAAGTGGCAGGACGACAGCGATTCTGACGAGCCCACCCTTAAGTCCCACTCCAAGCAGGCCCCAGATGCACCGAAAAGCAGATTTGAGGTGATGCACAACAGGCTCCGGGTGTTGGCCACGGGGAAGTCAGGGTCGATCACAGCCAAGCTCCCTCCCGCTATGCGCAAAGGCCCACCGGGGGTTCGACCGGGGACAGTGGAGTTCACAGCACTCGGTTGAAGGGTATGGACGAGGACAGTGATGATGACAGTGATGATGACAACTAGACTCTTTTTTTGTGTTTTTTATATGTTTTTTTGGACACTAAATTGATTTTTTCTTGGTCTTTGTTTCCGCCCCACCTCACTTGTTGTGAAATATTGTGTGTTTTTTTGCGAGGTTTTGCGTGGTTTATGCGACACATCAGGTATGACTGGTACGCCGGAACATGCCGAGAACACCTGAACCTCTAAGTCCTCCCACCTTATTTATTGCGAAATATTGCGTGTTTTTTTGCGAGGTTTTGCGTGGTTTATGGCACTGACACATTGGGTATGACAGGTATGCCGGAACATGCCGAGAACACCCGCCCTCACACCTCCAAGTCCTCCCACCTTATTTATTGCAAGATATTGCGCATTCTTTTGCGAGATATTGCGTGGTTTATGGCACTGATGCATTGGGTATGACAGGTATGCCGGAACATGCCGAGAACACCCGCCCTCATACCTCCAAATCCTCCCACCTTATTTATTGCGAAATATTGCATATTTTTTTGCGAGGTTTTGCATGGTTTATGACACTGACACATTGGGTATGACAGGTATGCCGGAACATGCCGAGAACACCCGCCTGCACGCCTCCAAGTCCTCCCACCTTATTTATTGCGAAATATTGCGTGTTTTTTTGCGAGGTTTTGCATGGTTTATTGCGTGGAGCCCTAGGCTAACATTTCCACCCTCTAATAGAGGGGCCATCTATGCAGTATGACACCTCTACTAGAGGGTGGTATGCGGTATTATTAGGTGGGCCACCATTACAGAATGTGTGCTATGGACCTAGAACCAATATTAGAAAGTATCCAAACACTTAGAGCCAAAGAATATCTCCATATATGACCCTGAAGTTCTGAAATTGCAAATGCCATTTTTCGCTTATTTGGTGAATTGGGGTCGATGTAGAGCCATTAGTGCCACATAAACAATCCCAAAGTGGAGGGACATGATGAAAAACCTATTTTGGTTTTTATTTGAGGGATTTTGGTCAGGATTTGCCCAGATGGTGTTTTCAGCTATGTGCAACAAGGGCACTCAAAGTTGCTGTTTAGTCTATGTACTCGGAAATACAATCCACTCAGAACCTGTCCAAATTTCTTCAAATAAAGTTGATTGTGGGTCTTTCATCAGAGCTTTTCCTCTTCCCAGTGTTTATTTCACAGTAGCTGTTCTTATTGGTGCCCTATTCAGTAAATAAGCGAAAAATGTCATCTGACAATCTGAAACTTCCAGACCATCTATTGGCAGAATTTTTGTATCCAGAGCTTAAGGAGGCCTGTGAGATCTTCCTTGAACTTGTGTCTCCCATTCCAAGCCTTTTAGGCATGGTAAGGAAGGTAAGGATTCATATAAAACATTTGCACATCCAATCTTCATTGGTAGGCGGGTTTGTAGGTTTGAAACCTATCAGATACATTTCTACACATGTAAACTGCTTCCTGAGTAGGGATGCTACATCCTGGATCATTCCATAGACTCAGAATGGAGAAATGATTGGATTTTCCATTCTGGTCAAAATATGCACACTTTCTTTTGGGAGTCTATTATGATGTTTGCACAATATATCTATATCACTAACAAGTAACCCAAGGTGCCTGGCCAAGGCCTGGATGGCTATACCACAAAGATACAAGCATGTAGAACTAAATCTACTATTTTCCCCATTATGTCCCCATTACAGGGATTCATTGCTTCTAATTGTGGTCTAGTTCACTTTTTATGGTACTCAACATTATCTGTGACCAGTTAGAACATCAAAAACGATTGAATTCTGAGCCAGGGAGGGAGAAAACAGTAGACTTTCCTTTTTGGGCGAAAAGCGTAGTGGCCAAAAAAGGAAGTTGGTGGTATATACCTAAAAATACACTCAAAACAAAAGTTGTAGAGCCTGCTGAGGCCTATCTGAATGTATTTACGGTTTGGTAAAAGAGTCCCTGGTTGGTGCACAAAATGCAAAACAATTCCCAAAGCCGGCGATAAATGATTGCAAATTTGATGTACATGCCTGGGAATTGCCCATCAAATTGACAAATAAAAGCCCGTGATTGTGGTAGAAGGTATTGATTGACAGGCAGATGCCATCAATCAATCTGAAGCCCAATACAGAAGGTGCATAAGCAGGTACAAATAAGGACCATGCCATTGATGCCGGAACAGGCAGCAGCATGCTGGGAATGGCAGGGGAAGGGTGCATATTATAATGTGCACCAGGCCTGGCAAGCAAGGAGACACTTTGTAATATGCACCTGTGGCCCGGCCAGGGCACATTATAATGAGACCACAGGGACTGTTGTCGGGTGCGCTTCAACATGATGAACACCATGAATGCATCGACCGGCTTCTCTGGCTTTCAGCTCCATATGGGACGCTCTCCTCAAATCATCCCACCACTTGTACATGCTTCCACGCCCAACGCCTTGAATGAGGACATCTTGGCCGCCGAAATCATTGAATGGCTCCAACTCGACGTCGCTGAAGCTCAGGACAACCTCCTCACTGCTAAGCTCTGCCAAGTGGAACAAGCTAACAAATCGCGTTGATTGGACCACAACCTCGACGTGGGCGACATGTGCAAGCTCTCGACTTCAAACCGCTGTTGCGCGTACATGTTGAAGAAAAGCGGCCATGTAGGGAAATACATGCCCCGCTTCGATGGACCTTACAGGATTATTGCGAAACATGCTGAGTGCTCCACTTATACCCTTGACCTCCCCAACGAACCCAACATTTTCCCTACCTTTCATGCCTCTGAAATTGAACCTTACATAGAGAACAATGATGAATTGTTCCCTGCACGCAAGAAAACTATTGAACCGACACTGATCACAAATGAACACAGCAAAGAAGAGCATTTCATCGACAAGATCATCGACGAACGCACGCGTGGATGGGGTTGACAATACCTTGTTCGTTTCATCAGAGGCGACGAGTGCTGGCTCCCTGGCTGCGAAGTCGCCAACTGCGCCGCCCTCGACTTATGGCTGGCACATTTGATGGATTGAAGGAATGGCTTCGCTGCGCATGTCCTGTTCTCTTTCGCAATGTGCCTGCCCCAGTAGCTTTCCCCAAGGGGTTTTTAACGCACCTGTGGAGCAGTTTTTAAGTAGCTTTTCCACATCTCCTCATACGCACTCTCCTGCTCTCTTTTGCTGACGGGGTTTTCTCTGGAGGGGGAGGGTGTAAACCCAATACATACTTACATCGGATTTCCTATGTATCACGGACACTTACATCACCTGATCGTTTTTTCTTTTCTCTTACATTCATCACTCTTGAGCTCAAATACGATATTGTGTTCATATTCTGCCTGGCCCACTCTCTCTCTTTTTGGTGTTTCTCCCCCTGAGGATCTTGAAGACCTCTAGGTGAGTTTCCATCACGACCCCTTTGGAAAGACACCGACTGATTACGCAATATGGTGGCTGTGCCACCAGCCGTTCCTTCCTTTATACCACAGCCGGTGAGACCTCAATAAATCAGAAAATATTCATACGTATATAAAAGCACCATTCACTCATTTTGTGTTGCGGAGGTCAAGTGATCCACACAGCCGATATCCCAATATGAGATCAGCATGAAATTTGATCAAAAATTTTGCTTCCGCAAGTTGATCTCATATCATCATGGGCACTGGATGTGCTACTTAGCTGTAAGGGAGAGCCTCCTCTCTTTTCGAGTTTTCTATGTCCTCAAATATTTCTGGATTTAATATTGAGATGTATGCACTGCAACACGTTGTTTGAAAATCAGTCTGTGTCTCCCTAATGGGGTCGTGATTGCTAACAGACCATATACAGATACCTCTTGATCGTCATCCATATA
This sequence comes from Mycena albidolilacea, assembly GCA_029282495.1. Taxonomy (NCBI): domain Eukaryota; kingdom Fungi; phylum Basidiomycota; class Agaricomycetes; order Agaricales; family Mycenaceae; genus Mycena; species Mycena albidolilacea. The sequence continues at coordinate 210,723 of JARIHO010000032.1, read as the reverse complement.
GAGGTCTGTAACAGAGACTAATTTCTTGGCATCCCCTGTGCAAACTAGGCCACCATTCTCGCCTATAGCAAAATTGGTACAACTAATACTGAGTGGAATAAGGAGAACATTTTATCCGTTGGGATCAAATTCCACCAGAGAGTCCGCGTAGAACTCGGATAGAATTGGTGCAAGAGAAAAACGACAGAATGATGGTACAGTATAGTACCTAGTAATGGGACAACCAAATCTTTTGGTGAGTTATGCACCAAAATGTGTTTTCTACCAAAACTGAGTCGGCCGATCAAAACTATAGGTCTGAATGAGGGTTGGTGCAACATCTTGGATTTATCCATGAGGAATTGGCCTATATCGCACAGGATCAAGGTCAAATGTCATTATCAATCAAATGATGTAGCAATAGGACACATAACAGTCACGCTGGGTGGCATCGGCTATTCACTATCAAAATCTAATCTACCGCATCAGAACCATTTTCAGACTCTTCGTCATCCTCATCGTCCTTGTCTGCCTTGGTGGGCCTTACCAGCAAGACTTCCAGGCCGTAATCCTTCCACTTTGGCTTCTCCCAACCTGCCTTACACCTCTCCTGCTTGGCTTCTTGCTTCTCCACCTCCCACACTGCCAAATCAGCCACAAGCGTCACTTTCTTCGCCTCATTCCGCTCTCTTATCTGCTTGTTCCCCTTCTTCCATGCCGCCAGCCTGAGACTGTGGGCGTCCTGCACTACTTTTCTCTGCTCCTTCCCCACCCCTTCCTCCTTCTGCCGGTGTTCATCATCAAGCACAAGCTGGAAAAACTCATCACCTGTGAAATACTTCGCTTTTCCGTCACCCATCTTCCTCTTCCCCTTCCGACATGACTTCTTTGTCTCCTGCGCTTGGAGCTGGGTTTGGGCACACAACACGTACATCCCGAAAAGGATGACACTGGCTTGCATCTTGATCATCACCCGCTTGCGATTGTTGCCACAATTGTCTGAATCCCGCAGCGCATCAATGAGTTCTTGCTCCCGAGCACTCTGAACAGGTCTTTCTAGCAGCTCTGCATAGCACAAGCCGGGTTTCATTGGGGAGACGGTGAAGGATTTGTATATGGGAGGGGTGGAGGAAGCCTTCAAAGGGGATGATGTTGTGAGGAATGATCCAGAGGTTGCCGACAGGCTATCAACAGCTGCCCGGACAAAGTAAGGGGTTTCTGAGGGTGCTGGCGTTGGGAGCTCGTTGTCGTCCCCACACGGTTCAGTCTGTATCTTCTGGTAGTCCAAGTAATTGACAATCATGCTCAACATGGCTTTTAGCGGGCTCGACTATGGGACAGGAAGGGACCCGCATGATGAAGATTCCAAGCTCGGAGCCATCATCTGGGCTGTGATGACGTCCCGATTAAGAGGGATCACTCCCATCTTCTTGAACACCATTCTGATGTTCTCCAGCGTCAATATTTTGAGGTGTGCTTCCGCATACACAGCAAGAAAATTCGACTTGTCAATAACCTCACCCTTGGCCTCCCAACAGTCTCTTGCATCACTCCAGTTCCGCTTGAAGGCCGTGAAAATAACAACATTGAGTCCTTGATACACGTGGGTACTATGTGAAGGATAGCCAATGACTTCAATCTGGTTTGCACGCGCACACTGAAGAAACACCATGGTGTAGTGCGATGAGTGGCTATCAGCAACTATCAATCTTCAGCGACTGGCTGCCTTGGTGCATGTACGTTTGTCGAAGTCCTTGATCAACTCGCCACTAATTTCACTGTCCATATATCCCTTCTTCGAGTATCCGAGGCCGCGCCAATCAATCAGCAGTGTACGGTCAAGGTTTCTAGAGACTCACAAAGCATTGAGAGGGTTATCTTGTACCCAATTAACCTGGAATTTGTCTCCCTTGCAGACAATTGCAGGCAGAATGCCAGTTCCATCTCTGCAGATAGTGACGAGTGCAGTGACATTCTCTCGATTCCTGCTTCATTGTTGGTGCTGGGTCTTCGTGCCACAAGCACCAATGACACGCTCCTTCTACCCAATTCTGAGCTGGAAGCCTGACTCGTCTGCACCGTAAATCAGCTCTGCAGGAATTCTGTTGTCTCCACTTTTCCCTTCAATAACCCGCTCCAAGAGGTCAAAATACTCGGGCTTGGTCATCACATTGACTGCGTGAGCATGGGACTTGTTGAGGCTGTGTGACCAATATGTTCCAAGCTGATCAGAATGGTCTGACACAAAGTCTTTGATCCACTGCTTCCCAACACCCGTCTCAGGGAATTTATTGCCCCAACATGTTCTGGCAAGCTGGTCAACATGCTCTTTGAGCTGCCAGTGGCTCAGAGGGAAACCCCGGTCCACGCACGCGATTGCAAATGCGACAACAATCTCTGCTTCCTCTTTGGTCAACCAGCTCTTGTGCTTGTGGGCCTCCTTCTTGCTCAGCCCACTATTGGTGCGCTGTTGTAAGGTGGACTTTTGTCATGAACTGTCTTTTCATTTTACTTCCAGAACCCGAACAACCCGAACAACCTGATCATTGATCAGATCAACTATCTGATCAATCGAACTAGGATACCATTTTAGGATCCCAAACGGTTACAATCAGTTTCCTGACCCTCAGGTTCCTGATTGCCCCCTCTATGTTCATATACCCCTTCATTTACTTTGCATTAATCTTGTCCGCTGCCGTTGGACACTGTAACTTAATTCACAACCCCTAGGGACTTTAGTATATAAGCTGTAGTTATTTCCCTGTAATTTACACTATTCTAGTCTAAACTCCAGGCTTATTCGTTGGAACTCTTCGTGCTTCAGTTGCCTGCGTCATCTCAGAACCCGGAATCTGCTCTGTGCTGACTACTTTGTGAATGTAACTTTCTTTTTTTCCTGCTGAAAGCACTCCTTGGCCTGAGCAAACACATTATGGAGACTTGGCGCCCGTGTTGAGGAGGAGCTGTGACCCTCAGTAAAAATCTGGATGGTGTCTCCTTGAGAGCTTCATGTTCTTGCTCCTGTGTGCACTTGGATTTCGTGTGGAAGACAACCATTGTCTGGATGAGGTGAGTGGCAAGAGTGCGGCAGATTTCGGCTGTGTTTTGATTATTTTCTTAGGCCCGCCTCTTGACCAAACTCAATCATTATGACAGACAAAGGTACATGCCTTCATTCAGGCAGTTCCAGCAGATTACTAAGTGAACTACGATGATAATATATAGTGAATTCACAGTCAATGGAGGAAGTTATGTAAATTACTCAATGGGGAAGGTGCGAGTGTGACAATCTCAATTGATGCTGTTTTCAAGCCATTTTTTAAATTCGCCTTACTTAGAGAGCACTTAATTTTTGTTTGCATATACATGTATCATACATACATTCATACCCTATGCCAATCTCGGAGCTGTAATCCCATTTTAGATGAAGATATTCAAAGCCAATGGCCAGATTTGATTTCACTTTTCTGGACTTTTTGGATTGATTTCGCTCTACAATGAGATCACAGGCAGCGACGGGTCTGGTAACTTGGTATGTTGTTCTTTATATGTTATACTTGCTGTGTGCAAAAGAATCGGGGTAAAGGGCACCTATAGCAGTGAGAGAATGCCTTTGTCCCATTACTAGGTATTATACTGTAGCCATATAGTGATGGGAGATTTCGGGTAGACAGTCTGACTTGCGGCAGAGTTCAGCTGGTGTAGGTGGGTATGTATGGTCCTATGTGTCCCGTTCAGTGATAGCTAAGGCTTTGAAATTTATGTCAGGTTCCAAAAGCATGAACTGTTTTGAAAGCCTCTGGCTTGAATAGATCCGGGCAACTTCTTATGTTACTTGTTCAGATTCAGTGAATTAAAAATATGGTGATGGTGTGCGCAAAATTGTTTGGTAGTTGAAAATGCTGTCCTTAGGCAAAATTGTGCTTACAGCTCTTTGCATAATTGATGACAGTCAGCACATTTTGAAAAACAAAAACAAATTTGAGAGACCACTTTGTCTTCTTTGTTTCTCACTCGTTTCTGGATGGATCTTCGTGATTGTGGGTGCGTTAGAAAGTGGTCAAGCAGGGCTTTCGGAACGTACCCAAGTTGAAACGGAAATTGGACGTTTGGAACACGAGTAATATGCCCGGAGGTAACAAGTTTGCTGGCGGCCGCCGCTGGCCACCGGTGGCTACTGGTGGACGCTGCCATACAGTGTTTGTTGCTGTAGTACATTGAGTTGACCGGTAATCATTGATCACCGCTAGAACCCCGACCTCACCTCCATCTACCACTGGTTTCCGGTGGACCTTGCTGTATACAGTATACTGCTGTAGGACGGTGAGTGCATGTTTCACCTCCATGTGGGACAGTCTTGGCGATATCCGCCAATCACCAGCGGAATACACCGGACCGACCTATCTGAGATACTATCTGTTCCAGCCCCTGAGTTCCAGTGGTTTTTGCCAGAACTCGCTGTGGACCCCTGGAAATTGCTGGATGCTGTGCATTTTGTGTTTCAGGTACCACATAGAATGCAGTCATTGGCTCGATAACAAGCCCGCTTTATACCGAGCCTTATCGCTATGAGTGTTTCTTCGTGTTCTGTGCTTCCTACCATGCCAGTGTCTCCCAATGATTCCCTTCAGCTTTCTGAGTGTCCTCTTGAGAAGAAACTTGTCTCTGAACTCCTTGATATTGCCAAGGCCATGAATATCAACACCGCTAAGCTCCACAAGCCCGACATTTTGAAAGCAATTAAAGTGCACATTCAAACTCATCTGGGACTCGCAGATGATCCCCATCTGCTCCCTCTTGTCGGACATTGTACGGTGCCAAAGGTGTTGGGAAAGACTAGTGCTGGCAAGGCAACTGAGGAGGAGATGGAGTCCTCCAAGTCCAAGGAGCCGGCAACTGGGTATAATCCATCTTCGTCCACCTGATGTTCTTCTGAGGTTTTCTTGTCTGCAGCACTAACAGAGCCCTCTTTGAGCACAAGGTCAAGACCAACCCGCCTGCTCAGTACAAAATGCTCTTGCTAGGTGGGCCCAAAGGCGACGAGATTGCGGAGCCGGTGGATACAGAGGATGGTGAGTTACATGGTATTTGATCTCACTTCGTTCATATTCGTATCTTTTACGTTCCTGGAAATATTGCTATTGGGTGAACAGAAATTATTTCAGCACTTTCTATCCATCACGTGGATCTATCTCTCTCTTCCTCTACATCCATGACGGCCACAGTCAGGGATATCATCCTCATTCTCCAGGTCTTGTCCGAACGGGCTGTCGAGGTTGGCGGCGCTGATTTAGATGGAGCTAAAGCAAAGGACAAAGCGACACAATGACCCCAAAGAGATACAAGGCCTTGCAGAGAGATAGATCATTCTGAAAGAGCCTGGATGAAAACCTTTTGGGATCTCTTAATAGCTGTATTTCGACCCAAATATGATGATTCATCTGTCTGGGCTGCAAGACTCGACCGAAGTGGAGAATATGTGGATTATATTTCCGAGGATTTAGCATCTCTGTACATGATGCTCGGAATCAATATGTACAACCTTGCAGTGTTGGCTCCCCCACCGCTTTTCTCCATTCCTCACATGGTACTCTGCAGCTCATGTCTATCCTGTGTGTTCTGTCCCCCAGCGGACCTTAACATTACTCCAACACTGCAACGGTGCAAAAAACCTCACTCGGTCTGGCTACTGGATAAAGCATTAGCCTGGGTTGAAGCAGACCTCATAATTGCCCACTGTGCTTCCGGCCAGGCAGATTATTACCCCGATTGCATCACATACAGAGACAACGACAATCACCAGCTCCAGAGGCTCGAAACCATCTCACAGTACATTCAAATGTTGAACCACAGCATCTGGGCACATAGACAAATTGCTGTTCTCCAGGAGAATGCCTTGAATTGATTTCATGGCGGCTGGTCCAATTTTGCAGATTGACTGAACAATTCAACTGGCTCGACGTAAAAAATGACGTACCAGCAGTCCCAGTGTCTTTTCATTGAGCATTTTTCCTGCCACCTCCTCTTTCACAGCAAACATGCTACCTTCACATGTGAGGGGCAACCAAGTACGCACTTGCTGACAGAGGCTGTCTGAGCGAGAATTGGAGAAAATGGAGGTGTTCTTGCAACGGCGATGTCTCACAGATGTGTCGAATGTACACACATTAAGTGTTATCACTCAGATCTGATTAATGAAGGAGTTGTCCTTGGAGCCAACCTCGATGATGTCGCCAGCATGGCTGCCTCAGCAAACAACAATAATGTGGGTTCATTTGCCATCTATACATTGTATGTGCTGAATTTTATTTTCCAGGCTGCTGAGTTAGCCGCTGATGATGCTGTAGACCAGTTGGGTTTGCCTCAACAACAGCGCCTCAGGGGGGAACACCTTGCAGATATCTGCTTGGCAGTAATGGACAGCAAGACCATTCAACATTGTGTATGCTTTTTCACCAGTTTCGTTGTATACAATGACGCTTGTAGTCTTCTTCGACACATTGTCACGCAAGATCCCCACAGTGCGTGGCTTTACACGACTAAATTTGTGGTGGATGCCTGGCATTATATTGGGCACCGTGTAACAGATATTTTGTGTTGCTTATGGTGCATTTCTCGTTCCTTCATGCGCTCTCGTGGCATGCTAACCTTTTAATATAGGTGGAATCTGGCACCAACGAGCTCCCAATCTGATTTGATTTTTTGATTCCCATTATCTTCCGGTGAACTCCAATGGATTCCAATGGAATCCAGCGGAGCTGAGGGCAGCATGTACCAGTGAGAACCATTCAAATACACTGAAAACCGTTGGGATCTGCTGGAATTCGGTGGGTCGGGTGCAGAGCATTTCCATTGAAGTCCGGTGTGGTTTGACAAATTCCAGTGGAATCCAGTGGAGAAGGCAGAAAAAAATCCAGCGATATCTGCCGGAAGCCAGTGGGAGGAATTGAGATCCCAGTTAGACCGGAGACCGTCTGTCGTATCGAAACTGTAGGCTGAAGTGTGTCGATAGACAGACCGGTCGATCGGAGTTTGAATTCCCAATACGCGTAAATTATCCCAAAAAGGCTATTTGTAAGCGATCTTTTGGCGGAGCCGGGCCGATAACATTTGATATAAACAGTGGCAACACGAACTGAAAGAGGGTACACACCTCAGTCCAGGCAAAAATGGCCTGAGAAAATGGCCAGTGGCCTTAATTATACCTTTCTTTCTGTTCACCATTGCTCATATATTTAATTCTCCCCACCGAAGGCCAAATCACGCTGGCTTATCTAATAGCCTTTTCGGGACAATTTACGCGTATTGGGAATTCAAACTCCGATCGACCAGCCTGTCTATCGACACAAAGATTTCGATACGACAGGCTGGATTCGAGCCTAGATCCCAGTGTCTGCCACTGGATCCCACTGGAAGTGCGATGCTCGGCAGTGGCAGCTGCCATCAGCCAATGCCGTCCAGTGCCGATGGGCCAGTTGCTACCTCTGTGTATATTACTGTGGAACACCTGGAAAACCCTGCCGTCTGATCCAGACATAATGCTTTGATGCATCGTTCTCGGTCATTTCCGGGCTGATTTGGAAGCTCTTGGGTGATTTCAGGACCTGGGATGGGAGGGAACACAGCAGCGAGTTAAAAATGTGTAGCACACCTGTCACACAGTTGGCATGATGCAGTTAGTTCCCAGTATCTGATATTTGCTATTGCACAAGCACTCCAGGGTATGTTCATTTTTTCAAGCATTCCCTGCCTGTGTCTCCATATTGGCTTTCGAAAGAGTGCTAGATCATCCAAATCCGCCGTGAATTGGCTGAATAAACTCAAATTGAAATTGTGCTCAAATTCAGATATCCGAAATGGTTGGTACCGGAGTTTGGGGATTTACCTATGGAGTCTGGTACGCTCTGAATGCCCCGCTGAGCTGCTTCAAAACACATCTACAAACACGCAAATTGGTTCAGAACTGAGCTAGAAATGTGCAAGACAAAATGGGCTCTCAAAATTGTTTTTGCTTTTTTGAAAAGTGCTGACTGTCATCAATTATGCAAAGAGCTGTAAACTGGAACAAAGTGAAATTATGGGATAACTTGGCACTTCAGGGTCCGTTATTGAAACAAGTGTTGTCATAGAATGCAGTTGGGACTGTTCAAATACTAATGGCTGGACTCAAGTAATCCCTATAATTTGGGCACTGCTGAGTGCCTGTAGAGAGACAAAAACAGCCAGGTAGAACCCTGCAGAACCTTGCTTCACTGGCAGAAACATTGATTGGCAGCAATTCTACCTGAGATTCTACAGGGAATCTTCACCCCAGTGGATTGAATCTTCTGGGAATAAGCGACTAGAGAATGAGCAAAATCTTTTAAAAAATAGCTGTACTGTTCTGGGGTTGAAGCGAATTTTTTGGTTGTCAACCATCACCTTGCACTCCTTGGAGGTTGTTTTTTCAGCAATTGAAAGAAATGAATACTTTAGCTGACCGTAACAGCCTGAGATGCGATCTGAACAGTTGGGAAAGTGAACACTTGAAGTAACATGTAACATGGGCTGAACACTCGGTCAAAATAGTACGGTAATCAGTAAAACAACACATGTGTCTTTGACATCTTTCCTCTTTTGTCATGAATCACCCTGACTCAGCATCACAGATATCCTTTTTTGGATTCTACCACATTCCTTTTTGGGAATAAGCCGTCCTTGATCGGGTTATTCCCTGGCCCACAATAGAGAATACCACAAATATATATTCGTGAATATGAATATTCACCAAAACCTCAAAACTGATATTCGCATTCGTACGAATATTGATGGCAAATATTTGTTGCTTAGTCAGCAATATTCACGAATATGAATACTCACCAAATACATTGGGAATTTGGGGGTTTAGCAGCCACCAATGTGTTGCTGAGAGCACTTTTATGCTATCTTGTGAGTTTAAACATTGTCAAAGACTCATACAAGCCCTTGTCTTGCATGTTCAACCATTTGATTGACCATCACACTTGCCGTGTTCAACCTGTCAAGCAGTTGTCAAAGTAAAGATGTCTCTAAAGTGGTTGGTTTGCATATGAATTACAGATCTAGTTGGTATAAATGAAGTATATTCTGGTTACAGAGAGGAGATGTGTTAAACAGACCCAAATTTACCATGTTTGATTGAAACTTTGGCTGTGTATTACAGCTGCAAATATTCGCGAATATCAACTTTCCTGAAAACTGATATTCACATTCGTGCGAATGGCACAGCCACAGTCATTCGCGAATATGAGTATTTGTTATTCACGAATGTATACTCGCGAATATTCGCGATATCTGGTATTCATGGTATTCTCTAGCCCACAACACTCATTCGACTCTAATAGAGAGCTCAAGATGGCAGACAACAATATACAACTTTAGGGACATGAACATCCCTTGGACCTTTATTCAGAATCCATGCAGACATGGATTCCTCACCACTTGGGTTCTTATTGCAGTAATCCGGCCCAGGACTCTATAAGACGAGGGCATGACACCATACACATGCAACCCAGGTTCTTTGCGCTAGCAACCCGGACTCCTTTATGCCAATGACCATATCCATATCCAATGGGTCATGACTACACTCCTTTATGTTGGTGGATATTTACTCCTGATATCCATGCCAAGATGACTACGCTCCCAAATAGTGACAGGTGTCCCCCTGGTTCTGCCTGTTGGCTCCTTTATGCTCATGACTCCTTGGTGACCCCTAGACGCTATGGTGATAACATATTTGGCTTACACTTCACAATATTCCTTGTCTATCCCCCAACGAGTCTCTGCAGCTTGCTTTGACAGCTCCTCCGACGATTTTATATATGCTCAATGACTGCCATCATCCATAATATGAATGAAGCAAGTAGGGAGCACTTACCTCTGCATCGATAATCATGCCTTTTCATGGGAAGCTTCAAGGTTGCTGTATCCATTGAGCAAATATTATGACTGAGACGGAAGGTGTTTATGGCTACTTACTGGGCTCTGTACCTGGCCTGGGCTTCAGCATGTCATTCCTTGGCACTGAGTACTTGGTTCGGTGAAGAAGTATCTGGGTGCTCTTTGTTGTTGGTTTTTTTGGCTGGCATGTTGGTGGTAAAGAGGAAAGGTCAGATTTAGCACCTTGATTTTTTCTCAGTCAGGCTAGTGCCTATCTTCTGGACCTCCAAAAAATTCCCAAGAGCAGAACAGCAGAGACAAAGGTCTACAGAAATATTTTATACTGCCATCAATGACGTATTGGTGATAAATCCATGTGCGTTCAGCACCTTCGGAGCTATCGGCCGACCGGTCTGATGATTCAATGCTCTCATAAAGTGTGTTTTAAATCAAGAGGAAAATTGGAATAAATTAACACAGAGCAAAGTACAAGTCGTTGATCTAAGAAAGGTCGTCAATAGCACTAAACATATTCATCCCCTGCTCCCACCGCATCTCTGCCTCCCTGTTACGATCTGCTGTCTGCTCCTCTGACGCTTAGAGCTCAAAGTCTTCATCAGTCATGAACCTGTTGTGTACCCATTGAAAGAGTCCCCCAGCGGTATACTGGGTAAATGAGGAGCAGGTTTCGTGGGATTAAATAGGGACATTGGAATGTCGAACAATGGCTGAGGGGATAAAAATACTTGCACCTGGAGGAAATCAAATTATAAGACGAAGATCCCATAATATGAGATGTCCGCCTTCATCCAGATCAAAGGAGCCAAGGGACGTGATAGCACACTATCCCCAGGCTACGTTTGCAAAGTCAAGATGAGGGCAGGTAATGGTACGGGGACCGAAATTGAAGGTGCAAGCAGCAAAGATGGTATCCGCAAAATTCCACTGCAAGTGAGGCCCCCACTCCTCCATTGCAGCACAAGTAGATTTGTACAGGGCATACAGGCTGGGCACCCACATGAAAAACAAAACTACAGTCTGTGATTAGATGATCCATTGTGAGGTCTCCGAGCGTGCTACACACCGCTCATCGCCTCATGGCCCCTGCGAACCATCTGCACAACTGACAGGACGAGCTTGGACGTACACAACAGATCTTCCTAAACAGGTTTCCACGTTACCGGAAGCAGCTTCCGAGCGAGACCAATGCTCTCCCCACTTCTGCATCATCTTCCCTGCCATGACAGCTCGCTCCTGCACTATCATCACCCAGATACGACCTGTACTCCATGATCTGAGACTCTTGACACCTTCCTATGACGTGACTCTCCGTCTTCAACGAGCGAGACCGGCGCTCCCCAGACCACACAGATTGTGTTCGTCACTACTCGGCGTCCAGCAACGGGATATGAGCGGTCCAGCATCATGACCTCCCCTCTTTTCTGTTCCTGGATGATCTCTTGACCTACCGTGTGCCTGACGCCAACCCACTGGACGAGACAGAGGGTATCCCGACACAGCCCATCCCTCACTTCACATGAAACATCGACTAGTTGAAGGAGACCGTCTGTCTCTCCTCCTCCCTGAATGTTCCAGCACCTACCGATGTGACCACCAGGCCGTGTCTGAAGCCTCAAACATATTCCAAGGTCCTCCAGCCTCGCTGCACCTCGCATGCACCCAAAGACAATTGGTCTCCTCAGCTGAGGCACCGAGTCTCCTCCCCGAAACACCTCATGACGTCCCCTGCCCCCTGGAAACACCTGCGACCCTATTGGCACCTCTGGAAACGTGGGAAGTCATTGAGGAGGTATAAAGGGAGCACATTTAGTAGGAGTAGTCAGTACCTTCTGGCCTGCAGAAGTAGCTTTCGGGGCATTTTCCCCACTTTCTGTACCGTTCTCGACTCAATCTAAAGGGGTACTTCCAGCCTTCCCTGACCTCGTACCTCTTGTGCACCCTCCTCCTCGCCCACTGCTGGAGGCAGGCCACACATCTTGCATTCACTCGTTCATCAGCCTCTCACCTCTCACACTTCCATCAGCAGGGTCTCTCCTCACCGGACCCGGTGTCACAATCCCAGGCTTCCTCGATTAGGATCACCATTCTCGCAAGCCTTGCTCTGTAGAAAACAGGCCCGGAGAGAAGCTATCACATACAAATCACCGTCCATAGCCAACAAGACTGACTGTCTTGCCGTCGACCGAACGACGTCGGTGCCATCGTCTGTGCAACACACATCACATCTCCAGCGCTGGTTCTAAGGGGAAGAGTGCACGAAGGAAGGCAGACAGGGCAACACAATTTGGGTTCCAGTACACTCGTACAGGGAGCCAGGTCTAGAAATTTACATCTTCTTTACCGTTTTCACTGACAGGAGGACCGCTGCACACGTGCACACCTAGGAGACAAACGGTCTCCACGAATAACCATTCACACACACACACACACCCACCACTCATACAAGGCAGATTCGTGCACCGACCTTCTGCTCTATCATTCGACTGTACCTTCCCCTCTAGAGGACGAACGTAGTCGAATTCGAATCACATACCTTTCGATACCGACACCGCAGTCCTTATCACACCATATGAACGATAGACAAGAAGAATACCATTTGTGAAGTCAACAATACGCTTGAAGAATTTGTGGGCCATGAGATCGTCGGTGATTCAAGTATTGGTCATGTTTTGCTAAAGCTCGCTGGGTTCCTAAAAAGGAAATCAATTATTGAGACACGAAAATTTGAATATATGCATACCATCTGACCGCCACCATGTGAGACCCCCCGGCCAACAGTTGTGTATGTATCCTGAGCTCGACGGTGTTGGAGCTTCTCATCTGTGAGCTTGATCTTGCCACAAGTGTCTTGAAGCAATGAGGCAGCACCTTGGGTGATCTTTTCCCAGCCCTCGACATCCCTGGGTGTGCTAACGAGCAGGGAAATGATACGGCAATGTGAATCAAGGATAGGGATGGTTAACCTAAGGTCGAAAAATCAGAGTACGAACACCAGGCAGAAAGTGTGTTATATCCGTGTCGGAAGAAAGCCAGAACCGGAGAATAGCTGGAGGATGGAGAAGGCTGGAGGACGGAGAGAGACGGAGAGGGCTGGAAGTGATACCACGAAGGTGAGCGGGTACACCAACTAAGTTGGCTCAGGATCGGAAAGACGGAATCGGACCACGGAGCGATGCGGAGGCAAAGCACGTTAATTTTCAACTAAAGATACAGTAGAACATAATACGTATTTGTACTAAATACGGAGATAAGTCTAATATGGAAAGAAGTAAGTGAAAGACAATAAGTACAGCGAAAGACAATAAGAACAATAAGAGAGAAGCATAGTTGCATAAGTCATATGTTTGATTTGGGGAACGCTCAGAAGACCTTCATTGCGAAAACCCCAAAGGTTGTGTGTCAACGGAACAAGCCGGACACAACAGGAAAGTTGGATAGTACGCAACGGCCATAAAGTAAGCCGTAACCGGAAAGGCTGTAAACAGCTGTAAGGGAAACGGAAAGGATCGGAAAGTGCATGGTCGTAACAAAGTGTCAGATGATACGTACAAACCCAGCCAGCAGATATATACAAAACCGACGGTGTTGGCAAGTCGATTGATATCCTCCTGGGTATATGATTTGCCACCCATCCCAGACTGGGGATAAGACGACGTTCCAGGCTCTACAAAGTGGGAGTCATCATCCTGGCCGTTTCAGCTGCCAATCCAGGTGAGGATGGTATGGGGAAGGCCATTTGCATCGTACTCCACATCAATGTAAGACACCTTCCCTTGTTGGAGGCGATTGGTGTGAACGGTCTTCCGTTTCGGGTCGCTGGAAGACTGCTGAGCCTGCTGTCGAGCCCTTGCCCTTCTGGTATGGGATTTGAGCTTGTTCTGCTGCTTGGATGAGAGGGGTAGAGCCGGAGGAGGGTCGACAGAGCCTGAGGAAGGTAGGGGCATCACAGGGCAAAGGTTATCGACAGCAGCCAAGACGTTGACGGGAGAGGGTGGATCAAGGTCAAGATCATTCAAAGACAACGAGAGGACCTCCTCCTCAGGCTCATGGTCAGATCCCATGGCCTTCTGCTCCAAGACTTGATCCTGAAGGCATGCCTCAATGTCAAAGTCAATTTCGATCGGGACACCAAGGGCAAAGGGGGAGAACTCCTTGCCAGATTGCAGGTGCCTTCGGGGAAGGGCTGGAGCTAGGACACATCCAACTGTTAACATCGATTATAATAAAATAAGGGAAAAAAAAGTAAATCAAGTCGTCTCAATGCCACCAGTATTTTCGGAGTTCCAGGGACGGATCTTGTGAATACTGAGGGACCTCGACGCTTCAAACAATGCTAGGAGTCCCATAGATGGATCTCTTTGCAAAAAGACAGCAAGCTTGGAGTTCCAGGGGCGGATCTCATTGCTCACAGCCAGAGGAAATGTATAGAGTGGCAGATCAGGAATTGAGACAGATCAGACATATTATGACCCTCCAGAGGCTAGTTGAGCCTGAATGACGCCTGAATAGCCCAAGAAACCCAGAGGAGGACCATGTCGCAAAAATCTCAAACTGAATGCAACGGATCGTATTTGCTCATAAGCCAATAATCCTGGAGGTGGCTTATAACATTTAGGTCTAGTTGATATATGTGCTTGTAAGCCGTGCTGTGGCTTACAAGCACTTGTATGCCATTATGGAATTAAGGTAGCTTTTGTGCCCTTACAATCGGTGCAGATGGGGGGATTATATCGGTAGCATCGGTAGAAACCGAAGGCACAATAAAAGAGAAAAACATGGATTGATGAAGTACTAAATGCTACACCCCATGCTCCCAATTCCTGAACAACAAAAATACCCCCAACTGGACTATCGGTAGTATTTGCGAGTTCGCATCCTATGGCCAATATGGACGAGCATATGTGATTTGAAAGGTGACTCCCGCTGAAGCCTGGATCTTGGCACAAGATAGACTGACTGCACGGCATTTAGGAAGATGGGATAAAAATGAAACAAGCACACACCTCCACCCGGTGTCTTATAAGCCCATGCTCATCCTAAACATTGCGTGGATCTGGAAGGTGATGGAATGAGGGAAGTGAACCGGGGTAGAGGAAAAATCAATGCAGACTTGAAACTGTGTTGATTGGGGGCCTGGTTTAGTCTTGAAAGTTGTGCATGAGGAAGCGTGCGTTGGGAAAACATTGATGGTTTGAAGCGACTGAAACACAATCTGCAGCAGTGACGAGGTTTGAGGACAGGACCCAGAAAGGCAAGAGGGCAGGAAGCTGCTATGAAAGCTCAAGTCTGCTGCGAAGTCTGTTTGTGCAGGGATTGCAAGACTTGGGTGGGTGGGGGAGATTTTGCATGGACTTGATGGGGATGGCACAGAAATTCTTGATGATCAACTCCGAGACGAACCGGGGAGCACCAATAGCAGCAAGAGCGAGCGCAGGTAGGGGAGCTAGAGAAGATGGAGAGAAGGGAAGAGATGCGACGTGGCACCAACCCTCCCATGATCCATCAATTACGCCATTGATGGAGCGGAGTTTGAATGACTGGTGGTAATTTCTATTTCGAACTGGCCTCTCAGCTTGTGTCACTGCCGGCTAGTAACTATATCCTTGAATCTTGGAACAGTGTATCTGCCCTGAGACTGGAAGCCTGTATGTAGCTGATGACTGCTTGTGACGGCTTGAGATGGCTTATAAGCTGCTGGCAGAGCGGCTTATGACAGCTTATGTGTACCTGCAATCCCGTATGAGCCGGTCATCCTGTTCAAGCTGTTATAACCCAAATGGGGTTTTTCCGACACAGGGGAGGGCAGGAGAGCGAAGTGGCAGGATGTGCTGGCAGTTACGTCACGTCACAGCTGTTACAATATGACGAAGCACAGGACTTGACTCATTTATCGATAATAAGCGGTATACGAAAAACCAAGGCCAGCCGGGGGAAGATTTGAATGCTGGGTTCAACCCAGCCTAATATCAATACTGCTACTCCAGCCCCTTTGTACAAGAGGGATTTGAAAGGGAGATCACTGGATGCATACCGTGCACAAGCCAAAGCAGAGCTCAAGGACAAGCTGCGGAGTATGAAATATCCTTTTGTTCCTTTGAAATCAACCAAAAAATATTCAGACATGGATGCCACTGTGAAGTGAAATTTACTCGACTTGCATTGCCTGGCAGAAGACTTGGACTATGACCCAGAGTCCGATTCCATGGTGGATTTCGACAGGGTCATGGATGGCTCAGAGAGGATTGAGCTCAGCCACGCAGGAGGCAAGCTTCACAGCACACTAGCTGATGAGATTGAGGAGGAAGTGCAAAAAAAGTGAGTGTTTATTTGACTGGCAATTCAAAAGAATTCATTCTCTACAAGGCGACCTCAATGGGATTATCAAATATGACGAGATCAGACACAACGACGGAACCTTGACTTTCTGTCTCAGATGGAATCAATGGTCTTGGCGTACATGCTCTGGTGTGCATCGAAAGACAGCGATGAAAAAATCTGGACCCTGGACGACGGGTCAGATGACAAGGCAGATGAGGATTCGGAGCTGTATACCCTAATAGTGGTTGATATGTTTGGTAAAATCCAACATTTCTTTACAACCAGACTGCTGATAAAACGATCATAGATGCCAAAAATATTGCAGTCACCTTGGATCCACGAGGGGAGGGTATAGCTCCTGCCCTCATCATGAAGGGTCTGATCCCTTGTTCCCCATGGAAACCTACCGTCGCCATCACAGTCCGAGTTCTTGAGGTATATCGAGTCACTTGTGCTCGCTGTCCCCAACTAGCTATCCAACCATTTGTCAAGAGCCTTTGCGACCTTCACAGGGCAAGTCTACAGGATTTATTTTGTGCCATTGTATTAAACATGTTACAGGCTCCCTACCGACCCTATCTAAGAGAGCAGTTCTCTATTGCATATGACCTGTACCTCAACCTCTGTCATAGGACAGAAAAGAAGATGCTTCATAGCCTCGGGTGAGACTCCTTTGCCTGGCGACTGAAGCATGCGTGTCCATCATGCATGTACAAGCTAGAGGGTGAAGAGGAGCTGACATTCAGTCAGTTGTTCTGCGTGGATGGGAACAACTCCATGAAATGTATCTTCCTTCGGGAGAAGATAGTTTCAGAAGGGGATACCGGTGATGGGGCAGAATTTGTTCTCGGGGAGACAAAAGAGTGTGAGGATAGTTGGGATGCCAGGGAAAACTTGTATCTGCCGAGGGAGAAGGTCAACAAGTTCGCAAAACACCGTCTTGCCAAATTATTTCCACCCAAAGCAACAGAGCCTGAGGTGTGATGTGTTGACAATTCAAGAAAGCCGTTAATGTTATTTCAGGTACCAGAGAACCCGTGTGCCAGTAGATGGAAGAACATGATGGAAGATATTACATCCAAAATGTGGGGTGTATTTGATGAGACCAGAATTTTTGTGGCTTTATACAGTTTTGTGCTGCTGATTGTCGACATGGTTCGGAGTGGGGAACTGTGAGTCACAACATCTCTGATTGCCCCATTCTGACATATGCCCTAGTGCCAAATATCCTCTTGCTATTGTCGACTGCTTGCTCAAACATCTAGGCAAAAATCTTGGCTGTGGCTACGATGTTGAATGCGACTTCGCAACTACCTTCAGGAACAGCCCCCTTGGAGAGCGAGCAAGAGAGGCCAACTTTCAGTGCCTCATTGGTGCTTTCCACAGTCACGCACATAACTGACTCTGCCAGCTTTTTTATCAGGCCACATATGTCCTTGGACTTGGGCTGGAAGACCTGGAGGGATGTGAACGATTCTTCTCTGGCTCCAATGGGCTGGCAAGGTCTTGCCGGTATGCCAGTTAGTTCCATCGGCAACAAGAGATTACGGCATATGTCAAGCACTATGACATGTTCCATACATATGCCAATCTAAGTCCGTCTTTTCATTCTGTGACCTATCTCAGTACTGACCTTGGTTGTAAGGTAAATTCTTATACAATCAAGCCCTTGACATCTTGAAGAAGGAAAGTGCCCTCCACTCCTTCATGAAGGAAGAGAATATCGAGAGTTACAATGTCTTTGAACATTGGCTTGGAGAGGAGAAAGAGTACCTCCTAGGCTTGAAGGATAGTTCAAAGACCGATGTGGAAACTCTGGAAATGGAGTATGTCCAGAGATTGGTGAACTTGGACGCAAGCAGGCCAGCTCTATTTTCTACCAATTTACCTTCTGCTAAATCAACTTTTAGGGCAAAATACCAGGTTCTTTCTGGTGCTCCAAAGAATGCTCGACACGATGACGCACCCTATACACCAGGGGTATCAAAAGCTGGCCCGTTGCCATGGGAAGGAAAAGATGGATAAAGACCTGGAGATTGTCCAAGAGCTGGAGGATCGGCTGGAGATATCTGACTGGTGGACCATTGATTCTCCCCAATGGGCTCCTACGGTGCTGGAGTTCAAGAAACAAAAGTATTGGCAGGCACTCGATGCAATGGAACTTTTGATTGTTGAACAAATATTTGAGCTAACAAAGATGAATCAGTCACAAACTGGTGAGTCTTCAAATTTGCGTTGAGCATTGCTGATGAATCACAGGATATAAAATAAGACGACATATTGCAAAAGCCCTGCAAAAGCCCTGCAGGCCAGATCTAAGGCGGTCAGGAACATCATCAACCGCTATAATGCTGCTGTGATCGTGATGGAGACTCCAATGGCTCAGTTCACCTGGGAACAGGTAGTGGAGTACACATTTCTGGCTGACTTCGACATCCTCAGGGACACCTGTGCAGAGGTGCAGGCAAAGCCATGGACCAGGCCTTCCTACCATTTAACAATGGACACGTACTTCAAGATCCAATGGGCCCGAGAGGAAATCCAGCGCCTCAATATCGAGATTCGTCGTTTGATCACCTGGATTTGTGATGAAGACTGTTTGCTCCGAGGACAAGAGGCCTCCCTTTGATCTACAGATGGGAAGACTCCTGAGCAGATTGAGTCTGATCTTCTCCTCACTGTCCAGCTGAAGTTGCATCGGTTGACTCATGGGGATTTGACGACATCCACATGCAGAGGTTTTACAAGCTGGCTAAAGTCAAGGGATTTACCGGTAACCTCAGGCCAGGAAGAGCGGTAGAGAATCTAGAAGAATTGGGTGGAGGTGATGAGATGGATGTGGACGATGTCTCAGATGGTGTGTGATCAGACACAGAGTCTGAGGATGTAGAGGCCAGGACGAAGAAGTCTCCAGGCTGCTGTACCAAGTCTCCATGATCGCTATTGATAATCGTAGTGACATGGACTTGTAGATCTCTAATCACTATTTGTTTGTTTTGATATTTCCTTTTGGGGTCGCCAAACAGGTTGCTATTCAACTTTGCTTTCTTTAAGTATTTTTATTGCAGCTTTGTTGCAGCTTTGTTGCAGGTTTATTGAGGCTTTTTGGTTTACAATTTTTAAGCACCAAGTCTTTTTATCCCGACTTTATTGCAACCTTATTGCAGCTTTATTACAGCTTTATGGAGGCTTTTTTCATTTATACTTTTCAAGTACAAAGTGTGTTATTGCGACTTTATTGCAACTATATTGCAGCTTTGTTGCAGCTTTATTGAGGCCTCTCTGCTTTATAATTTTCTAGCACAAAGTGTTTTTATTGTGGCTTTATTGCAGCTTTATTGCGGCTTTGTTGCAGCATATCCATTTCTGGCCTCAACAAATATCTTTTACCTATGTCTTATGTTATCACAGCTTTATTGTGGACTTTACTGTGGCCTAGGCAAATTTGCTTGAAGCCCTTCCAACTAGAATGGGGTGCCCTATAGTGCACCCCATTCTAACTAGAAGGGATATGTGGGCTGCATAGGTGGATGAGAGTTGTTGGAATGGACTCTAACAATGGCATCCCAGGACTGGTAGAATCATTATCAGAGATCAGAGTGGACTCTGATGCCTCTAAATTATTGTCAGGGAGAAAGACAGGTGTAGATGCAAGGAGGGAACATTCCTCAATACTGTGTGAAGAGTCTAGAAGCAGCAGGAGAGCAGGAGGAGTGGATCTGGAAAGAGAGTCAGACATTTTGTGAACCAAACAGGACAGGTGAGTTTGATTATACTGTTATATCCAGGTTGAGGGAAAGGGAAGAGGAGAAGATGTATAGGGAGATTCCGGAGGAGGGTTGTCCAATACCGGAGGAGGACAGAGTTACTGGAGGGATGGAACTAGACGTAGAAGTAGATAGTCAATGTAGAACAGATATTAACTGGGTGCCCGGAATACTAGATCCGAAATTGCGGATATCAAAGACACAACACCACTGAGGTGCAGAGTGAGTGTTGACTGCCATGTTGGTTCGATGGACAGAGAAGATAACAGGAGGTGACCAATAGATTCCTTGTTTGATCAGAAGTCAATCACAAATGAGGTCCAGAGTTGGAGGACCAGAACCAGAGGCGGAGCTTCGTGGATAACCACAGGAGCTTGGTCGGAGTACGGTGAAACGGCGTAACATAAATGCGCAGCATCTAGGGCTAATTTTGCGAATTCCTATGACCAGTATTTTATACAACGGGAAGCAACTAGCACTTCTGTTGTTACTAGCATCCTAGCTAGTACGCGGACCACTTGTTAGGTGATATAAAGGAGAGTCAGAGCAAGCCCTAACTGCTGAATGTAGCGCGAGACTACACTAGTGTGACACGCTAGCTGCTAGCTGAGTGTACAAACAACCAGGGATTAAACCACTGCCTATACATTCATGAGACATGACCTAGGAGATTCTAGTAGTCCAGAGATGACTTGGGACGGAGCTAGCAAGGGTCTAGCAGACGGATATCTATGATGGAAGTGCAGCTAGGGGACAACACCTTGAGCTAGGAAGCTCAGTGCGGTAACCAGTGGTACTATCTAATCTCTAGATAAGCAACTAGACGGCGCTAGGCGGAACAACCCGACTAGTGACCGGCTAGGGCTTTGACAAAGACATACCACAATATACAAGATGAGGCAGCACGTGGCTAGTGCCCAATCTGGGCAGCTAGGGCAAAGGGGAATAGCAAGCAGGCTATTGGAACGGAGCTAGGGACGATCATACAGGCTGTACCGATGGCCGGAGGTCTGATCGATGTTCTGACCAACAAACTATGACCCAGTCCCAAAAACCAAACGGCAGTTGTCTCATTGGCTGACCGTATTTCTTATCATCTAATATTGCTTATTGTATTATTCAGCTCACTTTCACATGTAACTCGAACCTAATAGTATAAAAGGGAGCACAGAACAGACTAGGGTCTAAGAACATTACGCCCCAGACTTTGGACAAAGCTGGTGCTAGTGGACTCAGGCTGCTAGTGGAGGTTGATACCGAACTTCACTTGTAGTAGTCTTTATATTGGAATCAGTAAACTGTGGACTCTGGAAACATCGAGTGACTAAGTTGAGGGTTTCGTGTTGTTGGTCCTAGACCTCCACATATAAAACAAGGGTGTTCTCTTTGAGACCCAGCTGCAGTTTGCGCTAGTGACTT
Organism: Mycena albidolilacea; assembly: GCA_029282495.1. Taxonomy (NCBI): domain Eukaryota; kingdom Fungi; phylum Basidiomycota; class Agaricomycetes; order Agaricales; family Mycenaceae; genus Mycena; species Mycena albidolilacea. Next base: position 189,322 of record JARIHO010000032.1, on the reverse strand, counting down.
TGCCTTCACCCCGACAAGACGGAAGCTCTGTCATAGTGTGTTGGATCGTGTGATGCGGGTCGTTGAGGCTTTACCACGCTGGAGGTGAAGTGCATGCTGTGATAAGGACCGCAGTGTCAGTATCGAAAGATATGTGATTTGAATTTGACTACGTTCGTCCTCTAGAGGGGAAGATATAGTGGAATGATAGAGCGGAAGGTCGGTGAGCGAATCGGCCTTGTATGAGTGATAGGTGTGTGTGTGTGTGAATGGGGGATCGTGGAGACCGTTCGTCTCCCGGGTGTGGACGTGTGCGGAGGACCTGTTGTTAGTGAAAACGGTAAAGAAGGTGTGAATGCCTAAACCTGGCTCCCCGTACGAGAGTACTGGAACCTTAAATGTGTTGCCCTGCCTGCTTTCCTTCGTGCGCTCTTCCCCCTTAGAACCAGTGCTGGAGATGCAATATGTGTCGCACAGACGATGACACCAACGTCGTTCGGTTGACGGCGAGACAGTCGGTCTCGTTGGCTATGGACGGCAATTTATATGTGATGGCTTCTCTCCGGGCCTGTTTTCTACAGAGCGAGGCTCGCGAGAACGGTGATCCTAATCGAGGAAGCCTGGAATGGTGACACCGGGTCCGGTGAGGAGGGACCCTGCTGATGGAGGTGTGAGAGGTGAGACGCCAATGAACAAGTGAATGCAAGATGTGTGGCCTGTCTCCGGCAGTGGGCGAGGAGGAGGGTGCACGAGAGGTATGAAGTCGGGAAGGCTGGGAGTACCCCTTAGATTGAGCTGAGAATGGTACAGAAAGTGGGGAGAACACCCCGAAAGCTACTTCTGCAGGCCGGAAGGTACTGACTACTCCTACTAGATGTGCTCCCTTTTATACCTCCTCAACGACTTCCCACGTTTCCAGAGGTGCCATGTGGGACGCAGGTGTTTCCAGGGGGCAGGGGACATCATGAGGTGTTTTGGGGTGCATATACGGCAGGAGAACGGGCGCCTCTGCTGAGGAGACCGATCGTCTCTGGGTGTGTGCGAGGCGCGGTGAGGCCAAACGACCTCGGAATATGTCTGGAGCTCCAGGCACGACTGGTAGTTGCGTCGGTGGGTGCTCGAGTGCTCATGAAGGGGGAGAGACGGATGGTCTCCTCTCGGCTAGTCGATGTGTCGTGTGAAGTGGGGGAAGGGCTGTGTCGGGATATCCTCTGCCTCGTCTGACGGGTTGGCGTCAGGCACGCGGTAGGTCCGTCCGGTGTAGGAGAGCGTCCGAGAACGGAAATTAGGGAAGGTCGTACGTGCCGGGGGACCGGTCGTATTGTTGGTGGCGAGTAACGAAGTCCGCATGGTATGGGGAGCGCTGGTTTGTTGCGTTGTAGGAAAGCGTCGAGAACCCGTGGGTCAATGGTGCAGGAGCGAGCCCGAATGGCGGGGGAGACGATGCGGATGTGGGGAGAATGTTGGTCTTGCTCAGAAGCTACTTCCAGTAACGTGGAATCCCGTTTAGGAAGATCCATCACGTATGTCCGAGCTCATCCCGTTACTCATGCAGATGGTTTGCAGGGGCCATGAGGCGACGAGCGATGTGTAGCACGCTCGGAGACCTCACAGCGCGGACGTCGAGTCCGGCGCTGCTATTCAAGCAGTAAGCGCTAGGGAGTGCTCCTGTGAGAGATGCTCTCAGGTCGTGTAGACTGAGATAGACCCCTGTAACGCGGGGGCCGCAGAGCAGTTGTACGGGTGCTCAGCCAGGCAGGGGGTCTAACGCAGAAGGTGGTTCGCCTTGGTGGATCTCAGGCTTCATGACATAAGAGTAGTTGCAAAGTAAGATAAGATTAGGTAAGTAATGATCTCGGATCATCTACCTATTGTAACTAACGAATATATGTATGTACATTATAACTAGTCACCTCGCATAGTGGGTCTGCACCATGTCTATAGTCCGTATACCGTCACAGATTGCTTGCTAGGTGGATTGTGTGTTGGCTTGAGCCCACTAAGAAGAAGACAGACTAGGTGCCACCACCTCTAGTTTGGCTATAAATTGTCAGTTACTTCACCTTCACCCTGATATAGACGGAAGCTCTGTCGTAGTGTGTTGGGTCGCTAGCTGGACGTTTGTAGTGAGCTAGTGCCGATAAAAGCGGAAAGGTTCCTGTTCTTGGTTAAGGAATAGGTCGGCAATCAAGAAGAGTCTTGCTGTTTGAGGATTGAAGTCCCTTGTTGTTAGCCTCAGTAGTCTTTGGGGCTGCCCTTAGCGAGGATTTTCACAAACCTACATACTCTGCCCTGGTGTTCTTGACCTAGCAGTCCAGCCATCTTGTATCCACCCCATATAAACACACCCCCAGACCATCCCAAGGTTCCTAGCAGTGTTGTTGTTGGCGGTTGCATATTGCTAGTACGTTGTAGAGTGTGTTGTTAGAAGCCTATCAATCAAACTTGTGTTTGTTCAAGCCTGCTGGTCACATACTACGGCCTGGACCCAAACTCACAAAGAGAAGCACTTAGATCTAGTGCACCGTTTCAATGGAAGTCAAGTCTGAACAGAAATACACAACTGGAGTCAAGTCCAGAGTGGGCTGGAAGTGGCAGAGATGAGAGGAGATGAAAGTATAACACGGGAGTAGTGCTAAGGCTCAGAGAGAACTTTAATAATCAAACTGAAGTACAGGAGAGTATCTACAGTGTTTTATAGAAGTATTCTAATTGTTATTATGGAAGGAGAAAGAAGTAAGTTAAACAATAAGTAAGAAGTAATAAGTGGAAGCATGGTGATGGAATCATAAAAAAAGAAAAGGAAAACATAGTCACAGGTTCCTGTTTCAACAGTTAAATGGATAAAAGGGAAAACACTCAGTAATCCTTCATTGCATAAAAACCTATGTGAGTCCAGCATATGGAGCAACACTTGCTGCTGGAGACTTTGCAGTTCACAGCCCTTCCCGCCAGGTTACCGTCTATAAAAAAGCCCAAATACATTTGCTGGACGTCTTTTGGTGGTCTGAGGTAAATGTTCTGCCACACTGTTGCCATTACCCTCTCAGATATTGAATATTATAGGATAGAAAAGCTGCTGAAGCCTTTGTTGTCCATGCTCTGGGCTTCCCTCACTTTCATCCTAAGGATTCTCCTGCCATTGTGGCATTTCTTGGCAGATCTAGAGAGGTCAAAGTCCAAGCATTTGCGTATTGGTCAGGAAAATTTTGGACCCGCACTAATCTTCTGGTGACTATCAAAGCAAACATGCCTCTTTATCTCAGATCCAGTAATGTGACCATTTGTGTGAATAGACCAGTGGCACCAGCTATTTAGTCCCTCAGTGTTGCGGGCTCAGATTGAACGGTATGCCATTATCTCTTCGAAATTGAGCCTTTCATCCTTTCCACACCAGACCCAGTCCCAGGCCCAGTGCCAGGCACATTCCACGGCATAACTCAGACACCCCTATCCTTGTGGTTTGAGCTTTGCACAGTGTTTTGCTATCCCACAAATGTATGCCATTCATCAGAGTGGGTGTTGCATAGCAGGAAGTTAGGTTGGTTGTTGTAGCTACCTGCTCCTTAGCTCCTCAACCCTAATCTATCATCTGGGCTGCCTGATGCCAAACATGTGAACTCTTACTTCCTCAATCCCACCACCCAGCCAAATGAGGCCCAATACAAGAAGTTGGTCTAAAACAGTGAGTTCTTGGCCAAATCCCTTGCAGTAAAATGCTCAGAGTATTTATTGGATACTATCTAAACAATGAGCCTGTTGTCTGGGTTGCCCGACGCCGAATGCGCGAACACTGACTTCGTCAAGTCTGCTACCCTGCCGAATTTGGGCCCACACAAAAGGTGAGTTCTTGGTGGAATCCCTTACAGCCTAGTCATCTGAAGACCTCTAGGATATCTCCTCGCCGATAGACATGTTGGCGGGCCACTCAACACTGACTGCTCGAATGCACGCAAATATACCTGTTCAACCAGGTGTCACATGGGTTTCCTTTACCCAATTCACATCCAGTGGGCTCCTCTGTTACATTGACAACAGCTACCAGACAGAGGGTGAGCTGGCAGATGCCGATCCAGCAGAATATGTGTGTCTCAAGGAAAAGCAGTCGCAGTGGGGGAAGGGCCTGCAAATGTATAGCACTTTAGGTGAACTTGTTGAAACCGAATATAAACATTTCTTTCCTTATCTATCTCTTCTGTCTTTTTTGTAGGCAGCGGTGTTGCCGGACCCTTCCACCCATCCGCACCTTGTACTTTTATTATAGTCTTTACGAGAAATTAAAAACCTAGTCACGTGACCATCTTCCTCTACTTACTCTCTGATGCCAGCCAAATGTGTGTTACCTTTCTCTGTCCAATTCAACAACTCACCCAATATCAGTACCATATGATATCTGGGAAGTCATTCTTAAGGAACATCTGGTCCTTACACATATCCAAAATGAGGAAATCTTCCAACTGGCCAGACTTAATTCGGATTGTTGCTGTATTCTCAGCCCGTATCACTACTGCTATGTCAATTTGAGGACTATTGACGACACTTTCATCTTCTTCTCCATTGTCATAGATGACAGCAAACTAGCCAGAGCTGTGAAAACACTCCAGTTTTCATTCTCCATCAGCAACCTCCCCAAGGATGTTTTCTGGGCAGAATTCCATGCAGCCATGAGCTCCTTGTCAGCTCAAAACACTGAGTGTCTGTTATTCCGGATCCCATAAACAGTTTCTACAGAACCTGGTTGACCATGGCAATTTGACCAACTGCCTTTCCCATACCGTAGAAAAAATGTATGTCAAGCCATTGGTGACAGAAGATTATGGCAAAGACCAAGTCTGTATTTTCTTTTTCACCTATCTTTAGCTGCTGAATATTTCTTTCAGCTTGCAGACGGGGCATGGAATGATATGCTCTAGCAATGGACTATAACCCAGATCCCCCATATTCACACTCTCGTTGTGACATTGCCAGGGTACATTATCCAGGATCTGACCCAGAGTGGCCATGACAAGAAGCTGTTAGAGTGGACTGCCCAACTCTGTCGTCAGCCTGGTTTTTCCCAGCTTTCAACTATTGTCCTGAACTTTGGTTATAGGGATGATACTGCCCTAGCATACACTGATTACTACAATGATAATTCATATAGTGATGATTTGAACAATGACAACAACAACAACAGTGAATTTGCACCAAATTTGATCCTCAATTTCGTTCATAGCATACAAGTTGTGTGGAAAAAACAGTCGAGGAAAGAGTGGGTGGCTCACAGAGAGTTGGCCCCACCAAGCTCCCTCAGGGAGGATTATTTCTTCAGCTTGTGTTCTAACGAACACAACCTCGGGTTTATCCATATAGACGAACAAGAGGCAGCCGAAGAATGGTGCCATTCTATCAACAGAGATCAATTGAATTCTGCATTTATCAAACATCTTCTCAACACCTCCCTCCTATGAGCTGTTGTTGGGGTGGGAGGTGGTGCACTTCGACGAGAGTGAGGTGGGGATGGACTCAATTGTCAGCATCTACGTCTGGGTGAACATATTGGTCCCAGTTGGCGTGTACATCCTCATGAATGCATTGGTCCCGGTCAGTATCTGTGCCTTTGTAAATGTTTGCATCCCCATGCATATAATCCATTGTCAGTGTCCTCGAGTGCGTTGGAGGCCCCTGCTCCCGTTACTCTGTGCATGGTGAATGAGCAGATGGGGTTGCCCACCTTCTGAACATTGGTGGCAGGCCGTCTCAACCTGGTTTCTGGAGAATCCCGAGATGAGAACTAAATAACAAATATTACTACAAGGATGCACAACGGTATTCTTATGATCCAGCGGCAGCTAACAGACAGTCTGCAGTATGGGCTTGTCATTGCCACCATCTTCCTTGGTCAGGTATGTACCATCTAAGAGGGTGGTCGTTGTGATACACTGCAACATTGAACACTTGGGAAGGGTCATGCAGGTTGAGCGAAGCAGAGGGCACCAGGCAAGGGCGTGGACATGGGTGTGAGTGAGGGCACGGACAAGGGGACTGGGCGTGGGTGTGGACGCGGGCAAGAGCACATGGGCAAGGGCACAGATGAAAGCATGGGTGAGGGGATGAGGGTGTGGGCGTTGACGTCAATATAGACATGGACATGGACACAAGCAATGGGTGCGGGCGAGGAGGTTGGGTAGAGGGCATGGGTGAGGGTGCAGGCGTAAGGCATACCATGAGTGCACCTGTGGGTGACTCGGATCTGTGGGAACAAGTACTCACAAAGAAAAAAACCATACTCAGATCTGTGAGTTTACAGTCTTCTTCTTGTTGAGTGAGGGAGCTAGAACATATTTCAGAGACTATATCACCTAAGAAATTTCTGGAGGAGTTTATTGTTAGTGCACGCAACAGCAAAACTGTGCAGAAAATTATCCTACCCCTATCTCTGCTCTGCCCTGTCTTGGTGACACTGACAACAATGTGCTTATTGTACCTGCACCTCTGTTGACCAAAGAGCAACAGGCTCTGGTGGGACCAGCTCAAATGGCCGGGCATAACCTCAAACAGCCCAGAATCACATTATCTATGGTGGACTTTCTCCATGGCATCGGACCCGTGCCGTTCCTGTGTTTCCGTTGCTTCAATATCTTATCTCCTACCATCCAGGCACATTTCTGCCGCGCCTTTGACAACTTTAAGGCCGCTAAACTTGTATTGCCAAGCAAGCCCACGAGGTCTTTGACACCGGCGTACCATTTTGGAATATAGTCTCTTAACATGAATGATCCCACAGTCAACACCAACACGCACCACAAAATCTCCAAAACAACAGGCAGTAATTATACCTCTGATTGATCGGCTACTGGAGCTGGTTCAAAAATATATAGTGCCCCAAGCACGCCGCCTGATCCTTCACTACACCCCTCAGCAAATTGAAATACTCACACTGTATGTGTTGTATAGTCTTATTGGCTCCTTTTTTAATTTGAGATTGCCCCAGGGTGTACGAGCACATCAAGCAGGTTTTGGCAGAAGAACTGGCTGCTCGGCCCGTCCTATAGACTTTGAAGGGTTGTAGTTTAAAGTCGCTGTGAAGAAGGGATCCAGTGAGATCATACACCTCAACTTTAATGATACCCACACTTTGGTTGTATTTATTTAGGTTGTTTTGTGCTCGAACTTGTCATGGACAGGCGAGTTCTGTGTGCCCCCCAGCTTGAAGGCAAGATCCCTTTCTGTGGGGGGCAGATGATAGCAGCACAGACAAGGGTACTGGCGCACTGTGGGGTGAAGGTTGTTGGAAAGGGACGAATTGCCTTCACCTGCTTCTCAGATTTGCAGCTCGTGGAGCAGACCCAGTTTAGTCCGCCGGCTGCGGGAACCAAAGGGTGCCACAAGGATATTAGGAACGCAGCTGTTTTAATAGAAATGTAGAATTGTGTGGAACACCCACTATTCACTGTTCGCTGTACTCCTTGCTAAACAGCCCATACTCTTGCCTTCTCTGATCTTGCAACTGATTGTGATGAAATCCAATACTGGAGCTGCACTATTGTTAGGTATACCTGATCTCACCATGTATCTGAGTCAAGGCGTGGGGGGGGAGGGGGGTTACTTGAAGGAAAGGCTTAGGATCGTGGTTTGAATTAACAATTACACAACGGTTGAAGTCAAAGAAGTTCCACATAGAAAACCCTCTGAAAGCAAATGAGGCCCATAACCCTATGCACTGAGATCCTTGACAACTTCTTTGTTTCAGAGAGCAATCATCTTATCGAGGAAGAAGTTGTAACTGGGAAAGATTTAAGTATACAAGTGTTAAATTGAATTGGTGTACTGAATAACCGGCATGTCCTGAACAACATTCTGAAAATTGCCAAACCACATATTGACCTGTTCTGTGGCTGAGGAATTGAAAATCCACTTGCCGTCTGCCCCAATCAGCTCCTAAAACTGCATCGGATTACAGTTGATCTGACAGAACAAGTTGTGTACAGTATGTTTACAATTGAAGTGAAAAACATCCACTGGAAGGCTGACATTGTCAAAGTACCAATCTCCAATTGGTGCAGAGATGCCTAAGAAACTGACGGTTGTTGTCATAGAAGATATAGAATGGCATGGACCCAGGATAATCTGGTGAAAAGGTGGCCTTCAAGATTCAAGACTAGAGAAGATCAGAAGACACAAGCAGAAAGATGATAATCTGTATATTCATACTAGAAACTCCTTCAGAACCAAAGAACATGGTGTGGGATACAATAACACTGCAACAGCATACAAACAGCTGTTTGTTGTGGGTTCAATTGTGGTAAAGGCAACCTGTGAGGCGGAGCACATCTGCAGGCTGGTATGATGGTAGATCTGTTGAAGGTGACTGTTTGGTTCGGACAATCACATGACTGTCCTATTGTGTTGATACCGATCTTCTTATTGTTCTCTTCCTCATTGTCCTTATTGTTCCTATTAATAGCTTTCTTATTGTTCTTATTGTTTGTACTATCTTTACCTTCTCTATTGTTCTGGCACATATATAGCTAGCTACATTGCAATGGATCTGGGCTTTTCGCCTCCCATCTGAGTCCATCTGAGAATCCTGCTCTATCAGCATCCTATCTGAGATCTAGTGCTTAACAAGATCCTCAGATGATGCTTCATGAGGCCCACTTGAGGGCTCGGGACTCAAAGATGATGTGGTGGCATCAGGACCCAAGGACGATCCAGCCACAGGAGCTTGAGAGATGCCTGCATGCCGCAGCTATGAGCAAAGCTGAAACATTGCAGTGTTTTTCTGCTCCATTGCAGACTGGAAAGCCCTGTAAGCTGATTATACAGGCAGTAGCCTGGCTGGGCCACATCATTGCAGCTGTTGATGCAGCAGAGCTTCATTCAGTCTTGATGAGTAGGACAATACAAATTGCGTTGCAACAATAATGCCTCTGTGCAATCATAGACACTGCAAGCTACATGCCGAACAGTCACACTGTTATGAACACCAGCTGACATACAGTCTAAATCCACATTCAGCATTTCTATAAAAGGCCAGTGAATCAAATCATGTACACCAGTTTCCATCTTTGCCTTGATGTACTTTATTTAGTGTACTGATTGCATGTATGGGCCCACAGTTCTTGGCCAGTGCCTACCATAAGGTAGTTGTGTTCTGCAAGAACTACATCCAGCTGGTCAGATTGTAAACCGTGGTGTGGAAGCTCCAACTGTGATTGGCAATGGCTCTTATCACTAAGGATTGCATGTAAAAAGAAGGAATCCAGCACCAATTCCTCAGCCAACACATCTTTTAGACACAAGATACTAGGGTCTTCTAATGTATGGGCTAAAGCACAGTTATATACTTATACAATGCCCGGATAGATGGAGCTAGAGAAAACAGAGTTAGAAAAGTGGGACCAATACATGTTGAGGCACCAACTGAGAAAGACAGAGTTGTATCTCAAAATACACGCAAAGTGCTCTTTCTACAAAACAGGACTCCAGGACGTAAATATATTCGGGCACTTCAGTGGCATAATACTGGTGTTGGGCTGTTGAAGTTATGTGCTTCTTAAACAGAATAGTTGTGGTAATAATGAATATGACAATCTACATTTTTTCTAATAGGTAAGAAAGCAAGGGAAGAAAGAAAGTTCCACCTACTGCAGCAATAAAGAGATTTTGAAAAGACTGGTAAGATTCCCCTTCTCAGAGTATAAAGCTGTGCCTCCACCACCCTCTTTTCACTGAAGGTGGCAGAATTGCAGCATAGTACTGGGTGAGTCGCCAGTTCAGCCGTAAATATGAAACTTTACCGAGTTTGTAAGGATGCCCATACAATTTGAAGTTATCATCTAGAGAAACTGGCTCGCCACTGATATATGCAACCTCAGCCAAGTCACCAAATGCAGTCCATGTAAGCTGCACTGTAGGTAGTTCCAATTCTAAGATAGAGGACAAGAAATTGATGATGTCAGATGGCAACACCAGAGGCCTTGCTTTTCTGGGCGGCACAATCTCCAACCAGAGTTGGTGTGCTAATTCAAAGAAGCACTGTATGTAGAAGAATTAGAGGTTGTTCCAGAGGGAAGAATTTTGGAGAAGACATCCCAGAATTCCAGCGGCCATAGTGGTGGAAGGAGAGAGAAAATGTGATGGGTTTGTGCTTCATACAAAGCCCTTCTCCTAGACTTGAAGACTAAACGGAGCACGCTAGGCGCTCTACGTAGATAGGTGGCTCAGACAGAGCCCATGGGCATAGAAGGAGTGAGTCCTCGCCCGTAGACGGGACTCCAACCCTTATCGCTGTGTTGTTGTTATAACCCCTGCCAGGACTCCTGCGACCTGGAGCAGGGAGCTGAAGGGAGCGGCGAGGCTCAGCGCCGAGTCGCTCGTTTCACGCGGCCCGTTGACTCTTTGCGAGCACGGAGGGCGGTGAGGGAATAAGCAAGCATAATAATGATTAGTCATCCTCCAGGGATGCTAACTAGTACAAACAAGTGCGATCCAACTAAGCTATAATAGGGATATATATACAATATATTACAGCCCCATCACAGAGCCCTCCAGTTTGAGTGTACTGTTTGTTCAAGAAGAAAAGTCGTCCATAGTCCTCACTGAGACAAATCCTCCCTCGTCTCCTATTCGTGCCAATCCCTCCTTCTCGTGCCCGTTGCTCAGCTTCCTTCTTCTCGTGCTTCTTTGTACGGTTATGCTTGCGGAAGTGATGCTTTTTCCCTCCCCGATCCTTTCCTCCAGTGGCACATCAAAATGTTGGAAGACGGACGCCATTGGCATCTCCACGTCCCCAACGTCGGCGAATCTCTGAAGCAACGGCCGATTCGCGGCGGACAGATCGTTTACGCCGAATTGGTCGAGCAGCGGTCGGTCGCTAAAAGGAAGAGGTTCTATTGCAATTCGCTTGAGCAGACGAGGAACCTCTCGTTCTGTCTCGGTGGGCGAACACAATCTCGTCTGTTCCTCCCTCCTTGGAGTTGGAGAGGAACACCCCCTGGATCGACTGTGGCTTTGACAACGAGATCGCCAGTGTCTCGAGCGCAATCAGCGGGAATGACCTCGGTGCGCATGTTGGTATTTGCGCGATCGTCTGCGACTTCGAGAGCGAGACCGGGAACGAGAGCGGGAATGAGATCGGGAACAAGAACAAGAACGAGAACTCGGGCCAGCATCGGACGAACGTGAATCCGACTTTCGCTGGCGGTGCGGGCGTCTTGACCTTGAACACGAAGACGAAGACGCACGTCTCCAATTCCCTCTGGATTTCCTATCGGGAGGAGGAGTAACCGATCGGAGCGATCTCGTCTCCCTTGAACGGGATCGCGAACAGCCACGTGAGCGCAATCGCGATTTAAATCGCTCCAAGGAAGTAATCCCCAAAAGCAGCGTCGGGGATATATTGGTTCAAATTCTCCTCCGCAACAGGGGGCAGACCAGAGGCTGCGGCAGCAGCGGTCGCCGCTTTACTTGTTCCCCATTGCATTGGGATTGGTCCGGCGCCCGGCAGCACACTAACAGATCCTCTACCCACAGATGACAAGGAGGCGGGAACGCCTCTACTATGATCAATATGGGGAGGAACTTCGCGCCGAAAGTGTGAGTTGGCGCCCGAGTCGGCATGAGGAAGAGGATTCGAAACCGAGGAGTACTGAGCAGTAGAATCCGGCAGTACTTGTACCGGGACATTGAGAAGAGGAGCATTGGTGAGGACTTTAACTTTGTAAAACTCCGTGCGCAGGCCGTCCGTGGTGTCATTAACCAAGGTGTCGCGCACGTGGACGCTATACGCACGTCGGGCGTAGTCAGGTCGCACGAGGAGTTTCCCCAACTCAACTTGTCCTCCTTCCTTTCCAGAGGCGGAACGAACGGAGCTGAGCGTGGAATCGATAGTGCTGATCGAATCCAGTCCTTCCTGCCCATATACCAACTTAATTGAATTGAAACAGCGTTTAATGTGCTTGGAGGATTGGTCGAGACGGAATTGGAGGGTGCTGAATGCCAGGATGATGGCGGAGCGGCTCATATTTTCTTCCATGAGTCGAAGAAGCTGCCAATGAGGAGCTATGAGGAAGCAGCCCGTCGGTGGTGTTCCCAAGAAGTTATAAAGGACTCCAAGAATCTGATGGACAGCAAGGCAGAGCTGCGCGTGTCAGAAATTGATATTAATCTATGGTCCGCCCCGGACCTTCGGCCCTTGATAACAATCATTCCAATGTTAGTTCATTGTCACATGGTACAATTGTAGTTACATATAAGCACACACGCTTGTTCTTCATCCTCAGTCTTTGATCCCACATAGCGGGAGACTGAGGGTGAGTCCAATACTTATTTATATTACTTCTATTTACTCATTTTGTAGTTATTGCGCCTTCCGCGCATTTTCAGGTATTTAATATACAGTCTTTGATCCCACATAGCGGGAGACTGAGGTTATTGCGCCTTCCACGCATTTTCAGATCTTGTTAGGTTATGGGCCACCGAGTGCTATCGCTCTGAACATACCTTCAAGGAAGACTCATTGCTCGCTTATTATAGCTAGAAGCATTGCGAGCACTGCCTCGCATCAATCACACAACCCACTGCCGATACCACCTCAGACTTCTCACAGATGTCAACTCCGGCTTCCCCGTTGCTTTCGGGTGCAGAAGACTGGTCGATGTTCCGTGTCAACACTCAATCTGAGCTCCGCCGAGAGGGTGTGTTTACTCTTCTGGAAACAGTCATTCAAGCTCCTACTGCTGCTGATGCTCTCACTGCTGCGCTGCTGATGCTCTCACTGCTGCTGCTGTCAACACTCCTCTCCCTGGTGCTGCTCCTCTCCCTGGTGCTGCTCCTCTCCCTGGTGTAGCCTTCAAAGACACACCAGCAGAGCGTAACAGTCGTGCTCTGGGAGTCATTAACAAATTTCTCTCAGCTGAACTGTGCATGGAATATGTGGATGAATCAAATGCTGGCATTTTGTGGGCTAAACTACGTGGGTGTTTTGAAGAGGACAACAGAGCTGATACTGCTATGGGTGTTCTCGCAAGCCTCTTTACCACCAAACTTGTGATAGAGAGTGAGCCAGAGCTTATTGATTGCACAAAGATCGAGACCCACATTGGCACTATCAAAGGGCATTTTGACCGTCTTGCACGGCTGAAATATCCCTTCTCTCCAGACCTCCAACCCCTCATTCTACTTAGCACTTTGCCTGAGGATACCTACTGGACCGGAATCAGAGGGAATATAGTTTCCTCTCTTGGGACTGGGATGCCTTGGGACAAAGTCCATGCTCGTCTTCTTACCATTGGGAAGCGACCCGATGCAAAAGAGGATGAATCTGCCCTAGCTGCGAAATCACAGAGCTTGCACAAGGTCAAGCCATCTGCCTCATCTACCAGTAGTGACCACAAGTTCTGTGTCATTCATGGTGAAAATAAATCACACACAACCAATGAGTGCTATCGGGTGAAAACTTTGGTGCAGGATGAAAAGAAGGGGAATAAATCCAAATCCAGGAAGCAGGGCAGAAAACGCGGTGCTCAGGCAAATGCCTCAGCAGCCACCAACTCTGAATCTGAAGAGGAGGATTATAGTAATTTGGCTGTACCTGTTGTATCTCAGAAATCCTATGCTGCTATGTCTGCCTATATCTCGAGTGCCTCAACTGACTCAAAATGGGTTATTGTACTCGACTCTGGAGCATCCCGAGTGATGACCCCGAACATTGATTGGTTTGAGTCAGGGACTTATCAAGTTCTTAATCCTCCCAGAAAAGTTCGCTTGGGAAATGACACATTCTGTGATGCCATAGAGATTGGAACTATTTGGTTATCTTGCAAAACAAAGCGTGGAATGACAAAACTCTCATTGAAGTGTGCTTTGCATGTTCCCTCTTTTGGTATTACTCTTGTATCTGTTCAGCAATTAGCCAAAGCTGGATACAGGTGCATTTTTGAGGGAGGGGGATGCATTGTTCGTGATTCTCATGGAAAGCGAATGGTAGAGGCAAAACAACAAAAAGGTCTTTATGACATTACTTGCACTCCACTGAGCGAAGATCCACATGCTATGTTTGCCATGGATATCAACCATCTTCACAGAATTTCTGGACATACAAATTACCAGTTACTTCAGAACTCTGTAAGCAAGGGTGGGCTTGGTGAGATCACCTCCTTAACTGGGCAACCAAAATTCTGTGAAGCTTGTGTGTTGAGGAAAATGAAGAAACTACCATTTTCCAAAAGCCAGACTAAAGCTCGTGGTCCTCTTGACATTGTCTCATCTGACGTTGGGGGACCTGTAACACCAGCAGCACCTGGTGGATTTCGCTACTGGGCTGTGTTGGTCGATCATTGGGGATCTCATGTCTGGGTTTTATTTGCCAAAAAGAAGTCAGAGATCTATAGACTCCTGAGAGAATGGCGACAGCACGTTGAAAAATTCTTCCGTGCGCATATTGCAAATTGGGAGTTCTGCGCAGGCTGGACTCAATTTTTCCGTACAGACGGAGGAGGTGAATTTACATCTCAGCAGATGGAGGCAGAATTCAGGAGACTTGTTATCATACATGAAGTAACTGCACCATATACACCAGAACAGGATGGTGTTGCTGAGCGTATGAATCAGACCCTGGTCTCACGGGCAACAACAATGCTCATTGATTCTCGGTTGCCTCGAAAGTTCTGGAACTTAGCCTTGCGTGCAGCTGCATATACTATAAATCGCACTCCTACCTCTGCTCAGAATTTTCGCATTCCTCATGAGAAAATGTTTGATCGACCAGTGAATGTTCACCACATGCACCGTTTTGGATGTCGAGCTTATCCTCTCATTCCAAAAGAGAAGCGCCACAAACAGAAGTTTGGAGATAAAGCAGAGCGCTGTGTTTTTGTTGGATATCATGAAGGCAGCAAAGCATATGATCTGCTCATTATTAACAGAGATGGGACATGTGGTTCAATTATAACCTCGAGACATGTCAGGTTTAATGACGATGAACCATCCAATGCAGTGCAACCTCCGCTAGAGCCAGTGGCTAATTCTCGAAAGGAATATGAGAAGCTTTCTCAGAGTCTACTGCCCAGAGATACACCATATTATGATGATGATGATGATGAGGACACTCTCACACAACCTATGCCAGGTTCAGTGGGGGGGCCTCAAATCTCTGTGGCTCCATCAGGGGACAGTATGCCTCAGGCTGATCCCCCTTTCTCACCAGATGACAGTCCATCCATTGGACACCCTTCTGAGAGGGGAAATCCACCACTGCGAAAAGTTGCTGGTGTTAGATCTCAACCCTCCCGGAAATCAGCTCGCCAGCGTGCACCTGCTAAACATCCAAATGCTGCATATGAGCGCATTGCAGAAGGGCAACAGAGTCAAACCAAGGCTCTGTTGGAGTGTGTGAATGGACTGTGACATTCTCGCATCTTTGATCTGATCTGATCCTATGTGATCCGTGATCATTGATCTCTCTGATCCTATCTAATCCTCTTATCTGATTGGGATCTTATTGTCCTGATAACAATCTTATTGTCTTGACATCCATCTTATTGTCTCTATTGTCTCTATTGTCTTGATAGCCATCTTATTGTGTCTATTGTTCTTATTGTTCTTATTGTTCTAGCTACTCTATTGTCCTCATAGGTATATAAGTAGAGTAGCATTGCCCTGGATCTTCAGTTCTTACTGTTGACTCCAGGCAAGTAGTTTCATCTCATGCAATCTAACAGAGTTCTTACTGTTGACTCCAGACCTTTGTGCTTGCCTGTTTAACAGGTTATGGGCCCCGCCCTTTGAGTGTTTCTTAAGTCTTATTCTGAGACCCTCATCTCCATCTGCGCATTTTGCACATCTGCTTTGCCCTTATAGTGTGTGTGTTCTCTGTAGATAGGAACACCAACTGTTGGGACAAATCCTCTTTGAGAGGCAGTCTTTGAATCCACCAGGAAACAAATGGTGATCAATCCGTTGATTCTGGGGTTTGGGCCTAAGTGCCTTGCAACTGGGTGTTCATTAGACTATTAGCTAGTTACTTATCTTACTTATATCTCTTCCTTCACACACACACTCCTGAGGGCGCCATTTGACCTTTTGGCATTTGGTTCTATAAAGCATTGTGTATCTGGGTCACAAATGACTCTGAGACCTGCTATGCTGGTCACATCCCTTTTCTCTCATCCATCCCTGCCTGTTGCATCTGCATCTGCGCATCAATCCCAACTTGCCCTTTGTCAGGCATGTGGCAAAGGTGTTCATACACTCCTCTCTTGCTCCAAATTTCTTGAGCTTATCAGAGAGAGTGAGCCTCCCAAGGGTGTTGCAGAAGTGTCCCATTTCGCCTCAAATGCTTGTTATCTCTCCCATTCCCCATCAGCTATTGATTGGAGATGGAACTCAGATTCAGGGTGCACTTCATACATGACTTCTGAAAAGAAGTGCTTGTTTAACACCCAACCACACAGAGTTCCTATCCAAGTTGCAAACGGAGTCATTCTTTACTCTGAGCTGATGGGAGAGATAGTGTTGCAGCCATCGCTCCCAGGTTGCAATGAACGAGCCATTATTCTCACACATGTCCTTTATGTTCCTGGGTTATCTCATAACCTCATCTCTACTACCTATCTGTCTCGCATTCATGGCTACTCTATTCTCATGCAGGGATCTATGATCTCATTTCAACGAGATGGAGAGCTTCTCTTTGAAGCGGACATTGATGAGAGGAACCAGGCATTTGTGAGAAAGGTTGCTTCTTCTGCTTCAGCTTTGCCTGCAGTTGGAACCTTGCCTCTTGATCTAGAACTGCTGCATCGTCGGCTGGGTCATCATTCTGACACCCAAAAGATCTTGAGTAAGAATTTGGTTACTGGTGCGAAAATCACTTCAAACCAGAAGTCAGATCCAATCTGTGAGCCATGCCTTGCAGGCAAGCTGAATGCGGCTCCTTTTCCTTCTACCAGACATCGCTCCAGTGCGCCCCTTGATTTGATCCACTCTGATCTGAAGGAATACAAAGTCTTCACCCGAGAGGGTTACAGATATCGTGTTATCTTCATTGATGATCACACCAGCTTCAAAGCAGTCATGCACATGAAGCGCAAGAGTGGGACATTCAAGGCATTCCAGGTGTTCAAGGCTTATGCTGAGAATCATTTTGGACGTAAAATCAAAGCGCTGCAGGACGATGAAGGTGGAGAGTACATGTCAAATGAGTTTGCAAACTTTCTGCGCTCTGCAGGCATTGTGCGTCGTCATTCGACAAGGAACAGACCGCAACAGAATGGGACTGCAGAACGTGGCAATCGCACAACTGATGAACATGCTACGGCTATGCTGCATGAAGCAAATCTGCCGGCATCGTTCAAGGCACTTGCAGTCAATGCATATATTCATGTTGCAAATATGCATCCATCTGCTCACATTCCGGAGAATACTCCATATGAGCTCTGGTATAAGCATAAGCCGGATGTGTCTCATCTTCGTGTTTGGGGCTGCCTTGCCTATGTGCATGTGCAGAAGGATAAAAGAGATGCTTCTGGGTGCCATTTCCAGAAGTGCATTTTTGTGGGTTATCCTACAGAATACAAGGGCTGGTTGTTCTACAACCCTGTGACTCGGCAATTGGTCACATCGGAGCGTGCTGTCTTTGACGAGCGCTACTTCCCTGGGAACAAGCCTGATCTTCTCAAGCGCTGTCCCAGGGGACCTTCATCTGCCTTTGTTGATTTTCCTGCCGCTAAGCCACCGGTGGTGCGCGGTGACGAGGGAGACGACGAGGACAATTCTGGTGCTCATCGAGCACCTCCTGCACCAGCTCCCAATCCACCTAATCCTGCTCCTTCCCCTCCACATTCACCAACATCTACTCGCCCTAATTCACCGGATCCACCTGCTGATGCGCCTCCAGCTGGACCAGCACCTCCTCCTTCCCCCATTGGTGTTGCTGCACGTCGTCGCCATCATGGCCAGACAACAAAGCACAAGCCTGCTCCAGAATGGTGGAAACTGCATCAGCCAGCACTTGCTCCAGTTCCGGCTGCTGCTGAGCCAGTTCCTGTTCAAGAGCAGGCTCCTCCAGAATCAGAGGAGACCGAGGATGAGCTGCTTCTCCAGCCAGGAAATGCACTCATTATTGCGCATGAAGGCGATCCAACCAATGCTTTGCTTCAAGCGGTTAACTATGCCCATGTGCAGTTGGCTCTGTCCACTGTACGTACTGGTAACCCGCGAACATATTATGAAGTGTTGCAGCGAAAAGATGGCCATCTGTGGAAAGAAGCAGCAGTCTCCGAGATCAGCTCTCTTCTCGAAAACTGCACTTGGGATACTGTTGATGCATCACCCGATGTGAAGCCCATTCGTTCTCAATGGGTCTTTGTCATAAAGCACAAGTCTGATGGGTCAATTGAGCGCTATAAAGCGCGCCTCGTTGCTGATGGCCGCGGACAGCGCCATGGCATTGACTACAATGAGATCTTCTCTCCCACCTTCAAACCCGCGACACTCCGCATCATTCTTGCTCTGGCTGCTCAGCATGATCTCAAACTTCGTTCTATTGATTTTTCATCTGCTTACCTTAATGGTGATCTGGAGGAAGATGTCTATATGACTCAGCCTGAAGGATTCCCTCAGGGGGAGCGTGGCCAGCTTCTTAAACTGCGCAAGTCTCTCTATGGACTCAAGCAGGCTGGCCGTCAATGGAACAAGAAGCTGAGTGCAAAGCTCTGTGATATGGGTTTTCGATGTCTCCAGTCTGATCGCTCATGCTATATCTATTCTGATGGGGCTGTGCGCATCATCCTTCCTATCTACGTCGATGATGGCATGATCTGTGCCAAGGATGATGCTGATATCGACCGAGTCATTGCTCAACTTGGCTCTTCATTCAGAGTCAAGGATCTTGGTCCCACAGAGTGGCTGTTGGGTATCAAGATTGAGCGTGACTCTAACACTGGAGACATCCATCTTTCACAACGCGCTTATGCTGAGGCCATGCTTGAGCAGTTCAACATGAGTGATTGCCATCCTGTCACCACCCCGATGCTTCCTGGGCTTAATTTGGCCAAGGAGAGCGGTGCAACATCTGCAGAAGAGGCCAAGAAATATCACAGCATCTATCTATCTGCTGTTGGCTCTCTGATGTATCTGGCCACCCAAACACGTCCAGACATCGCTTGCACTGTTGGAGTGCTTGCACGGTTCAATTCCAATCCTGGTGAAGCTCACTGGAAAGCGGTCAAGCATTTGTTCCGTTACATCAAGGGAACACTTGATTACCGCATCACCTACTCGAAATCATCATCCTCACCTCATCCATTTATCACCTACTCCGACGCTGATCATGGTGGCTGTCCAGACACTGGGAAAAGCACAGGTGGTTACATGGTGATGATGAACAGCGGTCCAGTGAGCTGGAAGAGCAAGCTGCAATCCACTGTCTCCCTTTCTACCACCGAGGCTGAATACATTGCTGGTGTGGAGGCAGGCAAAGAGATCAAGTGGGTACGCAGTTTGCTTGGTGAACTGGGCCATAGAGTGTCAGGGCCTTCTCTTCTTCGCATGGACAATCAGTCTGCAATTCAAGTGTCCAAGAACCCTGAGCATCATGGTCGCATGAAACACCTTGACCTTGCTCATTACTGGCTTCGAGACGAAGTTGCCAAGGGTTCTATTGGCATTGAATATGTGTCGACCCAGGATCAGCTGGCAGACATCCTTACAAAAGCTCTTCCTCGTCCTGCTGTGGACAAGTTACGCAATCTTGTTGGATTGCGGGGGAGCTAGGCGAGACTGGTCTCGTCCTGGGGGAGTGTTGGAGTGTGTGAATGGACTGTGACATTCTCGCATCTTTGATCTGATCTGATCCTATCCTCCAGGGATGCTAACTAGTACAAACAAGTGTGATCCAACTAAGCTATAATAGGGATATATATACAATATATTACGGCCCCATCACAGAAAACAATACAAGGCAAAATAGTTACATATTACAGCGTGAACGCTGCACAGATTGCCCAGATAGATCAAGTGGAGGGATCACATACACCAGTTTGGTGCACAAGGAATGCACACGTGAACACTGCACAGATCACCCAGATGGAGTAAGTGGAGGGATCATGTACACCAGTTTATGTTGGAGTGTGTGAATGGACTGTGACATTCTCGCATCTTTGATCTGATCTGATCTTATGTGATCCGATTATTGATCCTCTTTGATCACTTCACATCTGGTCCTTGTTATGTATATGGATACTCCCTTGTTCCCAAAATGGATGTTCCCTTGTTCTAGATATGGATGTCCCCTTGTTCTTGATATGGACATCTCTTTGTAGTTCCCTATCTAGCTTTCCCTTTGTACCTCATTCTAGCTATTCCTTTGTTTCCATTCTAGCTACTCCCTTTGTTCCTGTAGGTATATAAGTAGAGTAGCATTGCCCTGGATCTTCAGTTCTTACTGTTGACTCCAGGCAAGTAGTTGTTGCAGTACGGATTTGTTCCTTGCACACTATCGGCAGAATAGCTCAGTTGGAAAGAGCACTAGTGGCGCAATCACTTAGAGGTCCCCGGTTCAATTCCGGGTTCAGCCATTTTCCAACAGTAGTTTCATCTCATGCAATCTAACACAGTTCTTACTGTTGACTCCAGACCTCTGTGCTTGCCTGTTTAATAGGTTATGGGCCCCACCCTCTGAGCGTTTCTTAAGCATTATTCTGAGACCCTCATCTCCATCTGCGCGTTTCTGCACATCTCTCTGCCCTTGTAGTGTGTGTGTTCTTTGTAGATAGGGACACCAACTGTTGGGACAAATCCTCTTTGAGAGGTAGTCTTTGAATCCACCAGGAAACAAACGGTGATCAATCCGTTGATTCTGGGGTTTGGGCCTAAGTGCCTTACAACTGGGTGTTCATTACATACTTAGTTACTTTACCTACATCTCCGACTTCACACACACACTCCTGAGGGCACCACCTGATTTTTGACACATCTGGTTCTAGTTTTTCATCCCATCTCTTTGCGCATTTCCCTATTCCCCCTTCCATCATGTCTGACTCCTCAGAGTCTGCTCTTATCCCTGTCCTTGGTAAGGACACCATGTTCTCGAGTTGGAGGAGCGATGCTAAGGCCTACTTGCGTCGCAAGGAGGTCTTTACCCACTGCCTGGTCACTTCAGCTAAAGCTGAAGATGCCGCTGCAAAGGAGAAGTGTGCTGGCATTCTTTGGTCCATGTTGGGAAAAGATGTCAAGCCCCTCGTCCAGCAGCATGAGGACGACCCTAAAGCGATGTGGGTCGCCTTGTAGAATATCTTTTCTCCGAGGAAGGCTGGAGCTCGCTTCAATGCCTACAAGACACTCACCTCCATTCATCTCCAGGAGGATGAGAGTTTATTAGCCGTCATTGGTCGTGTTCGTGATGCTATGTGCCGTCTTAAGGACTCCCGTTCCAAGGAGTTCACTCTTGACAAGGCAGACGAGGAACTGCAAGCTGTAGTTCTTCTCATTGCCCTTCCTGATGATCACCAGTTTTCTGCACTCGAGTCGCCGTTTGAGCAGTCTTCAGGTGATCTCAATGCAGAAGCCATCATGGATGCCTATTCTGCCCACCAGGGATACCGCACTCATCATCAGGGAGGTGATACCAGCCAGATTAGTCTGCTATCTGGTCTTGCTATGGCAGCAGCTCCCCCAGTTGCACAACCTGCTGCAGCTCTTGCAGCTGCACCACCTGTTCAGTCGCCCTCCACTTGCGCTGGATGTGGCAAGCCCAATCACCAAGTTGTCAACTGCTTCAAATTCCTGGAGCTTTTTGGCAAAAAGGGCAAAGGTGCAGCAGCAGCATTCTACGTTGACCCGAATGCAAGTCTTCTCACTTCCGCTACCTCACCTCTTGCTGACGAACGATGGAACTCAGACTCAGGGTGCACTTCGCATATGACTCCCAACCAGAAGTGTTTGTTACACGCCCATCCGTACAGAGTTCCAATCCATGTCGCAAATGGAGTTATAGTTCACTCCGAGTTGAGGGGGGATATCTTGCTTCAGCCACGTATACACGGACGTAGTAGCTGCAGGCGTATTCTCCTTACAAATGTCTTATATGTTCCACATCTATCTCACAATGTCATCTCAACTGGCTATTCTGTTCTCATGGAGAGATCTACAATCTCCTTCAGTCGAGATGGAGAGCTCTTATTTGAAGCAGACATTGATGAGAGGAACCAGGCATTTGTGAGAGAAGCCACTCCTGATTCTGATTCAGCCTTGTCTGCAGTTGGAACCTTGCCTCTTGATCTAGATCTGTTGCAGCGTCGACTTGGTCATCATTCTGATACCCAAAAGATCTTGAGCAAGAATCTAATTACTGGTGCGAAAATCACTTCAAACCAGAAGCTAGATCCAATCTGTGAGCCATGCCTTGCAGGCAAGCTGAATGCGGCTCCTTTTCCTTCTACTGGACATCGCTCCAGCGCGCCCCTTGATTTGATTCACTCTGATCTGAAGGAATACAAAGTCTTCACCTGAGAGAGAGGGTTACAGATATCGTGTTATCGTCATTGATGATCACACCAGCTTCAAAGCAGTCATGCATATGAAGCGCAAGAGTGGGACATTCAAGGCATTCCAGGTGTTCAAGGCTTATGCTGAGAATCACTTTGGACGTAAAATCAAAGCGCTGCAGGACAACGAAGGTGGAGAGTACATATCAAACGAGTTTGCAGACTTTCTGCGCTCTGCAGGCATTGTGTGTCGTCATTCGACGAGGAACAGACCACAACAGAACGGGACTGCAGAGCGTGGCAATCGCACAACTGATGAACATGCTACGGCTATGCTGCATGAAGCAAACCTGCCGCCATCGTTCACGGTGCTTGCAGTCGATGCATACATTCATGTTGCAAATATGCATCCATCTGCTCACATTCCGGAGAATACTACTCCATATGAGCTCTGGTATAAGCATAAGCCAGATGTGTCTCATCTTCGTGTCTGGGGCTGCCTTGCCTATGTGCATGTGCAGAAGGATAAAAGGGACACTCTGGGTGTCATTTCCAGAAGTGCATTTTTGTGGGTTATCCTACAGAATATAAGGGCTGGTTGTTCTACAACCCTGTGACTCGGCAAATGGTCACATCGGAGCGTGTCGTCTTTGAGGAGCACTATTTCCCTAGGAACAAGCCTGATCTGCTCAAGCGCTGTCCCAGAGGACCTGCATCGGCCTTTGTTGATCTTCCTGCCGCTAAGCCACCAGTGGTGCGTGATGACGGGGGAGACAATGAGGACAATTCTGGTGTTCATCAGGCACCCCCTGCACCAGCTCCCAATCTACCTAATCCTGCTCCTTCCCCTCCACATTCACCGACATCTACTCGCCCTAATTCGCCGAATCCACCCGCTGATGAGCCTCTAGCTGGACCAGCACCTCCTCCTTCTCCACTTGGTGTTGCTGCACGCCGTCGCCATCATGGCCAGAGATGCATATAGAAGCAGACAGGTCCATGGGTCACGGTACAATAATATCCATATATCGTAAATGGTTCGTAACAATCGCGTAAGTATCGTAGGTAATCGCCGAGCTACCGGACACGTTCAACAGAGTGGGAGACTTTACTGGTTCTGATGTCTTGGTTGTTCCTCCTTCTTTAGGATTTGGACGGCGCGGGATGTGTACTCCATCAAATGCCATCTTACGAGCGGTGCGTGTTCCTGGAACAGTACGTTCTGCTTCATGGACCTGATTTCTCTTTGCAGGCCACCGTTTCTTGGGGATGGTGATGTATACTTCTCCTGTTGTGGTGTCTTCTGGTCTACTGGAAATTTCTGCTTCCTCATTGAGTCGAATTTCCATGAAGTCATCCTTATCAATTTCAAAACCTGCTTCATCTATTCCTATTTCGCCATCTGTGTATGCGCCGATCGCCTCAATGCGGTTATCTTGGTCTTCTTGATCCATACTGTCAATAACGTAAGACCTGTGGGTGCTTGTGGATTCAGATAAGGGGAAAGGATCTGTATACCACAGCATGACTCGAGGAGTAGCCTGTCGTTTAGCGGCTTATACGAGGGGTTCATTGGGATGGGTTCTTCGAATGTAGGAGCCATCGCTCATTTTAACCGTCGGGTTTCTTCATCCGTCTTGATGATCCCTGTACGAAGAAGTTCTTGGACTTCGGGGCATTCACCAATTCGGTGACCTTCATTTCCGCACCCGAAACATCCTGTGAGTCCTGGTGTATCAGGTCGTCCCAGAGGAATATTGTTTGGGTAGGTAGCTGGTGTCAAAGATGTGTTCAGGGTGCTTTTAGGTGATTCACGTGGGATGGTTCGCGGCCGTCCATTGCTGTTCCATCCTGCTTGCTTTGGTGGACGGACACAATTGATGGCATTCCCTGTTTGGTCGAGAGCAAGAATGGAATAATAGGTGGGAGCATATTCCGTGTCGTCCAGAGTCATCTTGTTAATTTTACGGATCAGTTCTGCAACCTCGGATGCTGACCCATTTGGCTTGATGACCTGTTCTGAGGAGTCACAACTAGTGGTCTGGAGCTCGGCACGTGCTGCCTTTCGCTTTTCTTTCTCCTTGCGTGCTTGGGCCTTTTCCCGACACTTCTTGCGGTATGTTTCATAATCAGATTCTTCCGAGTCGTCTGATTCTTCTGATGACATCTTGTAATATCCTCCATCATTGTCAATGTCATAGTCAGCTGCATTTACGACCATGGTCTCTGCGCGGTTGCGTCTGAAGTACCATTCGGCTGCGCTGTTGATTTCCCGCATGGAGTATTGTCGAGAGCTATCCTGTGCAGGTGAATGCTGGAGGATACAATTTTCGAGCATTCGCCGCAAGTCCTTGTGGATTCCTAACCAGAAGTAGACATCTACATGGGCGGTTGTGACATGCCCTTGCTGATGCAGAGTACCTGCCATGGTCTTGTACTTGATATAATATCGCTTCCACTGTGTCAGGTTATGTATGGGTTTATTCTTGGTCTTGAGGGTGTATGTGGTGATATCACTTGGGCGGTAGCGAGTGATGGCGCGCTCAGCATCGTAGCACTTCAGAATTTCTCGGCGCAACCGCTGCCAATTCTTTTTCTGATAGTGTTCTGATGCCCGGATGAAAGCCTGTACTTCTGGTGAGCAATAATCAAGAATGTACTCACATTGGTCATATGGATCAGTTACTCTGAACTTGATGAGTAACCTGTCATAGTGCTGGATGAAATATTCTACTTCGGCGTGTTTACCTTTGAAGGTCTTGGGTGCATCCCGGCTATTGCGCAGAGGCATGTCCAAAGCGGAGCGCACTGGAGCACCAAATGTCATGGGGTAGGGTCCAGGCATGCGCTTGGGTGGTTCTGGAGAGGATAGGGGTGATTCAGCGGAGGAGGAGAGGGCTGCTTCATCCTCGTCATAGTTATAGGCTCCCGTTTCTTCTTCACCCTGGGTTAACAGAGTCCCTGTGGTAGAATGATGACTGGCTGTAAATGCCTGGGGCGTAAACAAATTGGGTTCCATTACAGTTGGCGGGAAGGAGACTCGAGTTGTCTTAGCAGGTTGAGAGGTTCTGGATGGAGCTGTGCGCAGGGCTTCATCGGTACTGAGATCAGGCATGGTTTGTCCTGTAGGGTTCAAAACAGGCATTGGCAGATTTTGATTATATGGTGGATTCACAAATTGCAGGTTCGGTTGTGAATCAGTGGATGGTTGATCGTTGAGTTGCATAGTGGAATTGGGTGTCATGGTTGATAATTTCACTGGGATTTCCCCTCGCGGTGGGCTCCAATGATGTCAGGCGTATAAAATGTTATACACGAGGTCCTCCGGAAATGACTTTATTCGGGAGTTTCTCGTAAGTTTGGGAAATGGGTAGTGAAATGAAAAGTTGTTGGTTTCTCCTTAAAACAGGGAGAAGTGATAAAAGGGGAAAGTGTGGGTGATAGTGGAAACGGAGGTGAGTGGGGGGGGCTGATGCGGAATAACTAAACAGAATAGCTCCAAGTTAAGCGGACTGTCCAATTATGGAATTGTTAAACAGGCAAGCACAGAGGTCTGGAGTCAACAGTAAGAACTCTGTTAGATTGCATGAGATGAAACTACTTGCCTGGAGTCAACAGTAAGAACTGAAGATCCAGGGCTATGCTACTCTACTTATATACCTATGAGGACAATAGAGTAGCTAGAACAATAAGAACAATAAGAACAATAAGAACAATAGACACAATAAGATGGCTATCAAGACAATAGAGACAATAGAGACAATAAGATGGATGTCAAGACAATAAGATGGATGTCAAGACAATAAGATTGTTATGAGGACAATAAGATCCCGATCAGATAAGAGGATGTTAAACAGGCAAGCACAGAGGTCTGGAGTCAACAGTAAGAACTCTGTTAGATTGCATGAGATGAAACTACTTGCCTGGAGTCAACAGTAAGAACTGAAGATCCAGGGCAATGCTACTCTACTTATATACCTATGAGGACAATAGAGTAGCTAGAACAATAAGAACAATAAGAACAATAAGAACAATAGACACAATAAGATGGCTATCAAGACAATAGAGACAATAGAGACAATAAGATGGATGTCAAGACAATAAGATTGTTATGAGGACAATAAGATCCCGATCAGATAAGAGGATCGGATAGGATCAGAGAGATCAGATAGGATCAGATAAGGAGATCAATGATCACGGATCACAGAGGATCAGATCAGATCAAAGATGCGAGAATGTCACAGTCCATTCACACACTCCAACAGGAATGTGGTGGTACAAGCACAAAGGTTTCTCGGTCCTAAGCTACTTGCAGATTCGAGAGGCTAGATACAGATACAAGGGTTTTCGGTCCCAGGCTACTTGCGAAAGGCAGATTCGGTTGACTAGATATAGATACAAGGGTTTTCGGTCCCAGGCTATCTATATAACAAGCACAAGGGTTTTCGGTCCCAGGCTACTTGCTAAAGGCGGATTCGGCTGACTAGATATAGATACAGGGCTTTTTGGTCCCAAGCTATCTATACAAACAAGCACAAGGGTTTTCGGTCCCAGGCTACTTGCTAAAGGGCGGATTCGGATGACTAGATATAGATACAGGGGTTTTTGGTCCCAAGCTATCTATACAAACAAGCACAAGGGTTTTCGGTCCCAGGCTACTTGCTAAAGGCAAATTCGGAAAATGAAGTGCTGATACAAGGGTTTTCACTCCCAGGCTATCAGTACAAATTACTAGAAATACGAGTACAAGGGTTTTCACTCCCAGGCTACTTGTATTTTGATCGAGGGCTAAAGAGGTGGGTTTAACAGAATAGCTTTGAGGAAGCGGACTGTTTGGTCAAGAGTTAAAGAGCGTGGGTTTAAACAGAATAGCTTCAAGGAAGCGGACTGTTTTACTTACAGTGAGTCTTGGGGCAGTGGCGGAAGGGAGGATGACTTAGGGAGAAGAGAGATTGATGTTGCAGTATGGATTTGTTCCTTGCACACTATCGGCAGAATAGCTCAGTTGGAAAGAGCACTAGTGGCGCAATCACTTAGAGGTCCCCGGTTCGATTCCGGGTTCAGCCATTTTCCAACATGGTAGCAGCAATTGTTAAACAGGCAAGCACAGAGGTCTGGAGTCAACAGTAAGAACTCCGTTAGATTGCATGAGATGAAACTACTTGCCTGGAGTCAACAGTAAGAACTGAAGATCCAGGGCAATGCTACTCTACTTATATACCTATGAGGACAATAGAGTAGCTAGAACAATAAGAACAATAAGAACAATAAACACAATAAGATGGCTATCAAGACAATAGAGACAATAGAGACAATAAGATGGATGTCAAGACAATAAGATTGTTATCAGGACAATAAGATCCCAATCAGATAAGAGGATCAGATAGGATCAGAGAGATCAATGATCACGGATCACATAGGATCAGATCAGATCAAAGATGCGAGAATGTCACAGTCCATTCACACACTCCAACAATTGATACTGGGGAAGTGGTTCGTTGGTTCTATCTACCGAATTATGTAGAGTATTTATATACAGAGTGTTTGGCATACTTTGTTCTATCCTGAGTTGAATGCTACGTAGGTCAATGCCTTCTGCTGTCAATCTGCCGTTTTACTTTACCGTTTTGTGCAGCCTCATGTCAACATGCTATGTAAAACACTGGTTACCTTTGTCAATCTGTCATCTTGTGTAGGGCCTGTACAGCCTTGGATTGACATATTGTGTCAAGCATAGATTGTGGGCACAGGTTTAGTCATGACATCAATTGTCGGGTGCCATGTCGTGGGTTGCAAGTGTTTTGTCTGTCTGCATGTCATGTTTGAAGGGTGGTTGCCGGTGCCGCCCTGTCAATGTAATGTGCTGTGCATGCTGTGTCCTGCATGTCATGTTTGAGTACTGGTTGCCGGTACCGCTCTATTGATGTAACATGCTGCGCGCGCTATGTCCTGTGTCCTCTGTAGTTGCTGTCTCTTCTGTCGGTTCCCGTAATATTAGGTCACGGTGTCACAATGCATCGCTATTTGGCCCTATTGGTGTCAATTCATTGTTGTCATTGTGCTTCTTGTGGTAGCTCAAAAGGGTAAATTGTTCCCAGGGTAAGTTAGCGACAGTGAGCTGGGGGTTAGGCGGGCTTGTCTGGTAATTTCGGTGATTGCTGAATCTTATCCAAACATGGCTCTAATCCTTTTCATCTCCAAACACTTTTGGGGGATGACATCCGCGGGGAACGAAAATTTCAACTGTCCTCAGTTGCATTTCTAGAGCCAATTTGGAGTCAAGATTCAGCTCATCTGAAATACCAAAAAAATGTTTGCAAATATGGGAGAACATAGTGACACATGTACACAATTGAAACAAGAAATTTGTCCAATTATTCTTGTATCAGATCCATCATATCTGGTGGGAGCGAGGCGGCAATGGTGGGGTTGGGATAAAGGTATGCGTCGAATGCTGGTTGGGTGGGAACAACTCGAATGATTGTAGAGTTGATGCGTGTTCCTATCTCGAAGATTTTTCCTTCCATCATGAGGCAAAGTGCCCAGTCATTAACAGTGGGGTTCGGCCCTATCATTGCAATGCACGAAAGTGGGAAGGCCACGATGGTATGGAAATCAGCGCGATAATTGGCCACATGCACAAAAGCCAATCCTCCAGTTGTCCACATGAAATTTTCATAATGAACAGCCCACGCAAGCTGCCGGTGAAGACAAAGTCTTCTCCTTGACCGACAACTTGGTGGAAATTGGTAGGGACACAATAAGAAGAAGGTCCCCAGCTCATGGGACGGATTTCGATCTCGACGTACTTGAGAGTGTGGCGGTATTCTCGGGGATCCCCAGCGGCAGACGTGAACTGTGGTTGGGGTGGATTGTCCCATCGTGGATGAGGGTTGGGCCATGTAGTCGCCCATGGCATTGGAGGACCCTCTATCATGGTGGGCTGAGACGTGGTCTGGGGGATGGCATATTCCCCGTCAAACTCAAGAATGGGACTGCTCGTGGCAGGCAGTGCCCAGGTGGTAGCAGCAAGGCTTTCCCGGGGAGTGCTGGGCTCTGTGTAGGTGGGAGTGGTGATTAATGCGGGTACAGGGGCTGCCGGAGGTGGCAGTGGCGTCTGAGTGAAAGGAGGTTGGGGGTCCGTAATGTTGTTGACCGTGTGAGTGGTGTGGGAATAGGCAGCCCTGCGGGTAGCCTGACGGGCGGCCTGGCGGGCTGCGAGACGTTCTTCGTGTGTAGGCATGCTGGGGGTTGGAGCTGAGGGGCAGTAGATTTCGAAGGTTGCGATAAATCCTTGCGGAAGGTTCATAAAGTTGTGGGGAATCTTTGCAGGAAGTTCATGGCCCTTTATACAATTTTTGGGCTTCTGGCTTGTGTATGTGATGCTTGTCTTTATCTGCCAACGCCACCGCCGATCGCCATGGAGGGGGTTTCTGGATTTCGTTATTCGGTATTGTCTCCACTTCACTCTTCATCTGTCAGAGTCTCTGTGCTACTTGAGTCACTGTCAGAGTCTGTTTCTGACTTGTTGTTTTCATTGTCGGCTTCTTCCCCCATCCATCCTGTTCTCATGAACCAATGGTCCCGTGTGATGTACGGGATCAACCGAAAGGCGGCGGCGGGACCCTGGCGCAACAATGTTCCGTCTAGCTCTTTCAATACATAAGCTCCTCCTTGGTTCTTGCGATAGACTTCATATGGGCCAGTGTACCGATCATCAGTTTTGTGTGTGGAGCTGACAACAGTTTCGATCTTCACATTGCGAAGTAATATCAGTTCTCCTGGCTTGTAATCTTCCTTCAACAGCCTGCGCTTGAATCGTTTTTCGAATTGTGCTTTTGATGCAAATCTGGCTTTTCGCAAAGTGGCAGCAGCACGTTCAATGTCTTTGGGGTGCATCTGTAGTTGGCGGATTCGTAATGCCAAAAGTTCTGTGGTAGTCATTCCCGAATAGAATCCTTCCACCAGAAATGTGGCTTCTACAAGATCGAAGGGCAGGATCGGTTGTGTGGCGTGAAGTAATTCAAACGGTGAGTATCCCGTGACACTGCTAGTAGTGACTCGGTCGGCAAATACTGCAGCGGGGAGTAGAGCGGGCCATTTTGACATATGTCCTTCACAGGCTTTCACAAGTGCTTCTCGCAGGGTGAAGTGCCCGTGTTCCACAACTCCATTTGCGTGCTTGTTATATGGGGAAATCTGGATCTGCGGGATTCACAGTCTAGCGGCCAAAAGCTTAAATGCTCCCTCGACTTCGGATCCGTTATCAGTGGTGACCTGTAAGGGGCATCCGTAACGGCAGTATATGTAAGTCCAGAAGAATGTTGCCAAGGCTTCTGAGGTCTGCGCAGTGAGGGCCTTGGCTTCACAGAATCCTGTCAGATCATCGCGGGCTGAGACAATCATGTTATATTGTTGGCCATAGGCATTCACATTACGTCAATGTAAATCTTGCTGAATATAGTAGTGGGGGTTGAAACTGTGGGTGGGATTTCCATTTTCTTGGTTGAGCGCACTTGGCATTGGGGGCATGAGGCTACGTGGTGCTGGATATCTGCTCGGAGGTGAGGCCAATAAAAATGTGTCTTCAATGCTTCCCATACAGCATCTGTCCCACGGTGCCCCAGATTTTCGTGTCCTTGTGTCAGAATAGCTAGGCGTGCATTGGGATCGGTGATTACCAATTGTGGTGCTTTTGATCCGTTCCTTCTCCATATACGACCTTCACGCTCATAAAATTGGGTAGCTTTGGAAATAAATCTCCGCTGCTTCTGGGTGGAGCTGAATTCTGGCATTATCAAAGTTCGCAAGAAATGCAAAATGTCGGTTAACTGTTGTTCTTGGGCCTTGCATGACATAAGTACTGCCATGTCTTGTTCCACGTGGCATCTCGTAAGTGTTTCGTAATATTGGGAAGTGTTGGCAAAATAACGTGGTGCTTGAAATCCCAGCAACGCAATCTGGTCTAGCCATTCATCGTCATCATCCGGTGCCTCTTCTCCTTCTGCCAGTGGTCTTCGTGATAAGGCATCAGGTCCATGAAATCGCGTGGCAGGTACGTGGTTCAGTTTGAAGTTAAACATTAGAATTCCTTGGATCCAGCGGTTAACAGCAGCGTCAGGTTGAAGGTCAGGGTTATTTAAGAGTCCCTGGATAAATTTGGCATCCACCTCAACCTGGAAATTTTTGACCCCAATGATGTAAAGTCTCCAGTGGCGCAGTGCACAATATAATCCAAATAGTTCCAGCTTGGGCTGAGAATACCGGGATTCTCGTTCGCTCATTGGAACAGAGCTGTATCGTGCAATTCTTCGTTTGTTTTGTTCATCCAGTTGCGACAGAATCATTCCCGTGGCTATTCGGCTGGAATCCACTGATAGATAGACTGGCTGATCCGATTCATAATCAATTGGACGGAGGGCGGGAGCTGAGGCGACTAGCTGCTTGATTGCCGTGAATGCCGCTGCACGGCGTTCATTCCAAATAAACTCTACTGAGATGCGGTAAAGTTCCGTAAGGGGGCGGATTATTTCTGAATAATTCTGGATCCAGATTCGCACGGTTCCACATAGTCCCAAGAACCGGCGAACTTCTTGTGGTGTTTCTAGAGGTGGCCAGTCCATGATAGCAGAAGACTTCTTGGGGTCGGGTATCCTTCCATCGGGGTTGCAGCATTGTCCTATGATTAACACTTCTGGTCGGCATATCTGTGTCTTGAGTCCGGATACAGTGGCCCCGGCACACTTTAATTTGTGAAGAATGCGATGCACATCATTTGCATGTTCCCAGATAAAACACCGTATTCCAGGGTTGTCCGATAAGACTTCAGGTTTTCCATTCTTGTCCAAGTATTGTGAGCGGGGTCCTTTGATCGGTAGGTCATCAATAAAAATGTTGGCGACGTGCGGAATTTCCTCATGCAGTATAAATACCATACACTTCTGAAATTCGGCAGGGGAGTTGGTGAACCCGGTTGGCATGGATGCAATTCGCAACAACCCGAGTGGAGTCATAAATGCTGTTATATCCCGACTGGTTCCATGCGACGTGCATCGAATCCCCAGTAAAGGTCAAAAACAGAGTAGCATTGGCGTCCTGCAAATCCTTCTACAAAATCATCCAATATAGGTAGTATGCCTGCATCGCGAATAGTAACTTTGTTCAATGGCTGAAGGTCGTGAACAATGCGTAATTTTCCATTCTTCTTGAGGACACAAAACCAGTGAGAGCGATAAGATGATTGGCAGGGCTCATATACTCCTGCCTCCATCTTCAATTTTAACACCTCGATGACCTTGTTTAATATACCTGGCGGGATTGGGATATTTTTATATTCCCACGGGGTGTGTGGGACTGTTGAAATTTTATACGGGCTGAAGTAGGAATCCTTGAAAGTTCCTCGTTCGGAGTCTTCAAATGCTAGGGCTTCCTCATTGATGCGCATGATATGAGCAAACAACTTTTCTTCTTCGTCTGATAAATATCCATCGGGATTTATATCCAGTTGTTTAAGTCGATCCTGAGATAGTCTGGCCCCTGGCTCAAACTGAGGCGGTGTGGTAGGCAATGGTGACAGGGTGAGTAGAGGATCTTCGGGAATGGTTCGCCGTACGGCATAGTCGGGTGAGAAGGTGGTGGACACTGGCTTAATCTTTTTGTCCACTCTCTTGTACATGGTGAAGGCCTGTTGGGGTTGTCCTTCCTTATCCTTTATTTGTACAGGGTAGAACAAATATTCATCATCTTCTTCAAGTACATCTGCGTCACTGGATTCCTGCAATTGAAAAGAAGGAGTTAGTGTCGAAGGGTTGGTAGCAGAATTCGAGGTTCGTATCGAAAATACTAATGCGCCAAGTGGTTGTGTTGATATTTCACGCATCAAATACCAAACACAAAAATCAGAATATTGGCGCACACGAGTGAGAGCAGCATTCATCAGAGTAGCGAGGTGCGTAGCGACTAGGGATAGGTAAAGAGAAATCATAGGTAGGGCAGCCCACAAATAGCTAGCAGTGCTGGCAAGGAATGTGGCGATATGGTAGTAGAGCAAAAGAGTAAAGCGAGATAAGTAAATTGGCAGTATAGCAAGAAATGAGGAGGAGGGTAAAAGAAAGTTTACATTTGGCGATTCAAGTCCAAGAGAGTCGTGGGAACACGCTGTCGAGGCTTGTGATGATGGTTCAATAAGGAAGGACTGGTTCAAAAGTTGTTGCCAAAATGTGGTGTGCACAGGTGTCCTGATCGAGTGAGGTCCAAAAGTCGGTGATAAATTCAGCGGTGGTATCGGTATCGGCGAAGTTCGTAGTACATCAAGAAGGTGAAGCGGAGGATAATCACATCGACTTCGTAGATGGATTCGGGCACTAGTAAGATGGTTCAACACACCCGCGGGGAACGAAAATGTGTTGAACTTACCATCAAACAGAAAGTGGTCTTTGATGCAAGCCTTGAGTAGAAGACCCCGCTCGGTTCGATATTTTGGATATATGGTGACCAGGTAACCCCATAAGGCCGGGAGCGCTTGATGTACGTGGTTTGGGAGGGCCATTACGCTGTGTACCCTGCGGCTGCCGATTCTTAGCACGCTTACGACACTCTCCTCGGGTAGATTGACCCATCAAACGATTTGGGTTATTACCGCCTTGATTGGCAGTCGACTGAAAGGACCGATAAGTTGAAGGCCGAAAGGACCGAAAGAAACGGGTACTGGCATGATTGGTCTGGATATTTGATGCAGGTAAATCATCGATCCACTGGTGAGGAGAATCCACTTGGGAAGGTATTGGACAGGTGTCGATATTTTGCTCGGCAACATTTACCCTCGCAGGTGGCCGGGTCAGTGCAGACTGCGGGTACCAGTCCATGAGAGTGGGGAGGGGAAGATTGTGTGTAAGGTTCTTGTCTGATTGCTGGTTACGATTGGGAAATGGGTATGGCTCAGGGTTCTGCTCTTGTTTCTTTTTATCTCGCATACGTTGTTCTTCGTGCCTGATTTCTTTCTCTAGCCATAACGCAAGCCAAGCGCCAACTAGACTGAAAATGACAACCCAGATCCGCATCAACCCCATCGACTCGCTGCAGAATTGCTGAACTTGCCTCAGAGTTCCCTTTGCGCTCGGGGGGCAAGCTCTATTCCCCGGATTTTCAAGGTATGTGTCGTCATTCCTTCTATCTTGGGTTAAACTGCCATTGACAGGTGTCTGGGACTCGGTGTCTTCGTTTTGTTCTTTGGGGCCCCTCTTCCGTGCAGCTGTGCCTGTCATGTCGTTCTTAGAAGACCGGGTGCATTCTTCTTTTTGAAGTGGTTCCATGAGCTCGACATCTGTCAATACCATTGCTCTGCAGTTAACTCCACCTAATTGTCTTCATGGATGACATAGGCGATAGATTCAGTGTCAGAGGGAGTAATATCAGGGAGCAGTGGCTGTCCATCAGCAGACATCATTGCCCCCAAGGTGTGCAGTTTTTGGGTGTTGGGGTGTACGTGCAACGGTACATCCTGATTGTGAGCCTCGGATAGCTTGAGGGGCTAAGAATCTATAATCTTTTCGAGATGCTGCACCTCTGCTTTCTGAAACCAAATAAGACAGAGTGTTATATGGAGCAGGCAGACATACCATTGAATCGAAAGGCCGGTAGAGGTACTCGTACCACGTTGCGACGAGCAGAGCAGAAGGGTTATCCGAGGCTGGCGTGTACTTCCAGTACCCTATACACAGTGTGTATTCTTCGGAGGTAAGTTCATGAAGAAGGAAAGGGTTCAATTGCAGGCTAGGATCATGTGATTTTTGTTGGAAAATGGCTGAACCCGGAATCGAACCAGGGACCTCTAAGTGATTGCGCCACTAGTACTCTTTCCAACTGAGCTATTCTGCCAATAGTGTGCAAGGAACAAATCCATACTGCAACAATTTTTTGGCAATGTTAGCTGCTTCGTGTTTTGCAAGGAAAATCCACTGATTTGAGATGTCAAACCACCATAGATCTTTGTATGATGGAGTGTTTATTTCTCTGTCATCTTCTCCGGATTCTCCTTGCTCTGACAGGAAGAGACTATGAAGGCACTTCAAGGGCTGAGGTTTATTATCCACTCAAGATGAGTCGGTTTTTCTGCTGGGGACGATGATCCGAGGAGAGACAACTAAGGTCTTGCCTTTCGATGATCGTGGATGGAGTTTGACCGGCTTAGAAGAACGTCTACCGGCTGCTATTGCACTGCTGGCAGCCGCTGAGGCAAGGGAACTCCAAGACGCTGCCTTAGCATTGCCAGCAGTGTCTTCCATTCTTTGTTTCTTCGCAGGAGGTTCATCAACCGTGTCTTCCTGCAGAAGGGTGATGTACACCTCCGGCACCTCCTTGTCCATCCTCTCAGCTGTATTGACAAGCTGGTTAACAGCAAAACCTGTAAAATGTTGAGTCCACGCTTGTAAGACAGGAGAGGTATTGTACACAAGCCATAGCCTGGATTTGGCATGGTCGCATTTTCTAGCAACAGTATATATTTAACAGTATCATGCTGGTAAAACTCGCATATGAGGTCCGTTTCGACAATCTCCTTTCGAGCGAGCCTGAATATGAGGTGCCATAGATAATGTTCTATCACCCCTAGAGGACCAATCCGAAACTACCCTATGGCAATTACTGAGATCTCACCAGGACTAAACAAATGGTAAACAGGGAGTACGAGTGAGTCAGGCTTCTACTTACATCCAATAAAGGAACTCTTGATCTGAAATGTTTCGTCAGAAACGATACTAGGCCCAAGAGAGCCAAAGGAGTGAATGAAACTGCGACAAGCGAAGGTGCTATCATCAACACTACATCCAGAATTTTTTTTGGTGTCCATAAGATGGACATTTTGAGTTTTGGCCATTCTGGAAACAACAATATTCGGTCCATGACAACACTAGAAAGAAATGGGGAGTACGCACTAGGTCAAGTACATGGCCTGACCTTCCTTGGATAAATTGATGTCTCCCTAAGCAATTGTTAGAAAGTGAAGATACAACAAACACAATGGCTCCAACCAGCATGTATAGTGACAAAATGAGGGCAACAAGAGCCAGGTTTCAAATGGCAATTTTGAGCGGGTTCTCGACCCTCATATCATTCCAGAATTTTAACAGCGGTGTAACAACAGTGAAATGATTTGTGGAAATGTTCCAAAGATGGCTCTTCCAGGATTTGAACCCGAGACCTCTTGCGTTCTAGAGAAGGGCTCTAGCCCACTGAGCTAAAGTGCTGATGTTGGTACCAGCCAATCGTTGTTTATGACCACTCGCTTATACAGCAGCTGGATCCAACCATCACTTTGTACCACGCTGTTGCACAACTTCTGCCTTCAACCACTTGCTTATATAGCAGCTGGATCTCTAGCATTGTTTGTACCAGCACATCAGCGGTCTTCTTGTCGGCACCATGTGGATTGACTGCCTTCGTTAACTTGTCTATATGACAGATGTAAGAGCCATAGCATTCTTGCAGCAGTTCCACTCAGTTTGATCTGTCTAGGAAGAACTAATTGGAGCAATAAGTATGATACGAGGACTGCAGCAGCTGTGTCTATACCTGGGCATTTTCGTGCTAAATACGAGAGGGTGCACACTCTACTATAGGCGCAGGGTCGGGCTTGGAGACATAAAGAAGAAAATCCGTGAAGATAAGGAGCAACATCAGAGATGAGATATAACTGCGTATTATATTGTTCCGGGCGAACAAAGCTTGGTTTTCCAGGCCCATTGTGCCACACCCTGTTTATGTAACATGTTTCGAAGGCGTCGGATTTTGACAATGGGTGGAGCCAAGGCATGGGGGGCAGAAAACAGAGTATACAAGAGCGGATCTGGGTTCCTAATGAGTGGCACGAACAGAGCAGTTGTCACATTACACTTCCTCCAGGGGAGACGTGATGTGACCAACATGTTCTGAGCTCGCAAGTGGCACGACCAGAGCAGATGTCACATCACGCTTCCCCCAGGGGAGACATGACATGACTACCATCGCGGTCAGAGCTTGCAAATGGCTGTGCATTTGATACATTATTTATTAATTTGCCTTAGGACCAGCACTAGAAGTGCATTGAACAGGCTTACAGACAAGTGCTATAGAAATGCAGCGCTGCATCTGGGATTGAGATGCAGCCACAGCACAATATTATAATGAAAGCTGAATAAAGTAAATTGGACTGCAGATGTATTGAATACTGACATGCAGAACACTCGCAGAACACTGGTAAAGGTGGTCTATCGGGCGGAAGTCACTTTAATTTGATATAACTAGATGATAAACCGTACAGTATCCACGGTATCCACACCACTGAGCAGGCCTGAGGATGATGAGCATGGCTTGGTGTTTGATAGGGCAGACACATACTTTCAAAAACACCTTGAACATATGTTGAACGCCCTGACAATCCGCACTGGAGAGGAACTTGTTTAACATGGGACAAATACAACAGCTACCAATTGATTAATTATATGTTCCACTCATAGGAGCAGATACACTCACAATAATACACCAAAGGTGTGGACCATTGTTACATACAAGGGTTGTTGACATCACCCGGGGTGGGGTTGCTCTCAAGGCCTATCACAGTGTTGCTCCGGCCTGGCAACCACAGCAAATCATCTGCAATGGTGAGGGCAGGGCAAGAGTGAAATTAGTTAGTGTCACAGGTAATATCATGAGAGAAGCAAAGAAATCCACCTGAGCTATAACCCCTCGTTCGGGGTGAGTAACCACAGCGAATCAGCCACAACAGCAAAGATTCTGCGGGGCGAGAGCGAATAGAAAATGAGTCAGCAATACAGGTAATATAGAGAGAGAAGGAAAGCCATAATAAATCCACCTTAGCTATACCGCCTCATTGGGCACATGCCAACAGCACTTTGCACACACAACCTAAATGTTACAAGCCGGCATTGATGTCTAGCTTGCACAGAGCCGATGTTGTTGTCTAGCTTGCGAGCGGTAGAGAGTTGACATTGTTGTCCAGCTCAAGAGTGAGGATTGGAGATCTGTTATATGACAATGACAAATGATTGATTGGGGTATACACGTGACTCCATCTTGCTTTTAACAACAGCTAGACAAGCAATGTCAGCTGCTTAGCCACCCTGCAAGATGCAAAGTCAGTGGACTGCAAGACACAACATCAGTGATACAGATATTTACAGGGAACTGGTCGCAATGTCTTAGACGGCCAAACCGGTCGCAGATTCAACACATTCTCAGTTCATGAAGAATCATGATTATACCAGTGTATACTTACAGTCGCTGCATTTATGTGATGTGGACACCAGTGATGACACGGGATACAGTGAAGCTCAGACCTTTTGACAGTGTTGTGGCCGCAGTTGTCAACATCGAAGACGAAACCTTTTTAATTACAACCAACACGAACTACGTGCCTGCCCTGCCCGAGATGAACCATCACAATGTTTTCATGTGCAGGGACATATGCTATAGACTGGACAACCCCACTGTCTGGCCCCAGTAATTCAGTGAGCGCTACTGTCACCTGGCCGTAATCAGGAGCAAAGAAGGCCAGGAGACGTGTAACAAGCCAATTGCCAACATCGGGACAGTACACAGGAAACTGGGCAGTCGGGAAGAGGATGACATGATGTGGTGGGATCCAACTCTGATGGATTTCATCCCGCAGGATGGTCCAACTCTGACCGCAGCATTTGGAAGACTTGATCCTCACTGGACCCAATTTTCACACCTTGTCAAATATTTGCTTCTGGAATACAACAGCTACATCGAGTCTATATCCAGGGACAAGATCCCATCTCCACTCCTGTTGCTGCCAGTATGCAGATTGCCCTCGAGCGCCTGACGTTGCCATGCTCATGATTCACATCCTGCGTGTTCTACAGAGGACCTGCCTCAAAGTAGATGCAATAATACAATATATATCGTTATTCAAGCCCGTCATAGAGAATCCGCTGGCAACCGCCCCAGATCAAGCCGCAGAGTATCTCATGGATGCGTTCATGAGCAATGTATCCATTGCATGTCAATTACACACAGCCGGGGTGCCATTCTGGTATATTTGAGCGGCCAGCTTGTTCGCAGGGGAAAATATTCTAGCTATTGTAATACCCTGTGAACTGTCCAGCATCGAAGTCCAGCCTCACAAGAGGCTTACCTCCATAATATCCAGATCGAGGCTATATCCAAGCTTACACATCTTTACAACTGGTACAGGGACCCTTTTGAACATGTGTTGCCAGAGCAGGACAACTCCAAAGTGGACGTCACAATGGCAGGGAACAGTTAGACGGGAGGTGGGAAAAAATTGCGATACTCCCCTTGTGAGGGTCTTGTATTCATTAATACAGGCTAATCGCTAACAATGTTCCAGATCCGGCAGCATCTATCAGCAAGACAGGCAAGACATGCCAAACAAATCAGACTGTGGGAAGAAACAAGTTCATTCACATTTCAAACCGGTGAGAGATGCCCCCGGGCATAGAGGCATGGGAACTTGGACTGTGCAGTGTAGACCAGTCTCGTGCATCGTGCGAGGGACCGTCAAACATTGAAGAGCGACCTGAATTATGTCTTGCCAGAGCCTGCACTCCTAGTTGTGCCAGATCAAATGATACAGCGGCAGACTCGCCTCCACCACTACATCTTGATGCAGGACGCCTTGTATTATCACATTGCTAATGAACAAAAAGAGTTGTTACTACTGAACCCGCAAGAGTGGCGCGATGTGCTGGGAGGGAGGGTAGTAAGTAGAACAGGGCCCGGAGAACAGCAAGGTCAAAAAATGCCAGGACCTAAATTTATCGGGTATGCCCCAGCCTACGGCCCTTGATACAGATTGACAGATGTATGATATATATCATCAGACCTAGTAGAAACTACATATAAACCCTATGCACTTGTCCTTGCCCTCAGTCTTTCGATCCCACATAGCGAGAGACTGAGGGTGAGTCCATTACTTACTTCACATACCTTTATTTACTTATTTTGTAGTATAGCGCCTTCCGTGCATTTTCAGATATTTAATACAGTCTTTTAATCCCACATAGCGGGAGACTGAGGTATAGCACCTTCCGCGTATTTTCAGATCTTGATAAAAAAAGGACCGGTATTCTATGGGTATTCTATAGCAGCTGGCTCCTGTGCTACAGGCCTGCAGGATCGACCACCTGAGTGGTTTTCCAGCAGATCTGTGGACGATCTTACACATTGACAACCAACAGGCACAGGAGATTGTCTGGGAGGTAGCAGAAATGAATTTCCACTATGAGCTGCTAGCGCTCAATCACAGAGCATCAGGCTGTTAAAAGGCAAGCACAGAGGTCTGGAGTCAACAGTAAGAACTGTGTTAGATTGCATGAGATGAAACTACTTGCCTGGAGTCAACAGTAAGAACTGAAGATCCAGGGCAATGCTACTCTACTTATATACCTACAGGAACAAAGGAAGTAGCTAGAATGGAAACAAAGGGATAGCTAGAATGAGATACAAGGGGAAGGCCAGATAAGTAACTACAAAGAGATGTCCATATCTGGAACAAGGGAACATCCATATCTGGAACAAAGAAGTATCCATATACACAACAAGGACCAGTGTGAAGGGATCAAAGAGGATCAATAATCGGATCACATAAGATCAGATCAGATCAAAGATGTGAGAATGTAGCAGTCCATTCACACATTCCAACATAAAGGCCTTATTCACCTGGCAAATCAAAAGGACCTTTCTGGCAGACAGGCACGCTGGATTGAAAAAATTTCTAGCTTTGATTCTGAGTGAAATACATACCTGGTAGCAAGAACACTCTCGCTGACACTCTGTCTCGGATATACTCAAATGAAGCACCAGGGATAGTCCGTGCCTGGTCGGAGTATACCTATCATGATGTCATTAACAACAATGACTTGAACATCAATTCAAATCTCCATGCCTGTTTTCACGGGCATTCAAGCGACAGGTGACCCGTTCAACGACTCGGGCCACAAGAGAGGCCAATACACCAGAAGTGTTTGGGTCCAAGCCCTGTACATCCCCAAAGGAGGGTAGGAGTAGTACCAAAAATTTGTCATCATGTGCCAAGTCCAATGCTGAAGGCACCTGGAAATCTGTCTGTTACGATGACAAATACAACAAGAAACCTGTTTCACCAGCGATGAACACCCATGAGGCAGATGGTGAAGGTCAAGAGCGATTGACAGCTGTCAACACCCCTGATCTGTCTGTGATTGATATCCGTGATTGGGTTGATCCTGCAGAAGCAGATCTTGCAAGCAATATCAATGCTCACCCTCACTCAATTATTTCGTAGCTTGAAGAGGGCCTTGAACAGCTTGATGACTCACTACTCAATGTCATGAACTCTAGATGGCAAGGCCTGGATATTGCTCAGCTTATCACTGGAAACTACGGAGAAGACCCCTTCTTCAAGAACATCTTGGAAACTTTGCATGCTTTTTGCAACTTCGAGACTTTAGACGGTCTTATCTACCTCAAGGACTCTGATCATTGGGTTGTGTGTGTCTTTAAATTGACTTACCGGAACCATAACCTCTGGGAAATCATTATCTCAGAAGCCCACTCTTTGCTAGCACACCTTGGGTTGCGCAAAACTCTAGACTACCTGAAGGACCATTTCTGGTGGAAAGATATGGTCGATGATACCAGAGGTTTCTGTGAGTCCTGTCCCACTTGCAAATGGAGCAAGCTGAGCAGTCCAAAGCCTTACGGTCTTCTGCATTCACTTAACCCGCTGGCTGAACCATGGGAATCAGTCAGTGTGGTGATAGGGCGTGTACCAAAACATGCATGAAAACACCAGTTTTTATTTCATTTTGAACCTATTAGCGGGCAGAAGTGAGGCATTAGATTATGAGCGTACACCCTCCCTGGGGTGGTAGGCTACACTATTGATGGCCGAAAGTCAGTGTAACAAACCAACTATGAAGGATTGAGTAGACTTGACAAGGCAGCCCAAAAAGCTGTTACGTCCTGATTATGATATTCTACACTGAGCTATAGATGGTGGCTGTAAGCCATTATCTTATGCGCTGGAGGTGAAACATCAGGGAACTACTCAGAATTATTGACTTGCCGCCTCAACGGCCTCTGAATAGTCTGATGACTATTAAAACAAGATATACGAAGTCAGGATTGGTGCAACCACATTAGGGCCGGCAGAGATATCGCGCCGCGCCATTTTGTGTATAAGCCCAACTGATTAGATTGGGATGAAGACATGTTACTGAATTAACCATCAGTGTGGTTACTCGGGCAGATCTGACCGTTAGAAAGATGCGGGCCTCGCATCAAGGATTTACTGATATGATTGATGAGGATTGGCACTATAGGATGGCGCCGCGCCATATTTGCACTGGTCACTATACTGGTCCACCAGTATAGCGCCGCGCTATCTTGTCAATCTGCTTGATATTTACTATGAGCTCCACTGAGCTTGTGAAGTGCAGGACTGATAGAGAAATTGAATAGAACTTGACTAAGACTGACTTGACCAGTCAGCAATGACTAAAAGACTGACTTGCTCAGTCAGAAAGATGGAAACCAAGACAACTAAGCACGTCTTATGGCGTGCTAGAGAAATACATGTGGACTAGCCCCGGTAGCAGGTCATAATACCTATGGTTGAGAATGTCTTCTACGCCATTGGCCATTCACTACTCGGGCTCCCACCCTTTATTGTTCCTATTCATTCTGTCTATCTCCTTTACTTCTCTCTGAAATGTATAAAAGCCAGCTGTGTACTCTGTATTAGCCAGTAAACTATCCCCCAGATATACGGGCAATATAGTAGACTCTAGATTTGTGACAAGACATCAGATATATTTGCAGACGCACAGAAAAGATTAAGAGATACGGGACGTCGAAAAGACTACCAATTGCATTGATATAAGAGCCCCGTTCAACCTGCACCAACTTGTCTCCTGTAGCAGTGCTTTAGGCCTCCAGGACTAAGACTTGTTGTGTAAATCGACGCTCTCTTGTCTCCTGTAGCAGTGCTTTAGGCCTCCAGGACTAAAGACTAGTTTGCGCTAGTAGAAGTGAAACCACCGCCTTCAGTGTAACTGTCCATGCCTTAGCCCAGCGTCCACCTTCTGTATAACTGCCCCGTTTCGTTGAAACCGCCGCCATTCGTGCAGTGTTGGTTGATATTGAAGTAGCGTCTGTCTGTTGATAGTCTGCCCTACCTTCTGCTGCTTGGCTAGCTGCCAGTAGTGTTAGGTTCTGCTGCTCACAAAAGAAACTGAAAGCTCTGAACAGTCTAAAGTTACTTGAGTCTTGATATCCTGTCGGTGTGAAGTCCCTGCTACCCTAGCATAACCGTACTTAAACCGCATAGTTGCTATTGAAGCAAAGCCTTATCCCAACCTTGCACACCCTTTTGACAGGTGATACGTACCCTACCTCCCCGAACACACACACACAAGTATTAGGATTAGGATTAGTGATTTGTTTTGGTTTTGGTTGGTTTGAGTAGAGTGACTAGTTCGCTTTTCTCACTAGTCAATCCATTAGATTTCACGGCTGCACCCTAGTGCACCGTTTCAGTGGATTTTGTCGGTCTGCTACCAGAATCCAAGAACCACGATGGGGTTTTCAACTCCCTCGTGGTTGTAATTGATCTGCTGACAGGGATGGTTCATCTTATCCCTGCCCGTATCAATTACACCACACGCCAAATGGCTGAGCTCATGTTTGAGCACATCTACAAGATTTATGGGTTTTTGTGTGAACCGCACAGTGACCCAGATGCTCCAACAGTGCATAGGGGGTAAACAAACTTCCTGCTATCAAGTTTGCTCTAAACTCTGCTCGTTCGGAGTCCACAAGATACTCTCCTTTCTTCCTGAACATAGAACTAATCATGGCAGCCTATAACAGTTTAATTACTGTCTGTGTCAAACAGACATTCAACAAGCTCGTTCT
Organism: Mycena albidolilacea; assembly: GCA_029282495.1. Lineage (NCBI taxonomy): Eukaryota > Fungi > Basidiomycota > Agaricomycetes > Agaricales > Mycenaceae > Mycena > Mycena albidolilacea. Next base: position 144,941 of record JARIHO010000032.1, on the reverse strand, counting down.
ACTATGAGAACACCGAGCGCCTCACCGAGGAAGAGTTACATTGCTTAGTCCGTTGGACAAGGCAGCGTGCAGAAAAGAAGCATGGAAAGTGTTGGAGTGTGTGAATGGACTGTGACATTCTCGCATCTTTGATCTGATCTGATCCTCTGTGATCTGATCATTGATCCTCTTTGATCCCTTCACATCTGGTCCCATATATGGATACTCCCTTGTTCTGGATATGGATGTTCCCTTGTTCTTGATATGGACATCTCTTTGTAGTTCCTTATCTAGCTTTCCCTTTGTACCTTGTTCTAGCTATTCCTTTATTTCTATTCTAGCTACTCCCTTTGTTACTGTAGGTATTACTGTTGACTCCAAGCAAGTAGTTTCATCTCATACAATCTAACAGAGTTCTTACTGTTTACTCCAGACCTCTGTGCTTGCCTGTTTTGTTGAAGGTGGCTGTTTGGTTCGGACGATCACATGACTGTCCTATTATGTTGATACTGATCTTCTTATTGTTTTCTTCCTCATTGTTCTTATTGTTCCTATTAACAGCTTTCTTATTGTTCTTATTGTTTGTACTATCTTTACCTTCTCTATTGTTCTGGCACATATATAGCTAGCTACATTGCAATGGATCTGGGCTTTTCGCCTCCTATCTGAGTCTATCTGAGAATCCTGCTCTATCAGCACCCTATCCGAGATCTAGTGTTTAACAAATGTTGGAAAATGGCTGAACCTGGAATTGAACCGGAGACCTCTAAGTGATTGCGCCACTAGTGCTCTTTCCAACTGAGCTATTCTGCCGATAGTGTGCAAGGAACAAATCTGTACTGCAACATGTTTGACATATTGGTATGTCATACTGGATGATCAAGTTCAACAAAAAGTGCTAATATATATTTAGGATCTTTATTGTCTTAATAAGGCTAGTGCCTTTCCAATGGGTCAATCACCAGTGTAGGGAAAAAACTCAGATGAAAGTAGCTAGCAACTTGCTTTATGTACTATGATAATAATTCTTTACACATATTTGATTGTACAACATTACTAAGTTTAGGGAATAGGGCAGCAAGTCTCCTATCTTGGAATGCTGCAAAAAGGCCTTTCATCTTACTATCACCAGTGATTTCTGCAACTGTCCCTGGTGACTTGTTGGAACAGTTGCTATAGGGACTCTGATTTCAGGTCTGATAATGTTCTTGATGAATGGGAAGCCTCATATGAAAATACAGTGAATTTTGGCCTACTCCGACCAGTATTCCTTGCCATCTTTTTTGGTGACTTACCATATTGGGTAGTTAGAACACTACTACTCCTCTTTTGAAACATTATGCTCTTTATCAATAAAAAGCCTCATATAAAAATATAGCAAATTTTGACCTACCCTGACTGGTATTCCTTGCCATCTTACTTGGTAAACATTACAGACTGGGCAGGTGGAAGTTATAACACCAAAATTCATACAACAATTTGAATGAAGTTAAAAAACAGTGCCTGATTCTCTTCTCATAGTTTCTCTAATTTGCAGAATCTAGCAATGGTTTTTATGGCATTATTTTTATCACGCTGAATGTCCAACCTGTTGCTGACAACCTTCATCCACTCAAGCACAAATTAGAGACATTCTCCATCTGCGTTCCGCTTCCCTTGTGGGTTGTTGATCAAATACTCTATGATGTAGAACTTGTCCCCAAGGCGTGCCAATCTCCTCTTGTACTACAGCTAACAACATTTAGGTCGCTGCCACAATGGTTTTGCCAGAACTGCGGATAAGGTGGACAATCATCACCATGTACAAGTGGTGTGGTTTCTACATCCATGTGTCCACAGATTTAGTAACCTGAGTTGAGGACCAGCACACAAAATTTACAAGAGTGATCTTTGCATGCATATGAGGGTGACGGGCAAACACTACAATAGTGGCAAACTGCGCAAGGTCAGTACACTTGTTGGCTCACTTGCTGGCACTAGTTGCAAACATGACTGAAGATGTGAAAACCTAGCACTGAAAAAAAATCAGAAACAATCCAATAACATCATGTTTACAAACCAAAAAGGTGATAGAACGTGGTGGTAGCAGGGTTCTCACAATACTGCTAACAATTGCAGAAAAACTTTAATCCTAGCACTTGCTGGGTCAATGTTCTGGTCTATGGTTATCAGATTAGGGGCAAGGGTATTGTTATGATCTGATTTGGCCACCACCTCTACCTCTGAGTGGTCCTTGTCCCCATTGTTCTTTGCAATGATGAGCTAAGATCTCTTATTCTGGTCAAGTGGCACTCTGTGGGCTTTGGTCACAATTCTCCTGAGTCCTCATCCTCAATAACTTCAGGACATCTATCCACCATCAAATTGAGGAAGTCAGCTTGGTTAGCTTGCTCTTCTTGTTGCTTTTTGGCATTGTGCATGGTGATAGTAGAGACAAAGGATGCATAAGCATGCAACACCATGCTTTCTTGTCTAACTGATCTGGAGACTTCATTACAACACTGTTTGGTATTTTTACGACCTTTCCTCTATGAAGCTGCCCATCATGCTTGTACCATTTACCCAATTTGAAGACAGCGTAGTCCGCTAAGGTAGACAATGGCTTGTAATGTATATGTGTGCTTTGCAAGAGCAGGCATGATGGGCAGTGTGGTAGGATGACCAGATCTGCTGCAGCTGGTCAAGAGATGATCCCGCAGTGTTGCAATGCAAGGGATGAAGCAAGCCTGAATCTGCCTACAACATGTGCAAACAGATAACTAAGCTTGCCCTCAATGGCTGAAACTGCCTGAATGCACTACTGTAGCAGCTTCATAAAGGAAAGGCTGTAAAAATACCGAAAAGTGATAGTAGATTGGATTTCAAACATATTATCATTCATTTCTTGTGGAACATCTATGAAGATGACTGGCAGACAAATAGTGTCAAGGTAGTTGATATATTCACTAACTGAAGTCCCCAAGTATTTACAGACTTCTGCGTCATGAACCATGATTTCGTTAAGTTGCCTTGCTTTGCGGCATGTACCATATTCAAGTGGATTTATCCACTGTGGTTACTGCTGATTTGTGGTCTTCAGAGCTGTATAATCCTGTCTACACAAAATCTGATAGAACAGGTCCCAGACTCAAATTCCATAGGGAAAAAAAATTATTGCTATTTGCAAAAATAATGTCTATCCCTGGTTTTGAAAAAGAAAAAGTTTTATTTTGGGCAGGCCATCAGACACGTGGATCAAGCCATCACATCATTCCACGTGAGCGTACCAAAGCCAAAAAGACATTGTTGTCACTCTTCCACATCCTCCCGTCCACCAGATATTAGACGATTTCGACGACGACAACAATTACACCACATACACGCAAGAACAAGACCGCTACCACAATGAAGAATCCTTACAATGTCAACAGCTGTTGCATAGTCATGGCAGCATGCAGCAGCACCAACCGACTGTAGAGCTGCAAGAGGAGGAGGAGCTTCCAGAAAAATAAAACTCACTTCTTCTTGGATTAGAAGGAGGTTCTGAGTTCTGAGTTCCAGTAGGGATCTTGGCTATGAAAAGAGATTATATTCCTCTAGGCTGTTAGAAGAATTGGGAGGGTGGATTTGGGATGGCGGTGCACCTGGGATTGGAATAGGAGATGGGTCAAAACAGGGTGTCTGTCTCAGTGAGAACAATGTGGACAGTCACGTGACTGGTTCAGAGTGTGCATTGTTCTTTTGGAAATACGTTGGACATTTGGAACACATTGGACTTTGATAAAACATGTCAAATATATTTCAGAGGCCAGCAAACTGTGTTTCAGGTGTATCAAGACACTCCAAACATATAGTGGGATGGACCAGGACTCCAGTATTATTTGTACATAATAAACAAGTAAAAGGTATAAAAGGGCTTGTAAAATATAGTGTAGGGTAACTTACGCCCCTAGGCAATACACCTCTTTTCTTATGCACTTTAGAATGGCTTTGGAATGGTTACAGGACTTGATTGGATTTTGGGAACTCGCATGGAACTTACAGAACAGAACTTGGAACTTGGAACTTTATTTTATTTTGCAGAGCAACTACTCCAGAACTATCAAGACACACTTATCTGAATTGCAACAACCATATATTTTGGTTGGATCCCCTGAACTTGCACGAACTACGCCGCTTGATTTTGTTGGAACATGTTGGTTGGGTTTTGGGTTGTTTAGGTTGTTGGTTGTTCTTCCTGCCTTTGTGCTTTTTCATGAGTTGGCATTATACATTCGTTTCATTGAGAATTCTGAGTGATCATCTGTGTGATGTGCTGCAGGGTGTATTTGGGATCAAAACATCAAATAAATGAGACTATATCAAGAGTCTAAGAAGCATTATGCAGACTTCATATATGCTGACAAAAACCCTAAGAGTTCTGACAACAACAGGGCTCACGTAGATGATCAGGGTCCAGGCAAACATGAGGTCAATCCCGGTTGACCCAACGTGCTAATGATGAGGACCTCTTTGGTCCCGTTCTTGAATTCTTTGAGAACTGTATCCTGCTGCTTGGCATTTACGTTGCTGCTAATTGTCTCCACGCCGAGCCCAAGGCTTCTGGGGTATGTGGCCATTTGCTTGTAGAATTGGGAGTACATTGTGAAGACAACAATGCACTTTGTTGTCTTAAACCCCTTGGAAAGTTAGTTGGCCTCAAAATCCTCGGCTGTGACATCAGTTACCCTGACTTCCATGGCGGGAAGTGTCCCCCGAGGGTCGTGAGCTTTGATAGCGGTACAGGCTTCCTGTTGGTCTTGTTGGCTCCCTGCTGCTTTGTCAACAGAGGGTAGTCCTTGCCTGGAGGGAACAACAGATACTGTCGCGCTGTGTTGTGGAAGGCCTGTTGTTGTCAGTGTTGTCGTTAGTGATGTGTCAGAATGATTCCGATGTGGGTGGACTTATGTCAATGCACATTGAGCACCGTCCTTCACCTCCCGTCGCATCTTCAAGGGCCCGAGACCTGTTGATCTCCTGGTCAGTTACTGGTACAACTGCCTGAACAACTGTGACAAGCGAGGCAGATATCAGCCTGTTGACTGAGGCATGGTTCTTCATGCCTGTCCTCAATTCATGGAGTTTGTTAATGAGCATGACCCCATATAACATCCTAAAGAACAAGGGGACATCTATATTGGGAACAAGGGAGTATCCATATATGGAACAAGGGACTAGATGTGAAAGGATCAAAGAGGATCAATGATCAGATCACATAAGATCAGATCAGATCAAAGATGTGAGAATGTCACAGTCCATTCACACACTCCAACATTAATAGTTATTAGCAAGGTCTAATATATTTGCACCTTGATTTATGAAAAATCCTTGTTTAATCAATAGGATTGTGTCCCTAAGAAAATCTCTTGAATGTAGATCATTTAGAATACTGTTTAGAGCAGTAACCCAATCTAAGAACTTTTCTTTGTCTCTTTCTGCAAGGGTTCCTGTTCACAGTGTTGAAGGTTGAAGTCGGAGCCAAACGGGTGCTATACTGATAATTGTCAGATGTGCCAAACACAAGGTGCTGCATCTGGCACGAGATGAATCTGCTGTGTCAGCCACATCTAGTGAGTCATATGCTCTCTAATTAAGTCTGAGCTGCACTTCTTGTTTTAAACAAGTGAATGTACCTTGAGTTCAGCAACGAGAGCTTCTTACACCTCTCCATATTGCTCAAAAAGCAAGTCCATAAGCACTGTTCAACAGTCAACAATATTTATAAACTTGGTTGACGGTTGAAAATGACGTGTATAAAACAAGGTCTGCTACATATGTAACTGTCCCATTTGCCATTATGTACATAGCACACCTCATTCCTTGCATCACTGCACCCTCACCTCGTGTTCCCTACTGTCTGCAAGTCATCCTTGTCCTCCACTTCAATGATGAAAAAGAAAGTTAGCTGGCTTGAAACTGTCTCAATTAGCTTATTTTGCTGATATAATAATACCAGGTAGGAGGCTGCTGAAGAAGTCTACAACCATCCAGAATCGAGCACTCTAAGAAGGGGAAGAAAAAAACAACAGCACCACCACCTGTACAGGGAGAAGCATTGGGAAGGAGGAGCAGCAAGAGCAAGGCACCAAAGGTACATTTGTTGGTTTATTTGTTTCCATTCTTCTATAATACACACATTATAAGATCTGTGTGTCAAACCCTGATATCTAGCACCATCACCCGTACATCCAAAAGGAAGCTGGTGGCCTGAGCTCAACACTTAGCAACAGGAGCAATTTGACTCAAGACAGACTACTTCCTGAAGCATTTGAATACTGATTGAGAGCAGTGTTGCCGTTCAATCTTACCTACAATGCCCCAATGACCTTGGCTGAACTCAACTCGCAGGCCAACTCTGATAAAGAGTTGCAGTGCATTATTCCTATTGTACATCAACTCGTCAAAGAAGGTAGAGTGATCTCATGTTCAACGTGCATGGTGGATCCCAAATTGAAGAGACCCTCTTGCTTTACCTTAGCGATCATTATAGGGATGACAAGACTCAGTACACAAACAACAGGAGTCTCAGTAATTCTAGCCAGCAATTCATGAAGCCTGTGAGTGGTGAGGATCAGGCCACAGAGCTCTGTTAAGAATGGGAGTGCTGAACTCTCAAAAGTGCTTACTTTATGTTGGAGTGTGTTTGATCTGATCTGATCCTCTGTGATCTTATCATTGATCCTCTTTGATCCCTTCACATCTGGTCCCTTGTTCCATATATGGATACTCCCTTGTTCTGGATATGGACATCTCTTTGTAGTTCCTTATCTAGCTTTCTCTTTGTACCTCATTCTAGCTATTCCTTTGTTTCTATTCTAGCTACTCCCTTTGTCCCTGTAGGTATATAAGGCTAGAATAGAAACAAAGGTAGAGTAGCATTGTCCTGGATCTTCAGTTCTTACTGTTGACTCCAGGCAAGTAGTTTTCATTTTATGCAATCTAACAGAGTTCTTACTGTTGACTCCAGACCTCTGTGCTTGCCTGTTTAACAGAAAAGGCAGTCTCAGGCACAGATGGGAGGTGAAAAGCCCAGATCCATTGGAAGAGAAGCAACCTACATAGGTAGAAGAACAATAGAGCAGATAAAGACAGTAAGAACAATAAGGGAAGATCAGTATCAGTGAAGAACAATAAGAACAATAAGTGGAGGGGAACAATAAGAAGATCTGTATCACAATAAGATCTGTATCAGTAAGAAGGCTTCATGTGATTATCTGAACCAAACAAGGAACCAAATGTTATAGTTTAACACTCATTCCCACTTTTAACTGAAACATCTCAGGGTCAACCTTGCCAAAATCATCCTTGATGTGTTGGGGAAGAGTTTAGGAGACTCATAGCTAGTGTTAGCTGCATTCCACAAGGTGCTCAACCTGGGACAAACTGACAATTACAAGCTTGACAATGCATTGGAGCCGCTGATAAGCATGGGATTTGTCCACCTATGAAATCTTTGCTTTTTTTGCATTTTCATGGCAAGACATATTCCTAGTTATGCTCCAGAAGCATCAGTAGTGAGGTTCCCAAGTAGCTAGCAGGGCTGGAACTACTGAGTAACCGATGGGAACAGGGAGGAACACTCTGTAACCATTGGCATGTGCTTCCTCCGAAACACATAGGAGATGTGTAGCCCACAGAACAAGTGGAACATAAAGTCTACTCTATTCCTACTCACGGGACTGGACAGGGACAGACTGGAATCCTGTTGTAACATGTTGGGCATCAAGCGCATACTGCGTTCTGATCAGATGATCACTGGAAGGGGCTGGGAACATCACATCCCCATTACTGTATTTGTGCTTGGGATCGGAACCCACTACTGTCTGTTACTGTCTACGCTTGGAATCGGCATCCACCTTGCTTTGGGAAACCCTAGTGACTCATTCTTGTTTTTTCTCATAGCTGCAAAGCTTTAAATCACTGTGCTCTGTGCTTCTTGTCTGTTTGGGTCTACCCTCGTTCACTCAGATCTAGCCTGAACACTTGCATAGCAAGGGTTCCATTCACATCAAACCTCTCGTTGTATTATACTCACTTTCCTGTCTGTTCCGGTGTCATTCCGGCTCACTCAACTCAAGGCTTTAAGTACTTAAACTTCGTTCCGAGGACTTCCACAAACAACACTCTCATCTCAATTCTGAGGTCTAGTTTATTCCCTGCAACCTTTTATACCTGCACCAGGGTCTAATACTTGTCTGTACACTTCTCGAGCACTTCCATTCCATTCCAATGCACTTCTGCGTTGAGGTTTGGTTTTGGTTGGTGTTTTCTTGATAGGTTCAGAGCACATTGCTTACTGCTGCAACTGCACTGGTGGGCAATTGTGAAGAAGTTACAGCAAAACAGTTCTTCAACTCAGGTTTACTGGTGGAGCAAGGATGAGCAGGCACACCTTCTCCACCTCTACAACATGAAGCTCAATGCCCTTGGAAAACTATTACCACTGGGCCTTGATCTTCACCATAACTACGCAGATGCTGCATCAGGGGGGGAGGAGAAGGGGGGGGAGGGGGGATCCCGAGGCTTACTAAAGGATCTACTCAAAGATGGTGTTGGAGTGGTCGGATAAACTAATGGAGCCAGCACTGACCCGAGACCCACGGCTGCAGCCAATCCTCACAGCTGTCTTCACTGACCCAAAGTGTTTCAAGATCATTGCCACCAGCAAGTCGGTGTAGAAGAGTGGGACCCCCACATTCAAAGAATACAACAAAGTTACTGCCATTATCAGTACAAGATTCAAGGAAGTCGTTGATGGTGAGTATCTGATCAAACACTCCAGTATTATCTTCTGAAACCTGGACAGAGCTTCGTCAGTCTTTCAAAGCCCATGAAATAACACTACAACAATGATGTGCGGGGAAAAGCAGAACTAGATTAAATCTTGGGAAGTCAGGATGCAGAACAGCCCCAACAGCCCAAAATGACCTTGTCTCCCTCCAAGACACATTGACAGGCGAGAGGTGCATTATAGTTGGTATACGAGCAACTGTGTGGGCCCAGCCATACACATTGCTACTAATCCTATTGTTGACTCTGCCTATTCTGTTGATGCACGCCCTCAGGGTTTTCGCAATAAAGGTCTTCTGAGTGTTTCTCCAAATCAACCATATGACCTATGCAACTATGCTTCCCTCTTATTGTTTCTATTGTCTTTCACTACACTTATTGTCTTTAATATATTTCTTACCACATCAGAGCTATCTCTGTATTTAGTATAAATATGTATTATATTCTGTTATATCTTTAGTTGAAAATGATATACTCAAGTCTCCCTTACTAGCAGTACCCACAATGTGTGATGGTGAGGTATTCCATAGACATATCTGGCCCTTGATCTCAAGATTGTGCCGAAAGGGAGGTAACAGCAGCTTCTACTCCAGTCTTGGCCCCATTTGACAAGCCTGTTTGCAGTATAAATCATATTGTACACCTCTTCCCAAAGCCAAATGCAAACACTCTGGTGCCAATTTGAAGACTAATGGACTTTGGAGAGGGAGATTTTTCAGTATGCAATCAACACTTGATTGATGCTATAGCTTTTAGCTGATCTCTATGCAGACCACAGCACCTCGTTATAGTGGGTTTTTCAAGGATTTTATATCGCAATCAGACCTGGCATGCTAGGAGTTAATCTTGTTCAACATCAAATTGCTTCTCCTTTGTGGCTCCTTTTACTTCCACTGAACATCACTCCAGCGCGCCCCTTAATTTGATCCACTCTGATCTGAAGGAATACAAAGTCTTCACCCAAGAGGGTTACAGATATCGTGTTATCTTCATTGATGATTATACCAGCTTCAAAGCAGTCATTCATATGAAGCGCAAGAGTGGGACATTCAAGGCATTCCAGGTGTTCAAGGCTTATACTGAGAATCACTTTGGACATAAAATCAAAACACTGACAGACCTGGTATTGGGGCACCTGGGCATTTATTCAAATCTGCTCGAGTTGCAACATGCTATAATGTACTTCATTACATTATGACATCATCTCACAAGGCCTAATGCTGGCCTGAGCAGTTAGCTAAAAGGGATATAATGTGTCTCGAACCATTAGAAAGGTGCTGGACAACAATCCTGGTAAAGGGTTGACGTGGGAAGCCGCTAATGGAGCAATCACAGAAAGTGCCTTACCATCCTGGAAACAGATTGGGGCTACTGCACATCCCTGACTAAGGGCATATTACGAGGGAATATCCTTCTGAACCAGAGGGGTCATTGTTAGGCATCATTTGACGTCTTCAGAACTGCCAAGAGAAGGCTGGACTTGGTCGATCTACCAATTGACTAAGAAACCATACTCGGGTACTGGGAAGCGGTGGCTATCACGGATTTCAGACAAATCACTTGAATGGTTCAAAGTGGGACCAATTAAGCGAAGGGTTACCAAGGAGGGTAACAGAGTGCTGACAAGGAGGTCAGCTAAAAGTTGACATATCAACAATATCCCATCATGATCGTTCTAAGTGATGTAGATCTTGACTCATCATTAAGCTCAGCTCGTTGATGTTTCTTACAAATCTCTCTCAATTTTACTAATCACTTGATATCTGACAGGAGTTCATTGGCTAGCTGCCATACCACTAGTCATATACCCTGAACCCTATTGCACGTGTGTATCTGTCTCGTTTATATTTAGAATCCTGTAACATATTTAAGTGGATGGTTATGGGAGGAACACCAGTGAATCTCACCCCACCTGTTGGACATGAAGTTACTAGACTTCACGCTTAACAGGTTGAGTAGGCATTCATTCGGAGACATCCAGAAGCTATACCAAGTCAGCATTTCAATGCTGCAGGACGATGAAGGTGGAGAGTACATCTCCAATGAGTTAGCAAATTTTCTGTGCTCTGCAGGCATTGTGCGTTGTCATTCGACAAGGAACAGACCACAACAGAACAGGACTGTGGAATGTGGCAATCACACAGCTGATGAGCACACTACAGCTATGCTGCATGAAGCAAACCTGCCACCATTGTTCAAGGCACTTGCAGTTAATATGTACATTCATGTTGCAAATATGCATCCATCTGCTCACATTCCAGAGAATACTACTCCATGTGAGCTCTGGTATAAGCACAAGCCAGATGTGTCTCATCTTTGCATTGCTGCCACCACAGCCTCGTTTGTTGACACCATGGCATCAGCCACCACCTTTGGATTAGCTGCTGCTGGTGCCACCAGAATAAGGTTAGCTAGTTTTTCTGTGAGCTGACCAGCAGATAATAACTGAATGGCCTGCAATTTTCTCAGCAGCAGCAAGATTCTCTAGAGCCTGGAGATGCAATTTGTTGGTGTCTTCATGAGCATTGCGAATCCTGTCCTTATGTCCTGTCTGACATCTATCAGTAGAGTCAATCAATTATTTTTGTATGAACATATACCTGGGGGCCATCTGCTTACTTGAGCCTTCTCATGAGTTGTCTTTGTCTGTTCCAGATCTGCTACTATGACATCCACTCTTTTTCAGACTTCAGAAACCACTAAGCAACAACAATGTCAGAGATGGCATATGAATACATAGAAGAGTCCATACACTCTGCAAGCTCTTCCTGAAATGGGTGGACTTGATTAGGTTCTGATGGTGCAAGTAGTTCATCGTCGTTCATGTTGGTTAAAGAAAACAAAACATGAAACTTCAAGTTGATCATACCATGTGGACTTAGATTTGCAACACATTTGCAATTTGTATTTTCTCAAGTTCCTCTAGCTGTAGGTAGAACTGATATTACAATGTGAATTCTAGTTGATACACCCTAAGACATACACTCGTTACAGTTTATCTGTGAACTCATTAGAGTCATAATTTGCCGAGTGACCTGTTTAGACCTGTTTGATCGTCAAGCATCACACTCTTTATCTGTTCTCCCTCTCCTGCTTGAAATTGGGCAGATGCATCAAAAGAAACCCACAGATGTCCAACAGAGATACCAGACGATAAGAGAGTGCATAATTCTATTATATTGAGCATCAAATCCTCAGGCAATAAGCGGGTTTGGGCAAGGACTTGAGGTGCCTAACTGAATGCAAGTTCTCTGAGTTTCACAGCACATGTTTTGGCACAAACATAGTGAAGAGACAAATCAACTTGCTAGGTTGCTATTGCCACTGTTTACTGAAGAAAATTGACACCATGAATCCAGTGTTCCACCTGCAGCATTATTTCAATATATGTATTTAGGCCCGCCTCTGGTTACATATTTCTGACCCTGTGTTTCTAGTTCAGTTGTTTTGAATATAAGGAACATTATTGGGGCTGAAATAGAGTCGCCAGTGTGCCACAGAGCCTGTAATGGTGTTGATGCGACCGCGGTGATGAACTCGTTACGGGCTGATCACAAACTTTTTACAGCTATACACCACTTTCTTCACCTCATATTGAACACATCTTTGGAATTTCAGTCTTTATAAGCACGGGTTGCATACATGGAATGTATAGCTGCACTCTGGAATAATTTAATGAATTTTGAATAGATATGGGTAACATACCTTGTTCTGGTTTTACATCGAAAGATGGCCCATAATGATGTTGTGATTCTTGACTTAAACTACTATTATCAAAATTCAAACTTCCTCTTCACCTGAAATTCTTTCATAATATCACAGGTAAGTCTCATGGGACATTCCTCCAGCACATTTCAAGCAAAGCAAGCCTTGGTAGTATGGCCAAAAACCATAAATTGGTGATGGCACAGGGTATTATAAAATACGCTGCCGAGGCACATCATTGTTTCTCTGCAGCATACCACTCGAGGTAAGCCTCCCTATTTCCCTTCTCTTCCTCTTCTTGTCTTATTCCTTTCAGAAACGAAGATGAGCTATATGAAAAAGCTCGTATCCGAATGGCGGCGTAAGGCTTTATAACTGGTACCACCTCTTTCTCAACCCACTTTCAGCCATCACCAATGGTTTGAAGGAGCATGACGTGAACTGGCAGAGACAGAAGGAACGTGCTCGTGCCTCTGACCAAAAGTATCATCAAAAGTACTCCCGTTCCCTATTGTTCAAGTCCACTTGATTGATGTAACATACAATGTTCCGTCACAGACATGCTGAGGACCTTGCTCGCAAACAGCACTTACACTGTCAAAGATGAGCCAGCAGCTTTCTTCCTCAGCCTCAAAGTGGACTTAAAGCAGTTTGTATAGCGAGTACATTGAAAAATATGGGGAAAAGACTTATATGGAACACAGTGTCCAAGAGGAGAAGCCCACCGGGAGAAAGCTGCTGTGATTGCTCAAGAGGTAGCTGTGGATGAAGAACAAGCAAAAAGAAAAGAGGCTCTCATGGACTGGACACAGGAATGGGTTGCAAAGAAGCACGGAACTCAACACGCGCCACGCGCTCCCCTCCGGGTCGCGCTTTGCGGCGGTGCGTGTCCTTGGATTTCGAAAAAATTCAGAGTCTTAAAATGTTACTTCACTCAGCAACAATTTTTATTGATCTAACCATTCAATCTTGTTGAGCTCTAACGAGTTCCGAGTGAGAACGTTGAGGATCGCAGCACATACCTCGTTTTTTCACCCCTGACCGGGTTCCCGAGGCTAACTGCCATACTTCAGACCTCCTCCCCTATCCTTGACCGGGTATTTTAAAGGCTGTCGTATTTTAATCCTCTTTGTGAAAATCACAAAAATACCCCACTTACTTCATAAAAATATCCTGCGGCGCACTGGGCCTGCGGGGTACAGATTTAAGTGGTGAGCTGAGACGGTTCGGAGGAAGCATGGAGTCCAAAGGATTCCACTGATCCCGTTCCGGCCTGTTTGTTTACTCAAACAAACAATGCCGTGATACATAAGGGATAGACGCCACCTGATGAATCTCTTTAGACAAAACATTAGGCTTCCTTTAACATTGTGGTTCCCAACACTTGTCACCCCAAGCACTCATCCTCTCGTTGTCGTCGTCGCTCGGCACGGTCGCTCCACTCCTGTGCCTCGCTCCTCCTCCTCCTTTCGAAGCACGGAACTCAGAGCCATTCCCGAGCTCTTGACGTGGTCAGCCAATCTCACCACATGTCGTAAATTTTGAACAATGCATTGACCATGTCTTTCTCAAATGAGCTATAACAAATTCAGTTTATGAATGAACAGACAGGCAGTCAACGGAATACACTGTGTGCCATTCTTCCTTTGAGCCAACACCAGCCTTGCCCTCAATGCCTTGAGCTCCAAACTCTGGGCTACAATTTCTTCGGCATGCAAATCTCGTATCCGCCTCCTCAGCTTGACGAACGGTGTCCCGCTCTACTTCCTGTGCCATTGCAAGGGCCACACTGGCAGCCTCCTTGCCAAGAGAAGACACTTGTGCATATTTTTTGGTTTTGCTTGTGATCACTGTTGTCACATCATCACATCACAGTAACATTACTTGAAGTGTCTTGTTTGTTGGTTGAAGATTTCTTACCCCTTCAGTAATAACAATTAGGATATCTCTATAAAAGACTTCTAGTTATGCTCCTGTACTTTAGTTTGATAATTAATGTTGCTTGACTGCCTACTCCATCTCTTGTCTAGTCTGCCGGTCTTGGTTGAAACATTTACCCTGCCCTCAGTGATATTGTAGTAAACTAGATTGTTCATCTGGACTTTCTCTGGTCACTCCAAATAACTCTGCACTTCAGCTTGAGACTTCCCCCCTCTGTCGGCTCAGCACTTAATTGGTATTATCAAACTAACTCTTTTATTGCTGGCACCATATCTTACCCTCACCTCCCCAACACCATCAATATCTATGACCATGCTCTGATTAGAGCCCATTGGGATTCTCAGCATGACTCTCGCCTCTTCTCTAACTTTGTCCCCATTGTTTTCCTGTCTCATACTATGAGTGACAATATCTCTGGTCCAACCTCATCTAACATTCCTTTGTCTGGTTTACTCTTCTCATTTTGTCATGTTCATTATTTTCCATCCTATCTCTTTGCACATTTCCCTATTCCCCTTTCCCTCATAGCCGACTCTTCAGAGTCTGGCCTGGTTGGCCACATACCCATATTTATACTTCGGATTCCTCTGCTAGTTTCTGCCCCCTTCGCCAAGCTTAAGGTCGCCCTTACAGTGGAGGCCATCTGGGGCCTCTACTTCAATGTTCTTACCGGAGTGTCTGCAGAGGAGATGGAGAATACAGTGCATCAACACATCCTCATGCTTAAGGATGATGTCTCTTTGCCTATGGAGCCCTGGAAGAGGTGTTGGGAGAATGCGGAGGTGCAACAGACAATTATGATGAAGAAGCGGAGTGTTATATCCATGTCGGAAAAGGCCAGAAAGATGGAACCGTAAAGGCTGGAAGGACGTAAAGGCTGGAAGACGGATAGAGCTGTAAGTGATACCATGTAGGTGAGTGGGTACACCAACTAACTTGGCTCGACAACGAAAGAAGCAGAAGTCAGACCACAGAGCAATGCAGAGGCAAAGCACATTAATCTTCAACTAAAGATACAGTAGAACACATAATACGTATTTATACTAAATACGGAGATAAGTCTAATGTGGAAAGAAGTATGTAAAAGACAATAAGTACAGCAAAAGACAATAAGAACAATAAGAGAGAAGCATAGTTGCATAAGTCATATGTTTGATTTGGGGAACACTCAGAAGACCTTCATTGTGAAAACCTCAAAGGTTGTGCGTCAACAGAACTACAGTGGCACTCAAAAGTTCTGCACGCGGGCTGGATTGATCAATACCAGGGTTTCAAGAAATTAAAATGCCTAACTTTTGGTGTATGGATCGTAGCTCAGATTATGTAGAGTGTGTATACAAAATTTTGGAACCAGCCGAGCTGTACTTGTCTGGGAAACAACCGATGAGGTCATAACATGACGAGTCACAGTTGTCACAATATCATTTTCTTTCCAAACAACCACCACACAACGTTCGTGCTGCCATTCCCTGTATACCAACAACTTCTAAACTGTTATAAACCTTCTTCGAACCCTCCTCCATGGTCATTTGCACTCCAACAAAGCGTGCCCGCATCATGCGGATGCATCAAAAAGGAACATATGGATTTCCAAGAAATTGCCGACAAGCTCGGGATTAGCCGGTCCACTGTGTCCCGAAACTATCATTGGGTCGCAGAGATGGGGGATCCCTACCATTATGAACCGAAATCTGGTCGACCCTGAGTCTTATCTGAATGGGCCAGGCACCGCGCCATCAGAATGATCGAATCTGGCGAGGCCCGTGATGGTGCCGATGTCCATCATGAGCTTTTCCCACATGTAGGCCAATCCACCGTTCGCAGAGCCCTTGCTCAGGAAGGGCTGAATGGACGCATACGTCGTGCGAAGCCATTCCTTAGCAAAATCCATGTAATAAACAAAGAGCGTGGGCAGAGGACATGCTGGAATTGACAGCAGATGATTGGTGCAATGTCATCTTCTCCAACAAATCAAAGTTCATGATTTTCGGATCCAATGGGAAGCAGTATTGCCGTAGGAGACCCCACGAGGAGTTGGAACCACGGAACATAAAAAAAACGGTGAAGCACGGTGGAGGAAATGTGATGGTGTGGGGGTGCTTGACCGAGCATGGACCCGGGCGGCTTCATCGTGTCGAAGGACGCATGAATGCTGCCCAATATTGCTCCATCCTCGAGGAATCCTTCTTGGGTACCCTCGCCGACTACTCACTCCAGCCCGATGCTGTTGTTTTTCAGCAGGACGGTGATCCCAAGCACACATCTGCCCGTGCTGCCAACTGGTTTCACAATCACGACATCAAAATTTTGCATCAGGACGGAGAATGCTCTACAAGCTTCTGGAAAGTATATTTTGTGTCAGAATATATCAATCAACTCACAGTTCCGATACAGACTCAGACTCTACTGCCAGCTATCCCACCAGATAGTCCTCTTTGTGCTTTGCGTTTAGGCAGTGACTTTGACTGGCAAACCTGGAAAGGTGACCGAGCAGTATTCAAAGACAAAATTCCAGGAGGTGCTCAAGACATTCTGCCTGTCTCACTGCAAGAAAATTTGGGAAACATTCCACCTACGTTTCGATACTTAGGATGGGAAGTTGCTGGTTCACCACCATTGATCTATGTCATTAATGGTCTTGGAGGGATAGAACGAGTCTCCCAAATACTGAAACGCCCAGAGCTTGGCAACAATTGGGAGCACAACAGTATTTTGGAGTATATGAAAGAGAGCTGGAGTGACTAGTAATGCACAAACTGTGGTGTACATACCCCCATTTGTAATTACATGTTCATGCTTGGTCTGTCCTATCTACCATTTTATAGAATTATGTGATTCTGTCTTTCCAAAACTTGGCGGCACAAGAAGCATTCAATCCCAGCAGAATCCTGGCCCTGATTCTGTACATCTCAGGATGTAAAATTTGACACATTTGAATTTGTACAGGACCATTTTGATCATCATCACAATATTAAATAAGACAGTATCTGACAGTGTTTGTACCTGCTATCCTTACCATCAGTAGTGCTTCTGGTCCTTACCATGACCAGTTCTCATGGAAACACTAGCAACATTAGCCACAGGCCATCTTCCAGAAGCCAATCTCCATTCACTTCAATATCAAGAGTTGGGAATAATCACAGTTTGTAGCAGTTTCCAACATATACAAGTTCTTAATGATGCTTTGATTACTTTCAGACCTATATTCTGGTCTCAGTGAGCAATACAATGAGCTGAGGATTGCCTTTGGTAGCCTGATCTATCAAAATACAAGACTGGAACTGATGATATATAGGTGGTACCCCCATCAGTTGGAAGGAGTTCTAGCTATAGCTATGGAACTGCACAAAGTATGCCTCGTAGCAAAGGAAAAGGCAAAGCAAGGGAATCATCTCAATCACAAAACGAAGGCTTTGATGCTGATAATGAAGATGAAGCTAATGAGGAAGTAAGTTTCTTTCCTCACAAATGTGAATTTGAGAAATGACCTACTTTTTTTAAAATATATAGTTGCGAATCCATACCACTGGACCCCTTCCATCTGTAAACTTCCAACATCAATCAGCTACAGGACAGCCTTCAAATTCCCAGAGAGGCTTTGGAACTGCGGCTAATTCTGGCAACATCCCAGGGAACCCACCTGATGCAAACACTCAGTCTGAACGTCTCACATATTTTCGAACGCAATGGGAAGCTTCCCAACGAGTATCTGCCTGGCTTCACACAAATCCTGAGAATTTGGATCCACATCCTCCTATAGAACCTTCACAGTCAATTGATCCTACCACCAGGCAACATCCCACATCAGAGCCAACAATATCTCCACATTTTTCATCAGCTCCACGTCCTCTCCCTCATGATCACCATGGCCAACGTCAAAGAAGTCCTTCAAGTCCACCTCACAGAGATCATCGTTCCAATGTAAATCAGCCTTGATATTCATATAATTTACAATTACTAAGCTAGACCAAAACATAGTTTAGTGCCACCTCTCATGACAATGTTCGGGATTCAGACCCTAGGCCACAGTACGGAACAGGACTTGGAAATTCTCGTGAAATTCCCTCCAGAGGAGATCCCATAACACCAGGTCCAGCTCCGGATCATGATCATGATCCCCAGCCCTTCCTTCAAGCTCCACAACATCCGCTATTTCCTGTATTTCCAAAGCAAAGTACAGGAAATCCAAAGCGGCGTTCAGCAGTAGTAATGCAAATGGCTGTATGTTCACTCTGCTACTTCAGTCTCACTTTGCTAAAATCATAGCTCAGAGAATGGTTCATAAGCACTTGGATGAACTGATTCCAAAGATAGCACAGATTGTTCCCCTTGTCACACGAGAGGAGTGTGCACTGTATGAGGCACAGATACTTCTGCCCCATAATAGCAGGCTTGAAGCAACTTCAAAAGAGAATTTCCGGTTTGATGTTCAAGGCACCCCAAGGTCTCCTTGGAACAAGTCTGCTGCCCGTGTATTTTCACATCTCACTATTCAGCAACTAGGGCTTCCTAACTCCCTTGAGATGTTCAATGCTATTACCAAGGCTTTTGAAACTTATGTGGACCATATCATCCGCCGATACAAACTCTCCTTGAAGACTGCTGAAGAGCAAGCCCTGGAACGCTCAAAACATTCAAAATACGGACGGAAATATCAGGTACCATTTTTTTTTTCTCAGCTGCTGATAGAATTCAGAAAGAACTCAATATATTCAGCTTTTTCACAGACGGCGGTTTATTGGTTATCTGTTTCCCCCATTGCGGAAGCATGTATCAATGCTGGAGCTACTGGGTGTAGATGGAATGTCAAGTGACGAGTCTGGCCAGGAGGATGATCGGGATGAATACAAGATCTTAGCTCCGTTATGGAGAGCATCTGAGGTTGCTCCTTGGCTCCGAATGTTTGATACCATCCACAGGATCTTGCGGGCAGTGGGAAATCCTCAGGCTCAACAAGGGACGTTCCCCCATCGACGGATTCTGACCAATGCAAAAAGCAGAAACAAAAAGTTTGTTGCTGGACTGCCGCATAATGTCTATGATCAGGCTTGGATTGCAGGGGAGAAACTGACCGAGGAGGTTCTTTATCCAACTCCTGATGCTTATGACTTCAATCATGAACCAAACATTATCCAGTATGTTCTTTTTTGTTATTTTACTGCTTGAACTGAAAAACAGTGTTCAGGGTGGCATTGCACCATGGGCAAGGCTTGTAGTTATAATTTATAAGTACAAAATGTACATATATGTGTTACAGCTCATATCATGGTTTATTCATTGCAGTCATCACTATGATCAATGAGATCCCATAGCCAACGTAGCTCTGTTGCTGGCATTCCTTGTGGATTAAGGGCTGCCACAAATTCTTCGACACCATGGCTCTGCAACCAAACTTCTGTGATTTCATCAATAGTTTCCTGTAGATATCCATGTGCCTGTAGATAATAGCTGGCATGGCGGCCCAGATCCTGGGGTTTGAAATCAGGATGACCAGTTGTTGTGCCATAAATTGTATCGATGATGCCACTGGTATCCCGGATATGGGAGTAAATCACAGGGCCCAATGCTGGCTCTGTTCTTGCAGTTGTACCTTTGAGATCTCTCAGTTATGCCTAGATGTAATCATCAACATGCTTACTTTGGTTTGCCCGATGGGGATTCAGAGGGAACAAACCCCAATTCTTCATTCTTGTGATATCACCTTTGAGTACCATATATACAAGTGCATCCTTCAGTGTATCGAAACGATGGAATTTTGCATATGGATAGCCATGAACCTGAGGCTCTACATCTAGATGACTTTGCATATGTCAACATTTTTCATTGGGATGAATGCCAGTGCTTACTAGTTTTGAACATAGATCATCCTAGGACGAGTTTTTCCACGGTAAACAGCATAGAAAGGTCCAATAGTGGTGAAATTGGCAATCTGATTTGATTGTGCAAGTGCCTTTGCAAACATCTCTTGATTACTGTCTGCATCATAGCCAAGTTCACCTAAAATTGAATGCAAGTCTAGGATAGCTGAAGCTTCATTCATGCTGGTGCATTTAATGACAATAGGCAATATTGGTGCTTGATTGCCACTACTCAAAAACGGCCTGTCCCACATTTCCATAACTTAGCAATGGCCAGGCTGAAAAGCAAAACCTACGGTTTGTGAAATATCCCAGGAGAGTCACCACCAATGACAGTGTACAGCTCATTTGTGTCCATAATGTTAGATGAAAGTGGAAGCAAGCAGCAAATTTGATCAGAGGCTAAACAGGAGCAATGATCTCTATGCTTTATATCTACCTGAACCAATCATGATCATGGGATAGTTGTTCCTTCCTAAGCAATCTAGTAATTACTAAGATAGGAAGGTGTTTTGTTTCCTTTTCAGGATTGTTTGGCTGCAATATCCGGGCTATATCCGGACCCCATATATAGTAATGGCACTTGCTTTATATGGGGTCCGGATATAGCCCGGATATTGCCCGGATATTATAAATATCCGGACCCCGGATATTGCCCGGATATAGCCCGGATATAGCCCGGATATTAATAATATCCGGGCAATATCCAGGCCAGTTATATTGTACATTGTCCCCAGTGTAGCTCACCAGCCACATTAATCTATAGTCCATATGGAAATTCAGAATAAGCCTTGCACCACCCCTGTAGGGCCCGCATAGGGCCTGGTTAGTGGTTAGGGTGGTTAGGGTTCGGGTTAGGGGTTAGAGTTAGGGGTTAGTGCCTTGGCTTCCAGGTATATTTACTTTTTTGGTTAGAAGGTTAGGGTTGGTTAGGGTTGGTTAGGCTGGTTAGGGTTAGTAAACACTATAGAACACATTATAAACAATGACAAACAATTTTCGAAGACCTAGGGCAGCTTGCCTGCCCTAGGTCTGGGTATTAGCAGTCCCAGGTAGGGTAAGCCTAGGCTTACCCTAGCTGGGGTAGCTTCCTGGCCCAGTATCACTTGCTTGGTGTAGTGGTAACAATGCTGGACACTAAAAGTATCTAAAGGTCAGCCGATCGATTCCCATTTTGGGCATTTTTTTTTGCATTTTCTCATGCGAGTTAGCATGGGGCTTTTAAAAAAACATCCTTGATAACTAGCATGGAGCTTTTACAAAAAGCCGGTTGGGCCCATAGCATGGTTCTTTTAAAAGTACTTACTGTACCAGCTGAGGTAAATGAGGGTGCTTGCGATGTATGGACCACGTACCTCCTGAGCCAGTTAATATACATGAAGTTTTCCGTGCCGCTGAGGGCATCTACCTCAGCCTGCGTGTACAAAAGCCCGCCGAGGCCCATGTCAAGCTCGTGCAGCTCGTGGGGGGCTGAGAACTCGGGGTCTTCGGCCACCGAGTGACTTCCAATCCAGGTGGGCTTGGAGTGGGGGAGTGCGCTGGCATCGAGGTCGAGTTCGAGCGCCGACATCTTGGCCTCGTCGACGCGCTTATGGTTGACGGCCTTGAGTAGGGGAGTGGTGGATGTCATCTGAGCCTCTGTCCGAGCCTTGTCTCGGCGCAGCCTCGACTTGACTTTGCTGCGCTCCTTGGAGGAAAGCGAGGCAAGAGGCGGAGCTGGGAGCGAAGACGTGCTGGGGGCAGGGGCGGCAACGGGTGCGACAAACGTGGGGAATGGGGTCACATCCTCGTCTGGCTCGTCCCGGAAGCCCGTGGAATCGAGGTCATCCAGCCGCTGCTGCAGGCAGTGGCTGACGTCGAAGTCGATTGGCGGCGCGATTGCGCGGCCCACAGCAAGGTCGAACACGGAGAATTCCTTGCCTGAGCAAAGAGTTCGGCGGCCTGTGTGTGCACGTCAGCTGAGGTCCAAAACGCAAAGGAAAAATAAAAAAAGGGATGAAAGCGACGCTAATGCAGAGTCTGGAGTTCCAAGGGCGGATCTCGGGTCTGGCAGTTTACAGTACGCAGCCAATGATGGTGGAACCGGGACTGGACTCACCACTCATGAAGGGAATTGGAAGGGACGTCGCGTGGGGACTTGGAAGGGACATCGCGTGGGGACAACGTGGGGAGAGGGAGGGTACTGGCGATCACGTGGGTGTCAACGACGCGTCTTGTCACGAATGTCACCGTGACTAAGCCCACTCTTTTGATCATGAATTATTGTCGTGGCGGAATCCACAAGGGAGGTGCGACGTCCGGGAAAATGCGACTTCTCGGGACCGAACGCAAGTTGCCTACTTGTCCTGATCGCGCACCGCCGCAAAATGTCACCTTCAATCAACGCGGGATTCAGGAATATCACCGCACAGGAGAGCAAACTCTCCGGTCCCGTTTGCAAAATATGGAGGTCGAGCACCGCGAGGGACTCGAGCGTCTGCAGACGCTGGGAGAGGACGATGATTTCGACCCTGGCCACCTGCCGGATGCCCCCAATATGGTCAACATGGGTGATATTCTGGATGGCTCAGCGCGAATTGAAATCAGTCATGCTGGTGGGGAATTCGGGTCGTTGGAGGAGGATATCGAGGAGGATTCTGGGGATGATAACGCAGAGGCGAAGGCGAGGTACGTCCTCTTTAATTGGATTTTACTTTACCTTAATTAAATTCTTCTAGGAAAGCGGAAGACTGGAGAACCCGCCAGGATCGTACCGAAACGCGCAATCGCGCCTTCTTGAGCCAGATGCCTGAGATGGTCTCGGCGTACATGCGCTTCTACTCCGAGCCTGAGATGTCTATGAGGCTGCAGAGCGCGGAGAGAGCGCGGCAGGCAACAGTGGAGGAAATCTAGGAGATTGAAGTCGTAGATATGTTTGGTACGTTTCTTCCTCTTTGCTGTTGGTATACTGATGTCATTTCAGATACTACCAGCATTCAGCTGGTATGGTAAACACTTTGCAAAATGCACTGACACATAGTATGGTGTATTTTGCAAGCCCACCTGCTAAGGCTTGACATATCCCCGAGGGGTACCTTACGGCGAAGATAGCGGCACATTGGCCGTTGCGGCCGTATCGGACCTTCCAAAATAGGTAAAACCCCCTTACAGCTCCCGGCATGATCAAATCCGATATCACGGACAGTTGGCGGCTTCCAGGGCTTCCTTTTTGGGATAGGCCAAGAAAAAACTTCAATAAAAATCTATTCTACACGCGTGCACTTAGCAGTACGGCCGTCCAAAGTGTCGCAGGCTCCTCGCTTGCGTGCCAGTGCACGGTGTTTCTCCGTAAGCACCCAGACGACGTCGTCCATCAGTTTCTGCCAAAGCAAGGACCCCTCCGCGACGTCAGCAATGCGGTACCACCACCCTAAGCTAGCAAGAACACTGGTCAGCCCATTCAACCCTGAGGGAATACCAGCAAGATCGCCCCCGCGGTCCTGGTTCAGTCCGCGCGTCTCAAAATCCTCCACCTTTGTGATACCCTCCTTCCTCCACGCCGGATTGACGCTCAGCCACCAGAGGATGACAGCATCATAGAAGTCCTCGCGCTCGTCTTCGCTTTCAAGGCCCGCGGGAATCTGGACAGTGCCTCGTCCACGCTGCACCCACCAAGAAACTGCTCCTGGACGCCCCTTTGCAGACAAAATCTTGCCAGCAATTTCGAAACCAGAAGCTTGCTCCAGGGTAAGCCAAGCGTCCACTGCAGACTTCCATATTCCCCCCTCAACAACCGTGTCGAAAAGTTCCAGCACTGCCTTGTACTTGGCAGGGCAAGCAGCACGGAGCGCAGATGGGGAGGAGGAACGGAGGGCGGGCGGTCCGCCCGAGACATCATCGTCCGCAGCATCGTTGTCGGTAGCCGGGTCGTCCACATCCATGGGCGGTGCGTTGGCTGCGGCAGCGTCTTTGTCGGCAGGAGGTGCATGGCCGGCGGGAGGCGCATGGTTGGCAGGAGGTGCGGGGTCGGGAGGAGGCACGTCGGCTACGGTGGCGTCTTTGTTGGCGGGGGACGCGTTGCCCGTGGCGGCGTTCTTGTTGGCAGGGGGTGTTTTGCGGGCAGAGGGCTCTTTGTCGGCGGGAGGAGCATGGCCGGCGGGAGGCGCATGGCCGGCGGGAGGCGCATGGTTGGCTGGAGGTGCGGGGTTGGGAGGAAGCGCATCGGCTGCGGCGGCGTCTTTGTCGGCGGGGGACGCGTTGTCCGTGGCGGTGTTCTTGTTGGCAGGAGGTGTTTCACGGGCAGAGGGCTCTTTGTCAGCGGGGGCGCTGTCCACATCCATGGCCGTACCCGCGGCAGGCTGGGTGTCTCCTGTGGCGCGACGGTGGGCAGGCTTCGGCTTTGGACGGGCTGGCGGCGGGGTGCCGTCGTTCTCGTCACTGGATGACTCGTTCACGGCACTCGAGACGATGCTGGCACGCGGTCCCCTCTTTCGCAGCACAGGTGCGCCCGCCCGACCCACAGCAACTATCCGCTGGTACCTCAGGCTGGGTTTGGCGCGGAAGGGCAGCTCGCAGCCCTCATCGCCAGTGCTGCTCTGCAGCTGATCGATCTCCTCCTTGTCGTCCGCAAGCGGGTCGTCGTCGCGCTCGGCGTCAGACCCGTCCCAACGAGCCTCCTTTTCCCCCAACTCCTCCTGCCTCCTCCTCTTCTGTGTCTGTCGCCTTCCTCCCCCTCCTCTTATTTTTCTGTCTCTCTCGAGTTTTATCGGCGCCCTTCCGCCGCTTCCTCGCACCACCAGTCGCCCCGTCCACTGCAGGCGTTTTTTCGGCAGCGCCAGCGACGCCTGCAGCCAGCTCTTGCCCTCCGCCGCCCGCAACGTCCTGCAGGCCTGCCGATGCAGGAGGGAGGGGAGTGAGAGAAGCCATGCACTGCGCGCACAGAGCCGGCGCGTCTGCGTTGGAGCATGGAGCCTGGTCTCTGAGAGCTGTAAGGAGGCCTGCGATGAAAGTCAGTGCGTGGTTTTCTTGCGGGTAAGCCCAAAGCTGCGGCCCACCTTTCTCCTCTTTCTTGCACGCGACCAGAAAGTCTGCAAAAGCTTGAACAAAGGCTTTGGAGCGCACGGGAGCCCAGTTGGCGAAGTCGACGTCAGAATGCTGAGGCAATGCCCCGCGCTGTACCCTAAAAAAAGTAAGTTAGGGACAGTGCAGGAAGCGCAGGCGGCAACTGACATGGAAATAAAGACCTCGGTGTCACCCTCGATAATCTCGCCTAAGATGAGCACACCTTTGCACTGCATCTGGGCGCAAAGTCCGTCGAGAGCGCCTTGCAAGATGGACTCGGCGTGCTGACGATGCCTGATTAGCAGCCCGCACGTCAGCCTAGATATAAGGGTGAAAACGCAGGACCTACTCCGCCAATTCTTCCGCAGTGGATGCCGTTTCCCCATGCAGCATCCTGTCATGCGCCGAGCGCCGTTCTTGGTAGTCGGCTTCCCTGATCTTCTGCACCTCCTCCTGTTCGTTTTCGTCGAGCTTGCCGAAATAGGCTTTGGCGAGGCGGTACTTGCGCTGCAGAAGCTCTGCATGTGTCGGTGAAGCTTCCCCCTCCTCCCCCTCCCCATCCTCGTCCTCCTTCTCATGCGGGTCGTCTTTCTCCTGCCCCTCCTTCTCTCCGTCACGGTCATTGTTATGCTGCCCCTCCCTCTCCCCTCCTTCCTCGTCTTCCGGCGCCTTCTCAAACCCATCAGCTGCGCTCGCATCCTGCTCGTCATCATCGGCATCTTGGCCGTATCTCTCGCGATAGCGAGCGCGAAGGGCGTCGCCATGCACCGCATGTCTCCACAGCACCCAGGGAAGATGTATGCGACGAGGACTCCCTTGGACAGCCGTGAGTTTCGCCAGCCATGCGCGAAAAGGCTCGACTTTGCGGGCCTTGTCCTTGGTTTTAGCATTTGAATACCAGGACCTCAGTTTCTGTGGGACACCTCGTTAACTGAAGAATTTATACATATCAATCAAGTAAGCACCTTTCTATCCGCGCTACGCGCGCGCAGTTCGCATAGTCGAGCGCCTGGGGGTGGAAGGCGCACAAATTTTGCCTTGCGCCCCCGCTTCTTCCGATCCAGGTTATTTTGTTGCCTGACGGCCTCCTTTTCCTCTTCATACACCTTCTCCTCGGAAATTAGTTCCTCCAGCTCTGTGGAATCCAGGCTGGGGTACTGTTCATCCCATTCAGGGTTGAATATTCTCCAGAAGTCGGCGTCTTTTTTCTGGGAAGGAGTAGCCAAGTACAGCGGCAAGTGTTTTAGCAAAAAGTCGAGAGGGGCGCTGTGGAAATAGCCAGGGTTTCCACGCGATGCTTTCATGAGGCGACAGATAAGAAGCGAGACCAGACCAGAGGTTCGAAAGCAGGAGATAAGTACCCAGGACGAAAAGCTTTGCCAATTGTGATGTGACTAACGCGTCAGGTCACCTCCTGTGATTTGGAACGAACTCGCTAGCTCTGACAACAAACAGATTCTCCAGTGCGGCTTTCTCAATAACTTGACAACAGATATGTCGACTGCAGGTCAGCAACCTTTGTCTTCAATTCTTCCATCCCATCTTGCTTGCGGAAGAAGCCAGCCCCAGGCCACCTAACTCCCGCCGTAGAGCAGGGTGGCACGGCACTGGCCTCATCCTCCGGTGGAAGAAATCAGCTTCAAACCACCTAACTCCCACTGTAGAGCAGGGTGGTCTGAGGCTGGTCTCGTCCGTTTTACTCGCCTTTCCTCGCCTCTTGTTTTGTTGTTTCGGGATTTTGTGTACTCACTGCATTCAAACAGCCCTTGGCGTCCTTGGTGCTCCCATTGTTTGCCACAGCTACGACCTGCAAGAAGCTCTCAGGCTTGAGAATGACGCGTGTATGGCTCGTGAAGACAGCGGCGTGTACGACGAGGAGGAGTTTGAAGTCGAGGAGACCACTGAGCCTGCCTCCACCGACCTACCGACGCCCTCGCCGACCCTGGCCCAACCCGCCGCGGGACTGACTGGCCTCGCAAAGAAGAATGATAATAAAAGACGCCGGGACCGTGCCAAACCCGCGGCTACCACTGCGGCCTCCTTGAACAGCGTCACGCCCCCGACCCCAACCCCTCAAGTCCTGGAAAAAGCGGCTCAATCCCTTCCCATCAGCGTCTCTTTTGCTGGCGACAACTTTCGCGCCACGCAGCAGCGCTGGACTGGGCTAGCCAAACCTCTCGAGCACCCCTTACTCGCACACGCCCACGACGCCGAGTTTTTGAAGACGCGTATGCAGTTTGCCGACTGGCAGGGCGAGTGAGCGACTCCTTCCCTCCCTTACGCCCGTGCCTCGCACTAAATTTCTTGACGTAGGCAGACACACGTCATCTTGGATCGCAAGCAGCACATCGTCGGCGTGCTGGTTGCTCCTCCGCAGCCCGGCCAAGATTGGAACGCAGTAGTAGCAGCAGCGACGGCTGCCATGCGCGAGGCGAGGGCCAAGATGACTTTTCCCGCCGCTGCATGCCAGCACCGGCGTGCCTCTGGAGACGGCTTTCCGGCGGAGGGCTTTGGTTTTGCCTTCGGCGGGGGGAGGCGAGTCGTCGGCAACATCAAATCCTCCTCCGCAAGGAACGCTGCAGCGATGGAGGAGCTGCTGGCCGACCCAAACGTGGCCCGCATGGCGACGTACCCCATCCGTGAGTAAATCAGCCTTAATTTACCGCCCCTCCATCACTTGTCGCCGCCAGCTCATTTTCAATCTCTTTGCTACAACATCTTCGCTGACTACCACAAAACGAAGCAGACCTTGCTTCAGAAGAATCCGCGCCTACACCACACATTTGCGCGCAGCCCATTCACCGCCGCCACTGCCAATCTTGGGCCCGTCTCTGTCTCCCCACCCCACACGGACTTCGCCAACAAGGCAGACGGGATGTGCCTCATCGGCGCCCTCGGCTGCTTCGACCCCGACCAGGGTGGACACCTCGTTCTCTGGGACTATGACCTCATTGTGCGCTTCCCCCCGGGCTGCAGTATTCTTATACCAGTCCGCTGTGGTCACGCATTCCAACACGCCAATCCAGGCCGGGGAGGAGCACTTCTCCCTGATACAGTACAGCGCGGGCGGTCTATTCCGCTGGGTTGCGAACGGGTTTCAGACCGACCTGTCCTGGCGCGCCTCTGCCACTGCCAAGGATATTGCGAACCGAGAAGAAGAGCACAAGGCGCGCTGCGCCGCTGCTTTGAAGAAGTTCACGCGCTGGAAGGATGTCAAGGTGAAGAATTTTAGCGGGAAAGCTCGGCTGGACGTCTGGCACACGGGAGAGGTCGAGGATTTCAGCGACTATACTGAGGACGAGAGCGAGGAGGAGCGCACGCCCGCCAAAAAGGCGCGCCTGGATGGACCTTGGGTTTGATTTGTTTTACATACGTACTCGTATTACTCGCGTGTGTTATCCCAAAAATCTTGTTCTCTCGTCTTTTGTCTTGTGTTTCTTCCCTTGCAGTTGGGCTGGCGCTTAAGCAGGTGCCCAGGTTGGCGAGTGGCTCGGCGATTTCGGTCTTGTGCAACGGGCTCCAAATTGCAGGCTCTGAACGTCTTCTGCCAGGAAGAGCCGATAGATTCGATCTACGAGAGCTATCTACATGGCCCCTCACAAAATGAAAATGGCATTTGAAAGTCGCTCGCCTTTGAGTGCAAGTCGCAAACAACATTATATTAGCAAGTTCCAGATTATACAAGGTCAGAGATGACGCACCTCAAAAGAATTAATTTATGAGAGCAAGGTCAAGGCTATTCCTCCAAAATTTAGCTAAATGTCCCCTCACATTTAAACTTGAAAGTGTTGGCCTTCGCGATCGAGCAGTCGTGATTTGAAGTTCAACATTGTATGGTTCAACATTGTATGATTCAACATTGTATAAGCAACTTGAACATTACATAGTGTCAGGACCTACGCACCTGCTCAAGTAAACCGGTCGAGAACTTGAATGCCCTGGACAGTGGGAGTTTATTTATGTCGAAAGTGTTCGTCGAGGTCCAAGTTGTAACTCGAGTTCAACATCCAAGTTGCACATTGTCATGAACGACTCATCTACCAAGGTAAGCAGCCAGAAAACTCGTCGAAAGTTGCAGCGTACTTGAAGTTGGCAGTTAAAACAAACCTTTGCGAGCCCCTCATTGATTAGTAGCAATAAATGAGCGTCCCTTGCCGCGATTTCCGAACATGAGGTGTTTTGAGTGAGAATTCAAACACGTTCAATCGTCGCAAAACTTACGCTGCGCTATAGAGCCATTATTGAAGCCTCAAAATTTAAGGTACTAGGCTCTAAGTGTGTCTTCAGGTCACACAATGAGCGTATTGAACCTAATGGAAAATCCTCTGTCCCAGATTCCCTGCAAAGTATGTACACCTGGTATATTTTTATTTGAGATTCTATGAGCTTAGAATACCTTGAAAATGCAAAAGGGTTCCGCATCTACACCCACCTGGGCGCCAGAAAGATTATTCAACCTAGAGCAATAACTGAATATAATGTCCACCAAGAAAAAAGGCAAGGGACTAGTTTGCTTAGATTAGAGCACTCGAGCCAGATTTAGTCGAACGGGTTGACGGTACACATACCGAAACGACGATCTGCCTGCAATTCACGTTAACCGCACTTTGAGGCAAGACAAGTGTGTTCATCAGTGGCTGTGCGACTGCTCTTTGTCTCCCGCCATGGTCAACACCAACCTCGAGACCGCGTTCAGTCAGCTCCAACTGGCTAAGGAAGACTTCTTCCAACCTCGTGAGGGATACGAATGGACTCGCGGCGTAGAGGATCACTGGTTTTACGTTGTCAGTGTGGGCCATATTCCGGGTATCTACACGCACTGGTAAGTGAATTCGCCTTTTCTTGCATGTAATGAATCTGATTTAGTAGGGAGGAGATGTCTCAACAGGTCACTACCTTCCCCAGCGCAGTTTACAAGAAGTATCTCGGATGGTCAGCAGCCAAGAGCGCGTATGAAATTCTGGCACAACTACCGAAGGCGACGAGCCCCATGTGTGCGACGCGTCGCTCAAAGAATGCCGCCAGCATTTGCCCTCCATCGACTCCCCCGCCTGCGCGCCACCCACAGCCCAAGGCAGAGACGCGTGTTTCGCTTGCAGCCACAGCAAGGACTGGGGTGCAAACTGATCCGTCCACCCCGACTGGTTCGCCAAAGAAGTTAATGTACGTCTACTCCCGGGACGATGGTTCTACCATCTACGCAGACCCGTAAGCTCTCCCTTAACTCATCGCTCTACTGCTCAACTCACTTGGCTTTAGTCGGGAGGCCTCGTCGGCAGCACGTCGCGGGCTTGCTGACGGCTCCTTCCGCAGAGTAGACGTCACGCCCCATGTGCACGATGCCTTCAACCACGCGACTGAATCAGCGCTCGACGTATACTACATCTCTTCAGACGACGAATAAATTTCTGCATCTACATCTACGCTGTTTTTTTCTTACTTTGTTAATGCCAGCTTCTTATTTTGCATGTCTGCCTGGATTGATTGATGAGTACCGTGCCCATTGAGAACATAGACGAATATCACTTTAATTGTTATAACTTAAACGTTTGGTGCCATGCACAGCACGTGACTGCCGCGTTGTTTGCTCGTTTCCCGAATCTTTCGGCTCTTGTCTTGTCTTGGTTCACGAAGCCTATTATGAGGCCGCAGAAGAAGCGTACAAAAACAACTTTCTCCTTACAATCTTTCGGCCACTCACTGTCTAACTCTCTGCCTGTCCGTACCGGCCATTTGGCTGATGATGGCAGACGAGCTACTGTCCAACCCGTCCCCGTGTCATACGAGCTGGCTAATCCGGCTACTTCGACCTTGTTCAGTACAAGCACGGATGACGACAACGACTGGCTGGATGTTCCGGATACGCAGTTGCCCGAGGCCGAGGCTACGACGCGCCCGAAACGTAAACGCAAGTGGTACGCAACCACAGTGGGTTTTTTATTCAAAATGTTGTATTAAGGACATGCTCGCTGACCAATTTCTGTACTAGGATGCCAACCTCCGCCACTGGGTTGCTAATTTTCGTGACGACTACTTGCGAGTGCTCGTCACTCGGGAGGGTCTAATGGGCCAGGATTCCGTCTGCTCCTGTGGCCGGCCTGCCAAGTACCGCTGCAGTGAGTGCTACGGCGTGCAGCTGTTCTGCCGAGAATGCATCGTAAACGGCCATACGACCCATCCGCTCTGTCGCATTGAGGTACGCCCCGCACTGCTGCAATTTTTTCTTTCTTCATCTTCATTTGCAGCGTTGGAACGGGACTTTCTTCCAAAAACGAGAGCTGCGGCACCTCGGATTGAGGGTTCAGCTCTGCCACCCCGGCAATCAGCCCTGTCCACGCGCGCGTCCAGGGCGCAGCAAGTTTGTCGTGATTGCCCCCAACGGCTTTCATCACGTCGCCCTCGACTTCTGTGAATGTCGACTCAGCAGGCTCCAAACGCAAGTGGGAGCAGCTGCTTTTACACGGCTGGTATCCAGCAACTCCTGACGATCCCCAAAGCGCCATCACCATCTCCGCCCTCAAACTTTCCATGCCGTTAGTCTGCAAGGCAAAACCACCGCTTACCACTTCTTCAACGCGCTTGCGAAGATCACTGACAACACTGGAAGTAGTGCGTTCAAGGTGGCGTTTTTTTTTGGCTTTGCCTGAGCGCCCTCTGACGAATTAACACAGCGTCGGTATCAGCTCGCTCTGCGGGTTGTACGGCAGTGGCGAAACCTGCGTGCTCTCAAACGCGGGGGTATGGGCAATGACCCGGACCGCCGCGCGTCTGAAACCCGCGAGGGGGAGCTCGCTGTTGACTGTCTCGCATGCCCCAAGGCTGGGGTCAACCTCCCTGAGGGATGGGAGAAGGCGCCGGTGGAGATGAGGTGCGTTTTCGAAAATTTCCCCAAAGGAATCCGAGTTCTGATCTCTGGCAGATTTCTCTACACTATTTTTCTGGCGATTGATGCCTGTTTTCGCCTCAAGAGGAAGAAGATTTCGAGCTGGCTGGCGGACCCTAGCCTGCAAGACGGCTGGGCGTACTTTGTCCGGTCCTTCACCTACGAAGACTTCGTGAAGACTTTGGGGGAGCAGAAAGAGGTGAAGGTTTCCGTTTACTTTCTCGTGACAGCCACTGACGTTGCCTGCAGATGAGCACATGCACCGGCCTGGCTGCACTTGACCACGCCAACACCAAGTACTCACAAGGGTACGCAGCGACGGGCTGCGGGATGATAACGTGCGGGCGACACGAGATCGTCTGTAAAAACGGGGTGGCGGATCTACAGGTGGGGGAGAAGTACGTTTTTTATTTTACTTTACTGCGCCGAGAGATGCTGACTGTTTTTTTTATTGTTCCAGGTACGGGAACATGGATTATGTCGTCGCCAGTGCCTGGAAGCATTTCGCCCTCCTAAATTTTTTTTTACTCTCGTACGACATTATGTGCCAGTGGTCCAAAAACCTGAAGGAACGCCTGCTGAAGCTTCCACCCGCCCTCCGCTTCCACTTGGCGCAGTTTTTCGTCAAATTTGTCATCCCGAAACTTCACATCCTCGGGCACCTGAGATTTTGCCAAGAGATTTTCTCGCTACTCCTCATCCTGGGCGCCGCGCAATCTGACATGGAAGGAATTGAGCGCATCTGGTCCTCGAGCGGGCAGATGGGTGCTAGCACCAGGGAGATGGGGCCGGGGTCACGCCAAGACACTCTGGATGACTTTTGGCATTACTGGAATTGGAATAAGGTCGTCGGGATGGGTGAGTCGATTTCTGCTTCTGCTTCTCGCTGTTCGCCCTTCTGAGCAAGTTTACAGGGGATACCCTTCGCACGCGGCTTTTGAAAGCCACAAAGGAGCTCGCACGCCAATCTGAAGCCCTCCGAGACTTTACCCAAGCCCAGCAGGATGATGCGCCTGCCTGGAAGCAGGCTGTGGACGACTTTGAGCTAGGCACGTCGACCGTCAACCCGCATGAGGTGCCTGAGTCTGGTACGCCCCCAGTTTGTTTCACGTCACCGTAATGACTGACGTTTTTGCGTTGCATTGTTCAGGCTCCACGCTGCGAACCATTGAGCTGGAATTGACGCGTGAGGAACAAGAACGAGAGCAGGTGTCCACCCTCGTGCGAGACGCTGCCGAGGATACGATGACGGAGTATCTGATACTTGGCCTCGAGATCGAGGGGCAACAGTGGGTTTTTCCCTTTACATTGGTGCTGTCAACTCATCATTTCCTCAGGCATCAGCTGGCCGCCGACCTTTCAGCTAACAAGTCGCCAACGAGCAAGGAGCTCACGGACTTCGTGACTCGTCGCACGAGGATCTCCCGCCAAATCAAGAAGCTGCGCGTTCTGCAGCGCAAATACTCGCCTGGAGCTTTGCAGCGGCTGTCGACTACTGCTGAGCCCATTGATCAGGCTGAGGCAGAGCGGACCCCCCTCTTCCTCCCGTCTGCCCTCTCTCCGGCCGAGAGCCTTCCGCCTCTGTCCGTCCCGGGCCTTGCGTTGGCGGAGGCGCGGCTTCGCGACGGGCAATGCAACGAAAGCCTGGGGAACATCCGCCACGGCCTGATTGTAAAGAAACGCCTTCAAACTTACAAGACTTTGAATTCTCGCCGGCAACACCAGAACACCCGGTCTCGAGGTCTTGTCGATGGCTAGCAGCGGAAGGTCGATCTTGGGGCGGCTACGTACCGGCAGGCGCATGCAGCGCGCTTGGCACTGGCGCACGTCGCGGGTGCCTCGGGCTGGCGGCTGCTCGAGAAGAGCGACCTTCGGCTGCCTGAAGATGAGGAAGAGGCGAAGAGGAGGAAGCAACGGGCAATGAAGGGAAAGCGCAAAGAGGCGGCACAGGAGAACAAGAATGGGGAAGTACGTGGTGTTCCAGGGATGGGCGAAAAGAACCGCCTTGTCTCTTGGATTTGGCTCAGTGCAGGATCTTCAGGGGGAGTCGTCGAGCAAGAGATACACGCGTGTGTGAGGGCCGAGTGGTGCAAGGCGTATGCTCGGGTGAAGAGGTGGAGAGAGGAGGTGCTCCTCCTGCAAGAAGAGATGGTGCGCTGCCTGCGCACGCTCGAGTGGCAGGCGGGCACCTGGGATCGTCGTGCAGCAGCCGCCCATTACAGTGGCAAAATTGCGTACGAGCCTGTGCATCTTCAAGGTGCAATGGCGTTTGCAGCAAAGCAAGCGGCGGTGCGGCAAAAGCTCGCCGCTCGCTTCCGGCAGTTGTGGCAGCACCTCACCGACAGAATTTCAGGGCCTGACGAGGCAGCCTCGTCCCAGTCATCTGGGATAGACGAGGATGGGATCGCGGGTGGCGGAGAAGAAACTGACGACGATTACGGGCACCAGTCCGCTTCGGAGGAGGAACCTGTTGTGGGGGGATCCGGAGACGTGCCAGTAGCCAGGGATAAAGAAGAGGACGAAGAGGACGAAGAGGAAGACGGGGAAGGCAGGGCAGACAGGGACGCAGACGCAGACGTGAGGAGGGCTGAGATGGATAAGCTGCTTGCCATGCACGCCCCGCTCGAAGAGCTCTAGTCTACAGTATGTGTGGTTTTTTCTCATTTTCGGAGCCTTTTTTGATGATTTTTAGAGCGCGCACGCCTATTTTAGTGCTCACCTCACTGCACCCGGTGCGCAGTGCTCGGCGTCGAGCGCCAGCGTGCCCTCTCAACCTAGTCTGCTGAGGGCAGCTGCAGGTGCTCCCCTGGATGTGGCAGGGTTCTGTTTCGCTTCTGCAGGGGTTTTTTCGAATTATTGGCTGGTTTCGGGCATTTCGGGCATTTCGGTTGTATCGGACATTTGTATTACAGTATTAATTGAAACAGTGTGACCCGAAGCGGACTCCGGTTGGATAAGCGCACGCCGGTGGGATAAGCGCACGCCGGTTGGATAAGCGCACACCGGTCGGATCAGTGGCCTGTATGAAGGATAAGGGTGCTACAGCCTTTCGGGGGTATGATAAGTGTTATAAGGTGGGCTTGCAAAATACACCATACTAACTGTCGTGAACTTTGCAAAGTGGCTACTGGGTCTAGTGCAGCATTGAGGTCAAGCTGGATCCGCGTGGAAACGGAATCGCGCCTGCGCTCGTCCTCGAAGGCCTGATGCCCTGCACGCCCTGGAGTCCCACCGTTGCGATCAAGCTTCGTGTGCTTGAGGCGTATCGCGTCATCCACATTCGTTGTCCCCAGCTCGCGATCCAGTTGTTTGTGAAGGCGCTGTGTGCTATGCATGGTGTACATCCGCTTCTGTTCTCCTTTCCGAGAATGATCTGGCTAATTTTATTTCTGGATTCCAGGTTGCGTATAGACCCTATCATTGCCAGCAATTCTCTATCGCCTACAATCTCTATCTCGATATTTGGCGCCGGGTGGATGAGTGCGTCATGAACGCCCTCGGACGCGATTCCAGCTGGCGTATGAAGCACGCATGCCCCGCATCATGTACACACTCGAGGGCGAAGACAAGCTCATCTTCAATATGCTGACCACGATGGACAGCAACGACTCTTTGAAGCGAGTCTTGTGACGCGAGAAGGGGACTATGGCTGACGCTGAGGGAGGCGAGCCAACGCTGGCGAAGTCTCGCGAGCGGGTAGATAACAGAGACGCGGGGGACGGCTATTACATCTCCCACGAGAAGGTGGACAGGTGGGCAAAGAGCAGGCTGGGCGAGATGCTGCCCATGCAGGCAGGGAATTCGGTAAGTTGATAATCTTGCGATATCTGTCGACGCATATGCTGATGCCTGACCGTGCAGGGCAACAATAATCCCTGTACAGACAGGTGGAAAAATATGATCAACGACGTGACATCGAAGATGTGGGGGATCTTCGATGAAACGGGGATCTTCCTGGCCCTCTGTCGCCATGGGTTCGTGTTGGTGCTCGCTGACATGATCAGGAGCGGTGAACTGTGCGTAGCATGCTCGTGAAGGGCTACTTTGACTAACACTTGAGTATGTAGGGCAAAGTACCCGCTGGCCGTAGTCAAGGAACTGCTCGACGTCTTCGGGATGGATCTGGGCGCTGGGTATGACGTCGGGTGCCATTTCGGGGCGACGGTGGGAAACAGCGACCTCGGGGACCTCGCGAGGGAGAAAAACCTGAAGTGTCTCGTGGGGTCCTTCCACGGACACGCCCACAACCGCCTTTGCCAGCTCAGGTTCCTCGCAACGTATGTTGAGGGGATGGGCCTCGAGGATCTGGAAGGCTGCGAGCGCTTTTTCTCGCGCTCGAACAGCCTCGCAAAGTCCTGCCGTTATGCGAGCAGGTTCCACCGGCAGCAGGAAATCACGACATACGTGAAGCACTTCGATAGCTTCGAGACGTACGCGAATCTCAGTACGTTGTCCCCTCTCAAAAATTTGGCGGACCAGCTAACCGCATTCCCTAGGCAAGTTCCTCTGCAATAATTATCGCCAAGCGTTGACGATCCTGAAGACGGAGCCGACGCTGGTGAACTGGATGCTGCAAGAGGGTATCCATAGTCGCGAGGAGTTCCACCAGTGGCTGGAGGAGGAGAAGGCGTATCTCCTCGGTCTCAAGGATGCGCCGAAGACAAATGTGGAGACTCTCGAGATGGAGTATGTCCAGAAGCTGGTGAATCTCAGCGCAAGCCAGTGAGTCTTTTATTTCTGCCTACCCTACTTGAATATGAAACTTTCCAGGGCAAAGTACAGCGTCGTCGCTGCAGAGGCGAGGCAGGCGAGGAGCAATGATGCGGCGTATGCACCGGGCGTGCCACAGGCGGAGTTGGCGAGACGGCACGCGAAGGAGAAGGTCGAGAAGGATCTCGAGTGCATGCAAGAGCTCGAGAGAGTGCTGGACATTGTTGAGCGCTGGACAACTACGTCTGCGAAGTGGGTGTCGACAACGGTGGAGATCAAGAAGAGGAAGTACCAGCTCGCTCTC
This sequence comes from Mycena albidolilacea, assembly GCA_029282495.1. Taxonomy (NCBI): domain Eukaryota; kingdom Fungi; phylum Basidiomycota; class Agaricomycetes; order Agaricales; family Mycenaceae; genus Mycena; species Mycena albidolilacea. The sequence goes on along the minus strand of JARIHO010000032.1, from coordinate 107,713 downwards.
GACACACTGGAACTCCTCATCGTGGAGCGCATCTTTGAACTCACGAAGATGAATCAATCGCAGACCGGTACGTCATGAATGCAATTGTATTTCGTTCATACTAACTTTTTCTAATAGGCTACAAGATGTGGAAGCACATCGCCAAGGCCCTTCAAGCGAGATCGAAGGCAGTCAGAAACACCATTGACCACTACAATGCTGCCGCCAGCATCTTGGACCCTCCCATGCCACCACTCACCTGGGACCAAGTAGTCGAGTACACATTCCTCGTGGACTTCGACATCCTGCGGGACACGCGCGCGGAGGTGCAATCCCGGCCGTGGACTCGGCCTACCTACCGGCTGGCAATGGATCGCTACTTTAAGATCTTGCGCGCGAAGGAGGAAATCAAGCGCCTGAATGTCGAAATCCTGTGCGTTGTTACCTGGATTCGCGATGAAGGGCATTTCCTGCGTAGGATGGAACGAGGGTTGAAGGAGACGGAGGGGAAGTCCGAGGAGGAGATCGAGGCGGACATTCAGATGGCGATACAGGTGCAACTGTATCGCCAGCGCCGTGGCTGCTTCGATGACATCCACATGCGTAGGTTCTGGGCGTTGGCGAAGAAGCCCGGGTTTACTGCTTCTCTGAAGCCCGGAATCTCGGTGGAACGGTGGGCTGCACAGGAGGCACTGAGGGAGGCACGGGAGGCGGCGTGCGAGGCTGGAGCCGAGAATGAGATGGCGGTCGATGAGACGGTTGTGGTGGACGCGGCGATGAGCACGTCGCGGGGGCCTGAGGTGGATGAGGGCTGGGAAGATGTGGATGCCAAGGATGATGCGGAGGATCGTAGGGTACGCGCGAGCTCGGCGGAGGAGTCGGACGATGAGGACGAGGGAGATGAGGCCAAAGAGGAGGCGGTATCAGGGTTGCTGTACCGCATCTCGATGCTCGCAGTCGATGGTGAGGAGCAGGGGAGCGGGGATGAAGCTTGATTATTTTATTCCTATTTTATATGACTTTGTTGTAGTACTATGATTTTTTTTTGGCTGATTTCCTTTTTGGGATGGCGGGAGGCGCGCCGTCGGGCCACGCGCCCCAAGGTTATATAATACACGCACTAAATATTACTTCAAGTCCCATATGCTACAGTGTTTCTGTAGCATATGTGCGGCATATCCGCAGCATAAACTGCAGCATGTGGGGATCCACTGAATTTGCCTCTAATTGGAGGGGGCACACACACCGCCATGCCCCTTCTAATTGGTACTGTTATATGGAATTAACAGGTGAAAAAGGGCCGGGATCCGGGTATTTCGGCACCCCGGAACTCCATTTTTTGCCCAGGCTGCCAGGCGCCCCGTCTTCATGAACACAATGCAATGTATGTATAGTTGGCCTACAGGCCAATCATCATCCGTATTGCATTGTCGCACTGGGCCACAGCCCACCACATTGCATTACAGGTACAGTCTTTACATCGGTAGTAGGGAGAGCAGAGCACCACAATGATTCCGAGGCTGCCGGGGATGCCTGGATGATAGATGGCAGCATCATGATGTGCCTAGCACTACCCGACATCACCTGTAATGTCCCGGGCTTCCCTATATGGGTACCCCAGAAATAATACATTAGGCCCTTGGGACGGACCCTTAGCTTAATGCATTAACCTGGCTCTATGTAGTGCTCCTGGCTTAGGTCCTCATCGTCGATCTGCAGCCATAGCTGTCCTCTCCTCGTCTTCCTTCTTCTCTTCCTCCTCCACCTCTTCTTCCACTTCCACCTCAGCAATGTGCACCCTAGGATGGAATCTGTTGTGAGGAGCTGCAGCAGGCACACTCGAACTCGACAACCATTGATCTACCTTAGTCATTAACAGCCATATAGACACCAAGGAGGCTTGCCTATGCTGCACTACGGCCATTAGTGAGTCAATAGTCAGGCATACGTGCTCATTGACCTCTTTATGACCTCTTTATTTCAGTCAGCAGGTTGAGTACGAATAAGTCTGGACACCACCATAGGCCCATTGTCTGTGTCCGAGAAGATGAAGCTGTGGTACTAAGTGCATCACTGGAAGAAGTCAACCAGGTCTTCCAGTTCATGGCCTCACTGCCTGAACTTCATCTCCTTGAACTCCTTATTGCAGTCCCACACCCACTGATCAGTAAGGTAGGTGCGACGCAAGTTGTCAAGAAGGTGTGGCCAGTCTCTACTGAATTCCCTGTGCGATGGTTCCAGGAGCACCGTCCACCACTTCAGGGCACGGTCAGTAAAACGAGAGGGAACCATCTGGCCAAGCTGGCATTCCATCAAGGGGCTAAGCATGGCAAGGGAGGACATTGTGATAACATAAGGGATGATAGTCTCTAAGGTACCACAGATATGTTGAGCATGCTTTTCAACTGCCACGGCGCTCACTGGATCATTACCCGGAGCAGCTAGCCCTCCTTCTCCACCTCCACCTCCTCCTCCGCCTCCATTCCCGCCTCCTTCCGCTCTGCCTCCCGAATTCCTGGAACCCCTGCCTCTGGAGCTATCAGCACCCAGTCCGCCTCCTCCTCCCCCTGAACCCTTCCAGGAGTTACCCAGCCATCGGGGGGGAACATTCCCAGGAGGAGGTCCATTCCCAGAATGTTCTTTGTCACCTTCAATTTCACTTGGCCCGGCCTGCTGCTGGAACTGGCAGCTAATCCAATTTGATGGCCCTTGGGGCGACTGGCCTGGACTTGCATCACTGATGGTACCCAATCATTGGAGCAGCAGCACGAGTATCCAGAATGAAGCCTTGCCCAGGCAGCTGGTAGACAGCCAAAAAGGAGGCGGGGGCAGCGAACCGAACACCCACGGGTTCTGGTTCCTTCGGAGGAGCTGCAGCCTCAGATGTGCTCACTCCTCTGACCAAACCTTTCACCGAACTCTCCTTAATAATGGGAACACTTCTGCGCAGGTGATAGTAATACCCTTCAGCTCCTCGCCCAATCTGCAAACCATATTGGCTCGAGCCGCGTTGTCAATCATTGTGACTCGCAGGGCATAGTCCAGCCTTAGGATAAGGTGGTAAATCTCCTGGGTGGGGTGTAGCATCCTGAATTTGCGATTTACCGGGCAGTGTGGAGTCAGCAGAGCTCGCAGCATCACTCCATTCCTCATTAGTGAGGGTATAGCAGATGCGTTGGAAGTAGGTGATTATGTGCTTGTTCCTCACCATTGAAGACAGGACAGAGTGAACCGTAGTACAGCCTCATGAGCACTATGTTCCAGCAGACTGAGCAGTCCAAAATCCGGATCTAGTGTAAAGCTGGTGCTCGGTTCCTTGCCCAGAAAGATTGTCAGGGCTTCCAGAATCTGCTGAACCGCAACTATCACATGCACTGTGCAACTAAGATGCTCCAAGTCAAGACAAAAGAATTGTTTTGAGAGGGTAAGATCAGTGAAGACGAAACAAGGAACACTCTTTGCATCTGCACTACTTCTTCGATGAGCAATCCTAGATACTCCCATTCAAATTGGTGATGCGGCTTGTCGTAGTGAGTTAGGTGTCTCGCAGTGCCGCCATCTTGGCAGGATCCACATTCATCAGTTCCCCACCCACAGCGCCAAATTCTGCCAAAGGATCTTCCTGGGTAGGGTCATCTGGGAAGCACACCTCATGGTAGCGGGCCACTGAGGTCATGAGTGGCTCCCTGTAGACTGCAATGGATTGAGCCAATCTGTGGAACATCCTAACTTCAGATGGCAACTTGGATTTAAAGGCGGCAGTGATACTCTCATTGTCTCCTACGCCCCCCACTTCAGTCACATTCTCTGTGCTGAAAGGGTTGAGATCTGACTCCTCAGAGGGTTCCGTGGAGGACACAGGAGGGTGCGAGTTTCCGGGAGGTGGTGCCGGTGATGGGGGTGCACTCATTGCATGGAGAGCTGCATTTCCGCTCACCGGAGGGGAAATTCCAGGACCTGGCATAGCTTGAGAAGTGCACTCGGATTGATTCTCCCCCACTCCCGATCTTGAGTCGAGATGAGGCGGCAGTTCGCGTCTTCCCCCTTCGACCATATGAGAGGGCATATACAGGGTGGTATCACCAAAGGGAGCTGCCTTCAAGGCTGGGGCAGCCAAACCTTAGCAGCCAAAGCCGTAGTAGGGGTCTGGAGACCCACATGGGCTGCTAATGGCGCTAGAACTGAAGAACGGGTGGTCGCCATAGGTTTGGCAGGGGTGGGGCCCGCAGTCTTGGACACGTCCAAATGTGCTTAGGGTTACTTAAGGCTCCATGACAAGGGGAGGAGCTGGAGCTTGAGGCAGAGGCTGAATGTCTGTCCACTGGGGCCGCCATCTCCATACGAGATGCTTGCCGAGTAGAGGCAGCCCTATTGATTGTTGGATTTGGGCTCTGGTGGTCGAACATGGGGTCATAAGGTCCCCTAGAGGTCTTGGGCTTCTGAGACATGCGAGTGAGGGTTGAGAGAAGAGGGAGGGAAGGGCGGGCAGCAATATATGCACTCAATCCTCCCGTCCCTGTGATGTTGGTTAGGTCTCCCTAGTAGCGAGTCACCCCTTCCGTACGACCCCAGAGGCATTCCCATGCACACCCGTGCCCTGCATGGCACAGCAACCAAAGCCCCACCCTCTGCTACTCCTGCTACAGAGGAAGGCAAACTTGAAGATTTGAAGAGAGTGGACAGCACGTGATCGGCTCTTCAGAGCCGATCAGCGAGTTCAGCGTAGGAGTATAAGTCAGTCCACTCCTGTGCAGCACTCCCATCCACTGCGAGACTCACCCACGGGTCTCCTGTTACTACAGTGATGGGATGTGCCGGACCATTGGGGGGTCTGGGCACCTCAGCACTCGCTGCAAGGTTGAGCACTTCTTGGATGCCTGATCCCTAGTGAGCGAGTTGCTACCCTCACACCTTCCTCATCGCGTCTCATGCACATGAGCTGGCCGAGGGTCTCTGCGCCTCCCTCACCCTTCAAGGCGGGCAATCAGCAGCTCACTCTTCTCGAGTTGAGCGCTTCTGTCCACCTCTGCTTCTCCAGCCTTGGCAAAGCCCTTGCGGTGGGCTCCACTGTGATGTGGGTCTTCTATGTTTCACCAGGCCAGAGGTGAGGCACTCACAGACAATAAGTCCAGTGCAGCTATGGGAGACAGGAGGTGTCAACTCAAGCACTTCTACTGTTGCGATGACTCAGGTTGTGGAACCCGAGATTGGATCCCCTGTTAATGCGGGGCCGCAGAGCAGTTATATGGGTGCTCAGCCATACAGGGGGCCTAACACTTGAAGTGCTTTGCCTTGGTGTATCTCGGGCTTCACAACATGGATGTTGCAGCAAAGTAAGATACAGTGCCAAAACCCAGATCCAAAAAAAGAAAGTCTACTCCGTGTGATACAACCGCAGATGTGAATTATGTCCTAGGACTGCATCAGGGAACACCACAGACCCAGAAGCCTATGCACAAATATTTTCAGGATTTTTGGCTGGGTCATTGTGTTGCATGGTGCTGTCACTTGTTTGCCCAGTTTGACAGTTTGACCCAGATCCAAAGGTCCCAATCAGAAATGGTGTTACACTCAGTTCCTCTGCCTTCTGTGGTCAGCACAGACACTTTCACACTTCTAGGTGCATCCAACAGCCATTTTTCTGAAATTTTCCGGTGGGAAAGAACCCCAAATGGACTGATAGACTGAAGAATCCAATTCATCTAGAAAATGCGGCACCAAAGAGGTGGCGCTCTTATTTCGGGCCCCTAGCCTGACATAGAATAGCCAGAAGCATTTTAATAACGTCCAAATATGCAGTAAATGCCATCTAAATTATCACAGATGTGAATGAATCATTGCTTTCCTTAGAATTTACAATCCTTTGCTGGCAACAACGGGATTCAACCATTTTTAGCCATCATTTTAAGTTCTTGCTCACCCACCACTCTGTCCAAACCGCCATTAGCCACCTTCCATTTTGGGAAGATCACAGCCACCCTGCCGACAGCTCGCTCAGCAGAGCTTGAATTCTGTGAGGTACATGCCAAACAAGCCAGCATCCTCCTTCCCTCTGCCTCTTCCACCATCGTCTCGCAAGGCCTGATTAAGAAGCTTCACGAAAAACCTCTTCCCGCTCGCACTCCTCGCCGACGGATCCGTCCCCACCAGCGACTTCTACCGTCCCCACTCAGGAAAGGAGCCCCTCGTCCCCAAGTACAGCAACTCGCTTTCGGTCCTGTGCGTACCCATCTGTCCTTCTTGACACTGTCCTGAACGCTGATGACGATGACACAATGTAGGCTCGTGCTCAAAGCGATTAAGATGCAGCTTTGGCGGCCCGGTTTCTTCGAGGTGCATGACACGATCATTCTCATGGACCAGGAGCTCACAGGTGGTGAGAACTTCTGAACACTGTGGAGGGGCTTCTTGTTCAAGGGCCAAGGCCCTGACATGAACATCGCCCTCTGCACGCTGTGGGGTGGAAGAGTCAGGACGGATGTGTGTTTCTGTTCCTTCTCTTTCCCCACCTTGGCGGCTTGCTGACAACATGCATTTTCGTCTCTAGGACTTCAAGGTTCCACTTGCATTGAAACGGTACACTTCTTACATGACTAGGAATAGCAAATTGATAGGTATTGCGAACAAACACCCAAAACAACCAACCACAACCAATCTACCTCCAAAGATCTAAGTGCTTCTCTTTGTGAGTTCGAGTCTGGGCCATAGTATGTGACCAGCAGGTTTGAACAAACACAAGTTTGATTTATACAAGTGCTTGCCAGTGCTTCGCCCCAGCTCCCACTTCTGCCAGCATGATAGATTAAAAGCGGAGTTTAAAGGCTTCAGACAGACAGACGGCCCGGCGTAATTTTATAAAGAGGGTAAGGCTTCTAACAACACACTGTACAACGTACTAGCAATATGCAACTGCCAACAACAACACTGCTAGGAACCTCGAGATGGTCCAGGGGTGTGTTTATATGGGGTGGATACAAGATGGCTGGACTGCTAGGTCGAGAACATCAGGGCAGAGGTTTGTAGGTTTGTGAAAATCCTCGCCTTAGGCAACCTAAGGACTACTGAGGCTAACTCCAAATGACTTCAAGTCTCAAACGGCAAGACTCTCCTTGACTGCCAACCTATTCCTTAACCAAGAACAGGAACCTTTCCGCTTTTATCGGCACTAGCTCACTACAAGTGTCCAGCTAGTGACCCATCACACTATATCAGAGCTTCCGTCTTTATCAGGGTGAAGGCGAAGTAACTGACAAGTTATAGCCAAACTAGAGGTGAGGGCACCTAGTCTGTCTTCTTCTTAGTGGGTTCAAGCCAACACACAATCCACCTAATAAGTGATCCAACACACTATGGCAGAGCTTCCGTCTTGTCAGGGTGAAGGCAACGTCACTAGTGCAAACTGCAGCTGGGTCTCTCAAAGAGAACACCCTTGTTTTATATGTGGAGGTCTAGGACCAGCAACACAAAATCCTCAACTTAATCACTTGATGTTTCAGAGTCAACAGTCTACTGATTCCAATATAAAGACTCCTACAAGTGAAGTTTGGTATCAACCTCCACTAGCAGCCTGAGTCCACTCGCACCAGCTTCGTCCAAGTCTGGGGCATAATGTTCTTAGACCCTAGTCTGTTCTGTGCTCCCTTTTATACTACTAGGTTCGAGCTACATGTGAAAAGAGAACTGAATAATACAATAAGCAATATTAGATGATGAGAAATACAGTCAGCCAATGAGACAACTGCTGTTTGGGTTTGGGTCTGGTTTGGTATATGCCAGGTCGATCTCACTGACCAGCTAGTGTTCAACCGTGGGTATTTCCACTGATCCTCAGCCCTCCGTCTATGCTGAGCACGACTTCCGGACCAACCGGCGATGTTGCCGGTGATCTAGGTCATCTCTACTCTGTCAGAGTGTCGATCTATTACATCTAGGCAACGCAGTGTTGCGACCGACATCAAATGGTCATAGCTCGTTGGTCAGAATGTCAACCAGCCCTCCGATCATTGGTACAGGCTGTATGATTGCCCCTAGCTCCATTCCAATAGCCTGGTTGCTATTCCCTTCGCCCTAGCTGCCCAGATCGGGTACTAGCCTTGTGTTGCTTCATCTCTTATGTTGTGGTATGTTTTTGTCAAAGCCCTAGCCGGTCGCTAGTAGGGTTGTTCCGCCTATTGCCACCTAGTCGCTTATCTAGATATTAGATAGTACCACTGGTTACCACGCTGAGCTTCCTAGCTCAAGGCGTAGTCCCCTAGTTGCACCTCCATCGTGGATATCCATCTGCTAGACCCTCGCTAGCTCCATCTCAAGTCATCTCTGGACTACTAGAGTGTCCTAGGTCATGTCTCATGAATGTATAGGAAGTGGTTTAATCCCTGGTTGTTTGTACACTCAGCTAGCAGCTACCGTGTCACACTAGTGTAGCCTCGTGCTACAGTCAGCAGTTAGGGCTCACTCTGACTCTCCTTTATATCACCTAACAAGTGGTCTGCGTATTAGCGAGGATGCTAGTAACAACAGAAGTGCTAGTTGCTTCCCGTTGTATAGATACTGGGCATAGGAAATCGCAAAATTAGCCCTAGATGCCGCGCATTTATGTTATGCTGTTTCAGCGTGTGATTCATACTAGATTATGTGCAGCCCTGACATAGAATTTATACAAGGTTCTGAGATGGGTGAGACTTGTGATCTTTACAAGATTATGATTTTGGCATCATCTTTCCTATACTTAGCTGTAGTTTACGAGTAGCAATAGGAGTGAATAAATTTCTAATGGAGGATGGAGAACGAGTGTGATACCTTCTTACATGTGTAATAAAGCTTGTTTGTGGTATTCCCATGGATCCAAGTATCAATTTTGGTTGGAAGCTTTGCAAACTCACAAGTACTCGGACTCAGAACACTACCTAATCTATATTTCTACTGCCTGTACAGTATGATTAGGTGATACCTCCATGATTTCAGAGAAATAATACCACTCTACAATATAAATGAGGTGTGTTTGAGCCATTAAATCACCAAAATACAACCAAAACCCACAGGTACTGACAGGTACCTGTGGGTTTTTCAATACTCACAAGTAGTCATATGATCTGTGGGTTTTACACTCACAGATCTGAATATGGCTTTTTGCTTCATGAGTACTCATTCCCACAGATCTGATTTACCCACGGGTGCACTTGTGGTATGCCTTATATCAGAAGCGACGAGGGTGGAGAGTGCAACAGGGCAGCCGACAAAAATTGGCAGGTGTCAGTGATCAATCATACAGCAATCACAAAAGGGGGGAAGAGAAAGAGGAAGAAAGGGCTTCAAAGGAAAATGGGATGAGTGTGGATTAGCTGATATACACAGTTTTGTGGGCCTGATTGCCTGCCTGCAATAGTTGTTTCAAGGTGGTGTTCGTAGTGAAGCAAGTAACCCCCCCTAAACACTAGGGCATATTATTATTCCTGGCGCAGAAAAATATTATTTCTGCCCTAGAGTCTAGACTTTGGCCAAGAATCCAGCTGACTTTGGGGGTTCCTAGACTCTGGGTATTAATCATTTGTAGGGGCATAGCATCTAGGTACTGTAGGGTGGTTTCAGTTTAAACCACCACGTTACCAATGTGGGCCTGGTTTAAACCATTGTGGTTTAAACCGCCCTCCTATAATCATATAGGGAGCAGGCTTGGTTTGAACCACAGTGGTTTAAACTGTGGTTTAAGCCAGTTTAAACCAGATGGCTTAAACTGGTTCAAACCAGATGGTTTAAGCCGGTTTAAACCAATGATGGTTTAAACTGGTTTAAGCCAAAGTTGTTTGGGCATGTTTTTTTTTTCTTTTGTCTTGACTCTCATTTTTTCCTCCTCTCTTGATATTAGTGACTGCCCACCTTCCGACCCCTGACTCCTTCCAAAAAAGGAAACTCATTCCATTTGGACTCAAAAAATCACAGAAGAATTGTGAATAATTGCGAAAAAATTGTTTAAAGCTAGGGATCGGTGCCATACATACCGGGGCCAAATATGGGTCATATGGCATACAGAAGCCTACGGTACAGCAAGATATGGAGGCCGGCCTGGCTCCACGGTATGGTACAGACCTAATATGGCCATATACGGACTTACAGAGTATTTTGATTGTTTTAGTTGTTGAGAACCATCATAGGGATTTTCAAAGTACTCCAATTTCATCCTAAGTCTATCTAAAACACCACATCCTCATTTAAGAATAGTTTCAGAGCATTGGAGGTGCATGCCATGAGTAGCAATGTCAGTCGGTGATACCAACTACCGTTCCAATGCTTCCGAACCACCCAGCAACATCCAAGTGATCATCGCGGAACCCACATCGTTCACCAATCCGGTGCCAAGCAGTGCCAAGGACTCCCGACCTGTCCGAGGACAGAACAGCACGGATAAATGGGCAATTTTGATCTGATTGACAGCTTGACCATATCCACCGTATACGGCCGTATGGCCCGTATATAGTACGGCAAAATACAGGATCATACTGTATACGTACGGTCATAATTCCTTGCATCAAGATGTCCGGCGGTACGAGTATTTTCCCGTATGTACGTATGTACGTATCACTGTACCATAGAGGTACGGTGCCGATCCCTATTTAAAGCATGAACAGGTGGGTAGATGTCACCTACCAAAAATGGAAATCCATCAAAAAATGAAAGTTGTAGCCCTCATTGAGCACTACAAAGTTGACCAGTTGACTATAGTGATCAGCTGACTGGTTAGGCTGAAAAAGGCAAAATACTTTCGAAAACACAATTTATTTTAGGGAATGATTGGGCCATATCTCAGTAAGTGATGGATGGATTCCCACAATTATAGTACTGTTAGAAAGCGGCTGAATTGTACAGCTGCAGACACAATCTAGGGAAGAGAGAGGGGAGGAAAGTTGTTCAGAGATAAAATAGATGTGATGGATGCATCATATAAGGGAAAGAAAATTGATGAGCACAAAAATACAGCTGCTGAGATATCAGGGAATCTCGGTTTGAGGGGATCATTGATCCAGCAGTTCCCAAGATACAAGCCAAATCATTCTTAAAAAAATAAAATAGCTGATTATAGAAGTAGTGTAGAGTGCCTGGTGAATAACCCCATCTGAAAGCCATTTTCAGCTGCTTTCTAACAATACTAGAATCATGGGAATCTATGGATCACTTATTGAGATATGGCCCAATCATTCTCTAAAATGAACCGTGTTTTTGAAAGTATTTTGCCTTTTTCAGCCCAACCAGTCAGCTGATCACTATAGTTAATTGGTCAACTTTGTAGTGCTCAATGAGGGCTAAAACTTTCATTTTTTTTGATGGATTTCCATTTTTGGTAGGTGACATCTACTGTAACATTTCATTCAATTCGCACGGCCTGTGATGCGTGACAGCTTGCAACGAATTTGGGTTTTCGCGAATCAGCCTGGGTGGCCGTGACACCAAAAAAATTGGTGTTTTTCATCACGAACACCTAAGTTTACTAGCCATTTCAACTCTCACTCCAATAAATGTGGTTGTGCACCCAGCATCTAGATACAGGCTGCCCAAATAAGCCGGATCAAAAATGGTGCAACATCAATTCAACATCAATTGTACATCAATTATTCCTTTTTGTGAGGTTTGAGGGAGCTTGAGAGAGTGGTGGAAGGCCAATTTGCTCTCAGTCACGTCAAACAGGGTAGTTATGTGAGTGCCATGGCAGATCGAACCCCGAGACACAGCTGGAGAAAAAAATTGCATTTTTCACAATTTTTTTTTGGCGATTTTGCGACTTTTTTGTCAAGTTCGCAGCTAGGCTCTATGACGTTCCGGGTGTCACATTATTCACTTTGGAAAAAAAAATCTCTCAAGGCAAAAAAAACTTGGGCTCAGATCACAGAATGATTCCATATCACATCTATGTATACTAGGTAAGTGTAGTGTGCCCACTCTCAAAGGACTAGGGCTAAATTTGTGCAGAGCATGTGTAGAACACGTCTGCGAGCCGTCAGCAATGATATTGATGCCACCAATTGTAGCCGAAATTGTGCCGAGATTCCCTAAATAATGTGACACCCGAAACGTCATAAGGCTCGGTGACCCATGACATACATGAAATTTTTCGCGGATTTAAGGGCCCGTGATGCGTGACACGCGAATTGAATGAAATGGTACAGTATTCACATCATGTTAATAACAGTTATTAGACAGGTTGCGCAAAGCCGCATGCGGCTTTTTTGTGCGCAAAGTCGTTGCATGCGACCTTTTCTTTTTCGTTCTGGTGGTCCAGGGAATGTTATATAGCAGTCATGGCAATGTTCAGCAGCAAAAGAGCACAACCCCGCAGGCGGCTTTGAAAGCCGCATGTGGCTGTGGTGCAACCTGTCTATTAACACAGCCCACCAAAAGACCCTTAGAAATGGTGTGACAACTGTGAATAACCCCCAAGCTTAGGGAAAGCCCCGGCGTTTGAATTGCGTGCGGCGCTGGCGATAGCAAGAGGTCCGAAACGTGAGATGTCACATCAGTGATGCAACACGTGCAATTTTTTCTCGCTCAACGCGTCGACTCACATAATTCCAAGGGGTACCCACTGAAGAAATATCCTACACCGGGTACAAAAACTGATTTAAGAGCTCCTCCCTACCCACCCACCCTACGTAAGGCTTATGTAATATATCCCAGATGGTAATTTGATAAATTTTGCTTGCCGCATGCTTCGTTCTTCCCTTGTTCTCTCCCAGATACGGCCGCATTCAGTCGAACTGAATGGGATATCACTGAAAGTGCTCAAATCCTCAACCACATTCTAATTTAACTACATGCACTGTTTCTTGCAACTCCGGCCGCCTGCACCTGCATTTGTGCGACATTCATCATCGCAGAACCAGGGAACACCGGGGGCTTTGGTTAAGCCAATGCAACAGAGGTGAGACTAGAAAAATTGTGAGCAAGAGCCATTGTTCGATCATAGGACATACTTTTGAACCACAAGCCTGAATAGGTAGTACCGTGTCAAAAAGAAGCTCATAGTACATACATATACCCTGGGAAGCACTTACCTCCACAAGATCTGCCATTGTGCCGCCCAAGTGCCGCTGCGGCAACGATGTGACATGGCGGAGTGATTCGCAACTCTGTTGTTGTGATCATCATGATCTGATGATGTGTTTCTTGCTTGAGACATAAATCAGCCAAAAAATCACCAAAACTTGCACAAAAAAACCCATTTTTTCCCACCCCTTTAAACATGTCTTTGAGAGGATCCGCAACTTTTTCCAAAAAGTGAAATAAGCCACCCACGACCCCCACCCACCCCCTACCCGGTGTCTCGGCATTCTCCGGCGGGTACCCCTTGCATAATTCAAGTATGTCTCACCCGCCAGCGGAAAAGATTTCTGACGAGGAATTCGACAAAGCTTCAATGGTATAAGATACATGTGTGTTCACGTCAATTCAATCACAACAAGAAATTCTAACTCTTTTACATCTCAGGCCAACGAGTCGCCGAAGAAAGAGCCATATCGGCCGGTTGTCAAGTTCCGTAACATCGACAAAAGTGTTCTTAAGGTTATCCAGAATCGCGATAAAGCGGCAAGTGGAGACTCGGACGAGGAGGATGCAGTAGACCCTGAAGATGTTGAGGATGCTGCTTTTCCGGCCTCAATCCCAATCCTGCCAGCATTCAATCTTTCATTTGTTGTTGATCCCGACATCAATATCGCAGTGCCTGCTTCGCCTGATCTCGTCGCTCCGGAATCCTCCATCAACACATTCACTATCCCCAAGCAGACCGCGTTGGCCACTCCTGCAGCAAGGGAGGATGTGCAGAATGTGGACTGGGACTGGTAAAGTGCATTGCGCCGCCGTTTCGTAATTATTCACCAGCCCAGAGTAATTCACAATGTGAATAATCATTAGGGGAGGTCAAAGTGGTTTGAGGAGGCCGATTCTGAGTTCGATTCAACAAGCGATTCTGACATCGATTCTGGGATGAGAATCGGTCCAGAATTGATCAAAACTGAGAATCGGTCTGAATCATTGTTCCTCCTCGCGAGGAGGAACAACATCAGAATTGGTGATTCTCGCATCGATTCTGTGTCGATTCTCATGACAGTCGATTTTGATGTGGTGAATCGGGGGTCAGAATCGACGCCAGAATCGGCTCTTGAATCGACTCAGAATTGGGTCGGTCAAAACTCCTTTGATTCTGACACAATTCAAACCACAGAATCGATTCGTGAATCGGTCGATAATCGAACGGGATTTGACGTCGACCTGACCGCTTTGACTTCCCCTATTATTTACATGTTAATAACAGTTAACAACAAAAATGTTACTAACATGCGTGAATAACCCTCGCCCAGTTGCTTACTGTTATTGACAAATGTTACGGCCTCTGGGAGTTATTCACCGCCAACTTAGTTGGCAGTGTAGTATATTTCTTTCAATGCTCTTGGTAGGGATCCCCACCGTACCCGTACGACACGGTTTATGGTTACAGTTATACGGGTGCACTGTACCGTACCGTAAGGTCTTCTGGGACCCATTATACGGTTACGGGCCGGCACCATAAGCACACCCGTATGAGGCCGTAAGTTTACGGCCGCATACAGGTGTATACAGCCGTAATTCTACTCAAATGGCCTGATTTCGGCCACTCGGCCGACAAGAAAAATGACGCGATGCGTGTCGTTTTGCGGCCGCTCACCAAGACCACTTTCCTTCATGGAATTCATGGCTTGGCATCGCTTCTCCGCCAACCAGTCACCAGTGCCAACAACTTACTTTGTCTTCGCAGAAACCATTCTCGTGAATGTTGCGTCGCCTTCACACGTTAACAGCGCGATCGAGTCTGGCAGTCCATTGCATATTTCTTTTGTAGTTCTGGCATATTTGCTAACGAGATCATGTAATATTGAAGTGTCTGTCTGCGAGAGACTAACTATTTGCCTCCAGTAGAATTCTGGTGCCATGCCAGTGTTGCCGTGATTAGCTTCAAAACCGATTCCGAGCTTGAACCAAACTCGAACCCGAACCTGAATTCAGGTTCGAATGAGGAATAAGTCTATACACCCGAGTGCCCTGCATCATAATTCATCGGCATGCTTGTGACACAGACCGAAAAATCTGAATCCTGGAAAACTATAAAAGACAGCAGGGTGTACCAGTGCATTCATGGCATTACCATCTTTGTTACTGGCGCGTAAGCGCATTCAGAAGGGTATTTCCATTTTCTGTCACCATGATCATGTCGCTAACACTCCACAATCAGCACATAATGGCCGCGAAACTCGCGGTGTGTTGTCTGAATCTAGCACGAAAACAGTTGGTGCTCCCCCGTGGTCAATTTTTGGCCATTTTCTGAGCTCCTCCCTCCTCTTTCTTGTACCCCCGCTTGTGTATCTGATCATTCTCGCAGTGTCATCGTGCTGCTTTTCATGCTCCTGGTCTACAATTGTTATTCAGTATTTCTCCTCCATTAAGTTGGCGGACCGCAATTACCTCACTCATCGCAGCAAATCGTGATCTTAAGGGCTCGCAGATGACTGTGGAGGACTGGGATGCAATCATCCTCATTTCAGAGTGGCTGTTTATTTTCTGCTGTGCTACTAGTGAGATGTCAAGAACATCGCGTCCCATGCTATCCTCGACGCACTCGACATTTTGTGGTCTTCAGAAAAAACTGAAGGAAAAATTAGCAGCACTTCCAGAAGAGACGGATCCCGAGCTCATCCAGGGCTTGCGTAAACTGAGTGATTATTATTACAAGTATGACCAATCTCCATTCTACATTTGGGCGGCCCGACGTGCATTTTCGTGCTCCTATATTTCCATTCATCTGACACAGTGGTTCAGTTCTTGATCCTCGTTTCAATCTTAAGAGGCTGCGCAAGGACTACGCCGACGATGCGGACCTTACCAAATACTTGGAGGAACAAAAGAATGCGCTTTGTAAATACTTGGACGATAACTATCCGGCTGCATTCTCGACTTCCCACAAACCGATGACAACTTCGGGTGCCAACAACAGAGTGGGAAAGCAGCAGATCATCAACTTTGCAGCTTTAGATCAGGGTTCAGATGAGGACAAAGAGAATGACGAACTTCTGCGATACTTTGATGCCCCACGCACTGCTGTAGATGCCGATCCTGTTGATTGGTGGTATGCCAGGAAGAGGGAATTTCCCCGCCTGTATCAGCTGGCACGCGATGTGATGTCTATTCCCGGTAAGTTTCCGATTTCTGTCAATCCCACACCGCGGCTCACCATTCTTCCAGGATCTGCAGTTGCTGTCGAGCGGGTCTTTTTGGGTGGTAGGGACACTATGTCACTACACTGTTCCCAATTAAAGCCCGAGACAATCCGGACTTTGATGTTGGTCAAGCATCATCTCCGTCTGAAGAGGAAGAACCTCGAGGACGCCCTCCTTGCAGCATAGAATGCATAGTCACCTAATAGTTGATTTAAAGCCATTTAATTAAATTTTATACGGCCGTAATGACCGTAAATTGCCGTAAAATTGTACCGTACCATACTGTAAGACCCTCCCATCCCTGCTTTACGGTTACGGTTACGGCTGGGTAGCCTACCGTAAACGCCCGTAAAGTTTACGGTGGGGATCCCTAGCTCTTGGCCCAATCTCGGCCAAATTTGAGCCTGGAAATTGCCAGTTTGACCGTATAAAGATTTGTTCGAGTCTAGTCAGTACATTTGCAGCTCCAAGCTATCTCGAGAGACACCCTAGGTGGAGGTTGGCAGTTGAGTCACATTGTTTGTAGCTGGAGCCGACATCGTGCAAAGGTAACAAAATTTTCTACTGCTGACCACGATGGCACCGTTCTCCAAGCCAGAAACGGTGTTGAAGCAGGCGGAGGGGCTCGTGTCCGCCAGGCAGACGCACGCCGCCCTCCAGTCCTTCACAGAAATGTTCTCCTCCAAGTGCTTCCGCTCCATCCCACTCACCTCCCTCGAGCCCATCATGCACCACTTTGTCGAGCTCTGCATCGACATGCGCAAGGTGTTGTAGTATTGACCCGTGTTATAGTAGAGTAACCTCGCTATCCAGTCCGGATGGGGACGCAACGGTTACGCGGTGTTTGGTTCAGGCGGGTTATCACGGTTCATGGTGTATATACAAGAAGCCTGCGGCTGATTCTCTTCAGTCTGAAGAGAATGGTCGCAGGTGAGTAATCTGTATATTATTCCAATGTATTCAGTCTGAAGAGAACGGTCACAGGTTGAATCGCACCTTGAACTCTTGACCCCCAACAGGTTATGGGCATCCTGGACGTTTCCAGCGCCGTGCGCTACACCTTCAATTTGCCCGATAACAAAAACTGGAAGACATTCTCCTTCAAGGCCCAGAACAAGCTTGAGGATGAAGAACGCTGGAAGTACACCGTGGGGCCTGTGGCACCGCTGACCATAGTTGTCCAGCGGCCCGCAGTGTTGCCCGCCACCGGCACAGTGGACACAGAGATCAAGAATCCCGATTATGCAGACTGGACGAAAGGGAATGCAAAGACAATGTGCAGGATCACGGAGATGGTCAGCGACGACCAGGTGGCGTACATTCAGGACGCCAAGATGGCCGCAGCAATGTGGAAAAATCTCCGCACCATTTACGAGCCGACAGGTATGCTGTCGATGATCGCGATCCACGAGAAACTCGCCAGCATCAAGTACAAAGGTGTTGAGAGTGGACCCCTTCAGGATCACCTTGACATCATCCTCGAGTACTCCAACGACCTGAAGCGGGGGAACGATGCGGTCAGCGACTACAAGCTCATCCAGCTGACGCTCCAGAGTCTTCCAGAGGAGTTCACTGGCATTGTCCAGACCTTGGGCGTTGTTGGTGCAATGATGACCTTCAACGCCGCAACCCCAATCTTGCTGCAGGAGGAAACACGTCAGCATGGCGCACTCGAGAAGAAACAGCGTGAGGAGCATGCACTGAAGGCGCAAACAGAGCATCTCGCGCTTGTGAAGGCGCATGACGACAAGGTTGCTGCAAACACGATCATGGCATACTTCGCCTCTGCTGGAGGACGCGGACGTGGGCGCGGTAGACGTGGCAGAGGTAGTGGACGCGGCAGACATGGTGGTGGAGGCGGCGGCGACTGGAAGCAGGCCGTCACTTGTTATGGGTGTGGAAACAAGGGCCACATCTCACGCGAGTGTCCTCTCAATCGGAAGGATCAAGTTCGGGAGAAGCTGCGTCTCGTGCAAGTTGTGTACGATGCCTTGGACGTCAATGACGAGCACCCGAAGGTCCTTCTCACGAAGAGGACCACCAACGCACTCCACCCCAAGGTATTGGTCGTGGACTCGGGTGCGTCGTGCCACATCGAAAAGGAACGTACCGTGTTCATCACATACACTGTCCTCAAGAAGCCCATCCCTATCCAACTTGGAGACGACAGCGAAATCCTCGTGATCGGTGTTGGTACAATCCGCAACATGTCAAGACACCGACGGGAGTCGATACAATGCACTTCACACACACCCTGCACGCCCCTAAGCTCACTGGCTCGCTCCTGTCTGTCGGACAGCTGACGGCCATGCCTGGCGTCAAACTTGAGTTTGAGGGAAGCCTCTGCTTCATCAAGCTGCACGGAAAGACACTCTGCCAAGCCTCCTTCACAGATGGCCTCTACACCCTGCATCTCGCAAATGCCGCTTCGTCCCCGAGCAGCTACCCCTCTGTGCTCAAAGCTAAGACGCTTACCCCCACTGGTAAGCGCCTCGACATCCTGACACTTCACCGGCGATTCGGCCATCTGAATTTCCCCGATCTCAGGAAACTCTGGGCATCAGGGATGGTCGATGGGTTGGACCTCGGGGCTTGGGACGATGATATCTCGTGCGAGGCGTGTCTTGCTGGGAAGACTCCGCGCAAGCCGTTCCCAGAGGGAGGGAGGAGACGTGCTTCTCGTGTTCTAGAACTTGTGCACTCAGACATTTGCGGTCCCTTTCCGAATTCAATTGGTGAGAGTTCGTACTTCATCACATTTGTCGACGACCACAGCGCACACATTGATGTGAATTTCCTGAAGAAGAAGAGTGAAGCTCTTGCGAGCTTCCACGCATGGAATATTCGTGTCAAAAAGGAAACTGGTCAGAGAATCGGCAAGATTCGTACCGACAACGCCGGCGAGTTAACGTCTAACGAGTTTGAGTTGTACCTTGCAGGGGATGGCATCGTTCACCAGACCACCGCGCCGCACAGCTCACAGCAGAACGGTGTTGCGGAGCGCATCAACTGCACTCTCGAGGAGAGCGCTCAGGCAAACTTGACTGAGGCAGGCCTTCCAATCGGTTTCTGGGCCGATGCCGTCGCATACAGTGCTGCAACGCGAAACTTCTGCCCCACACGGTCCTCTCTGGATGCCGCATCCCAGAGGAGGTGTGGAAGAACAGGATGTAAGCCACTTGCGCCCGTTTGGGTGTGAAGTGTGGGTTTCGGTGCTTCCGGTGAAGGGGCATCCAGTCCTGGCAAAGACGGGGGTGAAATGCATCTTATTGGGCTACTACACACTCCCAGGTACCGAATCGAAGGCCTACAAGTGCTACGACCGCGTCAATCGAAGAGTCCACAAATCCAGAGACGTGACTTTCTATGAGTGCGGACGGAGTTCTGGATGGACAGAAGTAATCATGGACCTTCGAAACCTGCTGCCCATCGTCTCAAAATCGCCAAGTGTCGCCGCCAAGGTACCCTGTACCCCCGAAAACCTGCCTGAACCAATTGCAGATGATGTGGTGGAACTTGCGCACGAGGAGGAGACAGCAGGGGAGCGAGTGGATGCGGAGGCGGCTGCAGAGGCAGAAGAGGTGGCTGAGGACGTTTTCGAGGCGCCGCCGGCGCCGAGGACGCGCAAGCTGCCGCCGGGGGATGACGGACGAGCGTGCGAGACTGCCAAAAGGCCGTTATAAGCACAAGACAGCAGCAGTGGAAGTTGAGGACGTACCTGAGCTTGAGGAGGAGGAGGAGCACAATGGTCAAGCTCAAGCACGTCCTGCTAAGGTCCCCCAGGTGCCAATCCGAGTGCTGCTGACGTTTAGGCAAGCAATGGGCAGCGCGGAATCCAAAGAGTGGGCCAACGCGATGGCAGTGGAATTTAGCTCGCTCGTGGACACTGGGACGTTCGAGTATGCCGATCTTCCAGAGGGGAGGAAGGTGGTGACGTGCAAGTGGGTGTTTAGTGTGAAGACAAATCAGTGGAACGAATTTGAGAGATTCAAAGCTCGACTCGTTGCACGTGGCTTCACCCAGATATTTGGGATTGATTACAGGGAAACATTTGCCCTTGTCGTCAAATTCACCTCCCTTCGGGTCATGTTCGCTGTCGCTGCCTACTATGGCCTCACCATCTACCAAATGGACGTCGTCACTGCTTTCCTCAACGCTGAGCTCGACGAGGAAATTTACATGGCTCAGCCGCCAGGTCTTCCATCGAAACTCAACACGCATGGGGACGAAACGGTTTTACGCCTTCACAAATCCCTCTATGGCCTCAAGCAAGCCTCTCGGCAGTGGTACCACCTCATAGACTCCATATTCAAATCCCTCGGCTTTACGCGCCTCCAATCCGACCGCAGCATTTATCTCTGTCAAAGAGGAGACATCTTCGTCGTCATCGCGCTCTATGTCGACGACCTACAGGGCGCCACCAGCGACAAAGCTACCTGGGATTCCGTGAAATCGAGGCTGTCAGCGCGCCTGAAGATGAAGGACCTCGGAGTCGCATTGTACTGCTTGGGACTTGAGATCAAGCAGGATCTCGTGGCGGGAACGGTGCGGATTTCCCAACGAAAATACTTTGAGAGCATACTCGAACGGTTCGGCATGGCGGACTGCAGGCTCGTGTCTACTCCCTTCCCCATCGGCACAAAATTAACCAAAGAAATGTTGCCAAAGACAGACGAGGAGCGAAAGGTTATGGCCGAGGACTACCTGGGCCTCCTCGGATGCATGATGTACGGGATGCTGGGGATGTGTGGCAACCTGGCCTTCGCTGTCGGAGTCGGCAGTCAGTTCAGCTCGAATCCAGGCATCGAGCATTGGAACACGCTAATCCACCTCTTGAGATACATCAAAGGCACACTGGATCTTGGCATCACCTACCGCCGCGCACCTGGTCGCCCGACAGCACCCACCCCCAAACCTCTCACCTGTCACACGGACACAGACTGGGCGGGCGACAAGGACAAGTTGCGCTCGACCTCTGGGAAAGTGGTTATTCTCGCCGGTGGCACAATATCTTGGATCAGCCGTTTGCAAAGTGTTGCCGTGCAATCGACGATGGAAGCTGAATATGTCGCAGGCAGTCATTCAGGCAGGGAGCTCACCTTCGTTCAGAATCTGCTCGGGGAGCTCATGGAAGGCCCGTTGGATCATCCGTCGCCGATGTACTGCGACAATCAGTCTGCCATCTCAGTTGCCGAAAATCCCGCAATGCACGACAAGGCCAAGTACATCGCACTCAAATACCACAATATTCGCGACCTCATCGAGAACAAGTTTATTACGATTCACTACTGCCAATCGGGCGCCAACCCCGCAGACCTGCTCACCAAAGTCCTTCCCCGTGACACTACGTCGCGCCTTCGCCGCATGATTGGGTTGGATGTTGCTGACGCTACTGGATAGCGCGGTTAGGGGGAGTGTTGTAGTATTGACCCCGTGTTATAGTAGAGTACTGTAGCATTTTATTCAGTTCGTACCGGCCTGTGACCTGTGACCCAAAAGTACGAAAGTTAGTTTTCATACTTGGCCTCGAGAGACTGTGACATCCCCAAAATTTTCGTACTTTCATCGGAAAGCACCAGGCAAGAAGACAGGCAAGAAGACAGACAAGAAGTAGCAGGGTGTAAAGTTTGTGATATTTAAATGAGAGTTGTGTAGCAATTTGGCCAGAATCCAGAGACGGTGGGACGGCCGAGTGCAAGGAGGAAAGGTGTAGCCGTGGGATCGCCGAATTGGTTCCACTGTCAACAATGGCAACTCGTGCGAACGCCACGGCGTGTGCAACTGTTTAAGCCGAAAGTGACATTCTGGCGGTTTTCGTACTCGACCCCAGTGACCCATGACATGTACGAAAATTTTCGTATTTTTGAAGCCCTGTGACACGTGACGTACGAACTGAATAAAATGCTACAGTACCTACTGTTCATGCTTTAAACAATTTTTTCACAATTATTCACAATTTTTCTGTGATTTTTTGAGTCCAAATGGAATGAGTTTCCTTTTTTGGAAGGAGTCAGGGGTCAGGAGGTGGGCAGTCACTAATATTAAGAGAGGAGGAAAAAATGAGAGTCAAGACAAAAGAAAAAAAAAAAAATGTCCAAACAACTTTGGTTTAAACCATCATTGGTTTAAACTGGCTTAAACCATCTGGTTTGAACCAGTTTAAGCCACGAAGCCATCTGGTTTAAACCAGCTTAAATTACGGTTTAAACCACGGTTTAAACCACTATGGTTCAAACCAAGCCTGCTCCCTATATGATTATAGGAGGGCAGTTTAAACCACAATGGTTTAAACCAGGCCCATGTTGACAACGTGGTGGTTTAATCTTAAACCACCCTGTTGCTGCATTTAGGCAATTATGGACTGCAGGCACTGTGCTATCAACCTCACATTTGTTCTATACTCTAAGCTGAAATAAGTATACTCTAACATAAATTGCTGTGCCACACTATGACTTGAAGTCAGTGTACTGTAACCCTAATTACTGTAGTGTAACCTTCAATCATGGGATTTCACATTTTTTTTTCCTTCTTTAAAGGGCTTGTTGTGCTAAAAACCTGCTTACCTTTTTCAGGACCACAGCCTCAAACTGTTATTAGGCCGGGTCTTCTGTCCACACCCTGACCTGACATTGGTATAGCTAATATCAGCTGCCTTAACCTTCACTCATGCTACCCTAACCTGAAGAAGTCACTGACCAGACTTTTTTTCAGCATCTTAACCTTGGATTTCCACTGCTGAAAGTACATCCACTAACAAAGTATGTCAAAATTGCCCAGAAAATACCTAACACCTAATATAGAGGTATATGAGGGGCCAATGTCAAAATTTACAGTCAGACTCACTACTGTTCATATCCTTAATTTTCCACTAGTGCGCTGACCCTGGCACCCTACTCTTTCAGCATGCGGACAATCTCTGTGTGGCCCCATTTGGCAGCAGCCTGCAAGGAGCTCCCATATTCTCCCCCTGCTGCATTGATATCAGCCCCCTTGTCAAGGAGGATGCAGACAATCTCTGTGTGGCCCCCTTCAACAGCAGCCTTCAAGGAGCTCTCATGGAATCCCCCTGCTGCATTGACATCAGCACCCTTGTCAAGGAGCATACGGACAATCTCTGTGTGGCCCATTTTGGCAGCAGCCTTCAAACAGCTCTCATATTCTCCCCCAGCTGCATTGACATCAGCACCCCTGTCAAGGAAGATGCGAACAATCTGTGTGGCCCCTATCGACAGCAACCTGCAAGGAGCTCCCATATCTTCCTGTTGCTGCATTGACATCAGCACCCTTGTCAAGGAGGATGCAGACAATCTCTGTGTGGCCCCTTTCAACAGCAGCCTGCAAGGGACTCCCATATTCTCCCCCTGCTGCATTGACATCAGCACCCTTGTCAAGGAGGATGCAGACAATCTCTGTGTGGCCCCCTTGGATAGCAGCCTGCAAGGAGCTCCCATATCTTCCCCTTACTGCATTGACATCAGCACCCTTTTCAAGGAAAATGCAGACAATCTCTGTGTGGCCCCTTTGGACAGCAGCATGCAAGGAGCTCCCATATTGTCCTCCTACCCCATTGACATTAGCACCCTTGTCAAGGAGGATGCAGACAATCTCTGTGTGGCCCCCTTGGGCAGCAGCCTGCAAGGAGCTCCCATATTTTCCTCCTGCCTCATTGACATTCACACCCTTGTCAAGGAGGATGCAGACAATCTCTGTGTAGCCCCTTTGGGCAGCAGCCTGCAAGGCGCTCACATGTAATCCCCAGGTACCATTGACATCAGCACCCTTGTCAAGGAGGATGCGGACAATCTCTGTGTGGCCCCCTAGGATAGCAATCTGCAAGGAGCTCCCATAGATCCCCCTCTCTGCATTGATATGAGCACCCTTGTCAAGGAGGATACAGAAAATCCCTGTATGGCCCCCTTTGGCAGCAACCCGCAAGGAGATCCCATAGAATCCTCCTGCTGCATTGACATCAGCACCCTTGTCAAGGAGGATGCAGACAATCTCTGTGTGGCCCCCTTTGGCAGCAGCCTGCAAGGAGCTCCCATATTTTCCTCCTGCCCCATTGTCTTCAGCACCCTTGTCAAGGAGGATGCGGACAATCTCTGTGTGGCCCTCTTCGGCAGCAGCCTGCAAGGCATATCTCCCTCTTGCTGCAATGACATCAGCACCTTTGTCAAGGAAAATGTGGACAATCTGTATGGCCATAATAGGAGGCTACAATAATTGCTTGTTTGGCTAAATGCTGTGGCAAAGAGGTTCCCCCCAGCAAAGATTTTGCACTGTCCACAAGGTTTGCTGCTGCTGCAATCCATAATGCAGAGGCCTGCAGTGGCCAATCCTTGTAGTTCCATGGCAGAGAGTTCCATTTCCACTCTCGGAGGTTTCCAGTTGGATTCATTACTTTTTTCCACTGAAAACCCTGACCAAGAAACTCAAAAAGACTTTCCCTGAGTTGAAACTCAGGCTGTCCAGCAGCATGTGCAAGGCAGTATTGGGAGTACTCAACAAGAGCGGGTACACTAGCCCTGTCACTAGTCCAAGACAAATCTGGGAATCCATCAAAGGCAAGGAATGTGAGCAGAGTGCGTGTTATCTCTGTTTGTCCACCTGGGAATTTCTCAGCCTGAATTTTGTCTAGGTATTCTTGTGTGGTGTAGTGGACAAGTCGCACCACAGAGGATTCCTTGTCCACAATGACAAGCCCAGCACAGACAGAGAGAATAATCTTCATGTCCAGAACATTATCTTTGTCGAGCTGCTGGTCCCCTGGTTCAATTGCCAGAGCTGTCGTTAGCTCAGAGACTTTCAATGGTCACTTTGCATTAGCAACCCAGATAAGAGCAGAGTGAGCTGTCTTTCTGTCATCCTCAGTCTGGGCTTCAATTCGCTGCATTGCAATATCATAGCCTTCATAAAGGTTCTTTGGTAGCTCTGCCAACGCTTTTCGAACAGCTGTGATTGTGTTCTTTGTGCTGATGGACTCAATATGAAGCCTGGCCAGAAGGAACCTTTTTTTTTTTTCAGTTGCTTCCTGACGAAAAATTTAGTAGCACTTACATCCCATCTACAGCACCAAGGATTTTTGTATGGATTTCCTCCTGTAACTTGGGTTGGTTCTTGACATGCTGAGACAGGTGTGAGGAGCAGATTTGTGCATTGACATATTCTCGAAGATCATCAGCTGTTGCTTGAATATCTAGAGTTTCAAGATCTGTAAAGGAGAAGGGTTCCAGAGAAATATGTGGCCTGGAAGTGATAATTAGGTTCACATTGCTACCAATTGCTACCAGATGTTGAAGTAGGATAAGCCGCTCAAACTCAGGATATTCATCCAGGGCATCGATAATAACAAAGACCCTTGCAAACTCCTTGAGGCTGGAAGCGAGCATGTCAACAACTTCTTCCAGAGATGGCAAAGTGCCCTTCTCTCGGTGCCACTGATATAACTTCTTTTCAATAGGCCAACATCCCTGCCATGTACAAGCTGTCTCCAGAGAGCTGCCAGAAGCTTTGATGGTGTTTGGTCGTCAGCTTCTTTGTGGTTCAGATAAATGCAAGCTACACCCAGGTTTTTTTGTCTTCACATTCGTCACTGAGATGCTTCACAACAATTGATCTAGATTCAGAATAATCAGCAGGTATGTTTATCATCAGAGCATGGATGGATGTATGCAAGGATTGTTTTCCCTGCACCTGCTGTACATTTCAATTGATTAGCACCTTGCGCAGATGGGTGAAGGTAAACAACACACGAATCCCTCGGCACCAGAGTGTCCTTCTGGAACCAGATTTCCATTCTTGAAAACATGGATGGGCTAGCAGCCATTCACCTGTTCCCTTCTGCCGCACCCGAAAAATATCCTCCTGTCTTGGAAAAAAATTGATTGGTGAAAGCCAGTTGAGGAAGTCAATGCGCTTGATATCTATTCCTTCATTCTTGTCACCACGATGTATCACAATGTGTATGGTTTTGGCATCCAAATGCAGAATGGGACCATATCCAGGGCCTCCAGAACCACCCTGTCCCTCTCCAATGCCCAGTCCACCAGCACCTCCTGTGCCTCCTGGGTAAAATAAATACTGATGTTAGTATCCTAATCAATTTTCTCGCACCATGGACTTCCAATGTCTGGGATTTGCTGTGTTGATGAGACATAGCCATTCTGAGCAAGTGTGGACCTTATGTATGAGGGACAGACAGCACTACATCAGCCAGTGCTGAAGGTCGTATGGGAGACAGAACTGACCAAAGAGGATATATTGCTGCAGTACACTTGGGGGTGGTAGTGTGAAGAATGTATTCGAGCCAAGGCAAGTGTAAGAGGAAGGGTCAGAGAAACATGCACGAGCCATGTTGCACTTTAAATTAGGCAGAAGGCTGTGATGGAGATCCGGGGAAGTGCTCGGCCTCATTGTTCTGGTCCAGTACGTTACGAACATCGAACTTAGATTGATGTAGCACTTCGGCGATGACAGCCAGCTGACAGCGGCACTCCCATATCGGGCTCCTGAATGAACTGCTGTAGTACCGCTCGAAATGCAGGTCAGTCCAATTTTCGGCTCAGTGTCACTGAGCTGGAGGGCAGTAGCTGCGGTGCCCAGAATGAAGACTTGAGGGTGTTACGTGGTTGCCGTAATGTTTGGGTGCAGTACTTGCGTGGGTGCCAAACTTGGATTGACAGCGGTGCTTCTGCAATAACAACAAGCCTTCATCTTGCACTGACGGCGAGGATTCAATGTTGAGCTCCGATTCAAAGATTGAAAAGAAAAGTCGGGAATGCAGGCAATAAACTGGAGTACTCGTGTTAAAAATGCAGTCTAATTGAGATGAAGAGGTGCCAACAACTCCCTTTTCAACCGGATCGGCGGCCGTACCATTAGTAACGCACCGACATTGATCGGACTCCGATCAAATCTAGCTCCACATGCCGGCTCCTACGGCCATCAGGATTACAACGGCGAGGTGTCAATAACCCGCTGCTCTGGCAGACTGGCGGCTTCCGGTTCGTCATTCCATGTTTGAGCCCTCACACCGCTGGTTCCTCAATTTAGCAGGCATTTAAGTTAGCTACGATTTCCTCAAGTATCTTAAAACACATAATGTGACGAGAAACTCGATTTTATATATTGGATTTAAGACTCAACCAAATCTAATCACTAATCTAATCTATCAAAGTCGAAATAAGCATCCACAAAATTTCAAGTATCACTGCACCTTTCGCCAGCCATGAAATGCAATATAAAAGATGAGGAATAAATAGTCTTGAAACGAGTGCCAAAACTACAGGTATCAGGCCGGTCGATATGCCTGTTGATACTTTAGATTTTGAATTAAGTTTAGAGGAAGATTAAATGATAAGTATGGATTCTCGTTTAAAGGAGCCTTAAACTGGATACAATACTTGGGGTTTCGGACACCATTAAACCCATCTGCAGATGGTCTGCAGATGATCTGCAGACCATCTGCAGATCATTGTCGTCACTCTCGTCTTTTTGAAACAAAACTCTGTTGCAAATACACGATATATGAACATTGTACAATACTGTTCCTAGTGCAAGCGTGCGGCGAGATACTGGGCAGAGAGCTCATCGTTCTTCAAAGACACCTTATGAGCGGCATTACTGAACCTGATCTTGTTTTTCCATTCCGCATATGTGTTAAGCTTCACCGACTTTGTCTCAATCTCCTTCAATCTTTTCACGAACCACCGCTCACAGTTGGTGTTCCACCATCCCGTGTTAAGCCCGGATGACCAAAAGGCGGTCGGGGTTGGCCACCAGGAGATAAACTTCAATTGCTGTTCGTCTTCTGCCTTGCTGCTCCTTTGTCCTGGAAAGAAGTTAGCGTACATCAGCAAAAAGTTAAATAAACGTGCCTGTTTCAACTGAGTAGACCCCGCAAATGAGATTGATCTCATCTGGCGTCAGGGCTTCATGCCACAGCACTTCTTCCCGATTCCCGCTCAACACGCGCGCTCCAGTCTTGAGGATGTCTTCGGAGGGATCAAGACAAGCTATATCCGCAAAATCTGGAATAGCCGAGCGAGCGAGTCGACCGACGATGCCCCCATAGAAGAGAGCCACGTGACCACGTGGCGAGCGGAGGAATGCGTCCCGCCGCTGAACGTAGACCCCAAAATCAACGAAAGTCGGTTTGTAACTGGCAGGGCGGCGACCTAGAGTGTTGATAGATGGGGGAGCGAGAGGCACATGATTAGCCGGTTTCTTCCAGCTGGGGTGAAACTCCATGCCCAATTCCACAAGTTCGCGGATGAGATGCGCGAAATCATGCCCCCAGCCCAACCTAATGATTTGAAGGACGGTGGCAGCGCTCTCCAGTAAAATTGAGGGACCGGGAGCTTCAGAACCACGGGGACGAATCAAATAGAGTTTCTTGTCCTGCTGACTGATGATCTCGACGTCGACATTCCACTCGAGGGCCAAGTCAGAATCAGGTGAGGTCAAATCACAAAGTTCGGCTTGAAAACCTCTCAAATCGCCCTCAACAAGGTGCTGAAGGAAGGTCGGGAGTACCGAGGCGTCGGGGACAGTGTAGCTTTCGTCGCCAATGGCCCACGCACATGCTTTACGTTCCATCTCCCGGGAGGAACTAATGGGAGCTACAGGCTCTTCGAAGCCGAAACGGTGAAGGATGGTGGACAAAACCTCTTGCCACCCCGGTAGGTTGTCCACATCTCTGTATGGATTCTCGCGATCCAAATTGTATGCTTGCTCAAGGACTTGCGTAGCCCTCTCACCCGTCTCCTCCTCCATTGTTTGACGCCCGGGGACATCAGGAATTGAGGGAATGATATCCGCAGGTAAAGCGGGCTGGTGGAATTGGACATAGCTGTCGTCATCGTCGTCATACATTTCATCCGGCTCAGCCTCTTCGTTTGGAGCCAGCGCAGTGCAGAGATCCCACTGATTCAAAAAAGAATCGTAGATGCGCTGGTTGGACATAAACTCGTCCCAATGCTCAGCCGCATCAGTGCAATTGCATGCGCGCCGGATGAAAAACCCGCCCTCCTCTTCCTCCCATATGAATAAGTGAGCCCCTTTCTTGCCCGGTGGCCCTCCCTTGGCTGCATGGTTTTCTTGGGCGAGACGCCAGCCCCTTGCCTCAGAAGTCTCATGTTGGGCCCGCTTTTCGTTATGTAGCCTGCAGCGCTTCATGAAAGCATGGATATCTTCTCCATGTTTCTGATCGCTGTCGCGCTCGACAGCTGGGAAGGATATAGCGGGGGGAGTGGAGTCGGCTGGCATTTCTGAGTGCCGGTATGTCGGCGGGGCATGTGAGGAAGGGGGCGCGGATGGCGGTGCACCATCTCTGTGACTTTTGCAGACTGATCTGGTGACCGACCATGGGCTAAAAGCGACCTCGCCGGGAAGGCTTTGTAGATAGTCGACTTCGCCGACATCAGGCACAAAACCTATCTTAACAAGAGGCTCGGGGACGGGCTCGTTGAGAGGAAAACCCTGGCCGTAAAAAAAGTAGAGGGGGACGCGGTGTTTGCCGAAGAGGTAAGGTAAGAGCCAGCGAGCATGGCGAGGGATATGTTCATCGGGATGTGATTTGGACCGAGTGAGGTTGAAGATGCCCCCCATGCGGTCGATGGTGAAATCTCCGACCGTGGAATCCTCCAAGTCGATGAGCCACTGGTGGTGAAGCTTTGTTGTTTGTGACATCTGAGCCCTCCAGTCGCCGGAGTAGCGCGCGTCAAGAAAAATAAACATGAGGATGATCTTCGCCATCAGGGGTAGAAACGCATCGCGTGAGCACAGAGCGATGTCTCTGGCGGTTGAGCACGACTGAGCATTCCTCTTGGTGTAGCAGTAGGAGATGGGGTTTAGAAATGTGTACACCCCTACGGCAACAGGACCACCATAAAGATTCGACATGTTGTGCAGAGTCAGGAGGAGGAGGCTCTCCAGGTGCAGCCAACAGTCAATGAGCGTCTGCTCGAGGCCGCATCGAATCTGGGGAAGTGTTTCGCTGAGCGGGAGGGTTTTTACTTGCTCTATGGGGAGGTTCTTCCTGTTGACGTTGAGGTAGGAAAAGAGTGGCCTGTAAAACGGGTTGAAGCACGGCAGAAGGACGAGGTAGAGGTACTTGGGGTTGACCCACAGTGGACGCCTGAAGCCATCAAGCTGAAACTTGTACCCGTCGGGGGCGACTGCCTCCTCTTGACTAGGGATGCGAAGCAAAAAGTGGGGGTCACCAAAGTGGACCCCAAAGATGCCCATGTGATTCTGGATGTGGCCGTCAAAGTGCCGGACGTCCTAGGTTAATTAAGCAGAAATATAGGGAAGAAGGGAAGGTTCGTACATGAGGAAATGTGGGTGAGTCTGAAGGGGAGGATTCCATTTCAAAGACCTAAAATTTTCATGGGTCCGATGCTTTATGAGTAGAGTAGAGGACTGTCTCACCAGAAACGATGGGATGGGATTGAAGGAACGATGGCACAGATCTCAAAGTGGATGCGACAAACCGCCCAGAAGCGCGTTCACAATTGCGATTTGATTGAACGCGTTGCTACGCACTGAAAGTTCACTCAAGACAGATGGGCGCGGTGCAAAGCACTGTACGTTCACCCGATATCGTTTGAACGCGGTGCTACGCACTGTACGTTCGCTTGTGGTGGTCAAGTCGAAGCAAATTGTGATCGTCACTCATGTGACGATCGTGACGATCCAGTGATCGTCAGTCGAGATAAGATCTCGGCACTCATACTAAGTGCACCCGATGTTGGCTGTTGTACAGCTACATCGACTCAACACCATCAACACACACCGCCACCTGAATTCTCGATGTTCACTGTTGTACAGTGACATCGCCTCAACTCTGTCATCGCACAACGCCGTCTGGATTCGCGTGTGGCGCGACAAGGCCGAAGCTTGAATCCCTCGCATGCACAAATTTTTTAACCAAAATCCAGCTGCTCGTGTATTGGCTTGACTATGGGATATTTACAGAACTGGACATAGCTACTGGTCTGTCTCGTGTATTTGACAATCTGACATACACATTCCATCCAACTCAAAGTGCCATCCTGTCGGTCGCTGCGATGAAGAGCCCGAACACTTCCTTTGATACCTTCAGTTCCTTGAGGTAAGCCGGCGACGCTTTCTTGAGCCATTCACCGCTGTAGAGGCTCTTTGGAAGGCCACACAGAGCTTCAGAAGTCCCTGGGGCGCCACTTCGGATTCTCGAAGTGGGGGTGGGACCTTGTTGGTGCTTCTTGAACAACCCTGTCTGCGCATCCACGAAGCGCAAGTACTCGACAACACGGGGCTTGCGCCAGATGCAAACCTTGACCTTGTAAATGAGGACTTTTGCGTCGTCCACCTGGACCTCATCTTCTTCCTCGGACGACATTCCCTGTTGTCCGAGATGCTTGACCATCTCCAGCAGCCTCCGCCAAGTCGCGACGTCACCTGTGTTTCCCTCGCCTGTCTTGATCTCAATGGTGGCAATGATTGTTTGAACACAGTCTTCGAATTTCTGAGATATGCTTCAGCATTCTTTCTGAGCATCACCGAGAAGGACTTACGCGATGTTTGGAAGTAGTGCTTCAGCATGCAAGCTGGTGCTGCTCAGCGGCCTGCGTTCCACGATCTCTTGCCTCTCGCATCGTCTCCAGGCGGCCTAGGCGTTCATTGAAGTGCGGCTGGAATCCCTTCCAAGCCCCTCGAAACCTCCCCAATTTCTCCCTCATCAGCGCCTCCAAAAAATTGCGCTCAACACCGCCCTCGGCAATTTCTCCATCCTCACCGTCAGCTTCCAAGACTGCGTCGACAACCTTCGCAATCATTGGGTCGTTCCAACGACATTTAGTGTATCCGGGACTAAAATCCCACTGGAAAAGGTCATCCGCTAGATCGGCGAGGCCATCCTCGCACGCAGCAACCTTTGCTGGCTCGGCTGGGTTGTAGATATGGAAGTCGGCTGCTTGCTCTATGCCAAACTTATTGTACGTGCTGCGGCGTAGAGTACTCTGTGGGCCAGCTTCGTTCAGGTTTGTACTATATGAAGATTGACATCACTGACAGTTCACTAGGGCCTTGCTCGCCAGGGACTTGGGCTTGTTCCGTTTCTTCGGTGTTGCTTTCACGACGTCCACCATCACCTCGTTGCCAACAAGGAGCTGCTCGAGCTTGCCAATCAAGCCAGACAACGTGGCGACATCCGTGCCGAGCAGATCCGCGAACGCGGGGGTGGCAGCCAATTTCGCTTTAGACTTCAGTTTCGACTTGCCGCTCGGCGCTGGAGTGACTAGGATGGGGTCAAGTGGGATTTCGATAGTGCGGGTGCCAGAGTTGCGGACAGGATCCAGACTAGTGCGCGTCCCGCGACAAGGAGGTGGCGTGCGCTGAGGCATCTTCTTGCTTTGGAGGTAGCTGTAGGCACGGATCTGAATGGTCTCATCTGTTTTCTGAACCTGAATCGAGCTCAGTGTACAATCAATATGAATGCAGCTTGTTACTAACCAAAAGACGGTTGAGCCGTTCGACGTCTTCATTGCGCTGCATGAGCAACTTCTGCGATGGCCTGGGATTTTCTAGCGAGTTCTTCATTCATAGAGTTCAGAAAAGCGATGTGTTCAGCTTTTGTCCTCTCTGCCTCTTCAAGTTGTGCGAGAAGCTGTTGGTTCTCGAGAGTGAGCTTGTGGCTCTTCTGCTTGGCGACTAGAGCCTGGTCCTTATGGAAAGCCTGCTTGTCGCATGCCTGCAATAAATTGAAAAGGCTGGTGGTTTATTCAACTGAAAGCACAACTTACTTTATCATATTCTTCATGCTGCGGGCCAGGAACCATGCGTACTT
Source organism: Mycena albidolilacea (assembly GCA_029282495.1). NCBI lineage: Eukaryota > Fungi > Basidiomycota > Agaricomycetes > Agaricales > Mycenaceae > Mycena > Mycena albidolilacea. The sequence continues at coordinate 74,671 of JARIHO010000032.1, read as the reverse complement.
TAGCTGCCTCGTGCTCTTCATATCGACGCTTCAGAGGGGAGGGGGGAACAGGGGTGTAAATAAAGAGGGACTCTGAGAGCGGGGTGTGTCCATACCTTTCCACCACTGTTGTCGTTATCTTCCATGTTCTGGGTATCGATGTCCATTGGTCTCAAACTAGATCAACCTGTTCGCTCCTCACGTACAACGTTTGGATGTGCGCAAGCGGTCGGATGAGTCGCGAGGTGTGAACTGGTATTTAAGCCATTCGGGTATTTAATGCCATTCGGGTATTGTTGTTTTCAGGCCGAGACGTGTTATTGTTATCTGCACTTTATTGTATTTAGCTGATGGATAATGGTAATCCCCCAATTGTCAGACGCGTCTTGGACGCGTCAAGGAGTGAGAACCCTGCAGGCGTACATCGCCTTGCAGTGATGGTGGTCAATCACCCGATGCACCCGTCGTGATGCATCGCGTTGTCACTGATATGTGACGATGTGCGACGCGGTCAGATGATCTTGGACTTAGGCCGTTCAAAGCGTCCTGCGTCTGGTTTTGTCGATGCAACGTAGTCATTGAATGTAATAATTTTTGAAAAAAATTGCGCAGCTTCTCAGTATTTCCCGACACCTTCCACAAGGTAAGTGCAATCCGAGCTCAAGAGTTCACTCACCTCTGACCAACTACCAACACTGCAAGACGTTGTACACCTGCAGGATTGGTCTTCCTCGGAATAATTTTTGAAAACCATTGCGCAGCTTCTCAGAACTCACTGACCTCTGACCGACCACTAACACTGCAAGACGTTGTACGCCTGCAGGATTGGTCTTCCTCGGAATAATTTCTGAAAACAATTGCGCAGCTTCTCAGTATTTCCCTCCAACTTCCACAAGGTAAGTGCAATCCGAGCTCAAGAATTCACTCACCTCTGACCAGCCACCAACACTGCAAGACGTTGTATGCCTGCAGGGTTGCTGTTCCTCTCTCAACCGTCTTCCCTACAACTTCCACCCGGTAAACACGATCCGGAAAGTTCACAACTTTCACTCACCTCTTTCCACCCACCAACACTGCAAGGTGTTGTACACCTGCAGGTTGTCTTACCAGGATGGCTCGCTCCCGACGTTCCCGCCTCGCCGCGTTTTTTTCTGCCTGCAGCGCGCTCGGGCCTCATCCCGCCTTCGGGGCGCTTTCGCATCTGTGAGTGATTCCCTGTTATATTGTTTTTTCCCCTACGGCGCGAATCAGAACTCATTAGCACAAATCTGTATGCACACGACGCACCCGGGGACGTGTATTTTCTGCGGTGCAATAGTCACAAAGTCCGGTGCCGCTACAAAAGAGAAAAAATATCGAAATTCTCCTACCTTGCAGCCTCTGAGGTCAAGGCCGGGCATTCCAAAGAATTCGAGCGACGCCGGCGAGCGTACAAAAAATGCAAGAAGGATTGGAAGCTACGATGGAAGTTCAGGGTGTGTACGCCATCGTGTATGTTAATCGGTACATCGTTCTGAATTGGTGCTTCCAGTATCTTGAGTTCAACAAATGCAGAGGCCCTCGTCCACGAGGAGTTTAGCAAATACAAGTCTCCTGCAGTCCGATGTTCGTGCATCCACTGGCATCGCGAGTTTTATGATTTTGAAGGTGTCGGGGGTGTCGGCGGAATGGTGGACTCGGCAATATCTTGGATGAATTTGTTGGGGCAAGTCGCAGTACTTAAACGAATCGACTAAGCTTGTAACATCTTGAATCTTGTAATATCTTGGAGCTTGTAATATCTTGGAGTTGCAGCGAAACAAATCGAATTTTTTGTACAAGTTGGCAATGCCTCCCGCTCGCATTAAGAGCTTGGTCAGACTCACGGCCAAAAATTTCTTATCTTCTCGTTTCAAGTGGTACCGCAGATTCTCTGTATTCGTTGCACGTACATTGATAAAAAAAGCTGTATATATCCTACATAACCTGTGGTCAGCTAAACGACCAATTAGAAATTCAGTACCGCTTACCATTTCATCCATCGACCTGGAGATCTCAATCCGCCACACGTCGATGTCTTTACAAGAATAAGATAAGAGTTTCCGGTCGAACGCGGTGCTACGCACTGGACGTTCGCCCGAAATTGGGTTGGTTGGGTGGACTAGATGAAGCGAATTGTTATCGTCACTCATGTGACGATCGTGACGATCCAGTGATCGTCAATCAAGATAAGATAGTGCTCACCCTCAGAGTCAATGCTTTTGGGCGCCCTCGATGTCGGCTGTTGTTCAGCGACATCGGCTGACCTCCAACGTATCCATAGGCCGTCAAAACATATCGGCGCCTGGATCCGCAGGCGGCGCAGACGCCGCAGACAAGGCTGAAGCTTGAATCACTCGCGTGCACATTTTTTTGTCCAAATCTCATATTTGACGATTGACATGGCTTGTACAGAGGACCGACTACCGCTTCTTGGACTTGGTACAGGTGCGCCGTCCCATCTGAATAACATCTGCCACAACTTCCCTGGCCGTTTTGTTGGAAGCATTGGAGGAGGTGGCCTTCAAGCGCGCTTGAACGATGCACCGCATCGCCCAGTTATTCTCGTACTTTCCCAGGTCTGGATGCATCTGGGCGGCCTGTAAAACAGTGAGAATTGAACGATAACAAGCCATGCTCAAGTACGATGCTCACCCGCAGAAAAACCTCTTGCACGAGCTCTGGGTCCGGATCACTGAGCGACTTGGTCGTGTCCAGCAGCTTGTCCACCAGTGAGTGAACAGTTGTCTGACATCAATATTTAGTAAGTAAAAAGTAAGATAGACCAAATGCACCTCGATTATAATTGTCTCGTGGTCTCCGCCTTCCCAAGCAGCATGATTCTCGATAACCTTCTGGGTTAGCATCATAGGAGTTGGGATCTTCTCCTCAAAGATTGGCAGAGGAGGATACGCGTGTTCGAGAACTGGAGTGAACACCACCGTCTTTTTGGCGCTCGGTACGGGATTATCCAAATCCTCGTGAATCACAAGACCCATGGAGGTAGACACATTGAGATCGGTTTGTAGACGGAGGAGCACAACAGGAGGAGGCGGCTTTTCTGTTTCTGCAAAAGGATAGCCATAGCGCACAACAGAAGCCATGGTAGTCGCCACTCGCTGCAGGAGAATTTAGAGGACCAAGCGCTTTCCCAGTCACCTGAAAGAACAAGGTCGTCAAGCGCTCCAACCTCGTGATGACTCTGAGCAATCGGACGATATCCCCAAGTAAAAATAATAGCAGCGCCCCAGCATTTATTGTCTGAGGTGCCCAGTGCTTTCCCACCCGAAAAAACAATTGTTGTCAATCGCTCCAATGGGAACCATATGCACAATATCCCCGAGTCGAATATAATAATGGCCCTTGGCACCCCGCCTTCGGGCTTCGGGGACTGCGTGATGCTGAGCAGCGCTAGCCGATATCGCGCTTGGCGCTGCGCCTGCACTGAATTAGCGACACCGATGTCCCCCCGAGAAACAATTGTTAACCGGAAATCGTTGTATTGCTCCCTACAATTGGGCCATATCCCCAAGTAAAACAAGGTAATTGTCAAAGTCTGAACTCGCAAAAAAGTTAAGTACCATGCCAGGAATATGACACGAGTTACTCACCTACTATCAAAGATGTCTTTCTTGCTACATCTCACTTCGAAGAATAACAGCTACATTTTGCAAAGCAAGCTCCGTGGTCACTCGGGTGGAATCGTCCGGCTGCGTGCAACGGAGGACGGGAGAATTCTCGCCAGCGGAGGTAAGCGGAGGAGTTCTCACAACACTGCAGCTTATATTCGATGTCTAGGCACGGACAGCACCAAGATCTGGGACCTCACCACCATGCGCGAGCTTGGAAACCCGAAATCCCCAGAAACTCGTGGGGCCAGCACGGCTCTCGTTTGGATTAAACGCGAAGACGATTTGGGCGAAGCCTTGTTCTATGGGACACAGAACAGTCAGCTGGTCTGCTGGAGGGAAGGGAAACAAGATGCACATACAATTATTCAACGGTTTGTTTTGGTGCTGATACAATGTACCCAGGGACTGGCGGTATTTGCGGAGATCTGTTGTGTGCGCATCGTCAATCCCGCCGAGATGACCGGCTTAGCCTTCAACCCTCCCTCCAATCACCTTGCAGTTTGCCATCGAGGCGGCATGGTTCAAATTTACACACTCAGCGGCACCATGTCCCTAAAAGAGGTCTTCTCGCTCGAGCTGCAGAATGTCGCACCACGAGCGATAGCGTTCGGTCAAATGTATTTCAACGACAGGGACATCATGGTTTTTGGGCTCTACGGAGGTAATATGTGAGTCTTCGTTGCAAACATTTTAACCGTTGACTCACCGGTACAAAGCTACACATTCCGAGGCAATGATGGAAAGGCGGTGGGCATGCCGTGGAATGTTGAGGCTCTCATGTGGGTCTTCACCTCCGCTTTGGCGCATTCGCTAACGTCATCTTAGCGGCGATATTGCTCTAGACGTTCGCAAAGGCGTCGTGATCATGGATGAGCCGTCGTCGGGCACAAATCTCTATTGCTTGGAGGACCACACGCACGTGAAAACCTTTGCCGTCGGCGTCACGAAACAAAAAAGATTGCGCCAAGTGGACTTTTTGGAAGAGTGCAAGTTCATTGTCAGCAGAAGCGACCACGGCATTGTCTATGTGTTTGATCGTCGCAGCGGGGAGATTGTAGACAAGCTGAGAGTCGACCCATGCGAGTGGGTTCAGACAATTGCTGTAAGTGACTCGTTTAAGAATGCCTGTCTTGCTGAACGAAGAGTTACAGGCTGCTGACTGTGCTGGAGTTTCCACTATTTTCGTGGCTAGATCACACGACCTGGTAGGGTCAAACAAAATTTTTGTTTGGCGTAAAAAGAGCAAGAAACGGTTCGGTGTGGTGGGCATTGCGTGCGGTATGTTTATCTTCCTTCAACTGTTCTTTGTGGTGGCGGCAGTAGTAGTAGTGTTTGGGTTCCAGAGATCAGTTAAAATCCCAATGTACAACATCTAGGATAAGTAGTTGAATAATTGCAACGACGAGTGTCGAGGTCGAGGTAACTTGTGTGAGCGGCTTGACTTTCAGGGGCGGAGGGGCTGCCGATGTACAACATCAGCAAGCACGTCTGATGGAACGGAGCTCGGATCTTCTATGGGTGTACAACACGCCACAGCACCACGCTCGCTAGCACCAGCCCTGCCGACGTACAACGTCGTGCAGTGCTAAGTGGACTTGGTGGATTGAGACGATCGTGATGCAATGATGGTGACGATCGTGACCATCGTCACCATCATCTGATTCATCACATCACGATCGTCAATCCGCTAAGTCCTCACCACCACTGCTGACGTTGTACGTCAGCAGGGGCAGGTAGGTCGCTCGCGATGCTGTGGTGCGTTGTATGCCCACAGACCCCGAGCTTGACCCATGCTCTCAGCGACCCGCCCTTATCCCCGTCGGTGCACGCTGTACATCACGATCAATGATCATCGACGCCAAGTTCCCCACCACTGCCCAGTGCTGTATGCCGGCGGGGAGGTTGCTCACAGTTGCTCACGGTTGCTCACGGAGCTGTGGCGCGTTGTACGCGTGCAGACCCCGAGCTTAGCCCATGCTGGAGCTCTCGCTGAGCTGTGGCCCACGCCTATCCTATCCCCGTCAGCACTCGCTGTACATGTGCGTAGCTTTTTGTTATCTGCGCTAATTGTTCGCTAATAATTCACCAAGTAATTGTTCTCCAGGGTTTTAAAAGACTCTTCTACTTGCCTGCTTCTAGCAAATGAGTTCCCACTCTTACCATTCTGCGTCGCGCGGCTGGCACACTTCCAGGACCTCCCACCAGCCACCTACACATCTCTGTGAGTATTCCATTCTGACTCTTGATATCTTCGCTAATATCTTCGATAGACCACGGCTTTTGTCACTGGTGCGAAAGCCCACTGCGAAAACTTTATCTTCCGCGACAAACATAGCCCTGCAGTGCCGTGTTTGGAGCCTTTACTTGAACAGCGGCAGTCCAAACTGCGCCCGATTAAGCCTTTTGTATATCCTGATTTCACCGACCACTTGGCATCTGTTCTCTCCGATCCCGAGATTGCGGCCCTGTGTAATGCCGCCTGCGATAAAGCCTGGGAAGCCGTACAGGCGACAGTGTCGATGGGTGGACCGGTGTCACCCGAAGAAGTGAACAACGTCTTCGAGGTGGAGTTCCTTCGCAGCTTTGACGGGCCCGTTCCTGATCAACTCTTCATCAACAGAGGGGGTCGGATGAGACTTGCGTTCCACATCTTGCTGGACTTTTTTAACCCGCACGGGATGAGAAAATGCGGTAATCACGACTCCGTTGGGATTTTGGCTGTCGTGAACCTCAATCTCCCTGAGGATATTCGCTACAAGCCCGAGTTCATGTGGCTCAGCATCATTCTAGGTCCACATGAACCCAACCACGACCAAATCGGCTACTACCTCCGTCCCCTCATCGACCAGTTCATCGCCGGCTGGAGGCCCGGAATTCGCCTCTCCCGCACCGGATTGTCTGACACTGGATGCTCGGTTGACATCGCTATCGCAATAAACGTGAACAACCTTCCGGCTACTCGTAAGATACTCGGTCCCGCTGGCGTCGGCTCCCATCATATCTGCACAGTCTGCAATTGCAAGGGTGTGGAGACAACACATCACACTGACTTGGATGATCCCGCTTGGGCGCGAAGGGACGTTCGGGAGCTGCGGCGTTGGGTGTACGCTTGGAGGGACGCTCAGACACAGGCTGAGCGTGATACGATCTTCAAAGAACATGGTGTGTGTTGGTCCGAGCTCTGGCGGTTGCCGTACTGGGATCCAACTCGGATGGGCGTTGTCGACTCGATGCACTGTGTTCTAGAGGGCCTGGTACACTACCACTGTCGTAGAGTCCTCAGAATAGATGCTGAAGTCGCCAAAAAGAAGGAGATGGCTGGTATCGCTTTTGACCAGGAATGGGTCGAGTATGATCCTCACGAGTGTCCCTCCGACTATCTGCTAAAGAATCCGGAGAAGGACCTACCTCAGATCCGCCGGATCCAAGCTAAACTTGTCCACTCTCTTCGCGATGACGATGGCGACGATGGCGACGTTTCCGAGGACGAGGAAATGCCTGATGTTCCTGAAGGCAATTATATCCCTGCAATCAGCGAGGCGACTATGTGGAGCACACTACACCGTAACAACCTTGCTGCTCTTCGTTTCCTCGCATATTCCCTTGATCTTTCCATGGACGGTGCGAAAACGAAGGCACACTTCTGTGATAAACTTATGACCTGGGTGAGTAACTCTTTCTCATCGGGACGCTCGTGCTGACATATGACTTATGCTCCAGCGCCAAACCAAACCTCAACAGCGACAGCAACGACTTCGTTCCGAAAGCAATCAACTTGAATCAAATCAAGTTCATCCAACGCGTGATTGCGCAGACCGTCACACCGTCCTGGATCAATAGCGTGCCGCGCAACTACGGGGAGAGCAATGCGGGCAGTATCAAAGCGGATGAGTGGCGAACTCTTGCCACCCTGTATCTACTGATTGCGCTTGTGCTGCTGTGGGCAGATCGTCCCGCGGACGAGCACTCAGCACATCTCCTCGGGATGCTGGACTACAGCATGGCATTATTCCAGGCTGTATTTCTTGTCTGCCGTTACACCATGACGGTTGAGCGTGCAAACACATACCGTCAGCTTCTCAAAACATGGGTCGAAGGACTTACTGTCCATCACCCTCATACCCAGAGCCATGCGAAACGGCCCATCATTCACGTCGCGTTCCACATCTACGATTTTCTTCTACTTTTCGGCCCTGTGATCTCATGGTGGTGTTTCCCTTTCAAGCGGGCCATCGGCTACCTTCAAAAGATCAATACCACCGACCGCGTCAGAGGAGAACTCGAGGGCATCCTGACCAAATCCTTCCTGCGAGGTGTGACTTTGCGGCGCTGGCTTCGACGCCCGGATTGTCCAGATATCATCAAACATTTCAAAGCAATTTTCGACCGCGCTTTCGAGCAGCAGAGCAAGGTCGTGGGTACCTCTCCTCCTCTCGTAAAAGATGGGGACCGTGCGCAGTACATGTTCAACGGCACCAGCTTCTCCCGTGCATCGACGCACCTAGGCAACAGTCTCGTTTTATATCATCCTTCATCTTCGGCGAGCACGCCGATAGCTGGCAGCATCGAACGAATCCTCTCCCACGGAGAGGAGACCTCTTTCATCATCTGTCGCAAGGCTCCCTTACCTCCAGGGCAGTCAGACCCGTTTCTTCGGTATTACCCTTACTTCCCTGCTCAGACTTACTCTTCCAAAATGCAAAATACCACTGATAAAGTCCCACCCTCTCTGATATTATCCCATTGTGCGCGGTTCGAGCTCTCGGAAGACTGCGCTGTAGTCCTTAACCTATCTAGAAGCTAGTCTGCGTTGAATATAACAGTTTGCCTTATATCGTCACTGACTGATGATCTGACGACCATCTGCCGACCATCTGCCGATGGTCCGCAGATGCGTTTAAGGGTGTCCGAAACCTGGAGTTTTTTATTGAGTTTCAAACGCCTTTAAACCAGAATGCCTACTTTTCATTTCTTTGTCCTCTAAACTTAATTCAAAATCTGAAGTATCGGTACGTATATTGACGGGCTTGATACCTGTAGTTTTGGCACTCGTTTTAAGACCATTTATTCCTTATTTTTTATATTGCATTCATAGCTGGCGAAAGGTGTGGCGATACTTGAAATTTTGTGGACGCTTATTTCGACTTCGATAGATTAGATTAGTGATTAGATTTTGTCGAGTCCTAAATCCAATATATAAAATCGAGTTTCTCGTCACATTATGTGTTTTAAGATACTTGAGGAAATCGTAGCTAACTTAAATGCCTGCTAAATTGAGGAACCAGCGGTGTGCCTTATCGATATGCGCGTTCCATCTTATTTCACTTCCGGTGCATATTTCTCGCCCACCTTATCGCCGATGTGCTTATTCCCGGACAGCCAACGCGCGTGCGGTCGCTGCCGCCTTCTATGGTTCCTCTCCGCAGGCCGCTTTCCTCTCCGCTCGCCCGCCCTCGCCCCCGCCCTCGCCTTCCTCGTGTACCCCCGCTCCCGTCCTGTACCCTTTGCGCCGCTCGCGCTGGTCGTGCTTCTCCATCTCCTCCGCGTTCTGCCTGCGCTGCCATCCTGTCATGAAACTCTGGAATGACGACTCCGGCGAGTAGCGTCCCTCTTCCTCCCTCGGCCTATTCGCACTTCATCGAGCCCGATCCGTCAAGCGCGAGGGGTCGACCACGACGAACGGGCTCATCTTCCACGCTTCAGATGATACTATGTAACTCTCTCTTCCCCTTCTACTGTACACAGGCTCCTGTCGCCCGTCCGCGACACCGCTTTTTGTCGCCACAGCCCGTACAGCGCCCCCACCGTCCCCATCTCTGCACATGACGTCTACACGGGCTCTGCCTCGCCCTCAGTCGCTTCTTCGCTCGAGCGACGCATCCGACTCCCCCACGACCACTCAGGCGACTCGGCACCACTCATACGCTCTCTACGACATACTCGTGCTGCATCCTGCATGCTGCGCGTCCTCCGCTCGCTGTGCCCACCCTTATCGCCGACGCTGTACTAACCCACCCACTCGACTCCACGCTGTCGCGCATCGGGTACAATTCGCATCTCCATCTCCACGCGCAGTGCCCACTACGCGCACACCCATTCCCTGCCCCGCCTTTTCCCCTCTCTAGGACGCGTGCCACTGCGGCCATCACTACGCAATGCGCTCACCACACACCCGCTCGCTTCGGCGTCACATTGGCTCGGCTGCCGTGTTTTCCCCATGTCCCTCACACCTTCCTCTCTCCCTCGTCCCCCTCGATCATTCTCGACGCCCCTACAGCCGCACCCGCCTGTAGGCAGTACATGGTCCGCAGCGCAGCAATACACGACCCGCGATCCATCCCAGGACGCGCGTTTGCTGCACGGGAACCCTCCGATGGCTATGCGCTCCGCACCACGCCGGCGCGTTGAGCTTGTACGGCTGGCGTCCGATGCCAGTATGTGCTGTAGCATCGGAGCCTCGCCCTCCTCCCTCCGCCATCCCTGTGTTACAGAGAAGCAGGGGAAGGATGAAGAGCACAACGCGGACGTGTATGTGCCATTTCGACGACCGTCTCGCTTCCACGTCGCGTATCAGCCTACCATCTTTATATCGCAGCTTGATGTATTCGTAGATTCATGTACTTGGAATGAATGTGATTCTTTACTCTACGAGAAAAAGCCACGGCCGGGTGAATCCTCTAGTGATTCATTGCAAGCTGATTCCGTCGGCCGAGAAACGCGAACCTTCGTTCCGGGTTCTTCTTCCCAAATTCGTCCTATGAGTGAGTTTTCCCGACAGCTGTAGCTCACACCCCAATATACTTCATTTGTTTCTCCCCTGAGAATGTCATGCTTTTCCGACAGGCTTTTAGTTGAATTGTCAGGGCAATTTTGACGTCGCTTAACAGATCTGCACACCGGCCAAAGAGAAGTATTAACTTAGGTAGAAAGGCACGCTGAAAGATGCACCATTTTTGCCATTGGTCCCGGCATTTTCCAGACCAATAGCAAAAATGGCGCATCTTTCAGTGTGCCTTTCTACCTAAGTTAATACTTCTCTTTGTCCGGTGTGAGACTGTTAAGCGACAAACAGACGCGAAGCAGTCTGTTCACGTGACCGTGTTGGTCGTGACGCATTACGGTACATGATGCCTAACGTGTGTGCCCTCCCCTTGCCACCCATATCTGATCTAACACCCACGCAGAAACAAAGATCGCACGTTGAAAACGAGCGTCCTGACCTCACAGTAATCATGGCGCTTCCGGCGCGCGATGCACCGTATCATGCTGTATTGCCACCTGTTCCCAGGCAATCGCTACTCACAGGAGGAGATAGACCCCGACGACGAGGAGCTTCTCGACAAGATCCGGAAGCAACGCACGTCCATACTCAGCGAGTACCCCACAGACGATCTCCGGGAGTTATATTCCGCTGTGAAATTCCTTTGCAGCATTTTCGACAGCGCTACCAACGCTCGTACGCTGTCTTCCCACTCTGCGTCTTTGTTACTGACAACGTACTTTGAGAATCAAATGTCACTGAAGCCCTTCTTTCTACCGGCCCTTCCGGTGCCTTGCGGGCTTGGCAATATCGTTCCTACCACGTTCTCGAAGACGATATCGACTTAATGTTCTTCGAGGACGACGAGGAAATTCCCCTCTTTGTGGGGTACCTCTCCCTCCCGCTTAAAAATATCTGGACTGCACGCAACATCATGCCGCCAAAGGAGGATGACCCCGCATCCATGTGGATTCTAGATCAAGTCAACGGTGCGAACGACACCTGTGCGTACTTCCGTATAATATGATCCCGTCCTGCTCTGACGATCGTTCTCCAGGCTCGCATTGTGCTACCCCCGGCGGGCTCAAACTCTACACTGCAGCCAGTGAGCAAGCTGCCTTTTTCCTTCGCCTTGTGCACCCTCTTACACCATACGCAGACTGGGACCGCTTTCCAATCATCCTCACCAACCTTCTCAAAAAGAATTTAAAGCTCAACCAAACCGTTGCCCAGCCCTTCTATGCAGCCACCGCGCACCTCATCAACTCCGATGCCCTAGGCCCCTTCCTCGGCGACCTATTCGCCTTCAAAACACATACGGCACCGGCGTTCGATAATTGGGATCAGACTGACTCGTATTGCTTCATGTGTTTCACCAAGTTCTTGGAGGAGCATCTGTGGATTTGGATCCTCGAGGAACGGATCAAGGGTGCGTTTTCTGCCTATTCTCTTCCGTCGGCGTAGGACTGGTTGATATATGTGCACGTTGGTAGGAGGGTGGATGCCCCCGGAAGATTGCTGGTGAGTGTGAAACTAAATCCGCGCCGGCCCCGTTGATACTCCCCCTCTTAGGTATGGTTGGAACTGCCGCACGCAGGCTCATAAGCGCTCCCATGCAGAAACCAAAAACGTACGTCCTGTGGATTTCGCTCATGTTTTGTCGCGCAATAACGACAATTTTTTTCTTGTCATAGCATCTGTGCATCCCTATAAAGGGCGACCCAGCTTAGCCTGGCCTAGAAGTACCGTCACAAGGACGGACTTGTGGACTTGATCCCATATCTTATTTGCAGAGGCTATTCACCGCTATTAGTATGTACGAATATCATGCATCTCCTGGGTGAATAATGCAATTGCATTGGTCTCGGGCTAACTCGTATCCTTGAGCTCTGCAAATTCCAGGACACCAGATTCTTCTTTCATGATTGGCCCTCTTGCTCGGAAGATCGTACCGAAGTCATGATTCACATCTATAGCAAGATACCAGTGTCCTGGTGGAGCGTCTTAGTAGCGTGCTGCGCATCAAATGCCGTGCGGAGCAATCTCAGCGCAGTTTAATGCAGCTCGCTCGGGACACACGGCTCAGTGCGCAATCTGTCACCTCTTATCTCCAAACACCACCGTGCTAAGTATATGGACTCGACGGCGAAAAGTTGGTCTGCGCTGCGATCGAGTCGGCCTAGTCGTGGTTCTCTTCATGCTTTGTTGGCCGGATTTCTCTTTCCTGTGACCGGCTGGTTTACCTTCTGCCGTCCTACTCCTGATTCTCAGGATCCGCGCTCCACTTTTCTGGTCCTAACAGACATTTCCCGCCCGAGCAACCTTTGTCCCAGTGTTCGCGGAGATGCCCCGTACGCGGGATACATCGGTCTCGCGGACGACACCGAATCGGAGCCCGGCGCTCATTTTTCTGGTACTTTAATTCCTTCTGACTTGATCATGTTGCCCGAGTTGACCAGGACCCAGGTCTTTGAGGCAGAAGAAGATGCAGAAAATGCCCCTGGGTATATCGACACCACCCGAGTCCCCGAGCCATTCTTCTGTTCCTCTATCGCCCACTGCACTGTGAGATTGTTCAGCGCCGTCTTGCTTGAACTGTATTCCGGCATGCCCGGGATGCCCGGGGTTTTCAACAAGAGGGCAAGCGACCTGATGGCGGACGAGACATCAACGATCGTGCCCCCGCGGTTGAGTAACGGCCTCACGCTCTCGGTCACGGCGACTGTTTCAAACACGTTGACGGCGTATACCTCCTGGAACAAGTGGGTGATGACGGCTGCGCTGCAGTGGGGGGTACGTGTTAGCGGGGGAAGGTCATGATTCGGGCAAGAAAGACAGACTTATTGACGAGTACGTCCAGACCGGCAAGACTTTTGGACTTGAGGTGTTCGACGATCGCGGGGCCGCACTGATGGAGCTGTCGTCCGTCGTCCGTGATGTCGAGTTGGGCCGGGACCACGGCAGATGTCGGGTGGATATCAGATTCAATACTCGCTTTTGCGTCTTCCGCCGCCGCAAGTTTACGCGAGCCTGCAAGGAAAGTCGATTATAGTTTATGTGCTTGGTGATGAGCGTGGAATACGCACACCCATGAAAACTCATGAATCCTGAGTTTTGGGTGAACTTTCAGTGACGGCATGCGCCACGCAGGACACGTGGCCGTGGTTGAAACACGTTTCGATGCACACTGGTTTGCTGTGCGTTGTTGTACCAACGTGTCGAACACGTAGTATTTATTCATCAGACTTTTGACATTTTGATTGTGAGGTTGTACAACCCCGAAAAACCTCGGAAAACCTGCAAAAACCTCGCAACCTCACAACGTCAAAATCCTATGTCCCGAATCCACAACCTTGACCGTTCGAGCCCCCGTTGGGGCATTATTTCCCCTTTTCTCACAAATCCCTTTGGGGACCAGGTACATTGCACTTCTTAAAAAGTTGGCAGACACCCCTTTCACGACTTTGGAGACTTTTTTTTTTGCTTCTTTTGTGGTTATGTTGAGGTTTTGAGGTTGTCGGCTAATCCGGCAACCTGAAAACCCCGAAAAACCCGCAATCAAAATGTCGAAAGGCTGATGTTTGCTGGTGTATTCTACATTGTTCTCTTCGCCATTGTTCTCTAGGTATAAAAGGCTGGCCTGTATTAGCTAGAGGAAGAGAATCGATCCCCGCATTACACCTTTTATATTTCTTTTGGCCCAAGGCCGCACGTTAATTGGTTTGTTTTGGACCCAAGGAACGGAACGGAACGGATTGGGCCAAAGGCCGCACAGAGTTTTGGATTTGTTTGGGTAGGAAGACGAGTTGAGGTGGAGGAGAGTTGTGGTATTTTTTTGTTGGTCTTATCTTGGAGCACCAGAAGAGGAGGTTTCGAAGGACGGAGTGCTGAATTGCACAAGATCACATACAGTGATCCGAGCCCCGCACACACACGAGGCGACGGAGTGTTGTAGATTTTTGGGTGATTTATTCATTCACTAGTCCGCGCATTTCCAGCCTTTCATTGGTGTGCTTTACCGAATCCATTGACCCATGAAGACAAGCACATTCAGGGTGATGATGGTTACATGGCGCACGGTTTGTAATCCAATCCCTGTTTTTTTTTTTTTTTTTTTTTTTTTTTTTGCCGAGGTCAAGCTATATATTCAAGTCATACCCTTATAGGAAGTGACTGACCTTGGTTAGCACCGGTAATGAGAAGAGTGCACATTTTAGTGAATGATGGCGGAGACGAATTGAAAGAGGAGGGTAGGGTTCTATGATCCGCGCGTTAAATATTTATATTTTTGCGCTCAGTGCGCATACGAAATATGTGTACGCAGCTTGGCAAGCGGTCCACAGCCGACAATTCCGGACGTTCGGGATATTGGTTCAGAACGAGGTTGCGAGTAGGAAGTCAGTGCAAGAAACTAGGATATTGGTAATTTCGACATCAAGGTCCGTTGGCTCGCTATTCAGCTGCTTAGTCTGTACGTATTGTAGCATCGATGACAATGAGAAAGTTGGGATCATAAAAATATGGGAACACTGTAGATGCGAAAAAAAGGGGGAAAAAATCAACCCCGTCGTTTTGGCCGTTCATCCCTGCGACCCAAGACATTCTTCCCTCAGCAACGCAAACATATGAATATCCAACACCTTCCCGTTCTTGAACACCGCATTGCGCCTCCGTCCCTCAAATGTATACCCGGCCTTGCGCAGGACCGCCATGCTGCCCTCATTACCGCCAAAGACGCCAGCCTCCAACCTCAGCAGCTCAGGAATCGTCTCAAACGACCACCTACTGAAGGCAACCACAGCCTCGGTCATGATGCCCGCGCCCCAGTGCGCTTCGCCCATCCAGTATCCGATCTCCATCGTGCGCGATTCGACATCCGCGAGCGGCTTCAAGCCGATGCCTCCGACGTAGGTGCCGTCGGGGCGGGTAATGGCGAAGTTACGCAGAGGGAGCCTTGTGGTGGCGATGGGAATCCAGGACTCGGCGTCTAAGAGGGTGTAGGGGTGGGGGAAGAGGTTGCGCATCCATTGCGCTATCAGGGGGTTGTTGGCTTCGCGGGCAATAGAAGGGGCGTCAAGGACGTTGTAGGAGCGAATCATAGACCGGGAAAGAATGAGGATGGGGATGGGGGACTCAGATTGAACTTGAGTCTGAGACTCTGTCTGCTCGGCGTCGCTATTATTTTGTGACGTTGACACCATTTTCAATATGCAGACGGGTACTGTGAGAATTGTAGGGGCAGCTCAACCGAGAGAGGTGTTTAAATACTGAGCCAAAAGACTCTGTGAGTCAGGGCGACTCACGATAACTTTCGAGATCGAGTCATAAGTCAAGAGGTACACGGCAATCTCCGATCAAAACACTAACCTTGTCATTCCGAAAAAGGAAAAGACGGAAGCCATGCTGAGCCAGTTCCTGGAAACGGCAACTAGTTAGCAGTACTCAAAATGGATGTGGTGGATGTAGATATCCATTCAGGTTGGCGGGAACAGAACCGTTCAACCAGCCCTGGTGGCGTCCCCTCATTCCTCGATGGCCGCTTACCAACCCTTGGCGGCAGAAGCTCCTCAGACGGCCCAACTCTATTGAGCGCCTTTCTGTACAACTGAATGGCAGGCTGCACGCTGGGGAAGAGGACGAGGCACTCCTTCGCGGCTCGCATCGTATGCGCACTGCCCCCACTGATGCCAAGTCGTTCCAAGTTGAAACACACGCCAAAGCCGGCAAGAAATCGATTCAGGCGGGCATCCAGTACAGCCCCCCGCCCTACACGCGACCACAGCTTGTGATGCGGTCGCGCTCGTTCTCTGCGTACATGTACGGATGGAGGATGAACTGTGAGACAGTGATCTAGCACGCAGATCCCGGTCCGTAACTCTCGTCACATCCTTGTGATCGTCTATATTGTAGTTGTAGTAGTTTATTCGTATGTAAATTAAATATCTACATATGAGGCAACTTGCGCTTGCGCTGCAATGTACAACATAAAATACAACACAAAATTGCCCCTCTCATCTAAGATTATCATGCTTTACAGTATTTTGGCGTTTGGTTGTCCGCTCCTCAGTCAATTTTGCGACCACATTGTAGTAGAAGAGCGGCTGCCACGCAAACGTCCAGAAGTCCCATTTGTATCACATCGGATGTGATATCAACCGCTACAGCGCCTTCCTCACGAGTCACCCGCGCGTGTGTTTGCGGTGCTCCCAGACCGGGAGAATATAGCTGAAAGGTATGAGTTACGCAGCGGTGGAGACTAGCTGAAACACGCACGCAAATGGACTCGCCATCTGGCGCCCAAACGAAAGTCTTTTTCTTCACAGTCATGGTACGGTATCTGGCGGGTTGAATTCTTTAATTGCTGCTTCAAATATTAGAAGGACACACACGCACCGCTTCTCTGGCGCCAGCACCAACCACTGCGAGCTCTGCTGCTTGGGCACAATACCCCGTATCTCGAGCACCGGATGCCTTGCCCACTCGATGATGACCGTGGGCTGGTTCGCCGCATTCGTGATGACCGTGAATCCGGGCGTCGGGATGTCGGTACTGACGCGGAAGTACGTCTGCCCATGCGGGCCCATGACCGTCGAGTTGAGGATGCTCGGGCTGAACGATGTGAACCGGAACGAGACGAACATCGGAAGCGGGCTTGGTGTCACGAACGGCAACGCGCCGAAGATCGAGGGCTGAGGGACCGTGCTTCCAGAGGCCGCGTTGGCATTCCCGGTGTTTCCCCACTGTGCATATGGATTCATCTCGATTTAATGGCGGTGGGCGGGTCGAGTCGGAGGCTGGTAGATGAGTTCAACAACTTCGGGTACCTCTTCTTAAATACACTCACTTGATGCTGAAAGCTCCAAGACGACGGCGATTATAACCTGGCCGTATGGAGGTGGAGCGATACAGAGGGTGCGATATGCATCCTACAAGACACATTGGCGGTTCAAGATAGGGTAGTTTCACGGCGCTGAGTTGTACAAATTCGTTAGTTATGTGATTCGGTTCTACATTCGGGGCAGTGTGCTCTGTCCGAGAACCGCAGAGGTAGTTGCTTTCGTACAAGTCGGCTACACGGATGTGTGGTTGACGCTATATTCTGTATCAATGCCTCCCACCAGTCATTTAGTGTCGAGGCATCGGGTTATACAACTGGATAGCCGTGGTTCTGAAGGCAGTGACCCGCCCAGAACTCATTATGTACATAGACCCTGTTTCGCACAGTTATAGCAATTCTGTTGCAATCTTATTGCGGTTCTGATTACCCTCTGCCACTGAAGTATGGGTACCTCAAGCCCACCCAATTCAGCGTCAGCGTTTGAATCGAAGTCGGTTCATCTATCTGCTTTCATCGGCACCGCGCTCCAGAATACTTTTCAGCCAAATGACATGAACGGTATCTGCCTCTTGGCTTCTAACCTGTTTACCCCTGACTATGCATGGTGTTTCACGGCCGCACGGGCAGAAGCGTTTAATGATGCCAAAGCGAAACTGACACTTCCCGAGCGAGTACGCGGTATGTGGCTGGCAAGGTGCCGGTGAAGCAGGAAATGCGACGACGGTCGGGAGGGCGGGTATCTGTTAAGGAGTTTCGGTCTTGGCGGCGGGGTTTGGCTGTGATGCCCTTCTGATGCGGTCTGATGTACCGAAGTTCAACTTCTGATGCTGTTCCTTGTTCATATACATTGAGGGCCGCCAATCAGTGAATATCATCCTGAGATGCAGGGATCTACGAGGATCTACGACTTTTCCTCGTCAATAGTCTGACGGGCGTCGGTCCAGATCAGATCGTTTAGCTCTATAGACCGAATGGCCGTGATCAACGAAATGAAGAATTTGTTGGAAGTCCTCAGCCCTTTGAGGTAGTTGTAGAAACGTCAGTCCCAAAAATTCTATATGGATAAAGTTCTCTTTCAATTTGTCTCACGGAGGCTTGGCGTGATTCAGGTGATGGAGTCCGATGTTGTCGAATGCAGTCATCGCCGACGGCTAGACGGATCACCCTAAAATGATAGGATCCACGACTGATCCACGTCAGTCTACAGGTCATGTAGGTCCACATCGGGCCCCATGCAAAGACCGAAATGAAAGCCGAATTGCCAGTGAAATCCTTTCTACAAGGTCTTTGAATTTGAATTTACTCGTCGTTCTCCGCTGCTTAACGAAGATCCTTCGGGGTAGTTGTAAAAGTGCATGTTACGAGGGTCCTATGTACTGTCTTTCGGACTATTAGAATCCCACGCGTGGTGCGTTCAGGGGATGGCGGTTAAGCTGCAACATCGGTTATGTGGATGGATGGTTAATATTAATTAGGGTTTGGGTTTATCTCCTTGTGCCTCCATTCGCATTCTGATTATTCCACCAAGCTACCCATCAGTATCGTCATACTGACTGAGCTGGTGGGCCATTAGTTGCGACGGAGTGCGTTATATATACCACAACTTATCGGTGCCGATACTTACCTCCATCTTCGTATTCACTCTCCACATTGGCAGCTCCGCCGCGGGGCTGTGCGTAGGCTCAGCCAACCGAGAGCGACGACGCCTCGGGCGGAAGAGGTAGGCGCACAGCCAGCCGGTAAGGGGCGGGCACAACAGCCCGCTGTGTCGCGATGTGTTCATGTCGGGGGGCGCCATCCAGCTCCGATTCATTGTGCCACCACTTGCATGTACTCTAGTTGCCCCAGTTTGAACAGGTCGCGAGGAGGCCCAAAAGAGGATCAGGCAGCCCCAGAAAGCGTCCCCGGGAAATGAAATACAACATCCATAATTCACTCACTTTGTTGGCTGGCGGAATTTGAGATAAAAATTCAAACTGTAAAACAAGGAGGAGAAAAATTGTTCGGAGTCAGTGGCGAATCGTTTTGGATACAAAATCCTCCGGCTATGGGTTGACGAATTGAAAGTCCGGCTCCGAACGGACGATTGGTCCGAGCAGAAAGTGATTTAGCAGCGCATCAACACCTTTGATTCGAGACCTCGGCATTATGGGTGGAAAAAAAAAACACTGAGCAAAATCGCCAATCGTTAGTCTCGTGTATGTCAGAATTGGTCCAGAAAGTCTAAAATCCTAGATCTAGAGGTGATTTGCGACTTTTCAGGTGCTGCCCTGGCCGTGGTAGAGTGCACGCGAAGCGATCTTGGCCCCTGAGCTGTTGCAATGCGATGGGTTACCCAGTGAGCACATATGGCGCGGGAGATAACATGAATAAATACAATATGCACAACTCCGTCCACGTATCGCGGTACCGCCACCAGACGCTACCCTCCCCAAAGTCCAGTTCGCGCAGGGCAGGCAGCTGCGTCTCGAGCGCCAGCACGATGCGGTGTTGCTACGAATCATCCACCCCGAACCGTCTAACCCAATCCGGTGCTATTCTGAGACGCAGCGCCGCCAGGGACGGAGGGAGGGCGAGGCGCCCGGGGCAGATGCAGGCTACGAAGTCCTGTCGACGCGGGATGAGAGGGGGATTTTAAGAGGGAAGACGGGGGGGGGGGGGGGACGAACAGATAACGTATCGGGATCGACGGCGCAAGAGGCTGGTGCCTCGGGAGGCGCGGAGGCATGCCCATCGGTTGACATGGCTATCGAAGGCGACACGCACTGTACATGTATCCTGGCGCGAGCACAGTAGCACCGCTTTTTGGACGAAATTGAGTTTTACGCAGCTGAAGTTGCCGTGGGTCCTGACAGAGTCCAGGCTGTCGTTTTCCGAAAAATCGACGCAGCGGTCGTCCACGTCATCGTCCGATGATGCGTCTTCGGACTGATTATCGCCGCCGCGAGAGAACAGCCGATGTACGGCAGTGTATGCCGTAACTTTTTTTCTTCTTTCAAAGTCTGCTAATCATGGTGGGCATCCCTCGTGAACTACGTCCGAGTGCACTCGAGCGACTGCCTCTTTCAACCCGAGGAAATGTCGGTTCCCTTGTTATACACTCCCACTGACACACAGTTCCAGAGAGTTGCACAGGCTGCATTGTTCCATCGCAATTCCATCGACCGCTTGAGCCACCTGCCAGTGGTGGACATTTTAACCAACACAGCGAAAAACTCCAGGGCCGAGCTTGTTCGATTTCTGCCTGTTTTTTTTTCGCCTTTCTTGATCCGAATCGTATCCCGGCGTCTGAGGACCTCGAAACGCCATCGTCATGGATTACTGTTCACGCCGCTAAGCAGGCACTTGGGGCGATTTGCGAGCTGGGAATTCCCGCTGCCGCGCGGCTACACCTACTATATCGAGGATTTACCTGGTTGCAGTTTCTTCTGACGTTCGAAGACTACTTGCCCAGTATAACTGAATTCTGCGGATCTCAGCTATGCGTCGATTTTGTCCTGCTCAGCAAACGTTCCGCTGCGCTGATGATCACCCCCGGATTCCTCGCCGTCTTGGCTCATGCGTGGAAATTGCTACTCAAAGTCGAGGATTCGTACCGCCAAGCGGACGGGCTGCAGTGCGTCTTCGCATTCTTACAGGACGTGGAAAACCCAGTCCATTGCCTCGAGGGATTGACTGAGAGCGTAGAGGCAGCTGGGACGCTCTGGCTTCACATATTATTGACACCATCTCCCTCGTTGCTCCTTCCGGCACAAACCCGCTGTCGCCGTTGAATTACAACCTCCTATACGGCGTCCTCCGTTTTGTGTGGAGATTTGACGGCTTGGACCCGAAGCCGAGCGCAAATCTTCCACCTCTTTGCGCAGCGTTGGCGTCTCGGGGTGTGGTTGAATCCCTTACCATTGCCGTATCCGCCCTCACTCAAACGACGACCTCCGATCCGACATCCGCTTTGGAGACAATCTTACTGATTCTCGCCTTAGTATTTCTGTCACCGGGCGGATATCATCAGATCCCCGTCGCGGCGAGAAACGGATTCTTTCATGGCATCGTTGAGGGTGGGAAGCGACGGCTGCTGGACCAGCATGTCAGGGTTATCCTCGACCAAATCCTCGCCCCCTCCGGCGTGTACTATACCGTGCTGTCTGGGATCTCAGAAGCATTCTATGATGCTCACAATGGTTTGACGGCCTCCGAGGCTTTCCGCCGCTCACCCATCTTCGAAGACTGGTCCGTCTTTGCTGAAATAGTCTCGTATCGGCTCAAGATCATGAAGCGTTTCGACGACCGAATCGGAGTGTCTCAAAGAGGTTGCGATAATCCGGAGGGAGTTTCACCGGCGTTGTCATCCGGTGAGATTGAACCATTTTTTAGTGTTGCAAAATTGCCGTGAAGACAGAATTCAAACGTTGCTCCGGTTGCAAGGCTTTCCGGTATTGCTCCAAAGACTGCCAGATTTTCGACTGGTCGCAGGGGACGCATAAATTGTGGCATACGCATCGTGTCAATTATCAACATATATTTCTTGCACCTACACCACCATACGGAAGGAACATCGATTTGAAGTCGGAAATGAGAGTCAATAGCCGTCTCTCGATGACGTCAATTGACTATACTTTTGATGTCAGAAATGAAGGCGATCCGTCAATCGATCAGACATCATTGCGACCCATTGACCTCGAATTGGCCTCCGGTGGGAAGCATCGAAACAATGTTATACTCGAGTCGTATCCAAGTCTAAATTGAGTTGCTCTCATGTGGTCGTACATCCAATGCATTGTGATTTTCAGTTTGTTTATGGATGGTTTCGAGGTTGTATACCGGGCAACAATTCGCAAAAAAGGTTTCAATTTGGTCTCACAAAGGGCTTTAAAGTCCGAAAGAATTTGCATAATATAGATATATTCTCAGTGGTCTATATGTATTAGGCATGCTCCTCGTCAACCTCGCCGTCCTGCTGCTCGTCGACGTCGGGCTGGGGAGGTTGGGCCCCGGTTCCTTGGTCCGGTTCATTCTCCTCCTCGGGCTCATTATAGTGGGAATCCAGCAAATTACTGACAGCACATCCAACCCCTTAACCGTACAATGCTGCTTTTCTGAAGTTACAAGCCCGGCGCCGTCTCCGTCCACTAGTATCTGCTTGGTCAGATTCTGCAGCAGAAGAAAGTACTCCTAATCCTCCCCCTCCTCCCTCACTGCTACTCGCCTCTGCCCCACCGACCGTTCCTGTTGACGACGTCGAAATGCGCGATGGCGATGGCGACGAGACTTCCGAAAATGGAAGTTTGGAAGGCAGTGTCGACTTTCCCGATCCTGATGCAGAACTTTTGACCGCGTTTGAGCATACAATGGACGAGGCCGACGAATCAACGCTGACACGGGACAATGTGGACGATGTTGTTCTGGATATGGACGGCGGTGATAGTGGTTTTGTATTTGATGCGGTGGAGTTGGATATGGACGCAGAGTACGACTTGGCGGGCTTCATCGCAGACGATGGACATGACTTAGGTTATGACGATGACTATTAGGAACATGAATGCAGCTGTGTTTGTTCCTTTCTTGCGGATCACTCTTACCATAATGGCGAATATACTTGCAAAAAGTCAAAAAAAAAACAAGTCAGCTTCAATCGACTCAGAATCAAAAATTATCCCAGCTGGACTATATAAGTTTTTTTTGCACTATTTTTGAAGGTATACGACGAGAAAAAAACTCTCAAGTCTGAAATTATCTTTTGCGGGTCCTGCCAAAGCGTCAACCAATGATCCCAGTCGTTTTAGGAACCCTTTTGATCCCTTTGCTTGTCTCGTGATTAAAAGTTCGGTTACCTAAAACACTGAACAGACTGGTCGCGAGTCTACCCATTCCCAGTAGGTTCAGAACAAGCTGCCTTCTGATCACATGATATCCACGCGCCCTGCAGGGGAATCTCCGAGAATCACCGGCTCGCCGGTGCGGAGAGAGGGTTGCCCCAAACCTATGGGTGATATTAAATCGGTCTGGAGACCGATTAAAACCGACCATGCCGAGTGCCGAAATCCTGGGCAACTAGGGGCAGTTTCCGACAAAATCTGGCCCTTGGAATGACCAATTTTTTCAATAGGCGGAACACATCGAACACGAACACGTGACCATTCGTGCGTCAAGCTAAAAAGTTCAAACGCGCTCGAAATAATCGTAAATAAACATATATTGGCCGCAAGAGGCTGTAATAGAAATGTAGGCATGAAGAGGAAGTATCAAGAGTCTAAAGGAACCGCAGCCTATGACAGATGGGTTATTCGCAGAGCGCGGCCCAGCATCCAAACAGCCAGAATGGGACCCAAAACCTTTTTAACAAGACCCAAACGAGGACATTTATCTACAGCACGGCCATCGAACCCGGACCCAATCAGGCTCATCTTCCTCAACAGATGTTGGTCAGCATATCATCTTCACCAGATACGTCACTCACCTTTGCTATGCAGCCGTTGATATTGTTACTGGTCCTGTTCACGTTGTTGGGGTTTAAGGCTAGTGATTGACTTGTACGTTTTCATCAACTCGGGGAATACCTGAGTTGCGCGGTCAGGGAAGGACTCAAGGAATCCCCGCCACTTGGCCCTGCAGCCGGCGCACAACTCGACACCACCGAATCGGTGTGTGGTCTCCGCGCCGTACGAGGCACGGTAGCGGCACGTATCGCAGACCCCGTCGCCGCCCGTCTCAAGTAATTCGTCGAGACCCCGAAACATGAGCTCTTCGCTGCGGGCGAGGACGTCCTTGTAGCGCTGGATGTCCTCCTCGCTGTCGTCCTTCATCTTGTTGGCATCGACGCGGTTCCAGAGCTTGAAGTTGACACGGGTCTGCGTGATGACCTGGTTCGTTTCAGGCTTCCCGATGGTCAAATCCTCCTCAACGAAACGGTAGCGACGCATCATCATGTGAATCGGCCCGCCGAAGAAGCGCACAAAGTTGTTGACCACCTGCATCTTGCGCTGGTGTGCCCAGGCGACGTCGAGGGCCCAGAGGACCTCGCGGCATTGCCGAAACGCCTTTACACGCAGGTCTTCCGGCATGTATGCGAAAGTGCTGTTGGTTTCGCCCTCGGAGCGGATGCTTGTAAAAGGCCACGGCGTCGTAGAGCGTGATCCCAATTTCGCCGAGCATGTCGAACTGCTCCTCGGAGAGCCACACAGTCATCCAGATCATTGCACGCCAGAGCAGCCTGCGATCGTAAAACGCGCCAGTGCATCGCAGTCGCGCATGCGGAACCATTGCTTAGGCGAGTGCGCCAGAGAGTTGACGTAGCGGCGGAAAAGCTCGCTGTCACGTCGGTTGCTGGCTTTGTCGGCCGTGATGAGGAGGAAGGTGCGGTATTCGCGCGCCATATCTGCGTGGCAGGGCGTACCCTCGAAAAGTGTAGCAAGAGTGCTCGATAGGGAGTAGCCCAGGATCATGTCGCCCGCGGTCACATCCACCATACTCCCCTTGAACTCTGCAATAGTTCCCATCACAATAATGCGCATGAAGGCAATATAACGATCCCAGTTGGTGTATTGTGGGATCACGCACCGCGCGTACTCCCACGCACAGGCAAAAATCTCGCACTTGACTTCATCGGGCAGGTTGACGTCCTTTAAGTCATTGGCGATGTCGGGAGGGTAGTACCAAGCGTCGCACCCTTGGGATGAAGCTGCTGTCTTTATGTTGCCGTTGGTAGTGGGGTGGTACATCCTAGTGAAAAGCGCAGATCGGGTGTACGATATTCTAAACCAGCGACGAGCCCTGATTGGTAAATGTCGATACACCTCACAACGTGGAAACGGAGGGAGCTGACCTAAAATAATTCAAGAAACAAGACCAGGGAGAGCGCCCGGGAAGCCGTGAAATGATCAGGGAGTCGGGGAAGGCACCAGTTATGCTGTTCCTAAGTCGAACCCAGCTGTTGGGGAAGACCACGTCGATCGCCTGAGGAGGCATGAATGAACGAGGGTATGATTTATGCTGTTCCCTAGGATCCGCCCCCTAAGGGGAAGCGGGAAGCAAATAAATTGAAACTCATTGTAATATATAGTAGTGTTGTCGTCCATGTGAGTTTCGACTCGGCCATCGAGCTGATGAACTCGATGGGTCAAGTCCAGTTGTGGTTGCCTAGACACGGCGCAGCCGAAGCCCGTTGATGTGCGCCTACTGCCTAGACTTGGCCAGACCTCGGCAGTTGAGTCGGCTCAGTCTGCCTCGACATATTTTGTGCGAGACCGTCCTGGTCTGTGGGCTTATTCACCACTGGGCTCTGGGAGTGCATTATGCATTCATTCTGGTCACGGATGGCCCACGACTTCAATTCTTACTCACTCTTCTGAAGTTTAGCCCTAAGGGTCATGTTAACTGTGTGCAAGTTTGGCATCTTGACCAACGCACCGAAGAGATGTGGCGATTGTACTAACCGAATTTGAGGCAACTCGACCCGTGACCAGCCCAAATCTCCTGGCATTGGGTCTTCGGACGTGCAGCTACCCCAGACAATCTACCACGTATAAATGGGGCCAGATTTCCGATATTCGGTCGGCAATCTTTGGTCTTGCTTTGGTCCTTTTCTCCGCTCCTCGGACCCCTCGGCTACGCGGATTATCAAGTTTCTGGGGTTACATTAACGTTCTGAAGCCGTGATTGTGCCCTCCGAAGTCTCGCTGTGCCGTGCTGGTTTGCTCTAGATCCTTACGGGAAGGGAAATTCTCGCAATGTTGCTCGCCACACCGCCTTTTTCCCGCTCGTTCTCTGCCGTTATTCATTGCTAGGTTCAAACCAACTATTTCCAATTATCCCTGCTGACACCATTCAACATTGTATCTCAGTGTCGGATTTTATTCTCCGCAGCGAACAGGATGTCCCAGGTTCTACAGTTTCAAGAGCTCCGTGTTTCGGTGACGCATTTGTTTAGGCCCTCCCTCGAGCTGCTCCCTCTTCTCACGGGAGATTGCGTCAAAACCTTGGAACAAATGATCCCTGGGGTAAGCTGGTCCGGGATAGCGGATTTGAGGGCCAAAACCGATCAGAAAATAACGGATTTGAGGACCATTTGCAACCATGTTCGCAGACCTACCTATACTGAGCTTCTAGGACCCAGGCAAACCTGATCCAGAAAAGCGGATTTCAGGCCCTTTAGGGGCTATGTTTAACGACCTACCTACATTAAGATTCCCAGGGCCGATACCTACAATATGCGACGGCTCCCAACAGTTCGCCGTAAGGTCGGCTAAGCTTCAGTATCAACGCAAACACCTTCTGGGGAATAAGCTTCCTGACATTCCGGCTGCTGCGATTGTTCTACTACACGACGAGTTCTACTCATATTCTTCCAGTTTGTTGATGATGATGGAGAATCGGTTCCTCCGCTGAGATGAGATCAGACTGGAATCTGCGCCCGATCTTATGCTGACGTTGTTCCCTGTTCTTGTCCATGTGGGCGAAGGGTATTATTTACGTACCGTGCTTGCGAGTGTCAGGTTCAAGCTATCAATACCCTGCGTCCTTTCAACTATGTCTGAAAATGGACCTCAGTTTGAGTGGATATTTAACCACGTTGTGGTTATATAGCCAGGTTAAATGAAGAACCAGCGACAGGCGTGTGGGCAAAAGATAACGAACCAGGACAGAATATGGGGTCCAACTTTGGCGAGTCTGCCGACCGTGAATTGTCAACAGACAATCGAAGATAGCCGTTTGGATCGGAGGATCCCGGTCGGGACCTGTTGTACTTTTGCAAGACGGGTCCGAGAAAAACAAGATATACTGTACTATTTCGATCAAATTGACAGGGATTGTGACGCGTGACCCATTTTACTTATTCGACATTTCGGCAACCGCTCAATTCTTGTGACACCTCGGAACTGAAATATTAGTCTTCTTTGCGCTTTTTGAGCATTTTTTAGGGCAGCGTGACGGCTTGAAGGCTCGACATAGCCGGAGTGACGCGTGACATCGACCAAAGTTCGTGATCAACAGGGGGTGCGTGTCACGTGACTGTCGATTTGAACGAGATCTACCGTTTCTTTGACGAAATAACGAGGTTTTGTGAGTGTATGTTTGTCCTATCTTCTTTAGTCTATCCCCATTTTGTCTCCTCTCAACAACGACCTACCACGACTCGCAAACAGCGAAGCAGTGCACATACATGTTGACTCCTTACTCCATATAGTCTATCCTCTTTTGCTTTCCTCTGCCCGTCTTTTTGGTCTAACTCCACCCGTCCTGAACCTTCTGTGATTCCCAACACAGCCTTTTGACTTCCGACAAACTTGAACCAGCTGACCTGTTTCTCGCAGGCTGCAGCGGATCGCAGTTGCCACAGTGTGAATTTATCCATCTTGCCGGGAGGCCACGTACTGCCTCCAGCAAAACTCTTTCAATATAAATGCACCCATCTTCTCATTTGGACTGCTATCCTTTTGACCATGGGCCACTCTTCCCCCACAATATCAATCCTGGATCTCTCCACTGTCCAGTCCACCATCAAGTACTGGGACTTGGGCTGTCCGCTGCACTATTGCCTGGCTATCTCCATTCTGACAGCGGTGTTTTCTCCGACCATCCATGCTACTGTTCCATCTGAATTCCGGGATTGTGTGACGCAATTGTTGTTGGAACCTCTCATTATTGTCGGTCTTTTCTCTCCTAAGCTATGGTTATCAATTATTATTTGATTCTGTTCACGCACCCGGGGCCATGCCTCCAGGTCAACCACCACTTGAAACATCTTGATGCAATGCTCCCCACATTCCGGAGGTAAATAAAGCTCCCTGTCCATCTCGAAAAATTCCGTAGTGGCACCTTTTTCTCAGCGGAACTAACCAGCGGCACCAGATTGAAGTGCACCTCTCTTCCCGTGTCTTTTTCTAAGCCCTTGCATGGCCATAATTCGACTGCAACAAATTTAGTTGCTCAAATTTCTTTTTTTTTGCTCATGCATCTCGGAGCGAAGTGGAGGCTCATCTTGTAGTACAGTATCAGATAGTGAGAAAACAAAGACAACATTGAATGAGTGAACACTGAAAAAGCCGTTCCATGAAACCCAATACCAACCCAAATCATTCTGGCATGGACGAAAAACACAAGGGAAGTATGATCATTTCAGGGGCGGTGTCCCAGGCCTTGCACCTAATGGGCAGTAAGAAACAGCGGCATGACCACCGAGGCGCTCGGACCCGCAGCGGTCCCGGTGAAAGGAGTAAGTTTGCTGAACCCAAATCCATAACAAATGAATGCCACCATTAGTATCAATATTAATCTGTGAGGGATAAAACAAGAGATATATGGTGCCACTGTGCGTACACAGGCAGCTCGGGTGCAGGCACAGCCAGAGCGGGTGGTGGAGGTGCAGGCACCGGTGCAGCAGCAACCCAGAGTTGTTTACGCCGCGGGACATGGGGGGCATGCATGATGCGTGAGCTGCCAGGGGTGGGAGCGGGTGGCAGGGTGCAGGCTTCAGGGCTGCGGGTTCGGGTGGTGGCTTGAGTTGGGGGATTGCAATTAATATGGTGTCAGTGACATAAGATATTGAGATATGAGACATGAGAAAAACATACTGGTGGCACCCAGCCAGGGGCATACACACTGTCTGTGCTGTGCTTCGCCTTGATGCCCATTAGTTCGGGGATTTCACTATGCAGCAAGAAGTGCCATGGTCATATATTCACTCTACATCAATATGGATGGGTGTACAACCACAGTGCACACTTCTCATTGTTGAGTTTCCCAACCTCTGTGAGGAGGATCTTGACCTCGCCTGCTAGCACCTTGCTGAAATTCACAGGTCTCACTACCTGAGGTTAAACATGCCTATTTGGAGGCACCCTGCAGTTAACAAGACTTTATATCTGTCTGCCTACCGTAGGGATGCTACAACATGCTTGAGATTCAATCATGAAGTACAAACTGTGAAGGATGTTGTCTACATAGCAGATTGGTGAATGGTGGTTCCAAGAAAACCACATCAAGTAAACCCATCAGGAATTAGCAGAAAAAATTGTGGCTGCCCATCATGCTACCAAGACCAGACATTAGTGGGTTGCGAACATCCCGGTCGATGTATTGATGCCACAAGACTGTTGGTAGATTGCCTTCTACCGAAATGGAACCCAAGCATGCCAAATGTGGATTTGACTGATGAGTTAGCACTCACCAATAATGAACATGAACTTAACAATAGAACCATAGAAACTGATGAAGTGATGATCTTCAACCTCAACTTTACTATACCCAAAATGGCTGAAGGCTTCTGGACTTCGCTTCCAAGGACACTCTAATTGGGGTATCAGCCAGGAGATCCAAACTAAATGAACCAGATCCACCTCTCATGACAATATTCTTACATGCTTCCATTGAGAACCCAGGGGAGTTTGAGCCTAGCATCAGACTAACAATCAAAGCAGTCACAAATACTGGGGAAGATAGTGAAATCCTGTCCTTGTCTTTTGATAAGCCTGAAATACCTATAACATTCCAATCAGCCTTACTGGGTGGTCTCTTGTTTGTTACCATTCTTTACAGTAAAGAACACTTGTAAAGTTTGTAAGGTTGGTAATGTATGTAATATTTACCATCCACTGTTGCACATCTCCGACAGAGAGACACTGAAAGTTTAATACCAAGTTTCATATTGATCCCCAAAGGTGTCCACCAACCCTTCACTGAGCTCTGTGGTCGAGACATTCCTCGATGGCTGAAGGAAGGCATTTGCGAGTTCGAGCGGCTGGAAGGCTGCCGTATTGTGGAGGCAGTCAACACTAGAGGGGTCGGCCAGACAGAACTAAGAGGAGCCAAGAATGACAGAACAATAGTGTGGTCATTCAAGAGCAGCCACTAGGAAAGGTACATGGTGGTCAAGACCAAGAAGAGAAGATCCTATCAGTAAAGTACATAATCACAATCAATGTGCAGACAGATACGTAACAAGAATAGAACATAACATAAGATGTAAATCAGAATGTAAGATAAGGAGTCAACAATAGTAAAGTAAAAGGTAGGATATCGAAGAGTGGTATAGGTGATCATTGAGGACAGCATGGACAGCAGTGGTGCAGTGCAGATAGCACAGAACAGTGGCAGTACAATGCGGACAACAAAGGCTGAACCAATCCTGGAAGGGAGAGGTTGGACGGTGCAGAGGAATGTAGTAAGGTTGGAGCAGCAGCCTTACAGCAGCATGTCATACTGCTCTTTGTCCATGATTTTGAGTCCAGATTTTTATGGGGGGAAATCTATGTGTTGGTCGTCCATTGTCTGTGAGCCCCAAGAATTCCAGGTGTCATTTGAATTCCAGGTGCCATTTGAGTCACCACGATGACAATTTGATGCCTCAGGCTGAGGCCCGGGAGTCCCGGACAAATGCCCAGGTACTCTGAATTAGACCCAGGACCTATGATTTAGCCCGGAAAATGCACTGACAGGCTCTGAGGGTATGTAGGAACCTCTTGTGTGTAGTTCCACAAAGTTTACCATTTATTACAAGGGGAATAGGAGGTCTGTTGTAAAGAACAAAGATTACATGTAAATTACATGTAATATTTAGATTGTAAATTACAGGTTCATTTAACATCACAAAAAGCGGGAAGTAATTGCAACGGTATATATACCATTGCAGATCCACACAATCATCAAAAAGCTAGGCAGATCTACACAAGCTCTGTGATGTTCAACCGGCGTATGTACCAGACTAGAATTCCTGCAATCTTCACCTACTTTGTGTTGTGTGCAAACTATTGTGAGCATTGTAAAGGGTTATAGATCTTAGCATACCCTCTCCAACTTGCTGCCTTTCCCTTCCCTTTCCTATTCTCAGGTTCCGACACAATAAAGGCAGAAATGTAATATATTGAGAAGATAAATTACAGAGGAACATTGAACTGACGGAATACATATCATACTCACAAGGAAGGACGCCGAGTCACTACTGAACAACGGCCAGGACGACAATCCCACGAGTCCTGGACAAAGGTACATGGCCCAGGATGGAGTCGGCCCCGGACAGCGACATGTGGAGGTCGGGAAAACTGCAGGGTCGGAATCCTTGCCTATACACAGAGATTGAATGCATTGCCTGCGAGGAACAAGAGACTTGGGACTTGAGAGAATTTTGATGTGCAGAAGAGCCGGGCCTTGACAGGACTATAACTTGAAGACTGCACGGTTTGCGACTAGGACTTGTACTTGAGAATAGCTTTGAGAATAGCTCAAGTACGGAGACTTGAAGGATATTTAAGAGAGAACGACTTGAACTCTTTGAAGACAGGGACGTGCCGTGACTTGAGGGTGAACGGCCCTAAGGGACTTGAAGGAACACAGCTTGAAGCCACTTGAGGGAGAACAACTTGAAACACCAGGAACTGAGGCCACTTGAGGTAACTTGACTCATATGAGAGTGGGGAGACAAATATGGGAGCCAACAGCGGTGAGGAAGACAATAGTTGGGCGGACAGATTGGGCAGGGCATGGCAGTTGGGAGGAAAGAAGCAACAAAGAAGTGTGATCGTCAAGCAATCATGGGATCAATTCTTATCAAAAACCATCAACATGCGCACGGACCACCCACGTGCTGATAGTGTCGCGTCCGAGTCTCGGAAGTGCCTCGGGCATTGGCACTACTCGCCGACGTTCACTGAAGTGTTTTTTTTTTTGGAGCTATGGGGTTCTCTGAGATTTTGGAAGTTAGAGACAACTTAATGCCTGCACGCTGCAATTTTGATCGAGATCTAGGATAACGGAACACACCGAATCTTCCTCCACCCTGCTCGTCTGGTTCATGCGGATGGGAGAAATTGTTGTTGCACTACACAGAATTTTATGACAAAAAATAGGTGGTATGCACAAGGTAAGCAAATCCTACGCAGCCTGTGTGATTATCGTGCAAACTGTTTGCCCACCTTGTGACAGCATTGCAAAGCTCCGCTGCCATGTTCATGCCTTTGCAATGGTAGGTGATGGGATTACAAACTGCTTGCACACCACCATCGACGTGTTATGTGATTGCAATTATCACCGGCAATCAGCGAGATCTCCCGGTTTTGGTGATGAATACCCAGCCCTACTGGGCCCAGCTGCATAATACATAACAGTGCAAGTGACCGGGGAGTGAGAGTTGAGAGTGACAGAGCCGGAAGTGATGGAGCTGAGGGTGACAGAGTGGCCTAGGGTGATGGAATGGCTGAAGATGATGGAAGTGACGAAAACAACAGAAACAATAGAACAGCCAAAAGCAGTGGAATCGCCAGAAGTGAAAGAGCCGAAGCTGATGACAAATCAGAAGGCAGAGCTGAGGCAGGGGTTCCCCTGACAACTATTTGCAGTTCTGGTATCATCTGCATGGCACCTGATTTGGATCTCTACATCAATTGTGTCATTGCAAATCCAGACAGGATATTAACTTCAGCAGAAATTTATAACTAGTGGTTGAATACTATAAACCAAACATTACAGTAGGACTGCCTGTTGACAGACAAAGTCAGATTCAACTCTTTGGCTTTGAATAAACAACTGGTGCTAAGCACTTGGAGCAGTCTACTACTGGATGAGAACTCACTGCCAGATGACTGGACAAAAGAGGGGGTTTTAGTGGGTATATGACCCATCATTGATCAACATGGGATAGCAGGATAGCATAAAATATATTTTCAGGTTGGAGTCCCACACTGGTTTAAATAATTGTGCATAACCACATTTCCTCCTTAGCAAACTTCCCCGGCAATGTATGGTCCACCACCAGCAACACAAGTGGATGACATTGACCTTGGAATGTTTCTGCAGACTAAGTCTCATCTTTTTTTTCGCATGCTAGCATCATAGGGCTCTCATGATGCTGCCACCGGACCTTCTCATGGTTGAAACCCGATTGAGGGTTTCCAGGACTGTTGCAAACTGATCGGGGTTTCAACCACTGGATACATTAAGGGTTAGGGAACCCATCCAGTCGGGCCCCCTATCCCTCAGAGACACAGAGGAGTTCAGGAGTATCAGCATTAATGCTCCTTAATGCTGCAGGCCAGGAACTGATCGCAACTGACCATGATCATATTTAATTTACTCAAAGCATATATAGTAGAATTGTCCTGTACAGTAGATTCTACCTTGTCTAACCTCAGGCTTCTGCTTTGGCTTGACATGGGCATTATCTTCACCCTGCCCTGCTTCCTACCCACTCTATTGCAGGTTGCTTCCACACCCCAGGTTTTATACCTGAGTGGATATCACACCTTCTTTGATTTGTTCTGGGTTCTGCCTCGCATCCCAACCTATGCTATACGGTCTCCTAGGGAGGACACCGTTTGGTTGGTCTTACTGCTCAGGGAACACACAAGTTACTAGCATCCGCCAGGTTTCTCCTGGCTGGGGTTCTCACTGGGTTACTCGTCATTTAGCTGACCCATAAGCCATTGCTGACAACACACAAGCTACTAGCATCTGTCAGGTTTCTTCTGGTTGGGGTTCTCACTGGTTTACTTGCTGTTTAGCTGACCTGAGGCTGTTGCTGACAAGTTGATCTGGTCAAACTCTCTAATCTGCCTGTCAGTAATCCAGCACTCCAAGAACAGTTACAGCACTTGGGTTCTGGACAGACAAACTCAAGACTGGGTCTGATCCCACTGGTTATTAGTATGCCTGTCATAATCTCGCAAAATTTCGACGTTAGTGATAGTGGTTAAAGGATGCACAGGAAATCTGGTGAGTGTGTGATATCAGCTCAGGGAGGATGGCAAGCACTATGCCACTTCATGTGTCCTCGAAGCACGCGACACAACCCTCGGTATTATCCTAAGCCTGCCGGATTACCATGTGCTCTTCAGGACACTGTAAATATCCTGTTCGAGCAACCGTATTCAGGATCCACAGTAACAGTCAACTTGAAGCGCAGCCAAGTTCCGATCTTACCTGGATTAAGGACAGGGTAAAACTCTACCGACGTGTATCGTCAACTTCACGGGATGCAGAGGGAGCGAGTCTCTGTGTGACGATTTCCCGAGTAACTTCCCTGGAAGGCCTGGTTATTTTGACGCCGTTTGCCTCACGACTCCCCGAGCGCAAGATCCTACGAGTAAGTCATTCATTGGAGGCTCCAGGGGGCCCCAGTCCGCGATCCTCCTCAGCCTACGCCCGCTCCGGCATTGACCTCTCGGATATCGCCCAAACACGAGCTTGACGGCACGCCACTGAAACTGCCTGCCTCTAAATGTTCGACGTCCACTTCCCTCGCCGTCCT
This sequence comes from Mycena albidolilacea, assembly GCA_029282495.1. Taxonomy (NCBI): domain Eukaryota; kingdom Fungi; phylum Basidiomycota; class Agaricomycetes; order Agaricales; family Mycenaceae; genus Mycena; species Mycena albidolilacea. The sequence goes on along the minus strand of JARIHO010000032.1, from coordinate 40,208 downwards.
CGGCAGCAGCTCTGGTGTCTAAAAGCTGCTCGGTGGGGGAATTCCGCATGGCTGCTCTCAAGGTGCACCACAGCCGTCGCTTTGCTACGCCGCTCCGAGCTTGAGTCCGAGCTTCAGCACGTCGGAGCTTGATGAATCTTTCTTCGCTGTGTCGCTGCCGGTGATTGGTACGTTCTTCAATGTTCTAGTCCATATAACGTGTTTCATTCACTCTGGATCGCAGTTCTAATCGATGCCAGTACAACGCAGTCGGTACACACTGGATCACTCATCAAGGTGAAATTCACACTATCCTCCGCGTCGGATTCAGAAACCCCTGAATCTCGACCGCGCTCGGCCCTCGTACGACGTGTCAACCACCAAAATTGGGCCATTGTTGTATTCTCTGTATGTTCCCACTCATATCTCGTTCCCTTGCAGCGTATGACCATTCTCATTCTCCCCTCCAGTCCCTATCACAGGACTACTCTACCTTTTTCCGGCCCTACACGCCTTCGCCACGCACCCATAACTCTCTCATAGTCCTCACTCTTTACTCGCAGAGAAAGATCGATGACTCCGCCACGAGTGCGATGCAAGGTAGTCCCACTCCTTCTGCTCCACAATCAGTGGCAATGATTGAATCACCGGCTGGCGGAACTTGAAGGTCTGCGGCTCAGGATCAAGCTCAGGATTATATGGCTAGTCATTGGGCTAGGGCAATTACATTTCGTTCTTCTTGCTCCTTCACGCAGGTAGTCCGCCGTCCGGCCCTAAGCTACTAGTTGATGTATTCATTTCATTATACATTCACTGGTTTTGAACAGTCAACTTATTTCGCAAAAAGATATCATTGCAAACGTAATTTCAGATCTAAGGATGAGACATTTGTACTAAGACTGGATGACGAGACGGCGAATCAAGGACAAAACGTGATGGTGTACGCAGCGTTCTTATTGGTGGGGCAGGTCCAGAGCGCCGTGCCGCTGGGCTCATCGTACGCGAAGGCGTAGGCGTTCGGGCAGTTGTCCTCTGCGGGGTGGAGTCAGTTGAGGCTCGTAGGGTAGGAGCAAAGGGAGGAATTAAATCGAATGAAGAAAAGAAAAACACGTACTGAAGTAGTGATAGTTCGTAACACCGCTGGAGGGGCACGTCGGCTGCGTGTCGTGAATGCCGCTGCAGCAGTTTGGCGAGTTTTCCGCGTGCCCGTTCAGGGCGTCGACAGTGCAGGCGGATTTACAACCGACGGGGAAGCCCGAAGCGTCGAAGGGGCCCTTCTGCGCGGCGGGGCAGTTGGGGCCGAGGTCGACGGGGCAGGAGGGAATCCCACAACCGACGTCGTTGTCGATGCGCATGCTGTGTGAAGCGTAAGCTTCAATCGAAATTGTAAGGAGGAGGAGAGACGCACGGCAAGTTGTACCCATCCACGAGCGAGACGTCGAAGAAGTCGGTTCCCCCACCGTTGAAGTTGAACTCGGCGAGGGTGGCGGGGGGGACACCGGTGCCGGTGTTCACGTCGCAGAGCAGGCCGCCATTGCACCCGCCGTCAAGGCACGAGTTGGGCCCGGGGTTGCTGGAGAAGTCGCAGTTGCGGCGACCCCAGATGCGGCCGTCCCAGTCACTGGGGACGTCAAAGGTGACCTTCGTGAAGGACGCAGCGGACCACCCGGTCGGCTGGGAGGGGCGGCCACCGGAGGAGGTGAAGAGCGCGGGCCAGACGGTAAACGGGCAGGCGTTGTACACCGTCATGGTGCGCGCGGCAGCGGTGGAGGCCAGAGCGAGGTAGAGAACAACAGACTTCATGTTGTTGTTGCAACTGAGAGAGGTGCACTGATTTTTGGGTTGATTCGCGATGGTTTATATACCGTGGTTCATCTCCACTTAGCGCGCAGTTCCGTACTCGCTGCAGCGTGTCGGAGGATTGTGGCCGCTCGACTCGGGTCCGAGGTGTGCGGCGGCGAATTCCGGGATATCAACCTCTTTTCAAAGTCCGCTCGGACCGTGGACCGGAGATTTGGTCGTTTTCTGTTTTCCCGTCGTATCGTTTCCCGATCAAGGAAATTTTGTAGACACCCCCACCATTTCTCCCCCGTCCGAATTGAATAGTAGGTGTATTTTTTCTGAATGTTGCCTGCACAGGTTGTATGAGAGGTTTAAGTCGGATTTATTGAGGTCATAAGTTGGGAACATCTATGCAGGAAAACACAGATCTCGTGCTTGCATTCGTGCGATTTTAGCGGATAGCGCGCCAGTAGCGCACTCTGGGTCCAAATATAACGGCGCTTGCCACAAGGCAGCGGAATTATTACAAGATGTACAATAGGTAGTAGCTGATAGTATCGGCTTTTCTCGTTGTAGTTCTATGTATATCTTTTTGTTATACGCAGGCACTCGTTATTGTGTATATATTCACGCTGTACTCGGGTTGCCTCCCCTCAGACTTCCGCCTACTTTCTGTTTTCCCATCGTATCGTTTCCTGGTCAAGGAATTTTTGTAGACACACCCACCATTTCTTCCCTCGTCCGAATGAAACAGTAGGTGTATTTTTTCTGGACGTTGCCTGCAAAGGTTGTATGAGAGGTTCGTTCAAGTCGGATTCATTAAGGTCACAAGTTTGGAACATCTATGTTAGGAAAACAGAGATTTCGTGCTTGCATGCGTGCGACCCGGAACATTATTGACGGTCGAACATCGAACCCCTGAGGCGTAGGCCTGTGGCGCACATTCACCGTGCATGACCTCAGAACCATGGCTTCCATGTTCCCGAGTCAACTTCCGTCTCGTTTCAGAATATCTTTGTCACTACATACATTTTTGGTGGCCCGTACAAGTACGGCAGGGCCGCTATAGGCTTTCAGATAGATATCGTAGAAATTCATTGAATTAGAAGGAAGTTTGAGTCGGCGGAGCGGACACCGAGGTACCACGATATCTAGATGAAGTCGGTACAGTTTGATACAAATGCGGTCAGTAGGATAAAAGTGGACAATAATGCACCGGACTGTTTGATGATGGCTCTCCCAAGGATAGGATGGATATCCCGATCACCGAATATGACATCGACAGTAGAGGTGGTGCATGTGGTCGTTACGGTCGTGCGTGCAGATGAAGAGAAGGTGAACGGGGAAGAGGATGCATGTGCACGCCGAACGAGTCTGACTTGCGGGTCAGGAGGTGTGATTCTATGCGATGTAAGGGATGTACGTGCTCCGGCCAGTCACTTACGCTTCGATAGCAGGAGGCGCATTGAGAGAAGAAGAAGACGGAAGTGCGTTTCCAATATTCTCTGAATGAGCGGACAACAATGAGCAATGAGAACAAGAAATCAAGGGAAATGGCATGCAAATTGATGAGGATATGTAGGTGCGGAGGCGCTCCAAGCTAGGGTTGCGGCAGCCGCTCAAGCTGCCCGTTGCGCATGCCAAATTTCTGCCGCGAAATCGGGAATCTGCCAGCGGCTCGCCCTCCATCCGCCAAATGGTGAGACCCAGCTGCAAGAACATCGATCGACATTGGCGCGTGTTCTTCGTACAGTATCGTACTACTCGTCGGTGTGTGCCTGAGCTGGCTGTGCGACTGTGAGCGACGGACGCGTGTGCTGCCAGTGGGCTGCTACGGAGGCGCCGATGGCGGCGAGAAGTTGACAAAGATGCCGTGGTATCGCGCTGGCTACCTCCGGGCTACCTCACTTATTCAGAAGTAGATAAGGAAGGGTAAGGAATCACGCAGTTCAGATCAACCGACTGAGATTGGGAAGGGATGTAAATCATGTTGCGGCCCGTCCGCGTTTCACGGGGGTAAGTAGGGAAGAAAAGTTGTTAGCGGGTAGCGCGCTTGTATCGCATTCGGGATTCAGACACAACGGTGTTCGCGACAAGGCGGTGGAATTATTACAAGATGTACGGTATCATTGAATAGCTCATAGCTGATAGTTTTTCATTTCTTCTCTTGTAGTTATATGTATATCTTTTCGGTTATACTCAGGTACTTGTAGTATTACTTTGGTTATACTCAGGCACTCAGCCTCTCGTATATATCCCCAGTATGCGAGCCGCCTCCCCTCAGACTTCGTATCACTCTTGTGCGCGAAGATTGAGGTGAGCAACTCCATTTACTTACTTAGGTTTCCTTTCTAACAGTTGTACTAGTTATTCTTGTCTAGGTGAATATTACAGACTTCGTATCACTCTTGTGCGCGAAGACTGAGTTATTCTTGTCTGGCTCTCGCGCACTTTACAGTCTCACTCTTACAAAAGTCTGGTTGCGTGTATGTCACGATGCGCGGGAGATGGTCCTTGAAGATCGGTGGTGGGGGTCAGGCGGGACAAGAGTATAAGAGTGAGACTTCAAGTGCGCGTGAGCTAGACAATAATAACTCAGTCTTCGCGCACACAGGAGTAGGCGAAAGTCTATATTCGCCTAGACAATAATAACTAGTACAACTGTTGGAAAGGAAACCATAGTAAGTAATTGAGTCGTTCACCTCAGTTTCGCGCACACAGGAGTGGGCGGGAGTCTGAGGGGAGGTGACTCGAGTACAGCGTGAATATATACACAATAGCGAGTCCCTGAGTATAACCAAAAAGGTATACATATAACTACAACGAGAAAAGTCGAAACTATCAGCTACTACCTATTCAATGATATCGTACATCTTGTAATAATTCCACTGCCTTAAGGCAAACACCGTTATATCTGGATCCCGAGTGCGCTACAAGCGCGCTATCCGCTAACAAAGAGGTGTACGGCAGAAAAAGCCAAGATATCAACCTCTCAGGTACCGCCGCGGACCGGGAACCTGTCAATCACAGACGTCGGCCAAAAACCCATCACCGGTGCTCGGTCCGCTGATACAACCTGTGCAGGCAACGTTCAGAAAAAATACACCTACTATTCAATTCGGACGGGGGAGAAATGGTGGGGGTGTCTACAAAATTTCCTTGATCGGGAAACGATACGACGGGAAAACAGAAAACGACCAAATCTCCGGTCCACGGTCCGAGCGGACTTTGAAAAGAGGTTGATATCCCGGAATTCGCCGCCGCACACCTCGGACCCGAGTCGAGCGGCCACAATCCTCCGACACGCTGCAGCGAGTACGGAACTGCGCGCTAAGTGGAGATGAACCACGGTATATAAACCATCGCGAACCAACCCAAAAATCAGTGCACCTCTCTCAGTTGCAACAACAACATGAAGTCTGTTGTTCTCTACCTCGCTCTGGCCTCCACCGCTGCCGCGCGCACCATGACGGTGTACAACGCCTGCCCGTTTACCGTCTGGCCCGCGCTCTTCACCTCCTCCGGTGGCCGCCCCTCCCAGCCGACCGGGTGGTCCGCTGCGTCCTTCACGAAGGTCACCTTTGACGTCCCCAGTGACTGGGACGGCCGCATCTGGGGTCGCCGCAACTGCGACTTCTCCAGCAACCCCGGGCCCAACTCGTGCCTTGACGGCGGGTGCAATGGCGGCCTGCTCTGCGACGTGAACACCGGCACCGGTGTCCCCCCCGCCACCCTCGCCGAGTTCAACTTCAACGGTGGGGGAACCGACTTCTTCGACGTCTCGCTCGTGGATGGGTACAACTTGCCGTGCGTCTCTCCTCCTCCTTACAATTTCGATTGAAGCTTACGCTTCACACAGCATGCGCATTGACAACAACGTCGGTTGCGGGATTCCCTCCTGCCCTGTCGACCTCGGCCCCAACTGCCCCGCCGCGCAGAAGGGCCCCTTCGACGCTTCGGGCTTCCCCGTCGGCTGCAAATCCGCCTGCACTGTCGACGCCCTGAACGGGCATGCGGACAACTCACCCAACTGCTGCAGCGGCATTCACAACACGCAACCGACGTGCCCCTCCAGCGGTGTTACGAACTATCACTACTTCAGTATGTGTTGTTCTTTTCTTCATTCGATTTACTTCCTCCCTCTCCTCCTAACCTACGAGCGTCAACTGACTCCGCCCCGCAGAGGACAACTGCCCGAACGCCTACGCCTTCGCGTACGACGAGCCCAGCGGCACGGCGCTCTGGACCTGCCCCACCAATAAGAACGCTGCGTACACCATCACGTTCTGTCCTTGATTCGCCGTCTTGTCATTTAGCCGTAGTACCACAAATGTCCCATTCTTAGATCTGAAATTCCGTTTGCAATGAGAATGCGTAAAGTAACTTGTGATAGCTAACTTTAACTTTGTACGAATTCGTCGCCTTCAAATTCCCCCTCATCACACCCGAATTTCCGTGTCACAAACTTATGCTCCAGATCAATGTGCACCTCTCACAGAGAACTTGGCAGGGGATTGATCCCCCGCAAAATGTGTATGCCCGACTATGCAACAGGACTATTACGGTCGATATTTGGGAAGGTCAATTTAACTCGAGAATAGAAATGGCGCGCGCCGACAACACACGGGCTACCTTTGTATAAATCACTCTTCTCATAATTTTGAAATCCGACTTGTGGTCAATACTTGTCTTTGACATTTTTAAGTTCTTTGAAGTCTTTGATTGTGTGCCCATTCGATCGAACAGAAAAATGCTCACCCAAAAACCAAAGACCTGATATCTAAGCCAAAGACCTTTAAAGACTCCAGGCCACAGATGTTCAAAGATGTCACTCAAAGATCAAAGACGCGTGTGTAGTTTGACTGATGCATCGTTAACTTCAGAACGAGGTTGCGAGTGGGAAGTCAGTGCAAGAGACTACGTTAACATACCTTGTTACCGCTTTGGTTTTCGTCATTTGTTTGCCTCCCATTTCTGTTCAAGTCTTGGTAGGGCTACCTGAAAATGTAATCAACAATGACGCAGCCTTGTTGAGGCCCTCGTCGCTCTGGATCGGCAGGTGCCTGCCAGTATCGAAGTCGACGAACGGAATTGCAATTCGCCCATGTACTGACTGAATACATGCGAATTTCAAAAAAGCTGATCAGAATGGCCAGGTTACTACTTCTGCCAGCAGTCTACCAGCCTCTCAATCCTTCGTCTCGGAAACCAAAATGTCTAAAGCGAGTGCTTCAACCACCATGCTAAACACGCGTCGAGCAGCTGGTGCAGGAAATAGAGAATTATTGTGTACAGCGCTACACGCGGTCGACGTGTGTACCTGGAAGTTGGTGGTGTGGGGACCACGGTTCCGGAAAAAAATATGTACCCTACACAATGAAATGAGAAATAAACTCCAGGGTCGCGAAAAGTGGTGACTCACCGAAACCACTAAAATTGGACGAGAAACAGGTTAATGTAGATGTATTGTCGGTGGGAGAGCAGCGTAGCATCGCAAGAGGACGGAAAATAGAACACCGACAGAGAAAATATGCATTGATACTTTCACTGAAAATCAGACGCCACGAGCCTGGCATCGATGTGTCAGTCCAGGTTTTTGACGGTTGAGGAATGCGCAATGAGATGGTCAACGGCTTGAAACGTCAGTTACAAGACATGAAAGATATTGTCCAAAAGGCGCCTGATACATGGAGCCCGCGAGATTGAGAGCCACCCCAAGCGAATGTCATTCCATGGGAGCTCTAAGAATCTTGAAGGGCTTGAGCTATCTTACAAAGAGTCACCGGTTCGGCTTGAAGTCTTGCAGTGCGTTGAGGGTGACGATTTTCTCTGAAGCCCTTCGAAAACTCGGAGATTGAGAAATTTTTGCAGCACCGTCGCCGTGATGAATGATTACTCCCATTCGAGAAACGCCTCCGAAAAGTCGAATCAAACCTGAAGGAAGAGATTCTGTGGTCCATTGTCATCCTCGCTGGACCTTGTTGGGCGAAGAAGCCGATGGAAAACTATATTGAAGGCTAAAATGGACCGCGATATGGCAGAATGATTGTTGAGGCGGAAGAGCGCAGCGAGACCAGACTCCGGGTCGAGCCTTTTCTAGAGGCTCCTGCGCAAAAAAGTTGTGGGGCGCTGGACCGGTGAATGCCGGAGAAAGGCTCAGTCTCAGCGGATTGCGACAAAGGGAGCGGAAAAGTCGAGGCGCAAAGCCGGAAATAAAAGGGAAATGATGGGTGTAGCGAAATAAGATCGCGGAATAGTGCCTGCCTTTTGAGAAGGTGTTGAGCGGTTAATCGTCGATGTTTTAAAAAATAAACTGTGCCCCAGTTCTCAAAGCTAATCTGTGATGAGCCGAGGTCACCCAGTGAACTCAGGAAATAAAAGATGGCCAGGCTATACCGTAGAAATACAAACCGACGCAATCTGATTCGAGACCGTTGCTTAATCCAAAAGCACACAGATATCCTCGAGATGATCCGATAATGCTGTTGCACCCGTTCCACCCCTCTTCGATCAGCCGCTGAGGAGGCGGCGACCACCATAACGCGCAGCGAGGCTTCCGCGTAATTCGATTGGGCTAGGTGACGAGCTAAGCTTGTCGTTAGATGCGAGCAGTTTGGGCAATAGGAGCAGAGAGAAGGCATGCAGCCGCCGAAATCGAAGGCTGGGGGAGCGCTGGCAATGCAGCGTTGCAGTCAGGTCCTCGATTTCGAGGGCGTACTCAAAGAGAGTGGGTCGGCGGCGCAGATTAGGATAGCCAGACTGAAATCAAGCGGTGCGATCAGAGCGAGTGTGCCAGCGGCGGCAGAGGCACTTGAGGACGATCACGACATACAAGCGCCCAAACTCGACGGAGACACAGCGCAGCGTATTCGCCACGAACGGTGGCAGGGACCCGCGGAGGAGATGCATTAGTTTCAAAGTGTTTGAGCATTACGTCGAGCATGACACGCTTCAGACCCAAGAACTATATTGAATCTAGGCTGCGAGAGATATCACTGAGGTCCACGTCAAGTCTGGAGCAGGATGATGACGGAAGGCGGGAGGAGCGGGAGATAGAGGGGAGCACACACGACGATGGGAATATATGGTGTGATCTGAGATATTTCACAGTGGTACGAGCTGCACCGTTGTATTAATGGCGAGCCTGTGATGGGCGGCGGTGTCTATAACTGAAAGACAAAGAATATGCATCAGCCTTTGAACGGCGGCGTTGAATCAGGAGCTTGGACTCGCACGGGGATGAATTCAACATACAGCATCAGCAGCGCTGCAGTGAAGTGCTCGATTTGGACGGTTGGCTCCGAGAGAACGAGTAGGCGGCGCAGATTTGCAGACAAACGGGGCAGGCTGCGTGAGAGAGGACGAGGGGGGCCGACACCAGCGACGGAACAAGGTCGCATGAAGAATAAGGGCCGCATGAAAAGGGCGGGCGCAGTCACAGACCAGCGTTTTCCTGCGCAGTGAAACGGCCCCTGCGGAGAGCATGGATTAGTTGACGCATCTGAGGAATGATTGAAATATGACACATATAAACCCCGAAAAGTACCATTTCCGGAGCGAACCCACTTCTGCGAAGCATATGATAGATGTTCGCGTCGAATAATAGGTTGTGCGTGATCATAGATGGCTTCAGAAAGCGAAAAAATGGAAGGGAGAGGAGGAGCGCAAAGCGAGGATTAAATGGGAAGATAATCCATTAGGTAGAGTGCTGGAATGTGTAGGTGTAGTCTGGTAAGCGATGGTGCGGCTAAGATAGCGTGGGACCACTGAACGGGATGCGCGAATGCACAGGCCCGCTAGGCTGAATGACGCGGCCGTGCGAAGGGACAGGCTAGCGGAGCGGGGAGGACGAAAGAAGGTCGGCGGTTGACGTGGCGGAGCGCAGCGGTGTCGGATGTGCATCGTGGCGCAGATGAGTGGGAGACTGTGAGCGGGCGTTGGTGGAGAACGAGGCCGGCGCGGGCCCAAGAGCGTCAACGGAGCAGTGGAAGCGAATCAAAGGGAGATTCCGGAAAAACGTGACGCGGACGTGACTGGGTCACTCTTCTCTCTTGTCCACGACGCGCCCGAATCTCCCGGCATTTTCTGTCGTTTTCTTTCACAGTCCACACTGCGCATGCCGGCCGTACCGTCGAAACCACAACGTCGACAGAGACGGAAGCACTAGGAAAGGACCCGAAGCGCGGACAGCACTGGTGAGGTCAATATGACCTCTGCGTTCCACCTTGTCGTCTCCTCTCTCTCTCCTAATTCACCCCCTCTTCTGATATGGGGGTCTCCTTCGCTGTTGGAGGCCATTTGGGCACGTTATTCCTTCCATGCACCGCACCTGGCTACGGACTTGACGATCTCGTATGTCATCCTTTTTCTTGCCTACGGGCATCTTCCGCGTACATCGGCCACTTGCGCCAAGCCACAGTCGATTCTGTTCACGTCCCATCCACCATACCTCAAGCCGGGGTCATGCAACACCCGAGTTTCCTTTCGCTGCCGAGACCTTGTGAGGGCCTTTTGCCGTGGTCGAGATTATACCCATACTCGCAAGCGAGTTGAGGTCCTGCGATCCCATTACGCTGGCCCATACCGGTTCACGTTCTGAGGCTCATACGCGCACCGCATACCCGTTTCCCCTTTGCGAAACGTCACCGTACCCGTTCGCCTGACGGGGCACGTACAACGCGCGAACCCATACCCTTACTCTATCCCTCCACCTGATGGGGCGCGTTCATACCCGTCCGTCTGTCGAGGTGTGTAGCGTCACCCACACCATTACCATTTCTACCTGACGAAGGCACTCATTCTTACTTGCACACCTTATGCTTACCTGTGCACCTTCCCATTTTCCCGCGCACCTCACCTTTTCCCTTTTCCTTACCGCGCACCTTCTCCTTACCCACGCACCTTGCATTTATCTTGCGAACCCCGCGCACCTTACCGTTACCCCGCGCACCTTACCATCATCTTGCGCGCACCTTTCCTTACCCGCGCACCTCCCTCACCTGTACACCTTGCACTTGTCCAGCGCACCTTACCCTTCTTATCCGCGCATCATACTATTATTTGTGTACATCTTATCCTTATCCGCACGCCTTACCTTTTTTTATCACTTTATGCGCAGCTTATCGTGGCTACTACCTTTACCTTACCTTGCGCCCATCTCACCTTACCTCGTGCACCTTACTCCCTTCCGCCTAACGAGGTGCTTACACATACTCTTATCCCGCATGATGAGGCCCTTACCATATCCATTACACATACCGTCGCCGTCTTTTATCCATACCTCTATATCCTTAATTTTTTGTCTTCTGACGCTCGTACCCTACAATTAGTTTGCGTGAAGACGCTTGCTCCCCGCCACCGTCTTTCCTTGCAGACTTCCCGTTTCCTTACTCGCACGCAACTTGTTTCGCCTGCCGGGATCTGTTCCCACCAGATGTATTGGCTCACTGGCCAATGCTCGTAACGCAGCCTTTCAACTGCCGACTTTTTTTGCCGGTTTGTGTCGCCGGCCGTTCTGGGTCGAGCAAGTTTGTCCTGCGAAGTGGAGGCTGTTCGGCGCGACGCAAGGGTGTTTGTCGCTTGCAATTCCATCTGCCTTTGTCGCCTCCCTTTCTGCGAGGGACATGAGACCGCTTCTTGCCCCGTGCTCTTTTGTTCTGCCTGCCACCCGTTGTGCTCCTCGGGATGCGTTCTTCCTCAATACCTCATCGTAACAAGGCTCGCCTTTTCCCATACGATCGACACATATCCTCTCCCACGTCCCACTTGTTCGTCCGACCGCGCGCGTGGTTTTGTACCCTAGCCCGACGCACGTCGCACCCGCCTACTCAAAGAGCCTTTCCCTTGACCTGACCCATCTCGAACTCATCCATATCTTTTTCTAATTTGACGAGCCCGTTCCATCATTCCTCATGCCCTCGAACCGGTCATAACATGTTCCCATAAAGCATTGGGGCTTGCACCTGTTTAGATATCAACACCGGACACGTTCCGCTCTTCATTTCCAGAGTGCCGCCATCGCGGCGCCCAGGCGTCCGTTAAACCTTCATGGTGACAGTTTTTCCCGAGCTCCATTACGGATGTTACTTGCACTCCCTCTTTTGTCCCTTGTCTCGCGCCCCGTTTTCAAACTCTTGTTTCCTTCCATTTTCTCACTAATTGCCCCAGCAACACCTCGCGCCTATGCCACTTTCCATAGCCTCCCGCAGACCACCGCGTGTCGGGACACCGGCTCTCTCCGTCCCCGAACTATTATACTCGGCTCACCGCTCGCGTCACTTACCCACTGCCTGTACCAAACAAGTGGGAATTCGCACCTGGGCCTTCTTTTCCAACTCACCTCTCCAATCATGCTACTGCAATTCGCGATATCTCGGGTAAAGGCCCTCTCCGCTGCTTTCTCTGTAGTTTATTCCTGTGCTTATTTACCTTCGCTGCTGCATCACTTCCAAGCCCGAACCGGACCATCTAAGCCTATGCGGTGTACTACAGACCGATATGAGCGTCCAAATGCACATTTAATCCCGCGCACAACTTATTACCCAAAATTGCATTTCCGCACTATGTGAGCCCTTTCAAGTTTCAAAGGAAATGTCACACAAATTTAAACCACCTACATGATTTGCGCGGATTCGGGAGATCGCGCAAATGCGCCGCCTTCATACAAACAACCGAGGTACGAGGTAAGTTATGTTTGTAGTGTCTGTCTACGAGAGACTATATGCCAGTATAATTGTAACTGATTATTTTTGATTACTTTATCCACGAGAGTGAATAAAGTAACTTATGAAACCTAACTTTAACTTTGATCGCCCCTTTGACTTGGCGGGGCTAACTTTACGGTACTTTACGGGCGATCAGCCAAAGTAACTTGACATCAGATGGCATCATTTACCGCCAAGTTTACCTGTTCATGCATGTCTCTTCGCTGTTTGCACTCCCACGGCTTCCATAAATCCAGCCCCTTGGCAGAATGTACTATTGAATCACTGTAAGAATTTCTCGTCGACCAGACCTTTATTTTACTCGGGAGGTAAAGCGCGCTGGGTGTTCGAATATGAGTTTTATGATTGTTTATGATTGTGTTTTGCGACTCAGCGAACGGGCATTTACATTCCGATTGTGGTACGTTTCTACTTGAAACAATTCTATATCATTTTCATTGCAACCCTGGTCAATGCTTAGTCTCGAATTGTTCCCCTGAGGCTGGACTCAGCTTAGTATCGTCCTGTGCAGGCACTGAATCGGGATTGATTTTGGTACGTCTATGTACTAGATGACGAATATGGAAACAACAAAGTCCATATCTAAGTAAAGTGTACTACAGCACGGCTCTGATTTTATAACGTCAAATCCAAAGCTTGTAAGTTGGGATGCACACCATCCTGTCTACGACGACGGCCGTAAACTGATGGAGCCGCGACAGTTATGGATCGTCACAAACACGGCCGTCTTTCTGGATTTTTTGAACCTTTGACGGTACGGGATGGCAAAAAAATACAGCCGTCACCCGTGGAACAACGGGATGGCAGACCTTGCACCCTGTGGGGCTGGAAAATCATGTTTGTCGTGGTTGAAATTTGTTCCAACGCTAGGTATACTCTCTTGAATATTCGCTATTCCCTATGTTAGTCTCACATGCTTGGACGGCATTTTCATGCCAGTTTGAGTGATGCGCTGACATCACATGAGGTGTTGAAACTGAAAGTTGAATTCCCGTAAGTACGTCGCTCTGGGTAAGAAATTTAATTCTCACTCATACAAGCACGGCTAAGGAGGGTAAAGGAGGAGTTTTGTGACTGATTGGAACCCAAACTGGACTGTTTTGATATCTTGGCAGGAAAAGCCCGTCCACGGCCGTCAAAAGTTGAAGCTTGACGAGATGGACACGAGATGGACGGTATTTTTGCCGTCCCGTACCCGCCCCGTATATTTCTAGTGCAAAGGTGGCGACAGGACGGGGCCATCGCCGTTTATGGGCGGCCGTCACAACCGTAAATACGGTGACAGTGTGCAACCCTAGTAGCCTACTCCACCCATAACTTCAATTGACCTATTGGTACCTTTTGAGCTCAAGCAGACAAAGTTAATCAAAATTACTTTTGAGTAACTTCAAATTACTTCAAGTTACTTCAAGTTACTTCAAGTTACTTGTAAGTAACTTGCTCCGCCAAGTTAGATCAATGTGATCAGACAAAGTAACTTATGCCATCAGATGGCATCAAATCCCGCCAAGTTTGTCAAGCTATGGTCGTAAGGGCATAAATCAACACTTGTTACGACCCCTAGAGTTGTTGACTTACTCTAGCATGCTGGTACATTTTCTAACTTAAAGTTACTTTAAGTTACTTACAAGTTACTTAAGTTACTTACAAGTTACTTTTGCTTACTTTACTTTACTTGTCTGCCATAAGTAAAGTAAAGTTAGTTTTGTAAGGCTAAGTTAGTTTTTCCAAGTAACTTTGTTAACCATCGCTTCAAAACTGTTGCTGAGGTCAGGTTTGACTCCGCGATGCTCGGTCGCTTCCATCTCCAGTGTTGTTCATTGTTGCACCAACCTTGGCCGGCACTCTCAGGCATGTCTACCCTATTTCCGGATCCACTCTCCCCACCGCCAAAGCGGAGTACAAAGCGCCCACGTCGCCATCCGCCGCGGCTCCAGAGATCCCACTTCGACCTCAGGGTCGTTGCCGGCGCGCCCAATGGAAAATTAAAATTAAAATGATCGGGCCCTGCAATGACAAAACAGACATTCAAAACAGACACTACGTTCGACCAGGGCCTGAGCGCCTAGCCATGCGATGTCTAGGTGTTGCTAGGTGCCTAGACAGGTGTGGCTATATCCGCCTAGGCCCGCCTAGGTGACCTCCCGAATTCTTGGTTTAGGACCCGTTCAGTCCAAGTTCAGTCCACCGAAAACCGCACTGGTTAGCCGCTGAAGTTGAACGAACACACAACTCGAACAGGTCCGGCCAGGCAAGCCGGCTGGGTTGTACTAGGCGAAGCTTTGCCGCCTGTGCGCCTGATCACCGCTCCTCGCTAGTGCATTTCCCACGTTGACGAGTTCGACATCGGCATTCGTGATTCCGACCCTGGCATGCGCCTACCAACCTCACTGTCTCCCGACGCCTGTCTGAATTTAATGACCTCGAGCGCGATGGTATCGGGCATTTTCTTGTCTCTGGGAGACAGGCTCAGACAGCGTCTCCTCGCTCCCCGCTCCGACCGCAGGGCTCCAAATGGCAATGTCTCCGCTGAGTCGTGGCAATCCATCAGCAGACACGCGAGCGGTAATATTAATATGCAACGACTGGCCGTCGAGTCCCAGTAATACCATGTCTTCACCCGCAAGTCCTGGGCCTGTTCCCGACCCCGTAGTAATCGCCGCCACAATAGCACAGTTCAAGGAGGTGTTTGCGACCTTATTCATCGGCTTTGCCATTGCCACCGCTTTCTATGGGATGGGTGTCCTTCAATGTTTTCTTTACTTCCGAAACTATCCCAAAGACAGCATTTATCTTAAGCTTACGGTCCGTCCGCATCATCGCCGAATGTGGAAGCTGAAATTAATGACTTTTCGTCTCCCGTAGGTGGGAACTCTGTTGTATGTCACTTGCGTGCTTTGCCGCTTGGCGTCGCTCATTATTCCAAGGCTTTTCGATACACTCTCCAGCATGATGACCGCACATGCACTGTACACCTTTTTCGTTCTCAATTTCGGAAACCTTGCCGCGGATGCCTATATTCCATGGTAGGATATGTTATCACTCGTTGTCTCATTCCGATGAGACTGACCCTTGGTTTCAGGAGCTTTGCGGTGATATTGCTCCATTTAACGGACCGCCTGACACTAACGGCTCATGAATACCACTTAGCTAGAAAACGGTCTCCTGGTGAGTAACCCCCGCGTTATCGTCGCAAAGCTGCATCTTCATTTCGCCATTCTGCTCAGACCATCATCACAATTATTTCTCAATGGTACGGGAATTCATCCGCTCTGTAACATCATGCCAAAACCGCTCGTTAGTTTTTACGCATGGCAAATCTGGAAGGGTTCGTTCGCCTGCTCGGGCGCAAATCCCTGTTCCTGATATAAAACATCTCATTCCAGTTAGCCTCAATGGCTTTGTAACGGGCGGCATCGTAAGCCTTCTCCATCTGCAATAGTATGACTGAAGTTAATACACTCTCATAGCTCCTGTTGGGCTTCGTGTCATGCGGTAAATGCTCCAATTATTCACAACGCCTACGTCGATTAATCACTATCACAACATGAAGGGATGGGATTATGTAGGTGCCATTTCGCGCTTTTATGGTCCGTTGCTGAAGATTCACGCAGATATGACCTTTCACCTGTGCGCAATTTGTCGGAATGAAAACCTCCCCTCATCGGCATACGGCAAATTATAGGTTCCGGTTCCCTGCTCTCACAACTATAGCGGAACCGTTTATAAGGTACGAAGCTGCTCGTGTGGATAATGTAACTTGAGCCCTGATATTGTTCTCCAGGCCATCACCGGATCGGTACAGGGGCTGGCCGCCTGTTGTGATATAGCGATCACAATCGCTCTCGTATTCTACCTACGCTCGAAACGTGAGAGGGGCGTGCTAAGGTGCGCACTGAACTCCACGACATGCCAGAGCTAACTTCTTTCCTAGCACCAAAAAATCGTCGACACTCTCGTTCTGTATGCTCTCGGTCGAGGAATTTTAACTGCGTGAGTGACCTTTAGCAAAGCCGGCGACCATTCAGATTGAATCTCTCTAGCATCACACAAATCATTTTTCTCGTCCTGATAATACCTATCATCTCCTCCTCATCCTATTGTCGCTCCAATTTCTATAGAATGCAGGTTTCACGGTGCAGACGTGGTGGCAGCCTTTCCATCAGCTTGTCGGAAAACGTATGTTCCTTCGCCTACCTCTGGCGCGACAAAGGAACTAAATTGCAACACAGTATACGTCAACTCCATCGTTGCATCTCTAAATGCTCGCAAGACCATGCGGGGCAATGGGACGGCCAATATCAGCGCCGAGCCCAGCTACGCGGCAACCCCAGATCCAATAGTATGACCTAGTGTGCTCCGTATTAGGCGGTACAAAACACTAACGGCCGCCCAGAGCCATCTGGATCTTGAATTCATGTCGCGCAAGAGGACCCCCACCAGCACCTTCGACGTCGGAGCTAACGACCGCCACTCCCAGTTGGATGTCGACATTGTCAGTGCCATTGAATCAGTCACCGTGTTGCGACTAATTATCAAACCTTCATCCAGAAAACAGGGATCACAGCGAGCGTGATATGACGGCGTGATTTTCGCCTTCAATCCCAGCACTTTTTGGACATTCATCGGCTGTGAATGAATCCATGCGCTTCGGACTTAGTCTAGATATCGCTGTTATAATTATCTACATTAGACTCCACACACGGCCTGCAATGAATTTGGGGCACATTGTGATAAACGACGCTGGCGGTGAAGAGCGAGTAAAGGTTAACACAATTATCTATACGTACCCTTCACGGAACTCCGATTTCCCACTGAGAATCGACTCTCGAATCTCTTCTGGGATTGATTGAGCAGGGACTTTTCCGAGGTGCCTTGGACACCAAGTTCACTGCTGATAAGCCCCACGTTCCGACAGTGGATAGTACATCCACACAGGACGCAGGAAGTGAACTGTATGGACTACTGCAAGACAGTTCATCCGACCGCTGTCTTACCAGGCTTCCATGCATCCACCAAGGGGAAACCTTGCAACTCTTCCGCCATTTTCATGACATCTTCGTGGCCCTCTGAATTTCCGCGCCACTAGCTGAGATAATGTATTTTCTCAATCAACACCCACCGTTCTCGAATCGAAGTGGATCCAAATGCAAGGAACGCGTCAGAAGGGCAGACAACGAAAATTCATACTTATCCGAACCACCCCATGAAGTCTGTCTCCTTCACAGTTGTATTTCGGATGCAAAATATTGTCGTGCAAGCGGATGAGAACGTGAAAGCGGTCCAAGAGATTACCAAAAAAGTAAATCAAAATCAAATCTACACTGGATTCACTCGGCTGAATTTAGGGATCGTCATCGGCCCCGTCCAGGACGGTTGGGCGTACGGACGGACGGACAACCGTCCCGTCCCGTCGCGAGGCTGTGACTCTTGCCAGCCTCCCGTCCCGTCGCCGGACGGTGATGAAGACGGGCGTCCCGTCCACCCGAGGACGGATGAACGGACGGTTGCTCCGCCGCGACGTTACCTGACGTCGGCAAGGCGGCAGCTGGCACAGGTACGGCGGGTAAATTGCGATGGCTTCCCTTGCCATGATTCGCATATGACGCCGCCACCCGCAGCTGATGTGCGCCCCATCCGCATCAATGCCGATGTTGCCGCCACTGCCCATCAACTCCCGCCTCCCCGCCTCCCGCCCCTCACTGCCGCTTGCAGGGCCGTAGATCATGGCATTGGACATCCAGTAGCCCTCAGGCAGCGCTGGCATTCTTTGTCAGCGCGTCAGCGCCGATCCACTTACCTTACCGCATCAAGCCAAGTTCCCATTCTGGGAATTCGGGCAGTGATGGCGTACTGTACAAGCTCGCACTAGGGCTCTCGGCTCGAACTCAATCTTACTGGACCTCTTGTAAGTAAAACTATACTCGTGTTTCATTCCAAGCTTTTCATCGGGTTTGATACTGCTTACCTGCCGACTGACCGTCCGTCCACCGTCGACGGCCGTCCCGTCCACCGTCCCGTCCCGTCGAGCATCGTGAGGGATGTTTCCCTACCGTACCGTCGACGGACGGTGCCCCGGACGGCTGGCTTTGGCACCGTCCGTCGGCCGGGACGGACGGTGACGATCCCTAGCTGAATTTCCAGGAAGTCTAAGGCAATACAGGACTGTTCCCAACGAAGGCTTTTCCTGACGGACAGGAACAAGATAATATATTATGTAATGCAAATCGCGAAGTGCCCGCCCATTTGAGAGATAGGGTTAGGGAAGGAAGGAAGGATGTATTACTGCGGAGGTCCCAATCAGGAACAAGCAGGTACTGAACCGATATACAACGTGTCGTACAATTGTATGCTACAGTCGTCAACGGCACTATCGGTGATTCGTCGCCTCGGGAGGCGTTTCACCGATTCTGACGATTCATCGGTTCTGGAACAAAAATCGGCCTCAGAATCGGAACTCGACGTGCGAATCGGACCGGCACCAAAAAATCGATAGTTGACTTCTATTATTCTCTCATTTTTCTGGCTTCTTTTTGACATGCAGGAATTGATACATCGGGCCGTTCTGTGCTCGAGTCCCACCAGCACCGTTCAGGTCGACGTTCTTGACATTCAAGTATGATACTACAACATTTGGAATTCCTCTTTCCACTTCCAGGATTCTCGCACATTTAGACCGCCTTTGATGATGATATCACCCTTCATTGGATAATCGGGGTGTCAGTATCTCGAACAGTGCGGCTTCTAAATAGTAACCTTACCTTGGCGGACCTCAGATGCAGGAGAAGGACCCACCGGGTGTTGCAGGGTTCACTTTGATGCACTCGCCAGGAAGTATGAATCCGGAGAGAATTTCCGTGCCAGCATTGCAAAAGAGACCTGTGAACAGATTCACGGTGTTGCCGTCCGCGGACGTAACCTGAGTACGTAGAGGTGAGCTCAGAAAGAGGGATATATCGCGACACTGGCATGGTGCACACCTGGAACGAGTTGCGACTGCTGAAGGCAATGCACTCGCCATTGCACACGACATCTGCGCCCTCGTCGAGATTGCAGAGGGGGCCGGTCCAGGCAATCAAGTCGGCGCGGACGTTGAGCACAAGGAGAGTGGCGGCAGAGGCGAGAGAGGTTGCAGTGGTGAAGCGCATGGCGGAAACTGGGACACTTTAGGGTGTCCTGTGTATCCGAGTTGCATTTATACAGCGCGAAAGAGCTCTTGGAGATAGAAAGGACGTCTGAGGGACGAAAGATGGAGCTCCGCTTCACGGCATTCAATATCCAAGAACAGTGGAAGAACCATTGTGGGATACATGCGGGTGCGTGGATTCCCTTGTCAGAGGTTCTATCAACCGAGGGCCAGAGACCGGGGACCGGATAGTTATTGACCGTCCGCCACAGCGGGATACGGGGCACGGGAGGCGTGCTCAAGCTATTTCTTGCTGTCATCTTCTGGACTGCGACATTTTGAGCCTGGGTTCCAGCTGCCGCAGATTGGTAATACTCGTCGGGGCAGACCGTTCTATCTTCGTTGAACTGTTCGCCAATCTGCCAGTGGTCTCCCGATCATCTTCTTCGAGCGCAGGGTGCAGTGCCCCTGGCTAAATTGAGAAAGATCGTCTCTCGATCAGGAAGATGAAGAAGTTAATGGAATTTTACCCCTTGGTGGCCAGGAGAGCTGTGTGAACTAATAAATTTCTCCCCACGGTGATTGAGTGCAGTGGGTATATGCTCATGTGGCATTGACAGTACCTGCTTCAACTTGCTCATAGTGAGATCTCCCACTGCCGATGTCCACCCTGTCAGAGCGGGGATCTTTTGACGGGCCTTGGGAATTACTAAGTGCGTGCCAGGTGCTGGGGAGCACCTTCGGACTGTGATAAGTGTGCGTCCACGAGACCAGCACTGTAGCACTTTGCTCCATGGGGCGTGCGTACTGTCAGATGGCCGACAAAGATCGGTGCCTGGGGGGCATGGTGAAAATGCCTATTTTGGAGCCAGAAATACAGGCATACCACTCTGTCAATGTAACTAGCAAGGAGGCAGACTGAGACAAGCAGGAAAGCGTAGACGATGTCGGTCATGGCAGTGGTGTCTCATGTCTCATTTTCCCCCTGAATATCCGTGACACGATCACCCACAGTAATTGCCGCCAATCTTGCCGCCAACATGTCACACTGCTGCCAAATCAAGCTCTGGCTGCCGCCAAACTGCCGCCCACCCACTTCACTGTGCCGCCAAACTGCTGCTCAACCAACACCAAACTGCCACCAACTACTGATGCTGCCGCCAACGCTGCCACCTATGCAAATGCTCAATTGCCGCCAGTTCGACGCCAACTACCACCACTAACACAAACTTGAATGCTTCTGTGATCACTCTCAAAACATATCTGCATATCTGTTTGATTGTTTAAAATGATCAAAATGGCAACACACATCATTCACATATGTGGGGCATATTTCTATCTTATATCAGCATATCTATTGTGAACAGGCTGGTCCAGTGCTGCCCAACAGCTGCCACTGGCATCAACGGCTGCAGTTGGCAGCAGTTAGTGGCACTTTCTCTTTACCCATATTTAGGTGCTTCAGGTTGCCTGGCAAAATAACAGACTGGAATCATGTTGTCCGCGCAGTTGGGAACACCTTACATTATTGCAGTGCGTGTTCGGTCTTCCAACAGTGATTGTGTGATGCCTTTGAAGAATAAGCACAGGCCGAGCGTCTCGGGATTTTAAAGAGGAGTTCATCTGTGGTGTGGTTTGCAACATTGTGATTACTCTGCACAGGGACCATGTGCTCCTCTTTGTACGCCTGCCTAGACTCATTGAACACACATATATTGATCAATCCGGAGGATGCTTACTTACCCACAACCACACCTGGAATTCATCTGTAGTGCTTGGAATATCTTGGATATTCATCTTTCTCCCTATCTCAGTCCAATAGACGAATGATGCCTGACCACAACCATAAGCAGTGTACGAAGTGACCTATTTCACTCACACAGTGCTCAAGGGGAGATAGTGAATGCCAGCCATACCACCACAAATACTTTATTAGCTCAACTTAAGCTATGAGGTGAAATGACCAGCGGGACATCTTAAGTCGTTACTTATAGGACTTAAGTAAGTGATAGAGAACTTGAGTCATGACAGCAGAAACTAATCCCACAGCAAGATTCGAACACAAGACCTTCGGGGCTGCTCGGCAGAGAAAGAGTTTCAGCACAGCTGAAATCTCCTCCAAAGCAAAATTTCAGCATCGTGGAAACTCATTCTGAAGTCCTGTGTTTCTCAAAAGCAGAAAGGTGATTTGATTTTGAAAATTTCAATATGACTTTCAGCTCTACTGCATTTGCTTTGTTCAGCCACAGCTCATTCTAGTGATGATTTTCACCATTTCTATATGCTTGATGATCTGTCCCGAGTCCAATGGTGCTTATTCCTGTAGAGATTATGAAAAAATCAATTTGCGTTTCAGTGCAGACTGAAATTTGGGTTTATTTGGTGTGCTTTTGAAACTCTGGTTTTAGTATATCATTCTGGTAGCTCGGATCAATGTTCTTATTTTAGTTACATCCAGCAAGTGGGAGCCGGCGCGAAGCACAGGTGAGTGCTTGTAGGACCCCGGATATTCCCTTTGGAGGCTAGGGCCCACCGGAACCCAACCAGCCGATTTTTGTCTGGATAAATTTCGTTGGCGAGGCCCGATTTTTGTCCGGACAGGACCTAGCCTACAGAAATTCGTTTTTTTTTTTTTCCTTTTTCTATTCCAAAATGTGGATATGGCTTCTAGGGGCCTGTGGCATGTCATGAATCACATTTTCGTGCTGTTCGAAGCATCTAGAAATGTGTGAAATATATTTACTCTGAATCCTCGCCATCACCGTCACCCAACTTCCCTCCCGCAGCTGCTTTCTTTTTTCTCCTCCTCCGAAACAGTTTAATTGTCTCCTTGAAATTTTCCAGACCCCCGGCAAGTGTTTTGAAGCGACTCAATTCCGGTGGGAATAAGTCCCCATAGCCCGTACAGCAGGCGGCAGGGTGATGCGAAAAAAGATGATGTATTTGTGTACCTAAACCTTCAATATGGTAGTGTGAAAATTAAAAGAGAAATGGCGCCCAGCAAGGCTCGAACACACGAGAAAAAAGCTGATCTACCAGTGCGAAAGCCAAGGCAATTCAACTGCACCAGTGAAGCCGTGTATTGACCTCAAGACCGCCCTGTGCTGACGGTTTTGTCCGGACACCTGGCCTAGGTACCCCAGTTTCAACCCCTCATTTTTGTCCGGCTGGGGCCTAGGCTTCCGGGCCAAAATCTCAAATTTTTGTCCGGTGCGGGCCCTAGGGTCCAAAGGGAATGTCAGGGGTCCTGGGCTTGTACTAAGAATAACATTTTCCTCGAAGGTCGGCCCGAATGTAAGGTGGGAATTCCACCGGCAATGAAAAATCCGGGCCCAGGAGAAATGTATATTCGAATTTCGTCATTGGTGAAGAAGGTACACATCGAAGTTGGTCCCATCACAATTTATCCAGCTACTGGTCCCAGCTGGCAGATCGTTTTACGGTTCAACACGGACAACCACTACATAGCTGTCTGAGCGTATTACAATCAGCATAGTGTCCTTCCTTAAGTGTTGTGAACAGCTTTGGTGGGTACTTCTTGTATACTCGTGATCGGACAAAGTGTTGGCGTCTGATGGTTTGATCGACCTGTCACCAGAAAATTTTCTCTCCGCCGACTATGCTACATTGGATTCTGGGCCTCAATACTTTGTGTGTCCACCCTTCGCCTCCAAGACTGCCTCTACCCGGTCCGACATTGTCCCTGTGTGCTTGTTGATGTCTTCAAGCGCCATATCTTCCCATTCTTCCAAAATCACCTTCCGGAGTGTTGCAACAGTCGTAGGGAATGGCCGATGCCTACGAACACGCGTCTTCAGCTCCTTCCAGACAGCCTCTATGGGGCTGACATCGGGAGAGTTCGCAGGATGTGGGAAGAGGGGGATTTTGTGGGAGGAAAACCACCGGTGCGTCACTTTGGCCTTGTGTGATGCAGCGCCGTCTTGCTGAAAGCGGATTCCTGGCCGTTCTTTCTGCAGTTTTTCCACAGCATCCACCAATACTGCGTCCAGTACCTGCTCCCTATACCGCTCTGCCGTCATCCCGCCTCCTTTGCCGCCTGGGTACTCCAGCACCACCAACGGTCCCTTCCAGCCATGTGCAACACAGCCCCATACCATGACACGCACGGACGACTGTTTGAATGTTGGAATGAGACATTCCTCGGCATATTCTTCCTCTGCAGTACGTGTGACATAGACACGACCGGCTTTGTCGCCCAACTGCATGTATGATTCATCAGACCAGATCACAGTGGTCCAGTCCTCCTCCTGGTGCTCGCGTGCCCACTCCAGCCGTGCCTTCTTCTGATCCTTGGTCAGGAAGGGGACCTTCCTGGCGACCCGCCGGTGCATTCCGTATCCATCCAGCACCTTGGCGACCAAACGAGCGCAGATGCGTGGCTCAATCTCGTTGCCGATCTCCCCGAAGGGCTTGCGGCGATTCGCACGCGCGTTTCGGTGGACCTGGTGTGCCATTTTGGGGGTTACCTTCGGGGGTCGGCCACTACGAGGTCGATTTTCGACGGATCCCGTCTCTCGATATTTTCTCCATATCTTTTGTGCAGTGTCGTACGGGATGTCAAACGTAGCCGAGTGTTTACGTAGGTCCTCGCCAGCAACCATTGCTCCAATAAATTGGTTTTTCTTCTCAGTTGAGTGGTAGTATCGTGAAGTGTCTTTGGGCATGATTTTGGGCAGCGATGAACTGAAGAGAGTGAGGAACAAGCAAAGTAAAGTACGCCTATCAACATGTCATGTGATGATGACGCCAACACTTTGTCCGATCACGAGTAGGACAAGTCCACTTCACCCGGAGAATAATACCCGGATTTCTGGACCAATCGGAGTCGTTGTATCAGAAACCGCCGGTCCATATTATTATTAGCCAAGGTCGGTTTTCGAACATATGGTTGATTGTGGCTTCCCTATGACAGTTGGTTGGCTGGAATTTCGAAGATGCCGCTCGAAATAGCGCATAAAAAGGGTAAAGCGGCGCGTGATTGTTCTGCGTTACCCTTGATCCCGCAAGAGCATGGTATGAACCGTACTTTTCCATCCTCACTTGTCATGTGTTGAAACAGATTCCAGTCACCCAGCCATTTCATCACATGTTTCCCGCTGGTGGTATGAGTTCTGTGTTGCTATCTTTCGATTATTCCCTTACAAGGATTTCAGATAAATACTTTGACATATGGTCAGTCCCCATTCCCAATGGGGTTTAACGGTGTTATTGAAAATCCGTAGGGATCTATTCGGTCCTCTTCTTCCAGTCTGTTCAAGTGTTATGCTCACGTAGAAAAGCCCATTATAAATTTCATCTGGCCTGCATGATCCTCCTTTTCCTCCTCTCGACTATCCACATCGCGCTCGCCTACACATGGGCCTTCATCACAGATCGCGCGCAGACCGGGATATATGAATTGTTCTCCCTGGACAACCCACTACCGGTGTTGTACGGCCCTGACGATCCCGCCATCGTCCGTCGACTTGGCATTCTCATCAAAATTAGGTATACTCTAGCAAAGTGAGTCCATCTAAATTTCTTCATGGACGAAGACGTTGACCACCGAAGTGCCATCGCAGACGGCATAATTGTAAGTTGTGTCCATATCCTCAGTTGAGCAAGTAACGAGTTATTTGAACAGGTTTATCGATGCTACGTGATATGGGGGGTCCAATTGGCGACCAGTCGTTTTCCCTGCTTTCTCCTATGCTTGCACGCTCAGTGCGTGTCCTCCAGTGGTATTCGCTACCGCTAACTTGTGACCATGGGCATACTTGGTATAATCCCACTCTCCGGGACTTCTGAGCGCGTGGCCACGGCAGCATGCATGGCCACGATATTCTGTACGAATGTCCTCACTGCATCATTAGCGGGTGAGGGAATAATGTGACAATGAACCACACGCGCTGATACACCTCTTCGATTCAGCCGGACGAATTTGGTACATTTCTCGTCGAATTGCCAGGCTTCTGGGAAAAAAATCGCGAAAGAAATATATGGATTTGACAGCTATTATGTGAGTGTTTTGCAAGGAGTGACTTCCATTGATTCAATTCCTCGCCCTCCAGGCTCGAAAGCGGGCTAATATATCCGGCCACCTTGGTCATCTCCGTCGGGATTTTCCTATCGCCCGTGACATCGACGGCTTCGGTTTTAATATGCATTGCTGCGTGTTATCACATAGTCGTACGCATTGAATACCATACCAATCATTATACCATATGCTCATTGTTACCGAACACAGGGAATCGCGCCGACGCTCATCATAGTACGCGTCGGATTGGGAGTGAGTACCGAAGATGTGGATAAGAGCACTCTCGGGGGGACCACAGACCAGAGAGGAGCCATCACGACAATGGAATTTCAAGTTCGGGCGATGGGAGAAGAATTCCGAGAGAGTTTGAGTGACCCCAAGGTTGGCTAGGTTGGGTGGTAAGGTTTTTTAAGGTTTTTCTTCTTTCTTTTCTGATTCGATAACACCAAAAGCGATGGCGAGAATGGCGAGTGGGGTCGTACTAAGTAAATTTGTGTATCTTTCATATTATGCTACATTGAAGTCTCAGCGTTATAGACTGTTATGGCGCACCAGCATAATCGACGGCGATATTTTAGTCGCTTGCTACTGGATAGGGCTCCAATATTTTGGTTTATAATGTTTTAAACGGAAATAGCCGGTTTTGTATTCGCTTCTCCTCCGAACAGTATGTAAAGGGACTCTACATGGTCAAACGGTTTCCGGGACACCAATAGCCTAGCATGTCCGCACAGTGGATTCCTGTGGTTATGCTGAAGTCCCCAGGGTTGGTATGAAAGGCTTCAACTCATAATATTCCCGAAGCAACCACCCACTCACCATGCGCCTCTCAACAGAGCCTCTTTTGTCCCTTGCCTCGCGCCCCGTTTTTAAACTCTTATTTCCTTCCATTTTCTCGCTCATTGCCCCAGCAACACCTCAGGCTTCTTGTCCCTTGCCTCGCGCCCCGTTTTTAAACTCTTATTTCCTTCCATTTTCTCGCTCATTGCCCCAGCAACACCTCAGGCTTCACTTTTCCCCGGCGCCCTTGGCAGCATACACCAACCCTTAGGGTCAATTTCTGGGCGCTATTATTCGGAGCCTACCCACCCTACCATCGACTGCGCCGCAAGGGAAACTCCAAGTATCTTACCTCCCGAACGATCTTTCAGCGGACCTTCCCGCCATACTACTCACCACGCCACATTTCATACACTCTTCCGCTGCACTGGTAAGCACTGCACACGGCCGTGCCGCCAAAATCTACACTCACTACACACCACTGCTTTCGTCTTCAAAGCGCGCATCAACTTAATCATTATGATTCGACCTCTCAGGATCTGCTGTTCCCTCCCCGAGTTCACGAACAACATGCACATTTGGCTTCGATCCATTACCCCTCGCGAACACAGCTACACCTCGCGCCTATGCCACATCCAAAACCTCGGTCAATCCGAGTACGTTGAGTGCTACAGGTGACTCGCTGAAAACACAGATTTTTCAACAGAAATTTCATTGTCAGATGGCATCAAAAATACCGGCATTGTGTTGACTGTGGATTCTCAATGTGATTATAACGCGCCTACTCTCAAGGCGATCCGATCAGAATTGAGCTCAGGGCGGGCGACTTCCTGAAAATCCGTGAAATGAGAAAAAAACAGCCCGCGCCCTAAGTTCCGCAAATGGCTGTAAGCTGAACCCGACGCAGTAATTCAGAACCATGTCCAATTTGCAGGGGAGCTCGGTTGAAAGTTGATCCTCTGTGAAGTATTGAATGCCGCAGGTAAGCGGCAAAGCGAATACAGTGGATGCCAACAGATCAGGACGCGACCCGAGCCATAGCACACCAATATCAGGGTGCGATGTGATGAACAACGACGAACACGGAAGAGTGAAGAAATGACGGAAGGCATGAGACAGATATATGGTTTGAAGTGCAAAAATAAATTGATACGCAGCACAATCCTTGCCAGGAAACCTGATTGATTCGACCGCAACGAAAGAGGTTCTCAGACTTGAAAATAGCGTGAGCACAGACACTGATTTGTTGCAACCTGAGTTGATCTACAGACCATAAAAAATCGTTCATATCGAGGAATCCATAAAGATTGGAGCAGCACCAGAAGAGGCCCGATATTAGGAGCACTTAAGCAAAGATAGCCAGCGGTAAACAGAGGCGTTACAGATTGAGCCGTCACTGTTGCCAGAGAAGAATGATACAGGGCAGTGAACTGAAGACGCGGACAGGGGGTAGAGGATTCGCAGTCGAACAAAAATAAGCACCCACTTCATATACTTATCCTTAACCGGCAGGATGATGTGGCTTACCGGCCCAGTGACAAGGATCAAATCAGCCTGCGCTGTAGCCAGCAGTCACTGCGTCTCATCAAGAAAGATTGCGCACAGGTCAGGTGGTTGCTTGGAAATGAAAAGGCTGTGTCGAACTAGGTTCGGAGCAACCCTCTCTCCGCACCGGCGAGCCGGTGATTCTCGCCTGCGAAGCACGTGGATATCATGTGATCAGAAGGCGGCTTTGTTCCGAACCTACCGTGTTCCCAACTTCTTCGTCAGCTACAAATATGTTTCGTCCTCATCCGTAATGGCGACACCTTCGGCGGTGACTTCAGCGGGCAGGCGTGGGTACGGCGCAAGCGCAGGAGATTGAGAAGCGGCGATTGGGACCGAGGCGGCGGAGAGGGTTGTTGTTATGGTGACTATTTCTTTTCGGGATTCTGGGGATGTGTGGATTGCGAGACGACGCTTCCTCTCTGCTGGCCTCTCGATTGCAGCTTTCCGATCTCGCCCTCACCATTCACTCTTTCGTGCCGAATATACTATCGTCTACTCACTTCCATTGCGCATCCTAAACGTCTTCCCCGCTGCCACGCTCGCAGTCCCGCAGCCGCCTTCATCACCGGCGTCAGACGCAGGACACCGATATCCTTCAGCAGCACCACCACCTACGGCGCTCCTCCTCACGGATATATATCTAGCCCACCCAGCACCACCGCTTCCTCAGCCCTTTCACCGACCTCACCCATTTCCACCGCCAACACCACGCCCATCTCGGCGCTACATGACCGGCTTCTCGTCTTTCTCGCGCCGTCGCCCACCGCCTCACCTGTCCTCTCTGGCACGGGTGCACCGCTCGTGAGCTGGGGACATACGCTCGGCCGCTTCTTCTCGCGCAGCGCACCGGCGGCGAGTGCACTTGCTGCCAGCGTGTTTTCGGGTGCGGGGAGCCCGCCGGTGCCTGCGTCGCTCGCTTCTATGGCGGGAGCGGGTGCTGATGCGGTGAGCGCGTGGGTGAGGGTGGTGAATCTGGCGCCGCTCCTGAACTCAGCAGGTGGTAATGGGAGGAAGAATACTTCGGGAAGAGAGAGGGAAGCAGCCGTGTGACGTACACGCCTTCGAAGTGGGGCGCGCGGCCGTCTGTAGGCTCGCCTTCGCGGGGGGCGGGACGCGTCTCCTCGTCGTGGCGAAAGGGCCTCGGCGCGAGCGATCGGGGCATCCGCCTCGTGCCCCTCTCCTCCGCCACCCTCACCCGCACCCTCACTCTCCCGCCGCGTCGGACGACCTCCTCCCCGCGCCGACGCACGTCTACGCACTACGGCGTGGTTCCACGGGCTCGGTCGTCGAGTCCGTCGTGGGTACGCGGGACGGGCGGTTCGTTCGCAACGAGGAGGAGGACAGTGCCTGTGTTTGCGGTGAATCCACATGGAGGAAGGGCGGATGTGCGGAGCCATTTGGACGGGAGGGCGAGGGATGCAGAGGATAAAGGTGTGGGTGCAGGCGTAGCTGGTGCGGCACCGGGTGTAGGTGGAGTGGGGGAAGAGGGCCCGACAGAGGTACATGCGCGTGCGGATGTGGTTGCCGCTCCAGCAGAATAACCAGCAGCAGGGAGACGTCGACGTGGAGGGTGAAGCGCCGCCACCGCCTGGGCTGCTCGGCATTGCGTTCGTCCCCGCTGCTAGCACGACGAGCAGCAGCGGCGCCCTACAGTCCCCAACGATTCCGCCTCTCCCGGTCACGGTGGTGCAAGCACGAGAGGTGTCCAGGACGTCCTCGTCTTCAACCCCGCGTGGTGCGATCCGCTGGACTATACGGCGGGCGATCCATTGGAGCAAATACAATCGTCTGCAGGTTTTTTCGAAGAAATTTATCACCTATCTCATTTATTTTGCTAAGAGTTTTAATTGTATACGCCAGTGAGGGAAATGCACGGGAATCGAATGTCGTTACTTCGTAGGTCCTGAGGGTCGATACGTCACTCCGAGTCTGTACAAGGTGACTGTTGAAGTGAGGAGGAATGAAAGTCAGTCATTTTCGCGGAGATGACCGAGCGCAATCGGACATGCCAATTTGGGGAAACTTCCCTCTGTTGAGTGGGTGGTTGATTCAGGGATATTATGAGTTGAAGCCTTTTATACCAACCCTAGCCCCAGGGGACTTCAGCATAACCACAGGAATCCACCGTGCGGACATGCTAGGTTATTGGTGTCCCGGAAACCGTTTAACCATGTAGAGTCCCTTTACATACCGTTCGGCGGTCAACGTCTCCGTCCATGAAAAAGTTCAGATGGACTCACTTTGCTAGAGTATACCTGATTTTGATGAGAATGCCAAATCGACGGACGATGGTGGGATCGAAAATTACTTGATGAGCGAACCGGAGCCCTCTTTCACATACATTCTGTCTACCAGAGGCTTGGGCAGCGAATACATCGATTGACTCTCACTCTCCCCAGTTTTTCTCTATTCCAGGCTGAGTTAACAGTGGGGAGTGACCGGGGCCTTGAAGATACAAGACACATTGACACTCAACCTGCCAGTGGAGGGATGGAGGGTGCTCCTGTGTCATCTGCCTGGGCCTCAACCCTGCCGAGCACAGCCGTATAGTGACTAGGGGATTTCGCGTTTGTTTCTTTCCTCTAGAGCAGCTGCCCAAGTTTCATGGCCTTGCCGGTATCAAGCAAAATGGTTCGAGAATCGATATTTGACACTTGCGATTAAGCTCCGCGCTATCGTTCGAAAATCATACATTGAATCCCAACAGAGACTTGACAGAAACAACGAGTCCTCCAGACAACTGTCCAGTTCAGGAAACCTTCCAACCAAACTCTGGGTATATTTTTTTCACCCCTCAAGCAGTGGGAGTCTTCTTGCAATATCCGTCGGAATTGATGATAAAGTCGACGCTGCCATCGGCCTGCGTCTGTCCGCCGCAATTGTCCGCAGTCGACGCCGTGAGGCATTCGGTGAAGAGCGAGCAGGTGAGGAGCGGGCTCCCGTTCTGAATGCAATAAATATCAGCGGCAGAAAGTACAAAGATCGAGAAAAACCGTGCACCTTGCCGTTAACGTCGTGGTAGCCTAGTAGGGATTTAAAATAGAAGGGATTGAAAAAGAGGTAAGCCACTCACTGTTGACGAAAGTGCATCCCGTAATGGAGTCGCACATGGCCTGGCAGTCTGAAATAGCAACATAAGAATTCACTAGACGCATGGAAATAAAGGCAAGTACCTCCAACGGTGTCGACGAGCCCAAACGTCTGATAGCTGTTGTCCTGGGACGCGCACGTCAAGTTCTTGAACGTCTGCGCGTACTCAGGCTGCGGCTGGTGCGGGGGTGGCGCCGGGCAGTGGAACCCGAGGAGTAGTTCCAAAAGCAGACAGAAGACCTGCAAGATCAGTCGCACCCGGACACGGCTGTCATCATCAGAGCAGACGGACACTGTCAAGAACGACGCCGAGTCCCGCGGGCGGCGGGCCCACACCGTAGTACCATCCGGGCTGGTTGTCGGGCTCCCACGGGGGGATCGGCGCGCCGTAGTCGTTCGCCGCGGTGAAGCCGCGGGCGTCGGAGGTTTGGTCTCTGGTGGCGGGGAAGTCTTTGGCAGGGACGCCAGCGACGAGGGCGGCGGCCGCGAGGAGTAAGCTGAAGCGCATTTTGTGGCGGGATAACTACGAGTAGAGTCAAGTGGGTGGTGGACGCACAACTTGTACCCAACTCTGCCGCGGGCTTTTAAATGTCGAGCCCCGCCACGCTTCTCCGCAGAAATCACCCGGAAGTGCATCTATCCCGCATGAAAAAATGAGGAGAACTGCCAAAATGTCGAGGGCGAGGTACATTCCAGGGGCAGTGTAGGTGATTTTTGATCAGAGGAGGGCGAGAGCGCTCGGCCGGCATCCTTGCCGAGGTATACAAATGAGTGCCGGACATGACGTGCCCTATCAAGGAACCGAGAAGACCTTCCTCGAAAAAAAATAGACACGTCGGCGGGAGGGCGGCGATTAGAGAGTGGATGTTCAATGTTGAGAGTGCGGCGCAGCCAGGCTTGGCTATTTCGATCAGCCTGAGGTGTCCGATGCGAGATAGACAAGAATTCATCGGTACAGCGGTCGAGCCCGACCGAAAACACCCGATCTCTTTGAAACAGCTGTATCAGGGGCATAAGCCGGATTACGTAGTGTCGCTGCAATAGTGAATCGGATCTACTGGCATGTCAGAAGCTAAACCACTGATCTTTTTCTGACGTTGTTCATTGGTTGTTCGTGGTTCCACCGACTTTGCGACGTTTGACTGCAGCTCCTGAATGGAAGAGATTCCACAGAAATGTTCCTGGCAAGTAGCTGTCTATGCTTACAGTATGCTAAAAGCGAAGAGTTCTGGGCCTGAGGCCTAGGGTCACAGCTTATTATTACTTGTATATGAAGCAGATGTCCTGAATCACATTGTACATGTTTGGATTCTTCTTTTTTTCGCATGGTTCTTTCATTTTTGCACCCGATAGGGGACTTCACGCTAGGGCACATTTTCGTGTTTGTGAATATAAATATTCAACTGATGGGATGATTATTTCTACAAAATAAAGATATTCCACAAGCACGATTAAATCTTGCTTGTGGAATAAACATATTTTTGTGGGATATATGTGCTTCAAGTTGTTTGAGTAAGCTGCCCGTCGCCGCCTTGATCATCGACACTCATGGGGAAGAGGAAAGCTCCTGACAAGGAATCAGTTGACAAGCTTGGGACTTGTTTGGCAGACATGAAGAAAGCTGCTGCCTCTCAGTCCGAAAAAGGTCCTCAGGGGAGGCCCAAGGGATCCAAAAACAAACCTAAGGTTCTGATGACTGGTGCAGAGGGCAACAACGACTGACACATCTACCGATGCCAATGCCAAGGGGCCGAAGGAAGGAAGAATTAATGAAAATATATGGTGGAAACTAAACGGGGTGATCATAGATTTATTCCACAAAACAGGATTTTATTCATCCGATCAAACAAATAAATTCATTTACAAACACGAAAATATTCCCTACCGTGAAGTCCCCTAATTTCTTCTTTTATTTTCAGCCCGCATCGGTATGAAGAAGAAACTTTAAATTCGGCCCGAGATGCTGGTACAAGGTCGTCGATCAGCCGTTTAACACAAGGCAGAACCCTCACCCCGCGCCTTTTTATCCCCCATGCCCATCATCTTTCTTCCCGCACCTTCGATTTCACCCACATTGACTCGGTGAAGGACGGACGGAATTTTGCGCTAGCAAAATTCCTATTTTAGCAGAAACAAAGAGGGAAACAAAGGAAGAATAATAGAGAACTTACTGGACAGAGTTGGGTGTTTCAAGAGGATGCAACGTTGACGGTTAAGCGTAATCGGGACAATGAGGGACAGGAGCGGAACGGACATGAACCAAGTTCGTGTCCACGGAGATGAAGACGTGAGGCACGACGGTCACTTGCTCATGTAAGCGGAATGCAGTCATCCTCAAAACACGTTTCCAAAGCATCCCTCGTCGTGTCCCAACGCGCGGTAGTCTAGCTACGCACCAAAGGAGTGGTCAATCACCATAACCTTCGTCTGGTTGAGGGGTTTTGCATAGAAACCAGCCAGAATGCTGGGACTGGTGTTAAGGGAAAGAGAGCAACACAGTTGGGATTGGGTAGCTCCTTGGATACTAGAAGCCATGGTAGCAAAGTTTGCACCACTATTAGCATATTTATTTTACACAAACAAGCACAGTATAAAAGGAGCGCAAAAACTAGAGTAGGAACATAATTTTACACCCGGGTCTTACACACCCGTGAATTTGACTCTCTTGCTGAGTTGAACGGAAAGCTTACAGGACTCTACAGAATTGTTAACGGGATTGTTGGAACGAAACGGGAATGGACTTACGGATTTTACGGAATGAAATTGGTTTAGGATTGAAGTTGGTTTTGGTTGGAATTGGGTGTTGAGATGTCAGAAGAGGGATTAGTTTGGATTTCAAAACAACACAACACACACACACATACCTTTAATCCAGATTCGCATTCGCGGTTTCCTGCCATGCAAACCCCCGAACACAACAACAAGCTTCGAAGTTTTGGTTTTGTTTAGTGGGAATCTTTGGTTAAAGATTTTCACAAACCCACTGATTTCGATCCTTTCATCTGGAGCCCACCGCGAGGGGGTTCATTTGGATTAATTTCGAACTGTGCTGGTCACGGTTATCTACAAACACACATTATTGCTGGAGACGGACATAGGCGGACACCTACAGAGAAGGCTAGAGACGAGGTTAGGGAACACGTACGGGCACAGGTTGCAGCATACACCGCTGGGAGAAGAGCGGAGGGAATCAGTTTAGGCATCACAGGCGACGCCGAAGAGACTCTCACCATTGATAATTCGCTGGACGGATTACCATTTGCCGAAGAATCACTGTTTGACGAAAAAACCCGTTCAATGCAGATCTTGAAGAATCTTCATTAGATCTTCAGTTTACTGAATTATTTCATTCAAATTGACAGGGGGGGTGACGCGTGACCGGATTTACCTATTCAACATTTTGACAATGGCCGAATTTTTGCATGACACCCTCCAAAATTTCGACAATCTTATGGAAATTTTGCGCTCTAGGGGGGGGGGGGGAGGGATACTTGTGACGGCTTGTTGGAGGTTTGACAAAAGCCTTCATGATGCATGACATCGACCAATATTCGACATCGACAGAGAGGTCCGTGATGCGTGACTGTCAATTTGAATGAAATAATTCAGTATTCTCAGACCAATTACACCCAACGCACCTACTATGGCAGGAGTTAATGCACAAGCACCGGCTGGAACCAGTGTAGCGAGCTTCAAGGTTCCACTAGTCCCCCCCAGGCAGACACTTCAACAAAATTGAGCTCGTACCTCGCATGTTGAAGTCTGCTGTTTACCGCGGGAGTTGGATCACAGTAAAACCTTATTATGTAATTTTAGGTAATCAGATTCCGATTTTCCTCCTGCCGCATGGAAAACACCAGTGTTGACGAGATTCTTGGGGGGATGGCTTCTTGGATTGGATATCTAGCAATCCACCATTTCAAAATGTTTAAATATAGGGTCTAATGCACTCACTAGGACAAGCTGTTTTGCCTTGCGCATCACACGTGATTGATCGTTCAAACTTCGGCGAAGACGCAAAATCAACATATACTTGACTCAAGAAAATTGGAGAAAAATCAGAGAGCATTTAGTACTTTAGAAAAGGTTCTTGAGCACATATTAGCACATCTTGCTAGTGTCTATACCGAGGAAACACGAAGATGAAGGAAATTACGAGCCATCAATTAGGTAATAAGGTTTTACTGCGATCCGAGCCCCGCGGTAAACAATAGACTAAGGTTCCACAGCCTTGGGAATTGAACGTACCAAAATTTACAACGGAGGATAAGGAAGACTTGCAGGAGGTCGATGATATTATTGGGTTGGGTCAGATCAACGAGGATGATGAAAAGAAGAGGCTGCTTACCAGCTACCTCCCCGCCAAGAAGCGCGAAATTGGCGCGCTTTAACGGAATATGCGGCTGGGACGTTGTATACGGATTTCAAGAAGGCAGTCTTGAAGGCTTACCCAGAGATGCAGGAGGACTTGGATGGGACTCTCGAGGAGTTGGAGACATTGTGCGCAGAGAATAGGAACATTAAACGCTTGGAGGAGGGTCGCCTCAAGCGTTTTGGGATGAAGTTCCACACACTTGTGAAAAAGCTTAGCAAGGTGCCGGCAATTATATTGAACAAGGAGGCGTGCAGACGTTACCTTGACGCGCTCGAGCGTGGATTCGCAGAGATGTTGAGGATGGCGATCAATACCCGTAACTTGATCAAAGAAGACTTGCTTCAGGCAGGAGGAAATGCACCGCCGGTGGTTGTGCCAAACACGGTGGATCATCGCAAGGAGGACCCTATTGTGCTGGAGGAGTTAATCAAAATGGCGGAGCAGTTGGCAAATAAAGGAAGCACTGAGGTGACCCGGGGAGATGACGATGGGCCATAAATCAAATGTTTGGACTGCTTCCCAACGGTGAAGATTGAGCGGCGGGATGCACGACTTGAGGAGCTGGATGGAGAATTATTCGGGCTGAGGGACATGTTAGCTGTCACCCAGATGCAGTCAAAGGCCACGCACGAGGAGTTGTTGAAGGTGTTCCAAAATGCCAGGTGCCCTGCGCCTACCCAAGGGGAGAGTGAGCAGTGAGACTCGGGAATTAGAAGCGGGCCACAAACTGCTTACGGCACGGATCACCAGTTCAACCGCGGATATGGTGGACAAGTCCAGCGCAACGGCTGCTACTATTGTGACGGTCAAGATCATTACTCCAAAGAATGCTCGGTAAAAGCCGCTCACATTAACAAGGGGTGGCTAGTTGTCGAGGATGGCCAGCAAAAGTTGTCGGATGGCAATTATATTCCTAGAGGAAGAGGGTCAGCTGCAGCTCGAGTTGATACTGGCAGAAGAAGAGTACCATTGGGCAGCACTTGAATGAGATGGGCCAGCGGAGGACGAATTTGATGTGCTGAGGGATGAAATACGCACCCTGAGGGTGAAGTTGAACCAAGTAGCGAGTGGAGGCCCCTCGATGTTTCGACCAACACCCATGCCGGTGATGCAGCTGCAGGCACAGGTCAACCCATATACGAATCAAGCAGCGCCAGTACCGCCGGTTAACATGGAGGAATTGGGACGTACTGTGTTCAATATGATGCGGGCATCCAACTATATGCAAGATCAGTATATTCAGACACGGGGTAAAGTGAGGAACGTAGCATTTGCGGAGCCTCCGGAGCTAGTCTGTTAGTTACCGCGACTTGATTACCGTTGCTGGACCTTATTATGTAAGCTTTCCGTTTTGGGATCTAATTGATGACGCGCGAGACTTCAAAGGATGCGTTTTGAACCATGGAGATGCGTAAAACTTGGTGCAAAGCACTCTCAGGTACATAAAACTTTGTTACTTGAAGAAATAACCCTCGATGCTCTCTGTCTGTCCGAGTTGGGGCATCAACCCATCAAATAATGCCGAGCACACACATCTTCGTGTTGACGGCTCTTATAAAGTACCTCTCTGGTACAATGGAATCAATTCAAATCAAACACAATAAAAATAACATAATATGACCAGAACCTGTAAGAAACGCGTCAAGAACGCGAACAGACGCGTCCTGGGAAAAGCACGTGAGTTCCCAAAACGGAAAGCTTACATAATAACCCTCAGCAACGGTAATCAAGGCGCGGTAACTAACAGACTTCAGAACGAGGTTGCGAGTGGGAAGTCAGTGCAAGAGACTACTCCGGAGCAGGATTTTTGATATTCTCACGACTACCATAAAAGGAAATATATCCAGATCCATGTCCATGGATCTGGCATCCGAACACACTCTGATTCTCTTTTGCACCCGGTAAATATATCCTTGACAGTCCCTCACTCACATGTCTACCCCTGTTGATGTCCAACTCATGATAACTGTTGCTATCTTACCTTCTACTTACACCTCGCTCATGTCGCTCCTTTGCTTTTCAAATAAAATTGGTGTTTATGGAAGTATGACTAGTCATAAGCAACAAAATTATAGAATTGTGCGAGTCGGTGCGACGCGGTCTTTGCACCACTAATCTGCAAATAACATTGTCTCGAATCCACCCCACACCTGTTACAGCACTTCGCGGAACATAAGGTGTGGCTCATTTTTTTTTCTATTTTCGACAGTTTTGACTAGAACAGCCTCCACGGGCTGAGTTTTGATCGGATTTCCTTGGGAGTAGGCGCATTCAAATCGCATTGAAAATCCACAGAGGATGAAATACCGGCTTTTTTGAATTTCAGAGCTAATACTTGTGTAATGAATTCGCGACGACAGAGCAGGTATGGATTTCAAATATTGGATCATCAAGGCGGTAAACATTCTATATAACCTCTCTCAAGGATGGGATGCAAGACTCAAATTCAGTTCTTTGACCGCACATATCAGGAAGTACCAGAAACGGGAGTCTCAGGAGACACGGTCTCCGGCCCCGCGACCACCTTTGGCAAGAGCTCGACTGTTCGAGTTATTTGGATTTCTTTTCCTCCCTTTCCAAAGTAGCGCTCACTCTATGTGAATAATTAGATCAATGCCAGAGAGATTATCTTATCAGTATACCTCGAACGACCAAACATCGTAACCGCGGACCTGTCAAAATATGGTAAGCACGATGCAAACTATCACACTGCGCACAAGAAGAGGTATTACCCAGTTGCCGAGCCCGTGAATAAACTCTGTCACCTGATGGTCGAGTTGGGGGTCCCTGTAATGGGGCACTCGACTGAAAGCAGCAAGGAACTTCTCCACGAGTCCATCATGATGGTTCGAGATCCATTCGAATGTCGCCGCGAGGTCAAGATTGAGGGCACGCATAACAATGGCCACTAAGTTATGACGATCGTCGCCTCGAGCCTGCCTGAATATCTGTTCAGGAAAAAATATTTTCTACGAATGAGACAAACGAACTCGACGTTGTAGGAGTACAAGTCGTTTGCGATGAGGATCATGTCGGTGGACGCAGATATGAGTGTCTCGATGTGTTCGTTCCGCAAAACTTCATCCGGGATGTTCATCCTTATCTCGTTGATGACTATCGCGGCTTTGACCCCGATAGTGACGCGGCGGACCTCGAAATATTCGTCGATTCCGCGGATGTGGTCTTCGGTGCGATCTTGAGCTTTCTGAACCATGGAATCCATGTAGACATGAAATTCATTGATGAAGCGGCCCTGGGACGTCGGAGTAGCGATACGGATGGCATTCAGCCAGAATCTAGAATTCGTGGAAATTTAGTTAGTGGAGCCTGTTCTGAAAGATCTGGGCGCTCCTTACTGGCGAGCAACCTCACCGCCAATCCATTCACCGTCCGGCCGAACCATATTGGGGTTTCGAAGGGTATGCATGACAGTGTCCGCTTGGATTCTGGCTTCATTCGTGTCAGACTTGTCGAAATGTTCGTCAATCAGGAAGAAGAGATTCATCAGATCGCAGCCGACTCTGCAGCCATCTGAACGGGAGAAAATATTGACAACTGCCACACGCGTGCAAAGCAGGGTCCTCACTCTTGTCCAGGAGGGGGTACGCTAAGGCTGCCAGAAGGTCTGAGGAAATTGTGAAAAAATGAACGTTGGACACAAGGAACGGGATTCACTGAAGTCACAGCGGTTGAATGCTTTTTGTGCCTTCGGACTGAACGCGTTGAACGTTTCGAGCCATGCCGCGGATTCGTCCTTGCACACCTCGAAATGAGGGTTTAGGTGACGAAGCCAAGGCCAGTTACACAGCGTATCAGGGAAGAGAAGCTGAATGGATTCGCGATCTTTGGTAGGCATGTTGGAGTATGGGTTCGGGATGCAAGATGCCCTTAAATATTTAAGGAGATGTAAGAGACACAATAGATCTTGCCAAGCTTCTGTTTTTGGCTCCAAGTCGAGTGATTTTCGTGAGAATGAAAGTCATTGGTAAGGAACTTGAATTAGGCGCTGCTACGTGAAGTGGCGTTCGGATACATTTCTCGGATACATTTCTCGGTATGGAACCGGAATAAATCATCTAGTGGAGCGTGAGGACTGTGAAGATAACAAAAATACAGCATCACGGTGCCTGAGTGTGTAGGCGGGCAGTGGAGGTGCCTGCACGCTAAGCGTCGGCGGAAACATCAATGGCGTCTAAGCAAATGAATTCATAACGCGCAACATGCCAAAGGCGCTAGAACTCTCAATTAGACTATGATGCTGGAAAACGAATGAGAACGGATTAGGCGACTACGATAATTGAACAAGAGGAAGGAAGGTGGATGGAAACAGCTCCGCCAATTCATTCACCATGCGGCTGAACCATATGAGGGTTTCGGAGGGTATGTATGCCAATATCCGTTTGGATTCTGGCTAAATTCGTATCAGACTTGTCAAAATGTTCGTTGATCGGGAAGAAGGCCGACTCTGAGTCTGTCAAGACGGGAGAAAATATTCATCAATGTTATTCTTATACAAACCCATCCCTTACCTTTGTCGGGGAGGGGGTATCCAGACGATGCTAGGGGGTCTGGATTTTGGGTGACGTGGGCGCTGGATACAAGGAACG
This sequence comes from Mycena albidolilacea, assembly GCA_029282495.1. Classification (NCBI taxonomy): domain Eukaryota; kingdom Fungi; phylum Basidiomycota; class Agaricomycetes; order Agaricales; family Mycenaceae; genus Mycena; species Mycena albidolilacea. The sequence goes on along the minus strand of JARIHO010000032.1, from coordinate 160 downwards.
AGATCCACTGGGTTGAAAGCTTTCTATGTCTTAGGACTGAATGCGTTGAATTTTTCAAGCCATGCCTCTGATTTCTCCTTGCACACCGCGAAATGAGAGGTTAGGTACCGGGGCCAAGGACAATCTCCCAGCGTGCCAGGGAAGAGGAGCTGGATAGATT